>OU830596.1:98252184-99535398 GCA_917563855.2 Limnephilus lunatus
TGCAGACACATCCGCCACCAATACCCGGACAAACCTCGCCCCGATGAACCCGGGCACCCCTGCTAAGTCACCAAATGTAGCGAATCACTTGGAGTGAACTATGGCAGAGCTGTTCCATCCAATAAATGGTACCCATACCGCTGCCTTTTTACAAGTTTTTCGACTACCACACTAGGCTGCACATTCCTGTATTATGGTAGTCGGTATTATCAGGAATGTTGAACACAGTCTAATAAAACCAAAAATTAAAGATTTGTATACGATAGTTTTTGTGAAAAATCACATCAAGATATACCTCAGTATAACATTATTTTGGCAATCATCTCAAATAGAGAGCAGAACTTTTTAAAGAACCTTCAAATTTGGAAAATCATTTTTATTTTTTTTCATATTTATTTAACGCCCATAGGGATTTTACATGTTTCCTGTTATTATAATAAACAATTAGTATGAAAGGAATTAATGTTTTTTATAGGGCTTTACGAAATCAACATGTAAAAAATAACTCTTAAATACCTTCTCCAACCTTTCCAAAAAAAAAATTCACAAGTGTTTTTAAATCCCTCCCAAAAAGAGGCGAGGATTCCAATTTCGAATTTTACAAGGACTAGTGGATCACCTTAACCGCCCGAAATAATAATGATTTGTTAGTAGTTCGCTAGTAGGCCAATCAATAAAGAGTTTGAGGTATGCAAAAATTCCTCCGTCGATGAAACTTTGCAGTTACGTGGAGTATCATTTAGGGATGACGAATGACAAAAGATCCAACAAAATATTTAACGGGAAGTTAGTTATTTTGAGCAAAAACTGAAAAAAAATTATAACTCTCGCTGGAAAAGTATTTCTTTCGAAAACTCTTCACATATTGTTAGTATTAATTTATATCCACCTGATTCAATATAAATCCAACAATATTTTTGTAGGGAAAGTGTTTTTTTAAAAAGAGATTTGTTTTTTAATTCTATTGTTGCCGGGAAAATTCCTCCCTCCAATTTTTGGTCACGGAGGGCCTTTATATTGGTGTTTGCTTTATTTAATCAAAAGATCCAACATTTTTTTCTTTTGGAACATGCTTTTTTGATATCAGTGAAAAATATCGCTCCGGAAAAATCCTCCGTCCAATTTTTTTTCGTCAAGTTGTTAGGATAGCTATGTTAAAACGATTACTGCAAAGATCCAACAAAATTTTGAACGGCAACCTATTTTTTTAAATTAATTTAGATCGCACGCACATTTCACGTGACTTTAGTATGAATAGGTGCCCGCGGGGTAAGGAAAGGGGTAGGGCTAGTCGCACGGGGAACAAGCGACTAGCGAGCCGATCGGCGCGGGATATAGCTGGCCGAGGGGTAAGCCGCGGCGGGGTGGGGTGGCAAGCCGACTAGATGTTTTTTGTGTTTTATGGGTGTCCGAAAGTGTGAAGAATGCATTGAATATTTTACGTCAATGAAAGAATGAATGTTTTAAACAAAAATTGCTTTGATTACTGTAAAAGAGTTTTTTAATAACCGTAGAATTATATTAAATTTTACTAATGGTTTATATGTATTATGCGAAGTGCAATATAAAATAACTCAATGTCTATTTTTAAATTATTGTGGCATTGTAAATGAGGTTTTTTCGTAACTCAAATTCTCAATAGAAAGCAACACAAACAGGCAATTCCGAAAGCGTTGTTAAAATCAATGAAATAGACGTAAGCTTCTGTATTCATTTTAATTTTAATACTTACGTAATACAATGTTATTTTAACTAATTAATTATTTTGACAAATGCCTATTTATTTGACCGAAAATTAGTTACTGTCGTTGAATAATAATATTAATTATAAGACATTATAATATCTATGTATTTACAAATGACAACAATTGGGATCAGTTTTTATTTTTATCGTTTTATTGTTGAATCAAAATATATTATAATATGAAAAAAGTTTAACATTTTACTAACATTACTTTGCGGAACTAACATCAAAGATCATTTACTAACTGACCATAAAAATAAAACAAAAATACAATAAAATAAGGTATAAAGGTTGGTTTTATTTTTGTTAATATAGAAATAGAAGATAGAAAAAATATAAAAATAGAACTACATTTTTAAAATACACATTTTTTTCACAATAAGATCATAAGAAATATTTTTATAGAATCTAGAATAATATTTAGTACCTATCTTTATTTAATATCTTTAATATTTATCTAGAATAATATCTAGAATCTAGATAAAACTAGTATATCTCTATGGATAAAACAAATAGCATGCCCCTCAAAAAATGTGTTGTGTGCAAGAAAAAAAAAAATAGCTGTTAATATTTAAAAAATTCTGTGTTTGAAAAAAGGTTTGTTGAATTAATTCGGATGAAACTATTACGCTCCATACTTTGATTTTTTTGAAGTAGTTTTTTTCTCCTTATAAAAGCATTGATAACTCTGGAATTAATATACTGTTTTCTACACTTATTGTGCATAGATAAGTCGTTCACCCCTTCTATCGCTGTTGCGATTTTTTCGTCTCTTAATAGACTACACTCATATATTTCAAAGACTTAAAGAAAGCCTTCGACAGCATTTCCCATGAAAAACTTGCGTTAAAATTAAAAGAAAAAGGCAACGACCGCATAGCCCTAAAATGGATAGTAAGCTAATTAACAGAGATACCTCAAGTAGTATTAAACCAATCATTTAGTACATCTCTCACAAGTAAATTTGGCATCCCTCAAGGTACCGTCCTCGGACCATTATTATTTCTAATATAATATGCGAATGACATTTTCCAACAGGAAATTAAAGGTGAATTAATCTCTTATGCTGATGACATTGTTTTGTAATAAAAGGTCAAACATGGAAACTAGTTAACAAATTGGCAAATGAAGATATTACTTTCTTAAAATCATGGTTCGACAAAAACTTACTCACACTTAATGCTAAAAAAACAACATATATCTTATTTTCCTT
Organism: Limnephilus lunatus; assembly: GCA_917563855.2. Taxonomy (NCBI): domain Eukaryota; kingdom Metazoa; phylum Arthropoda; class Insecta; order Trichoptera; family Limnephilidae; genus Limnephilus; species Limnephilus lunatus. Next base: position 98,255,142 of record OU830596.1, read on the forward strand.
ACAGAAAATAACTGATCATAAAGTTAATATTGTTATTCACGACGTAAACTGTGATAATGTTCTCTGTAACATAATCCTATTTGTAGATACTGTAATTAACTCTTCTTCCGAAATTAAATATCTCGGTGTGATCATTGATCAAAACCTGAAGTGGAATAGTCACATTTCAGAGGTAGTGAAAAGAATAAGGACATGCATATATATATTTGTTAGGTTAAGAAATGTAAAAAAAACCGTCGAATTGATAACCTCCTCCTTTTCAAAGTCGTTTAAAAATAATGAAAAATGTGTACTATGCCCTTGTTCATTCTTTACTTATCTACGGAATTATAGGTTGGGGAGGACCTTACAAAAACAATCTAAACTCAGTAAAAGTTTCGCAAAGAATCATCATTAAAGTAATATTTTTAAAAAAATCTACCTTCTCAACACAATCACTTTTTAAATTATTTCCAGTGCCAAATGTCGATGACATATTCAAGCAAGCTTCCATAATAAAAATGTGTAAAGAATAAAATAACAAAGATAATCAAGAATTTTATAAAACTAATGAGAAATGGAAACCAATTTATTACACCTTATTTTAAAACAACTCAAATGCAAAATCATTATATTTTCCAAACCATAAAATACTGTAATAACCTCCTTTCTGAATTACGCTGTATCATCAACCAATCAGAACAAATAAATAAAATTAAACAATTTTTCAAAAACAAAACAAAAAACGACTTCAAAAAATGCACTAAAAAATAAAAAAAAATATTTCGTGCGATTGTTATTTTTGGAGTCGGTGTCAGCCAAGGTAACTACATACATAGGTAGTTAGTTATAGGTGAGATGTGGAGACCTTGGCTGACACCGACTCCAAAAATAACAATCGTACAAAATTATTTTTTTAATTTTTTGTGCATTTTTTAAGTCGTTTTTTGTTTTGTTAAATTTTTTGTTTATTTTTTGATTTTTAGTGACGAGCGTGCGTAAATAAGTTTCACTTCATTAAAAGAATCATCGAAATCTGTTGGCGTAATATTAAGTTATTCGTCCATTTGTCACGCACATACTTATTGCAAATTTAAGACATATATGGTTTTCTCATAGATCCCATTGTCAGAACTGGACCAAATTAAAATGGGAACACACGGGGAGCACCAGCTTTCTAATAAAAAAAAGAATCATCAATATTGGTTCACCCAATCGAAAGTTCTGAGGTAACAAACATAAAAAAAAACCGTCGAATTTTCACTCCGATATTTGTTTATATTTTATATAAGTAAAAAAAATTACAAAAAAACATAAAAATTCCAAAGAATTTTAGAAATTTTATTTTCTACAAAATTGACATCAATAATGTTTTTACAAAATTGTACTGGAAAAGAGATACGCACAAAAAACCAAACCATGTAGAGCAATTTACCTGTTTTTATTAAATTACACACATATTCACGACTGCATATCTCGATATTTATTAGAGACAGAACAAAACTTTTTACTCAAAAATTGTAGGTAATTGTATGTTCTACTAAAATTGTACCGCTAATTTACCCGAAATTTTTATTGGGAACGAGATATTTGAGGAAAACTAGATTTTGGCTCGATTTCGGCTAGTTTTTTCAAAATGGCGGCGAAAGCTCAAGTGACCCAAGGTCGAAAACTCAGATTTTTCATCAGGAGATGAGTATATAAGACATATAAAAAAATTGGGACTACCGGAATAATTCCGATCGCGAGCCCTTTTTTTGCGCTAATTGCACTGGCCTAATATTATTATAACTTAGAACCAAAGTAAGAATCGTGGCTCCCTTATAAGGCACAAGAGCTCCTCTTTTCTGATTAGGTATACATGACTAATAACGACCTTTATTATAATATTTTGTAAAATATATGTGTAACTCGTGTTTTATATTACAATTAAAAAAATAAAAATAAAATGATTTTGAGCCCTCGTTCTTTAACAATAACTACACAAATTATCAGCCATAGCGCAAATCAAATAACTAAACTAAAAACACAACACTGACAAACGAAGCGTTGTCAATCAACCATGGCAACAATGCCCTTCGTTAATTTTACACAGCAGACAGTCTACGCGGCCGTGTCACGAGTCCCGAATGCGACTAGCCCCACCCCTTTCCTTACCCCGCGGGCACCTATTCATACTAAAGTCACGTGAAATGTGCGTGCGATCTAAATTAATTTAAAAAAATAGGTTGCCGTTCAAAATTTTGTTGGATCTTTGCAGTAATCGTTTTAACATAGCTATCCTAACAACTTAACGAAAAAAAATTGGACGGAGGATTTTTCCGGAGCGATATTTTTCACTGATATCAAAAAAGCATGTTCCAAAAGAAAAAAATGTTGGATCTTTTGATTAAATAAAGCAAACACCAATATAAAGGCGCTCCGTGACCAAAAATTGGAGGGAGGAATTTTCCCGGCAACAATAGAATTAAAAAAACAAATCTCTTGTTAAAAAAACACTTTCCCTACAAAAATATTTTTGGATTTCTATTTAATCAGGTGGATATAAATTAATACTAACAATATGTGAAGAGTTTTCGAAAGAAATACTTTTCCAGCGAGAGTTATAATTTTTTTTCAGTTTTTGCTCAAAATAACTAACTTCCCGTTAAATATTTTGTTGGATCTTTTGTCATTCGTCATCCCTAAATGATACTCCACGTAACTGCAAAGTTTCATCGACGGAGGAATTAATGTTTGGGTTAGCCTCATTTTGAGCCTTTATTGACTGGCCTATAGCGTGTAATGGTGCACTCGCCTCCTTCCGGATGCCGCGGACGTCATTCTAACTTATTCCTAACGTAATTATAACTTATAGCATACATTCTAGACTACAATCTCGGTCGGCGAGAGTGCAGAGTCCATCCTGCTACTTGGAACTTGAAGTAGTAATCCTACGCCCGGTCAGTTCCAGTCTAACTCTGACTTACCGGTGCCGGTCAGTATGTGCGGCTATTTCCCCACGATATATCAACGTCAAATTAGTGTGAATGAGATAATTGGTGGCGGCACTCGCTGTGATGATTTATGACTCCGCTGTGGACATTGGACACTCGTGACACGCGGTGGTGGCTGTGTTCTGCGCTGTACCACTTTATGTCAACATTATGGCCCGATATATCTAGTCCGTATCCTTGCTATGTGCGACATTCCTCGCTTCAATTTAAGCTTTGGCTCATGCTTTGCTAAGCCGCAGAATAGTTATTTTAGACACCGAGGCGCTAGCAATAAATAATATCTAAATATGTACTTTAAACCGAAATTTACATAAATTGTACAATTTTTAAAGTACGTAAGACTATTATATTCATCGAGCGATGAGGATTGACGATGTTATTAATTGATAAAATCAATCTAAAATTGTCTGATAAGGGATTTTATGATAGTCAACTTCAGGACAGGTTGTTTACCCCTCGATTAATTTCATTAATAACTTACTCTAGCAAAACATAGATACTAATTAAAATTTGAGTTCTGGCTTATAGCACCATGCTGATTGAAGGTGAATTTATACTTGAAATCATATTTAGATTAATCTTAACGACGAATTGGCTTACATTATGAACATCAAAAAATAGGCTACGGATAAATTGAAGCTTTTACTAGGTTTTCTATGTATCGGAATTACAATAAAAATAATTATTTAGATACATAACCAAAAAATATAGGTGTAAACCACTAAAAAAATGTTTTTTCATGACTTAACTATGAAGTAATACAAGAAACATTTTTATAGAAATACCCCTTTATGGCTAAGACCATTTTTGAGGTTTTCTATGTTCTTACTTTTTTCACTCTTATAAAATTATGAACAAAATAAATAAAAACCACTACTTTGCTTACTTGCCGCGCGCAAATAAGACGCTCGATTGCAAATTTTGCAGGCACGAGAATCGAAATATTTCTAGCGTTTATATTCCTCTGAAGTTGACTTTATCAAAAATTAACTCGTAAATTAAACCCGCCTAAAAATAAACTGCCGTCGTTTTTGAAATATAGCAAAGTGATTTCCCGACGCATAGAGACGTTTCCGTCTCAATGATAATGACAATAGAGAGCTTAGATATACTACTCGCATTTAGATAGTGGTTTTTTTTTCAAATAAAAAAGAAACACGTTCCTGTGTTAAATTCATAGATAATACACGTATCTACTATTAGTGACGTCTAGGCTTTCGACTTATATAGGTACGGATTATGTTATATACAGGGGCAGACACATCGGCCGCCAAGACCTTCAAAAACCTCACCCCCATGAACCGGGGCACCCCTGCAAAGTCACCAAACTTAGCGAACCACTTGGGGTGACCTACGGCGTAAGTGATAGTTATCCAATACATGGTTTCCGTGACAGCGTTACCCATTTCAGCATCCAAATTACATAAAAAGTAAAAGTTATTTTTTTCAGTTCAGACCCTTTGTTGTTTAAGATGAAACCATACTAAATTATGCAAAATCATACAAAATCGTACGTTTTTGTTTTGAAAATTTGATCATTTAGAAGTATTATAGATACTTCAATTAAATACTGCGTGTAGAACATATCTTTGCCCTTAAAAATATAGGTCATTTTTTTATAAGTCTTTTAATAAGCATAGAAAAAAATAAATTATAAGGTCTATATAAAACACTTTGAAGTCTAAACTCTCCTATTTATAAACCTGATTTCGGATATGGTTTTATTGTTTAATGTGGAAAATTTAGTTTCTTTTATGATAATCGCAAAAAAAAATTGAAATTTACGCCCGAACCTCACAAAATAAAATTTAATATGCATTTTCGTGTTGTTATTTTTGACATCACGGCGACAATACGGCAGTCGACGAATTTGTAATATCAAAGTGAACCTTATACCGTCCACCGAAGAACAACTGGCAGCGGCCCCTACTTTCTGTCACTACTCCTCTGAACAGAGCGGAGAAAAGACATGTTAGGCTCCGCGCCGCTTGTTTTTTATTATTGTACAAAAAATTGCGTACGATTGGAATTTCTTACCCGCTAAGCTACTGCAAGTAGCTTGTTCCGCAGATTAGTTACAACTACAAATAAAATAGCCAACACCAACAACATACACAAATACACATAAACATAAACATACCTACCAACATTGTGATGCAGAATAGGAAAAATATTTATTATATATATATATATTTTTTAATACATATCTATTATGAAAAAGTTGAAAAACAGCAATACATTTATCACATACTTGAAATTTAATGCATGGTAAGATAGAGAATTTTTAAATTTTTTTTTTAATATTTAAAAAAAAAAAAAAAAAAATAATATATATTTATTTTAATACATTAGGTTACTCCCTAAGAGCCATGATTTTAACATTAGTGGGATTTTTGTTATAGAGCAATTTTCTTAAATTCGTTAAAATTGTTAAATATTATTGGTATAATATATTCAAGGGTTCTTTGAACATATTTATTTTGAAACACAGGTACTTTCATTCCTTTATTTTGTATGAGACGCGTATTGTGTGCATGATCCACCATTGTTTTATATAGACTGCCAGATATATGCTGCAATCATAGACATATGAATATTAATAGACCAGAACAGAAAGGTGAGGGGTAGAAACCAACTGCAGCGGGACGAAGAGCGGAAAGGTGGCTTTGGTGATATGTGATTCGTCAAAACTCAATCTGACAGTATACAGGCATCTCGCACTATAATATCACCATTTAGTTCTTAAAATTAAACTCTGCTTTTGAATGAATAGACCTTTTTACATTGGAGCGCGAATTGCACGCCGCGCAATGAACAATTTTTCGAAGTCTAAATAAGCAAAGAAAGGTCACCTATAAGGTCGAGTTCAATATTTTGCTGAGGTATTCAGTTAAGACACTTTTACAAATGTTTCATAATTTACTTACCCCAGTAAAAAATAACGGGCACACGCCATGTATCTAGAGTGATAGTGGATTTTGAAAAAACGATCATATTATGCGATCTGAATTAGCTTAAAATAGTCTAAAATAATGCTTGCCTATGGAATGTAATACGACAATACGGGTTTATTCTCCTTTTCACTTCTATTTTACACGTTTTCAAAACACAAAGCACTGTTTTTACCGTGTTATTTCGTAAAATGTACCGATGAGTGCTCGACGCTGGCTCGCAAAAGAATGATGACGTCACATTTTTTAGATTAAGAGGCGGTTCTCCGAATTTCAACCGATTTCTTGCAAACCTCCCTTAAACATTTGAAGTTTTTAAGCTCTTAAAAAAATATATTTTATTCTTGAAGATAATATCTAGACATTTATCGCGCCGAAACGCAAATTATATAAAATTCCCTCGATAGAAAAAAATCGCAAAGTATGTTCCAAAAATGATTATAAACACGTTTGTTTCGGTTATTTTACAAGTTATATGTATGAAAAAATTCACAACGTTTCTTCAAATAAAATTAAAGACAATTATCGCTAGATTTTTGCTCTATTGTTAACGAGTCGTGTTTTATTAAAGATTTTCATGATTTTTGCATCAATTTTATTGCTGTAAATGTTAGCGCGCTCTTCTAACATTCGTAATTTCATATCTCTCCATCTTCTTCTTTTTGGGGCCGGGAACTGAGCCTTAACGCGAACCCATACTCGATCCCAGCCGGTTCCAATGGAATGGTTCCAATGGAATGGTTCCAATGGGAGGGGGAAATAATACGCTTTTATCACTTAGGGCAGGTCTACTAATATTCATATGTCTATGGCTGCAATACAATTTTTTGCCACATAATAGCACGCACAGTTAACACATTGATTGATTTATATACGATACTAATGTCTCGCCTTTGGTTAAAAACGGTTTTATTTACTAGCAACTTTACCATGGCGTTTTGAATCATTTGTACATGTTTTATGTTGGTTTTACATGATTGAACCCAAGAAGTTATCCCATATCTCACTGTTGATTCTGCAAGAGACAAATAAATCAATTTCATAGTTTTTGTAGGCACATAATACCTACAATATATCAGACGCGCTTACAAAGTTTGGAAATGTGTACATTCCACTTCATGTTACAATCTACTGTAACTCCTAGATACACATAGTCGTTAACTAGTTCGATACTTGTACATGAACAGGGCTGTGTGATGTTTTTGTGAATGCAATCGAAAGAGTGAGATATGATTACGGGTGTCTCGCTGTACTTGGCATGTGGTGATCTTATATGCATCAGTTGTCTTTTTGGAATTGATTAGTAGACCATAATCATGTGACCACTTTAATAAAGAAATAAAATCTAGCTGCAATAATTTCATTGCAATAGACAAATTTTCATGGGATATGACAAGTGCAGTATCATCAGCGTATACAAAATATTTAAGGCGATCCAATAGTCCAGGAAAAAATCGAATTCGGAATTCACGCCCCTTTATAGGAGGAATTTAAAAATACTTGAGAAAAAGCTTTTGGAAAGGTTGGAAAAGGTATTTGAGAAAAAAAATTACATCTTTATATTGTAAAGGCCTGTAAAAAACATTAATACCTTTTTTAAGCATTGTTTATTGTAATAAAACGGAAATTTAAAATTGATTTCAAGGAACCAAGCGGCGCGGAATCCGAGGCGTCTATTCCCCGTCGCGGCCGGGGCGGAACTGACACAAAAATAGGTCTGTAGTCCTTCGGTGGGCGGCATAGGGTCCACTTTTGAAAATTCGAATTCGTCGACTGCCGGCCGTATTGTAAAATAGCAACGCGAAAATGGATATTTTATTTTATTTTACGAAGTTCGAGCCTAAATATCATTTTTGGTTACGATAATTATAAAAGTAACTGAATTTGCCACATTATACAATAAAACCATATCCGAAAAGGGGTTTATAAGTAGGAGAGTTTGCACTTAAAAGTATTTTTTATAGACCTAACACTTTATTTTTTTCTAGACTTATTAAAGGAATTATTAAAAAAATGACCGATATTTTTATAGGGCCAACATATGTTCTACACGCAGTATTTAATTGAAGCATCTATAATACTTCTAAACCATCAAATTTTCAAAACAAAACATATGATTTTGTATGATTTTGCAATATTTAGTATGGCTTCATCTTAACAAAAGAAAATATTTTTGTCATAAGAGATACAAAGATTATGTAAAAATATATTCGTGAAATCAATTTAAAAATTCCGTTTTATTACAATAAACAATGCATAAAAAAGGAATTAATGGTTTTTACAAGCCTTTACGAAATCAACATGTAAAAAAAAATTTCAAATGTCTTTTCCAACCTTTCCAAAAGCTTTTTCGCAAGTATTTTTAAACTCCTCCCATAAAAGGGCGTGAATTCCGATTTAGATTTTTTCCTATACCTACTAGTGGATCGCCTTAAGAAAATAATAACAGTAATATTTAGTAATATGTCTTTTTGTTATTAATATCATTATATTTATAATAGCTAATGCTATTAGGTAGGTAGCTAGAGGTAATTAGTTATCAAGCTCCAAATTGATGTATATTTACGTCAGACTTATGAAATTATCTCGAATAAATGTCAATATCCTGTCCAACTATGTTATCTGTTGAGCTTGCTGTAGTTAGGCAGTCCTAACTGATGTCGGCATGATTGATGTATGGCGGTACTTAACTACTGGCTTGGTACTATTATTATTTACCTATCTTACACGCTGTCTATGGTTTGGTATGGGGGGGTTTGGTAGGTGGCATTCATTTCAACTTCAATTTCAGATGCACAAGGTTCTAACAGACATTAAAAAAAGACCGTTTGGCCATTTCCTTAACGAAATGTTTTTTTCCGAGCCATTAGTCTAGAGCTAATGAGACTATGGCATTCTAATTTGGGGTATGCTGTGAGGCTGAAGGTAGTGGGAAGGAGAAGGAGATAGAGAAAATAAAGGTGGTGAAGTACCTGGCTATTCAGATCTGGTCACCAAACACGGCTAAAGCCATTTCAAGCAACGCTTCAATTCTGAATAGTGGTCCAGGGCGATTTGGGATATGGTATTTTCCACTATGAAATGTGCCGCAAATATATATACCATATATTATTATAAGTTAATTGTGAAATAACACAAATTAATAAAATAAATCTTATATGCACGCGCTGGGATTCGATCCAGCGACTTTTGAATTACGAATCAAGAGCTTCACCCTTTCATGTCTTATTTCCATCTATGACGAAATTCTACAAACAAGTTTTTATAGCTTCCATTGGTTTTACAAGGTTCTAACCATAGACATACAAATAACTAGACGAGAACTTACAGATGAGGGGTAAAAACCAACTATGGCGGGGCGAAGAGAGGAAAGAGACTTGTGATTCGCCAATAAATCAATCTAACAGTATATAGGCACCTCGCACTATAATATCACTATTTAGTTCTTGATAGTCAAATCTGCTTTTGAATGAATAGACCTTTTTATATGGGAGCGCGAATTGCATGCCACGGTATGAACAGATGTGTAAAATCCAAATTCGCAAAGTAAGGTTCAGAGTATTTTCATAGTGGAATATTTTGTTGCCGTAGACACTTTTACAAATGTTTCATGATTTACTTAACCCAGTAAACAGCGGCTTTGTGTTTCGCATCGCTATGTATCTCGATGTCTAAGTATGTGTTTCATAGACATACAGCGTCCGTGCGTAAAATGTACGATGAGAGCACGACACTGGTCCGAAAACGCCCAGCCGGTTCCGAAAAATGGTTCCAATGGGAGGGGGAAATAACACGTTTTTTAACACGTAAGGGCATGTTCATATATTTTGTACGTCCGTGGTTCTAACATAATTTTGTTCCTTTCGCCCTTGCCATTTTGTTGATATCTGAAAATTTATCGTTTTAGCTATAGGCGATCTTCACTTTACTTGGATTGGGTTCTAACTTAACTTTACCATGTTCTCACTAACCACTGACGACCGGTCAGTGGTTGAGTGGGCATCTCGTTTGGGTCCCACCCAGGCGTCGCGTGTTCGATTCCTCTACTGGCCAGTCCTCCATCACAACACAAGCAACATTTTCGGCTTTCTGTGGTGGTAGTAGGAGATTTCAAACGTTGTTGGGTTATTCGTAACCCGGGAATGTTTGTCTTTCTGTAAAAAAAATAATAATCTGAAAAATTAAAGTTTGCAAAGATGAATTACCATAATAATCTGAACAATTTCTGATTTTCAGGGTCAATCTTGGGAAAAGTATTTTAGTTTAACATATTTTAAAGGATTTTTTTTATTAAAACGTGGCCCTATTCTGGAATGGCATTAGAGAAATGTAATTAGGATCTTATGCAATGAATATGCAAGTATGCCCTAGCTCAGGGGTCGGCAAACTTATTTGCCAAAGAGCCAAATATGTACATTACTGCTATTCAAAAAAAATTTGGGAGCCAAATCTGTTTAAAACATTTATTATACAAGGGAAAGTAAGCGTACTGTGACCAAAACGGACTTTATTTATTTTTTATTTTTTGGGGTTTGGCAGCACTGAGTTGTAGAGGGGGGTCTCCCGACCAGAACGAGTATCGCAGGAACATTGTAGTACGTAAACTCACGTTGTAGTGTGCGTGAAAGATGTCTGCAAAAATCCCGCCAATTGTGGTGATCCGCTTTTTACTCACGGAAGAAATAACACCTACAAGAAAAAAAGGTGACTATTTCTGAGCTCTATTGTGAATGGAGATGATAGTGGGTGACTCATTACACGCCTGTAAAAAAAACATTCGTAATAGTGGCGTCACACCAATAGGCCACTTGCATCACAATTAAAAAAAAAAATTCCAGTTTAGGCAAATATTCTAAGACACTCTGTATTTTTTTTTAATCGTATTTTTGAAACCCTGGCGATTTTTTGAAAATTTCAATCCGGAAAAATCAGACCATTTTTATAAACCGGAAAGACGGGACATATTTTAATTGGTTCGAAAAAACGATAATTACATAGCCGAAAATCATTTTAAAAAAAAAATGTTTCCTGCACGAATAGCAATAAATTGTACGGGGTTCTCTTCGTAAGATCTGTAAAAACACCGCCATCTTTATCAAAAAATCAAACCAAAGGATAAGTTCGCATAGAACAAACAATAAATCTAGTGAACGTTAAACGTAAATTAAAAAATTCGCCGAAAATCAAAGTGTTGCCATATAAAAAAAAATTAATCAGTGTGGAATTTTACAAAATTATGGGAACATAATCGGAGACGGGACATTTTCATGTAGTGGCGTCACGAGCTCAAATAATGGATTTATTTATTTAAAAATAAGAAAAACTATGCATTTCTAAAAAATTTTTCTAAGATTTTCGTAATCTTAGTAAAAAAATCTATCCACACGATTTTTTCCAACTCGTTATGAAATCCATAATGGATGGCCTATTCCCCATCTGCCAAAATATTCAAAACCACAATTTCGGGCAAAAAATCAAAAAATGTCCGTCCTCACTCAATACGCCCTTGGACTCATTTGGTTGGGATGTTTTGAACCACCCCCGTTATTCCCTGATTTTGTGTCTTTCGATTATCATCTTTTCATCTCCTTGAAGGCATATATGGATGAAAATAAATTTTCAACGAACGAGAAGGTGGAGAAAGAGGTTCTGAAGTGGGGGAAGGAGCTGGCGGTAGAGTTCTTCGAGGAGGATATAAAGAAGTGCCGCACGGCTCACCCCATACATTGAACGGAATAGCGATTATGTGGAAACATAGTCAACAAGTGTATCAACAATAGTTTGTAATTTTTTTCAAATACACCTTTTCTAAAAAAAAATAAAATATCTAGTGCACTTAATTTGTGAACATCTTTTTATTTTAGCACTTCGTTAAATTACGGGTACACCGAAGAAAACTTGATTTCATACTTAATACAGGTTTTATTAATTGATAAAAAATAACATGTAGTTAAGGAATTCATAAATTTAAATCATGATAATGACTGGCAAACACGAATAACGTCCATGCAACTCCTTGGAAAGTTTGAGTAAGTCAGGTTTGTATGTTATTACTCTTATGTTATTAATTTTAGGCACGATTCCAGGTTCTTATCAATAAGACGACTTCTCAGTTTACTCTTGATTAAGTTCATTGTTCGCATAATATGTAGAATCGAAAAGGGAAAGACCAGCAAACACGGTTTTTTTAAGCTGATCATAAGACGTCGCCTCAGTTCTTAATTGTCCAAACGACTATTTTAGTTTTTGTTCAATCTCGACTTTAAAACTAAAAATAAAGAATAAAAAATTATAGTTTATCACTTAACTAAGAATTATTTAAACTAATGAGACCTTTACCTTTACGGAAATGGCTTTATCTTAAGCACTTATCATAATGTTTTATTGAAATAATGAAAGAAAACCTTCTCCTCCTGCATAATTTTCAAATGGTCGTTTTGACAATTAAGAACTGAGGCGACGAAGAGTCAGGAATACTATTCCAGATGTTCAAGATCATAATGTCTTCCATCTCCAGGTCTTTCAGAGCAGACCTGTGTTGTGAAGTAAGCTCACATTTGTTCTTCTCCAATATTTCAAATCAACACAAAGACGTTCAAATTTAGAGCCCCACATTTCCTTTTTTTTTAATCCAGCAATTTTATTTTAAAGTTACTTATGTCAAAGCCAAAAGATGAATATTTCAAATCTGTTATCAAATCATTAAGAGGGTGTTTGAAGAATGCTATTTAAATTCCTGAAACCTGCTGAGAAACGCTTCCTTCATATTTAAATGGTTGTTTTAAAATTGTGTTTGTCAATCGAGGAATTATTTTCTTGGCGATGCTTCAGACTCGGAAGTGAATCAATGTTTCCCTTTTAAAATCTTGAGCAAAAGGGATGCATCGGCGCGTCTTGCGCTCCTGTTCTTGGACATTTGTGCCAGAGCCGCACTTAACGGTCCAAAGAGCCGCATGCGGCTCCGGAGCCGCACTTTGCCGACCTCTGCCCTTGCTGGTTGCGTATGGTTCTATCTGCACGTTCTATTCAATAAACGGTAGGTATGTTCTAAAGTGGTAAGTATACATAAGTCCTATCTAAATATTTTCTTTCTCTAAAGATTCAACCTCAAAATCAGAAATCGGTAAATAGATAATAAGAAATTGTCTTTGAAAACTTTGTACCTCACGTCTCAGAACAATGTAAAGTGAAGTTAGAACCCTGCCCAACCAAAGTGACGTGTTTTGTGCTTACGATCATGAACCCTCTTCTATATCATTGACGCGCATCCTTCAGAGATAAACAATTGGTACCTTGGTACCCAAGTATTTTTGAAGTGAATTTTTTTTTAGTACCTTTGTGATTTGAAACTAGATGAAACGAAAAATAGCGACACTAAAAAGAAACAAACCCGTACATCTATAGGATTTAAACTGCGAAAGAATGAGTATATAATCGGTGTCCTCTTTGTGCAATGCTTCATAGTCTATAGTTCTCCTCTTTATGCGGTGCTTCGTAGTCTCCCCACTCTTGTCTTCTTTAGTTTTCTGAAGGTTTCACTTCTATCTCATGTGAACTGCAAACTCCATTTTTATTTTATTTTAAATTAGCTCCACACAGAAGGCCTCAAAGAAAATAATTCCCCTCAGGGCCTATGTCATCTTTGGGATGTGTGTAGAAGGTCTTTTTAGGAAAGGAAAGGGAGGAAGTTCTGGGAAGGAAAAGGTTATTAGGGATGGGTAGGAATCTGTGGGTCAGTGTGTCCAGTAGTGACATCAGACGTATGAATCCATTCCTCCCACTGCGGTTCAAGGCGATTTTCCGAGAGAGTACCTACGGCTGGAGAAGTCAAAGAAACTCCCTCAACCATTCTATCCCAATCCAGCCTGCCATGTAGCTGGTGGGCAGACGCATACGCCGCCAATACCCGGACAAACCTCACCCCATGAAACCGGGCACCGGGCGAACCACTTGGGGTGACCTATGGCAGAGGTGTTGGATATCCAATAAATGATTCCCGGGACGACGGCACCCATACCCGCATCCTAACTTGAGAAATACATATTTTATGTAATAATACGTGGATTCAGTAAATTTTAAGAAAATTAATAGGCAGAATAGGGAAAGAAAAAAACATAAATATACAATACCTAAATACCTAAATAATTAATAGTGTAAGCTGTTTGGAGGATTTTTTTGAGGACAGGAAATAATGAACTTTTTTTTTTTTTTTACAGTGAATACCGCACAAGAATCTCAACTGCTCCCGTCTGGAGCCAGTGAGACTATGGCATCCCCAATTGGGGTATGTTGTGAGGCTGAAGGTAGTGGGAAGGGGAAGGAGGTGGGGAAGAAGAAGGTTGGGAAGTACCTGGCTATTCAGATCTGGTCACCAAACACGGCTAAAGCCATGTTCAAGCAACGTTTCAATTCTGAATGGTGGTCTTACACCAGGGCGATACTGATATATAGTATCTTCCACTCTGGAACGTGCCGCAAATATAGATACTATATATTATTTTAAATGAATTAATTGTGAAATAACACAAATTAATCAAATAAAATTTATTTGCGCACGCGGGTTCGAACCCGCGACCTCCGGATTGTGAGTCAAGAGTCTTAGCCACTGGACTTCTTGGTCTTGAAGAGACCATGTTATAGGAAGGAGGAAACACAGAGGCCAGCAAATCATTCCACAGCCGAGCTGTTGAACTCAAGAACGAGTCGAAGAAGCGACCGGTTCTCATGTGACAAATGTCAACCGTGTACAAATGTTGGGCACGCGTTTGGCGTGTTTCCCGACCATGCACCGGTGCCGAAGTAATCAATGATGCTAGTTCCTCGGAGCATCTTTTATTGTAATACCTACCGGTAGAACAAGGATAGCATTCCCATCCGACGCCTAAAGATTGCAATCCGTCTGTTAAGATGGGAGAATATTTCAAACGGACCGCTTGTTTCTGCACAGAGTCGAGGGTATTTTTCAGGTATTTTGGAGCTCCAAATAAAAGGTGGCTACCAAATTCAACCATGGGGCCCACTTGTGATTTGTAAAGGGTTAGCAGTGGTGTACTATTAAAGTATCTGAAGGCCTGTACAGTACGCCCAGTTTTTTGGAGGCTAGCTTTACCCTGGCTTCGATGGAGCCCCCATATCTGAGCTGGTCACTTAGGGTTACATCAAGCATATCAATAGAGGGCATGTTTCAAAGATTGCTTCCGTTGAAGGAGACTAGATTTTCATTTCGATCCCTTTTAGAGATAATCTGACAAGATTGGGTCTTTGAAACATTAAATTCCGGTTTCTAGACGTAGGTAGGTATAATACCTATGTAACTTTCGCCACCAGAAAAAATTAGAAATTCTTACCTACCTTCAATACCTACTTTAATACCTGTACCTAGGTAATAATATTTTTAATTTCTTTTCCAATGTTGGAATTATACTCAATAGCCCGTGTTTTTTCTCTGCTCTTCGCTGTTACTGCATAATTTTCTATGGAACTATACCTGCAAGAAGATATATTTTTTATTATTATGAGATTAAAAGAAGATATATTTTTTTCAAATCCACGCATGTGAGTAGGCATTTAAGTAACCTGTCAGCGAAAATAATATTTTAGAATACTTAATATTTTAATTCTGTATTTGAAATAATATTATTTAATATTTGCAGGTAATTTAAAAAAATGCAACTATACAAATCAAGTTAGATACATCCTTTAATTTTCACCGGCAACATAAAGGACCTACTCACATAATTAATTGCCGCGTCGGTACCTACCTAATGATTACATCAACTTTGTATTATTTGGTAATGAAATTCAAAAGTAGAATATTCAAATACAGTATTTTCCGAGCAGCGGCAACTCCGCCCCGATAGGCGGGGCCACCCCAGCCCCGCCCCTATACTCGTTGCCGCCCTCCCATTGGCCGCAGTTATTCCATAGAAATAGATGGTAGATAAGGCTAGGAAATATTCAGCTAATGGTTTTTTCTCAAATTATTGTAATTATCCTTAATAATACCCGGGTAACACTGTTGTATTGTCCATTTTGGATGAAGAGAATTATTATTATTTTTATTATGGTGAGCGGGCAGACAGAAAATAGATAATTTTATTGTTACCTAATTAAATAAAGAGCCTTGGGCCTTTTCTGATTAATTTCAGTACAAATTTGAAGGTTTTCTAATCGTTATTCGTTACCACTTTTGAATTACAATTTTGACAAATACTTTAAGTACCTACCTTTTTATAGGTAGGTATAGGTAAATTTATCCTGGTGAGAATCTTTAGCTACCTTTTCAAAAAAAAATTTCATAAAAAAAATTGCAAATAGTAGGTATTTTTTTTGTCTTATTTGGTAAATAGATACCTTCAATTAACTATATAAAAGAATATTATACAAATCGTTCTGAAATTACACAATTATCTAAGTCCTCCAAAACTTTGTCCCCCGAAATTATAATTAGATTTTATAAAATTATAATTTGTATGCATTATTCATCAATTTCAAACCTGAGAACGATTTCAAAAATACCTTTAATAATTCCTAATTTGGTACTTCCGCCTCGGGAACCATTTATTGGATAACCAACACCTCTGCCATAGGTCACCCCAAGTGGTTCGCTAGGTTTGGTGACTTAGCAGAGGTGCCCGGGTTCATGGGGTCAGGATTGTCCGGATCTTACTGGCAGATGCGTCTGCCCACCAACTGCGTGGCAGGCCAGATAGGGATAGACTGGTTGAGGGAGATCTTTTCTTTTCTTTCGGCTGAAATAAACAACTTATTATTATTATTATTTTGACCTCTCCAGCCGGAATCTCTCGACCCATCGCTTTGCATCGCATTGGGAGGGATGTATTACGTGAGTCACTCCTAAATACATTGACCCCCTGATTCCAACACATCCCTCATGTCTTTTTCCATCCCAGAACTTCCTTTCCCTAAAAAGACCCTTCACACAGTATTCTCAAATACAAGTATTTTTCCTCAGGGTGTCCTGTGTGGAGATAATGTAAAACAAATGAAAGGGAAACTATGCCAACCGAATCAGTCATATTACAACTCTCCAACCTCTCTAAATCTTCCGACCTCTATAATCTCTTCCGATCCGGCCCGCTACACAATAGGTGGACAAAGGCATCTGCCGCCAAAACCTAGTCACCAAACGTAGCGATTCAAAAATATTAAATATATATCTAGATACTAGGCAAAAGGAAACTATATACCTACGTACCTACATAACTGCACTCAAAACAATTCAATACGTTATGACAATGTACACTAAAGTCAGACTCATCGCGTAATCTAATATAGATACAAAATTTAAAAATGTTTGTATGTCCGCTATGCGTTGCTAAACCATTCATCCGATTGTGATGAAACTTTGGGGATTTTATGTGTTCATGCCCGCGATGGTTTCTGTAATAGTGATCTCTGGGCATCATGGAATTACGAAAAATGAATGAATTAAATAAAAATAATGAATCGCAGAAATATATGTACGCGCATAACTTCCGAACGATTGCACCAAATTGTATATTTTTTTTTGTGTTCGTTATTGTCAGGACAAGATTTGTATAAAACTACTGGTGAGCTCTGGCATTATGAAATTTGTATTAAAAAATGCAATATTTGGCATGCGAGCAGTTTGAAGACTAAATGTACCGGGACTGAATGTATGGAATGCGGGAGGGGGGTGGGGAACTCCGGTAGGGGGTTCGAGAGAGGGGGGAGGGGAAGTAGGGATCGGGGAGGGTAACCTGGGGGGGGGGAGGAGATCTCAGGAGGGGGTTCACGGGGGGGGGGGGTGGAGTGGGGAGGAGGAAGGTCAAGGAAGGAGGCGGAGTGGGAACGCGAGAGGGGAAGAGAACGCGGGAGAGGAAGGGGAACGGGACGGATGGGAAAGGACACGCAGGGAGAAACAAATTCTTTATTAGTGGAATAGCAACGCATGCCGGGAACTCGCTAGTAATTAATAAAAATGTTTTTGTTAAATAGATTTTAGGTATATAGGTTCAGTCGATATTACAGTGCCGACTAATTAGTCACTTTAATTAGGGCAGTTGGTTGCAGTGTGCAGTATGCAGTGTGAATTGTGCACACACACTGAACTGCAAACTGCACAGGTAACACAGTAACAGGTGCGCAGTGCATATTATTCTCTGCGCACCGCTCAATTAGAGCTGCAGATTGCCGACGTTTATCCTATTCACTGAGACGGGATTATCAGTTTGGCGACAGAGCGGATCACCGTTTTCACCGTTTCGCTGCGGAGACTTACAATAGGTATAGGATGTACTTATTAATAACTAGGAAATACACTCATTGTTAACAGGGTCGCCAACGCACAGACATATAAAAGGTAGGAAAAACCTTAGACTTAAAAGCGTACGTTTGATAGTTTCCCAGTTTAATCACAGGAGACCTGTCCCAGCTTCCATAGGTCTCAGGGGGCATCCATTAATTACGTGAGCAGTTTTTCTTCCAAACTAGCCCCTCCTCTCCCCTTCTTATTTATTGACACGGTCTTATAATATGAATTTCGGGATTCCGTAGGTTTCTCCTCCTTTAAGTGTCCCATTGCTCCTTAAACTGCACATAAAATGCTGTCCTCATTTTGAAGTGAAACTATTTAGCCCCGTTGTGATTTTAAATTCGGATGAAACGGTTTTGTACAGGTCTCCCCTATAATGTGAAATATGATATAAGAGGTATTGGAAAGAAAAAAAACACTACGCTCTAATAATTAAAAAGTATACACCTTTGTGAAACCAAATTTTCCGACCGCATAATAAAAATAAAATATGAACGTTTGTGATTTTTTTAAAGTATGTTATTACATGAAACGACAGAGCAAAGCGTGCCGGGAAGCGTATTTCCTTTTCCGCGTTCAATACGAGGAAACCATGCCTCGAAATCAACAAGGGTTTGTAATGCCATTTATCCACCAGTGTCAGTAGAAGGCAAGCGCCATCCTGTACTGTGCACGGGTTTGTAACGCCAATTTCCCTCCCAAACCCGTGTTCAGTACGAGGCATGTTACGTGAATGCATTATAGACAATTTTGTACCTGTATTTATAACAGCAGAACATGGAAAGAGATGTATTAGAATAATTACACATATCCGCTAGGCAAACCATTCAAAACCTGGGATGTTTTTTAAAATTATGATTACATGCGAGTTTATTTTAGAGAATTTATTTTATAAGTAATGTAAAGTGTTATAATGACTATATTATTAAGTGTTTTTATTTATTTTATTAATAAGGCTGTTTGCGTTTTATTGCCCATCCCCATTCCCCCATATTGTGCGTGGATGCCTCGTACTGAACACGGGTTTGGGAAGGGAATTAGCGTTACAAACCCGTGTTCAACAGGATGCCGCTTGCCTTCTACTGGACACGGGTTTGGAGGAGAAATGGCATTACAAACTCGTGTTGAGTTCGAGGCATGGTTGCCTCGTATTGAACACGGAAAAGGAAATACGCTGCCGGGAACTCGCTAGTTAGAAATGCTCTTCGAACTGCGCTTGAATTATTTGTGAGGCAGCCGAAAATAAATTCACTAACTAATTGCAGCATTAGTGTATGCAATTTATAATATGCAATATTTGGAAAGGCGACTTCTACTTCATTGTAAGTGTTTCGTATTTCATTCCAATTTAACATTAAAAAAAAATCTTACGGTTGGTTTTCATCTCTACACTATACACTATACTACATTATTCACTACACGACTTTATTCCTTTGTTTTAGTTACATCAGATCTGGGTAGTTCAGTAGTTACCAGCCTGTTTTACAAACTGGTTAGCTCAGTGGCGTAGCGGCAATCTTCCTGGCCAGGAGCAAACTTGTAAATGATTTTCACTCAAGGATTTGGTATAATATGAATATTTTCTAAAATAAAAAAAATTCTATGTATTTTTCGTAAGTTTTAAGGGAAGCGGCTGCGCGGCCGTATTCATAAAAAAACTTGGTAAAGTGTGAAGAAGCCGCCGCATGCTCCTGCACTTTAAATAGGCATACATTTTGAAAAGTATACTACTTTTAAACTTAATCACCACAAGAAGCATCGGTTTCAGTAATGATATATGGAAAAATATGCATTTAAAATACGATATTCATTGAAAGTTAAAAATTGCCCATATAAAACATCTCCATAGCCACCATGTTTTTTGTATGGATTTGACATTCGCGAAGTTTTTTTTCAAACTAAATACGCATGCATTACTTAATTTACCTAAACTAAGAACCTAATAACCTATTTTGTGTACGTAAATAGTTATTTCTTGTAGTAATTGTTGAAATGAAGTGTAATTTCCATAATCTGTGCATAAAAACCAAAGAAATCTACCAGTCCGCCTCAGCACAGGACCACCTAGTGAGGAGGACTAAGAACAAACTGATTAAATATTTATATATATCATCATATCTTGTAATTGTCATCAAACCTGTAACTAAATAGTCACTAATAAAAAAATAATAAAAAAAATAAAATAAAAAATAAATAAAAATAAAAAGTTTTCACAAATTAATAAAAACTTAATTTAGAATGTGAGGCCAAAATACCCAACCGAACTGATTTAAAAAAAAATCAATAGTTAGGTATAGAAAATATCTGGCACCGATATGTGCTATCTTATTTTTATGTGTGTTTTAAATTATAAAAAATAGGCATTAAAGGATAACAAAATTTCATGTTTCTTGCGGCAAATTTCGTAATTATTTGTGAGTTAATGATAATCTTTTAAAAATATAAAGATTTTGGTTCTTTTTTCTATGCAAATATGATTAAATATATAAAAAATATATATAAATGGTTGAAAAAGCATTTTGATAAGCGTAAATTCAAATTACCAACGACCGATTTAGGTTGTTGTAAGAAATTTGTCGTATTCAAATTTAAATTTCTACCCAAAGAAATGCTCATTATGTGATTTTTTAAATATTATAGGGCGATATTATTTTTTAATAATTACCATTAACTCATTTAAAAAATACATATATATGTAAATGTTGCAGTTCACACGCGGTAGAAGCGAAACTTTTAGAAAACTAAGGTAGACAAGAGTGGGGAGGCTAC
The DNA here is from genome assembly GCA_917563855.2 of Limnephilus lunatus. Taxonomy (NCBI): domain Eukaryota; kingdom Metazoa; phylum Arthropoda; class Insecta; order Trichoptera; family Limnephilidae; genus Limnephilus; species Limnephilus lunatus. Next base: position 98,276,135 of record OU830596.1, read on the forward strand.
GAAGCACCACACAAAGAGGAGACTGATTATTCTATCGCATTCTCTCGCATACTAAAACTTATAGATGTTTGTGTTTATCCCTTTTAAGTGTCTCTTTTTCGTTCCATCGAGTTTCAAATCACAACCGTGTTTTCACTTCAAAAAATATAATAGCACATATCCGTACTAGATATTAGGTAAATATTTTGATTTAAAAATTATATTTGGTCAGGTATTTTGGGCGAAATCCAAAATTAAGTTTTGTGAGAAAAAGGATGCAATCCCGGGGCAAATCCAATCCCTGGGCTACGCATAAAGTTGTTACGCCAAGGCGCCAGCCCCTAGTGGAACAATGAACAGGAATTTTCAGCTCAAGAAGGCAGTTAATTACAGTCATTATTTCATGGTAGCTACCTTCCATTCCATACTCTGTACTCTATACAACTTTAACTCATATACAAGAAGGGTAGGTACTTGGTAGTGGGTAGTGCAGGTACCCTGTCTAGGTACCTACCGATTATAATGAATTAGTTCGCTTTGAACTTTCGCCGGTATGCCGTAATCACCTATAATATATGCACGTATTTTTAAATGTATTCCTAATAAACCTACACTACAAACCTTATTTTGCCTTTTTGTTACTAACTTTAAAAAAAATGTGAAAACGCAAGTTTATTTTGCGAGCCTACCTAGGCACATGTTAACAATGAGTTTATTTAATTTATTTTTATTTTATTTTACTCTTTTACGTGCCCATGGGGCTTTTACATTGGGCACATTAAATAAGAAAAAAATAATTAACATTTTATTCTTAGTTTAAATCACGTTTATTGTTTAAAAAAACAACATGCTTCGCAATAATGAATTCGCGTAAGCAATGCTTACTTCTTCAGGGATTACTAAAACTAAATACAACAATAGACATATACTTACAGCTGTCAATGGATAGGCGTTAGTGGGAGTGGGAAGGGGGGTAATAGGGCATAATTTGCAAAGGGAACAAGTTTAATAATGGGTCGTTAAAAAATATTTTTTGATTATTTATAATATTTAAATTCACCTTTAAGCTCTTTCTAATTTCTAAGATTTCTAGTTTGTCCAAATGAATACCATTAACACTACAATGTAGTACCTAACTCTTTTTCATTATTAAAATCAAAAGTATGATTCGTCTCCAATACAGTACACAGAAATGAACTTCCTTCCGATTGAAGACATTCGGAAATCATGCAAAGGTAATTTACGCATTGAAACCAACATGCTGGCGTATGATGCTTACGCGGTAGGCATAAGGTTCATTGCCGAATTCCTCCCACTTTATTCCTATTTACTCACGTAAGCAAAACAAAGCGAAAAATGAATATTTTGTTTTATTTTGTGTAATAAGTTCGGGGGTAAATATCATTTTTTTGCGATAATTATATAAGAAGCTGAATTGGCCACATTATGCAATAAAACCATATCCGAAAAAGTGTTTATAAGTATGAGAGTTTGCACTTTGAAAATGTTTTTTATAGACCTAATACTTTATTTTTTTCTAAGCTTATTAAAAGACTTATTAAAAAAATGACCCGTATTTTTAAGGGCCAAGGTATGTTCTACACGAAGTATTTAATTGAAGCATCTATAATACTTCTAAGCGGTCAAATTTTCAAAACAAAAACATACGATTTTGTATGATTTTGCATTATTTAGTATGGCTTCATCTTAAGAAAGGGGTGGTGTTGATAAGAATATTTTTCTCGAACGTGGATGGAAGAAGAAATCGGGGAACTTTCTGGGGGACATGGAATGATCAACTGAATCAAATAATGCTTTGGTCAGATCGTGTCTACTAGAGTTGAACTAACAGAAGACTGTCTATGAATGTGGATGAAGCAAAGATTAAGCAACAATTTAAGAAGAGGTTGTTCCGCAGAATTTGAACATTTCATCACAATTAAAAATTCAGGTTGTTTGTTGTTTTATTTCACCATGGGCTGGTTGCTCAAAGTTCTTTAATATTAACAGAACATCAAGATTGCGGGATTGCAAAAAAATACTAAATTTTGAATTATGAAAAATACACAAAAATGCTGTTTTGGTTAGCACGTGTTTGCGTGATGCGAATCGCAAATGCCCCGTAGTCAGTTACAAAGTTTTTACGATCATTTTTTTTAATCAACGTCTTTCGATATATTTTTATAATATTACTAGATCCAAAGACGATTGACACGAAAATCCTGACCTCTTATGTCTTACTATATCACCTTTGAATGCCTTTTTAATAATATATTGTACCTACGAGTTCTCTAATGTCATTTCATGTTGATGTTATTTCAATGTATTGACCCTTACTAAAAACCTCGCAAAGTCTCCCGGGATTCAGCAGGATTTCTAAAGTCTATTCCGTAATCCCACGAGATTAACAAATTTGCGCAATTTGGAAACTCTAGGTCTACTAATATTTACAGGAATTCCAAAAACTGAACAAATCGGACTAATATCTATGAAAACCTTTAGAATAAAAAACCCTATAAAATATAGCTATTCACTTAACAATCACAACTTATTGTCAGTACCAGTAATAAGGGACCTCGGAATAACCTTCGACACTAAACTATTATTTACCAACCACATTGATATCATTACTAGTAAGGCAATGCAAATGCTGGGCTTCATTCTAAGAATTTGTAAAGATTTCAAAAATATCCAAACATTTAAACTACTATATACAACTCTGGTTAGGAGTCATTTAGAATATAATTCCTCCATTTGGAACCCTTTCTACAAAAGCCACGCAAACTCCATTGAAAGAATCCAACGCAAATTTCTCAGATCAATTAATTTTAAATTAAAAATTCCCGCGGTTGACATAAACTATGATTCTCTTTCTCAAAAAATGCGACTCTTATCGTTGAAAGATTGAAGAATACTCAATGATCTTATTTTTTTATTTAAAATAAACAATAACTGGTTTGACTCCCCTGAATTGGTTTCGCTAATAAATTATCATGTACCTTCTAGACCGACTCGACTCAAAACACCTTTTCATTGTGACAACACTTTGACGAACGCAGAACAAAACTCAATCATAAATCGCTTACATATTTTAGGCAATGAATATGCTAATATCGATCACGCCGCCGGCAATCTGGCCTCATACAAAAGATGCATTAAACTAAATTTGTTTGGTAGTAGCACGTAAATATTTTAATACATCATGCAAATCATGATGTAAATATTATAATTATATGCCTACCAGTACTTCACACTAAAACTACTAATGTAATAGAAATCATAGGCACTGTCACTGTCACTGTGTTTATCATATCGGATAACATAATCCAGGATTTTTTTTTACTTTTTATATTTTATATTTAAATCTTTTTAGGTAACTTTTAGAGATATATTATATTTCTACATTTTACCTTTTATTGTTTTATTTCTCACTTTAATTTTTTATTTTTACTTTTTACCTAATAATTTATGGTTTGTACTTTATACTTTATATCATAGATTCTCAACCTTTTTTTGCCCACCGCCCCCTTTGAGAATATCATTTTTTCTAGCGCCCCCTAAAAATCGCAAAGAAAGCAATTGTCGTCGTATATTTACCACAACGGGGGGGGGGGGGGGGGGGGGGGCGTAATGGGATGGGGAAAGATGGGATATAATAATTATTTTTATTAATTTCTTACACCATTACAAATTTGAGGTTATTACATATAAGAAATAACGCCATATAAATATTTTACAAAAAAATGTGTACAAATATTTATACATAATAGAAATTTCAAGAAAAATTTCATTTTAAGAAAAATTTCAGGCAGTGGTGAAAATTTCGTCAATGTGGAGAGACTCTTTCAAGAATCAAAATAATTTCACTGACGCCAAATGTATCAATCTCGGAGGAGATTTGGTTTAGGAGCAATATTCTCCTCCCTTCCGGGAGAACCATTGGCTGGTTAGTCCTACAGGCAAGAAGATGAAATAATCTATGATGACCCTGTCTAAGATAGTCATTTGGAACATAGAGACTCACGCGAAACTTTTTTGAACCCTCGCCAACACGAGGGAGCACCCCACCTCATGTGGATTCCAGATAAGCGAACCACTCTCCTACTGCGGACCAGGGAGAAGTATAAAATTTTCAGAGAACGGGTATCCCGAAAAATTCTGACGGTTCGGAGAACAAACCCTAATATTTTTAAGGCTGACTGGCAAACTCCTTCGATATGAGGGCGAAATGTCAACATAATTTCATACATAATCCCAAGATCCTTTATATTAGAAACTCGTCTGAGATTATGACCGAGCATAGTGTAACTGTCGTAGGTGAGACTAAATGCTCTGGTAAAAGTCAGAACTACGAATTTCAAGATATTGAAATGAAGCTGGTTTCGTTGACTCCATTCTGAAATGTTATCAACATCAGCCTGAAGGCGCAGGCAGTCCTCAATATTTCTCATTAGAAGATATAATTTTAGATCGTCAGCGAACAGCAAAAAGCGAGAAAAACGGATGACTCCAACAATGTCATTAATGATAATGGAAAAGAGAAGAGGGCCCCAGGATCGATCCTTGGGGAACCCCAGAAAAAACAAGAAATTCAGCAGATTGGAAGACTCCGTGTATGACAAATTGCTTTCTGTTCTTCAGGTAACTTTAAAAAAAGTTTAACATTCGAAGGGAAAAACCCATCTGGGCAAGTTTTGTGACTAATTAATTTTATGACTAATCGTGATTCACAGTATCGAAGGCTTTGGAGAAGTCGTTATACTAACAGTCAACTTGGTATCCACTCTCTAGGGACCTAGCAACATAGTCGGTAAAAACCTTCAGATTGGTTTCAGTGGATCTTCCTTTCCTGAAACTATGCTGTTCCGGGGATAATGTCTGAGGCGTAAGGAATTTATGAATTAATTTTTCAAATAGAAAATAGTATAATAGCAGGATCTGATAGTATGGCAACTGGTCTATAATTTTAGATTTACTTTTTCGAACCTTTCTTAAAAAAAGGATATATATTGGAAGTTTTCCATACTTCATGAAAAGTGGAAGTACTAATACATAGTTAAGTTAAAGATAATGGCGTTTTTAGGAACTCGGCAAACCCTTCAATAAAAAAATACCTGAACGAAGTTTGGTCCGATGAAGTGTGAGTTCTTCATGAGACTTATGGCACTCATAAAGTCAGATTCCATTAATATATCTAAATCGACGTTTGAAGCTCCTCTGGTATTAAAAATGGCCGCATTATTAATGTCTAGAAGTGGAGGGTCTTTATTGTATACCGATTAAAAACGATCAGCAAATGCGTTAGCCACACCCAAGCCATGAAATTCCTGATTACCTTTCATCATGGTGTATTCAAGACCACCATCCTTCCGAAGGGATTTTATATAGTGCCAAAACATCTTGGGATCATGCATGATGTTTTCCTCGATTTCAGACACGTAGGCTCGATAGGCCACTCGAACCTCGCGCTTAACTAATGGTAAAAACTTAACAGATCGTATTCATTCTGAAGGCCTCCAGCTTTCCAACGCTTATGAGGGCATGTTTGATATCTATATTCGAGATGACTTCTCTCGGGGACCACTTCGGATACTTGCGACCACCACCACTGACGTTAGCAAACGAAGCGCACTCGTTTCCTCGTTTATATATCCATTAGGATAAACTTGTAAATGATTTTAATAATTTTAAAATTACGCGCGTGGCGAAAAAGACGTAAGTCCTACCGGCGAACTATCTGGAGCACTGATGGGGTGGGATGGGTTTCTCTGGGTCTCCTACCGCCCCCCTGAAACTCTGAAACGCCCCCCAATTTTCTCTTGGTCTTCTACCGCCCCCCTGAAGGTCTGAAACGCCCCCAAGGGGGCGTTATCGCCCACGTTGAGAACCTATGCTTTATATTTTATACTTTACACTTTATAATTTACTTTTATACATTTTACATTTTATTTTATTCACTGCTTATTACCTAACTTTTTACCTTTTTTCTTAAATTTCACTCAAATTCTTCATGTTGTTGTACTATTTATAAATATGTCAATTATGTTAATGGCACGTGTTGTGCCGTATATATGTAAATAAATAAATAAATAAATAAAACCTAAGTGGAGACGAATATCTACAGCTCAAACTGCTGACTAATATCTATGGAACAGGTGATGTCGACGAATATCAACAGCACTGGCAGAGGTTGGATTTGCATCAATTATAACGTAATATTGCGTATGTAGTTTAAAAAACGTAATTTACGTTAAGTTAGGTTAGGTTAGGTAAGGTTAGTATTACGGAATTGAAGTAATTTATGCTTTCCGTACAACCTCTTGCTCAGATGCCCTCTGTGTGTGTCATAGATATTTATCCGACCTTAGCTCTGTAGATATTAGTCTTCACTCTGAAGTTCATAGACATTTGTCCAACATATGAGCTGTAGATATTCGACCGACATACAGGCTGTAGATATTAGTAGGTATCTGGGGTCCAACAAACAAATTGGTCGCAGAAAGAAGAAGGCAAGTTATTTAAATTAAATTATTAGCCCGAAAGCAGAAATACCCATGTAATTCAGAAAATCTCTGACCCATGTCATAGTCGCGTCAGATGCATAGGAACCTCAATTAGATACAGGATACGGATACATGAGCAATTATTATATTACCAACGTAAAGGAAGACTTTCAATAATCACTATCGCAAAACTCAAAACGTCCGCCAGTTAAATTGTTATTCCCCTTGGAAACATTTATCGATCGCGTAAAAAAAATGTTTTAAGATTTTTTATACATTTTCAAAACTACAGATTGATCTTTTGGTCTTTCTAGAATTTCAACGAAGTAACATAAATCTTTTAAACATTTGGATGCAAGTGCCTGTCATTATTTTACTAACGTTATTAATTAAAATTGATTTATTCACAACATTACAATGTGTAGAAGTGGCGTGCAGTGATACCTTTTGTACAATAGCCCGTAATTATATATTATACCCAAGCTTGACACTTTTGATGCAATAGGCAATAATGCAGGGGCGTTCCGCACATTTTGTGCAAAAGCTTACAGCAGGAGTAAGAATTACGTGCTTATAGTAACCCTTTTCGTACGTAGTTGTAGTGAAATTTCCTATATTGCAGTGGCTTGCAGTGTCAATTTTTGTGTAACATCTTATACTAAAGATGATGCCAGTGAGATAATGTAAAATCATTCAAAATCATGCGAGTATAACACATCTTGGCATTGTAGATAATCATGTATTTTTTTATCAAGTCTTTTTGTAAGTCTGGAAAAAGTAAAGTATCATGCCTATAAAAATACTTTTTAGTGCCCAAATCTCCTACTAATGAATCCATTTTCGGAAAAAGTTTTAACATATACCTAACGTGGAAAATGAAATTCTTTAGAAATAATCGGAAAACATTTTAATAATTGTACCTGAATTTCGCAAAATAAAACAAAACAATGCAATTTCGCGCGTAAATCAAAATGGGCCGCGTTCAACAAATTTGGAATTACGATATTAACCCATAAAAAACAACTTTCAAATATCTTCTCCAACCTTTCCAAAAAGTCTTAGTCTTCTCAAGTCTTTTCATGTATTTTTAAATCCCTACCGAAAAGAGGCAGGCACTTCCGATTTCTATTTTTCTAGGACTAAGTGGATCACCTTAAAGCAGTGGCACATTATGTAAGACAGCTTTAATAGTATTTGTATCTTGGACTACACTTCACTACGATATTGGGGAATGCTGTGATTGTTTTTGTGAAAAGTTCTGTATTTTGGTGGCTTTCATGGAAACTTTTTGTGCCCAGCTTGTATACCCGTAGAAGTGACAAGTATTGACAATCTTTATGCAAAAGTTTTAATATAGGTACTTTGTGTGTAATAATTTTTCCACTTGTGTAACGTCTGCCAGTATTGCGAGAACAATTTGGCAAACCTAGAAAGTCAAGGTGAGGGGTAATAGGAACTTCTCCCAAGCGGAAGGCTTTGATATTTTTTTAAAAGCTCTGAAAAACATCTAAACACCTAAATGTTGCTTTTATTCACATATTTGCAAAAAGTTGTATGGAAATAAGGTACTTACGTCCGAAAATTAAAACTTTCATACATTATTTTTCTTACATATTTGTTCGTCGTTCTATTGAACCAATGTTGAATATCGTCTTTGTTCCCTAGTGTCACGTCGTCGTCTGGAATGAAGCTGCGATGTGGCAAATATCCAACGCTTGAACGCTAGCGAATTGCAAATAAATCTCACCCTTTCTGCCATTGGTAAGAGATGTGCGCCTGCGCACCTACTTTTGCTTGCGGTATATCTACAGTAGGTACTGGCCAACGTTTTTATATTCATATTGCTAATTGCTAGAACCATAAGGAACAGATCAAATCCTTATATAAATACATAATATAACAAAAATACTCAACAAATCAAACAGTCACACACCTCGCAAATGTACCAAAAAAGAAAGTCTATACAAATCATACAAAACAAGCTTTTAAATCGGGAAAGCTGAATACTCTTTAAAGTTCACAAGGCCAGTGCCAGGTAAGGCAACACCAAGCACAAAGGACCCCGCTCTCTCTACTGATCCCGTAATAAGCTAATAAGCGTATTCGAGGTCCTTGAGTGACAGCTCCGACGGACTGGGTTCGAATCTCTTCGTTCGGCGCCAAGCGACTGATCGGACCTCAATTCACCGAAACGTCGGCTGACTTGAATGAATATTGAACGAACTATTATTGAGTTTTTTTTAATGTAAAATTTTTCAAATTATTTTGTTTATCGAAGTTTTTGGGTTGATATGAAAATTGCCGTGGAATCATCATTGTAGTTCGTAGCTTTAGGGGGTGTTTATGTTTTTGATTTGGTAATGATTCGGATCAAACAACGTTTGTAATATCACAAGCAGAGGTAGATGAAAATTATAAAGCAAGACAACACGGAAAAAAATATTCAACACAATTGGTGCAATATAGTTATGAATGATGAATACTTGGAGCAGGTGGATGAGTTTGTGTATCTGGGTAGTAAGTTTACGAGAGATGGAAAGGCTGATAGAGATATTGAAAGAAGGGTAAATGTAGGTAACTCAATTAATGGAGGACTGAATGCCGTTGGCGCTAATAAAAAAACTGTCAAAAGAAGCGAAGCTAGCAGTCCACAATGAAGTCCTGATACCTACACTGATGTATGGCAGTGAGGCATGTAACTATCAGAAAAAGGATGAAAGTAAACCGAATGAGGCATAAGTGTGGTAAAACCATGTATATGATCGTGTGAGAAATGTGGATATCCGCAAAGAATGTAAGGCTGATGTAAGCATAATGAGTAAGATTACGAAAGTGTTTCTCCGATGGTTTGGGCATGTAGAACGAATGAACGAAGAAAGAGTATGAGAAGAATATATTTATTTATTTACGCCCTTTTATGGGGCTTTTACATAAACAATTTAAAAATTACACTTTGATTAAATAAAATATAAATAATATATATTTCTTTTACACAAATATAAAAGGTATATATTTCTTTTACTAAGAAATATACAGTATTTATTGTACATAACTGAACTGCCTCAGTAACAGTATTTTGAATTTGTTTAAAGATAAATTGAAGATGTCCACTGACTTGGTATAATTATTTCCCTTCATTATTCTGGGCAAAGAGGAATACATATGGTAGTTAGTTCCAGAATTTCTGCACTGAAATAAATCCTGACTTCTAGTATTACGTAAGGGAATCCGGAAGCTTATCAATTCAAGCAATACCGGACTATCAACTAAATCATTTAGAATTTTATAAATACATACCAAGTCTGTGAAAATTCTTCTGTCTGACAATTTGAGCATATTCATATCATTTAAAATAGTGTTTTAGTTTAACATAATTGCTGGAATACCCATTTTAAAATTTAGAAAACGTAAAAAATTGTTTTCTATTCTTTCAACAGCTAATACATGTATGGGTTCCAGACGGGAGAATTGTACTCAAGTTGACTTCTAACAAATGCAAAATTTAATAGTTTAATACATTTTATGTTGTTAAAATTTCTAATTAGCCTAGTCATAAATTCCAACATTTTTAAGCCCTTATAAGAGATTTCTGTTATGTGGTTGACAAATGAAAGATTTGATTGAACAGTGATGCCTAAGTCTTTAATTTGTGTTAATGTCTCGAGAGTATTGTTATCAATGTTGTAATTAAAGATCACTGGATTTTTTATTCGAGAAAATCTAAATACTTGACATTTTGAGATATTTAAGTAGAAGCAAATGTGAATGGTAGAATAAGTCGGGGACGCCCGAGGAAGACATGGCACGATAAAGTGAATCAGATACTTGAATCGGGCCATGTCAAAAGCCAGAAAAATAGAAGAGCATGTATGAATGTGAGTGGGGCAAAGAGGGTGTGCCAAAACTGAGTTGTTTGGCGGTCCGTCCTCTCTGCCTACCCCTGCGGGGAAACGGCATGGTGGTTAGTTAGTTAGTTAAGAGAATTGGTATGTTAGGGACTAATCTACCTATTTATGTACATTCATCCGTTAGTCACTTTTCATGTTTTTCAATTTTTGAATTTTTGAATCTTATTAAATTTATTTATTAGGTACAAATTAATAGAATCTTACCAAAAATTATTGTCGTAGGCTTCTTCCAAAATAGGTACCTTTTTTAACATTAGCTCAACAAAGGAGGCCACGAGAAAAATAATTTCCCTCGGGGCCTATGTCATCATAGGGGATGCTGCGTGGGAGGGTTTTTTAAGGAAGGAAAGAAGAGGAAGTTCTGGGAAGGAAATAGGTGCGAGTGATGGGTAGGAATCTGGAGTTCAGTGTGTCCAGGAGTGACGGACGTATGAATCCATCCCTTCAACTGCGGTGCATGGCGATGGGTCGATGGATTCCGGCTGGAGAGGTCAGAAGACCTCCTCAAACATTCTCTCTCGATGCGGCCCGCCACGCAGCATGTGGGCAGACAGATTGGCCGCTAAGACTTTGACTAAAACCTCACCCCATGAACCTGGGCACCCCTACTAAGTCACCTAACGTAGCGAAACACTTCGGGCGACCTATGGCAGAAGTGTTGGTTATTCAATAAATGGTTTCAGGGGCGGCGGTTATCGTGCCCGCCTGCCTCCCAAAATGCAAACCTAGCAGGTAAGTACATATGTACATTTATATTTGTGAGGGGGTGGGATGGGGCAGGGGTTGGGTGGGGGGGGGTTAATGGAAGAAAATGGGATATGAGATTGATGGTAATAATAATAATAATAATAATAATTGGATAATTTATAGAGCGCCGTTTTTGTGAAAAATCACCTCAAGGGCGCTGGTAAGTATTGAATCAGCACACAGCCCACTTAAAAAAATATCTTCCGAATTCACAATTCTCAAAAAAGCGAAGATGTGACCTTTGTTCTCAGATCAAATGATGAAATAAATAAAAAAAATAAGAGACGAGTTAGATGATATAATCTGCGGTCATTATAATATTACCGACTAAATTAGCTCAGCATTATTCTCGTTGTGTGGAAAGTCAAAGGCGGTATTACTCTTTGTATTTTTCTTGACAAGATAAGTGCTCGGAAGAGATCTGGAGCGGTCGACAACCTGCGGCCCCTGACACTGAATGTATAATCCTAAGAATTTCACGCTATAAGCGGGCGTGCACGGTGCGGTAAATACTGCAATCTCGTAATCTTAAATCTTGTTATTCTTAATTAATACAGTATTCAGCCCAGTATTTTTAGCATGTTTTATGTATAAAAAATATGTTTAAAAATAATATAGTTTTTAGCATAAGAAAAAGAAACTGTCATATCATATTGGTTCCCACAGACTTAATAAGTTAGGTACGCCTCATTCATCATATGTCTGGTATAGTTATATTATCATGAACATAAGCTAAAAAAAATCAAGAATGATATTTACGAGATTCCCCCAAATTAAATGCTTTCTTGAAGAAAATGATGATAAGATTATGTCAAGTTCCCAAAAAGAGTTTAAGTTTTCAAACTTGTAAAAAATTGTACATAAGTCTTGGCTGAGAATCATGACAAGGATTGAAATTAGAGTTTTTTTTAGTTTATTAGGGAAAGAAAAAGTTACATATATTTCAATAAAGTAATTACAATTACGTGAACCAGTGAAGAAAAATCATAGTATGCTTACTTAGAAAAAACACAGATGATTAAAGAAAACGTGGTAGAAAAATAAGAAAATTAAAATATGTACATTAAAGTACATATTATGTTGGTTATATAATACGAAATTAAACTATGAAACTACATTTTAACATCATAAGATAATTCAAAGATAGATCAAATATGGTTAAAAATGAAAAACAACATAACGAGAATGATAAAATACCACACAGCACGGGTACAGGGTTCGTAAAAGAACAATGTACTTTAAATTTTTCTATTATGCATTTAGTAAACTTACCTGGGGAGTCTGGGGACAAATGGAAAATATTAGCGTCTGAAAAGATATTATTATATTTTGTGCACGTCCTTTCGGGAAATGAATGTTGTGTATAATTTTTTTTAATGTGAGATCTGAAATAGTTGGTTTGACCTTTATTTCGTATTGACAGTAAAATTTTTTTTTTTTTCAGATTCTCCATAAAACAGTTATAGGTACACCAAATTATTACGGAGAAGATTACAAAATTTAAAGAAGAAAATAAAAATGGGGGCAGTTTCACTATGATGTGACTTGTGACGTAGGTATGTCAAAATATAGTTACTGAACTCTCTGTAGGTAACATTGAAGATGTCGATGCTCAATGCAGAATCATTTTGATTTGCTCAATTTGATTGCTCTGTTTAATGGCGCATTCTGAAAGGAAGAAGTTCTCGCTTTAGGAGCATAAAAAAATCGTAGGATCTCCCACGAGTATATGCGTTAGGGACATATAGGTTAATCTCCTTCAACATAGGTGGATTCAGTATAGTACCGAAGATCAGCTTAAAAAAATGTTAATATCTACTAAAGCTGATAAATTATGGAATGTTAATGAAGGTTTTAGATATTGTGATGTTTGGAAAGATTTGAAGTCGAAAAAAGATTAACCAGGAAACCCTGTGCCTACGAGTGTGCATGTAAGGGTTACGTTAGGTTTAGATTTTTCAAATTTGTCGAATTTCTACCTTTTTAAAAGAGAATCCTTTCTATATAAAATCCCATATTCTAAAAATTTTCCAACCCCTGATCTAGCATCTAACCCAAACCGATATTTGACTTCAAGGTGGCCGGAATAATAAAGGCAGGAAGGTAGGTACTGGGTACTACATGCGAGTAGGAACAGAACACAGCCTACCAGGCATGTGGCATTGTTATTGTTGTCTGTTTTGGATAATGGTCCCCACAACAGCATTATAATTGGCGCAAAATAGCAAACTTTTTGATTTTTTTCAAGTCGTGCAAATCTACGCGAAATTGGAATTCGTCATGGCTTGAGAGCGTAGCGAATGCGGGTGAAGATGATTGTTAATTTTTTTACTAGGCACTCTTCGCATAGGTATATAGGCAATATTAAAAATTGCTAATAAACCTGTGAATATGAATCCCAACACAATAAATGCCTTTTCAGTTTAGCTCTTGGTATTCCTACTTTTGGCTAAGCAGTAAAATTATTAATAGATAATGTTCCTGTATCGATGCATAACATAAATGAAAGTGTACTAAACGTTTTAAATATAAATAATATACCGATGGTTGTTTAAGTGTGGTAACCAGAAAAATGTACATTTTTTTACATTAACCCCACACAAGAGGCCCCGAGGAAAACATTTCCCTCGGAATGTGCTGCAAATGTACTAAAATGTGATTTTTAATTAATAATGGTGAAATAACACAAATTAATTTGGGTTTTGAACCTGTGACCATCCGATTGCTGGCCGAGAGCTTTACCCCTCGACCACTGAGAGCATTGAGAAATTAAAAGAAACTGTTGTTTGACTTGGTTGCAACAAGGTAGCTTTTACAGTAGCTTCATTAAATGAAGAATCCCTACGAGTAAAATAACATCGTAATGCATAACTTGTGGGTAACAAGGTAAAAAATATTAATTGTCTTTTCAAATAGCTGTTTTGTTGTAAGGAATAAACATTCAATTGAAGTTTATTACTGTGTATAATTGCTTAAATTATTATTATTATACTTCATGCTTTTATCAGGAACAATAAACTACTAATAGGCAACAAGTATGTATGAAGCAAGAACAAGTAAACGTACGCCGGGAAATTACTTATATATGAAAATGAATGATTCTTTGCTTGTCCCTTAAGCGATCTTAAACCTTTCATCTGATTACGATGAAACTTTTGTTATTTGATGTGCGCATACCCGCGATGGTTTCTTTAAAGGTTTAATAGTGAGCTCTGGCGTTATGAAATTATTTCTTATACTCTTCATTCGATTGCGATGAAACGCGATTTGTCGTGCGCACGCCGATGAAGGTTTCTACATGTGTACTAGAGTACTAGTGAGCTCTGGCGTTTAGCGACAGAGACGGAAGACGGGAGAGGGTGAGGAATCCGGGATGGATGGAAGCGAACGCGGGAGGGTTAGCGGGATCGGTGGAAGTGGAAGAGGGAAGGTTGGGAAGGGGAAGGGGAACGCGGGAGGGGAAGGGGATACGAGAGAGAAAGGGGAGGCGGAAGGGGAACTTTGGAAAGGATAAGCAGTAAGAAAAAATTCTTTATTTAAGGTGACAATATACCTTAAATATATTTAGAATCTTAACGTCGTAAGTAAAGAAGCCGTGTATACAAATAGCGACTCGCGACCCGTGTATTGCACGGACCTACTGTCGAATTTGCCCTATCAAAGAAAAGAAGACAAATAATGTGGGAATCTTAACGACGTAAGTGAAGAAAGCGTGTAAACAAATACGCGCCCGATGCACGGCGTACTGGACGAACGTACGGTGGAATTCATTCTAACAGGCATGGAGATTAGACCTTTCCACCGCGTTTAATTTAATTAATTCTGAAAAACGTGTTAAAAATATTGAAAATATGCCATGATGTCGCACTGCTGAAGTTATTAATTTATCGTCTAGAAAAATAAAATCTAGTGCTTTCCGCTAACTTTATAGTTGATAAACGGGTTATAAAGTTTTAAAATCGTTGTACGTAAAATATATTAATGGAAAGGTATTGTTTTCATTAATCTTAAATTCAAAGAACTTACATCCCCAGGGACAAGCTCTGAATAAAAAAGTTAATATAGTTAGGAATTCGCCGGAAATGATTAAAAAGTGAGTTTTAAGCAAACAAATATTATTAGGATTGTAAACGCACGTCGGACACTCGCAAGTGCCTACCTAATAAAAATCTTGGAAGAAACGATAGTTCCCTTTAAAAACTAGTTATTAGGGACGTATTAATCTTCAATTATACCTATTTGTTTTTTTCTGAAGAAGCATTCTCGAACGGTGAGATGTATCTAATAATAAAAAACTCTGGATTTTCTTAGAATCAGGACCAAATAACTCTCACAAAATCATTTTCATTGTGAATTAAGGAGTTTGATTAACATATACCTACCAATATTTATTTTTTAAGTGAAAACTTCTTTTGCACCGTCGCGATTTGAAACTCGATGAAACAGACAAACAGGTACGAGGAAAGAGATAGAATAATCGGTCTCCACTTTGTGAGGTGTTTCGTAGCCTCCCCAATCTTGTCTACTTTAGTTTTCTGAAGGTTTCACTTCTACCGCAAAACTTGTAAGTTTTATTGTATTTAGTTTCTTAAAAAAATGTTCTTAACATAATTAATTTACGATGTTAAAAATAGGTGAGTCATAGATATCGGTTCCGCGACTTTTCATCCCGCGACAAAATATCCCCGACAAAATATGTACTAAAACCTAACCTAACAGTAAAATGGGACAAAAATAATACAGACATCCTGCAAAGACAATAATTTAGGTAATGTCATCTGTGTTATTTTGGTCCTATTTTACTATTTTTTAACAATAATTTATTGTCCTCACAGGATGTCTGTATTATTTTTGTCCCAGTTTCTATTTTCGAATATCTAATAATTTATTATCTTCACAGGATGTCTGTATTATTTTTGTCTCATTTTACTATTGTCGATCAACAATTTATTGTCTTTACAGAATCTGTATTATTTTTGTCTCATTTTACTATTGTCGATCAACAATTTATTGTCTTTACAGAATTTCTGTATTATTTTTGTCACATTTTACTATTTTCGATCAACAATTTATTGTCTTTACAGAATTTCTGTATTATTTTTGTCAAATTTTACTATTTTCGATCAACAATTTATTGTCTTTACAGAATTTCTGTATTATTTTTGTCCCATTTTACTATTTTCGATCAACAATTTATTGTCTTTACAGAATTTCTGTATTATTTTTGTCCCATTTTACTATTTTCGATCAACAATTTATTGTCCTTAGGTACAGGATATCTTTATAATTTTTGTCTCATTTTACTATTTTCAAACAGAAATATTGTCTTTAAAAGATATCTGTATAATTTTTGTCCCATTTTATTATTTTCGAACAAAAATTTATTGTCTTCAGAGGATATACCTACTGTATTATTTTCGTGCCACATTTTTGTTAGGTTAGGTTAGGTTTTAGTTTACATTTTGTTGGGTGATGTTTTTTCCGTAGGACATTTTGTCGGAGAATATTTTGTCGCGGGATGAAAACGCACATTACAGCTCTATCACGAAGGGATCAACAAATAAAACATACTATTTTAGGATCCCTAGGTATCGTTTGTTCTAGATACATTTTGCAAGGATTTTGGTAAGAAAATAATTTTTTTGTTAAAAACATAGGTTATGGCCATTGACGTAATTGATACGGCAATATATTTCGATAAGGTGCCTACCTATTGAATAATTCAAACTTTTCAAAAGGGATACCTATTATTCCTACACGATTATAGCAATTTAAAAGTACCAACCTACTCAATGCACACTCTGATACGAACAGCGCATGCGCGTTTCTAAACAACTACAGTAGGTACATAATTTGAACCCCCCCTTCCAACCTCAAAGTAAAGGTAAGAATCCAGGTGAGTTTCTATTGTTTCATTGTAGTTCGGCCGCCCGCCGATAGATGCTACCCTTGTGCAAGTCAAGGGTTGATTTTGGGCTTGTCTACACAATAATTGCCTACGTAGGTACCAACACAAAAAATATTTATATAATAAGTTATCTTTATTAATACTTACTTAGTAAGTCAATATCTACAGTAAATTATATTACCTAGGTACCTATAATAAAATTTTCACTTCAAAACATCATTAATTTATTCACGATGCTGAAAATGTGTAAAAAGCATTTTACCAACTTACCCAAATCGTTGCATAAAACACAATCGATTCTTCCAATTCTTTGATGTCATTGTGAATTTTTACATCTCCCTGAAAAATAGGAAATCCAAAACCAAATCTTATACAGGGTGTTAAGGGACGTACTTGACTTACTTTAACCAGTGATTCCTGACAATATTTGAAGTAAAAAATGTACGTGAAATTTTGGTCTCCGGTGACTTTTTTTGATGATTTTTTTTTCAATTTTTTTTTCTTCAAATTAAAGCAAAAAAAAACTTCCACTTTTCACTACAGATCACTCATCCGAGTTACCGACCAACCCCTCACCCCGCCTCCAACTGTACAACACCTATAATTTTTTTATGTTTTTGTAGAAAAAATGAAATAAAAAACATCAAAAATGTCACCGGAGACCAAAATTTCATTTACATTTTTTACTCCAAATAATGTCAGAAATCACTGGTTAAAGTAAGTCAAGTACGTCCCTTAACACCTTGTATATAAAATCAAATTTTGTTTGATTGTTCATATTTTATGCGCTGCCATACCGTTCATTCGATTGTGATAAAACTTTGGTGATTTGTTGTGCTTACACCTGTGAGGTTTCTATATATGTATAATAGTGAGCTCTGGCGTTATAAAATTTTGTTTAAAAAATACAATAGATAGCGCGCGATTTGTTGGAAAAAAAGTGTATTTCTTATGATTTAGCGGCAAGGAGGGATTGCGGGAAGCGGAGAATAATCTGAGAGAGGGGAGGGAAACGAAGTGGGGGGGGGGGGGGGGAAACGTGGGTGGTGGGGGGTTCGTGGAACAGGGGTCCGCGGGTGGGGAAGGGGACACGAGAGGGGAAAGGGGGCTGGAACGGGGACGCATGGGAAAGGACACGCAGGGAGAAATAATTTCTTGCTTTGAGTGGCATTGCAATGCATGCCGGGTACTAGCTAGTTGTTTATAAAAGCTTTCTTTAGATATTGATTCCGTATACCTGTATACCTAGTATACAGGTATACGGAGTACAAGTCAATATTTATAATTTTCACTTCTAAACATCTTTATTCACAGTATTGAACAATGACCGGACAACTCAGAATGAATTCAACTCAACACCTAATTTGAAAAGACATTAAAAGTGATAAAATAGTTAAATAGATTAAGTTAGGCTATGGGCTATTTTTTTCATAGCTTTTAATGACTTTTTAAAGAGGTGTTGAGCTGAGTTGTCATGGAAGCACGTGGAACGGGTGCATTTTACTTCTATTTTCCCAAATCATTCAATAAAATAAATAATAAAATAAATAAATAATCGAATGTTGATTTTTCCATCTCAGAAAAAGGGGATGTCCAAATACAGATTATTTGGTAGGTAGGTACCTACAAAGAAAAGTTTTTTTAAAAAAAAAAAACTTCATTTCACTTGTATTATATTTAATTGAGTTACCTAGATACGAAGCAAATTTTCAAATTTTTCCAAAACTGGGTCTCCCATATTTTAGAACCTATCAACATCTTACAATAAATATCTACAAAATAATTGTGCTAGAAGAAGGAATGTAGGTAATAAGAAGTTGGTTCTTATTTATGATAGGTACATAGATATGTAAGACCTTCCTAAATGAAAAATGTTTAAAAAATCAAATAGCTATTATTCCCACACAATTTAATATTGTTTCTGAAATCCAACAAAAATACGATTCCAGTACCAACCCAATTTAGCTTTCCATTCCCCAAAACGTCATGACTCATGGCCTCCACAAAGCTTTGTGCCTTCAAATACAACCTGACTGTAATATACGTCTGGAACAAGCCTCGTAATACAACCAGCATTTACCTGAGGCGTACTTTGTAACAAAAACTTACCATCCCATCGACAATACAAAGAACAAAATCGATATTTCGATGTTGTGGCATTGTTTTATCTGGGAAATTTTCACGTCGCAGTTGTTGTAAAGGGCTAGTTCCCGCGCCACCCGCATATTTCCCGGCGGCACTGTCGTCGCTCCGCCATCTTGCAGGTGCAGCTCGGGCGCTGATTGGACGAGGGGGGCAGGGGGCGTGTCCGCCACGAGGGTGGGGGCGCCACTGCTCGGGGCCCCCGCGGCAGTCGCGCGAAGCACTTGAACGAGCGAGTGACGGAACTCGGCCGGTCCGATATCGATAATATCGATTAGAAATTACGCGGCGAAAAATATAATAAAAATAGTACCCCGATTTACGCAATAATCCCACAAGAATCAAAAATATGCACATTCGTAAAAAAAATCAAGACAAATTACACTAAGTGACATTTTATCAACCAAAAACAGTGACTTTTTAATTAAACTCAGTGTTGAGGTAAACAAATCAATTTTTAATTTGTGACAAGTTAAAGATAACAAACACGTATAGGTTTTGTCTTGATACTGACCGTCAAAATAATATAAAATAAATTACAGTTTTGTGAACAAATAAATGCTTGATTTTCCACGTGATTTTCTACAGTGTTTGTGAAACGAGGCTCGCGTCATAACGCAGTTAAATTTAATGTCTTTTTTATTACAAATTCATATGAACAAGTGTTTTAAATAAACGAAGCATTCAATACAAATGTGATGTGTCTATCGAAAAGTTTATTCATCTATTGATTTTTGACTAGACAGTAAAGTTCAAAGTTAGACAGACTAAGTAAAGCTTTGATGTCATCAGATTGAACATAATTTGTAAAAAAACAAACCTTTAAATATTCGTAAAGTAATTAAGTCTTTAACAAAATCATATCTTCCACATAGCTTCCGTTTTCACAAAAAAAATACTACTTTCAAACCAAATATTTTTACCTCATATTTTAATCAAAACAATCAGTCAAATACAATAAAAAAAGTGTTAATAATATATTTCTGTTAAGGCTGTATCATAACGTTGCGAAAAGACAATATTAATATATTATATAAGTGAAGTTAAATTTAACCAAAGTTTTTCGCAACACAGTTGAACTAACGCATTTTAACAGCCAACTAATTTACTGTAAAAAGAAAAGTGAAATAAGAGATACGCCCATCCTATAATCCATTTAATTCCTGATTTAAAACAATCCAAAAACGATAAGTTCCAAACGCAAAATCTGTGCATATTTTGTGGTTTGCAAACCGAACGCAGTTTCACTCTAATATCTAATCCTTTGAAATCCTGAAATATAGCTGCCTAAACCAATCCATAAAGATCTGAAGGTTTAAAAAGTGATAATTTTATTATTTTTTGTTGTTTTTAGTACATCGAACGCAATCGCCCTCCATCGGCAGTGTATAAAGACTAATAACAGTACAAATAATTCTTTAATTAGTCATTGTAATCCATTAAGATTCTGATTAAAAACTATCTAAGTGATTTGCAGTTCGTGTACCAGCCGTAATCGTACTAGTAGTTGAAGACTTTAGTTAGTTATCCAGAGTAATGGATTCTTGCTGGTTTTTCCGATGAGGCATATCGGGTCGCAGGGCTGGCTCTCGGTGCGATAGGTGCGCTCGGGGCCCCCGCCGTGGCCGGGCTGGCCGCGGGGGCGGGGGCGTCCGGGCCTAGGGCTGCGCCGGCCGCCCCCGCGCCGGGCCCCGCGCCCCCCGGGCAGCACCTGTCGGCGGCAGCGCTCACGCAGCTGGGCACCGTGTACGCCACCAAGCGGCGGAGAAGAAACGGGAAAAGGTAAGAGTCCAACGCACACTCGAGCTTGCAGACAATCCAAATAATCTGCTTTCAGACCTTTTCAGGAGTTTCAGAATAGTTTTTCGTGTTTTCTATTCGCAGTTTAGGAGTGTATTTTAAACTAACCTAACCTAAAATACCTACCTACATGTTTGGACGTCGAAATCCATCCTATGGCCTGTTACAGTCTAATGATTTGCTTTTAGGCCTTTTCAGTAATTTCAGAACAATTTTCCGTGTTTTTTATTAGAATTTCATAAGAATATATATAAGCAGTGATAAAAAAATCTACTTAAATTCACAACAATTCTGAAAGACAAAGCTTTGTATGGAGTTAATTTCATGGTCTACTTCAGTATTATCTGCTTGCAAGGTTTAACTAAAATTTCAGGACATTTGTCCGTGTTTTCTATTCACATATTGCCCCGGACCGGACTCAGCATAGTAAGGTGGAATATTCTAAAAATATGAAAAAAAGATTATCTGCATGTCATGTATTTTTCTGTAAGTTTTTTCATTTTCCTGTAAATTTTATAGAATTGTACCATTTGTGGTTATTTAATAAAAAAAACTCTTGACTACGTATATTTTTTTTTTGTCTACGTATATTTAGATATAATAATTTCAAAGTCAATATAAAAACACGAAAAAGTAACTGGAAACAAATTTCTCTAAAAGCTTATGATTGGGGTAGGTAGATAATGATTAAAACCTTACTAAAACAGATTTTCAAAGGTAGATAGGTATTACTTTTGGGATAGGTATTGAAAAGACGATCTTAACTATTAACCACGCGTTAAACACACCCGAATAATGTGTAACCGTTTTACCGACTTTTAATTTCACTTACCTAATAAATGTGTGCAATTTACATCAAGTGGGTAAATGATAAGAAGTCCGTACAAACTATTTAAGCTTCAAATCAAAGCAGATTTTTCTTCGGTAGAAAGATGTAGGTATATTCAATTTTTTTAAAGAACACTTCATCTAAAAGCTCTTCACTTTGTGCGATGGCATTATTTATTTTAATAAAAAGACAAATAACTTAATTTCCAATACTTTATTTATATGTACACAATTACATGTTAATATAATCAGGAGTAAATGTAAATCTTGTCAAGAAACGTATGGATTTTATTCACAACGTCAGAAGTAAATGTAAATTATGTCACGAAACATATAGATTGTGTTCATATCACCAGGAGTAAATTAAATCATGTCACGAAACATATAGTTTGTGTTCATATCATCAGGAGTAGGTAAATGTAAATCATGTCACAAAATATATAGATTGTGTTCACATCATCAGGAGTATATGTAAATCATGTCAAGAAACGTGTAGATTGTGTATATATATAAATATAATGATGTAATAGATGTAACAGATGTAAACTAAGTTATTTTTATTTTATTGAAATATATTTTTTAATTAATATATTATAATTTCACTTTTGTGTTCTTGATTGAACGAATGCATGAGTGGATCCCGAAATCCAATCAAGCTGAAACTTGGCAGATAGACTCGCCGTCGATGAAAATGCATTCTGTAAAATTTTAGTGGCAGCCACGCACCCATACACCGTCATGTATGCATTTTTTGAAATTCGATGACATCACAGCAGTTAATACATGAAATGACAGTCGGTCTTACACATTCGGGATTTGGTTCAGTTCGTAGTGCGGTTGTCTCCAGTTTTTCGGTAGGAAGTCCTCAGCCAAACCATTTTTTTACATTTAAAAGATATTTGAAAATAGATCTTATTATTTTAAATACAGATTGATTTAAAAAAATGATAATAATAAAATAACAGCAATATGAAAAAATACTAACATCCATTATTCCCAACTTTGCGATCGATCAATCTAAGTCTCCGATCAGCAAGCGATTTCTTTAGAAAAGCTCGATTCGCTTGTTAGTCGGAGAATTGCGTTGTGAAGAGCGTATTTGTGCATTTGAAGAGTGTTGAACCAAAATTTCCATTCGGCTCAACAGTTGATCAGTAGGATTGGGAACAACGGCTGTTAGTACCTTCCACTGAAGAGATATTATTGGATCCAATAACTCACTCTGCAACCGTGGAACAAGTAGGTTTAAACATTATGTTGAATAGGTCCAATATACCTAATAACACGCCGCTTTTGAAAATATACACGGGAACTAGAATCTAAACTGTTTAAAATATTCCAGTAGGAATCTAACAAGAAGAATTCAATAACTATATTTCATTTGTTCTCAGATATGAGGAGTCAAAGTTAGCAAAGACGATTTCTCATTAGGTATCTATTTACAAAAAGATTTTGAAGTTGAATCTTGTGTAAAGTATTTTAATTGAACATATTTTAATGGAAAATATTAAAAATATTTAGGAATACATTTTATTTGACGTAAACTTACCATCTTAGAACATAGATACCTAAACAAGCAAATATAATCATATGCAACCAGCTAGGGCATACTAATTCATTGCATAAGGTTCTAATTACATTTCCCTAATGCAATTCTAAGCTAGGGCCACGTCCTATTTAAATATTTTCCATTAAAATATGATAAAATAAAATACTTTACACAAGACTGAGCCTCAAAATTCAAAGTTGTTAAATAGTTTACTAAAATTCGTCTTTGCAAACTTTGAAACCTCAGAACATGGTAAAGCGGAATTAGAACCCTATCCAATCAAAGTGACAAACTATAATGCGCCTTGTAAAAATGATCAACTGCCAGATACAAACAAAATAGAGAATGTATGTGATGTTAAAACCTTTTAAAGTAAATGCTTGATGTTAAAACTTTGTCATACATACATATATCTAAGAAAATAAAATATAGAAGGTTCAGAAAATTATTTTGGAAGTAGAAATGAGCAAAAAAAATTTGTCAATAATCATAAAAATGATGAAAAAATGCCATTTAGAGCCAAAAACGTCCAAAATGGCTTAAGATTGACTTCTAGCTCTAAAAATCGTCAAAAAATCTTATAATAAAAAGATTTTGCATTCAAATGTCATTTCAGTTAGAAGTTAGAACCTCGTCCAAATGAAGTGACGCAATGTTGATGAGAGCGATATTTGAGATTTGATCACGGATTATTTATGGTTGCTTCGCGTCGGTAACAATTACGTATTGTTATTTTCAAAGACTTATTATCTTGTTACCATCCTTTGTCAATCTTCATTGAATTAAAAAGACATATTTAATTTAGGGACTCTCAATTTAAATGAGTTGCACGCTCATCATTCTAGTTATGGAGAAAAATTGTTAGTTTAAGATGAAGACATGTGAAATAATGCAAAATTCTACAAAATAATGAGCTTTAAAAATGTAATTACGAGTCTCGTCAAGTATTTTTAAATACTTTCCCAAAAGAGGCGGGGATTCCGATTTCGAATTTGTCAAGGACTAGTGGATCACCTTAACTCGACAGCAATACGGAATCTAAAACTAATATAGTTAGAAATATATAATATAGTTAAACTACCTACAACGCTCAAAACCTTTCTTCTGGTCGATATAGTCATAAAGAGAAACATAAAGAGGGCTCTTTTAGTTAAAAGTTATGTATATCCTTGGTTAACCCCTCAGGCTAATTTGTTCGCTTTTGGGAACAACTTATAAAGGTTTCATAAAAATCGCTGTGTCTGCCTTACTATCATAGTGAAAAATGTGATCTAAAAATTGTTAGAAAGAGGAAATACCTCGCTTTATATTTAAATATATAAGTAAATCACAAAAGAATTAAAATGCACGCCATTATTAAACCAAAGTTTCAGACAACAACTTGAAAAAGATCTATTTATCTTTGTGATTGTATGTACCTATTTATTATTTTTACAAGAAAAACAAAAAAGTTAGATACAGATAACATTTATAATACATTTTGTTCAATAAAAAGTGACTGTGTTTTTATTTTTTTTCGTTATTAATTCAGTTAATTAATAACTTTTGATCGAAAGAACGTAAGTTAAGCCATTTTTAAAATATTTTTATGTTTTCATTCAAAATTTTATAAATAAAACCTTAAACGTTTCTAATAATAATTTGAAACCGTGTTTCACCATCTTTCAAAGACAGTTTTTAGTTTTCGGATACGTTCAGAAATATTGCATTTCTTTGGAATATTGCAAAGCGAAAATATTTTGACCTTCTGACGGTAGATAATTTTAATTAATACTTTTCACCTATTTTAGAGATGGTTCCATGCCAACCCAGAACCAAGTCAACTTAATATCTCTTACAAAAGTCATTAAAATCTCTGATAAAACAAGTAAAATAGCCCATAACCTAACCTAACGTAACCTATTTAACAATTTTTTTAACGTATTTTTTTCTTTACTTTTAATGACTTTTCAAAGGAGGTTTGAGTTGATTTCATTCTGAGTTGTCCGGTCATGCTTAGAGATGTATACAATTAAATACAATACAGGCTTGACCTAGTGAGGTTATAAACTGAATTGTTAACATTAGTCCTAGGTACCATGTAAAGAAACAAATAAATAAAAATAAAATAAAATACATTTTGGTACAAAAAAAAATGCCAAATTATTCCGTCAAGTTCAATTATGTGTTCAAAACATCCGCAAGAAGAATGCAAGAAATTATAAAACTGTCCTCTTTCTGAAACAAGGAAGTGTCTACCTACTTCACAGTACCTACCTGAGAATTGAGGTATTATATATAGTTGATTTATCGTGGGAAGTTTAAGTTAATAACATGAGACCGCCGCATCATCATGTGGTTTCGAGTACCAGGCGACCAGAAGTAGTGGAAAGGTATAGAAGTGTTGTCGTTATTATGTGCAGTTAACGGTGACGACCCATAAATATACCTAATATTATCTGTTACCCTAATAATAAAAGTAGGTACCTAATTAGGACCTACTTTGGCCTGCTGTCGTTGTAAAAAGTGCCAACTGGGTTTACTGACCGTGAAAATTAAATGGGTTGATTGTACCCCGGGCGTATAGTAGCAATTTACTAATGCCACCTTTTTTTCAAAATAAATAATGCTTTTTGATAAAATTTTGCTTTCCTTATTATTATTTAATTTTTTTTTTTATCCTGAAAATGGTTTTTAAATTTTTTACAGCTATCCTAGAAAATTAAATAGATAAAACGTTACCTATGTAGGAAGAAAAGAAACTTCCGTGGGTCTGTAGAAAGCGTTCGAAAAGAAGAAGAAGATGGTTTGAAGATATGTAAATGTGAGTGTTAGAGGGAGCGCGCTTCAGGAAAGATTATTTTTTCAAATGTAAAATCGTACGTTCATTTAGATTATCTTATTCGCATTTTATAAATACCTACCTACCTGAAGAAAATACCTAGGTATAATTTCTCTGGAAAAATTTGTTGAATTTTTCATTGAAGAAGAAGAAAAAATAATACTATATTGATAATAAAACAAAGTATCTAGTGAAATATTAGTCAATCTCATATTTAAAATTTTAGAATTAACAATAATATCTTTGACAATTTTTTTTCTCCTTTTTAATTGGAAACAAAGTTCTAAGAACTGGTTTGTAACCTAGATAAAATTGTATAATTCTTTTTTAAATTTCAAAAAATTTAATATAAAATGTGTGGTTTATAATTAAGAAGGTAGATATTTACTAAGTACCTACTTACAAGTCTTAAGATCTCAGAAAAAATTTCGGTTTTGATTTATGAAATAAGAGAAAATTAGAAAAATTCTTACTTGGGACGCGAGGTCTGGGTACTACTGTTCACATAACTACTTAACTAGCTAATAAGTAGATTGAAAAAAAAATTACCCCAGGTAGTGATACCATAGATAATAGAACTAGGAACAAACTGCAAATACTAACAAATCAATCCCATGTAGCCTTTTCCCATACGATGGAAGAAGAGGAATAATATTGCAGGTATATGCAGGTACCTACCCAGCAGTGTCTGGAATCATCTTATAAATCGTCTATTGACAATCCAGTGGCCGCCCCGCCGAGTGAGTCGTCGTGAAATATTACACCGTGCCGGGACCGGGGTGTCTTTTAATTAAACATTAGTAATTAAATCGTCCGCCACTGGACAGCCCCGGGGCTCGGGGTTTATTGCGGAACCGCCCCGTCGGTAAATACTAATGTTACGCCCACGGACGTCGGACCAAGGATGCGAATGATTTTTTTTCGCATATCGCTGATTAATAATCAATCAATTGGGAAACAAGTTTGTGGACGAAGTGGTAAAGAAAAAAAAGAAGTTTTATTTATGTCTACAAAGTTGTTGGTTGCTACTGTTTGCCTGAACCGCTTACAGCCTACTTTGTTACTTTTCAGCTTAAAAGCTCTCGAAC
Organism: Limnephilus lunatus; assembly: GCA_917563855.2. Taxonomy (NCBI): domain Eukaryota; kingdom Metazoa; phylum Arthropoda; class Insecta; order Trichoptera; family Limnephilidae; genus Limnephilus; species Limnephilus lunatus. The sequence goes on from OU830596.1 coordinate 98,303,408, forward strand.
CTTCTTGTACTCTTAAGACGAAGCCATGCGAATTACCTAATGCTAAATCATACGGAATCATGTGTTTTTGGTTTGAAAATTTGGTAGCTTCGAAATATTATGGATGCTTCAATTATATACTGCAAGTAGAACATATCTTGGCCTTGGAAATAAATGAGTATTTTTTATTAAAGTATTTTTGTAAGTCTGGAAAAAATAAAGTATCAGGCCTATAAAAATACTTTCAAGTGCTAAAATCTCCTAGAGTCACGTGGGGTAACCGTACGCAGAGTGTAAGTGTTCGCAGTGATATTTCCGACAATATTGTACCTATTTCGCGCCCGTGCGTTCCTTATGAGCGTAATACACGAGCCCGATTTTCAGCCCGATTCCAATTTAGAGACAAAAGTCAACATTTTTCGATTTGCGCGATCGCTATTTTTACCTCTATTTTCATATCTAGGATTTCAATAATTGTCATTACTGCAAACAACGCATGAACCATACTGTTTGTTGTGATGCCTACAGAAATCGTAGGTATGAAAATAGAGTTGAAAACAGCGATCGCGTAAAGCGAAAAATGTTGACTTTTGTCTCTAATTGGAATCGGGCTGAAAATCGGGCTCGTGTATTACGCTCATTAATTCAGTAGCGTTTTGGGTCGCATTGAAGCAGGATATGAGTATAGTGAATCCTAATTTGAAAATAAAAATTGGTAGGTAAATTAATTTTTTTCTTGCTTTTCTTAAATTTTTCAACTCCGATACCGATGTGTGCTATTTTGTAACCAACCGTGTCAGAGCGATGTGGTCAATGATATTTTTTGGTGTAATATATAGTTAGTTAAACGGGTGCAAAGTGGTAATTCTAATAAGGTTTATTGAATTTTGGTGTGATGGGGTAAGTGTGTTGGGGTAAGGGTACGCAGTTGGATGAGTGCGAACACTTACCCCTCTACATAAAATTGATTTCATGATATTATGAAAAATCAGATCTCTTGCTATGGCGAAATACATGAGGCACTGAGGAGTTCATAAACATCTGTCGGATCTAATAAAAATATTATTTGTCTGGTCCTTACTGCTCCGATTGAAGATGTAATTAGTCCTTCACATCCCACGGACTCTATGTCGCTTGGTTCCGTGCAATCGATTTTTAATTTTCTTCTTATTTATTTATTTATTTTGTAAGAAACAAACAGCATTTACATAATATACAGTGATAAATATAAAAGTGAATTGAAGTCAAGCCACAGAAGTTTCTTATGCTAAAGTTCGTTAGAAATGAAGTTTTAATATCTTTAAATTAGTTTTGAGTTATAGGAAGAGGAAGAGGAATATAGGGATAGGAGATGCTCCCGATACATTACATACTCTCATGTTAATAATAATCGATCGTACGTTGTTTTTTTTAATAAACAATGCGTAACAAAGGAGTTAAAGTTTTTATGGGCCTTTATGAAATCAACATGTAAAAACAACTCTCAAATACCATCTCCAACCTTTCCGAAGATGTTTTCTTAAGTATTTTTAAAGCCCTTCAAAAAGAGGCGGGGATTAAGATTTTGAATTTTTCAACGACTAGTGGATCACCCTAATAATAAGAAACGAATTTATATAAAGAGTTGAATTTTTGTACTTATGCGCTGGTATGCACGGTATTTAGACTAGATGATGACTTCATGATGAATTTGATTGAAAAAATGTTTTATACTGTTTGTTATTCGGCGGTACATCCTCTTTGCACATCCCTTCGGGGTCACTTAGTTATATTTTGTGTAATTAGCTATACCGTATTTTCTCTAAACCTACTGCATTTTGTTTATAAATACGCCCGGGGCCAATTATCGGCGAATGAACTATCATGGAACCATAGTGATGTATTTATTTTTATAACTAAGTTCTCAAATCCTTAAAAAGTCGAATCCTAACCTCAAAAGGTTGTTTTGGAAAATCTGCTCACTATAGATAAGTAGGTAATGTACGGAAGTACCTATAGATATAGATATTATATGCCCCATTACTCAAAAAGAACATGGATGCAAGCGTTTATAATCTTCAATCTACAGTCATAAATCACTGTGGATAAATAGCAAAATACCTTTAAAACAATGCGCTTTGACTGATTGGCAACGGGTGCATTATGATAATATTATGCCGTATTGAAAAGCCAGCACAGTTTCAGTCCGTTGTGAAATTGTAAATGCTAGTAAATTATGGAGGGGCTGCGATTATTTAAATGGTAGCACCAAGATAGTTCAACAGAAAAATAATGTAACTCAAAACGCACTATAGACCATGTTTTTATATCAAAATCAAATGCTGTTCAGAAGTTAGTGGAAATTATTTTTCCTACTTCTGCCTCGCAGCACGGTCGTTCGATAAGGATTGACAGGATAGCTTGATGTAGAATAAATTAGTCTTGTATAACGCAAGGCCGATGTGTTTGCCGACTTGCTGCGTGGCGGACCGGATCGAGAGAGACGGTTGAGGAGGTCTTTTGACCTCTCCAGGCAAAATCTTTACCGCAGTTGTAGGGATGGATTCATATGTCCGTCATACCTGGAAACCCTGACCCCCAGATTCCTACCCACCTCTCATACCTATTTCATTCCCAGAACTTGCTCTTCTTTCTTTCCTAAAAAACACTTCACGCAGCATCCCCTAAGATGACATAGGCCCTGAGGGAAATTATTTTCTTCAGGCCCTACAGGAGTCTCAGAGGACAATAATTCCCCTCGGGGCTTATATATCATCTTTGGGGCTGCTGTGTGGACGGTCTTTTAGGAAAGGAAGGAGAGGAAGTTCTGGGAAGAAAAAAGGTATGAGGGGTAGGTAGGAATCTCGGGGTCAGTGTGTTCAGGAGTGACGGACGTATGAATCTATCCGATGTTGCGAGAGAGCCCTGCTGGTTAGCAAGGGTATCTCTCACCAGTTTCTCCCGATCCGGCCTGCCACACAGTGAGCGGGTAGACGCCGCATTCGCCGCCAAGATCCAGAAAAAGCTCACCCCATGAACCCGGGCACCCCTGTTACGTCACCGCTAGGTGCGCGTTTCTCTAACAAAGTATATATTTATGTTTAACATATTAATTTATACGTATTAAATTACTTCTTCGTTATGTAAATATAATTAAAAGAAATTTAAATAAAAAATTTTGGAACTATCTCGATGAGCTTTAAAAGCCTTTTTTTAAATATGAATACCGCACAAGAGTTCCAACTGCTTCCGTCTGGAGCCAGTGAGACCATGGCATCCCCAATTGGGGTATGTAGTGAGGCTGAAAGTAGTGGGGAGGGGAAGGAGATAGGGAAGAGGGAGGTGGGAAAGTACCTGGCTATTCAGATCTGGTCACCAAACACGGCTAAAACCATTTCAAGCAACGTTTCAATTCTGAATGGTGGTCTTACGCCAGGACGATAATGAGAGTATCTTCCGCTCTGGAATGTGCCGCAAATATATCTACTATATATTATTTTAAATAATAAATTGTGAAATAACACATATTTATCATAAAAAAACTCTGAATGACTCTGACTGAAAATTAAAGACTTTTTTGTGTTTTATATGGAGCTTATTTGGTTTTATATTTTGAGTTGGAGAATACGTAAATTTAATTGATTATACCATTCGCGTTAGTTGTACAAACGATACATGCGAAAGATTTGCTCGATGTTGCCAGGGTAATGATTTTTTTTAAATGCGTAGGTACCCTTTCTTGACGGGCTGTAGATATAGGTAGGTGCCTACCCTACACTACACACATCAGTCAGTACCTACCATGCAGTAGTCACTACTGATACTGATACTACAAATTGTTGGTAGGCAGGACTTGGTACATAGTTTGATAGGCAGTGCCTGCGAGCACCACTCGTGTGGCGAATGTTTTGATTCTAGACTATAAAAATAATTACCCGTGCTCGCTTGCAATATGCCAAGTGGCAAATGGTTGATGCAAACAGAGACGGATTTGAGATTTTGGTCAAACTGTTAATTTGTGATATTCCCATATAAAGGTTGATTTCCTTTTTAGATATACTTGAACATGTCGTATTACATCAAGTTATTTTGGAATCAATATTAATTACTCTATATGTAATACTTATGTATATGTACAAAAATACATGCCTCGTAGGTACAATATTATGAAACCCGATTCAAAAAATCGTTTTTGAAACAAAAACAAAAAAAGATATGTCTCTTGAACTGTGGGTATGAATTTTGTTAATGTAGTAATTTATTACATGCACTGATTATATCAGTATGTTTTTTTCATGTGAATACCGCACAAAAATCCCAACTGCTGGAGCCAGTGAAACTATCGCATCCGCAATTGGTGTATGTTGTGGGGTAAGTGGGGAGGTGAACGAGATGGAGGTGAGGAAAGTATCTAGCTATTCAGATCTAGTCACCAAACACGGCTAAAGCCATTTCAAGCAATTTTTCATTTCTGAATGGTGGTCTTTCAACAAAGCAATACTGAGAGTATCATTCACTTTGGAACGTGCCGCAAATATACCTTTTTTAAATGATTAAATTGTGAAAACTCAAATCAATCAAATAAAATCTATTTTGCACTCCGGCATTTGAACCCGCAACCTCCGGGAAGATAGTCGAGAGCCATGCTCCTTGACCATGGAGGCTATGGTACCTACCTACCAATTACCACGTAGACGTATATATAATAATCGAATGATTTTAAGAATATGCAAGGTAGGTTTCTTGGATTAGTTTCAAGTGTGCACTTGTTTTGAAGGCGAGAGCTCTACAAACCGTGGTTCGTTAAAAAAACACCGATTATTTAAAATAATTAAGCAAACAGTACGTAAAATATAAATAAAATCATTTCTGCAAAGTAATCACAAAACCATAAATAAGTAATATTACTTACGAGATCCACATGAAGGTATAATGTACACTTATCATATAATTCACCACACCTGCTATTGATGTCTATGGTGATTAAGGTTTTACAATTGCGGAGTTAACGATTATTTATTAGGTATTTAAAATGACGTAAAATAAAGGAACACAATGAACACCCTTACCGATGATTTCAATCATATAGATCAGCGTTTCCCAACCCTTTTCAGCCACGGACCCCTAAGAAATCGAGCACAATTTTCAAGGACCACCTTCATAAAAAAAATCAGAAATAAATTTCGGACCAATTATTTTAGTACTACAAATACAAAAAAAACTACAACAGCAACATCAACATTCACATAAATTAACGGTTAATTAATGTGAAGGTTGGTGTGGTTTTTTTGCAACTATATTAGTGATATTCGGGTTGAAGTTACTACTAAGTTGTAATCTCAAATCAGATACAAGACCAAAGAACGCCTTTTCACATATGTGGTTGGGAAAGGAGTAAATATTTCGGTGCATCTTCTGATATTCCCTTATAATCTTTCTTTACATTCACCCAAAACTTGATAAAGAGGATTCTTTGAAATTACGTTTCAAAGCTGAATCACAAGATATTTCTATTGATTGGTTTTCCTGTGCTATTGTCAAGCCAGTAATTTCAGTAAAACCTGTGTCGAAAGGGTCTAATATTCAATTTTTATTTTTGTTGGGTACTGGAAAATAATCCCGAAACGAAGATGCGTAGCTATTACGAGACTCTTGGTGGCATTTATTTATTATTGTTAAATGGTCCAGAGATGGGACTGTGGACCCCCATACATATATTCGCGGATCCCGAGGGGTCCGCGGACCACAGGTTAAGAAACACTGATATAGATAATAGAAAGAAGGCAGAGGGGTCATGATCATGAAGTTGAAAAGAAAAGTGACCTTACTGTGGAGTGTCGACGTGTTCCTTTCTAAGGACATATTGAACATGGTTTAGTGTGTGTATTGTAAGTATATAAGTATTGTATTTAAAGTAAAAAATTATGAAGCAATATCTAGAAGAAAATACAATATAATTTTAATCTTTGTTAGGTTGCAAAATGGAGGCCTCAGCACAGGTGAGCTACCCAGTGAGGCCGAATTTGCTTAATTATATTTGTAATGTAAGATATTATACCAAATAAATAAAATTGTGTCCATATTCGTCTTTTCTGTGTCCATAAACCATTTCTTAATGCTTATTTTGAATTCGGTTATTTTTTAATGGTATTTACTGCAAAAGGAAGAATATGAAATAATTTATAGAGAAATATTTCACATTTCTTTGTCCAAGTTCTAGTTGTAGGTTGGTGGAATGTTGAAATGAGAATCTTGTGAATCAGCCCGTATTTATATGTGTAAGGTTACCCTGATTTTTGAATGCGTAAATCAGAATATCTTTTGAATATAATTAGAGACAGTAAATTCAGGTCTGTGGGAGCTTGCTCTATCAGCAGGAAAATCACACGAAAGATAATATTCTACTATTAAATTAATTCCCCGTTCAGCCCTGTATCATTAGTGAACCACCCTACCCTATCCGTAGCAACCAACCAACTCAAAAACAAAAATAATTTACGTATGTATTATCCACCTTTACAAAAATAAGTTATCCGTTTGTATTATTCATATTTGTCGGAATATTACCGTTTTCTAGCTATCCTGCATTATTTTATTTTATTGGTAGTTCTGCGAAAAGTTGACGAATGTTAAATTTAAATATCCCTTTAGCTATTTCATTGCATTGCTATAGTGACAGCTGCTGATTTGTAAAAATATTCTAAGTAGTTATTGACTTTTGCTGGCGTTCAAAAATATCACCTGGCTTTACCAATAACCAGGTGATTTAGTATAGGGTCCATTTCTAAGCTCAAAGAAATGCTTTAATTAAAATCTTTCCTAATGTATGTTAGATACAAATTCACTGTGAAATTGCAAAAATCAGACAGCAAAAAATAATATTAGTATGGAAAATAGAATGATAATAATTCTTTGATAATTTTTATAACGTAACACAATTTCAATTTATTTCAAATATGAATTTTTCAAAGCAAGCTTCTTCTAAAAGCTTTTCAATTTGTGATGGCATTATTTATTCTATTAAAAAAGATAAATGACTTGGTTTACATCACTTTATTTATATATTAACAATTTACATGTTTCGCGAACGATGTCCACATCATCAGAAATAAATGTACATTAAAGTTAAAAATTAAATATAGATCACCTATGTAGAGGAAGTGGTAGAAGGAAGGGGGAGGGGTAAGAGTGGAGAAACTTTATTACAACAAGGGAAGAAGGGAAAGACCAGTTAAATGGGAAAATGTCTAGAGGATTAATGTTTTTTTGCTTTTTAATTATATCTACTTGGTTTTTTTTAGGCTATGAGGATTTTAGCTGTGTGGAGATTCTTTTTAGGGAAACAAAGGAGAGGAATTTCTGGGAAGGAAAAAGGTATTTGAGGGGTGGGTAGGAATCTGGGGGTCAATGTGCTACGAGTGACGGACTTACGAATGCATCCCTCCTAATGCGGTACAAGGCGATGGGTTGAAAGACCGGCTGCACAGGTCTAGATTAGGTCTCCCTCAACCAATCTCTACCGATCCGGCTCGCCACCCAGTAGGTATGCAAACCCATTGACCGCCAAGACCTAGACAAACCTAACCACATGAACCTGGGCACCCCTGCTAAGTCACTAGGTGAGGTCTCTCTCAACTAATCTCTCCCGATCTTGCCCTCCACGCAGTAGTTGGGCAAACGCATTGGCCGCTAAGACCTAGACAAACCTCACCCCATGAATCTGGGCACCCCTACTAAGTCATCAAACATAGAGAACCACTTGGGGTGACCTATGGCAAGGGTGTTAGTTATCCAATAAATGATTCCCGGGGCGGCGGTACCCATAACCCCCTCCCAAATTGAATAAATAATATACTGTAGGTACTATCCCAAACCCGTGAAAATGACGGAATTGCTTGCTTGCTTTCATATATATGTATTTTTTTTTAAATAAATGCAATAATTTGGCAGCAAATGATCAGCGAACATTTTTCTTATTTTTAAAATTTCAAATTTATTAATCTGTGATACCTTATAACTTTTATGAAGTATTTTAATCCTCAATTTTTATCAAAACTTTGATAATTTTTCAATAAATGATCTGTGAACTCAGATTCACTGTTGCCATTTAAAGCACTGAGATCTTCTTTAACTCTTACTTCACTTCACTTGTGCATAGGTTACAGGATATCACCTTTACCCACCTGTTATTTAGATTTGACTTTCACAACAGATAAAGTTTTAATATTGAACTGAATTCCATTTCTTTTGATAGTTAAGGCGATCCACTAGTACAGGAAAAAAATCGAAATCGGAATTCACGCCCTTTTATGGGAGGAGTTTAAAAATACTCGAGAAAAAGCTTTTGGAAAGGTTGGAAAAGATATTTGAGAATTTTTTTTACATGTTGATTTCGTAAAGGCATGTAAAAAACATTGATTCCTTTTTTATGCATTGTTTATTGTAATAAAACGGAATTTTTAAATTGATTTCACGAAAACAAGCAGCGCGGACCCTAACACGTTGTTTCTCCGCTCCGTCCGGAGGAGTAATGACGGAAGAATGGGGCGGCTGCCAGTCGTTCTTCGGTGGACGGTATAAGGTTCACTTTGATATAACAAATTCGTCGACTGCCGTATTGTTGCCGTGATGTCAAAAATACCAACGCGAAAATGCATATTATATTTTATTTTGTGAGGTTCGGGCGTAAATTTCATTTTTTTGCGATAATTATATAAAAAACTGAATTTGCCACATTATGCAATAAAACCATATCCGAAAAAGTGTTTATTAGTAGGAGAGTTTGCACTTAAAAATGTTTTTTATAGACCTAATACTTTATTTTTTTCTAAGCTTATTAAAATACTTATTAAAAAAATGACCGACATTTTTAAGGGCCAAGGTATGTTCTACACACAGTATTTAATTGAAGCATCTATAATACTTCTAAGCGGTCAAATTTTCAAAACAAAAACATACGATTTTGTATGATTTTGCACTATTTAGTATGGAGCCATACTAAATAATGCAACATGTATAGCAGATGTACCTACATAGATAAGATTGTGAGAATAGAATATGACACTCAAATTAAAGGAAGTAAAACTCAGTGACACCCCAGAATGGTGTGGCGGTTCATCCTCTCCTCTACACTATCTATCCCTGCAATAAAAGTGTAATGTTTAGGTTATTTTAGGTTTAGAAAATTACATTTATTTAATTCAAAAAGGAATTTTATAGGCATCTATTTATGCTCATGGATGGGACGCATGATTAAATTTGTATAGGTAGATACCCGCAAACATAAGGGGATGATCTCCTGAAAGGACTCCGGATATTTATGTAGTTTAGGGGTAGTTGAGCTGACATGTTTGGATTGGTCTTGCCACTTAGGGGCTTTATGTTCGATGACCGGTGCCGTCACAGTCTGTTCACAATAATTACATCAAGTGCGGTCCACTGGACAAATAATAATGTAATGTGCTTTTAGTCGAGGATCATTTGTGTTAGAATAGATTGACTGTACAGGGGGTTTGTTAAACATTTAAATAGACATCAGTTGACCCTTGACAAAGCTTTTGGAAATTGATCAATAAATTAGAAAATAAAATTTTAACAACAGAATCGTTTTTACTTTCTGCTTTTAATTTATAAGTTGTTGATATAAACCCGTTGAAATGTATTCATTGGGTACCAAGGAGGGGATGTTTAAAAAAATGAACAATTCTTCCAATATTAATTTTTACGTTTTGTGAAAGTTCTGTGATTATTTCGGTCGTATGAAGCAACTCGCCTATAAAGATGTATTAACAGAACTTGAATAGAACTTACACGTGACAAGAAAATTAACTTCAAATATTTGATGGATTGCTCAAAATTTTTAAGTTAATCTATGAAAGTTCTATGATTATTTCAGTGTTGTGTAGAAATTGGTCTATAATTATATATTAACAAAACTTGAATAGAACTTACTTCAAAATTTTAATGTTAATGTATGTTTAAATGTTTTACACAGAATGTGAAAATTAACTTAATATATTTGATGAATTGTTAAATTTAAAAAAAAATCTAAGTCCTAAGTATTATAATTTTGTCTCACATTTATGGTAAGTAGTAGTAGGTAGGTACCTAATCACATTACAAATTATTTTGTAACAATACTTTTCTAAGTCTAGCGTCAAGAAATTTGCACAACTTTAATCCAACCCAACGACTTACGATTTTCTTTAAAAAAATACATCATTAACTATAGCGCTTTAAAGTACATAATTATCTAGACAAAAAGCCATTTTTGATCTACATTCTTTAAAAATAGCATGAAATATTTTGCAATTTTTTTTATTTAAAACAACCCGGGGCTAATACGCTAGAAAACTAGTTAAAAATAATAAATTTCTTCGTATAGAAAAAAAAACTAAATCACATTTTTTTCTTTCCTTTTTCCGTAGCTAACGTAAACTATTGGATATTTAAATTGGTTACCGAGCATTATTTTGTCCCAGCGACTCGTGACATTATTCATATTTGGCGGCAGTTGGTTGGGCAGTGATTTATGTAGAAGAATGGCGACGAAAAGTTTACCCATGAAAAATGAAATGGGCGCAATAAATTCCCTTTCGAAGCTTTTTACGAAGAAGCCTGTGACAGCTCCCAAATACAGGGTGGCCCCGATGTTTAGTTCAAATGTATGTAATTTGTGTTGGTAACGTGGGCACGTGCGGCAGAATAAAGTGGTGTGGGGAAGAATATGGGAAGGGAAAGATCGGGAAATAGTTGACTATTTATTTAAACTTTCTACCATCAGCGACATTGAAATATTAGGCTCTGGAATGAGATGCACCTCGTTAAAGAATTTTATTTACCACTAGCGAGTTCCCGGCATGCGTTGCATTGCCACTTAAAGAAATGGTTTCTCCCTACGTGGCTTTTCCAATCATCCCGTTCCCGTTCCCATTCCGCATCCCCTTCACCTCCCCTCCCTCCTTCCCTCCCTGCCGCTAAACAATCTGAAATAAAATCATTTTTCAAACATCTCACGCGCCACCTTTTGCAATTTTTTTATGGAAATTTCATAATGCCAGAGCTCACCAGTTATTTAGAGATATAGCATATTATTAGCTATTTAGAGATGCATAGAAATCTTCGCGGTCGTGCGCACAACAACTCACTACACTTATTCCACTCGAAGTCATATTATTTAGAGAGAATTAAATTAGATATTTGTTTAAAAGCACTTTATTTTGATTTATATTTGTCGACCGGTTTCGGTTGACCTCAACCTTCTTCAGGACAATAAACATAAAAATTGTTCTAATATAAAGTGTTTTTAAACAAATAAGTTGTAATCACACATCTGTCGGATATGCCGGATCTGCCCTGATGATGGACACTGCAACGCTGTCCGAAACGACGGCTAAAGAAGGAGGTAGCGCAACACGGCATAACACCCTAAAAACAAATAACGAAAAAGAAGTTGTTTCTTTCTGCAGAATGTCAATCCACAAAGGGTTTGTTTCATCGATAATACATAGGTACCTATTACTTGCTAAATATTTATAACGATATTCGTAGACTTACACGTTAAAGGTCAGTCTGATCTTAAATTTTCGGTAAAATTTATAAGCTGGCTGGTACATGGGACTATATTGTGTAATATGTCTGTTGATAGCATTTGTAATATTGATCCAACAATCTTACAAAGGAATACGGTCGTCATGTCCCAACTCCTTCGCCTCCGCTATTGGCCGCCGTCTCTCCCCCCCCCATTCTCTTTCTCTGATGTCATTGAACACAAATAATTTACGAATCGGAATACTGAAGACATAGGGTAGTCCGTCTATGGTATATCTATGTAAATATAAAATAGTAAAACAAGGGAAGATACGGGTTAGAGTGTTAGAGGAAGGTGGGGAATCAGGTCCCATGGCATTCAGATCACTTTAGATATCTACGCAACCACTACTTGTTCAAGATACCGCACAATTGAACAGATGGTCTAGCACAGAATAGCATTTTATCAGATGAGTGATTGTGCTATGGTATGAAATTTCTATAACAGTAAAAATATTTATGTAGGTACTGTTTAAATAACACCTTTTATGAATATCTTCCTATCTTCCAAAAAAAAAAATTACATTAGCTACACACAGGAGGTCCAGAGGAAAAATAACTTCCCTTAGGGCCTATCTCATCTTTGGGGATGCTGTGTGGAGGGTCATTTTAGGAAAGGAAGGAAAGGAAGTTCTGGTAAGGAAAAGGGTATTATGGGTGGGTAGGAATTTGGGGGTCAGTATGTCTAGGAGTGACGGACATATTAATCCATCCCTCCCACTGCGGTGTAAGGCGATGTCCCGACAGAGTACGGCTGGATAAGTCAAAAGGACTCTCTCAACCATTCTCTACCGATCCGGCCTTCCATGCAGCGGGAGCTTTGCCACCAAGACCCGGTAAAATCACACCACATTAACCCGGGCACCCCGGCTAAGTCACTAAAGGTAGCGAACCACGTTTGTTTGTTCATGAATTGTTTGAAATATCGCATGACAGAACAGATGGTCTAGCATAGAATAGCATAATCAGAAGAATGGGTAGCAATAGAATGAAATTTTTAAAACAGTATCTAGTAATATTTAATTTAGTACTCTAAAAGCAATAGACTTAGAAAATCACACAAATTTTACAGCAGATTCCGTACGGAATTTTTTTCCACATCCACAAAAGATTTAGAATCGCTCCTCTGAAGAACCGTTCTAAACATAGACATACAAATAACTAGACGAGAACTTACAGATGAGGGGTAAAAACCAACTATGGCGGGGCGAAGAGAGGAAAGAGACTTGTGATTCGCCAAGCCTTCTTCACTGTCTAAGTATGTGTTTCATAGACATACAGGGTCCGCGCGTAAAATGTACGACGAGAGCACGACATTGGTCCGGACACGCCCAGCCGGTTCCGAAAAATGGTTCCAATAGGAGGGGGAAATAACACGTTTTTTAACACGTAAGGGCATGTCCATATATTTTGTACGTCCGTGGTTCTAAACGTATTATCACCAGTTATGCTTTCATCGACAAATATGAGATTTCCAGTATCGATTGCAAATCAATTTTATGCAAATATAATTACCGCGTTTGTATCGCATCTCTGCAGATAATTTAATTAGTAGATAAATGTTTCATGTGAAATTAACACGAATTGATTCATCTCGAGTAAACGCATCAACAGGTATTGATGATTTAATCTTCATATTAAACATTTAAGTAGCATTTTCACCACGCACTTAACACATTTGTACTTTATTCAATCTGTATTTTCGCATATTGTTTCAAATTCGTAGTAACTTTCCCATTGAAATATACATTGAAGGCTTCCGTGGTCGAGGGGTAAGGCTCTCGCGTAAAGCAAGAAGATCATGTCCCGGCGTTAAAATAAATTTTATTTATTTTATTATGTTATTATATATAATAAAACATATATAAAACATATTTTATTTGTGTCCGTAACCGGTTTCAGCCTGTTAAAGCCATCTTTTCAATTTTTTTTATAAATGTATCATTTTTATATGTGTTTATTACCTTACTAGCGAATTCCCGGCATGCGTTGCAATGCCAATTGATAAAGAAATTGTTTCTCCCTGCGTGTCCTTTCCCATTCGTCCCGTTCCCCTTCTGCCGTCCCTTCCCATCACATGTCCCCTTCCCCCCACGCGTTACTCGTCCACCTTCCCCGCCCACCTCCTGCGTTTCCCTCCACTCTCCCGCGTTCCATATATTCAGATCTGGTACATTCAGTTTTCAAACAGCTCGGGTGCCACCTATTGCAATTTTTTTATACAAATTTTGATTTTTCACATATTATAAACATTCATTTTTATATTTTATAAGAACAATCAATCAAATTTGGTAACCATTTAAAATACCTATAATCCTTGATTAGATTCAAAGTATTCGATTTTGGTCAGTGCCAAAGCTTTGTACTTCAATTAAATTAATTAATTTAAAGAGCTTATTCGAAAGTTGAATTTTGATTGAACAATCGAAGATTTGCAAAATGTCATCCTCAAAGTGTGGCACGTTTGACAGTTGTTGTAACAATTAAAAAACTTTTCAGATGTATTGAAATGTGGTTGTAATAAATGGATATTTTGAAAGTTTCAAACATTTCCTATGCTTAATTTAGCAACACATAAACAAAAAACAAGCTAGCAAGCATGCAAACATACAAAAAACATTTGCCTCTGTTAAAGACAGCCAAATTTATGACAAGACATTATTTAATTTAACAAGATATAATCTTTTTTCTGAAAACAAGTCGAACGGTAAAACAATAAATAAACATATGCAATATACACAGGTATTTAACACGTAGTTAAACTCACCGGAAACAACGCATTATTCTGACTAACTGGTTAACTTCGCCTTTACGGTCAAATGCGTTATGAATAAACCTCTAACAGTTTTTGGTTTTTAAAGGTTAAATTAGATTGGGGCAGATATAACTTCGGGAGTGATGGGTGTCTTTATCATTTAATCAGGAGATGTCTACAAATTACTGATACACAAACTTTAATTAAAACATATGTATGTTAAAAGTAATTTATTGCTTTTTCAATTCAATTCAATTAAAAATTTCTTCATTTTAAAAACATTACAAAATTAACATTTCAAAGAGTTTTTAGAAGAGAGAAAATATTTAAGATTAGATAAGCGGATTTAAACTAACAGCAACAAACTTTGCCGTCTAAATTGTGCTTCATTGATGTTAAACATATCGATATTCGAATTGATTCTATTTAACAACAAGACAGCTATCCCAAGTGACATGATTATTGGAAAGTTAGTTATGCAAGCCGGGAGATAAAACAGTTATACGCTGTCGATGACGGAGATAACCATAGGGAATATATAAACTAATGTTCTCCAAGATAGTCGAGTTTTCGAACCATCCACGAATCAGTCTGAAGAAATGTGTTACAATGAGCACATCCCTTCTGACCCGTAGATGTTTCATACCGAGCATGCCCAAGAGATAGTGAAGAGATGGTAAAGACACGGGTAGTAGCCATACTCCCCCAGGTAGAGAAATCTCAGAAATTTCTTGTGAACCTTCTCCAACATGAGGGAATACTTCACTTGGTGTGGGCTTCAAACCATCGATCCTCTCTCAAACCTACTCCTAACTTTAAATGTTTCAATGCATACAGCTGTTGTTACTATACGTTGCTGGAAATAGCTTTGACCGTGTTTGGTGACCAGATATAACTAGCCAAGTAGGTACTTTTCAATCCTACTATTCTCCATCTCCCTCTCTTCTCCATTCCCTTCTGCCTCACAAAATACAACCATCCCAATGGGGATGCTATAGTCCCATGATATATATAAATGCAGTCCTCAAAAGTAGCAGGTACTAAGAACGATAGCCAAAAAGTTTAAAAAATGTATTTTTGACGTTACTGGTAAAACGCAATCGCTTAGATTAGTTTGGACACTTTGAAATAAAAAATCGATGTTTTGGGAACCAAAAAGATGTTTTGGTAACCGTAATACTTATATTTTGGAAATAAGAAAATGGCTGTTAATTTTTTAATATATTTATTTACAAAAATGGAGTTACTTACCTGTTTATTACATACAAATGCAAAGAAATCAATGCCACAGTTCCACAAATGTTAGTGCTACAACCAGCTAACTCTAGTTGACACATGGAAAAACACTTGTGGTAAATCGATTTACCCAATATTAAAGAATTAAATAAAACCGTTCTTTGGAGATACCCACAAAAAACGATGATCGGTCTACTCAGAATGAATTAAACGCCTTTAAAAAGTCATTAAAAGTGATAAAAAATATTTATAATAAATAGGTAACTTTAGGTTAGGTTATGGTCTATTTTTCAATTTTTGCATAGCTTTTAATGACGTTTCAAAGAGGTGTTGAGTTGAGTTGTCCTGGAACCCAAATAACGCACATAAAATATATATTAAAAAAATGTACAATCCAATGTTGTATTATATTAAACTGTTGTAAAAAAACTTTTGCGATTGCATAATAAACATTGTTGCAATATCATTACATCCAACGTCAGACATGTTTATTCATATCTGTAGTTGTAGAAAATATAAATACGTATCTGTACGTGTTTGCCTATTGTTATCACAGATATTTATTAATTAAACCTACAAAGAAAATATTCATATTTTGTAAATAAATAATGAAGTCTTGCAACATACAACAAAACGTCCTTGATTATAATATGGAATATGTGCTAAAAAATCTGCGCACGTAAATATCGGCATTATGCTGTTTTAATTACCATTATCTGTGTAATCGAAGGGAAACTCAACAATCGGTTATGATGGCAAATCAGGTCAATGCACGTGAGATTTTCTTTTCAATTTGCAAGAAAAACTCCGGCTAAATATTCACACAGCACGCACGTAACACAGCAGGCTAAAGAACATATGTTGGTTTTAATGCGCCCGGTTTAACAAGGCAGATTGGGAACTAGTGTTTATTGCATAATGGTATAAGTATAGGTATTTCTGCATGAACGGGTATTTAAGACGGATGTAAAATATGTACGTAAGAAGCTATGATTTTTTGCATTTTTCTTCTTTTGAATATTTAAATTTGGGAGGCCGGCATGGGTACAGTCGCCACGGAAATCATTTATTGGATAACCAACACCTCTGCCATATGTCAACCCAAGTGGTTTGCTGAGTTTGGTGACTTAGCAGGGGTGCCCGCGTTCGGTGACCGGACAACTCATAATTCAGAATTCAGATTAGGTTAGGTTATGGGCTATTTTTCAAGGCTTTCTTTCTATCGGACTTTTCAAAGAGGTGTTGAATTGAGTTGATTCTGAGTTCTCATAGAACCCCGTGTTCACGGGGGTGAGGTTTGTCCGGGTCAGTTGTTGTTTCACCAGTTGCGTGGCTTGTCGGATCAGGAGACACTGATTGAGGGAGACTTTTGATGTCTCCAGCAGGAGTCTCTCGGAAAATCGCCTTACTCCCAATGGGAGGGTTGGAATTATATGTACGTTACTCCTGACACACTGACCCACAGATTCCTTCCCACCCCTCATACCTTTTTCATTTTCAATACTTCTTCTCCTCTTCTAAAAAGACCCTCCACACAGCATCCCCGAAGATGACAAAGGCCCTGAGGGGAATTATTTACCTTTGGACCTCCTTTGTAGAGCTAAGGACCCTCCAAAAATCGTTATAATTGCACGATTTGAACGTCATCAACAAACGTTCAGCGTGCAAACTAGACAATATATACAGTTAAAAAAAAATAAAAATCGGTCCAGTTTTGGAGGAGAAAAATGAAGAATACAAAACCTCGATTTGTAAGATTTTATTTAGGTATTATTAGCGGAGGTCCAGTTGTCCCTTTCGCCGAGTTTGCGGAGGAGTAAGAGCGACAGTGAAAGCAATAGTTCGGTATGGTACCCTTTGTTCAAATTTCCCAAAGCGATAGGATTTTCTCTAAATATACCCAGCATACCAGAAAAAAAGTCGAATAGTAAATATACTTTGGTACTATATTATTTTTATCGCATAAAAAAATATTATAAAAATGTATTAGAAAACAAGGATTGTGTGGTTTTGACTTATTTAAAACGTTTAAAAAATATGTTGTTTGTTTCTTATGCGTTGCTAAACCATTCATCCGCTTGCGATGAAACTTTGAGGATTGAATGTGCGCATGCCCGCGCTGGTTTCTGTGTACAATAGAGAGCTCTGGCGTCATGAAACAATACGTTGCCAAACCGTTCATCCGATTGCGACGAAACTTAAGGTATTAAATGTGCGCATGCCCGCGAATGTTTCTATATATACTGGTGAGCTCTGGCATTATGTAATTTGTGTAAAAAAATTGTAACATGTGGTACACGACCTGTTTGAAAACGTAATGAATCGGGACTGAATGTATGGAATGCAGGAGGGAGGAGGGACGCTGGAGGGGGGAAACGGGGGAGGGGAAAAGGGGAGAGAGGTAAGGCGGAGTGGGAACGCGAGAGGGGAAGGTGTTGCGAGCAACAATTTCTTTATTAGTGGCATTGCAACGAAGGCCGAGAACACGCTAGTCCTTTTTAGGCTAGTTCCAAAAGCGGTTTTTTTTAAAACCGAATGGAGTATTAAACCATGACATGTTTGATTTACGTAAGTGTAGTTGGGTACTCGGACGTTATGATAGTCATTAGTTATTACCTCTTACTGGTAGGGAGATGTTCCGGTTGAGCAAATCTCCTGTAGGTCGAATGCGTCTAGCGCCTAGATAGTTAAGATAGCACATAAGATAGTGAATAGATACCCAGTGTTGATAGTAAGTAGTAGATACAACTAAATCTATGTAAATATTTTCTACATTTTTACCTAGAATACGTTCATGTGGGTACTTCTAACTAGGTATTAAAAAAACGGTTTCTGTATAGATTTTCCGCTATAAGATAAAACGTAAGATTTATCTGCAATAAACAAACATGCATACATAATTCAATAGGCAACGATCATAGACGAAAGAATAGAACACTAAAGTCCCTTCCATACAAATTTGAAATATTTTATTTTTATCGAAGCTTTATCACATTTCATAGTTGTGGTAAAGATATAGGATATTGTATATTCTGTAATTTTTTGAATAATACAATATAATAGGAAATATTACAGAAAAAGAAGAGTCCCAATAAACTACTTTTAAGCAGTTTGTCAATGGGTGCTTTTACTTTGAAGATAAAAATAAAACTTTTTTTTACTTAACTATGCAGTTAGAAATTGTTTGTGTTAGAGTTTAATACAAACCATTATTTTCAGCGTTCCAATTTTTCAACATAATATTTGTTTTTACATTTGTTCATTTTTTAATTTCGGAAGGTAACGTATTTAAGCAATTAGGTATCTTGTAGTCCAGCGTTATTTGTTCATATTTGTTTAAATCCTTAGGTACGATTAGTCCTTCATTTATTGTAAAACGAGTATTGTAAATATGGTCCAGTCTATTTATATATACAGGGCAATTCATATGCTGAAATAAAATTTTATACCACAGAATTGCTCTTACTGAGAGAATTTTGAGATTCTGGTAAAAGTATGGAACATTATTCCTTTGTCCGTACTAACTTTTATGAGCTAATAATTTAACTAATTAATTAATTAACTGATTGAACAAGATTTACATTTGTTTTACAAAAAGTCCACAAGCTGTAATTCCATACCTTAGATATAATAGATTCAGCTAATGATAAATAAATTATTGGTACCATTTAGATAGTGGTCTGTCTCTATTACACTTCTTGTGTTATTCTTTATTCTATGACCACGATGCACCGCCGCAGTACCTACTACCTTCCTGCTGCACCGACAGCAATACGAGAATATAGCAATAATTATGCACCTTGCAGTTTGTTTGGTCGAGGTAAAAATGGGCGTCTTCGGTTGCTCACCCGCCGACCCACTTGCATACCCACTTCCTACGTTTCCTTTAATTCCATACAATCTCTGCTGTTTCTAGGAGAGGATACGCAGATTACCGCCATTATACCAGTTTAAAGTAGCCGGTGGAGATGATTGCCTGCAATGGCTGTAATATCGTAAACGCTTTGTAATAGAAACATCTAACTACGGGTGCAAACTGCCTACTTGGATCTATCTATTGCTATCTATGTAGAAGATTAGTAAGATCCTTGAATCTGAGTCCAGAGGTCGCGGGTTCAAAACCAAGAGGTTTTACATTCATCGATCATTAAGTCTCGGAATCAAGGAAGATAGACACAGCAATTCACACGCGGTAGAAATGAAATCATCAGAAAACTAAGTAGACAAGAGTGAGGAGAAAACGAATCACTTTTTTTTTATCAATGTGAAGGATATTTTTTTCCATATTTTTGTCGTCGAATTCCAGTGCACCTTTTCCTATACATTTGGTCATCTTATTTGTATTTGTGTTTTCTTCTTCGGAGTCGCTAGATGTCGCTTTCTTCTGTGTTTTCTTTGCCGGTTCATTTTGGAGGGGTTTGAAAATTGGATTTGAAGTTTGAAGATGATTTTACAATTTTTTTTTTCACGTCGCCGTCGTAGGTTTCGATGCTTGGTCCGCTGAAGGTCTGGCTGCTAAGGTTTGTCAGGCGCTTTATACCACTAGACTAAAGTAGGATTTATTGTATTATATAGGAACCGACTAACTGTGAAATAAATAAATATTTTATTGCAATCTCATTCTCTCGCAGGCTAAATACTATAGATGTATGTGTTTGTCTCTTTTTAGTGTCGCTAGTTTCCGTTTCATCGAGTTTCAAATCGTAACGGCGCTGAAGAATTATTAACTTCAAAAAATATCTGTGTTAAGGTCACAACGCGTGAGGGGAGTGGGGCGCGGGAGGGCAAGAGTAGGCGGAAGGGAAAGGACACGCAGGTAAAAACAATTTCTTTATTTAAGTGGTATTGCAACGCATGACGGGAAATAATAAAAATAACCCAAAATAATATAGTTATCGAAAGGACACTACACGAGTAGTTACATTAATGATCATTTTTCCTAATAGTTTTTACTTACCACACTCTGAAGAAGGGAATTATGAGACGATGTATGAATGTGAATGAAGCAAGAAGTGTGTTCTGCTTATCCCTGCGAAGAAACGGCCTAAGGTTAGTTGGTTAGTTAGCTAACGAACAGATTAATTCACAACTCACCAATAAATTTATCTATTCGGAATATGCTTTCTACGCAATGATTTACGATTATAGTTATTTTAATTACACCGCCAATTAATTAAGTAACTTATCTTAATCAATGTAGGTACCTAGCTCTCTACAAATACTATAAATAGTCGAAGAAATCAATGATCAAATGTGACCAATCAATAATTATATTTTTATCAATACAACCATACCATGCCATTTGCAATAAAATTAAATGAAGTTCCTCAAAATTTTAATACATACGACAACTTTAAAGATCATAAAAAATAACTTAGAATAAACTGTTCCACATTAAAAATTTCGAATAAAATTGAATAATTAGGAAAAACCATAGACAAAAACCTAA
Source organism: Limnephilus lunatus (assembly GCA_917563855.2). Taxonomy (NCBI): domain Eukaryota; kingdom Metazoa; phylum Arthropoda; class Insecta; order Trichoptera; family Limnephilidae; genus Limnephilus; species Limnephilus lunatus. The sequence continues at coordinate 98,324,395 of OU830596.1, forward strand.
AGAAGAAAAAAAGATCAAATCAACATTACCGTTAACAAAATAAGGATATTAATTAACATATTTTTGAAAACCCGAAACTTTTTTCATAGAAAAATTTAACATTAGTCTACCATGCTATAGTACAATCAAATCTCCAATACGCTGTAGTAAGCTCGACCTGCATACAAAACAAATCTACACCTTGTTGAAATTGTGTATCGTCTAATTATAAAAATACACATTGAAAATTTAAAAATATTTTGCAAAAATTCTTCAAATATAAGAGATTTTCCAACTCACCTTATATTTGAAGAATTTAAAGTATTAATATTTAATGATCTAGTTTGAAAATACATAATAGTTGAAATAATAAAAGAAAAACAAAATCATATATTTTTAACTGAAAGTCGTGCTCTCAAAAACATATTTTCAAACAGTTTGAAAATGATCTTACAAGTCGAAACTGCTGTAACAAAAATACATACCAAAATACTTGCAGAACTTGATAATAACTTATTATTATTAAATTTATTTTATTAGATTTAAAAAAAAAAATAAATGGAGTTCTACGAATTAAACACAAAAACAATTAATTAATTAAAATAACAAAATGATGAAATTTTAAATTTTTCTATTTTTTTAAAGTTCATACTTTCTTAAATCATAATTAATTGTAGATACAACATATCTTTCATCCCGACGCTCGCTCCTCTTTTAAACACAAGCATCCCCTCCTATAGAAGAGAAACAAAAAATAAAAAAAAGTCAGTGAAAACTTATTTTGTAATTTGTTATAGATACTCGTACTATGTAAATTGATTATTTAATATAAAAAATATATATAAAGCCTTACATTTTGTACTGTACAAACAATTACATACCCTTAAAATGGTATCTAATACCTACGCGTTATTCTGTTTAAGACGACACTAACAATAAATCAATTAAGTAAGATGTAACCAAATAACTGAACGACATCTTCATTGCTTTAACCAACATAAAGATATCTCGAAATCGGACCGGGATTTCTAAGTTAAAATCTGATAGGTTATACATTGTGCCACGGGGCCGTCATAAATAACGAATAATTCAGGAGATATGTATATCCAAGAGTAACGGGTTTGATTCCCGACCCGGCATAATTAAAATATGGAATCAGTCGGAGAGTACCTAAGTCTGTGCTGGAAATGGTCGTAACAAGCCGTGTTTGGATTGGACATTAGGAGGCGCCGACATGTACAAGATTTATGATCATTAGCTGGAAAATACTTAACTTTACTACGAGAGCACGAAGCAACTCGTTCAGGCCCGAGCTTAAAGCTGCTGTGAATTTAATAAAATCACAAATTGTATACATAATTAATAATAATAATATTTGGCTAATTTATATAGCGCCGTTTTCGTGAAAAATCACCTCAAGGGCGCTGTACAAATAAATACATAAAAAATAATATTACTGGCTTACAACTAAGATTTACAATTATAACTAGTGATTTACATCTAAGTCTTATTGCTAGTGACTTATGACTAAGACATATAAAAGCTGACCTAAAACTGAGCTCAATGACATATATATTTACAATATGACTTAAAGTTAGAGATTTATAACTAACATATTTATTTACATTTAAAAATACTTGAAAACATCTTATAAATATCATACATTCGCCAGAATCACTCCACAGCGCCAGAAGAAGAAGGAAGTTTTTACATAATACATATTACTATTTAAGGACATGGATGCAAAATTTATCGGATTTACGAAAATGTATGGATATCTTAAATAAATTAATGAAATTAATCGCCGATCTTTACCGCATTATGATGACTCATACGATGACATAGATACTTACAAAGGTGTAAGAATATGAGAACAAAGAAAACTTTAATATTTTACTAGCGAGTTCCCGGCGTGCGTTGCTATGACACTTAATAAAGAAATTGTTCCTCCCTACGTGTCCTTTCCCATTCATCCCGTTCCCCTTACACCTCCCCTTCCTCTCCCGCATCTACTTCCCCTCACGCGTTCCCGCTCCGTCTTATCCGCCTTCCCTCTCCCCACTCCCCCTTCCGCATCCCCCGTCCTGCGAACCCCCCTCCCGAGTTCCCCTCCTCCCTCTTACATTCCATGCATTCACTCCCGGTACTTTCAGTTTTCAAACAGCTCGTGTGCCACCAAGGAGAATATATGACGCAAATGTGTCAGAGACTTGAGTCGGGCCATGTCAAGAGTCAGAATAATAGAAGAGCATGTGTGAAACGATGTATGAATGTAAACGAGGCAAGGAGTGTGTGCCACGACCGAATTGTTTGGCAGTCCGTCCTCTCTGCCCACCCCTTCGGGATGTGGCGACCAGAACGGTCGCCCCATATAGCCACAATCCTTGCGCCGCCACTGATATAGCAAGCACATTCTCGAAAAGTACAATCTACCTACAGTTGTAGTGTACGGCTACATATTTCGGGAAGCGCATCAAAAGGCCTCGACTCGCAGCCGTCACATTCTTACGGCCGCGGAAGGTTCCAGAGGTTTCTCCGCTTTGCGCAGGCGCTCAATATCACTTGGCGTTCCGGGTACTCACACGGTCGGCTATATAAAGCGCAGCGATACCGCGCTAGTCAGTCAGTCATTTCCAGTCTCTAGTATCAGTAAAATCACCAACACATAGACAGTGCATAAAGTGATAACGTTCCAGTGCGGTAACCGCCAGGTCCACGGCGGTTACCGCACTGGACGCTCCCTCAACTCTACGTGATCACCTCGGGGTCACCAGTTGAGGAAAATTTGGTTTTAAAAAGGTGCACATTTTAATTCTTTTGTGATTACCTTCTAGATTTAAATATATATATCGTTGTGTTTTCTCTTTCCAATAGGTACCATTTAGATCATATTTCTCACCATGATAGTAAGGGGTAAGGGAGACACAAAGATTTCTATGAGACCTATACGAGTTATTCCGAAAAGCTAACAAATAAGCTTGATGGGTTAATTAAGAGAATTAAATAAATAATTTCTTACCCATTCGTGGGCTGAATGGGTCTAAAACCACCACGCTTTTCAAACAAAATTATTTCTCACGGCACTTCATCGAAAAATTACCACATTGCTTTACAAGAAATCCGTTTTAATATATGTTTTATGATGAAGTTGCCACGGCAAATTTTGTATGACAAGTATTTATACGAGTTCTTTTTAATTATGAAAGCGCTAACGTTATAATAATGTATTCCTGCGAAAGAAGGCGTAAATTACATTTTATATGACGTCCTGTAATAAAAACAATGGATGGATGACCTTAACATGTTTAAGGCAATGCAGATATCGGTGATTGGGTGTATATTGAAATTCATTTTCACAATAATTTGGCAGACGGGTATGGGCACCGCCGCACCGGAAACCATTTATTCCATAACCAACGCCTCTGCCATAGGTCACCCCAAGTGGTTCGCTATTTGGTAATCTGACTTAACAGAGCTGCCCGTGTTCATCAAGTGAGGTTTATTTAGGTCTTGGCGGCGGATGCGTCTACCCATCAGCTGCATGCAAGGATCGTGAGATGCCGGTAGGGGAAATCCTTTGATCTCTCCAGCTGGTCTCTCTCGATCTATCGTATTGCACCGCAGCGGGAGGAATGGTTTCTTATGTACGTCACTCCTGAACACACTAACCCCTAGATTCCTACCCTCTCCTCATACCTTTTTTGATTCCCAGAACTGCATTCCCAGATAGCATTACAGTGTCCATCATCAGGGCAGATATGTGACACTGTATTGCTGTTCGAAACGATGGCTAAATAAGGAGACAGCGCAACACGGCATAACACCCCAAAAATAAATAACGAAAATACATTTGGTGTTTATCCATTCTAAAAATTAGTTTTGTTCCTTTATTCATGTTATGTTGATTTAAAAAATATTGTGTTGATTATTAATAGCTGAATTATAACCCATTAGTAATACCTTTCGTGAATCTATCAAAAATTTTTCGTAGAAAGCATAAAGAACTGTTAAATTAATTATAAATTCGGAAATATACCACGTTATGTAAAAAAAGGAGCACAGTGCAATTAGTATAAATATTCTGAAAACAGAAATGTAAATTTATTTCCTCAGTAATTAGAATCACTCGTTTCTGACATTTGACGTGACATTTTGACGAGAAGGAAGGTACCAGTACTGTACTGGCCCTGTTTTGACTGGTTCTTACAAAAAACAGTCAGAGATGGAAGAACTGTTTAGACTATGTTTAACACGCCAATCATCGTGATTACACGGTGTCAAATTAATAGAAAAATACTGTACATTTTACTGATATCACTTTGTTTACAACAGTTTTAATTCCACGGAAATGGTATTAAATCTTCTCCTTTGTTTATTTTTTGATATGACGTGGATTAGAACAATTGTTTTCGTTATTGATGATGTAATGAAAACAATTTGGTGATTTTTTTTGAATTTCTGAAATTCAATACTGCTTGTACAATAAATGCGCGTCCTATTATAAAATTTTCAATTTCTTCATTCAAAACATAGAAGTTTAAACGATCACGTGGAAGTAAGAGATATGTTTTTTTAATTGACATGTTTTGATAATGTCAATGTTTTTCAAGAGTACCTAATTAGGTTCTTATTTTATGTATTAGAAAGTAATCCTATCGGATTTATAAAATGGTCACCAACATTAACTGGGCTAACCCGAACTAAAAGCCACCCGCAGGGCCGAGCAGCCAAAACCTTGGAGTGGGTTTTTAATTGCTAGTATTTATTCAATATTTGATCCAAAGTAAATGATTTCTAATACATAAAATTATTAAAAATCATTTACTTTGGATCAAATATTAATTAAAAACTCACTTCAAGGTTTTGGCTGCTAGGCCCTGTGGATGGCTTTTGGTTCGGATTAACCCAGTTAATTTTGGTAACCATTTCATAAATCCGATAGGAACTGGTTCCATAAATAGCCCATTCCTCGGATCACTGTGGTAGCTTGTCACCGGGACAGGCAATTTCGTCATATGTAATATATAGCCGCTTGATACTAGTAGGTATTTACAACTACGCACTACCGTCAGTCTTTCCATATCCGAAGAGATATTCAAATTCACAAATTCGTAGTACTTAATACCTGCCAGGGGAACGTCCCTATGTGACCTGCTAACGGAAGTGGCAACTTCTTTTGATGAATTATTGAATTAGAAACCAAATTAAAGGTTAACGGCAGCTTTGTTTACGTACACAGATGTTATTTGTGGCGCGGCGAATACGGCGTGGCGTCAGACATGCACGCGAAGCCGGGTTCTGAAATTCAACCCCACAGACGTTACCCTAAATAACGTTCGATTTATTAGGCAGAAATCTGTTTATTTCTGAAACATCAACTCTCAAATGCTGAGCTTTCAATAATATGAAATTGACACAAACCTTTCCGATTATAATGTTGTCGTAGACGGGTGAAACCTAATGAAACTGGTAGAAGGTTATATAAAATAAAAACCCTAAAAAAGAGCTTATTCTTTAAAAATAGACCTCCACAAATTCGAAACATATTATTACGATCGAATTTAACGTAGGAGCCTTAAGAAATCTGGTTGAATTTGGTATTTGAGTAGGTACCTACATATCTACACATATGAACCAGCTCACTAGCTTCTCTACACACCGGCTTCGTGCAATTAAATTTCAATCAGTCTTTGTCTTCACCATACGTACTGCACCTACCTGCCCCGCTGGCCCCTGGGTCGACCATAACTACATCTAACTTACAAGATCTTTTTGTTTGTTTCAGGTAAGTGGAAGAGAGAAAGTCCCATGACCTAACTTGGAGCCGGAAGAAGGGTGGTAACATTATTTATTAAATTAAGACACTATCATTTGCTATTTTACGAAGTGGTACACAAAGATGATGCAATGGACAACTAGACACCAAGTTAGATACTAAAATTGGATATCAATCAAGTCATGAATATCAGTTAAACTAAATCCGACTTACTAGATAATTTATATAAGATACTTATTAGATAATTTCGAGCAGATTCAGTGATGTTTAGCCAGATTTAAGGACGGGTTAACCACACCTACGCTGTGTAAGTAAAGGGAAATGTCCACTACTGACAATATTTTTTACCGGGGTTCCACAGGGGACACATTTGGGACCCTTATTATCTTTGAAAAAATCCAAAATCAATGAATTCATAGTCAATTTTGGTAAATGTGCATGGATGGTACTTCCACAATGAAGTAAGTGCTTATTAAATATTGAACTAAATCCTTGCTTTAAAAAGTTACAATTTTTAGCGAAATAAATTACCTTATATAACATACCAGCTTAATAAGTAGGTATATCGAATTATAGATTTCTAAAAATAAATTTCCTTTTATGATTTCTACTTACAAATAGGTGTATTGAACAGATTTTTGAAAAATTTCGGTGGTACTTTATGACAAAAGAAAGGTAAAATTATCAAACACGAGAATAAATTTCTCAATTGAGATGAGGAGTATTGCTATAAAAACAAATAGCTTGTATCTTAAATATAAATCTGACACCAAGTCCTAGATTTCCAACAACTACAGATCAAACTTCAAAGATATTACCAAAACGAACTTATAAGTATGCATTTTTTCAATGGTACGATAATAATTGTTTTGTTGCTTTAAACGTAATATTGTGTTATTTTTACTGTAAGTATGTGTTATTGTTTTTATTATAAACTGTTCATGTTTTAAAGCGCCTGCTCTCAACATTGGTTTTCACAGTGAGACAAGCATAGGACATACACGTCTAGAATAATTAAAGATGATAATTAAAAAAATAAAAATCCTCGAACCATTGTAGGCATCCCTATAAAATCAATCATAATTGTGAATAATATTAAAATATATATATTGTAACTAATATTCACAACGACCTTCTTCGGCAAGGGTATCTACAAATTACTTGTATGGAATTAAATATTGAATAACAACATCAGAGCAATTTATTAGTTTCTAAAAATATTTCTGATTAATGCTTCGAAAAAAGTAATCAAACATATAATTCCTTCCAGTACCTCATTACTGTCAAAGACCAAAAGATCATTCACCTGCAGCAGCATCTCGATGGACCGCTGCGCCGTTCCTAATGCGTTTTTAAATATAACTGTGATATCCCATACTTTGGCCTTTTTTGTTAACAATGTTTAAGAAATAGCTTTATCGTGGGGTTTTTTTTTCATCTCGTCTCAGCATCCTCCACTGCCCGGGGCTGCCTCAAGGTGGCTCCAAAAGGTCGAATCTTTCGTCTATTCTTTCGGAGATGTTTTAGAATTTTGGAGTGAAACGATTCTATACTTGTGGTAAGGAATAACTCACTAATCAAGGCATATTGTTCATATTGACAGTAAAATCAAATGCTTTACTTTTAGGATATTTTCTTCTACAAACTTTGCAAATACACTTTGTGGCGTCATTTCGAAACATGTTAATAATATTGATTATATAGTGGTGTTTTTACAAAGTTAATTGTTTTAATTTAATTAGGATATTTTATTTATGATCCATTTTATTCGAAATCCCAAGAAGCCAATAAGTTTTCTAAATCTTGAGTCTATTTACGAGTTTTTATAAAAAAAAATGATCAATGGTCTCTCTTCGGTCTCACAGTTTTATGAGTTAGATATGTTTCAAGGCCAAAAAGTTAGTGTTTTATTTAAGTTTTGGCGTATATCCTGCAAAGTGCACATATTTTTATAAAGGGCATTATACTTTTTTTTTATTACTATATAATTTTATTGTACTAAATAATGCCTCCGGGGGCGTTCATACTTTGTTCTCATCCACATCGTTACATCACTTTGCAATCAATTTTGTTAAATTATTTTCTTCTCCCAGCACATCACAGGTTTTAGCAGGCCAGAAAATCTATTTCTGTGACAATGAGTCGTTTTGTGACTTGTACAAATGAATAATAATGGATATAAAACTAACACTTTAATGCACAAAGATATACCAAATACACATTAGGGAACCAACATTGTTTTTACCAAGTTCACCTGAATAGCGTTGATATTAGCTACCTTTTGAAATCTTTCATTTTGATAAAGTCAGGTAAAAATATAATAATGCTTCGAGTATTGTTAAAAAATATCAACAAATTTAATTTAGTTTTTTAACCCTTCAGGCTAATTTGTTCGCTTTTCGGAACAACAAGAATACGTCGCATAGAAATCGTTATCTCTCTTACTATCAAGGTTAAAAATATGATCCAAACGGCGCGGCGGGCGTTAGAAAGAAAAAGCACCATGCTTTATTTTCAAGTCAAAAGTTAACCACAAAAAAATTACAATGTTCAGCTTTATGAAATGAAAGTTTCCGATCGCAATTTGAAAAAAAAAAAGTGAAACTTTGGGAATTTTTTATTAAGTATTTTTTCATGACAAGACAAAAATGTAAGTTGACAATAATGTTAATAGTGGGTTTTTTTCGTTATCGGTAATTTTAGTTAGAAAAAAACGTAAGGTGAGCCATTTTTGAAACTTTTTTATGTTTGCATTTAATTTTTTTTAATATAACAATAAATATATCTTTATTTCGAAATATAAAATTTGAAAGTGTATATCATCACCTTTAAAAAACAGTTTTAGTTTTCGGATGTGTTGAGAATATTTAATTTATTTATTTTTTATTGCAAGGCGGATATATTTTAACCTTCCGACAAAATATGCACGAGGCCTGAGGGGTAAATATCTTTTACCAGATGCTTTCATTTGATACTTCATTCAACTTTCCTCCATTAAACAGTTGCTCGTGTTGGACTTTACGATCTTACGAGGTATTTTTCCTTTCCTACAAGCCGCAAGCACATACGCAGCGAAGAGTTTTCTCATGACGGCATCCATCAATCAAATATTACATTGTAGCAAAAACAACATCCCAAATTACATTGTCTTTGAGTAAACAGGTAGGTCTGGAGCCAGTTATACTATGGCATCCCCAATTAGGGTGTGTTGTCAGGCTGAACGTAGCGGGGAGGGGAAGGAGATGGGGAAGAGGAAGGTGGGGAAGTACCTGGCTATTTAGATCTGGTCACCAAACACAGTTAAAGCTATTTCAAGCAAAGTTTCAATTCTGAATGGTGGTCTTACACCAGAGAGTATCTTCCACTCGTCTTTTAAAGGGAATGAAGAAGACGATATTCTAGGAAGTAAAAACGTATGAGGTGTGTCAGGAATCTAGGAGTCAGTGGGTCCAGGAGTGACGGACATATGAATCCATTACTCCCACTAAGGTGCAAGGCGATGGGTCAAGAGAATCCTGAAGGAGAAGCCCAATGGTCTCCCTCAACCAGTCCTTCCCGATCCAGCCTGTCACGCAGTAAATGGGCAGACTCATCCGTCGCCAAGATCTATACAAACCTCACAACCGTGAAGCCGGGCACCCCTGCTAAGTCAACAAACGTAGCGAACCACTTGAAGTGACCTATGGCAGAGTGTTGGTCATCCAAAAAATGGGTCGTGGAGCAGCGGTACTCACATACGCCTCCCAAATTAAATTAAAGGCACATAACCTCAAGAAACAATTAAATTAAAATATTTAATTTAATTGTACATATATTAAAAGTAACAGAAAGTAACTTTAAATATAACTAAAAGATGTAGGTACATGAAAAGTTAAACTCTTCAAAACAACATGTCTAGTATGTTACATAATGCCCAAGAAATACCAAAAAATTAAGAAAATATTTTTATTAATGGATAATTATTAATAAAAATCACGTTTTGTTGTTGTTTATTTTTGCCTAATTTATAATTTAATTTCCTGTCGGAAACGTGTGAGCCACGTCGGCGTAGCGTAATAATAATAACAACAAAATGATGAAACACCGCGTAGGTATGCGGTACGAGGCATGCGGTGGACGAGAAAAAACCGAGAGGTTACATAAATTCACCGCTGTTTGCCGAGAAAATAATAATTATATTTCGTGAAGGATTTGTAACGCCACTGACAGTTAGAAGATGCACGGCCCTGGACTCTGGGTGCCTGGTGCCTGGTGCCTTGGGGCTGGAAACAAGGCATAAACAAATAAATGCTTGACAAGAATAACACACAAATATGACTTATTCTCAACGGTAAAATCGATTTCGATGGATATTAAAGTATGAAAGTAATTTGTTTCTAATTTTGTTACACTTAAAAAAAGTTTACAGTTTTAGTACGGCTTTTGGCGATTTATTTAAATATGTTAGAGTTGATAAATAATTTAATAATAATCAACTTATTCCAGGGAAAATATGGAAGAATTAACTATTTTTTTGTACTCTCAAAATCAACACTAGCGACGCCACCAACTTTTTTTCTTTCACATTAATTCAGGAACTGAGAAAAATATTTGATGGTCTTTTTGAGAAGAGAAAGGAATGAACGTTGGTCTTGAAAAGACCCATGTTGTAGGAAGGTTGCAGAGGCTCGCAAATCGATATGTAATACATATTTACTATTACAGTGGTTATAATATATAATAATAATTAATAATAATAATAATAATCTTTATTTGGAAAACAAACAGCTTTACAAAGACACATTAAAATAAAGAGTGCTAAAATAAAACAGTAAGCCTGAAAACATGTTTTCGCTGATAAATTTTTTTTTCGCTGACAAGAAAAACTAAGAATTTTTTTTTTACTTTAGATATATATGTATTTGATTAAATTGGATATGCAATAATTTAATGTTTTTTAAATATTATTACAGTAAAAAAAATCTCTCAGGGTCTGTGTCAGAAATTTTACACGACTCATACTAATAAAGGCCTGCAGAACTAACTTGGCAATGGTTATGCCAGTCGGGAGAGCTGTCTTGTTGTTAAATAGAATCACTTCAAATATCAATATGTCTAGCATCAACGAAACATAATTTGGACGACAAGCTTTGTTGCTGTTAGGTTAAATTTGTTTATATTATCTTAAATATTGTCCCTCTTTTAAAAACACTTAGAAATATTATTTATTTATGCAATGTTTTTAAAATAAAAACATTGAATTGAATTGAAAGAGAACATATTATTTAATTCATATTTTTTAAAATTATATTTCTTTCGTCATATTTCACAAGATAGATTGAAAAAAACTTAGATAAGATTTATTTATATATTATTAAGTATCTGTAAAGTTGAGGTCTTCTGACTTAGTTAAGATACGTTCAGAATCTTGTACCTGTCATCTTGCAAATATATCTCCTTGTTTGTTCTGGAGTAACCTGCTTTTTGACACCAGGAAATATGGATGGTTGTATTGAAGGAAACCAATGTTTTGACAAGCTAAATCATCTTAAATAATGAAGATAAACACATTTAACGTTTTGAAAGCGAGCTTTTAAACTGTACACGTGATTAATATTATTTAAGAAATACATCTATTTTTGAAACTGTTAATTCGTGGTGGAAGTCCATTATAATAGATTATAATAAAACAAATAAAAAACTTTATTCCACTTAATTTAAATTAAGTGGAATAAAGTTTTTTATTTGTTTTATTATAATCTATTAAGAAATACAATTTTAAATATACGATGGGCATAAGGAGGGCAAAAATGCATTTTGTAATTAGGATTGTGTTTAATTTCCTAAGGTCTCAAAATCAAAATGAAGGGCTCTCCGTTTCAAATAAGTATTCGACAATTTATTTACAATTTTATGTTACCGGGTCTTGCACTATTCTTTGACTCTACATGGAATATAATCCACGACGGCTCGTCCCGGGGATCTAAGACACTCCTAGTTCGTTGGTTGCTTCAGGTAAAATGAGGGAATAATAAAAGCGTGCATTGTATTTATAAAAAAATGCTAGAGAATGAAACATACACAATCAAAAATTAAACACCACGTAACTGTCAACGAGACATCTGCTTTACCAATTGATGATTAGCTATTAGAATACTCAACAGGGGTTCAGCCAAGCACCGAACCATTTTTATACTATATTATATTTATTATAATTTTTTTCCAAATCCGATAGTATTAGCAGATTATTGATTTGAACAGGTTATTGTAAATTAACAAAAAATTTCTTTATTCATAATCAATGAACAATCATTTTCCTGCACTTTAAGAAACTTTCTTACACTTCAGTAATCCTCCCCATTCCCATCTTGAAAAGTAGATCCAAATTATCGACAGATCGGTTTCTATTTTGAAATTAACAATTTAAAAAAATTCTGTCAAGATATTTTTTTAATATCTACATATATAATATGTACATATCTATATATGAACCTAGTACCTACCTACTTTATTGCTTGTCTAAATTCAAACTATCAGTTACGATTTTGTAAATGATAGGTACTTAAATTGAAAGCAAATTTCAGTTAGCCAAGGACGTAAAGACTAACGCACAGACAACCGAAATTAGTATTTTTGATGATGAAGTTAAAAAAATAGTTGTATAATCTAAAAATTTCAGACCAAATGCTGTGCATTTTGCCATGTCAGACATTATAATATTATCTATATTTAAAATATTATTCATAATTTAAGATTTAATTCCACCTCGAAGATTGTTCGCGTAAGTTTAATCAATTACACATTATAACACAGGTAGGTACAACCTAAGTAAGAATCATGGCTCCCTTATCAAGCACAAGAGCTCCTCTTTTCTGATAAGGTATACATGACCAATGTTGACCTTAAATATAATATTTTGAAAAATATATTTACGTACAAATGTAACTCGTATAAATGTAAATTAAGTAAGTAGATATTTTAAAACCATTTAATACCCACGGATTAAAAATTAGCATTAAAAATGTTTTGTACAGTTAAAATAAGAAAGGTAAACATTACCTGCCACTGTAATCGATATCTAGCTACGGTCGCCATTTGGGTAACTCGATTTGGTTCTGACCAATGGCAATGGCTGCCCTTTGACTGTGGTCTGCTGCACTAACATTACATTGTATTATTGTACATCATATGGTAATTGTAACCAAATACCCATCGTTTTGTAAATAATACAAAAGGAACATAATCGATTTCATGTTAATGCTTAGCCATACAAGTGTACTAAACCACTTGAAACCATAAACCCAGGGGTATTGGAACCAATTCGAACAATGATCACGCCATGTCTACGGTGAATTGAAAGGCGATTCACATGAGTACATATATGTACCGGTATAGTTTATTGGGTACACATGTGTACACAGTGGATTACGAAGGGTTAAATTGAATTAAACGTTTCCTAATGTCTTGTGGTACCTGTCGGGGAAGTTTATTGTTTTGCAAATAAGTGAAGAAAACACTAATGAATTATTAATTTGTGTTGTTGGTGAATTCAATTTGAATAATTAGGCTAGGGTAAGGAAAAGTTTTGTTGTACCTAATTGAAACAGTTTTTTTTAAATTATTGTTAGTACCTTTTAAGAGAACGCCATAAGCCAAAAATGTGTGTATTATTAGTGTACCTTATAACGCCACGAGTATAGGTAATAGGCATAAAAATCATTTGAATTCACGATTACAAGCGCAAAACTGTTATTTTTTTATTTATTTTGTGAATAATTTTCCTTGAACAGAAAGTTTTCTTACGAATTCCATACATGAAAAAGGAACGTGTTTTTTAAATTTTGAATTCTTTCAAAATTATGAATATTTTTTTAACATTTTCATATTTGATATTAAAATTTTATTATTTAAAGTTATCAATTTTTATTTCAAATACAAACATCTAAAAGATAATTTTATCCAATCCCTAAAATGGGTTTTTTTCTTACGACAATCTTTGTCCCTTCAAAATTCGGACGTATTTTGACAGTAATTAAAAATATTTACGATTTAACAATAAAATCCAAATAAATGGAATATTTGTGAACGTATCAACAAACTTTGAACTGTTTTCGAAAGGTGACGAAAAACTCTTTCAAATTTTATTATTAGAAATATCCATGTAATTTTGTAAATACCATTTTTTATTGCAAATTTTAAAAAATTTTCAAAAATGAATCACCTTACGTTTTTTCTAACTAAATTTACTGATAAAGAAAAAAAAATAAAAACACACACTGTTTTATTAGACAAATGAATTATAAACGTTACTATGACCTCACTTTTTGGGGTATCATGTCAAAAATAAACAAATAAAATCAAATTGCTTTCAGAAATTTTGGTTTCATAGATATAATAATAAATACATTTCAATTAGGTATATTGAAGTTAACTTTTAGATTTGAGTATAAAACGTGTTGATTTCTCTTTCCAATAACGTTTATATCAAACATATCACTTTGCTAGTAAGGCAGACACAACGATTTCTATGAGATCTATGTGAAGTAGTATAAATATGGTCTCCTGTGATTAAACAGATTAAAATAAAGAAACATAAAACACGTACAAAATACCTCGGAAGCATTCCGAAATTCCGTGAGAAATTTCTCAGTCGTTGTTAGATACTTGTAGTTAAAAATATTTAAAAACCTAAAGGTTTAAAACATTCATCAAATCAGTTGTAATATTTTATCTTGTGGAATGCCATTTTCAATCCAGAATCCACGGTGTAAAATTTCACTCCATGAAAGCAAAAGTTCCTCTGTCTCCTTTCCGCCCATCTCTCAATAAATATTCGCCATTGGATGGGTGACTATCGGTGGTCAGCGAAGTGGGCTAGAATCTGCTCTCACGATGGCCGTATCATGTTCCGTACCTGTCTGCGGTTTCTGCGCTCCTGGTACGATAACTCATTAAACACGTAAGAAGGCTTTCGAGGAAAAGCACCATACAGAAAATATGACATAAATTGTAATTACCTTTGTATGCTTCAACATTTTTAATAATTTCGTCCTATAAAAGCTCTTGGTTAGTGTAAATTTATGCAGTAATAATAATATTTATATTTTTTTCATTTTTATCCATAGATCTTGTTCTTTGAGACAGGTTGTCTACTTGCGAGTGGTATCATGTATTCTATTTGTATGTGGCATTTAATCAATGCGTTAAAATGAATGTTGTTGATCTTCGTTATTTAAAATATTTAGAATAATCAATAGCTTTTTTGAGATCCTTGCCTAATATTTCACGTACCTATACTTCAAACAAGGTAACTCTCGCAGGCAAAGGTCTCATAAAATCGTTGTATCTCCCTTGTTATCATAGTTAGAAATATGATCTAAACGGTGTTAGAAAGAAAAAATACCACGATTTATATTCAAATCTAAATGTTTAACACAAAATACTTATAGTGTACACCTTTATGAAACCAAAGTTTCCGATCCCAATATTACCAAAATATTACGACACTTTAGGATTTTTTAGTAACTATTTTTCATGAAAGGACAAAAAAGTTAGTTGATGGTAATAAACGTTTAGAACATATTTCCTTAATAAAAAATGTGTTTTTTTTTCGTTATTAGTAATTTTAGTCTGAAAAAAGTAAGGTAAACCATTTTTAAAACTATTTTATAAAATTTTAACCTTCTGAAAAAATAGGCCCGAGGCCTGAGGAGTTAAGACACAAAATTCAATGACAAAACGCAGTAGAAAACCACGCCACTATGAAAATAATATCTTGTCTAAGTTTCGAGATGAAAATATTTGCGTTAGCTTTGAACTTTCAGATTGAAAAAGCTGTTAAATTTTTACATTGTTTTCGCTTCTTTAAAACATTGTAATTTATTTTGGGTTTTAAATTAAGTACATAGATATGTTGTCAAAAGCCCGATTTTACGTAGATTATGATCACTTACTGAAAATATATTCTCATGCATTTTTACTTTGTATAAAATCTATGTCTAGAATGCACCGAAAAAACCCGAATTCGATAAAGCGAAATAACATAAAATTTAACATTATAATCCAAATTACATAGCGAGCTTCTGTAATTTGTTTGCCAATATTTAATCATAAGGATGATATGGTAATGAGTGTTGCCCTCTGTTGCAGAATGATGCTGGAGTATTGAAATCTCGGATACTTAAATTTGCATCTCGGCTGCTCTCAGTAATCAGGTGTTCCGGTGAAATGATCGGTTTTGGAACTGACGTAAAACACAGTGGCTGGTTTGTGTTTGTGGCGGGTGCTTACCGCCAGCCAAGCTCTCCTCTTTGCTGCAACCCTGGGATGCTGCGAGGGTTCGTGACGAGATGATTAGATGACGAGTAGAGAAAACAAAGGCATTCAAAGTAATACTGATTCATTATTTAACCACTTTCTAGCCACGATTACTTGCCACAAGTAAATGTATGAATGAGTCAACCGAGTATGAATGAGAGAGCATGATAGTGAATATGCAATAAAAGGTTGTTACTGGTGGTTAGGCATCATAATATATATATTTTTTTAAATTTATCTCGATTTTATAGGAGGCCGAACAATCAGCACAATACAGGGGAGGAGCCTTGTCGATGCAACGGGTCCCCGACCCGAATAGGACAAGGGGAAGAAGGTTATGATGATGATCTCGATTACAAACTAAAAATACTTATATCACAAAGTGGTTGTTTGGCGGTTTTCTATGTACTTTCAGGGATACTAAAATGTATTGTGCCCGTTTGAACTGCGAATAGACCACCACAGACTACAGCTATCGTTGAGATGTGCTTTCAATACAAAATGTGAATTATGCAAAATGTTATTGTAACATGAAAAAACACAAACTCCCAATTCATTGTAATTTTAAATCATTTTGAATTTAACTCTCTCCGGATCAACTTAAAATAATCGGTGTCCGTCATAAAATATTATCAAATTGGGCACCATTTCTAACGTGTGGAAAATAAACAAAAGGCCGCCTATGCAGCAGACGATATTCTATAAGGTTAGTGTCTCTAGATGTACATTTAGATCTACTGACTGTCATTTTTTTAAATATAATATTGTCTGCGAGTAAATTTATTAATCAAATCATTTTTTAAATCTTGGGTTACTTGCACACTGCACACCCCAGGCATGCACCAGGCTCACATTTTATTACGATTCAACGGATATTACCCGTCTTTTCCACATTACCTTGTGAGCTTGTAATTTAACTCATAGGACTAATAATAACAGTTTTTAATCTACCTACAAGCTTAATTAGGATGATATTAATTTCGTCATCGATCGCCATTTTTAAAATTACTCAATCACTGCAGTTGGCGCAGCCGGTAGCAATTACCAGTCTTAATCATTGTTTAAGAGCGTCAACCAGAAAAAAAGATGGTGCATAATCCAGCTAAGATAAAAGAACTCCAGGACTATCACTATAGAAAGATGAAGCAATCAATAATCTTAAACGACAGCTAAAAGTTGAAATAACAGAACATAAGCTAATCTAATCTAAAAAATCGTTTGAAATGCAGGATGAGGTCTGAGGTGTGCAACCTGTGTCGAATTAGCAAAAACCATCGCCATAGGTCGCGCCATAGAATTTGCACATGGTGTTGTTGATTTCTAGGTCAATGCAATTACTCGTTTTTTTTAATTTTTAAATCGAGTCTATACCGTCCGGAATCATTTCTTGAAATGTCTTAACCCGTGTTTGGATTGGATATAGATCTATTAGCCATGCGCTTCAACACCTTCCTTTGCCGCATTTCCTTCTTCTCCCAACCACCTTCAGCCTCACAACACACCCCCATATGGGATGCCTTAGTTAGTTAGTGGAAAGCAATTGTGAATCTCAATAGGTACTCAAGTGCTGTTGTGACGAGTACCTCCGTATATCAGAGACAAGTACATAAATACTAGATATAAGTTTCCCATGGTAAACATTGAAGAGGTATTAAACTGTTGGGACGTGAATGACCTCAGTGATTAGGGCAGACTTTGATTGAGGGCCCGCGGCCCGATTAGGCCCCTCGGCCCGGACCCGACCGCGGCCCACCAGACACCAGACATGTTAATTATAGGGCGCTTAGTCAACACACTCCTCAAGCCGGTACTATTATGTACTACCTACCTATCATTTGATATCCTAACCTAACCTCACCTTATCTCCTACCCCGGACTGAAACAACAAAATTATAATCAACTACTACGGTGTTTTTCTTTAAAAAAATGAATGTCCAAAATTACACTTATTGGGTGTGCATAATGCGTATATATGCATACGGAATGTGAATATATGAATAAATAGTTTTGTTCGCATAAAAACTAAATGCTCTCAGCAAAAACATACAAATTGAATACAATATTGTATTCGTGATTGGAAGTCATTCGGAGTAAAAAATAAAGTTATTAATAATAATTGTAGATCATGTTTTTCTCTGGTGATTTTTTTTTTTTAACTAAATGCATTAAAAAACATCAGTAGGTAAAGAATGTTGATCTCATTTGAGACATTGTAAAAAAAACAACACCTGACGTCACCGGAGACCAAATTTATTTATTTTTTACTTCAAATAACGTCCAGACTCACTCGAGTAAGTCGGTTAGATTTCTTAACGCCTATATTTTTCAACTTCCTAGTCCTTTCCTAATCTACATAACCTCAACAGACTGGATATTTTGGAAAAGAACATTAAAATCATAATATGAATTAAAAGTAATCTGTATTGGGACGTATTTATTTTTCTGTACACCGTCTTAACTTCCTACTAAAATAACCTAACCTCACTTTACTCCTGAATATAATAATAATTTATTCCAGTTTTATTATTTTTTATGAAAGAATGTGTCCTTACCGGGGTACCACGTGCTAAGGTCACATTGTACATGTTTACGTGTTTGAATTATAAGTAGGTTAAAATATTACAAGAGGAAAATTATAAAGTTATATCTAGAAGAAAACACAATACAAGCATTAAACTTTGTCAGGTTGCAAAATTTAATCTATATTCTTCCTTCCCATGTTCTTAATCCATACCTTGATGCTTCTTTTGAAGTCGGTAATTTTTTTAATGGTTTTTATTGCAAGAGGGAGTACATACATTAAATAAATTTATAGTGAAATATTGCATAATTCTTTGTCCAAAAGTCGTATATTGAATTGATAAAGTGCTCCAACTACTCCTTAAAGACAAGACTTATTGCTGTTTTGTTATTTCATGCCATACATTAATCTTGAAATTCTAAGAAAATTCGCTAATTGATTTATAATACTCCATCGGAATTAAACCCAAAAACTCCAGTATCGAAGACAGCCTCTTTGTCACCACATTACAGAGGTACTTGTACTTATATACTAATTTTTGAATATTTTTCATGTCCACTTAAAAGTAGATCATCAATGTTTACCCAAACAAATTGCACACCAAACTAAACGGGTGGTCTGAAAGTCGTTCATTCACCGGGAGGGTGTATTATTAAAAGTCATTACTGCAATTCATCAAAATATGCGGCTTTAAGTTACAACACGTTGACAAAAGCAGCTTTTGCAAAAAATATATCGTAATATTTTCAAAAGGAACGCAGCAGTATATTAATTACGTAAACGATTTTATTTATTTATTTTTTATTATTTATTGAGTTAGTTTATACTACATGAATATAAACTAATAAGCACAATGTAACATTTCATTTGATAAATTTAAATATTTTTACAGTAAGCATAACATTTCTTTTTAAATACATTCATTCTTTCTTCATTCTTCATACTTTCAGGCATTTCATCATACATCTTTAGTCCTCTATACATTAGACGGTTCTGTGATTTTGATTTCTTCATTTGTGGCAATCAAACTCTGTTTATATTTCTTGTTTCATAATTTTGTACGTCTCTATTAAAAACAATTTCATCCTTAAAGTATTTTGGCATTTGGTTTTTCATAATTTTATGCACAAAAATTAACACATTAAATAGTAGTCTTTTTTTATTAGAATCCAATTTAGCTCCTCTCTCATTTGATTAATCCTTGCGTATTTGCGTTTTCCCAGTATACATCTCATAGCTCTGTTCTGTATAACTTCTAGTTTGTTTAAATTTCCTTCATTGGCCAAATATAACATCGTAGAGCAGTAATCCAAATGTGGAGCAACAATAGTTTTATAAATGAGCTCCGTAGTGTTTCTATTTAATTTATGTCTTAGTCTTCTAAGAAAATTTACCTTTTTTGACACCTTTTTTAGCACATATTCAAAGTTTGCTGTGAAAGTCAGTTTTGAATCGAGTATTACACCAAGGTATTTGATTTCATTTACTTTTCCAATTTTTTCAACATTAATTGTCAAATTTATCCCTGTGTTATGCTTTTTATTGCCTATTTCCATATAATTTGTTTTGTTTATGTTCAGTTTCAATTTGATTAATTTTAGCCATTTTGATATATTTTGTAGGTCTTCGTTTATTTTGTTAATTGCATCTATGTAATCTTTACACGAAATATAGATTAAGGTATCGTCTGCAAATAGTCTAATTTTGCAATGTTTAATAGTTTTAATAATATCATTTATGTAAATTATAAATAGAATTGGACCTAATACCGACCCTTGCGGAACACCAAGGTTGTTTTCTATCAGTTCTGATTCTGAGCTTTCAACTTTCGTTACCTGTTTTCTTTCCTGGAGATATTCTTTGAATAGATTCAGAGCTACGTTAGAAAGACCTATGTCTTCTAGTTTTTCCAAAAGTATTTTCCTTTCTATTTTTGGATATACCTACCCTTATTCAAGGCCTGGTATTAAGCGCTCATAAAGAAGAAGGGGATATGTAAATACGAATGTTAGAGGGAGCTCATTAATAATAAAAATAATAATATTTAAGCGAAAATTGTGAAAATGTTTAATTGAACACGATTCGTTTAAAAATAGCAAAAATCTTGTGGGATATGTCTTAAGCCGCATTTAAAGAAACTGTGATTTTTTTTTCATGTATAACCTACCTATAACTTGTAAAATAATAGAAAAAATGTGTTTATTAAAAATATCAAGGGTTTTTCATATAATTACTTTTTTTCGTTTTAATTATTTCTATTCTCGAACAGACACTTTACATATTATTACTTTGGTTTACGTACATAATAAATTTCAGTAATGAAAAATAAATTAAATAATTATAACACTTTGTTTTTACCACAATAATCTTTATTTAAAAAGTCGACTTGTTTCGAGAACGGTGTTCTCTTCATCAGGACATTATATGTACTAAAAACTAAATTATCAAGCATAGAAAGACAGGCGTGGGTGGAAAAGGAATTAGTTGGAGGGGGGGGGGGAGAGGGGTGGAAAGAGGAGGAGCTTAGCAGATAGACAGGGGGGAGGGGGGTTGCTTAGAAGATCATAGACAAAATTACAATGGAAATATGTTTAAGATAGGGTTATTCACAAAATTAATTTGGTTATTAATAATATTTAAATTTCTATTGACATTTTTCCTAAATTCTAATATTTCTAAAAGATCTAATTGAAAACCACTAACGTTAGCGTGTAAAATTTTAAAACCAGTATTTATATCAAATGAATGGTTAAATTCTATTAGATAGTTAGCAAATTCCGAATAATTATTGCTATTTAGACATCTCAAGTGTTCCTTAATCCTCGTTTCTGCAAGTTTTACCTACGTAAAAATGATTGCAATCATTACAATTCAATTGGTAAACTCCGGATTTTTTCATTTTTTGGTCTTTGTCCTTGTTATTTAAAATATAATTTTTCAATTTATTATTGGTATAAAAAGCTGGCTGTATTGTATTAGGGATTTTTTTCCCGATTAAATTGGAGGTTTGATGTTTTAAAAACAATATTTTTCTCCATTGTTTTTTAATATTATCACTTTGCTTAGTGATAATATTAAAAAACAAAAACAAAATAAGTTGGTTAGCACTAGTAGTGTTTTGTGTTTCCATTTTTAGGATTAAGTGCTATTCTGTCGACATAAGTAGAATCACCATATCCTCCTCGATATTTTTAAGAAGGGCACTGTAGATCGACCCATGGCGGCAGTATCGTACACATAAATTAAAGATTAGTAGCATTTAGGATCTATACACAGTTATTCGTAGCAACTAGAATCTAGATGAATAATAATTGTTTGATAAACAGGTATGTATATTTTTCTATGGACCACACGCCACTGCTATAAATAATATTGTGATAATATTTTCTATCCCGAAAGAAAGTTTTTTTATATTTTTTAAATGTTTGGGTTGGGTTATGTTTGGTTAGGTATCATAATGTTTTGAGTAAAGTGAATCCAGTCTTTGATATGTTTTTTTGTGAAGAATTGTAGATGTATTTGTAATTAGTTGTTGCTTCAATGTGGTGGGCATGCTGTTATACAGTTTTATGTATGTGTATTATCTTAAAAAATAACATGTATTTTTTTAGAAACTTAAAAACTTTAAATGTCCAAGAGAAATATGTTATAAAACGGTACAAGTTCGGAATACCGTGGCTAAATACGTCTCCAATAGTATCTGGCGCTTTTTACGCTCTTGTTTGATTTAAGGTGGAGGTTTTCTGTGGTACTCACTTTTGTAAATCAAACGCTTGTTTTGTGTTTGTTTGTCTGGTAATAATTTATTATTCTTTTATTTACATAATCCTGATTTTTTATAAGATTTATATTGTGATCTGCTTGTTGGAACACATTTTTTTACGTAAGATCATAGAAGCTACCTTCATTTATTCTTCTATAGAACTATTTGAATAATGGAACAAAAAAGAAAATAATAAAATTAGGTAGGTACTTGCCCAGAAGTAATTGCCCATAGAACAAGTACCTACTCAATAAGCATCAATTTTAAACAGTATCTGAAAGCTTCACCGAAAGCTCGTTAGCAGGAATCCGGCGCTGCCGTCGTAATTTCTAGAAACTGAAATAATTCATTTGTCTCAGTTCCTAATTTAAAATTAGACGAATGAATTAATTTGTTCAATTCATATCGCGCATGCGCATATGTCGGTCGGCTTCCTCCAATCATAATAATTATCGAGCGATTATGTTATTTAGACTTCAAAGAGCCGCGCTGCTTCTAAGAATCCTATTCTGAAGCCGCGCGAGAACAAACATCCTTATCTTCTTCATCGGATCATAAGAGATGACACAATATTTTAATTTTTCTATCCCTTCAAACACTTTTCACAGACAGCGAGTGGAGACGGTTCCGCTACTTTTAACCCGCGACAAATATCACCGACAAAATATCCCCGACATAATATCCTACGGACAAAACATCCCCACAAACAGAGGGGGGGTCCAGCAAAATATCACATTACTTGAAAAAATATACGAATTGGCCCAAATTTTTCTCACCGAGGGGGAGGGGGGGGGGTCTAGATTGGAATAAAAACTGTAATTAATCACGTAATTAATGGATGCCCCCTAACCTAACCTAATCTAATCTAACTTAACCTAACAAAAATGGGATAAAAAATATAGACATGCAATAAAAACAACAAATTATTGTTCAAAAATAGTATAGGTAGTTGGACGACCGGCGTACTCTAGGGGTAAGGTTCTTGACTAGCAATACAGAGGGGAAGATTCTCTCAGTATCGCCCTGGTGTAAGACCATTCAGAATTGAAGCGTTGCTTGAAATGGCTTTAGCCGTGTTTGGTGACCAGATCTGAATAGCCAGGCACTTCACCACCTTACTCTCCTTATCTCCTTCCCCTCCCCACTACCTTCAGTCTCACAACATACCCAGACTAGGCTATGGGCATGCCATAGTCTCACTGGCTCCAGACGGGAGCAGCTGAGACTTTTGTGAGGTATTCACATAAAAAAAGTAAAATGGGACAAAAATAATAGTCATCCTAAAAGACAATAAATTAAGGTTCAAAATAGTAAAATGAATATAAGGTTCGGTTAGGTTAGGTTTTATTGTATATTTTGTTGGAGGATATTTTCTCCGTAGGATATTTTGTCAGGGATATTTTAAAACGCGCAGTACCAGTGGAGACACTACTGAGGCGATGAAACTATGAATGATTCGATTTTAAGCTGAAGAAATTTGTCTTTGCATGCCGCACAATGCACGTGAGTCGCTCTCAACTGCAAATAAATAATTGAGCAGCCAAAAGAGTGAAATAAAGTGTATGAAACGAATTGTGACTATGTATAATAATGAATTTGGACCTTCCCAGCAATGTTCAAATATTAGTAAGTTGCTTGCTTGTTGGGAGCGTCTTATGTGTCCATGAAATAAGAATGTTGCAGCTAATTAATTTTCCTCAGGGCCTCTGTCATCTTTGGGGATGTTGCGTGGGGGATCTTATTAAGGATAGTAAGGAGGGGAAGTTTTAGGAAGGAATGAGGTTGATGATGTTGCAGCTATAAATAGCCTAAAGGAGACCCTAATAAGAAAAAAAGTTCCCTCAGTGCCTCAGTCATATATAAATAGTAAGGAGAGGAAGTATTGAAAAGGAATTAGGTGTGAGGGGCGGATAGGATTCTGGGGGAGAGTGTGTCCAAGAGTAACGGGCGTATGAATCCATCCTTCCCGCTGCGTTACATCAAAAGTAGCGAACCATTTGGGATGACCTTTGGCAGGGGTGTTGGTTATCCGATAAATTGTTCCCGTACCCGCTTCACAAATTGAAATGAACTTGAAGAAAGCTCCGATATTCATTTCTTGACCCTTCAAAAAGAATGTATTCAAATGAACGATAAAGGCGTTTAGACAAAAGTAGGTTCTTAACTAATCAATTAATTACAGTTATTTATTTATTTTAAATTAGGTAGGCATTCGATGCAGATGGAATAAAGGATTTCTCTAGAAAATCTTTTCCTACAATAACTTTAAAAAAGGATTGCATGGGTAGGTGCCAAAAATCGTATACCTATGTGTAATAGAAAAAAATACTTTTTCAGCACGAGCTCAAAAATGTATCGAATAAATCTGTTGAAAGGAAGAGTTGAGGCGATTTTTGGTTTGCACATCAAAAAACTTCGTATTTTTTTAAATTTAAAAAAAATATGTTCGCAAAAAACTATTAACTAAAATCAAACGTAAAAAAACAGAGTGTGCAATTCACATGCGGTAGAACTGAAACCTTTAGAAAACTGTGGAAAGGCTATGAAGCACCGCACAAAGAGGCGACCGATAGGCTAAGAAGCACCGCAAAAGAGGATACCGATTATACTGTCTCATTCTCTCGCAGGCTAAATCTTATAGATGTATGTGTTTGTCTCTTTTTAATGTCGCTATTTTTCGTTTCATCAAGTTTCCAATCAGAACGGTGCTAAAGAAGTTTTCACTTAAAAAAAACTTTCTCACAGAAATCATCCGACACGTTGATATGACGATATAATTTATTTGAAATAACAACGTAATCGAATTAATTACTCAGGTAACATCGTATGTGAATTTACAAATAATCGGACAGCCCCGAATCCCGGTCCTACCCGCCTCATTTGTGGCCCCCTCTTAAAACACTATTAAAAACCCATAAAGTTAGTTGCATCCAACTGGGGGAGGAATTGAAAAACGTGGCATCTCCACATTCATCAACTTGTCAGGGATATCGGTTTAACTTCGGGTATGGCCATTAGACAAAAACACCGTAACGCGTACGCCAGTTGATATATGTAATATATAAAACATAATTACACGTTGGGTTGTAATTACATAAACTAAGAAATAAACTAATGTGTTTTTTTGGGTTGGTAAGTGTAATTTATTTGTATAAATAGTAAGTCTGAAAAATGAACTATAATGCTGCGTATGCATTTGCAAACCGCAGCACAAGTCGGGCTAAGGATTGTGGGAAAGGAACAAGCATCCACAGGAGGAGGCCCCGAGAAAAATATTTTTCCTCAGGGGCTATGTCATCTCAGGAGATGCCATGTGGAAGGTCTTTTTAAGGAAGGGAAGGATGGGAAGTTCTGGGAAGGAAGAATGTATGAGGGGTGGATAGGAATCTGGGGGTTAGTATGTCCTCAAATTGCGTTGAATGGTGATAGATCGAGAGAGTCTGGAAAGGTCAAAAGGCCTCCCTCAACCAGTCTCACTCGATCCAGCCCGCCACGCTGCAGGAAGGCAGACGCGTGTGCCGCCAAGACCCTAGGCACCCCTGGGTCACCAAACGTACCGAACCATTTGGGGTGACCTATGGCAGAGGTGTTTGTTATCCAATAAATGATTACCGGGCCGGCGGTACCCCTACCCGCTTCTCAAATTGAAGCCTCCCGCTTAGTTCCTTTCCTATAATTTGTGGTTCGGTTTGGCAGTTAGGCTCGAGTGTGAATACGTAGCTTAACCTAAGCGATGCAGAAATTAAATTTATTTTAATGTTTACACCCGATTTAATGTTCATAAACGTTTTACTATAGCTTTACGAATTTATCTTTGTGACCAAAACTTTTTCGGTCTTTTCTTTTACACATTTTTCGTAAAATCAACGATTAAATAATTTACCATATATTGATAACCGATTTACGAATTTATCAATGTTTTACAACCGATATACAAATTTAGATATGATGTGCTACACCTTTGATTTGAATAACTTATAAAAAGTATTTAAATCTGTTTAAATAAATTAAAAAAAAATAATTTGTAGATATTCTGGAAAAATTGCTAGTAAAGCTAGTATTTCCATGAATAAAGATTACGTTTACGAAAAATCTCTTAAAAAACTAATTTATTTTAGAAAATCATTATTAATTAAATTTGTCGTTTTTGTGTTTTCTTTGACGCGTCTTATTTTATCAAAGGCACAAAAGCCTACTGTCATTTTATAGCCATAGATGAAATTTGACATAAAAAAACGTGTTCCGTGGAATCGGGTGCCTAGCAGTGCCTACCTAATCTAATGTTACGGAAATCCATGAGTTATTCGTTGTTTCATTTTTATTTATTTTGTCTGTGGCTAATCGAGGCATCCAGGTGCGAACCTATTATTCATAGACAAAATATAAACAAATGAAAAACGTCCCCTATAAACTGGTGGCAAATTAGAGAATCGAATTTCAAAAACTATTTTTGTTTTGCCGTTAAATTATTTGATTTTTAAAATGTTATTTTAAAAGTAGTTATTTATAGAATCAGATTAAAAATAAAACAGTGTGCAATTTACACGCGGTAGAAGTGAAATCTTCAGAAAACTAGAGTAGACAAGGGTGGGGGTAGGGTCACAAAGAGGAGACCGATTATACTATCGCAGGCTAAATCCTATACATTTACGCGTTTGTCTCTTTCAGTGTCACTATTTTTCGTTTCATCGAGTTTCAAACCACAACGGTACTAAAGAAGTTTTTGCTTTAAAAAAACAGAGTGTGCAATTCACACGCGGTAGAAGTGAAACCTTCATAAAACTAAAGTAGACAAGAGTGGGGATGCTATGAAGCGCCGCACAAAGAAGAGACCGATTATACTATCACATTCCCTCGCAGGCTAAATCCTATATATTTATGTGTTTGTATATTTTTAGTGTCGCTATTTTTCGTTTCATCGAGTTTCAAATCACATCGGTGCTAAATAATACCAAAGGAAAATAGATCCTTGGGAGACTCTTTGACCTCTGCAACGGGACTCTCTCGAAACATCGCCTTGCACCACAATGGAAGGGATAGATACATACGTCCGTCACTCCTGGACACACTGACCCCCAGATTTCTATCGACCCGTCATCCTTTTTCCTTCCCAAAACTTTATCTCCTTCTTTTCTCAAAAATACCATCCACACAGCATCCCCAATCATTTTCCTCAGGGCCTCCTGGGTGAAACTAATGTAAAAAATCTTAAACTTCAGATCTTCCACACTGTTGGAAATAAGCATTGTATCAAAAACAATAGGCCACTTGCATCACATTTTTAAATTTTTTTTTCCGGTTAAGGCAAATATTCTAAGACATTCCGTTTTTTTTTTATTTTTTTTTATCGTATTTTTGAAACCCTGGCGATTTTTTGAAAATTTCATTCCGAAAAATCAGACCATTTTTTATAAACCGGAAATACGGGACATAATTTTATGTGTGCAAAAAAACGATAATTACATAGCCGAAAATAATTTAAAAAAAGAACGTTTTCCACACGAATAGCAATAAATTGTACGGGGTTCTCTTCGTAACATCTGTAAAAAAACCGCCATCTTTATCAAAAAATCAAACCAAAGGATAAGTTCGCATAGAACAAACAATAAATCTAGTGAACGTTAAACGCAAATTCAAAAATTCGCCGGAAATCAAAGTATTGCCATATATAAAAAAAATTAATCAGTGTGGAATTTTACAAAATTAAGGGAGGAACATAATCGGAGGCGGGACATTTTCATGTAGTGACGTCACGAGCTCAAATAATGGATTTATTTATTTAAAAATAAGAAAAACTATACATTTCTTAAAATTTTTACTAACAATTTCGTAATCTTAGTAAAAAAATCTATCCACAGGATTTTTTCCAAGTCGTTATGAAATCCATGCAAGTGGCCCCAAGCATTCCCGTTCACATCTTTATAAAGTGCATTTATTGACTTAGGTACGTACTTTGAAAGTTTTTTCTTAATCAATGTGAAGAACGTGCATTTTTTTTCGCAGTCGTTTTCTCATTATCGTCCAAGGCAGTCGGTTGTAAGTTGTAGATATCGCATATCGCATCCACTCCACTGATAAGTCCAAGTAATTCAGTAATAAGCTATGATAACATTTCTGCGCAATTCCTCTGCACAGCATCCCGGAGATATCAGATGATTGTTATCACGTCTCTTCTCACTCTGCCAGCCTCCCACTGGAGCTGAGTTGGTGCAGCTGAAGGTGGTGGATGCGTGAGGATAATTAAAGGCGAAACCGGTTATCAAGTCCGACAATCACAGGTTTATCCGATTCGCCAATCTGCGCGGCCGGGACCCACGATTGTCGTTTGGAGATTTGGTCCTGCGAGCTTGTTAGTAGAAACGAAATAAACTGATGATGTTAAAGGAGTACAAGTCATTTTATTTATCTGTATCTGAAATTTAATAGCGAGGTGTGAGGAACCACGTAGATACAGTTTATATAAGTATATCACCTTATTATTAATTTGTTTGTATACAAGTTTTTGGATTAGGAAGCAATTAAAATCATCAATCATCAAATAGTATTAATAGGCTACAGACTGTACTGTTGAAATGTAAGAATACGGCTAAGAATGCAACTCTGATGCCGCACCTTACGAAACACCGTTTACATACGTGGAGTTTGTGTACAAATGTACTTTTGTAATAGAACCAAATTAAAGCAATCCCAAAAGATGGCGCCACTTACGTTAACAGCTTAGCATCCCCTGGCAGGTGTAAGTAATTCGGATTTGTAATTTCGGGTATCTCTCCGGATATGGAGAGATATACGATAATATTATTATTATTATTGTAAAATTGTGAATAATAATACCATTCGGCTATACATTCCATACTTTGTCCCGGTGGCTAGCTTTCACTGGATCTCAGTGGATCCGAGGAACCGGCTACTTTTGGAACCAGTTTCTATCGGTTTTATAAAATGGTCACCAACCCTCAAACTGGGCGAAACCGAACCAAAAGCCGCCCGCAGGGCCTAACAGCAAAAACCTGTGTTGCGGGTTTTTAACTGCTAGTACATAGGTATATTTATTACATACTGTTAAGTTCTTCAATTCCATTGATTGAGATTACTTGATTTAATAATAATAATCATTGTTGGATAATTTGTAAAGCGCCATTTTATGTGAAAAATCACATCAAGGGCGCTGCATAATTTATAATGAATTCGTAGGTTCTATCTAACTTTATTATTTTCAAAAAGATACAGAAACATACTTAAACATACGTACATACTTAGGTCAATTCCAATAAACACACTTCATTAGAAAGTTTATGCTTGGAGAAGATACGACTTTGCACGTGGAGAACATTATATTTAAAACATTGGATATTGCATGATTTTAAATTTGCTACTTGCTACCCCCATCACTGTTGGTATTTCATTTATAAGGAGATCAATGCTAAAGTCGAGTTAATATTTATTTTGAAAGAATTTAGGTCCTTCTAGGACTGGAGATTTTCCGCGAAATGAGCTTTACAAAAGCTTACGAATAAGAATTTGCTTATATTTTTATACAATTAGTTGTTTACTATATTGCGGGGTATGAAGGCGAAGTCTGAAAAGGTGAGTTTTAAGTTTACCTCTAAATTCTGCCGAGTCTGTAATCATTCTTAAATCATGTGGCAGCCCTTTCCAGGCTTTAGGTCCTGACACTCCGATAGTACGCTAACCGAACTTAGTATCCGGTGTGCGCTTTGGTTCCTTTAACCTTCCGATAGAGGATGATGCTGCTGACCTGAGGGCTGATTGTGTTATGTGTTCGGGAATCTCCAATAAAGATCGAGGTTCGTCGAGATTACAAGTTACTTTATTTACGTTATCGTGAGGTTGACAATGAATATTTATCTGGAATAAAAGTAAATGTTCCATTGGATGCTCTTAGTAATTCTGAAGCCAGTGAACTCGACACTGAAGAAGCCCAGCTTAAAGCCCTACCTTAAAACTACAAAAATACCAATACTTACCACATCTGTTGAAGGATATTGAAAATACATATATGTATAATCCTACATACCACATAAACCAAAACCTCCTTGAGATGTAGGAGGTTTTGCCTATACCGACAGATCTAGCGCATTTGTCTAATTTGGCCTTGAAAGGTTTAATCTTACATCTTAGGTATAACTTGAGCGATGAATCGATATAATAAATCCATTTAATACACCAATCGCATTCAAAAATACGTAAAATTACAATCATAGGGTAATTTTACCTAAGGGTACTATCTACTATACAAAGCCATAAATCGTCTTAAAGTCATTGGTTTCAGTTTAGATACATTGATAAAACCTTAAAATTTTTCATATGTAACATTTATCCATGGTTGCGGATTCTCTTTTCTCCCATCTTGTATGGTTTTGCCTTATTTTTCTGGACCGCTTCAGCAATGCATAATTTGGGATGCGATTCATTTCATGTTTTTTCAATACCTTATAATTATTGGTGTGCAGCCTATTAAACAATCGGATCTCATGTGCCACTGAGCGCTCCGGCCATCTCCGTTCCTGGACACATGTTCCCAAACACTCAATCCATTCTAACGTTCGGGCGGGTCGCGTGACGTCACGCGATCCGATTTTCGACTGTCGGTCAAACGGGTATTGGCGAACTAATGGGACGGAAGGAATACGACACTGGAATTACTGGAGGAATTGATCCGAGGGAAGCTACTGGCCGCAATAGTGGGGGAGGAATTGGACAAAAGCTCGAAGGAAAAGCTCAATTTTTAAAAGCTAGGCAAGTGGGACTCCTGAATACACTGATAAAAATAGACATTTCAAGCTTATGCATTGAATGTAGTGAACACTCATAGAATTCGATTGGAATTTTCATTTTAAAATTGATGTACTGCAGGAATTTGTTTTGTATATTTTCTAATGATTGATAATGGACTTGGTAGTACGGTGACCATACTAAATAATTGTATTCTAATCTGCTTCGTACTAATGAGCAATACATATGTTTTGATTTTGACATATTTATTATAACTGTAGTAATTAGATTAAATTGAAAAATTACGTGTGATTCGTAAATTTGGGATTCAAGATGAGACTGCCATTGTTTGATGTGAATTCGTTTCTTATAGAGCTTGGTTAATCATACGGGGAATAGGCACTTGCGCCCGATAGTTTACTATAAAATACATATGTACCTATTAGCAAGATATAGAAATTTTTAAAATGATGGAATGTTTTTACAATCAGCTGTTCAAATAAAAAAAGGACAGTATCTATTCACCCACCTACTGATCAATCTGATACGCACTTACGTATTTTAATATTTAATATTTAAAATACTCCTCAGAGTTAGCAAGTGCGTTGCTTCGTTTTACTTCAGTGGCTAAATAGTACAAAATAAGCCAATATCTTTTTGAAAAATTGCAATTTTTATGAGGTGCCTTAATATTACTTTCTTTTTTCCCGATGTGAGTTCTGTTGGGATATCAATTTGGCTACTGGGCATTGAACAAGGACATCTGTCCTGATTGACAGTCACGCACATGCGGGGGACGCTTGTCGAAAGGTTTTCGCCAATTAAAATAACTTATTGGAAGTGAAACGGAATGAGGAAATTATCATTAGTATTATACTTACAACAATACTCTTTTGAAAGTGTAAACATTTTTCAATCCACTCCCGTCAAAATTAAACATTTTAACTATTTAAAGTGAATTATTATACATAACTATCATCAAATATTAACAAGCAGCACTTATTTATTAACATAATAGTGTTTTTCATTGCAAATATTTGTGTAGGTACTGTGTCATAAAAAAAGCAAAAACAAATCAACAACTTCAAACTTTGACAAGCAGTGAATAGTGCCAAATTTATAAACGTGTCACAATGGATGTGCAAAATTTCATCTCCAAAGCAGAAATAGCTGTCAATGCCTTAAATAAGGTACTTTTTGATCCAGCCAACAAATTTAATAAGGATCAAATTTCTAAAATTTCCCCAATTGCGTGTGAAATTTTAAATGCCATAAGTAGCATGTCATCAGCTGTGGCATCCAAAACTGCCAGCTTAGAAGGTGAACTGCGTGCATACAAGGATATAAGAGCAAATTCTTCCCAAAATAACTTTGACATCTGCGAGGCGATTTCGGAAATGAATGAGCAACAAGTGCGTTCCAAAAATATTATTGTTTGCAATGTGCCTGAAAGTATTAAGACAACAGAAGCCGGCAGGATCTTGGACGACCAGGCAAGTGTCACCAGTATAATCAGTGAAATCGAAAAATCAGCAAATGAAAATATTTCGAAATTTTATAGAATCGGTAAATTATCAAATAGCAAACCTAGACCAATAAAAATCGAACTAGAGAATACCATACAATCGAGAAATATTCTAAGCAAACGAGGTCTTCTTAAGAACAATATCAGAATCTATCCCGACTCAACTCCGGCGCAGCAAAAATTTCTAAAGGATCTGAGGGTTCAACTGGAGAAGCGGAAAGAAAATGGTGAAGATGTCACCATAAAATACATAAACTCCACGCCCAGAATTGTCCCAAATCTGCCAAAAAACTAGGAAGTTACAAAAATATCCAAGCAATTCCAACTAACAATCGAACCAGAACTTTAAAAATCTACTACCAAAACATCCGAGGACTACGATCAAAACTTGACGACCTACGAGCAGCCCTACCTTCTCATCATCATGACATCATCATACTTACGGAAACCTGGCTAAACTCTGACATCAAACCAACTGAACTCGGTCTTACAAACTACAAAATATTTCGCTGCGACAGAAATGTCAGATCAAGTTCCAAGTCAAGAGGTGGAGGAGTTTTGATTGCTATAAAACAGAAGTTGTCATCTAGAAAATTAACCACGAAACACAATAACATCGAACATCTTTTTGTGCAAGTAACGACTCCTCTCGAGAAAATTATATTTGGAACGGCCTATCTACCACCACTTTCTGACCCTCAAACATACAGAAACCACTGTGAAGACATCGAAAAAATTTCATCAAAATATTCTCACTCGAAAATTGTTATCCTTGGAGATTATAACTTACCAAACCTAACATGGAAAGCAAAAAACTGTGGTCTCATCACAAACGAAAGTGAAAACGATCGTGCACGTGAAGTTTTGGACATGGTAAACTTTCTAAACTTTCACCAACATAATTTTATTTATAACAGTAACAATCGCTTATTAGACTTAGCTTTATCAAACTATCCTAAAATATCTGTAGAACTCTCAAATGATCCACTCCTACCAATAGATAATCACCATCCTCCCCTATACATTAAATTAAATATTACATGCGAAAATGAAAAAATACCTGTACAAAGAGTCCTAAACTTTAAACGAGCCGACTTCGACTCAATTAACAGCCATCTCTCAAATACAGACTGGTCGTTTTTATCCGATGAAAACATTGATGAATCTTTAGACCAACTTTATTTATACTTTTCTAATATTATTGAATCCTATGTACCTTTTTATACACCGAGA
The DNA here is from genome assembly GCA_917563855.2 of Limnephilus lunatus. Lineage (NCBI taxonomy): Eukaryota > Metazoa > Arthropoda > Insecta > Trichoptera > Limnephilidae > Limnephilus > Limnephilus lunatus. The sequence continues at coordinate 98,358,224 of OU830596.1, forward strand.
AGCTATACCTACCCGGTTTGGTTCTCATCAGAGCTTACTGCCTCTCTTCAGCAAAAAAAGAGTCAACACAAAAAATTCAAACAAAGCAAATCCATAAGTGATTATAAAATCTTTAGCGAAACCAGGAAAAAATGTAAAGATCTTTCCAAACAATGTTACAAAATGTATATAACCTCTATCGAGGACACTGTCTTTAAAACCAAAAATCTTTGGAAATTTCTTAAAAAACTAAACAATGAAAACATAGACTACCCGCCAATAATGCAAATGAATGGAACCAGTGCAAACAATACACAGGACATTGTAAACCTTTTTTCGGACTTCTTCAAAGATGTATATGATGAAGAAACCCCAGATAACAAAATACCTGAATACAAATTTAGCAAGACCACACACTTAACAAATTGCCATATCACACAAAAATGTTGCGAACAGAAATTATTTTCCTTGGACACTGACAAATCCGCTGGCCCAGACAACATTCCACCAATATTCCTCAAAAAATGCTCTAATACATTGTCTAAACCACTCACATTATTATTCAACCGTCTCTTAACCCTTGGACACTTTCCAGACCGCTGGAAATCTAGCTTCATTACACCTATCTACAAAAAAGGAGACGATACTAATATAGCCAATTATCGTCCCATTTGTATACAGTCAGTACTACCCAAGCTTTTCGAATCACTGGTCCTTGATGAAATCTATCCCAAATCAATAAAATTAATTGACCAAAAACAGCACGGTTTTATCAAAGGTAGATCTACCGCAACTAACTTAACAATATTTCAAAACTTCATATTACAATCTTTTGCAGAAAATAAACAAGTCGACTGCATATATACAGACTTTTCGAAGGCATTTGACAAAGTATCCCATAAACTACTAATCCAAAAACTATTTGCTCTAGGAATAAGGGGTAACATGCTAAAATGGTTTACTAGCTATTTATTAAATCGTAAACTGTTCGTCAAAATAAAATCTTGGATGTCGAAAGCGTTCTGGGCTACTAGTGGCCTACCGCAAGGCAGTCACCTTGGCCCGGTTTTGTTCCTCATTTTCATCAATGATATAACCAATTGCTTCAATGATGTCGAGGTATTGCTCTTTGCTGATGACATCAAGCTATACAAGAAAATAACTGATATAAATCATTGCCAAATATTACAGTCAAATATTAGTAAGTTTAAAGATTGGTGCATTCAAAATAATTTATTTTTAAATGTAGAAAAGTGTAAAACCTTGACTTTCTTCAGAAATAAAAATCCTGTTTTATTCGAATATTCCATCAATAACACAGCTTTAGAAAGAGTCACGGAAATGAGGGATCTTGGAATCATTTTGGATGAAAAACTAAGTTTCGCCAATCATATCCACCAAATTATGAACAAAGGTATGAAAACACTAGGCTTCGTTTTAAGAACAACTAAAAACTTTAATTCCATAGAAGCCATTAAACTATTATATGTATCTCTAGTTAGAAGCCAAATTGAATACAACTCGGTAGTTTGGTCTCCATCTTACAAAATTCACATTAATAATATTGAGCGAATACAAAAAAAATTTCTGCGTTTTATAAATTTTAAATTAAATATCCCACTAGAAGACTTAAAATATAATCTATTACTAAATATTCTAAAAATACACACACTAGAAGACAGACGTAAAATAAACGACTTGACATTTTTATTCAAAATACTTAACTCTAAATTCGACTGTTGCGAACTCCTACAACTCATAAACTTACGAATACCGACAGTAACCACACGACAAAACACACTATTCTACTGCAGCATTCATAAGCGGAACTACATTGCCCACTCTCCGATACAAAGATTTCACACTATGGGAAATCAGTACTTAAGTGATGTTGACATATTCAACATCAACATGGCGAATTTTGTGGATCTTGTAAAAAACTTGTTCCAAAACTATTCCTAAACATAATATTTTTGTAAACTTATCAAATCGCTGTATTTTTGTATTTTTGTGACTTGTGTGCATTTTTATCTAATTTTATTCTTATCATTTCTCTATCTGTTGAAAAATCATCTGTATTACTGTAAAAGCCCTCTGGGCGTTAAATAAATAAATAAATAAATAAATATACCAACTCTATGGATATTTCTAGTTAAACCCTAAACGTATATCTATTTCCCAATGTTAGTAATTGATTTTTTTTTTAAATATTCTTCAGGGATCTGGTTCAATATCAACCTTAATTATTTTAAATACGTATGTGTTTTTAATGTCTGTTTGTGATTCCACGACAAAGTCGAATGCAAACGGTTAGGTTTAGAGGCAAATTAGGCAATTATTTGTGAAAACAATGTTGTCTATTTATTTTTAAAATATGATTCATAAAATTAAAATGATTATAAAAGCATTTTGATGGGTGTAAATTTAAATTCTAATCAACCTTTTTACGTCGGAACACAAATTTGTTGTTCTACTACCAAAAAAAACCCCTTTGTTCGATGTTTTGTTATATTTTTCAAGCGTCCTTGAGGTGATTTTTTTTACAAAAACGGCGCTTTACAAATCGTCCAATTATTATTATTTTATTTCATTTTTCATTTTATTAACGCGGTAAATAAGGCAAGATATTTATTATAATAATAAAATTATAAATAAATCACAAAACACAAATGCAAAGTTGCCTTCAAAATCAAGCAAAATATATTATCTAAAATTATGAAACTGTATATCACAATTTAAAACAATAATAAATAAAATAGCACATATACGTACACGATATTAAACATAACTTTTTATCGAAAAATATTATTCAGTTTGGTTATGTATTTTAGCCTCAAATTCAAAATTAAATTTTGTATGAAGAATGCAGCGCAGTCGTAGTGTATGTAAATACATACATTCGACTATCAACTTGATTAATACGTACCTACTTACTTCATACAATTACCTACCGATAATAATATAGTCAAAGTAGTAATAAAGTTATGTCAAAGCAATGTTTTCGTAGAGCAAATAAAAGCTTACTATATAATTAAGGCGGTTTGTGATTAGGCAATTCTTACCCATATTGCGCAAGTATGCGGACAATTGTTTTTAACAAATAACGTAAATTAATGTTTGGTAGCATCATTAACTTGTCAACCTACCTATGTAATGCTTAGGTGTTGCAATCTAAATGTCATTTCGGAAATGTATTATATATAGTGGAATAATCTTAACATATAAAGTGAATGTTTCTTTGTTTGTCCCATATGCTTTCCTATAGGTACTATTAATCCGATTTAGATGAAACTTTAAGGATTTGATGTGCGCGTGCACGTGATGGTTTCTTTGTATAATAGTGAGCTTTGGCCTTATGAAATTATTTTCTTTATTATTCATTCGATTACGATGAAACTTTGGTGAGTTGTTATGCGCACGCCCGCGAAGTTTTCTAGACATACTGGTCAGCTCTGGCGTTTTGCATAAAAAAGCAATGGGTGGAGTGCGAGTTGTTTGTAAAGTGTGTGAATTTTATATAGTTTAGCGGCAAGGAGGGAAGGAGGAAGGCTCGTTCGGGGGGGGACGAGGGATGGGGGATGGAAGGGAAGATGGAAGAGGAAAGCGGGAGGGAAACCAACCTTCCTGATAACAGAAAGTTCGATATTCTGACAAAATACAACTATCCAGAATCGAAACGTAGCTTAAAATGGCTTGACCCGTGTTTAGTGACCAGATCTGAATAGCCAGACTGTGCCTTATCTTCCTTCTCTCCATTTCCCTACCACCCTCGGCCTCACAGCGTATATTGGGGATGTCATAGTCCCACTGGCTTCAGACAGCTGGAAACAGTTGGATGTCGGGTGAGGTTGTTCAAAACTCACATCAAAGACATAAAACAAAGTAATTTTATTCGTTCTCAATTTTGTCCTGATCTGCGCAGATTACTTTATTTCGTAATGTTTTTCTGACCACCGTTAGCCATTTTATTTGATGACCTAATTCGTCTACTAAAATCTGATGAGGTTTATTTTCCTAGTCGGTCACCTCAATCGCCGTTGCCATGACAACAGGCGACTTCTGGGTTACGTTTTTTCGCGCGTAAAAGAACGTCAAGTCGATGAGACGCCCGCCCTATGATATGGGCACTGGGGAAAAAAATACCAAGTCAGTGGATATTTTCTAGAAATTCCTCACGTCACAGTTGACTTGGCAATGACTGCAGAAGCCAAAAAGAAGAGAGAAAATGATTACCCATTCTACAGAAAAAAAAACGAAAAAATAATATTTTTTCTACGAAACTATTTTTTCAAGTGGTAAAATTATATTATAATGTTTTTCAAGTAATATAATTAGAATTTCTCAAAGCTAACCCAATGCTGAACCATACAAAAAAATCTACATGAGTACTTTAATTTACTTATTTATTTATTTTTGAATTTCACGTCCGGCTGGGATTTTACATGTTATTATTTTTTGTAAAAACATCTAAATAAGAACAACAAATTCAAATAAAAAACAAAATATAAAACAAAATACAAAATCTAAAACAAAAACTGAGTAAAAAACAAAATACTACATCATGCAAGATGGAAAAATAGTATACTAGGAAAAGTACAAGATACATTGGTAAGATAAGTCAAAGCAGAGCCACGTAATTAGTTTAGTTAAATTAATCCTTAAATCTAATTAATTTTCTAATTTTTCGTTTTCAGATTTTTGTTTGAGATTCGATAATATTTAATTATTTACCGAAACGACAAAATTAAATATGTATCCGCTTCTTCGAACTTGTAAAGATTTTATTTTCTGCATATTAAATAGGTACCACCTATAATATTTTTGATATTTGCAAACCCATTGAGAGCCAATTACTACCTTCGTCAGAGATATCTGTTTTGAACGTTTCAATGAGCCAATAAAAATATATGGCCTGCATTTCAGGCTCAGAGGGCGTAATGCGGGGAAGGTTCTTCGAAGGTTTTATGGAAGCAATATCTGCCCAAATAATTGCTTGTTCCAATCTTTGCATTCTCCCCCAGGGCCTAGGGGCCAGGAGGTAGTGGGAATGAGGTTACTGACTTCAGACTTTCCGAAAGCTCGTCAATATTATGAAAAGTTACTCGTATCTTATTCCTGACGAATATGAAATGTTGATTTATGTCTAAAATGTAATGTAATCACTGCACAATTTTCCAAAGTCCGTTTCAACTGAAGCCATATCTCACTCTTCGATATATTATGATATGTGAAGTTTCTTACTTCCTTCCCCTTCTTCATCCGATCTTTCTAATAACCTTACAATGTCCATCCGTGTCTATCTGCCCTCAAGATGGACACCGCTAGTCTGCTTGAAACGTTCGATGAAGGGGGAGTCACAACACGGCATAATACTACAAAAGATAACAAAAAATATTATTTAAAAAAAAGTATTTATTCGTAATAGGCCACTTGCATGGATTTCATAACGACTTGGAAAAAATAATTTGGATACATTTTTTTAACTAAGATTACGAAAATGATAGTAAAAATTTTTAGAAATGTATAGTTTTTTTATGTTTAAATAAATAAATCCATTATTTGAGCTCGTGACGTCACTACATGAAAATGTCCCGTCTCCGATTATGTTCCCTTAATTTTGTAAAATTCCACACTGATTTTTTTTTAATATGAAAACACTTTGATTTCCGGCGAATTTTTGAATTTGCGTTTAACGTTCACTAGATTTATTGTTTGTTCTATGCAAACTTATCCTTTAGTTTGATTTGTTGATAAAGATGGGGGTGTTTTTACAGATGTTACGAAGAGAACCCTGTACAATTTATTGCTATTCGTGTCGAAAACGTTCTTTTTTTTAAAATGATTTTCGGCTATGTAATTATCGTTTTTACACACCCATAAAATTGTGTCCCGTCTTTCCGGTTTATAAAAAATGGTCTGATTTTTAGGATTGAAATTTTCAAAAAATCACTAGGGTTTCAAAAATACGATTAAAAAAAATACAGAATGTCTTAGAATATTTGCCTAAACCGGAAATTTTTTTTAAAAAAATGTGATGCAAGTGGCCTATTGGTTTTACAAAATATTTATTTAATATTTGTATGTTTTTACAATAATTATACATTTTTTTACATATTAAACAGATTTGTAATATTAATGTAATAAAAGCCTTTCCTCACCACAAAGAGACAAGGTTCTTGAGTTTGATGAGTGAATTCATACTCAATTATGTTATCAATGTTATCATTTGAGTTGGTGAATAATAATATTGCAACTAGAGAAACTTGAGATGTGTCGATTAACAGATTTAAATGAAGTGAAATAGTAATGTAACTCTTACAGTTGTTTCAGGTAATTTTTTAATTTAGTTTGGAATTTACTTTTATTTTCAATAATTTTTACTTTTAATGGGAGTTTGTTGAAATAATTTATACCATGATACAGATAGGAATTTTGGATGTGCTTGGTATTAAATTTTGGGATTTTAATATTGTTTTGATATCTTGCTGAGATATTGAAATGTTATTTTTTTAGCTGTATTTCTTTGAAAGTTTGTAGTATTGAATATTTTTTATATAAATTGTCTATTGTAGTTACTTTGAATATTGAAAAGATTTTTTCGGTAAAAAATGTAGATGGTTTTTTCAATATAATCTTAATTATTAATCTTTGAACTATTTTAAGAGGATTTACAATAACATCATATGTTCCTCCCCATCCTATAATACCGTATTGTAATATAGATTGAACAATTGCATAGTACACTCTTTTTAGGTTTTCCAGTCTAAGAATATTTCTGAGTCTTATAAATATATATATATATACATTTCCTAATTCTTTTGACAAGTTCACAAATATGTGTTTTCCATTTAAAATGTTGATCTATATATACACCAAGATATTTAATTTTAAGATATTTAATTTACATGATTCGAGGTTCTTTACATGCTGTTTGTTTTTGTGAAAACTTCTTTATCACCGTTGTGATTTGAAATAAGGTGAAACGAAAGCGAACGACACTAAAATAGAGAAACACATAGGTACATCCGTAGGATTTGGTCGGCGAGAGAATGAGATAGCAATAAAATATTTATTTATTTCATGGGTACTCTGTTAATCTCTGTTAATGTTTGTCTTTCTTTAAAAAAAATATCCCGTAACAAAATATCTTCTAAAACATAACCTAACCTAACCTACCCTAGCCTAATCTAACCTAACCTAACATAACATAACCTAACCTAACCTAATCCAACCTAATAAAAAATGGGATTAAAATAATACAGACATTCTGTAAAGACAATAAATTATTATTAAAAAGAAGTTATAAGAAAGAATTCAGCGTAGTGCAGATACATTTTGTACTTGGGATATTATGTCGAGGGATATTTTGTGGGGATATTTGGTCGGGGGATGAAAACGCGCATTATCCTTTCAATTTCAAAGTAATCTGATCAAAATTAGCATAAAGTTTTATGGCGGTCAAGATCGTTGTTCCACGTTCATTTGTACACGCAGGGAGCAAGTTAAGACAAGTCGATGGTCGTGTGCCTTGCCCGTATATGCACATTATGAACTTTGTCAAATCTATTTCCATTCACTTTCCATCCTGTGTCAGAGTCACGGCGCGTCACGGCGTCACGGATCTCGTGTCACGCCGTTCGTGAAAACTCCGTCGCCCATACGGTTATGTCGCACTGCCACGCAACGAGAAAAAAGGAGTAGGCTGTGCTTACTGGGGAAAGTTCACGTTAAGGCGTCGGACGTCAGATGGGCGGCGTCGTAGATGCTACGTCCGGCGTCCCTGGCCGTGGACCTTGTGACTTCTGAACTCTATGCGGAGCAGCTTTTGTGTTGTGGTATTACGGAATGTGCTATCAAGATTGTACAACCCAACTTCTTCGCAGTTGTAGATAGAGTTGTAGTTGTAGAGAGTGGATAAAACTTCACAAAACGGTAGATAGTTTAAAAAAAAAAATGAAATGTTGCCACACTTTTATGCACAGATTATGGAAATAACACTTCATTTCAAAAATACTACAAGAAACAACTATTTATGTACACAAAATATGTTATTGCTCGTTAGTTCTTAGTTTAGGTAAACTAAGTAATTAATGCGTATTTAGATTGAAACAAAACATTGCAAATGTCAAATCCACACAAAAAAATAAAAATGCCGTTAAAGGAGGCATTTTAAACGGGAAATTTTTAACTTTTATGGAATAAATATCTATCCAAACGTTAGTAGTTATTTCTTGATGTAGGTAATTAAGTTAAAACGTGGTGTAATGACCAAAAGCTGTGCCTAATAAAAGTGTGGCGGCCTGTGAAACATTTATCCATGACATTTTAAAAACATTTTGACAGTTTTCTTAAATGCGGCTTTCCGAAAACTGGTTATGAATAATAATATTTTTCTAATGTTTTAATCCAAAGTAACAAATGTTAAATATCGTGAAATACGCGTTTTATTTAAATTTAATATAAAATGTGTACAAGTACCATTATATATTGTTATTTTGGTTCGTATAAATTTAGTTCCTAGCCAAGCAGATAAAAAATTCTCCATCATCAAAAATACTAATTTCAGTTTCTGTGTAACACTAGATAAATGTACTCGGATTGTGTATTATTCAAAATCGGAACTGATTGTGTGAAGAATTCAGACAAGCGATAAAGTGCCTACCTATAATATAATATTTATAGAAAATTATTTTAATTACAGGTACCTATGACCTATACATATTTGAAAGGTGTATTTCATTTGCTTAAATCTCTTAGGATTTTTTTCTACAATTAAAGTCAGAAATTCCGAATTTTTTTACGGTTCTGCACTAGTATTTTAAAGTTAACTTGTACGTCAGTAGGAATTGCGACTTTTTGAGATTTGTACTTCGACTGTCGTGAATACCCACTGAAACATCTAAAGAAATTTAGTGACAAGGTCACGTAACTGTCACGTGTCCTAGCGTGTCTTAACCGTCAATATAAATGGGAATCGTGTGTCAAAAATAGTAGTTGAATTAGTCAATGTTGCAACACGTAGCTCGACCATCTCATGAATATAACCTGCCTTAACCAACGGTAATTTTACTACCTAACCATCGATCTAAAAACATAATAATAATTCTTCTTTTAACCAACTAAGCACCCCTAACTAGAGAAAGTACAACCACTCCAAAATACAAACAAATCAAATTACTACAAATTATATTACATATAATATCACCTCATCAGAAAGCAATATACGCAGTATGAGCGTAAAATAATGTTGTACATTTAGGTAGGAGCTTTTTACCAGTAGCCTTTGATTTGCTTGTTTCGAGGGTGTGATGTTAACATCACCGCGGAGTCGCGTGCGAATTGGTCACGTGAGGAAGTAACCTGGAGTCAGGGATGGTCAATCATTAGTTGACTCGACGATGTGTAGAAAATAGGAGGCAAATCGGAGGATATAGTAGAAAAGAGAACAGATGTTTGCTCATCGGGATTTGTGACAGAATTAATGAATTGTTCCTTGTTAAATTACTAGTAGGCTTAGAAGGACAATGTCCAGTAGATATAGGATTAGCTTTTACGAGAGAATCTTATAGTTATTAGGTGTGTACCTACCTATTCAGTAGAAGTCAATTTTTTTTTTTTTTTTTTACATGAATACCTCACAAGAGTCCCAACTGCTCCCGTCTGAAGCCAGTGAGACTATGGCATCCCCAATTGGGGTATGTTGTGAGGCTGAAGGTAGTGGGAAGTGGAAGGAGATAGGGAAGAGGAAGGTGGGGAAGTACCTGGCTATTCAGATCTGGTCACCAAACACGGCTAATGCCGTTTCAAGCAACGTTTCAATTCTGAATGGTGGTCTTACACCAGGGCGATACAGAGAGTATCTTCCACTCTGGAACGTGCCGCAAATATACTATTTATTATTTTAAATGAATAAATTGTGAAATAACACAAATTAATCAAATAAAATTTATTTGCCACGCCGGGATTCGATCCCGCGACCTTCGGTGCGCGAGTCAAGCGTCTTACCGCTGCGCTACGCCGGCCGTCAAACTTCAAACATTGAACTACTGTAAAGAGATTATTATTTGACGGTACTTTTATTTACTTGTGTACCTCAAGAGTCCCAACTGCTAACCGTTCACAATCGTCTGGAGCCAGTGCGACTGACATCCCCATATGGGGTATGTTGTGAGGCTGAAGTATTGGGGAGGGGAAGGATATGAAGAATTTTTTCAATGGTATGATGATGATTGTCTGTTATTTTAAATATATTATCGGATGTGCAAGGACAAAGAATAACCAATCACTTACCACTGTACTTCTGCGAAGGAGCACCTAACACAATTACAATATAGTTGTATAGTTCTACCGCGATACCCCGAGGAAATTATCGCCATAACAACACAAATAAACACAAAACGAAATTGTTTACTTTGAAATGGTCAAACACATTACTTTTAGTTCAAAAACTAGATTATGTACAAAAAAACACCAATAACTTGCTTCCCAGGTAGTACATATTCTTCTTCTGTTTTTCAAAAAAAAATGCACACGAATTTGCTATTTTTCTTGCAGCTGTTCCAAATTTCAAATATTTTTCCAGCAAGGTGATGTTTAGGGAGGTAAGGTAGAGGTACTGGATAAAGGACATCTGGTAAGAACTACGCATACTCTCTTTTCAAAACCTACTTCGTATTTCATTACATCCGCTTGCGACAAAACTGGTAATAAACATAAAATATCACGGTACATACTTTTATTGCCTTTTTCCTCGATTTTCGTGATGTGTGCTTATGCATAAAATTTCTAAAATCAACTAAGCACTACCAGAATTCCACGGTTCAAAGTAACAACTTTGACAAAGTAATGCCGATATAAAAATCACAATTATAAAAAGCCTGCTCGGAATTACAGCCTTCCAATAAAACAATGGCGTCCCTTGTAACTTTAATACCCTGCCCGAAATTACATATTCCTCATAGAGCGGCCAAAGCTAGAAATTGGTAACAAACCGGGCTACCCCTGTATTATTTTTATTGAAAAGCGGCTATAAATGATAAGTCAGATCATTTTACGATCGCTAATCGGCTGTTTAGGAATAAAAAAAATGTTAGAATTTATAGCGTTTTTCTTTATTTTGGGCCATGCCTAGGTAGGTGCCACCGATGCCAAATATTTGTTATTTTTTTATTGTAAGGTTCATTGATATACGATTCACTAGGTGATGAGGTTAACGACTGAAGTTAAGACTGATTAGAGTGCAGCTTTGACGGCCGGCGTAATCCAGCGGTAAGACTCTTGACTCGCACACCGAAGGTCGCGGGATCGAATCTCGGCGTGGCAAATAAATTTTATTTAATTAATTAATGTTATTTCACAATTTATTTATTAAAAATAATATATTATTTATTTGCGGCACGTTCCAGAGTGGAGATACTCTCAGTATGGCCCTGGTGTAAGTGTAAGACCACCATTCAGAATTGAAACGTTGCTTGAAATGGCATTAGCCATGTTTAGTGACCAGATCTGAATTGCCAGGTTCTTCCCCACCTTCCTCTTTCCTATCTCTTTCCCCTCCCACTTCCTTCAGCCTCACAACATTCTCCAATTGGGGGCCATCCATAAATTATGTCACACCTTAAGGGGGGGGGGGGGAATAGAGAAGTGTAACATTGTGTGACAAGGGGTAATTTGCAAAATATGTGACGTCACACTAGGGGGGGAGGGGACTCACAAAGTGACGATGTGTGATGGGGGGGGGGGGGGGTCAAAGAATCATGAAATACGTGTGACGTAATTTATGGATGGCCCCTTGGGGATGCCACAGTCTCACTGGCTTCAGACGGGAGCAGTTGGGACCTTGGATAACAGAAATGTTTATTTAAATGACTATTTTAAAATTACAAAGAGTGAGAAATATGGTGTTATTTTAAATCCTCTTAGTTCAAAGATTGATAATGGGGTATTTCAACTTATTTTTTTAATTGCTTAAAAAAATTCAGCAAAAATGCCGATGATTACAGCATTTTTATTTTATTTTTATGTTAACGAATAAATTTTCTACAGCGAGTTAAAATTTCCCATTTTTGAATTACCGCTAAAACAATATTTGGGGCGTGGCTATCGTGTGACGTCATCAGTGCGGATGCTACCTGACAGTGTTTATTTTTAAATTTTGATTTTACTGCAAAGAAGAAATATTTTTACCTACTGCCGGAATATTTTCGAGGTCTGAGTGTTTAACTAACTTCACGCAATGGCGCAATGGGGTCATTTTTTATCCGCATTGGCCAATCCTTAGTTTTCCTTATCATTGGTTCCTTTGGATGGAGTATTAAAGTTGTTAAAGTATTGGTTTTGAACCCTGCGCATTTGCATAATTCATGGCTAGTTCAAGAACTAATATTACGCTCTTTCCCTTACAAATTCGCTCTAAGTATCGGTTGTAATATCGATTTTAGCGGTATTCCAACTCAAGTCTCAAGAACCAAACATAAACAAAGTATTAAATTAAGCCACCTACTCAAAAAGGTTACATTATTATCAAATACGTCATGTTGTAACCTTAATACTTTTGATTAAGTGTTTCGCTCCTTGTCTTAAGATTTGAAAACGTCGAACCCATGATCAATGAATAATATGCAAAAATCTTGCTGATATTTTTTATGTGCAACAAGAATGCATTTTATTTCGATGCAAAACTGTTTTATTATAGTAATTATGTTATGCACTTTTTGAACCGAATATAATAGCTAAAGATAAACACAGCGTACGGTCGCACTTAATAAATTTAGTTTAATTTATTATTTATAGCTGAGTATAGGTTAATATACCTACTTCAAAGGTTAAAGATACAGACGTTTCTGTAGGAGGGTCGATAACCTTTCCTAGGACTGCAATTGAACTGGCGAAGATATTGAACCATTTTGCGTTTTCAGTGATTTAATTTTTAATATAATTTATTGGAAACTTACAAAAATGTACTTTTGAAATATATTATTTTATATTCTAGAGAAGATATTATTCTATCCAACGTGGACGTTTGTAATAAATGTGTGTTAAAAAGTACCTGTATATCTAGAATTGAAATTAAAAAACTTTTTCACTTTGTTCCACTTATTTATTATTACCAGGACCGGTTTCATCCTACTACGGACATTTTCAGACTGGTAGTTGAAACTCTTATGCTAAAGATTTTATAAAAACTTAGGCAGGGGTACACAACATTGTCTATATATAATGAATGATTCTATTTTGTTAATTTAAGGTATTATAAGTTATTTTGTTAATTTAGGGTACATTAGGTAATTATAAAGTGTATTTAAAAAAAAATATATATAAATGAATGATGTTACATAGTAAGTAGATATTTTTAGTTCACATTTTTTATATAATTAAAAAGGTTTGTGATTTCTGAAATTTTATTTTTGTAATGTTGAGATATTCCCTCCTTATTATTGTCAAATATTGGTAGCACTAAAGTAATTATTATTGTTAGGGTTCTCCACATATTTGGGTTATTACATTTTTAAATTACATACTTAAATTGTACCACTGCTCTCTGAAGTAAAATTATTATAAGTGTATTATAATGGGTAAATTAATGGTGATTGAGCATTATGTTCCAACTGTTTATTCATAACATATTTACGATCTATTTTCTTCGTTAAGCGATTGATTTCTAATGACTCTAATCTGTCTAATTTTTGTCCTTTGTTGCAAACATGAAGGATTTTTACATCTCTATCTTTGTCAAAAGTATGTTGGTTTTCTAGTAGATGCAAGGCGACGTTCGATAAATCTCCTTTTTGATTGACCCAACTAGCGAAATGTTCTTTTATACGGGTTGATACTGCTCTTCCTGTTTGTCCTACGTAATACGCGGGGCAATTCGAGCAGTTCACCTGGTAGACTCCAGAGTTTTCCAGATTACCTCTTTTATCTTTATTATTTATAAATATTTTACCCAAAGATAAAACGTTATAAAAGGCTGTCTTATATTTTTTCTCACTGTCTGTATATCTGATGATGGAAACTATCAATATACTTTTATCTTATTTTTGTCTGTTAAGGTGATCCACTAGTCCTTGAAAAATTCGAAATCGGAATCCCCGCTTCATTTTGGGAGGGATTTAAAAATACTTGACAAGACATGAGAAGACGCTTTTGGGAAGGTTAGAGAAGGTATTTGAGAGTTGTTTTTTACCGATTGATTTCGTAAAGGTCTGTAAAAAAAATAACTTCTTTCTTACATGTTACGATGTTTCAAAGTTCCATAGCTTATAATGGAAATTACATGATACTGAAAATAGTTCCTTTTACCTAGATATTCAAGTCTTAAAAAAACTGGGTGAAAAACTAAAGTAGACAAGTATAGAGGAGACCGATAATACTGTCTCATTATCTCTCATGCTAAATCTTACAGATGTTTGTGTTTGTCTCTTTTTATTGTCGCTATTTTTCGTTTCACTGAATTTCAAATCACAACGGTGCCAAAGAAGTTTTCACTTCAAAAATTTACTATGCAAAAACTCACTGTCTTTAACTGATTTATCTAAACAGACGGATTGCAATCTTTAGAGCACAGGCGTCAGGTGGGAATGCTGTCCCTGTTCTACCGGTATTAAAATTGAAGATGCTCCGAGGAACTTGCGTCATTGATCCCCTCGGAACCGGTGCATAGTCGGGAAACACGCCAAACACGCGCCCAACATTTGTACATGGTTGACATTAGTCACATGAGAACGGGTCGTTTTTACGACTCGTTCTTGGGTTCAACAACTCGGCTGTGGAACGATTTACCGGCCTCTATGTTTCCTCCCTCCTACAACATGGGTCTCTTCAAGACCCATGTTCACTCCTTCCTTTCCTCAAAAAGACCCTCCACACAGCATCCTCAAAGACGACACAGGCCCTGAGGGAAATTATTTTCCTCAGGGCCTCCTCTATGGAGTTAATGTAAAAAAGGGGTATAAAAGCAGTAGCAAGTATTGCAATATTGCAATCATAATAATACCTATATTTTATTGTAATTAAATAACCATCACGCTGTTTTACTGAATGGACAGGCAGATACGATAGATTGCTACAAAACGATATACAGGCAGTTCCAGACTATTTCCGAACATTCAACAACTTTCCAGAATGTTCCGGGATGTTCTGAAATGTTGTGGAAAGCTCTCGAATACTCTCGAATGTTCTGGACTGTTCTAGACATGCCTAGATGACGAAACATCCAGCCCTTATATCTTAAGTACGCCCATCAGGTAGAAACGGGAACCTTCTTCATGGATGGGAGATAGAGGGCTACCACATCATATAACTCCCTTGATTGTACAGGATCTCTTTTCTGGGTTTTAGCGGCACGCACATTGCAGTACACTTTCTTTTATAATATTTATTGATTATAATATATTATATTGTATCCTTCTTCTTCTTTATGTGCCTTATCAGGTCCCCCCGACGTTGGTGATCATTCTTGAAAAGGTATCTCTGTCTTGCGCTGCCCGGAATAGCTCCTCCACACTTCTAATGCCGGTCCACTCTCGTATATTTCGCAGCCAAGACATTTGTCTCCTACCAGGCCCTCGGCGATATTGTATCCAGAGTTACTAAATAAAATTCATTTCAATGTACCTGCGCGTTTAACACGCTCTTCTTTCCTCTTCAATGTGGATCATTCAAGACAAATTGTAAGCAGAATTCTTGCCTGAACAGACTATGCAATTGTTACAATAGCGTATTATCCAACGTGGACATTTTCAATTGCGAACATACCAAATATAAGAGGTCCATAAAAGAATATTTCTCTGATGGTTCGTGAATAATGTTATGTTTTTATTGTTTATATTTCTGTTATGATATGATTTATATGTACAACCTCTCTCCATGGCTACCAATGTATTGATAGATTTTTCCTTCTATATAAAAAAAAAATGTTTTGTGTTTTATATATATTTTTTTAATATAATTTTAAGATCCATGTTCCTTTTTTATAAAATTAATTTACTTATTCCTTATTAATGCTGTCCCAGTAGAAAGTCACAAGGAGGAAATCCATAATTGGTTTGATTTTGGCTATTTAATACTAGATATGTACAAACTGAAATAAATGTAAACTGTCGATTTCCCGAAAATTAATAAATAGATAAATAATGGGGTTCCACCACGAATTGTCAGTATCAAAAATATAAATATTAGAAATAAAATAATAAATCTCGTTTATATTATAACTTGAATCGCCATACCGCTATCCGGAGCACATAAGTTACAAAAGGCTATACGCCAGTAGCATCATCGACTATTCTATGTCTCTCTTTGGGGTTTGAACAGAGGTTCCTGCGCGCTCCTGAATTCGGACGATCGATAGTTCGCAGACGTGGCCAGGGCGGGGGACGGAGGCGGGAAGGTACGGGGGGGTGAAAGAGGGAGGGGTGCAAGGGCGGGCCGCCATTGGCCGCCCAACCCCCTCCCCCAGAGAGGCGCGGGACCAAAATATAAGGGGTCGGAATGTAATCCGTTATCATGCCGGGGGAAACTCATTTATTTGGTGGAACTTATACTCTTGGAACTTTTTTGAGACTAGGTAAATCGACGAGGGAAGTATCTTCGTCATTGCCCCTTGCGTTGAACTTAATTATTCAACGAAACAACGCAAAAACTTCTATACTGCCTTAATAATTGCAGAGTTTTGTACGGACGAAAAATAATTAAAGCGAATAATGTAAAAAAAGTGCAGATGTTCAAAGATATCACGTTTGACAAAATAGTCTCTTACAATACTTGCATCAATAGACACGGCAGACCTCTGAACATACTATGGCCCAGAACAATGGAAAGTCAAAAGAGTTTAATAAAACAACGCTTATATAATTTTTTTTCGATTACCAAGGTGTTGCAGTACCAGCGAAATGTTTACATCGGGTAGAGTAAATTGTACAGATCAGTCTGAAGATGGCTTTCACTGGCTGAAAGCAGTTACGCAGGCCCGGACTGGGACCATTTGGGGCCCTCCGCTAAAACCTGTAAAGGGGCCCCCTAACGTTGGGTGGGGGGGGGGGGGGGCACCAGGACCCGGGGGGTCCGGGGGCCTCCCCCGGATAATTTTTGAAAATTAGGTGCTTGAAAACAATGAAAACGCGTTTCTACGCTACCTCACCTATAAAGAAGAAGAAATTCAGATAGGTTTTTATACGAATATTATATTTTTCGACTTTTGTTGGCTTTATTATTTATTGAAATATGAAATTCACGGTATTTTTAGGATACCACAACATGCTGTAGAACTGCCTATAATTATAACGGAGTTGAAAATAAAAGGCAGGATTTTAGTCACACAAAAGCATTAATGAATTATGTCAAAATTATTTGTTTAGTAAAAATAATGACAAACGGATTTTAGGGATAAGAAAAATAATACAGTTGTTGGACATGTTCTACTTTTGGAAAATGTAATTTTTTTTTCTAAAATGTAAACAAACATTACCAAGAACACAAAATAACTACCAACAAGACAAAAACTTTTTTTTTGTACGTTTTGTGGGGCCCTTTCGGGGCCCCCTTGCGCCGTGGGCCCTCCGCGATCGCGGACCAGCGGGCCTGGCCAGTCCGGGCCTGCAGTTACGGTAAATAAATATATAAATGGAAATATTTTGGTAGAAAGCAGTAACTTTATAGTTTGACATATTAATTGCAATAAAACAATCACTTTGTTAGTAACCACGATTTTAATTATTTAATTTTTTCAATACCGACCGGTTTCGCTTAACATAAGCGTCTTCAGGGTATAATTTTAATTTTATACCCTGAAGATGCTTATGTTAAGCGAAACCGGTCGGTACTGAAAAAAAAATTAAATCGTGGTTACAAACAAAATTATTGTTTTATTTAAATTAAATGGAAATAAGTTTTGGGTGTGTTTTATTATATTATTAGTGAGTTCCCGGCAAGCGTTGCAAAGCCATTTAAATAAAGAAATTGTTTCTCTCTACATGTCCTTTCCCGTTGGTCCCCGCTCCCCTTCCGTCTCCCCTTTCCCTCCCGTGCTACCTTTCCCTCCCACTTTCCACATCCCCACCTTCCGCTCCTTCCCCCCTCCGCTCTCCCGCTTCCCCCATCTCGCGAACCATCCCCCCCCCAACGCCTTCCCTCACTGCCGATAAATTACATGAAATGCACATCCTCTTCAAACTATTCGCTTGCCACCTATTGTAAATTTTTTATACAAAATTTGATAATACCACTTCACCAAACTTCGCGGGCGTGCACAGAACAAAACGCCGAAGTTTCGTCGCAATTGAATTAATAGTATAGGAAATAATTTCATAATGCCAGAACTTACTATTGTATGAAGAAACGCATGCGCACATCAAATCCCCAAAGTTTCATTACAATCGGATGATTAAGAACGCATAAGAGTCAAATAAAGAAACATTAATTTTTATATATTAAGATTATAATAATAATAAAATTGTAAAACGACACCAATTTGTTACGAAGGAAAAGCCAGATAAAAAAAACGTTCACGTAATTTTATTTAAAACACCTCTCCTTAGGCAGGAAGGTGTCTACATATTTTGGTATAGTTTTTATTTTTAATATTCTCAATATAAAGTTTCAGCTCTCCAGCCAACCGACACTTCTGATTCGTCCATAAAATTTAGATTTACATACCCAATACCCACCCCCTTTTTGGTCTCCTGTCCCTAACGTAATAACTAATAATAGTAGATTAACTGCTGTTAGGTAGATCAGACCTACCCCTATTGCCGGAGAGACGGGGGGGATGTAAACTGGCCAAGGGGTTGTATCCCCGGATGCTTTTTAAATCAGCGATGGCGACCTTCTTTTGTGCACTGGAAAGAGGAGTGACTTGGTGTGATAATAATTTGTGTGAATAATGAAACAGGTTTTTTGACTGAAGATGTAGGAACCATTTTTTTAATCCAACATCTAGATTGGCGATAGCTAAGTTTGCTTGCTATAGTCTCCAACAATGAAACTCTATTTTGACAGGTTTTTGGAACATTTTAAGGGCAGAAAATTTAATCAAAGAATAAAAGCGGTTTTTTCATTTTAAAATTAATCAGAAAGTAGTAACAAATTAGTTAACTTAGATTACGGTACCGTGACGGTACAAAAAATCATAAAACGTACCTACGTTATTTATCCTAATAATGCTGCAGCTCTTTCTTACACATTAAATAATGGTGAGACAAAAGACAAGACGCACAATATACGTGTGTCTAGTTCTTCCAAAGTACTACTTTTTTCCTTCGGAGGAAACATACCTATATCTTATTATAAACACAATCTTTATCATACGAGGGACACGTACGATAATGATTCTATGTTTCCTTTGGGGGGTGCAGACGTACGTTCACCGTTTGTCCCATTTTCGACTATTGTTATTTAAGAATGAGCATTATATGTTTAAGAACAATACCAAAACCGTCAGCGTTTTGAAGTTTGACGATTTTGTATTTTTGGAATTCACTCACACTTCAATATTATCCTTGTAACAATATTCCATACTTTCAAAAGTATCGTCACGGCTAGTAGTACTAGGGGTACTATTTTAGGGGTCTAGTAGTACTTTAAGGGAGAGATGCAAGAAAATGATGACTTTTTTCCTTTGTATTAAACAAACCTACGAACATTTTAATTTATTTTTAGAGTTTATTATTTTTTATTTTATTTAATATAGATATATATAAGTGTACAGTGGTGTTATATAAATTACATATCGGTACAGAAATTATTTAAAATTGCAATCTCACCAAAGAAGAAGCTAGTTCTTGTGTTTGATGAGAGAGTCACACTAATTATAACAGAAATAGAATAACATTATGCAATAGGTAAGTACATAATAGGAACAATTGAAACTTCTGGATCATCTATATGTGTAGGTGTACATACATAGGATACGGTTACATACTAAAATATTGAGCACTTAAGAGAAATCCGAAATATCTAAATAAAATAGAAATGAATATAGATTGCTAATAAATAGAAAGAAAGAGATAAACAGGTAATTATTTAGTTAATTATTCCTGATGAAGTTCAGCTTCAGTTTGAGTTTCGGTTGAAGCTACACTTCATCAGGAATAGTTAACTAAATAATTACCTGTTTTTCTCTAATCTATTTTATTTTTTTATTTTTTATTTATTTATTTATATACATATATATTAAATACATTACAAAGTGATACTTTGTCTGTCCAACTGGGAAGGATACCCGTTTTAGGACAACCGAATTGTATATTTAGTTCATAATATTTTTAACAAGGGAATGGTTTCTTTCAAGATATCACAGGAATGAGCCTCTGTCGAAATAACTATTAAGAACATTAAATTTTGTTTTCTGAACGAAGCGATGGTTTCAGTTTTGAAAATGACAATTAAATTCAAAGAAAATCCCAGTTCATTAATCCCAATTACACACACAGACACTCATGTGAAATTAATATTTTAATTGAAGATTATCAATTAAAGATTTATTCCAAATTACTAATAAGAAATTGCGCACGTTCAAATAAAAGTTTTTTTTTTACATTAACTCCACACAGGAGGCCCTGAGGAAAATAATTTCCCTCAGGGCCTATGTCATCTTTGAGGACGCTGTGTGGAGGGTCTTTTTGAGGAAAGGAAGGAGTGAACATGGGTCTTGAAGAGACCCATGTTATAGGAGGGAGAGAGAGGCCGGTAAATCGTTCCACATCCGAGCTGTTGAACTCAAGAACGAGTCGTAAAAACGACCCGTTCTCATATGACTAATGTCAATGTACAAATGTTGGGCGCGTGTTTGGCGTGATTCCCGGCTATGCACCGGTGCCGAGGGGATCAACGACGCTAGTTACTCGGAGCATTTTCCATTGTAATACCGGTAGAACAAGGTCAGCATTCCCACCTGACGCCTGTGCTCTAAAGGTTGCAATCCGTCTGTTAAGATGGGAGAATCTATCAAACGGACCGCCCGTTTCTGCACAGAGTCAAGAGTTACATACTTTGTTAAAATAAAACTTACATACTTTGTTCAAATACATTACATCACAATCTAGAACTAACTGGTAGAATTAAGGATATATGGGTATATATGTATAGGTTGTTTAGGCGAGAAGATCAAATAAAAAATGTTGTTTAACTTGTGCTGAAGGTCGACCTTCAAAAGAGAGGTGTTTCAAATTTTGCGCTTGATTGGATTACCTCAAGGATTGGGTGTCGAACCGAAATATAGGAAGGCCCAATATTATCTGCTGTAAGAAATAATGATTTGAAAAATGGCATCAGTCTTATAACTGAATCTAAAATAGTTATACAAATATGGGAGAATCATATGATTTACTATACCAACAATATTTGGAAGATAAAAAAATTTGAATTGACAGTCGTTTTGGTCCACCAGACTTAGAGAGACTCAGACCTAGAGGCATATTTATACTCGAACAAGAATAATAGTACATTTTGAACATACCCATTAGAAAGTCGGTAGATTAGAGCCATATAGTAGTATTATAAAGATATTAAAGTCATGCTCCCTTGTAGGGAAATATCAGAAATTCTATGATTTACTACCCCACGTATTTAAGCGCTACATTATCTCTTTTTCTTACATTAGCTCCACGCAGGAGGCCCTGAGGAAAATAATTCCCCTCTGGGCCTTTGTCATCTTTGAGGATGCCGTTTGGAAAGTCTTTTTAGAAAAAGAAAAGAGAGGAAGTTCTGGGAAGGAAATAAGGTATGAGGGGTGAGTAGGAATCTTGAATTGGTGTATCCAAGAGTGTCGGACGTATGAATCTGTCCTTACCACTGCGTTGCAAGGCAATGTTCCGAGAGAGTCCTGTTTGAGAGGTCAAATGATCTCTCTCAACCAGTCTCTCCCGACCCGGCTTGCCACACAGTTGTTAGGCAGACGCATCCGCCGCCAAGATCCGGACAAACCTCACCCCATGAACCCGGGCACCCCTGCTGAGTCACCAAACGTAGCGAACCACATGGGGTGATCTATGGCAGAGGAGTTGGTTATCCAATAAATGGTTCCCGGGGGGCGGTACCCATACCCACCTCCCAAATCTAAGCCATAGCAGTCTCTAACAATTATTACCATCAAAATTGAGGATTAATGCCCGCTCAAAAAGCGCTCAGCAACAAAAAAGGGGGGATGTGTAAATACGAAGATTAGAGGGAGCGCGTTAACATGAAAAAAAAATTCTATCGAGGGAATTTCATATATTTACCGTTTCGGCGTAGCAAATGTATACATTTTATCTTATAAAATAACACATATATTTTTAGAAACTTAAAAACTTAAAAACGTTCAAGAGAAATACGTTATTAAATGGTAGAAATTCAGAAAACGTTCATGTATTATGATAATATCCAGATATGGTTCCAAAGTTGGCGAAATTTTAAGTACAGAAATCTGCATGCGATTGGCATTTGCTAACTCAAAAATTTCCATCGTCACGACGAAAGAAATACGTCGCGGTGAACTACTGGCGGAAGGTTTGGCTGTCAGATAACTAGGTGATATTTTTCTGACCCCCAATTGCCATAATGACAGATGTTTGGTTTGGTGATTTTGATTTGAAAAACAAATTTTTCATTTCTTCGCATTCGTTGTTTTTTTTTTTTACGCACAATTGGTTGCATCAACGAGTATATGATCCACTTTGTCAGCCAGTATGCACAGAAAGTAAATCTATCTGAAGAAAATAACACTCGTGTGTACCGAATTTTTAGGCACGTTAAGTTTGCTTTTAGCAATCTGTGACCCAAAAACCTTAAGCTTCTTTTACAGGTGTTACCTACATCTAAAATAACAGGAACGGTGAATTTCCATATGTCCAGACAGTCAACTCAATGTTTTCAATCGTTTTTTAAATTTGTGGTTTTCTTTCACGTCATATGGCTGCTGGGATGTTCCGAAATAAACGTTTTATTACCTCGTCAATGCGGGACAAAGGCAGGCGACAATAGCGAGGGGCGGTCTCCTTTTAGCTTCGCTGCATGGGGCGGCCAACCTGCTACTACCTTAAAGCTTCTATAGTCTGTACGTCTATAGCCTGCAGGTCCTATTATATAGCCTTACATCCTATAGCCCTCTTTCTACCTATCTGTATGTCTATAGATGGCGGGGAGCAGTGTTTGCTCCTGTAAAATAGACTAGAGCTTTATGGAAAAGCGATTCGTGCTTTGACTGCCACGGGCTGAATGATTTATTACGTTATACGAGAATACTGTAAATTATAGCAGAATTTTCTAAATCAATAGGTATTATTATTTTAGTCTTTCAGTTAATAGATTGGAACTCTTCCTGCCCATTTCTATTAATACCTACTAAGAATTTAGATATTTAAATACATTCATAAGAAATCATTTGAATCATTTAAATGAGTCGAATATTAATAATCGCTTAGATATTATTTATTTTATTACACACTCTCTTTCACAATTTTATAGGATGCAAAATATTGCATTTCTACGAACACCTGAAAGGTGTAGTTCTAATTTTAAAAAATCAATTTTCGACTATTGAGTGATCCACAGAATATAGTTCTTTAATTATTCAACCGCAAAACATTCTGAAATAATAAAATTTCTTTATTAGCTTATTTTATACTAACATATTAAATATTTCACGGTAAAAAAACTTAGATTAGTAGATACAAATCAGCAAAATAGCAAATATAATTAATTTACAGACAGATGAAAGTTACACATTTTTGGGACCAATATTTTTAACATTAAACAGTAGACGAGGCAAATTATGTAAAAAAAACTATTTTGAAGCAGCATCATACTGACAAGCAAAATATGTACTAATAATGTAAAATCCAGCCCTGATCACCAGCACTTATACGATACTGGGATGGGATGGTC
Organism: Limnephilus lunatus; assembly: GCA_917563855.2. Classification (NCBI taxonomy): domain Eukaryota; kingdom Metazoa; phylum Arthropoda; class Insecta; order Trichoptera; family Limnephilidae; genus Limnephilus; species Limnephilus lunatus. Next base: position 98,382,062 of record OU830596.1, read on the forward strand.
CGGGATGGTCCGATGCTCTGTGGGGAACCCGCTTGCACAGCGCGGGTGTAAACTGTGCGACCTAAAGTTTAAGTTTAGACTTACGGATTTCAATACTTCGTTTGTGTGAAAACACTATGAAACCAATACATGATTTTACTTCAATGGCAAGTCACACTATGAAACCAATACATGATTTTACTTCAATGGCAAGCCAGAGATATTTACAAAGATATGGACATAAAACTGCTCTACGCATCTTAGTTAATTTACACAAAAATTTCAAAACACTATACAAAGCAACACAAACAATACACAATACCCGAGCCAAAGACACTTTAAATACATAGCTTGCAAACTACACAATACACTACCAGCTTCGATTAGACAAACAGAATAAATGACAAAATTCAAACAAGATATTAAGAAATGGATTGTAAGAAATGGACGTCACACATCGCAAACATCTGTAAAATAATTTACACATAAACAGAAATAACAGTTTACATAGACCTAACGCATTTAAAATAAATTAAAATAATAAAACCCTGTCAAATCCAACTCCATAAATAGATTTGACAGGATTTACTACTTTACTTCATCTCTTCCTACATTTATAAGATAACCCTCTTTATGGGATTTACCCACACTTCCTATCACCTTTCTGTATTAATTGTAGATACCTATTCAAATTAATATTATTTAACCTTAAATATTCTTGTGACCATGATATTCATTTATGTACATCTACACTTGTCTCGACACAGGTATATCCTAGTGAGACAGGCATCGACAATGTATTACAAACTTCATATAGATAACTAAATAAAAAAAAATAATAATAACATAACAGTCGATGTAACATGCACTGGTAATGGTAATGCATCCAGAAATGAGCCATAAGATTGGAAAGTATATTAATGGTGTTTAATTAATTACTCAGCTTTTGAAACGTGTGTGTTCCTGTCTTATGAAACTTATTACCACCAACGTATTTGCAGTAACTGCATTAACCCTTAAGTCATTTAATTCCTAGGAAGTACGAGTATTTGCCCCATGATGATGAGTTATGTGCGGGCAAACAGTGAGTGCTCAGAAATGGCGTTGTTAGCATGCCATTCACTTGTCATGATTTTCTCTATTACTGTAATCGTAGCGGTAAGCAAACATCACGTAGCGGTGTCCGACAAAGGAGTGATGGCTTCCGAGTTATTTATTCTATTTATCTTTTTATTCCAGCACAACAAGGTATCTGGTATGATACATAATCTACCATTTTAATAAACAACTTCTTGGTTCTGGGCCCAGAGGTCGTGGTTTTAGTTTTCGATAGAATTTTTAAGTAATTAGGTACCTATTGTATTTCCATGACAAAATAGAACAGTGGCAAAAGGGATAATTTATTTATCAACATAATAGTTCTGTAAATTTTAAGATCATCAAGAAATAAGAATATCAACACTCCACCAAAACGGTAGTTATGGCGTTGATAGGAATTATAATAATACCGGTCCCAAATGTGATCCGTGCGGAACGCCGGTGAAGATTTCAAGTTGGTATGAAAAGTTTGAATGGATACTTAGCTGTTATTTTCCTTTTGTGAGGGTCAATTTTTAACCATATCAAAGTATTTTGGTTAATCAAAGTTACCTAGTTACTTAATTTATGAACGATAAATTGTAGAAGACTATGGATGCAAAACGTTTAGGTAGGTAGGTACTATGGATGTGAAATTATATAAGAAACATGAATATTGAAGAAGAGTGAAGAAAAATAACAGCAAACGCCTAACTTAACCTAACATAACCTAACTAACCTTAACTAACTAACCTAACGTAGCCTAACCTAATCTCACATATTATTTTATCGTGTTCTGTTTTGTCACTATTATGTTTTATCCGATTACCACTACAGAATTAGGGTTATGTTAAAAATACGAATACTCATTTTAAACAAGTTACAGACGATGCTCTAGGTTTCGCCCTGGCGAAAGGCCGCAATTCTCATTCAAAAGGTTGCTGTAATGGCTATAACGTTAAATAATATAATGTGTATTCATCAACCTACTTCTTCTTCCTGTCCTCCTTATACCCAAATTTCACACCTCCCTTACATCATTTACCCATACAATATAATCCAATCTGTCATTTCAGGCAACTTATAAATAATTTGAATACTTTTAACTGACAGATATTTTTTTTCTCTTTTGTTGCAGGTAAGGAATTAAAACATACGACTCATGATTTAACACACGAAACAAGGTACGCGCTGTAAAGTCTTTTACTGTAAAATGAAGGTAAAATAACAGTAAACACGGACTCATTTCTGTTACTCTGATTTCAAACACACGATTTCGGAGCCCAGATCTTTCTGTTTATTTAACACCCAGAGGGCTTTCACATGCTGGTAGTACAATTTTAGCATGATGGATAATTCAGAAATTTAAGAAAAAAAATAATAAAATAAAATAACATAGATAAAAAAAATACACACTAGTCATAAAAATACAAGAAAAAAAACTGAAAAATACAGAGATTAGATAGGTTTACAAAAATACAAGATGTGTTTAGATATAGTATTGGAATAAATATTTTACATGCGAGATAAATATTTTCCACCAAGTTGTTATTAAATATGTCTACATCACCTAAGTATTGATTTCCCATAAAATGAAATCGTTGAATCGGATAGTGGTCAATGTAGATACGCTTATGAATGCTGCCGTAGAATAGTGTATTTTATTATGTTGTTAAGGTGGGTATTCGTAAGTTTATGAGTTGCAGGATTTCGCAACAGTCGAATTTAAGTTTTTCGAATTAAATCGTTTATTTTACGTCTGTCTTCTGCCACAACAATAAAATACAAATGACAATAAAACGTTAAAAGTATTTCTATTGCTCCTCATTTTATTGCTAGAGTTCATCACTTCTTTGTTTTATAGTACGAAGTAGCAAGAATACCACTCTGAAGGCGTACGGTACCTACACAGTAGTCTCGTAGCGGTGGCTACGATTTAATAATACTCGATGGTTTACAGTCGCTATACTTGGGGCTGTCAATGCGAGTATAAATTATCGGACTCGAGTTACTACTTTAATAATACGACGTCAATTGAAATGCGATTTCCTCTATATTGCTTTTTGATAACGCAGTGAAGAAAATACGAAGAGTTTTAAAAAGGGTAGTTATTGAAAATATTATCTGCAATAGACGAAATGCACTTACTGTTGGGCTTTTTATTGAGTTAGAGAATAGGTTTGTTTTCAATAAAATAATTGAACGGATTGGTGCTGGTGAATGATTGACGAAGGTGCGTTTCAGCTTTCTATCAATTTGTAATAAGCTGAGAAACGTAACAACATGGTGGTTGTCCTCTTCTGCTAATCAGGATGTCTTCAAAAGCCGAAATGGACTTGACATTTAACCGGAATCTTTTAACTGTCAAAAAATTAAAATGGCATGTTCCTACCGATATTTCAACTCACCAATAGTAGTCACTGTCTACATACAGTCAAATAGTTGACATATTACCCTACTGCCAAATATATGACGTGTATACATTACGATTCTACAGAATTTGATCAAGCAAGTGCAATCATTATAAATTTTTCGCATCAAACATCTTATGTAAGTATTAATACTATAGCGTCTGAAGTACACACTCGCTCTACGTGCTAGATACAAACGGACGTGGCGCCACCTCTAATGTTCGTAGAGAACTGTTGAGGTTTTTCTTGCAAATTGTTTGTGGTTTTCCTCTCTGCGCAATTATACATTTTTCACATGAAGCATTCATATCATACGAGTTGAGACTTCATGTCCTAGCTAAATTCACCTTGAGATCAGCAGTTTCGCTTATGATCTTTTTGTCTATTGTTTCAGATTGCTGTGATAATATTTACAACAATAATGGCCAGTTTCCCTTTTACTTCATGCCGAGGGAATAGGTTCTTTTATTAATTATTGTTTTAATAGACAAAATAATGCACTTTCAGATGCAATTATAAATTTGCATTAATGCAATCAAGCGCATTGCAGTCAAGGCTTGGCAATAAAAAACACATATAGGTACCTACTTGCACATAAAAAAATGCCTTGTTACTGTGGAATTGATTTTTTTGTATTATGATCATTGTTATACAAAAGCCTAGATTTTGCGATTAAGCTTTATTCATATCAACATATTTTACATCAAATGGCGCTGAATGGCGCAGCTTGATGACAATTTTATATTTGAATAGGCCTTAGGCTAATTTAAATGATAAAATATAATATGAATTAGGTAAGTACTTAAAGTATGTACATATCATTTATAATTTACTAGCGAGTTCCCGGCATGCGTTGCTATGCCACTTAATAAATAAATTGTTTCTCCCTGCGTCTCCTTTCCAATACGTCCCACTCCGCATTCCTTCTTCCCATTCCCCTCTCCCGCTTTCCCCGTCCCGCGAACCACCCTCCCAAGTTCCCCTCCCCCCTCCCATACATTCAGTTCCGGTACATTCAGTTTTAAAAAAACTCGCGTGCCACATATTGCAATTTTTTTATACAAATTTCACAATGCCAGAGTTCACCAGTATATTTATTTATTTGTACACGCCCAATTAGAGTTTTTACATATGATAAAATTAAAAATACATTTGATATAATCAAAGAATTAAAGAGATATAACAATTAAAATAAGTACCAAGTATTAAAATTTTAACTTAAAAACAGCAAACAGAGTAAAATATAGGATGCACATTCATATAAATTTCGATACATGTTGACAATTTATAAACATTTCAAAGCTATCAAGATAGACATACAGATTTAATCACAATTTTTTTATAGGCTGATGACATTCAGTACCGTTGGTGTCCATGTAATATACATATAGACACTTTCGAGGGCGTACTAACTCACCAAAGATTCATCGCAATTGGATGAATGGTTAGCAACGCCTTTATTGATCGGAGTTAGCAACGCATAATTTCTTGATGCTAGAGCTTACTATTATGCATAGAAACCATCGCGGGCAGGCGCACATCAAATCCCCAAAGTTTCATCGTAATCGGATGAAAGGTTAGCAACGCATAGACATCTCATATATTCAACCAAGCAAGCATATTTTGATTTTTTATATAAATAGATTCAGAGAATAATTATTTAAAATAATTTTCTTTAACCTTAAAAAATCAAATAGCCTGATAGAGACAGGACGACCTCAAAGGACATAGAGTCGCTGGTTCAAAAGTCGCAATTTTAATAAAATAATTTAGTCGTACTTGGCCAGAATATTGGTGTCAAGTTACACTGAAAAAATCGGGTATATATTACGCGAAATAAAAAATTGCAAAATTTTCAGTTTCTCAGTAGAGTTCAACTATAATTATTGTTAATTAAATTACTCTTGCATAATGTGCAGCAATAGTACTAACAACAACAACAGTAGTATAGTGTTGTTTTATGTTCCAACAGCCGTTAAGTGCGAACACGGTTTTCCAATAAATTATCCAACGGTTGAAACGGCCTTAAAAAGTCCGTCACCCTCGAATGAATAATGAGGCGTTTTCCTCTCTGTTTTCCGATGGATTTTTTCAAAATACCGTTCATTAATTAACTTAATTAATATAGCGCCTTGGTATCTCGGTTCTCGGTGCAGTCTGAGATGGATGCACGCGAGACACGTCCGAAAAGATCCAAAGATAATCGTGATATTTATCAATCAAAATGCTAACCCACTTTTTCCGAACGAGAACAATTACAGATGATGAAAATATTTGAAATATGGTGACAGTTAAATGCTAAGTGATATGCTAAAAAGAAATAATCTAAACAATGATAATTAATAGTTGAAAAAAATAAATCTCTCAATGAAAATATGTAAAGGGAATGAAACATTGACAATGAAGAGATATCTGTCGCAATTGATGGGACTCGATCTAAGATTCTATATTTGATATAAATATACCTACATATTTATAAAACTATTCTTATATGGTTGAAAGGCAACCAGTCAGAATCCAACCATCATCGCTCGAAATTTGGTAGGCGGATATGGGTATCACCGCCCCGGGAACCATTTATTGGATAACCAACATCCCTGTCATAGACGTTTTTTAGATTTTCACGGCCAAAAGTATTTTCGTTATTTGTTTTTGGGGTGATATGCCGTGTTGCACTACCTCTTTCTTTAGCCAACGTTTCGTTGATGGACACTGCAACGCTGTCCGAAACTTTTGCTAAAGAAGGAGGTAGCGCAATACGGTATAACACCCCAAAAACAAGTAACGAAAATCCGTGTCATAGGTCACCGAAAGTGGTTTGCTACGTTTGTGATTTATTCGGGGTGCCAGGATGCATAGGGTGAAGTTTGTCTAGGTCTTGGTGGCGAATGATTATGCCCACCTATTGCAGCGGGCCAGATCGGGAGAAAATGGTTGAGGGAGACCTTTTGACCTCTACAGCTGGACTCTCTCGATATATTGCGTTGCACCGCAGTGGGATGGATGGATTCATGCATCCGTCAATGGATACATTGACCCCCTGATTCCTATCCATCCCTCATAACCTTTTCCTTCTCAGAAATACCTATCCTTCCTTTCCTAAAAAGACCCTTTACATAGCATTCCCAAAAACGACACCGTCCCTGAGAGTTTTTTTTTTTATCTCAGAACCTGCTGTGTGGAGCTATTGTAAAAAATGCTTTAGTCGCGTCTTCGTAAATGATTTCATTAGATTTGAACATCCACGTACCTAAACCCCATCTCCATTTCCTTCCGACTATCTTCAGCTTCGCAATATATCCCAATTAGGGTGCGGTACTCACGTAAGAAAGCGTGCAAACTGTTGGCTTATTACAATCAAACTGCCAGGACTATCAAAGAAACAAAAAGGCCTAACGCTGTTGTTTGAAGATGATAGTTGTAATGGGGTGAACGATGTTGATGACACCTTTGTGCACCCAGTTTCATACCAATAAAGGGTCATAGCCATCTTCCTTCATTCTTTTACCCGTGATTATGCCACTCGGCAGAATGTGTTATACCCGTAATGGAGTATGGACTATGGACAGATAATAATTGTGGGCTATGGGTGCCTCAGCCCGGAGACCAGTGCAATTAGCATGTTTTCATGCTCATGCACACGAAGCCATTCCTGAGGCCTCTGAATTCTTCTCGCGCCGTGGTTTCTACCGCTTGCTTTCTACTCTCGTGTGTATTGATTTTTTTAATACCGTCACGCTATATTAATTAAAACGTAGCTGATTTAGACACGTATAATTGATTATTTGTCCGATTCTGCCGTCGTAGGACAAATATTTTAATTAGTGCAACACTTTCTCTTGACATTTTTTAATCTGGAACTGTTATTTATGTGAAAATAACACAAAAGTATTTTACTGCTTGAAGACTGAGGCCGGTAAGCGGTGATTTTGAGTTGTATTGCTGCAAGTGGGGGATATCGTTATTAGGAAGGAAATATGTGATTGGAAGGATGAAGGGTTTGAAAATTCGATAGGGTTAACTTTAGATTAAGTTACTTTAGGTTATGTTAATTATAGGTTAAGTTAACTTAAGGTTAAGTTAACTTAGGGTTAAGTTAACTTAAGGTTAAGTTAACTTAGGGTTAAGTTAACTTAAGGTTAAGAACTTTGGGTTAAGTTTACTTTAGGTTAAGTTAATATAATCATTATGTTAATAATAATATAACCTAATCTTAGATTATGTTAATAATAAGTTAAGTTAACCTTAGGTTAAGTTAACTTTAGAATAAGTTAACTTTAGGTTAGGTTAGGTTAAGTTAGCTTTAAGTTAACTTTAGGTTATGTTAGATTTGCTTTCATAAGGTTAATTTTTCTTTTGGTTATCAAAACTTTTAACCTGATTCCAGAGTATACATTATCACAAGTCTATAACGCTGCGAAATTTGGAACGGTGGCTTCGTTCCTTTTTCATAGTTCGCGAGCCGAGCCACGAACTATGAAAAAGGAACGAAACCACCGCAAGCGTAATTTCGCGCCGTTTGCGGTAGCTTCATTTCTCATAATTCGTGGCTTGCAGCTTTAGAATATCGCGATTTACAAAAGTATGAAAAGTAGAAACTTATAGTTTTTAGATTTTTTTTACCGTAGTACTAAATATTGACTTTTCTCTTAGATATAGTTTTTTTTACCACAATTCAATAAATACACTAATCTTCATAAATGACACCCGGCAAGCTTCAACTAGACACAGACAAATCGCTCACCTTCTATAAGAAACATATACCTGTAGGTACAAATTGAATACCTTGATCGTGCCGGACACCTCCATCAATATTTCACTAATATTCCAGTCCAAACCTACATTTTTCTTCAAACAATCTCAGTCCAAGAATTATTTCATTTTTATGTGGATTTCCCAAAAAAATACTAGTTGGACTAACAATAATAGGCTAGTTACATATCTCCACTATTTTACCAAAAATTTTTAAAACGTTAAAAAAGACCCGTGTGCTTTCCACACGATTTTGCTAGTGAGCTACCGTTAGCATTTTGGGCACCCAACTGGCACAAATAATGCGTACGTCAATTTTTCTCTTAAAATCATTAACATTGTAGACTTTCTGACATCTGGGATCAAATTTAGGTACGAGTTCACGAATTTAACAGTGTGGAATTTAGTTAAGAAAGCGAATAATTGAATATGGATATGCAGGCGGCGGAATTCGACAGTGGAGCGTGCGTCTCAAACGTACGCAAAGGTCGCACTGAAGCAGCTACCGAGCCGGATCACCGCTCGTTTTGGAGGGAAAAACCGGACCAAACGCTAATGCTATCATAATTTGAGAAATTAACTCCGCGTCGTCGAAAATGAGTAGTCTTTAATCCTTTAAGCCTACATTTTATTATTTTCCCACAAAACGCATTATCAACCCACTGACCGCTGTACATCGAAACATTTCTGACATCGGCTGCCAGGCAGATTGATGAATGTAGACATATTCGGTGTCGCGAGGAAAACGTGTGGCGGGAATGAATTAATTTGGCAGATCTTTTACTGGAGTAAGACTGGTTATTGATCGATTTGTCCGATACGTCGTGCTTCCATTTCAGGTGTTGCTGATTCAACCTGCTTCTGTCGTAGAACAATTTTATTATTATCTGAGCGGAGCTTAGTATTTCTTCTATCTGTAGATATGTTTTTACTTTCATTTTGAAGATGTTGGCCGTTTTTAGAGTTCAGTAAAGATTATTTGGACTTTCTCACTCCCATTTTATCAATATTATGGAAGTTACCTATACCTGTCTGCCACATAGATGCGTTGCTATCATACAGCGTGTTTCAAACTTATTATTGGGCTTCAGAAATGTTAAATAATAAATATAATAAATATTACAACCATAAATTCTATACATGTGATTAGGAAAATGCATAAGATTTAAAATGACAAAAATCCTAAAAGCTGCCTTCAGCCTCACAACATACTCTAAATGTAGATGCCTTATTCTCACTGGCTCCAGACGGGGGCAGCTGGGACTCTTGAGAGGTATTTGCATTAAAAAAAAACACTAAAAACAGACGTGATGCCCAAAACTTACATTAAAGTTTGTAGTAATAATAATTAATTATACAGAGTGTTAAGGGATGTGATTTGTATGCGCGTTGAACAGTTTATATTATTGACATGACTCTCTATTTAAATTTGGGCAGTGAATCGGAGAAAATGTTGATGTTAGAGTTTAGGCAAATATTATTGAACGCATAAAGAGCAGATTAATTGGTGACTTTGTTCCTGCAATTGTTTTGTAATTAAGCGTATGGAATAGTTCTGTATGGCGTGTACGTCTTAAGAGTATGTTAACATTAATTAGGGAAAGAAGCTCGGTACAGTCGATTTTAATATTTAAAATTCTGTGAATAAATGTTAAATTAGCCTTTGCACGCTTTTGTTAAATATTACAAATGATAAATTTATCATTGAAGAAGAAGATAACAATAATAATCTATACGAAAATATGAAAGAGAATAAGACACAGAAAAATAGAAAAAGATAATGGGACTCGAACCCAGAACCTCTCGTCTAAACGGGACGTGCTCGTTTACCAATTTCGCAATTGCCACTTTCTGTCATATTACGTCGCCTTAGTTCTTGTATGATCAATAGACCATTAGAATATTTTACAGGAGGAGAAGGTTTTCTTTCATTATTTCAATACAACATTATGATAGGTGTTTAACATAAAGCTATTTCCGTAAAGGTAAAGATCTTATAAGTTTAAATAGTTCTTAGTTAAGTGAATAATTTTTTATACTATTGATTTTTTATACTCTATTTTTAATTTTGAAGTGAAAATTAAACAACAACTAAAATGGTCTTTTGAACATACAAGAACTGGGGCGACGATTAGTCAATCGCTAATTTAAAATTTTGGAATTAATAATATTATCCTCAACCATTTTTTCCATACTTTTTACAGTTGCGACCATTAGATATCTTTTTATGTGTCTTGTTCTCTTTCATATTTCCGTTTAGGTTATTATTGTTATCTTCTTCTTCAGTGATATATTACATTAATGGGAATAACCTTCAAAAGTTATAAAAAGAGATTTTTTCTTATAAAAATTTGATAAATGTATCCTTTGTAATCTTTATTGCGTCAGTAGCCTATAAAGTTTGTATTTTTGAATGCTGACCGTTAATACGTCTAGATATATGTTGGATCAAATTACTTATCTAATTCTCAATCACTTGTTGTTGCACATTCGGTTGCATCTTAGTCGGCTGACCGCTGTAACAATTAACAACGCAGTCAGTTCAACAAATATGCATACGCGAATACCGGTTTTTACATCGGCGATAAGGATCGCCGGCATCTGGCCCCTAATGATGAAACGCTATAATTAAATATTAAAAATGTCAAAATATCCATATTAATGCAGAACAAAGCTCGGGAATGGGCAGAAAAAAGAGCATATGGCAGCGCGCACAGCTGTCGCCTGGTCTCGGAACGGCGAGCAGCAAAACTGAACAGAACGAGCCACTCTATTCAGCGGACACTGGACTCGGACATGCATAGACCCAATTATTTGAGACTGATACATTCACTGGGGCGATGCAAAACCATAAAACAGTTTGTTTTATTAATACACTTTGTACTTTCTTTGAGATTTGAGCTAAGTGCTTTGAGCTTTTTGATATTGGAGCTTTTGGTCTTTAAGTTTGGGTGAAGTTATACGTGAAATCCTATTTAGATACCATTTAGATTAATCTTTACGACGAATTGGCTTACAGTATGAACATTAAAAAATATGCTAAGGATAAATTGAAGCTTTTACTAGGTTTTCTATGTAATGGAATTACAATAAAATAATTATTTACATAACAAAAAAAAATAAGCGTAAACCACTAAAAAAATTGTTTTTTCATGACTTTACTATGAAGCAATACAAGAAACATTATTATAAATATACCCCTTTATGGCTAAGACCATTTTTAAGGTTTTCTACGTTCTAAACTTTTTTCACCCTTATAAAATTATGGACAAAATAAATAAAAACCACTTTTTTCTTATTTGCCTCGCACAAATAAGACGCTCGATTGCAAATTTTGCAGGCACGAGAACCGAAATATTTCTAGTGTTTATATTCCTCTTGAGAAAGTTTGATATACTGGCGTTGCCCGGGTGTTACGCAGAGTTATCCGAAATCAGATGAATCGTATTAAACCATAGTAAACGACCGCATTTTTTTAAGTTTCTAAGTTAGAGCTTGAAATGCTAGCTCTGCCATAGAGAAATGTGAGTGTTAGTTTGATCAAGGTAAGCATTCATTAACAATAATTTTACAATACAACCAAGCATAGATATCCCAAACTTTGCGAGTTTTTCGTGATGAACTTGACTTAATAATAATGATTGGATAATTTCAATACAACAGAACCAGTGAGAAATTGGCCGCAGTGGAATCAAATTATTATATTAAACTAATTATAATATTATCGATTTCAATTAATTGTTCCTGGTTTCACCGTGGTAAATCTCTCAGTACTGTGCTGTTTTTTTTTAAATAACCTCAAAGGCGTTTTAAATTATTATTCGTAAAATTAGCCCAATAAATTAACAGGTTAAAACAAAACTTAATCCTAACCTTAGCCTTATATCTTTTTTTAAAATAAGCAATTTACCCTAAAAAGCATGGTTTGTGGAACCTTCCATTTTTAAAGGAATGTTTGTTTAACTAGGTTTATCTTTTTTTAAGCCATCTGTGGGGGACATCGGGCAGGCGGCGTTGGTTTGATTTTTATACTAAACTACAGTTTTATTCTAAGATTAATTAAATTTTGCACACTTGACCTTCAAAACAAGAGGAAAGTCATTGTCACTGATTTCGATAAACTATATGTAATGCCCGGGCTACGACGGAAACTTCAGCTAGTTTTACATAAAAAAAGACAAACCGATTACAATTTACAAATAATTTTTAACTAAGCCAATTTAAAAACATGAAAGATAAAAAGAATTTTGAACCTGTTGAATTTAAGTTTAAAAAAACCAATCAGAGAAATATTGCCTTGACCTCAGACTCAGAAATTGCAAAACATGAGATGATTCACTATGGTTTAAGACGATCCAGATTTAGGCAGTAATTGACCTCTTATTTTTTTTTTGAATGTCAAGTGTACAAAATTTCAACAAAAATTATCAAATTCTGCCTTATGGGGTGCTTAAAGGGGACGGGGGTTGGTTTTCAAAATCTCATGTAAACAATAACCTTTTCATTGTTTTAAAGGTGACAAAATTTCATCAACCTTGGAAAAACTATAGATTTGTATACAAACCAAGAAAATAAAAACAATTATTCAATTGGTCATAATAAGCAATGGAAGATGATAATAAAAAATCATTTTTAATATTCAATCGATACAAATTTCTTACACTTGAACTTAAAAGTACCTACTTAAACATAGCCTATCTTTGATCGCATAGCAATGCACGCCACTAGTACAGGTATTAGGTACCTAATGTTTTATTGATGGAAATCGAGTTAAATGACTACTGTATGTAATAATCCAATATCGGTTCAAAAATTTTCAATTTGTTCAAATTATGTATCACCTTGCTTGATCTAAACACAAAAAAGTAAATATTCTTCGGAACCGGTAGAAGTTGTCAAACATTATAAAGACCCTTCGACAGTAGGTAAATCAACAATATTAATGGCCATCTAGACCCGAATAAATCATCTTTGAAGTTTCAGTAATTGATTAAATTAGACTAGTGTATACTTATTTAATTAAACGTACGCCGCAAATTATAAATTGTGAAAGACGCGTGTTCATTTATGCACCGTAATAAATAGCCCAAATCCCGCGTTCCAATAATAACAGTGAGTGTGGCCACTGGCGAGGAAATTAATTTCCCCGGCTTATCGGCGAATAGCGGCCCCTGGCAGCTGGCAACACCGATTCATCATGGTAAAAGAAATATTAGAATCTGCGATTATTTGGGAAACTAGGTAGGCACGTATCGCATTAATTTTTTTGTAATATTCACAGTAACAGAAAAATGCTTTGAAGCGTCTAATGCTCATTATGCAGATGACACTAATTTTGATTAATGTTTTTTCTTCCTTAAGTTTCCCCTAAAAGGCGAAATTAAGCTATTTTTAAACCGATTGGTGACTCTAATAAAAAAACAAATGTATTAAAATTATTTTAAGGCACACATTATCATGGTCGATTTGTGGCCTTAGTAGTTGAATGCGTTGAAAATAAGTTCACGCAATGACCGTGATAAAATTATAGAATTAAATACAAAACGAAGCTTTTTAAAAATAAACTATCTAAGTACGGTTGAAATTTAAGAATCCAACAAAGAATGCAACTCCTACGCCGCGCCTTATGCAAAACCGTTTTCGTACGTGGAGTTTGTGTACAAATCTACTTTTGTAATATAACCGAATTAAAGCAATGCCAAGAGATGGCGCCACTTACGTTAAAAGCTAGCGTGAGGAGCATTGCCTGCAGGCGTAAGTACTGTTGGATTTGTAATTGCGTGAATCTCTCCGGATATAGTAAGATTGCTGATAATATGATTATTATTATTACTGGCAGTTGTGAATAATAGTACTACGCGTCTATATATTATATATTACGTCATTGCCTGTTGCGGTTACTTTGTCCCGGTGATTAGGTGTCACTGGATCCCATTCGATCCGAGGAACTGGCTATTTTTGGAACCAGTTTCTATTGGATTTATAGAATGGTCACCAACACTCAAACTGGGCGAAGCCGAACAAAAAGCCACCCGCAGAGCGGGTAATAAATACAAAAGTGTGTTTGTTTGTCTTCTTACGCAACGGAGCAACCGATCAACCTGATTTTTGGCACAGAGATAGTTGAAGAACTGGGAAGTGATATAGGCTACTTTTCATCCCAATAAAAACATTTAATTTCAGTGGGAAAATTGTTTATACAGTAAGTTATCCCTAATACAATAATTAAGAGCTATGCCGCGGGTATAAGCTATTGAACAATTAAATAGTAGTTCAATCAACAGCTGACATCGTGGATGTAGCAGATGTTCAAAAATGCGAATCAGTAAGTAAGGCTTGCTTGAATAAAAAGATGCAGATTTTGCGAAACCGAAAAACGGAAAGTACAAACAAATTTACAAACAGATAAATTGCCAAACGGTCAAGTTAAATCAGGACCTCGCTACGCTCAGCCAACAATTACGTTTCCATGATTTGAGACTCTTTAATTGGAAAAATAGTACATTTGAAGACAAGATCTGTTTCCAAAAATGACAGATCGGAGGGAAATAAATTCACATGAAATAGACGACGAATAGAGACACAACAAATAAAAAAACTTATTTTGATGTTAGTATACTATGTTGTTACTTTATATCCAAACGACAGATGTTGTGTTTATGTCCTCGAGGAATTTACGAATTTGTAACTCACAGACTTCATACATAAGTTATTGTGTTCCCTTCATCAAAAAATACATTAAAAATAAACTGTTTATTTGCAGGCGCATTCTTTTAGCTTTTTAAGGCAAAAGTTATTGACTTGCAATGTTCGTTTCAGAGGGTGTTAAACAATGGCAGACTACTGCATTATGAGCACATTGTTCAAGAGTTGCTTTTTTCCTGTTGCCAAATAAGGTGATGGTTTTCTGTTGGCTTTTTGCAGCTTGTCAAGAATACATGAATATCAAAAATGCATGGTATCTTGTCGACAAATTCAAAGACTTTCAGGAATTTAAACGCGTTTAGGGTGTGTCTATAAATGGCCATTAATAAGCCAATAATAATTTTTAAATTTTTTTTTTATTGAGTAAATTTTTTACAATAAGTTTATTTCATTCTAATATTACAAATTTTATATACTCTCCTAATAAAGCAAGTGATTGGGTTTAGGAGAGGACAACTTGATAATAACTTTTTTTTTTTTTTTCAAATCCTTATAACAAACTTAAGAACTTAACTTATGAATAGATTTAGACTTAATAACATATTTTTTAAAGATTATAAGGGTAATTAAACAAAATATATATACATAGGATGTACATAAAACCTTTGGAATAACAAACAGTCAAAAACATATCTAATAAAAGATTAAAATTATATGGTGGGACTACCAAAATATGATTTAATTTTTTTTTTATATTTGTCGTAATTTTTTTCTGTTCGCATATCGGCGGGTAATTGATTAAATAATTTTATTCCTTTATATACATAGTGATTCTGTGCTGTTGTGGTTCGTATGGGTGGTATAGTTAGTCCACTATAAGTACAATTATAAATATACTCCAGAATTGGCACATTTAACTTTGCAGTAATAGACTGTAGATGTATGTATTTTTACATTTTACATTTTTGGCCGTCTGGAATGTTAATAGGAATGGCTGTACAGCCTGTTTCGGCCCGTTTCATACAAAATTTAATCTTGGATTTGAAGCCAACCAACCAAAGTGAGCAATATTTTTTAATTCCAAAGTTATATTGAATTTTAGATACGGAAATACGCTATTTTATTTATTTTTGTTTTATGATGATTAGTAATTTTAATTTATATTTAAATGCGTGGCAGGCCGGATTGGGAAAGAACGGTTGAGGGAATCCCTTTGATTTCTCCAGCCGTACTTTTTCGGAACATCGTCCTGCACCGCAGTGGGAGGGATGGATTCATACGTCCGTCACCCCTCATACCCTCTTACTTCCCAGAACTTCCTCTCTTTCCTCCCCTAAAAAGGAACCTACACACAGCATCACCAAAGATAACACAGGCCCCGAGGGCAATTATTTTCTTCAGGGCCTTCTGGGTGGAGCTAATGTAAAAAATAAACCTAGAAATTCTCGATTTTAAGTGCAAAGGTGGTTTTTATTTATTATGCGAATAATTTTATAAGAAAGGAAAAAAGTTATTCAAAATAAACAGTTACAGATAATCTTAACTGAAATAATGCATTTTTAAAAAGTTGTTTATTATACGCGTCCATATTTATGTAATAAAAAAAAAAACTTTGTAGTTTTTTTACGCTTATATTTTTTATAAGGTGATTAACAACTTTATTGTAATTCTACTCAATCGAAACGATAGGAAAAGCTTTAATTTATTCAAAATATTTTCTTCGGTATTTGTAATGTAAGCCGGTTCGTAGTAAAGATTAATCTAAAATGTGATTTCACATCATGCTTCGCCAAGCCTCACAACATACCCAAATTGGGAATGCCGTAGTCCCACCGGCTGGGAGCAGTTGGGATTGCGAAAATATCACATGACTCGTGTGCGGTTTTCTCGTAAAAAAATAATAAATATAAATGGCGAAAAAGGTTTTATTCCGTATTATAATTTTTAATTAAATGAAGACAATATTAGCGAAACTCAATCGAAAATCTGGAAACAGCAAAAACAGAAAAACAATATTGGAACTTCTGGGACTCGAACCCAGGACCTTCGGCTTTCCGGGCCACTGAGCTAACCACTGTGTCGATATCCGATTCGGTCATTTTTAACTGTATCGTACTTCGACTGAGAACCACCAACATTATCGTCATTTATCTTAACGCATATTTTATTGGCTGCTATCTTTATGTATGAGCGCAGTGGCCCGGAAAGCCGAAGGTCCTGGCTTCGAGTCCCAGAGGTGCCAATATCGTTTTCTGATTTTTTTGTTTCCAGATTTTCAATTGAGTTTCGCTAATATTGTCTTCATTTAATTAAATATAACAATTTGAGGTTTTACTCATAAAATAAAAAATAAAAAAAATAAATATATGAATTTGATGACAGCAATCCTTTTGACGCTCTCCAACTTTAATATTTTATTCCGAATAATACGTATCATTGAAGTGAAGGTTTTTATGATGAGAGTGGTAGGTAATGTAGGTATCCGGGGACGCCATCTTGTGTGTGCCCTTGGCTCCAATCCTCGCCCCGGAAATGGCTTTCCCAGTTCCCGCCGGCGATAGAAGCACATCCGGCGCTGGGGGCAAAGCGGGGAAATGCGAGCTTTTAGTATCGACTATTAACGTTGCCTCGGGGAGGTTCTGTTTTGTACACCTCTCCTCTCTCCTCTCTCCGACCACCCTTATACCTTATACCTACCTATCCTGGCCACCAACCACCCTACGCCACCTAAGCTTACATACATATGTATGTAGAATGTAGATATAGATACTCCGTTGACACAGCACACACTAGAAGAGCTTTCCAAAAAATATATGCATTTGTGTATAAAGATTGTAAGTTGTTAACTTTATTTTCATTTATTTAACGCCCAGAGGGCTTTTACATGTTTGGTAGTACAATTAATTAATGACAGATAATTTTGAAACAGATAAAGAAATAATAAAAATAAAATTAGATGCACACAAGTCATGAAAATACAAAAATACAGCTATGTGATAGGTTTAAAAAAATAAAGATATGTTTAGGAATAGTTTTGGAATAAGTTTTTTACAAGATCCACAAAATTCGCCAAGTTGATGTTAAATATGTCAACATCACATAAGTACTGATTTCCCATAGTGTGAAATCGTTGTATCGGAGAGTGAGCAATGTAGTTCCGCTTATGAATGCTACAGTAGAAAAGTGTATTTTGTCGTGTTGTTACTGTCGGTAATTATAAGTTTATTTGTAATACTCGTATGTTTTGTGTACTGCCACACGCCATTGTGAGTGGGAAAGCTTCCTAAGCGATATCTACGTATGCAATGGTTGGTCTTTTAGCGATTTAGGTAATAGGCCACTTGGAACAAAACTTGACTTGGAAAAAATCGTGTGCATAGATTTTTTTACTAAGATTACGAAAATGTTAGTAAAATTTTTAAAAAATGTATAGTTTTTCTTATTTTTAAATAAATAAAACCATTATTTGAGCTCGTGACGTCCCTACATGAAAATGTCCTGTCTCTGATTATGTTCCCTTAATTTTGTAAAATTCCACACTGATTATTTTTTTTTTATATGGCAACACTTTGATTTCTGGCGATTTTTTGAAAATGCGTTTAACGTGCACTAGATTTATTGTTTGTTCTATGCGAACTTATCCTTTGGTTTAATTTGTTGATAAAGATGGCGGTGTTTTTACAGATGTTACAAAGAGAACCCCGTACAATTTATTTCTATTCGTGTGGAAAACGTTATTTTTTTAAAAATGATTTTCGGCTATGTAATTATCGTTTTTTCGCACACATAAAATTATGTCCCGTATTTCCGGTTTATAAAAAAATGGTCTGATTTTTCGGATTGGAATTTTCAAAAAATCGCCAGGGTTAAAAAATACGATAAAAAAAAATACAGAATGTCTTAGAATATTTGCCTTAACCAGAATTTTTTTTTTTTAAATGTGATGCAAGTGGCTTATTGTTTTTAGTCTATGCTACAATACTGAAAACATATTTGAGAAAAAAAAGTGTTTTCTTGCTAAAGTATCGCCCGCGACTCTAGGATTTTATTTTTACATTAGCTCCACACAGGAGGCCTTGAGGAAAATAATTTCCCTCAGGGCCTAATGTCGTCTTAGAGGATGCTCTGTGGAGGGTTTTTTTTTAAGGAGAGGAAGTTCTGGGAAGGAAATAGTTATGAGTGTGGGTAGGAATCTGGGGGTCAGTGTGTCCAGGAGTAACGGACGTATGAATCCATCCCTCCAACTGGGGTGCAAGGCGATGGGTTGAGATATTCCGGCTGGAGTGGATAAAAGACCTCTGTCAACCAGTCTCTCTCGATCTTGCCCACCACACGGCAGGTGGGCAGACGCATCGGACAAGACCATCAGAGCTGGACAAACAACCTCACCCCATGAACCGGGCACCCCTGTTAAGTCACCACACGTAGCAAACCACTTGGGGGTGACCTGTGGCAATAAATTGTTCCAGGAGCGGCGGTACTTACATCCGACTCCCAAATTGCCGTGACAAAAAAATACCTGTTGCTTTTTCGACAAGTCGGTTTGTTGACTTGTAGGCTTATCGGCTTCTCGATCTGTCGACCTATCGCCATTTCTCCCTGTCACCCTATAAGCATGTCATTGTCGTCACGTCGCGTCGCCTTGTCGCTATATCATCTATTTTCACATTCTTTCCTTGTAGCTCTGTCCATTTCACCATATCACCTTGTAGGCTTGTCCATTTCACCAAATCACCTTGTAGTCTTGTCCATTTCACCATATCACCTTGAAGCCTTGTCCATTTCACCATATCACCTTGTAGTCTTGTCCATTTCACCATATCACCTTGTTGTCTTGTCCATTTCACCATGTCACCTGGTTGTCCTGTCCATTTCACACCACATCACCTTGTAACCTTGACAGCCTTGTCCATTTCACCATATCATCTTGTAGGCTTGTCCATTTCACCATAAGTCACCTTTTAACCTTGTCCTTTTCACCGCATCACCTTGTAGCCTTATCCATTTCACCATATCACCCTGAAAGCTTGCATGGTATCTACATTTCTACCAGACTTAACGGACAGGGTAATGTTAAGAACAAATATGACCAGTAACCACCCTAGTTCATAATTTGCAACAATAATACTTACCAGTAAAAACGTATATTTATTGGTCGCGGGAGGATTCATGACGTTATAAGTTTTCAACGAATGTTCACGTTTGACCATAAATTACAGCTTTTAACTAAGCCTGGACAGTTAGAAACCTACTCACACAATTAATGATTCATATCGGGACAGCTTATAGGCTAGGTTATGACTCAATAACTGCAATTATTCCTGTATGCCACACATAGATAAACACATTTTACTTTAATAATAAAAAAACAGAGTGAACAATTCACACGCGGTAGAAACGCAACCTTCAGAAAACTAAAGTAGACGAGAGTGGGAAGGCTACGAAGCACCGCACAAAGAGGAGACCAATAGGCTACGGAGCACCGAATAATAAGGAGACCGATAATACTACCTCATTCTCTCGCAGGTTAAATCCTATAGATCATAGATACCATTTTTTTTTACTTACCGTCTGTCGCAAATGGAAACAGCTACTGCTACGATTATATTTACAGGGGGGGTTGGCTCGTCACGGAATCAATAATTCCATTAAAAATATATACCTATTAAATTATTTGATTAGCAAGTTCAAAAACAATTCTTTTGTATTTTAAGCACCTACATATATACCGGGTTGCTACCTCCTTCCTTCTTGTGTTCAATTCGTAATAATAATAATATAGGTACCTACGTAAGATTATTAGTACATGATTTGTTTTTTAGACCATTTTTTTTTACCTGCCCACGGCCCTCTGAAAGTCTCAAACGCCCACAATGGGGCGTTTTCGCCCACGTTGATAACCTATGCTGTAGATGTTTGCATTTGTCTCTTTTTAGTGTCGCTAATTTTCGTTTCATCGAGTTTAAAATCTCAACTGTGCTAAAGAAGTTTTCACCATTGGTTTTCACTTAAAAAAAGCTTAAAAATTATTTTAGTCTACCAATATAAACTCCTTGATCTAAAATTTTGTGTTTAGTATTCGTTTAGCTTTCACGTTACCGAATTAGTGGTTGTGTTCTCGGCTAATTGAGATTAATTAATACGCGAGCTTCTTACGGTCGGCGCCAGGGGAGGATAAAGGATACCAATATTAAAATAAAATGGCCCCGGGCTTGGGGCGGCGCTCATTTTCCTATTAATCCAGTCATTATGTATAGATATTTATTAAAAAAAAAACTATAAAGGTTCGTTGCCGTTGTTGAAGCCGGTTAAAAATGCACGTGCTTTTTATTACAGTTGCATAAAAGTGGGTAAGTAACTGCCTACAATTTATTTTAGTGATAGTAAGTAGAAAAATCGATATTTTAATGATATACATCGATTTACTTTGGGAAGCGGGTATGTATACCGCTGCCCTGGATAATCAACACCTCTGCCATAAGTCACCCCGAGTGGTTCGCTACGTTTGGTGACTAAGCAGGGGTGCCCGTATTCATGGGGTGAGGTTAGTCAAGGTGTTGGCGGCCGATTCGTCTGCCCACCAGCTACGTGGCGGGCCGGATCGGGAGAGAATGTTTGAGTCCCTTTGACTTCTCAAATCTACTCTCTCGGAACATCTTCTTGCAGTGGGAGGGAAGGGTTCATACGTTCGTCATCCTGGATACGCTGACTCCCTGATTCCTACCCACCCCTAATACCTTTTTTCCTTCCCAGAACTTCCTCTCGTTTCTTTACTAAAAAGAGACCTGAGGGATTTTATCAGGGCCTCCTACGTGGAACTAATGTAAAAAAAAAAATTTTATGACGAATGTGAAAGGAGTGCACGCAGGACTTGAAGAGACCTACTTTGTAGGAAGGAGAAAACACAGAACTCGGTGGTGTCTGAACGATATTACACTGGTGTGACTTTCAAGTGCCGAACGTACATACACTGCTAGAATTACACACGGACGAAATTACACATGGAGGGAATTACACCCACTGGAATTACAAACGTCATAAAACATACTTTTAATAGGTTTAAATTTTGTCGGGAAAGTGTTTGAGTGATTACTAAATGAATTTCACATTTAAGAAAAACAAGAGTTTGGTAGGAAAAATATTTAAAAAAAAATTATAAGATTTACACTATTTATAGTGTTATGACAGGTACATTTTTTTAGTATTATTTAACAGATTTTTAACCATACTAAATGGCTCATAAATCGTTTTGTCCGTGTGAATTGCGAATTCTTCATTATATATAAAGTCTGCGGAAGCATGAAACTACCTGTTGTAGATATTATTCGTGTAAACTTGCATTATTAACTCGTGAATTGTTTATGGGATCATCTTTAACACTCAAAATGTTATTAACAGATTGCTTAAATGCTAAATTAATTCAACAGCGCCGGAATTAACGAATTAAAACGCTGCATTCAAGTTAAAATACGATGTAATTTTTTGAAGTGCGATGATCTTAACTGATTATAAGGTTCATTATTTTCGACATACCTGCAATATTTTTTATTTATTTTTTTACATTATACATTTTTAATTAATTTCAAGCTTAGGAGTTGTACAATATCCTCTCGTCCGTTTTGCTAGGGATGTCTCTATTTTTTTTTATTACCGCACAGTGTCCCAACTGCTCCAGACTGGAACCAGTGAGACTATGGCATCCCTAATTCGGGTATGTTGAGAGGCTAAAAGTAGTCTAGGGGAAGGAGATAGGGAAGAAGAAGGTGGGTAAGTACCTGGCTATTCAGATCTGGTCACCAAACACGGCTAAAAGCCATATTAAGCAACTTTTCAATTCTGAATGGTGGTCTTACACCAGGACGATACTGAGATTATCTTCCACTCTGGAACGTGCCGCAAATATACTATATATTATTTTGAAATAACACAAATTAATCAAATAAAATTTATTTGCCACGCCGGGATTCGATCCCTGTGTTGTGGTGGACGAAATAGACATATTAATATGACAGATATTAAACAGTGTGTGCAATTCACCACGCGGTAGAAGTGAAACCATCAGAAAACTAAAGTTGACAAGAGTGGGGAGGCTACGAAGCACCGCAAAAAAAGGAGAACGAAGTACCGCATGGAGGAGACCGATTAGACTATCTCATTCTCGCGCATGCTAAATCATATACCTAGATGTATGTGATTGCCACTTTTTAGTGTCGCCATTTTTTGTTTCATCAAGTTTCAAATCTCAGCATCGTTAAAAAAGTTTTCACTTCAACAAACTATATCTATGACTTTTATTTTTTTTTTGTTGGAGTTAGAATTTTTTAATTTGATTTTCAATTTTGGTTTTTACACCCTGCTATTCTTTTAAATGCAGTATAGTAGGTACCTTAAAAATACATTGTTGTCTTCAAGAAAGTCAAGAATACTCTCAGTATCGCTATGGTGATAGATCACCATCCCGAATCCAAACAGTGCTTAAAATATCCTTAGCCCTGTTTAGTAACCAGGTCAAAATAGGCAAGATCTTCCTAACTTCTCTTCTTTGTCTCGTTTCAACCTTCAGAACACTACTATTTTTAATTGATTTAAAAATAATAATTAATATTAGACGAGTTAAAGTATTTCACCAAAAAATGTAGACATAATTTGTCTCGACGCCACCTAGTGGGAGATTTAGCACTTACAATGCCTTTCTCACATAAAAATAAAGTTGGTTGTTTGCAGGTGGAAAAATGTAATAAGCAGTAATTGTTGAATGAAACACTAGTATATATGGAATTATTTGGCGGGCAGGAGATAAGCCGACGTAGCTCAGTGGATAAGAGCAGTTGACCGGAAATCAGAAGGACGCGGGTTCGAGTCCCCTCGGCGGCATGTATCTTTTCTCGGGAGATTTATTTCAATGTAGATGAGTTTTTCAGGCTAATAATTATTACTTATAATAATTGTTACGCTTCAGAACATTTCCCAAATTTATTGTTATTTACCTGAACAAAAATTACCTTATTTTTTCGCATTATTTTCTATACACTGCAATTTTGTAGAGAACCATGTTTTCGAGTATTATTTGTTAGATAAATTACGTTGTTAAGTTATTATTTTTAGATAAATAATATCGTCTCATCTCATGAAAATAATATCACCTTTTTATATCTAACGAATGCTTAACATCACACTTATCAGATAAAAAAAAACAATGCACATAAATGTACTCGTAGAAAACAATTGTCAGTTGTGGTAAACAGACCTTTAGTAAAGGAGGCCATACACGATCGAGCGCAGTTTGATAAGAGCCACCAGAGAGTAGGTACAGTATTCAGGTGTTCAGGTACCTACCCGGCAAAATAATATAATAACACGATATCGACGCATCGCAGTGGAACAGCACCCATCATTACGGAGATTGTCTTTCTCGATGTGTCGTCTCCTGCCGACGCGAACACTTGGCTCTCCAGATGCCGTGACCGATGTGTGTGGAACGCTTTATGCGATTATTAAATTAATTTAATGCAGGTACTACTTAGAGGCATCGCTTTCGGATCACAAAGTACAGGTTTTTTCTTTTTTTTTTAATTTTTCCAAAAATTTTTCTTTTGATGTTTTTTTTACGTTAACTCCACTCAGGAGACACTGAGGAAAATAATTTCACTCAGGGCCTATGTCATCTCAGGGAATGCGGTGTGGAGGGTCTTTTTAAGAAAGGGGAGGAGAGGAAATTCTGGGAAGGAAAAATGTATGAGGGGTGGGTCAGCGCCCTTGAGGTGATTTTTCACAAAAACGGCGCTATATAAATCGTCCAAATATTATTATTTATTATTATTGAAATCTATGAGTCGATGTGTCTAGGAGAAACGTATTTCCCATATTATGCTACGTTTCGGAGACCCAATTCAATTAAACTGGCGAATAATTGTATAAGAGATTGTAATACTATTTATTTTGTTCAATGTTTTACAAATTCAATAAGAAATGTGTGGAAACTTCTGTCGAAGCTGGATAGAATAATCATTTATTTTTAGGAAAGAAAATTTGTATCTATTCTCGTGCATACATTTTACAGATGATTACTGTAGCTTACACAGATAATAAGTTTCAGTAATACAAAAACTGTTAATTATCAGTAACGTATTTAAATAAGTTTTGTGAACACCTCACTATTTTTTATGTGAATATCACACAAGAGTTCCAACTGCTATCGTCTAGAGCCAGTGATACTATGGTATCCTCAATTGGAATATGTCGTGAGGCTGAATGCAATGGGGATGGGAAGGAGATGAGTAAGAGGAAGGTGAAAAAGTACCTGGCTATTTAGATCTATTAACCAAATACGACTATATCCACTTTAAGCAATGTTTCAATTCTAAATGGTGATCTTATACAAAAGCGATACTGAGAGCATCTTCCACTGTGAAACGTGCCGCAAATATACTCGTACAATATATTATTTTAAATCAATTGATTTTTAAATAATAAAAATAACCCAAAAAAATATTTGCTCTCGCCGGGGTTTGTACCCGCGACCGCGACCTTCAGAGCGCTAGTCGAAAGTCTTACCCCTCGTCATCTGAGGTGTTCGCATATTTTAGATAAAGTGTTAAATATAAAACGCACTACCCTCCTTGAGACTCAAGGGGGACACTGTGGGTCGACTCACGGCGGCAGTACCGTATATATATATAAGGTTATCAAAATATTCAATAGACACAATTTAGTATGAAGTAGTTAGTGAAAATGATGAAATATTATGTAATTATTTTATAGATAACAAATATTATAATCAATAATTATCAGCCTGAAACACCCATCTACATTGAAAAAATCTTCCGAGAAAAGATACTGGCCGCCAACGGGAATTGAACCCGTGTCCCTCTGATTGCCGGTCAGCTGCTCTGACCACTGAGCTATGGCGGCTGACACTGAGCTATGGTCAGAGCAGCTGACCGGCAATCAGAGGGACACGGGTTCAATTCCCGTTGGCGGCCAATATCTTTTCTCGGAAGATTTTTTCAATGTAGATGGGTGTTTCAGGCTGATAATTATTGATTATAATATTTGTTATCTACCCTTTGTGCTATGCTTAAAAATCTTGTTTAAACGTTAGTTTATTAATAAAAAAAATAATTATTATTTTATAGCCTACCTATATACATGTACTTCCGGAAGGTATCGCGTTATTTCTAAGTGATACAAAGAAGAAAAAAACATGTTTTATAAACTCGCTCTAAATTACTCCATAATTACGATTTATTGTGCAGATACGTATCCTTTCGGTTACAAGGATGTAAATTACGCTCCTTTACCTAGATCGCAAAAAAACTACTTTGTGTTCATGAAGAGGGGTTTAAATGACCCTCCCCTTTCCCATTCCCGACAATTAAAATGCAAAACAAGACGAATGCACACTGCACACATTAATTATGATTGTTCTCCGAGCTCTTGACAGAATAATGTGAACTACAACACTGTACTAAAGGTCACTGGGAACGGTAAGAAATAATTTAACTTAATTTCAACTTTTCAACGGTGTAGCTGTCACATTTCAATATCATTAAATTATAACATGATATATTTATTCGGTAGATAAAATTCAATACTTATATTATATCTTTTTTAATCGGCGAAGTTACGTTGTTTCGATTCTTGAATTCTCAATTAAGATACTTACGAAAAAAATGTCATCACACCCTAAGGTGATCCACTAGTCCTTAACAATTGAAATCGGAATCCCCGCCTCTTTTTGGGAGACATTAAAAAATACTTGACAAGTCTTGAGAAGACGCTTTTGGAAAGGAGAAGGTATTTGAGAGTAATTTTACAGGTTTATTTCGTAAAGGCCTACAACAAACATTAACTCCTTTCTTACGAAATTTAAAATCGATTTCACGGAACCAAGGGACGTGGAGTCTAAGGACTGACAAAATGCACATAGTCTGTATGCCGACGCCATAATTATCAATTCGAAATTCGTTGAACGCCGCCTATTTTGATTCGGTTCCATGCCAACTCAGAATGAAACCAACTCAGAACCACCTCAGAAAGGTCATTAAAATCTACGAAAACATAAATTTAATATAGCCGGTAACTTTAAACTAACTTAACATATTATTTGAACAGTGTTTTTATATTTTTTATCATCACTCTTAATGACCTTTATGAGGTGGTTCTGAGTTGGTTTCATTCTGAGTTGGCCGGTCACCTTTGATTCATGCCGAAAAAAACAGTGCGAAATTACAATGTTTCGTTTTATTTTGTGAAATTCTGTAAGAAATATTACAATGCTTTCCGATCATTTTCTAAAGAAATTATTTTGCCATATAATACCTACAATAAACTTTATCCTAAAAGAGGTTAATTATTAGGAAATTTTGCACGTGAAAATATTTTTTATAGGCCTGATATTTTATTTTTTACCAGACTTAAAATAAGACTTATTTAAAAAATACTGATTATTTCCAAGGCCAAGATGTGTTCTACTCGTAATATTTATTTGAAGCATCTATAATGTTTCTAAGGGATCAAATTTTCAAACTGAAAATACATGCTTTCTATAATTTTGCATTATTTCGCATGGCTTCATCTTAAACATTAACCCTAAAAGGATTTTTAGGCTGAACAGAGCTAATTGAGATCAATTTGAAGCCGCGGAGTGAGTGTGAAGACGTATGAAAAATGCCCTTATCTACTTAATGTTATCATGATATGTTTTATTCCCCGATTCATCAAATACCCAAAAAAATCATAAGCTGTAATATGCATTAATAGTATAAAAATAAAATCAGTGTATGTATGTCTCCTAATTATAAGATTAATAATTATTGGATCGAATCCATACAGAGAAAATTAACCCATGGAATTGCTTATCGCGATTTGGAACGTACAATGACGGTAGGTATATCCTATCTGAACATCCCTTAGAGGACATTTAAGTAGTTATATTTTATTAAGTAGGTATAGTAGGTATATCGTATTTACCCTAAACCGACTGCATATATCATACGAATGCCAGTAGGCCAACTGTCGAGGGATCAACTGTCATGTAATCACACGTTGAGATTTAGAATCTTCGACCAGACTTTATTGATCGATGCTTAGAATCGTAAATGTTTCTATGAACTGTTACGTGAAAAAAAGTAGCCGGAGCATCATAATTTTAGTAGATTGTTGCGCGTGCTAGTGCCGTAGCACTCTCACCTCTCTAATTCCGGATAGTTGAGTGATTGCATGACAGTCAGCAGTTGGCTGTGAGGCTCACGCACATAAACACTGCCGCAACCTCCTCCCGGCCAACCCCGGGTACCCCAGTCTACTCCACTCTGTCTCACTCTGCCCTACTCTGCTTTACTCTGCTTGCATGCACGTGGTCTTTTAACAATACTTAAAATCAGATCTGAACATCTCACGCTGTCCGCTGATGTCCCCGAAAGAGTTGTAATGCGAAAGCCAGACGAATGGTGAATATCGTTCAACTCTTCAAATTTATTTCTGAGACTGTGAAGTGCCGGAATGGGGAATTTTGGTAAGACAGTGTCCTGGTGTTGTTAAAGTAAAAGGGTATTAAATGTCGGCAAGATCTTTTTGGAATATGGATGTTGATTATTTGAAGCAATTCAAGACAGTTAATTTTGTAATGAAGTATTTTATGCAATAGCTATTATGTTTATTCTTCTTTCTGAAAGTTTTAATTTGTACATTTTACCCAGTAGGTTATAATCAATGTTTTGTACAGAAATATGCAATTTATAGTTTATATACCCCAGGAACTTATGTTGAATCTTTTCAATGCTATCGGAATGAATAATGTAAAAGGGAGACCATAACGTAGAGTTATACTCTAGTTGGCATCTAACAAAGATTTTATGTAACATGAAAATAAAGATTTTATGTAACATGAAAATAAAGATTTTATGTAACATAAATTTTTGAAGTCTTTTGCAGCTCTCAAAATAAATCCGAGAGTCTTTAAGGGCCTTATTGATAATTTCTTAATATTACATACAAATGTTAGTTTGCTATCGAACATTATTCCTAGGTCAATAATTTCATTAACGCAATTTAAATTTTTATCTTTAAATGTGTATTGAAAAAATATTGGATTATGGTTGATGAAGATGAAAAAGGGAACCAGGTTTTGTGCTGAAATTTGGAATTATATATAGGTGGTTGGTTCTTTGCACAAAACAAGTCATCATCATCATTTTTGGCTCTACAACCCCTGTTGGGTCCTGGCCTCTTCAAAAATCTTCCTCCACTCATCTCGGTTTTGTACAATTTAGAAGTTCGAAGGTAGATACGTCAAAACAAATACCTATGCCCTATGATATAATGTTATTCATTCCTAGTACCTGATGTACATTTTTTTGTAATTTATTACTACGCGTTTCTAAAAGAAGAAGCAGTGATGTTTCTATGTAACTCACTCCATGTCTGAAGTACTGGTATAGTGATACAGCATAGCATGCCACCGTTTGATGGCAATAGCGATAAGGTGAATCCACGACCCAAGAACAACCATACACCTCTAGTACTACCACAGTTCTGTATGCAAATGCCGAATGAATGAATTGAAATATCGCGGACACGGGGAAGTAGGAACTACTAACTACTATTATAGTAACAGTGAATTTGGCGTGTTACACGGCTGGCGATGGCGTGGTGTGGTGACGGTGGTCCACGTCACGTCTGCACGCGCGTGATGAGCTGCGTGACAGAGCGCCTGCGTGTCTGAAGATGTTGTTCCACGCACGCCAAAACCGAAATCCAACTGTTCTAAATCACCATTTCTATACCGGCTGCATTGCCTGCTGCCCCGTTAGCCTGTGCTACTGGCCGTGAATGACCACGTGATATATTTGCTTTTTTTTCAGTGTTTCTTGTACATAGTTTTTTGGATGATTACGTAAATGTTGCTCAATTTGTTAGTATGGTTAACATCGTATTACGTAATGCACTTTATAATATATCTACAGCTGTGAATTGAACAAATTTTGCATTTCATTTGCAGATTTACTCGAGAATACAATATTATTGTAAAGTACATTTCATCATTGGCGTAACTCGTTTTATGGTTCAAAGCTTTTGCCAGGAAGTAGAATTTTTCAGTAGCGCTTTATCTTAACTTTTTAAAATCTGTTGTAGATTTTCTGCTTATATTGGCTGTAAATCTGTGTACGAGATAAAAGGAAAAGAAAAATAACACGGGATAAAATTTGATGAATTAATTAGAGATATATTTAATCCATCTTCTTTTCTAGAGCAATGCACTGTTCCACTATCCTATATCATGTACTAGCTGACCCGGCAACGCGTTTCTGTGCCTAACGAAACACAACTCAATGTACTGGATGGTTACCCAACCTTTATAACCACGATAAATTAACTCACATCGCCATCTTTTAATTTGTACACAAATCAAATCCACACCGCTTGTCAGCCCGCTCGTCCACCACACACAGATATTCTCATATTTCAACCAATTTACACAAAACCTTGACAAATTATATACCTAACTCGTCATGAATCACTCTATCTATTGTTGAAAACCGCACGAAAATCCGTTCATTAGTTTTTTAGGTTATCGCGGACAGACAGACGCTACAGAGGACTTTAATTTATAACTATCTGTGTGATGTGGCTAACGGAACGCAATGCCATCTACCGGTTGGTTACCCAACCTTTATAACCAACGCCATCTGTTAATTTGCATACAAATCAAATGCATAAAATCAACACCGCCCACTTGCCAGCCCGCTTCCTTTATATATCATATATTTCAACCAATTTACCCGAAATCTTGACAAATTATATACCTAAACCTTCCTCATGAAACACTTCCTCAAATCTATTGGTGAAAACCGCATGAAAATACATTAATTAGTTTTTGAGTTTATCGCGAACAGTCAGACAGACGCGACGGAGGACTTTAATTTATAATATGAAGAGATATGCATAGATGTCACGTCCCTGCTCCAAGTCTACTGATTTCTACCATCCCTTCCAAAAGCCGCTCTTGACCTTGTGTTAGTCCACATTCACGTAACTCGTCGAGGAGTTGAATATGAACCGCACCAGCGCGGTGTTTGGCTGAAAACGCAAGTGTCCGTGTTGGATTCTCATGTGGAGATCTGCGGGCCTCACGTGAGCGGTAATAACACCGTAGGAATACCTTACGCAGACGTAGTACGGGTACGTAGGACATCAGCCGAGTGGCTGACTGCTTGCCTGTTTGCGTGCAGAGTGGTAACTGACCGCCGGCATGCGAACCCTGGAGTCCGTGACGTCAGCGGGTTCGTCACGGACATCCACTCCTCCACTGCCTACTGACTAGCGCCTACCACCTTCTACCTTCTCGACTACTTGTTGGATGTGTACCGTGATGATAGCAGAAGGCCGCTGTACTGTTGGGTTGTGTGTTGTGATTTATGCATGTCTTGCACGGGTTGAAAAAACGACAGCACGACTCGCTTTTTGGCAGCGTGACCCGACTCAATTTAGAACCACTTCAGGTGCTTTCTTAGACTGAGATTCAGGCATGGAATTGCCGAGTAAAGTTTAGAGCATTGTTAGTATTTCTATACCTTTCAAAATAAAATAATTACACGACCCCTTAAACTAAACTAAACGCGGAATTGTCAGGCAATGAGAAAAGTTTTTGATGAAATTATTGCAAGTACACTAAAGGGGAATCGAAAATCGAGGTTTGAGTTAAAACATCAGTCATCTTGCAAGTAAAAAGTAAAGATAGATTAGTTAATTTTACTATAAACAGGAGACAGATTTTAACGTACACCAAATAGCAGATTAATTTCACTGGAATTGATAGCTTTGAGATCCGAGCAAACATCTTAATTCTTAAATTATTTTTTTACGTATTGCATCGTAGCAGATTTCTAACGTTAACTTTCTTAGATCATAAGAATTATTAAAATATACAATTGTAAAATTACATATAAATGAAGACGATAAACGCAATAATAATTAATGGCATTTATTAATAAGTAAACACTTATTAAGTGTTATTACGTAGGTGCCATTTATGTATCATTGTAATGTAAATAATATAAATATGCATCATTTAACTTTTCTATTTCACGAACCGCTTATTTAAGTTGTTTTTATACGGAAGTGATTCTCTAATCCTCACAGGCTAAGTCAATACGCTCCGGTCTGATGCAATTACGGCAAATCCAATTAATTGTTTGTAAATTGCATTAACTGCATTTATGAAACGCCAGCAAAAAGAGAAATTCTTGATACCGTCCGATTTATCCAAGGATTAATTACGCCTTGATTTGTACCGCTACTGTAACTCGATGAACTCTTAATATGATTAATTGTTTAGTGCAGAACCTTTTGTTTAAGTAGACATCAGACATGTCGTTCACATGCCGCTGGCTCAGTCCGAGATTAGCCTGAAAGCTTTGACCGTTTAAAGAGTTCGATTTTTAAGCTTTGGTTTGTAATAAAGCTCAATTGGATTATTGTACGATAAGCTATGAAGCATAAAGGTCATTTAACTCAGAGTCTTTAAGACATTGTATATATGAATGGATAAATAAGTTTTGTTACAAAATCAAAGTTGTTTGGATTACAAGCAGTACTTTGTCAAAGTGATAAATTATAGACCAGAACATATCTGAGATTTCCGATGATTTTAGATGAAAGTTTGGTAGAAATCACTCTACCCAAGCAAAAACAGTTTATTTGAAAATCTGTAACGTAAAACCTTCTTTCGTTTAAACTTTTGAAGTGGACATCATAATAGATTTTAAAGTTTTGAATAAAGGTTTATGATTGAACATGTTCTAAGATAATGTTGCAGTTGTTTTTTCGTAATTTTGAATGATATTTTAATTTCTTCTATTGTGTGGCACGCAATTGTATCATTTGAACAGGTTTTAAATAGAAAATTTGGCACATTCAGACTGATTCAGCATTTTTATCAACATGATCGGTGATCATTGATTTGAGCTATATAAAAATGTGGGTTAAATATCGTGGCAAAGCTGGCCATTAGCCGATCAATAGATTAGTTTTGCGTGAAGATAGTTGCATCTAGCAGCAGGTAGCCTATAGAGCTTTGGGTAAGTCCAGTGTAGGAGCATTCAGCCAGCAGCTGTCTAATGAGCTAGAGTGTATTACGTAGGCTAATTAACCATGCAGGCGGATAAGGGCAAATTAAGTGCAGAGGTTAAATCGCACTATCAACAGCGCTGTACTTTAGATTAGCCGCTGCAATCAATGCCGGCTATATTGTGGATGTATGGGGAATCCAGAATAATTAGCAGGGGTGGTTAAAACTTGTAAAAGAAATCACAAAATATTTGTTAAAAAAAAAAAAATTGCATTATTTTTTAATATTAGGCAGTCAATGTAACTTAAAGCTGCACTCAAATTAGCATGCCGCATTAGCCAAGATTATCGTGATTTAGTAGGTGTATACATGTATTTATCATGAAATAAATTAGGAATCCCTGTAGATAAATGAATGACACATAATTTATGAAAATCTATACCTAACAATTGATACGATTACTCCTCGCTACCCACTACTTAAAAGTCTGCTTATAAAGAATTTCTTTATATTCTTTTATAAATTCTATGTATTTTTGCGTCAGTACATAATAAGCTTATGGAAGTTCAACAAGTCACCAGAGATAATTGAACAGGCGTGGTTCTAGCCGCTAATCCACTCTGCCAACCCGGCCATTGGCTTCTGCGATCCACTTATACGATTCTACCATTGGTTTAGACTGGACACTATTAAATAGCTGACTTGGCACTTGACTTGGATTTGCTGCGACTAAACCTCGTCGTGTGACGTTAAACAGGGCTACTGTTTAATGTCAACCTTTCCATTTATAAACTGCCACCGTATACTGCGAAGCCTGCAATTGGTTCGCTAATTTATCTAACTATCAAGTAGTAGATAACATAAATTCAAGTAATTCAATCATATACACTTGTAGCGAATGAAAAAAATAATGTATTGACTTCTCTCAGGGGATGAAATCAAAGGCCGTTAAAATTTTGTAAGATTTTTTAGAAACTGGTTAAATTGTTTACAAAACTACGTTTTCTGTTAATTTCCACCTAGTTTCCGTCGCTTACAAAACCCTGAAAGGATTAAGGGATTGAAGGCTTTGCCTAACCACAGCGAAGGGGTAGTTTTTATCCATGCAGTGATATTGATACCCTCCCTCTCCCCAAGCCTTTGCGTGCGTGGCGTTTGGCCCTGCGGGGGTTGGGGTTAGGAGTGTATGGTATTACCAGTGTTGGGGTAATCGTTCAGAAATACATTACAAAAGTGGACAGTGTTTTGGGACATTTGAAATAATTTCAGTGTTGGATGTTTTCCCTTAGGGGTCAGTGGAGTGGTACTAATCGAATTATTTGTAATCGCTGATCTGGGGTGCGTGATCTGAAATCGATTCATTGTTCAACAAGTTATTATTTTGATTGAGTCGTTCAATTTACTAAATCGATTGTAGGTACATTTACTGACCTCACGAACAAGTTTAGTAATGTATCGTTTCGTGGCTACATTAATACACGTTTATTATTGATTGTTTATTATTTTGTGAAAGTTTGTAACTTGATCTCGCTATGTTTAAATTAAATCAAAGTGAGAACAGGTAAGCTTTTCATCAAACAGACGGTTAATTTTACAATCCATCGCTGCGATAAACACATTAGCAAGAATCATTTGACGGCGAGACGTGGAAAAGTGTTAAGTTTCTTGACTCTAATTCTAGAGGGAGCTGGTTCAAACCCAGGCCAGGAAAAACTAGTAAAAACAATGTTTTTTTACAATTTTTTATGCGAGTACCGCACGAGAATCTATTTCAGTGAGACTTTTTTATCCCCCAGTAAAGGTATTTTGTGAGGTTGAAGGTTTTAGAGAAGGGAAGGAGATGTGGTAGAGGAAGGTGGGGAAGCATGTGGCTATTCAGATCTGGTCACCAAACACAACTATAGCTATTTCAAGATTCAGATTGGTCGTTTTTCACCAGGGCGACACTGAAATTGCATACCACTAAGACGAACACACAGAACGCTGCAAATATATTATTTTTAATTAATACATTGTTAAATAACACATTAATTATTAATTTATAAATTAATGTATGTGTAATAGTATAAACGGTCTCCTCTTTGTGCGGTGCTTCGTAGTTAATTTTCTGAAGGTGTCACTTCTACCGCGTTTGAATTATGCACTTTGATTTTTATTATTACCTATATGTAAATATCTACGAATGTTTGAATGTTAGAGGGAGTGCGCTAATGTTAAAGACGATAATCATGAAGCTTAAAAAAAATGTGAAAATGTTTAATAATACACGGCTCGTTTAAAATAGAGCAAAAATCTGGCGGGAAATATCTTAAATAGCATATAAAGAAACACAAACACACCTTTTCATGCTGAAGTAGATATTTTTTATCGATAATCTATATGGATTCAGAAAAAATGTTCTGCGATTGCTGAAAAATATGTACCTAGTGCTAATTTATTATGTATCATTTGTAACTCAAAATGTTTTTAATTTTATTTTATCTGATTTTTATTTCAACTGCTTCAAAAACCATTTGACTGATTGATTTTATGTAATTTTAACCTATTTCTATAACTGAGTTTTTTATAACTGGGTTGTTCTCATGTGTGTGAGAATAATCTATAAAAATCATTAGAAATAAATAAATAAATTATCTATATAAATTTTTTCTATCGAAGGAATTTCATATAATTGAGGCGTTTCGGCGTGGTATGGATATTATCTTCAAGAATAACATATTTATATTCAGAGCGTTCAAGAGAAATATGTTATAAAACAGTAGAAATTCATAATGCGGGTGCTTAAGTAGGTACCTACATATATCAGATTGTACGGACATTTCCATTTAATAATTATTATATCACTAGTTATAAAACTCTCCGTTAGTTACGTATTATTAACTGCGGTAGTAAAGTGTGATATAAATAGCAGGTGCATTACGAATGAATGGTGGGTAATTAATAATGTAGTTTACTTGTAATAGAACCGAACCGTCTAACTTACGGTACCTCCGCTACGTTGATGATTACTCGTATCTCACTTGACGGACCGCAGGAAGCGCCTGACACACGTGGGTCAATCAGGCATTATACCTGCAGACTTCAGACACCTGTTTTCTTTGATCTGTGGTGACGTGGTAGGACAGACTTAGCACCTACTTGTAGTGTATATTATAACAAGCTGGTACCCGGCATGCCTTGCAATGCAACTACGTGTTTCTTTCCATTCGTCCTGTTCCCCTTCCGCCCCCTTCCTCCTCCACCTTCCCCGCCTTCACACTCCACCAGTGTTGCCAACCCGTTTTTTGAAAAAGATGTAGATCGGACTAGAAAATTACGTAGAATCGTATAATTTGGATTATGAAAAGTTAGTAGATCTACGTTTGTTTTTCTGATGGAAATATAGAAGTTAGGGTAGGTGAACGTAATTAGTTATTTCTTGTAGTAATTAAGTTGAAATGATCTATTACTTTTAATGCATTTTTTGCAAATTTTAATTATTTTTTTTAATGATTTATCATAGGTTCTCAACCTTGCCTCTCACTTTTGGTTCTCAATTTTGCCCACCGCCCACTTTGAGATTTTTTTTAGAGACCCCTTTTTTCTTATGGGGGGGTTAATGGATTCAATTTTCTTCCACTTCCTCAACTACCGAAACATGTGATTTTTTGCACACGTGATAAAAATGATTACAATAGACAAAATAACAAAAATTAACCAATATTAAAGTTTATTTTGCTTTATTAGTACGTGATGAGCGTGTTTTTTTTTTGTCTTTTTAGACCATATTTTTTACCTGCCCTCGCCATCACTGTGCCACCTCAACGCTCCCTATTTGGGTCTTCTACTGCCCCAACGTCCACAAAGGGCATTATTACCCACGTTGAGAACCTAAGGTTTAAATTAAACGAAATATAGTTTTTGGTAATTATGCAAATGTGGGGTAATAGGCAATATTTAGGGAAAAAAAACATGAATATTGAGTAAACAGTTAAGGTCAAATACTAGCAATAAATAACTTAGCGATGCCTTTGTCTGAAATTGTGTATTTTACCGGGAAGTAGAAGATTACAACTCCAATAAAAAAAATTATCGTAATAGTTCGAAATTTTCCTAGATTTGTGCTGATTTCCCTTTTGCCTAAAAATATTTTTCTCCTCTAGATCTAGGGAAATTTACCTAGACATCCCAACCCCGGCGCGGACCCTAGTATGAAAAGGAACGTTGGTTGGAGTCCGCGCCACATACTTTGCCCCGCAGACGGGGGTGCCACCGTAAAGTAACGGAAAATATGCTTCTTCAGCCTAGTGAGTTATGTTATTTTGCAAATTTGACATAAAATACGTAGATTCTGGACTGAAGTTAGTAGGTGTTCAGGAAGGACCTAAAATACGTAGATCTACGTAAAAAGACGTAGAGTTGGCAACGCTGCACTCCAGTCTCGTGCTTCCCCCGTCCCGCGAATCCCCCTCCGCGTTCCATACATTCAGTCCCGGTGCATTCAGTTTTCAAACAGCTCGCATGCCAACTATTGCAATTTTTTTTACAAATTTCATAATGCCAGAGCTCACCAGTCTGTATAGAAACCTTCGCGGGTATGCGCACAACAACTCAACAAAATTTCATCGCAATCCAATTAATAGTATAGGAAATTATTTCATAACGCCAGACCTCACTATTATACAAAGGTACTATCGCGGGCATGCGCACATCAAAATCCCAAAGTTTCAACGCACTCGGATGAATGGTTTAGGAATGCATACGAGACAAACAAAGAAACATAATTTTTTTATTAAGATAAAAGCACAAGAGTACCAAGTACTTCCAGCTGTCTGGAGCCAGAGCCACTATGTCACCCCCAATTGAACTCTGGAGGGATAAAAAGGTAGTATCAATGTTGGAATGTTGTGATGGGTTGTTTGGCTTCAAAAATTACTTTTGGATTTGTAACCCAACCAAGAATAATTTTTAAAATTCAAAATGTACAGCAAATAACTAGTACGGTACGGATGATAGCTCTGTTATTGGCAGAACGTAGATAAGTCTTGTTTTAACGCGACTAGTTGGCTTTTCATCTTTCTGTAAGGTACATCACAAAAATGTATAAGTTAACAGTTACCACAGACATCGCGTCCAAAAAGTATGTTTTTAATTTTCTCTTATGATAAATCGAAACCAAAACTTCCTCTGAAAACATAAGCTTTGAAAATAATAAATACCTTAATAAAACACACATATTTGGCGCAACTTCTTATTTTTATTTAATTAAGTATCTAATTATATAATTTTTCCAAAGAAATGCCACGATCTCAATGATAATTCTTTTTTTAAACTTTCTTCAGGCCGGTAGATTCTATAATATAGATATTTTTTATTGATCACAGTAAGTGTAAAACGTTACTTGTGTCGTGATGGAGGACTTAGCCAATTGAGGAATTGAACTCACGACTCCTGGGGTGGGAACCAAGCGAAATGTCAACCACTGACCGGTCAAGATTATTCCAATCATGCGAACTCTGGAGGGATAAAAAGGTAGTATAAAACAATTTGGGAGGCGGGAATGGGTAAGTTTGGCGACTTAGCAAGGATGCCCGGGCTCATGGGGGTGAGGTTTGTCCGGATCCTGGCGGCGGATGCGTCTGCCCTACAACTGCGTGGTAAGCCAAATCGGGAGGGACTGGTTGAGGCAGATATTTTAATCTCTCCAGCGGAAATCTTTCGGAGCATCGCCTTACCGCAATGGGAGGGATGGATTCATACGTCAGTCACTCCCAGATTCTATACCCACCCCTCATTCATTTTTCCTTCCCAGAACTTCCTGTCCATCCTTTCCTAAAAAGACCTTCCACACAGCATTCCTAAATATGACAAAAGCCACCATCTTTAACCGGAACCGGAACGTAACAAACAAATTTACAGATAAATCAAATGCGAAATGGTTGCATTACGCTCAATCGATAAATTCGCTACGCTCAGTCAATAAAAAAACGATAAAAATGAAGAATTTCGTACTTTTTCTCATTTCTTGATTTCATCGCCAGGTAGCCGAGTTGATCTATATTAAACGTACTCGTGTGTGAGTGTGTGTGTATGTGTGTCGGTTAGATATTGCCAACAATTCAAATTGGCATTGCGTGATAGTAGGGATTTAACACATTCAGTGTAATTTCTGAAGCCATTAAATAATAAAATACACAATTACGCAAATTCACGCTGTTTATTTGCGTTATGGATTTTTAATTTATAACGTCTTCAAGGGGTTTCTTTGCTTGGATTTTAAATAAAATAATATTTCTTTGATTTCTCTAATACGTGCGAACTGTTTTTTTTTAAATTAGTTTGCGTATGCATTATAATCATGTTAGTATCTTATCTTTAATGTAGAAGGACTATTTCTTAAGCTCGTAAGCTGTGGCGATGTGAAATGTGCACTGATTTTCGTGAAATATTGTCAAAAAATTTAATAGGTCTTGTAATGTATTACAATTTTAATGTATTAATAATAATAATATGTATTATTCATAAGCGGAATTACATTGCCCTATCTCCGATACAAAGATTTCACACTATGGGAAATCAGTACTTAAGTGATGTTGACATATTCAACATCAACTTGGCGAATTTTGTGGATTTTGTAAAAAACTTATTCCAAAACTATTCCTAAACATATATGTATTTTTGTAAATTTATCAAATCACTGTATTTTTGTGACTTGTGTGCATTTTTATTTAATTTTATTTTTATCATTTCTTTATCTGTTTAAAAATCATCTGTCATATGTATATGTGTTTAAAAATCATCTGTCATAAACAAATTGTACTACTGTAAAAGCCCTCTGGGCGTTGAATAAATAACTAAATAAATAAATTACTATTTTATCCGGAAATGAATCTTATGTCGAATTCGGTATTCCGATTTCTACCGTTTTATAATATATTTCTCTTGAACACTTTAAATTTGTAAGTTTCTAAAAAAATATGTGATTTTTTTAAAGAAACGGTAATTATATCAAATTTTCTCGATAGAATAAAATTGCAAAGTATGCTCCGAAAATTATAATAACAACTTTTTTTCTGTTATTTTACATGTTTTGTGTATGAGAAAATTCATAGTGATTCATTAAATGCTAGTTTAGACATTCCACACGAGATTTTTGCTTTATTTTAAACGAGTCGTGTTATATTTTCGCTTAAATATTATCGTTTTTAATATCAGCGCGCTCCATTTACATTCTTCTTAAGCGCTTACTACCGGGCTTTAAGGCGCTATGTCCCTGTAAGACAAGAGATCCTGGGTTCGATTCCCAGTTGCGATTATTGTATTTTTCTGTTTTGTTCTGAATCAAGATTTATAAAGTAGTATTATCTTCTTCATTAATTTTGTTTTTTTATTTTATTTTCACAACTTAAGGAGAAAATGTAAAAACTCGTTAGTGACAAATTAAAAGTATTTTTGAAATGAAAACATCTTTGGCACCGTTGTGATTTAAAACTCGATGAAACGAAAAATAGCGATTAAACCTGCGAAAGAATGAGGTAGAATATTCGGTCTCCTCTTTGTGCGGTGCTTCGTAGCCTCCCCACTCTTGTATACTTTAGTTTTCTGAAGGTTTCACTCCTACCGCGTATGAAATCCACACTCTGATTTTTTTTTATTCTAAGAAGAATGCAAAGAAAAATAATTATGAATATTAATAACTAGATACAATGGCGATTGTAGTTTTTTAATCAATCATGTTAGAAATATTGTTTTAAGTAAAAATAAAAATTATACAATATGTCCCGAACAAAAAGCCAGTGAGTACAAGGTGCATGGGGCAACTAATATAATAGTAATATTGTTATTGTTCCGCCTCTCGTTGCAAAACTTGATTCTCCGGTGCCGTGTGAACGAAGCATAATAATTGCCTGCACCGAGTGCAACGGTGAAGAATAATAATTATTTCCCTGGTGCATATAAATATGCTCAGATGCAGTGTAATTATGTGCACAAGACTTTCAAAATTATCTCTTAATTAATTGACCGGATTATGCCGGAGATTTCCATCGAGAAATTAAACTTTGCTGTATGGATTTTAATTGTAACGCGGCAAAGATTCATTAGACAACTCCACCCGACTTTATTTGGTTGGTTCGTTAATACTTTGTTAGTAAAGACTTGTTTAGTATTTTTGTTTATATTGAGTTAATAATCAACGATTATATCCGATGGAACTTTATGGTCATTAAAAGAGCTTTCGTGGAACTCAATTCAACATAATATGTATCATATTATTTATTATTTTAATAAAACGGCTTCATTGCCTTTTATTTTTATTTTTAACTTAACTCGGACCCATGTGCTAATATAACATTTCCAGAGATATGTAAAACATGTAAGGCGTACCTGACTTATTGGCTAAAGTTCCGCGACAAAATATCCACGACAAAATATCCTCCTACAAAATATCCTACACACAAAACACCCTCCAACAAAGTATCTACTATAACCTAACCTAACCTAATCTAACCTATCAAAAAATGGGACAAAAATAATACAGACATCCTGAAAAGACAACAAATTATTTCTTCAAATACAGCAAATTTATTTTGTGGCACCATTTGAATAAATTATTGTACTGTTTTAATTTTGGTTAAGTTTTAGTAGATATTTTGTTGGGGAATGTTTTGTACGTAGGATTTTTTTTCGGAGGATATTTTGTCGCTTGATGAAAACGCGCATTAACATTGGGTAACTCATTTTTTTTTTTAATTTTCTTAGAAATGCAACAGATTTTTATGTCCGCGTTAAATCTTCCTCACAGGAAAGGCTAAACCCTTCCACACACTTTTCCACAAATGTTTATCTAGTCGATCCACACTATGTAAGTGCACTATATAAGTATAATAAATACAGAACAATACAAGTATAATACGTCAATCAACCAGAGACCAAATGGGAAAATAATTCACTGACTCCAGATATTTTCATATCAGAGTGTTCGGCTCGGCAGAACTCCTAACTGGAACGAAAAATCTTACTGATCCTTCAATATAAATATTTAAAAAATCTTTCGTAATCCTACATGTATTTAAAATAACTGATTTTTGCATTTTTACATATAAAGTAATTAAATATAAAAATTTGTTCGTGTTCTGCTATGTATTTATTTTAAGATTCGCGAGACAGCTGTTTCACCTTCTGAAGGCATTATCAGACAGTTTCATAATAATGTCTTCAGAAGGCGAAATGCATAATAATAATTACATAGCAGAACTTGTTTTTAATAAACTCTTTTTATAAATAAAATAATAATATTATTCAACAAATAATGGAATTCTACAAAATAAACTTGATAACAATAAATACCTCAAATTTAATAGGTATTTTAATTAAATGAAGACAATATTAGCGAAACTCATTCGAAAATCTGAAAATAGAAAAAATCTTGTTTGGAAGGCACTTCTAGTTTTATTTTTTTATTCTATGGTTATGGCGTTGGGGGCCACGAAAAAAATATGGTTTCCTTAGACTTAAAATACAAAAGTAGCTTCCAAAGAGCTGGCTTGAGAGATATTTCTGCATCTGCCCTATTCTATATATTTTCATTTTTTTGCGCTCAGCAAAATCACCGAGAAATCCGCTTTAATAACGACGATCTTCAAAATTTCGACTTCTTCAACTTCAAACCAATAGATCTCCAAGTGGGGAAACGATTAATTGGCGAAACATTGC
Organism: Limnephilus lunatus; assembly: GCA_917563855.2. Lineage (NCBI taxonomy): Eukaryota > Metazoa > Arthropoda > Insecta > Trichoptera > Limnephilidae > Limnephilus > Limnephilus lunatus. The sequence continues at coordinate 98,424,689 of OU830596.1, forward strand.
TAGTCAAATACTACAAAAAAGGGAAATGCTTAAAATACTGATATCAATTATATATATTATTATAATGATTATTGTCTTAATACAGTCCTGCAAGTATTTAAGGTGTCTGCTACCGTATTGGATATGATTAGCATACAAAGTTTGCCCGCAACACACCGGGCAATACAACCAGCGCCGGGAGTGCAGACTCTTGCCGGAGGCCGGTGATAGAGATGACTGAGACAGTCACGACGTTTGAAGGAATGCCTGTAAGAGCGCTCATTTATTTTCATATTCATTATTTGATCTGGTTTTGTTTAATTTAAACATTCGTTCACAAGAAGTGCTTGACGACCGTGTAGAGGCAGTGCATAATGCACGGACTTGATTTCAGATACATAATATAAACCAAGTAACTACTTTAAAAAATAAATTGATGCACGTGATTTGCAAGACATAATAGTATTTTGTACACAACTACAGTGTTGAAACCTTATGAAACCATGAAAATTGGATGGATAGACAGTCAAAATTTTAGTCTAGGTACATACTATAATGTGTGAAGACTCCCGTATTTTCTTTACTTTCCTTGTTAGTAGGCTTCTCTTGATCTCACCGAGTTTTACTTCCGTTTTCAAATGTATCACTTACCTACTCTGTAAATTTAATTGAAATCAATTTCAAAACAATATTTTCGTTGTAAAAATATAAGATCTGGTCCCAGGGGTTGTGGGTTCAAACCCATAAAAACTGAAAACACTAGGTATTCATTTGATAGGTGTTTTTTAATTAAAAAATATATTTTATCAAACTGATAAATATTTCGGTAAACGATGGTATATGGATATATTATATCGCATATGATAATGATGTAGATGTATCTTATTTTAATTAGGAGTTTTATTGGGTAAATTTACGATATTTTTGTTTCACCATTCAGATAACAACATAAACAGTGCACAAGTTTTAGATCAAATTTATTATAAATTAACCTAATTTAGTAAAATTATAAATAACAGAAGACCCAAGTGGGAGCCCTGTGGTATTTCAGATAGGTATAATACTTTAGATATTTTACTCACCACTATAGTTATTGACATCCAATTAATTTCCGTGTATATATGCTTATTCGCAGTGTACCCAGTTCACTCGTCGGTAAACCAGACAGTAGAACCTATAAAAGAGGAGGATGTTAAGGGTTGAAAGCCTCGTTATTTTCATAATTCATAGCTTCCTACTTTCTGCAATCAATGTAAAATATCAAATTTTAAACTACCTTTCTAACTGTACTCCCACACGGTAATAAGTCACTTGTGAGAGTCGTGACATTGCTTACTGCAAGTGCTCACTGCAATGAAACGTGGATTCGTGTATGTTGTATATGGGAGTCACCATATTAAAGTCACAGTAATAATTGACTCACGATAGGTAGGTAGCAGGTACAGAGTCAATCTGATTGGCAGGCGTTACACTGACTTGTTGCCTGTTACCTGGATGATTTACCGCCTGTGACTTTTGCTGTCTTGTCTACTCGGCTGACTGTGACATGGAAGTAACGTTACCTTATCAACCGTGTCTAAATACAACATATCTATTCACAGTTTGGTAAGTGTGAAGTTAAGGGTTATTTTAGGCTCATTTTACTATAACTGAAAAATACGTAAGTAGTTTAAATAATTTAATGCAACATAACTAATATTTAGTAGTTTCATCATAGAACCATTTATGAAAAAGACAACCCATTCGGCAAACCACTGACTGCATTTTTTCTGGATAAAGCTGGTTTTTCTGAACAAGGAGTGAGGTAATAATCATCGTTACTCGACTCATCGTTAGTCATGAGGTGAATCGCTTGCATTTAAGTAGTAGGTAGGTACGAGTCTACCCGGTTCACCAGCATTTTAGCTTATATTTTTAATGAAAGTCTTGAACTTAAAGTTAAGTTACACCTAGAAAATCCAGCCAGAGAAAGCTGAGCAAATTTCATCACTTTGATCGAGAGTTATTGCTATTTCCAATATCCAACAAAAAAAAATCTATAAACTAAATGTTTGTATGTTCGTATATATAATTTGAGAGTTTTGCTGAGCAAAACAAATACAATTTCTATAATTATTACAAACTGATTGTTCTAAGTAGAAAAGTAATGGCTAAATATCTGGTAATATCATTAAAAAAATACACCCACGACAGAGCTAAAGAATGTGAGAAAATACTCGTAGCACTGAAGTTCATTAATTTGTTCGTTGATTCACCAATATCAAAAGGTAATTATTTTAATGACCGCGGCTGTGTCTCTCAATTGGGCAGAGGTGTTTGGGCCGTGCGTTGTCGGGAAGGCTCTATATACCACTAAGGCTCTATAACAGCGGGTATACATCCACCCTGTCAGCCTTATCAACCGAAGGAATGCACAGTGGTGTTTGTTGTCCTGTCTTTTGTCCATTAAATGCTCCACAATATATCAGGCGGTGATAAGTTCGGCTCCTAAATTACGCCGCCTTAATATATTCAAAGGTCTCTGATGTCTTCATTCGGTGCGGTTCGAGCCACTGTGTACCTTTATCGAATTATCTCTTTTTTATTGAACAAACTTCGGCAGGTTCGGGCATTTTGTCTTTTGGGATTACCTCGGAGATTTTTCAATGGAATTACGTTGTTTATTTCACTGTTTACGGAGGGCTTCTTTATTTCTAACAGGCTATATATTATGTGATACAATGATACCTAGACACATTACAAAATAATGGGAGTAGATGCAGATAGCCAGGCAGGTACGCATTTATATCCAATTTACCTTACTTATGTACATCTAAATATTGACTAGTTTAATAAAAACAAAATATTTAATAATTGAACTTTTTTCTTTAATCATTTTTTAACACAGAAGTTGATAATTCACTGTCGAAAACATTGACAATAAGTTTAACAAAACACCTAAGGCATATGCATACTTAAATACCTATGTACACGTGTGGGGAGACGTTACTACATGAAGCCATTTGGGGCAGAAATTTAATCTGCAAATAATATAAATGTTAAACAATAATTTATTCGATCTTTCTATCCTAATTTAAAAGAAAATCAGAGTGTGCAGTTCACACGCGGTATAAGTGAAACCATAAAGAAACTAAAGTAGACAAGAGTGGGGAGATTACGAAGCACTTTTTTTTATCAATCTGAAGGATTTTTTTTCCATATTTTTGTCGTCGAATTCCAGTGCACCTTTTCCTATAGTACCTACATTTGGTCATCTTATTAGTATTTGTGTGTTTCTTCTTCGGAGTCGCTAGATGTCACTTTCTTTTGTCTTTTCTTTTGCCTGTTCATTTTGGAGTGTTTGGAAGATTGGATACTGATTTTACAAAAATGAAAATTTTTATTGTGGATTTTTAGAATTCGATCCTTGGTAGGTTAAATGTCTGCAAAGTTCGTCAGGCGCTTTATACCACTCCACCACGGGAGACTTGCGTGGATCTGTGGATTTATCGTAATATATTTGAACCGACAACCCGTGAAGTAAATGAATATTTAATTGCTATCTCATATTTTCGCAGGTTTCGAATTTCAAATCACAACGGAGCTAAAGAAGTTTTAACTTAAAATATCAACTCTTTCCATAGAAAATGTAACTGACTTAAAGCGAAATTAATTCCACGTAGCAAAATATGAAAATTTAATGAATCAATTAATTAATTCGTAAAGTTAATTTTCCAAGGAATGAAAGCTCGCGTCTACCAGGATACCAGGCTGCGAGAAGTGGCAGAAGGTATAGGTGTAACGCTTTATCCATTAGTCGCATCGCCACCGTATAAATCAGCTGTGTTCACACCGGACCCGGCCGCGCGGTGACACGCCTAAATTACTTTACCGATTTATTGTCGCCTGGGATCCTCTCATCTTTCTTTTTTCCTTATTCCTCGAGAGCTTCTCTTCTTTTGATTTTTTTGTGTTACATTTATTATTTGTACTTTTTGCGGGCGGTCATGCGTACGGAGGTGTTTTTATATAATTATCAATTTATATTTTTATCCAATCATTAACAACTATTTCATTTATATGATGATGGGGTAATTTTAAATCTACTCGAGCCATGGCTACCCAAATTTGGGTAGGTGGATTTATATGAGTTAGAAATTCAACCATTTTTTTAAATTTTTCATAGAACCTAAAAATATCGAATAAACGATGCAATCTAGATGGATTGATTGAGCGCTTTTATAATTACCGTGATGAATCACGGTTATGGTACCGTGACGGCAAAAAAATACGTTCCTTATCGCTATAATGCTGCAGCTTTTTCTTACACATTGAGTGATGGTGAGACAAAAGATCAAACACACAAAATACGTGTGACGGTTTCCTCAAAAGGTTTCATTTTCTTTATACGTGTGAGGGAGATGTATGATAATGATTGAATGTTTCCTTTGGGGGGATGCAGACGCCGATATACGTTCACCGTTTGTCTCATTTCCAACTATTGTTATTTAGTGTGTAAGACAGCATTACATGTTTAAGAACAAAAGCAAAACCATCAGCGCAATGACATTTTTTAAATTTTTTTTAAAATTAATACTTTCAAAATTATCGTCACGGCTAGTAGTATTGTAGTAGAGACGTCACGGTGCAGTGTGTGAGAGATATGCAAAAAAATTATGACTTTTTCCTTTGAAGAAAACAGGCCTACGTACATCGTACATCTTTTGAAAGAGATGTAACATTATAGCGTTAAGGAACGTAGGTTTATTACCTTTTTTATGCTGTCATGATACCGTAACCGTGAATCGATACGGTAATTCAATGACTTTAAACCGCAGTAAACAGACCACATTTTTCGAAATTAATATTTCAAGATATTGTATTAATTAAATCGAATAGCCAAATCGAAAATCAAACTCACAGCTCGTGTGGTTTTGTAAAAAAATATTTTTTGAAAATCTCATTTTTTTTTTCATTATCTGTTATCTTTTAACATATATTTTTTTACATATGCATGGATTGCCGAACCATATCAAACATTGTCGCTCTTTAATTTGTTGTTATCCAAAATCATTTTTCAAAACCTTAATTAATTTATTTTTGTAGTTGTGCTTAATTATTTAATAATTGCCAAAAAAATTGGTGGAAGTATTTGCGACATCCTGTAGCAGGTCATTAATTTCACGGGTTCCCGCGCAAACTGCGTCCGCCAATCAGGACGCGAATAATTAACGCAATTTTGAGGATTGGCCGCGTTTTTCACCAGATATCGACATTCTTAAAACTGCAGATTTCGCTTAATCGTTAAATCAACGCTTTTATAAATAATAATTGGCTGTAGACACCGCATAAATTGAGAACAAGTATGATTCAGAATGATTTATAATTTTGGCAATGTGCAAGGTATAATAAATTTATCAAATTTATGATCTGCCTACCCCGTTATGGAACGTCGATTCAGTGTTGTGCTTTTATTAAATTGTCAAAGGATTGTGTTTTATCAATTTGTCAAAGGATTGTGTTTTACCAAATGGTCAAAGGATTGCGCTCTATCAAATTGTCAAAGGATTGTGTTTTATCAATTTATGAAAGGATAGTGTTTTATCAATTTATCAAAGGATTGTGTTTTACCAAATGATCAAAGGATTGTGTTCTATCAAATTGTCAAAGGATTTTGTTTTATCAAATTGTTAAAGGATCGTGTTTTATCAAATTGTCAAAGGATCTGATTTGTTGATAGGATGTGATTTATCAAATTGTCAAGAGATTGTGTAAGTGAGATGGTGATATTGGTACCTAGTAAAGAGTAATGTATTTTTGATACTTTTCTGTTATTCTGACTCTTGACAAGGTCCGTCTGGTATTTGATTCATTTGGTTGTGCCATGTCTTTCCCGGTATGGGTACAGCCGCCCCGGGAAACATTTATTGGCTAACCAACACCTCTGCCATCAAGGGCGGATCCAGGATTTTTTTCTGGGGGGGGCACAAGGGGCGGATGGGGGGTACCCCTCAAGAGCACAATCCCCCCCCCCCCCCCCAGGACGGATCAATTTTTATGAAGTCTACATTTGAGTTTGTCGACTTTAATGGGGGGGGGGGGGGGGCATTTCCGACCGCGCTTTCCCCCGACCGTACCGCTCTCGCAAACGCTGATTATCATATTTCATTTGCAAATGCATGAGTGGAATGCAACGAACAAAATTCGCAATTCCAGTCAGAAATAGACAAAAGTTTGACTCATGTTCTTTCTGTTATTTTAACAACTCTGGTAATTTGATTTGCTTCTAAGTATGTACTGTGATGGAATCTCCACAGTACACAAAAATATCATCCTGGGGGGGGCACGTGCCCCCGTGCCCCCCCCCTAAATCCGCCCTTGTCTGCCATAGGTCACCCCAAGTGATTCACTAAGGTTAGTCCTGCATCGCGGAACAACAAAAGCTCTGTGCCTGCGCGCTTTTGTGAATTTGTCGGAAACATAAAACTCAATCAAATTATATGCTGTTGTCAGCAAAGCAGTTTTCTTTCTATCGGTGAGGCTATTAATATCCAGCATGCCGAACAGAAATGCTGATGGATATAACCAGGGATAATATCCGAAGTCTTTAAGATAAAAATATTTCAGAAACTTCTTATATCAAATCAGAAGCCATATAACCTATCAGTAATAACCTCATACAAACTTCCCTTGACGATTTCGTAACCTAAGTACACAAGTACATTATATAATATCAAGTTTTTTTTCATATTTATTTTGATGTGCGCCTCGATTACATCTCCTCGGAGTAATCAGTACCCCATTTAATGGCCGCCCATTACTACCTGCGCCCCGCGGCTATCCGAAGTATTATACTACGATCAGGCTTCATCAGTCACACGAATTAGTACCGAGAGGCTGGTAAAATAAAGCTCCCCATACATTGTTCAATAATTAAGACTTGGAGATTCCAGTTATAATGGCAAGATTGTCACAGTTGCCAGGTCTTAGCTAAATAGCAAGTTCCGGGTAATGGATTTCTTATAGTGTGATGCCAATATAGGACAATGACAATGCAGGTCAATGACAATACAGAACAATAACAATACAGAACAATGACAAAACAGAACAATGACAAGCTAACCTAACCCAATTTTACCTATTATTTACCATGATATATTTTGTCATTTTTTTTGAATCCGAAACCTTTCCATATCAAATAGAGTTTACCTGAGAAATAGTAGGACCCTAAGAGTATGGATATTAATAGTTCCATGGTAGGACCTAACGGCCGCCGTGGTCGAGGGATAAAGCTCTCGACTAAAAGTCGCGGATTTGAATCCCGGATTATAATTTGAATTGTGCACACTTGTGAAGTATTCCCATTAAAAAAGGAAGGTCTCGGAATATCAGCAAATTCATTTTTTTTTTAAATTCTGGCTTCAAGGGTGTTCTAGGCCATCATTACCAATTATGGAGAAAGGATGGGTGAACTTGTACATATAAATTTGATTAAAATGGGTGAGTTTCTAAATTATATGGAAGATTTAAGTCGAGTTCAGGCTTAGAAGAGATGAGATGTTGAATGAAGGGGGAGGCAATTTGAGATAGCTTGATAGAAGACAGGATATTGGTTTAGAGAGGGACAACCAAAACATGTGTGTTCTAAAGTTCCCACTTCTAGTTTAGGGAGGCCTTTTGACCTCTCCAGCAGGACTCTCTCGACCCATCGTCTTGCAACGCAGTTGGAGGGATAGATTTAAAAGTCCGTCACTCCTGGACACATTGACTCTCAGATACCTACTCACCCCTCATACCTATTACCTTCCCAGATTTTCCTCTTCTTTCTTTCCTTAAAAAGACCCACAAAGTATCCCCTTAGATGAAATAGGCCCCGAGGAAAATTATTAACTTTAGGGCCTATTTCATCATATCAATAAAAACATTTTGGTTTATAAGTCTTCTGTAATCCGATCGCGTTTCCGGGTCATCCAATTTGTAGGTGGCAACCCTGCAGACCTATAACCATGGTTATAGGTCGGTATCTGTCTCCCTAACAACGGTAGGTATAATTTATGATCCCAGTGAAGTTTGATTGCCAGGTACAATTATTTTGTGTTTTTATATCGAAAGAGAAAATATACTTTTAATTGTTATATTTATAACAATTAAATACCCGGGACTGTTATTACGAGGGATTAAAAATGATAAAGGCGAGATTATTGTTTCATTATTGTAACATGAAATTATCTTAACCCTTTTTCCGAGAACGGTTCAGGATGATAAAAAAATACTTTAATTTATATATTTATTAATGCATTAATAAGTATTAATGATGTGACGGAATCGGGAACTTAATGATTTCATTTATACAGTCTCTACTTATCTTACGACATATTAAGTCTCGGGCCTATTTTGTCGTTGTATATAAGGTCAAAATATTTCCGCCTTCCAATAAAATCCATATATATGCAATATTTCTGAACGCATCCGAAAACTCAGGTCGCAAACGCAAGTCGGGAAAAAAATAAAATATTAGGTGTATGAAAAATACTTTCAAGTGCAAAATCTCCTAATAATAATAGTTTTCTTAAATAATATGGCAAATTATAATAATATTGGAATTCTAATATTTCTTCCAGAATTTCACAAAATTAAACGAAACATTGTAATTTCACGCCGTTTTTTTCGGCATGAATCAAAGTAGGCGGCGTTCAACGAATCTCGAATTGGGAATTAAACCTTATGCGTTCCGGCGTAAAGACTATGTGCATTTTGTATCATTTAATGCACCATTACGGTGGTGAACGGACGTTCCAAGACTCTACGTTGCTTGGTTCCGTGAAATCGATTTTAAATTTCCAGGTTATTATAATAAACAATGCGTAAGAAAGTAGTTAATGTTTTTACAAACCCTTACGAAATCAACCTGTAAAAAACAACTCTCAAATACCTTCTCCGACCTTTCCAAAAGCGTCTTGTCAAGTACACATTTTTTAATCCCTCGCAAAAAGAGGCGGGGACTCCGATTTCTAATTTTTCAAGGACTAGTGAATCACGCTAGGGAACGGTTTTTCTTTGAACTGTAGCTGGGCACCATTAAAGTTGACAAAAAATTAGAAAAAAAGAAAACAAGGACTAGGATGTGCATGCATGTAACTTATGAAATTTCGAAATCAAAGATTTAAAAGCGTTTTCAAAGCGATTTAAAAGCGTAAAAAGATTTTGCAATGTAGATGAGTGTTTCAGGCTGATAATTATTGCTTATAATAATTGTTACCCTTTGTGCTATGCATAAAAATCTTGTCTTAAACGTTAGTTTATCAATTAAAAATAATAATTAATATTTGACAAGTTAATGTATTTCACCAAAAAATGTAGACTTAATTTGTCTCGACGCCATCTAGCGGGAGATTTAGCATTAACAATGCCTCTCTCACAAAAAATAAAGTTGGTTGTTTTCAGATGGGAAAATGTAATAAGCAGTAGTTGTTGAATGAAGCACTAGTTCATATTAAATGATTTTGGCGGGTATTTGATAAGCCGCCATAGCTCAGTGGTAGAGCTCCTGACCGGCAATCAGAGTTGGCGGCCAGTATCTTTTCTCGGAAATTTTTTTCAATGTAGATGAGTGTTTCAGGCTGATAATTATTGCTTATAATAATTATTTAAAAGCGTATTTTTTTCGTAATTGAATTATTTTTATTGTCTCTTACAGCTGTCATATTATGCGTCTGAAAACTGAATCCAACGACAAAGCAGCTAGGTAAAAATGCCAATCAACTCCCAACGTGCCGAAACATCCATCATAATTCATAAACGAATCGGTTTCTTTCTCTATTCCCCAAACTATTCCCTCCCGGGCTATCCCTATAGGGGACGCCAACCTTTCTAACTTTGTAAACGATAAACGATGATCTGCGTTTTCTACTCATTATTTCATTTGTTTATTCTATAAATCAGAAAATCTGTTTCGGCATTAGATTTGCTCTTTTTTGCCAGAAATGGAACAATTTTTAGCTGGCGAATTCTATAATACAACTTCTATATAATAAATAGTAGCGAAGCTTTCAGAAATGCCTATATATATGTAGATATCGAAAATATATGCCGAGATGTCATTTTGTTTTTTCCGCATTTAAATATTTCAATGAGAAAAAATAATAAAATAATGTAAACAGGTGCATAGATTGATAGGTGTAGTGAAATTTAACAGAATGTTAATTAAAATTAGCAGTTAAAAACCCGCTCCGCAGCTTTTTGCTGCTAGGTACTGCGGGCGGCTTTTGGTTCGGCTTCGCCCAGTTTGAGTGGTGGTGAACATTTTATAAATCCGATAAGAACCGTTTCCAAAAATAGCCGGTTCCTCGAATCCAGTGACAGCTAGTCACCGGGAAAAAGTAACCACGACAGCCAATAACATCGTATATTGTATAAAGACGCATGTGAAAAATCACAAGGTGGTATTATTTTTCACAACTGTCAGTTACAATAAATCATACCGTACCATATATCTCTCCACTCCCCGAAAGATAGAGGAAAGTATTAATCCAATAGTACTTACGCCTGTAGCCTCACGCTAGCTATTGATGTTAATTGTGCCATTTTTTGGCATTACTTTAATTCGGTTCTATGTATTACAAAAGTAGATTTGAAACAACGGGTTTGGAAAACGGTTTTGCGTAAGAGAAGTACTCGAAGCCGGGATCTTAAATTTCACCCGTACAGTCGTAAGGCTATTAATACTGTCAGATTATAATACTGATTCAAATCTTGGGCCAAACCTGAAGTAAAACGGTATATAAAACCAAAAATCTATATGTGTGGGCAGACCTAATTTTCGGCCTTCCACTTGATTGAGAAAGTTTTTTTGTTTGTACTAGTTATTTATACGCTCACAGTTAAATAAATCATTCACAAAAAATTATATATGGAAACAAAACTATTAACATTAAGAAAACTATATGAATACAATACATGTCTCCTTATATACAAAATAATCTCGTACACACAAACACAGAATTCATTAAAACGTCTCAAGTACATAAACACTTTACACGACAACACGATAACATACATTTAAACACCATCCACACTTACTATGGTAAACAATCCATTAGTTACGAGGGGGGCAACTTACTTATATAATTGCCTCCCAAATGACATTAAAAACGAAAATAAGTTGGGTAATTTAAAAAAAAAATTAAAACATTTATTCTTGATAAACAAAATAATGAAATATAATAGCGCTGTATTGAAATATTTAGTTTATCTTAATGTGAATAATTATTTCTATTTAAATGAGTGAAAAAGTAATTTTATTTTAACTGGAATAAAAAAAAAAAAAAAAAAATAGAATTTTAAAAACTCATCACAACACGAAATGGTATAAGAACCCAATTCGGCACATAAATTTTGGGCAACGACTTGAATTAAGCCTGCAAAATCATCTGAAAAATGTAGACAGTAGCGGTACGTTCGTCATACGTCACAATTTGTGAGTTTTCGACAACTGCCGAGGATATTCCTCTACTGGTCTACCCCTTGAGGAAATATACACCAATAGACACTAATCATCTCCTGGAACCATTGTACTACGCCAGGTGGCCAGGTGGTTGTCCACCCCCTCGCCTTTCTGCAACCCTGGTACTAATCACACAGACATACAACCGTTGTAACTGCTCCCTCTTTCTCATAAACAACATATGTAAGAGACAGAGAGGCATTAACGGAGCTCTCAGCTAGGTCAAATACAACCCTAGCATTCATGAGGATCTACCGTTAATAAATCATTTGTAACCTCTCCCTCTCTCTGATATACGACACATGTAACAGAAAGAGAGTATGCAACAGCAGTAGGATCATTCTCCCTGACGTAGCAGAGTTATTTATCTGTATCGAATTGAGACGGCCTTTACATCATTTGCAGTTTATTGCAGTTAATGATTCTAATTTATCAATTCATCTACGATGAATAACGTGATCACCAAGAACAGTTTGATTCAGAAACAAATAATAGAAAAATTGGGTTTGTGTTGCAGCAATCCATATATAAAAATCAATGTATTGTTGCTTGCTTGCTTTTTTGTTTGTTGTTTGTGCATTACTATATTAAGCATAGGAAATGTTTGAAACTTCCAAAATATCTTCTTTCCAACCTCGCGAAGGTTTCTGCATTATTACAACCACGTTATATGTAGAGAAAAACATGTCTCAATTTGACAAATGATATTTTGCAAACCATTGATTGTTTTCGAATAAACTCTTTAAATTAATTAATTTAATCGAGATGTTCCAAAATTTGTGATATTATCGCTTCTCTCTTCTTTTCAATTTTACTATTTTTGAATTCTTTCATCCTTTCAAGTTTTCTTGAATTTTTCTTTTGGCTCTGATCGATATTTAATTTTTCTAAGGCTTTATATGTGTGACACACAAACCTTCATGAAAATGTGACCCTTATTTTCTTTGATTACTACAGTAAGCTATTTAAAGCTCCCTTGTACTACATATCTTTATAGATATAAGTACTTAACTAATTAATACGTTATCTACGACCTTGAACGTAGATTTTCGTATTTATGTTGTAAATAAATTCCACCAAACGTTGTGTGATTTTTTTTATTTATGGTGTGGGAACTTAATTACTTTTGCTTTGTTGTACCCTTTGATTCTGAAAGGAGCGTTGAGCTTCGAATTTGATTAGTCTATCTCTTGCAATTCTAAATTTCATTTTATTTTCTTTAGGAACTAAACTTTCCCTAAACACTATTTCGATTTCCTACCTCTAATGAATTCGTAATGTACCTGTAATTAATGACATTTACCTGTTCAATTGTTTGTATAATTAAGAATGACTCAAATGGTGAATTGTTAGTGAAGTCTTTTGTTACTCAAGATTTTATTACTGCTTGGCTCTCCCCTATTTTGGTCCTGATGCTATAACGTACATATGACATTGTTTTAGTAGATTATTGTTATTAATTGATTGTCTTTTAGAACTAACTCAGAAATGCTCTTTTGCTTGCATAATTTGGCTCCGATCCTCCTGCAGATAAACAGGGTGGTCAAATATCAACTAGAACTTAGCACAGTCAGCCTACGCGATTTTCCAGAGGGTCTTAGTACCTTGTTCTGTCAATCTTCCATGTCGTCGTGCACGTCACTCAGTCTTTCCCCAAGCCCTGAATCCTCCAAATTCCAACTCCTCCGAAGTCTACTATTTACTTAGAGTGAACCGGTTTCGTTCTATACACAATCATATACTCACGGTCTTTGTAAAAACTCGGGGCGTGATTCCTCGTTTCCACGTACAAGAGATAATGCGACAACGATCCGACAGACCTTAAACGCAAACTGTATGCGGGTCCGCATTTTCCAATGTACACTACATAGAAAGATATATATGTATACATACGTTTGGGAAGGATTATAACTCGCAATATGAAGCTAGCTAGCCTCACATTCCAAGCTCGGATTTCGTGAAAAGGAATTCTGCACAAAACCTTAGCCGATGACCGAATATATACATATTAAAAGTGGGAAATATCAATATATAGGAATAAACTAAGAATATTTATTAGTTTTATTAATGAAGACTAATAACTTCGGTTTTTGTTTGTTTGGTTGACAATTTTATTTCAGAGATTGCCATCTCTATTGATTTCTTGATTTGTTTGGTTGAACTGTTATTCTAATTTTCCCCCAAGGTTTAATCCTTTGGTATAAATTTTTACTATCCCGTGATTTTTCAAAAGTCTCATGTAATAGGTTGATAGGTGTGAGGTTTTTATTCCCATAACTTCAAATGTTTTCATGTAAACTGCAAATCAAATTTGTTTCAACTAACCCGTGATTTTCCAAATGTTTCAAAGAGATGATTTTTTTTTTGTAAAATAAATACTAATTTCATTTTATATAAATTGTTTTAATCCTTTTGTATTTTAATATCGTAGTAACGTTAGCCCAAAGCAATTAAAGAATGTCAATTGTTAATTTTACCTTTGAATTCATAAACAAAATCGTCACTGACTTGGTGATCCACTAACCCAATAACATAGTTTCGAATAAGTACATGGAATGACATGTGTTTTGTTTGTTTACACTATGCATTCCGAAACCAATTTGCCCTAATTAGTTCCCTTTTTTTCATTGTCTTGGTTTCACTTTATATCTGATCGAAGCCCCGTCTGCTAATTTATTATACAGTATATATAACTATAAATATATAGGTTTTATACGTAAATAAATGTGGTTTATATTCTAAATATACATATACACATTACTTATATAGAGATAATTTCGCATAGAATAAGTTTACATAACCTACATATTTTTAATAAATTAAATATAAGATATATAACTCTATAGGAACTCGGAAATTAATTAAGCGTAGATATATTTGAAGGTAGGTATCTGAGATAGATATCCCCCAAATTCAAAATAAAAGATGTTTTGTTTAATTAACCTCTTTTTTTTCTGGGAATATATATATATATATATAATTACCTACATATGTATAACATATCAATATAATCAGATATAAGACATATATATGTCATAAACATTTAATCATAATTGTGCAATATCTCTCCGAGATATTTTATTTCAGGAATATATATAAATACATATATACATGTATAATTCTACATACATATTTATATACATTATTTTTAATATACATGTATAGCACAGATTTGAATCAAGTAATATTTTGTCGTAATAATATAAATTTTTATACCGACGATCAGCTGTTCTCTGCCTCGTCCATGTCTCTGAAAATATTTATACTTTATTAAAACTTACCCCAAAAGGTCAATTCCGGTCGGGTGCTATACGACCAACCCTTTTGTTTATATATTTTTTTTCTAACTAATTCAGCTATTGTCTAACTAAATCTAAATTAATCCTTTCGATTTATTATTCCGCTATTTTGTTGAATGTAAACTGAATTAATTGACGACTAATCTTTATCAATCAAAATGTATTTTATTTTTAAAACTCGTTGGTTAACTTAACACTTTGTTAAATTAAATTTAACAAATTAATTCATGATTATTATCCGGATTAATATTATCATAACTTATTTTGTGTTCGTTTTTTCACCGAACTTTTATTTAGCAACAAAGTATTATACAATTAATACCGAATAGATTATTATCATGCTTATTTATTTATTATTTATTTTAACTTCCAGATTTATTATTATAATTATTCCATTGTTAAAAAAAACATTCTGCTTAAATTATAATTTTTAAGCAATAACCACTTCACGATTATTTTCGAAATAAAAGATTTATTATTATTTAATCTAACAATAGATTAATATTTTGTGATAGAAATGTTCCGTTCAATCGTACGTTATTTAGCCGAATTAACTCGATGTTCATTTTTCTTAGATTAATTGGGTTCGACAATTATTATTATCCGTTATTAAATTCTCTAAACACTATTTTTAAAATCGTTACATTATATTATAAACTCTTTTTTTTCTTTTTATAAACTTCTCTACACTGTTAACTTTTTATTATAATTAATCACTCAACTGAATATAATTTTTATAAATGATGAGAACGGAATGTAAATAATTATGATTTAAAGTTATTAGTATTATTGTTCACTGCTGTTATATGATTCTTTAAACACTGTCGTTTTTTTTAAAATTCGCTACACTATATAAACTTTTTATTTTAATGACGAGTTGAATTTATTATAAAACGATAAAAATCACTTTATTTAATTTTCAACACTTCACAGATTTAATCACTAACACTGACTATAATTTTTATAAGTCTCAGAATTTGCATCACTTTTTTAAACTGATTTTAATTCAAAATTTTACAAGTCCGAACTCTAGACACTTTGAAAACTTTTAATCATCGTATATGTGAACCACGTCCCGCAGGTTACTTGCACCTTTTAACACTCGACGATTGACTTTAATTATTTCAAAGTCTCAAAATTTACAACACTTAAGAAATTTTCAACTAATAACCGTTTTAGACGTCACGTCACGTAACTTCCACGTTAGATAATCCGACGATTGATCCCCGACTGCCCTCAAATGGTCCATGTCGTAGGTTAAATACCCATTCCAGGATTAGAATGGCTTATCTATGCCCTCATTGATTCGCTAAATCAAACTCTAACAACTCGAGATTTCATAGATCACTTCTGTCATTTTTGTATCACCGTCTTAAGTCCGGCCTCTCTGATTTTCGAAGTTCAGTCCTAGTCTCCTGTCTCTTCCGCACATTGTTCCAGTATCGAACCTGCAATATTATGTCAAAATTGCCCTGTCGTTCCTTTGTCTTCTGGTCTTACGAATTAAACTAAAATATCATGATTTTCGTATCCTTTTTTTTATCAAAATATAATAGGTACGTCTTCAATAAACTGTATATAACTCGAAATTTTGTTTATCGCCGACAGAACACGACCAAACTCATATCAAAATCTTTATTATGCATTTTCCAATTTCCATTTTTCTAAATTTCTCCATATTTCCATGTTTCCTATAAGAACCAATTCAATTTTAAACTGTATTGTCTCTACTTATGTCGTAGACTTGAATTTTGCTATTTTCTCTTATTTTCCTTTTACTCACGATGCTCTTTTTATGAATTTCCTCATTCATTCTCATGTAACTTTCCACAACTATATGATTAGTTACATTCCAAGCCAAATTTATTATTTTCATCGATATTTCGGAATTTTCCTGAGTTTTCCTTACGAAATCATCTTTTAATTGTCTTTATTTAATACTTTACCACCATTAATATCATATCCAATGTTTAACTCCTCTTAGAAAATTTCATTTCGTATCCATAATGACTTAATATGTTATTTTTCACATTTCCTATAGAAGAAAATTCCAATTTGACCCTGGGATATGTGTCTAAAATTGCGTCTTGTTTCTCCTTAAAATCCCATAAAGTATCCTCGTAGACACATGTTGATGCTTCGATTTCTACGTACTCGATCGTAAATAAGAAATTAATATTAACTCGTTAAATTTAATCTCTTTTATCTTATCCAAATATTGCATAAGGCCCATGTTAATTTTAATATCCCTTTAAGCCATAAAGACTATTTTAATCACCAAAAACCATGTTCAAATTCTTATGTTTGTATACAAGAATCATGTATGTGCTCGACAAACTTTTTTTACATCAATCTCGCTTATCAATTTGCTCTATCGGCCATAGTACTTACTCATAACAAATGACGTAAAACGATCCCTTCCTTTGAATTAATTTAACGTAATATAACTAGAATGGCCACCCCATCTCAGGTACATAACGATATTCATTTAAACTCGTCTGAAAACGCAAAATTAAGTCGAAATCTTATATTGTTCAATAAACACTTCCGTTTAAACGTCCATTTTTTCCATTAGATTTTCTTTTCAAAGAGTTTTCCCTGACTTTATTGCTTCATCTAAAAGTGACATTCCTAATTTCCAGCGTTTTTCTTTCTTTTAAATATCAAACGTACGTTTCCCTCTGAATCTGGCCTCCTTTTGTTTTTCACGTACTCGTTATACAATTGAATATCCCTACAGTAGCTTTTCCTACGTTTTCCACGTCTTTTCTTTCTTTTCCATTCATTACATTTTCTCGTTATTTTCTTGCATCATTTTTTCAACATAATATGGATTTATTTGTTCGTTAACTGCGGTTGTCGATACTTCCATTTCACCGGTTGTTTAGATTAGTTTACAGAAACCTCGAGATGAGTTTACAGAATCGAACGTTGACCCGCCGTTCCCGTGAGAATGAAAAATACATTAATTATCCATCTAATGTCCTGGTCCAAAGTCCTTCTCTTTGTTCCCCAAAATGGTAACGCCTTCCTTCTCTGATTGGTTGAATTAATCTTAGTGTTTATAAATGGGCCTACAATTTTGGGATTCCCTGGGAAAAGTAAAGATATTATTAGCCTCTGTGTTCTATTTATCAAAACTTGACATGAATTTAATCATTATAGATCTCTACTGTCTCCATGGCCCAATCAAACTTAATCCGCTAGGTGTCGCTAGTGTGTTGATTTCGTTATAATTCTGAAATATTATTTATCCATTCGTAAGGTGGAAGCTACGATATTTTCGTATCCACTGCGATTCATCACAAATTCAAGACAAGTTTTGGCCAAAGAAACCACATATATCTGGCAACCAAACTTTACAACATCCTTCCTCCAAGTTTGAAAAAGTTAGAAAAGATAAATAAATTTAAGGAAAAAATCAAAACATGGGTGAAAGAAATTAATGCAGACATACTAGAGAATGTATTAAAAACATCATAGAAATTAAATAACGGAAAATCAAAGAAATCTACCAGTCCGCCTCAGCACAGGATCACCTAGTGAGGAGGACTAAGAACAAACAGATGAAATATTTATATACCTTATCATATCTTGTAATTCTCATCAAACCTGATATTAAATAGTCACTAATAAAAATAGAATAGAAGATGCTCCGAGGAACTAGCGTGCATAGTTGGGAAAATGCCAAACGCGCGGCTCCATGTGAGTATATCGTCAGTTATATGCAAGTAGATATAAGTTCTTTCTGTAAGTCGTGATTGAATTTGAAAATACATATATCCAAATTTTCGTGTTCGCAGTATTTAATACGGTATGTATCGATTCAAACAGTTTCAAGGTTTCTCGTGAATTTCGGTCTTACATTAAGATTAATTTGATTAATTAAAAATTAATCATTCACGCCGTTTATGATTTTAAACACAGATATTATATCTGAAATGTGTCTTTTTTTGGCGAGTGAGACTTCTCTAAAGTGAGTAAATCTTTCAGTATAGGTAGTTATCTAGATTCCGATGAATGTAGGAGTAGGTACTTCAGATTTGTAAGCTAGTATTCTTAAGGCGATCCGATAGTCCAGGATTTCACGCCCTTAATGGGAGGAGTTTAAAAATACTTGAGAAAAAGCTCTCGGAAAGGATGGAATAGGTATTTGAGGAAAAAAAATTACAGGTTGATTTCGTAAAGGCCTGTAAAAAACATTAATTCCTTTTTTACACATTGTTTATTGTAATAAAACGGAAATTTAAAATTGATTTCACGAAAGCAAGCGGCGCGGAGCCACAGTCTATTTCCCGCTATGGCCGGGACGTGACTCACGAAATGGATTGTGTCCAGTGCATGGTTCTTGTGCCCGTGGGATAAGGGTCACTTCAAGATACAAATTCGTGGAGTGCGGGCCGTATTGATTGATGTCAAAAATAACAACGAGAAAATGCATGTTTTATTTTATTTTGTGAAGTTCGGGCGTAAATATATTTTTTTTTGAAAATTATTGTAAAAGAAACTAAATTTGCCACATTAAACAATAAAACCATATCCGAAAAGAGGTTTATAAATAGGAGAGTACTTCAAAGTGTTTTTTATAGACCTTATAATGTTTTTTTCTTGGCTTATTAAAAGACTTATAAAAAAATGACCGATATTTTTAAGGGCCAAGGTATGTTATACGCGCTGTGTTAAATTGAAGCATCTATAATACTTCTAAGCGATTAAATTTTCAAAACAAAAAACATATGATTTTGTATGATTTTGCATTATTTAGTATGACTTCATCTTATGTAAGTATTTTTTGTTTGTTTGTTTGTTCAATAGCTCTTTCCTCCTACAGCGTGTCTTTTCAAGACATACGCTCACTGTTTTCCGAAGGAAATTCTTTTTCTGGCCTGTAGAGTTAATGTAAATAAGAAAACCCTTCTTATATTTTACATCGCATTGCATCATTATGGACCATCAAAGCAGCAAAATAGGTAGGCACCTACTGAGAAAGTAAGGATGTAGGATGCTGGGTTATCTTGTTAATACAGAATTACTATTTAAATAACATCTCGACTGTCACTGTAGATTATTTGTGCGAGAAGATAAACTCCACCATTGCCAACAGTAGGTATGCTAAGTGTAGGCGTATGAACTCAGTCTCTGTCCCTAATACCGAGTGTGCCCTGCCATTTAGCGAATCTCCCGGTTGCGTGTTTCCGTGCTGGGGGTAATAACACCCGGCTATGCCCGGTACAGTTAGTAGGTACGGGGTTCGCCATAATGCGCCTTGCACGGGACGGCCATTTCTCCAGTGGTCAAGTTTAACGATCACATGAATGGGACGTGATAGGGACCTAAATCCTATTTGCTGTAATGCTACCGGGAAACTGTAAACTGGAACATAGGCGGGGAAAACAATTTTGTATTTTTCTGCTGGGTTATTTACCTTTGGAATGTTATACGTATTGTATTGAAGAAGACATACACTGTTAGATAGTAGTGGCCAATCCATGTTGTTGACGATTTGTGATATTTTTAAAAATTAATATTGCCGCTATTTTTCAAAAGGATTTCGTCATTAAGAGAAATATAAACGATAGAAATATTTCGATTCTCACGCCTGCAAAATTTGAAATCGAGCGTCTGATTAGCGCGCGGCAAGTAAGCGAAAAAGTGGTTGTTATTTATTTTGTGCATAATTTTATTAGAATGAAAAAAAGTTAGAACATTGAAAACCTCAAAAATAGTCTTAGCCATAAAGGGTATTTAAAAAAATGGTTTCTTGTATTACTTCATATTTTGTTTAATTGAATGTGAGACTTCTTATCATTTTTACATATGTACTTTTTATTTTATTATGTGGTTTTGTTGTTACATTGTATTACGTATTTTCTTTTCTCATTGTATTATATTTTCTTCATTGTTTTTATATTAAACTTATGAACTATTATGTATAAGCCCATCAGGGCGTGTAGTAAATAAATTAGTAAATATATAGTTAAGTCATGAAAAAACATTTTTTTTTTAGGTTTACGCTTATATTTTTTGTTATGTAAATAATAATTTTATTGTAATTCCTATACATAGAAAAGCTAGTTAAAGCATCAATTTATGCGTAGCATATTTTTTGGTATTCATAACGTAAGCCGATTCGTCGTAAAGATTAATCTAAATAGGATTTCACCTATAACTTCATCTTAAAGATTTTTTTTACACTCGTGAGAAAATGGTGAGTGTCGAGTGCATTGATTCTAGGCAATGATGACCTCGAATCTCGGAATCAAATATCAACATTTTTTTTTAAATTTACCTACTTATATTCGAAGACCGTACAAGCAGGCTTGCAAAAAACTATAATAACGTCGTATTAACTTAACAGTGTCTGTAATCAGATGTCCAAAACACGTCACAAACACTCCAGATCAGTTAGAGTATTTGTGACTTGTTTTGGAGACACTATAATTTAATTGGTAGGAATTTAATTTTCATTAATGCAATACAAAAATGCTAAAGATACAAAGTAATAGTTTAATAGTAAATTCACTGTCCTTCTCACTGGTGATTCCTATTCTGACGTGGACTGTACGTGTTGGTGTTACTCATTTTCATGTTTATAAGCCTCATTTTCATGTTTTTGTTGATTTTCTGTTGATGTTGATCTTCATGTTGCTGCCTGTAGGTTATTGTGTTAATATTATTTAATATTTTTTATGATTTCCTTATCTTCTTGTTTAGGACTTTATTCATACATTTTGATGTTTTTTGTATGGAATTTGTGACAATGTTTCCCCAAACATGAACTTGTATATAATTGTGATGGATTGCATGGATAACGTTTAAAAATTTTAACGATAGAATTAACTTTTATTATTTCAATTTAGATGAGTGAATCAAACCATTTTATTAAATTAGCGAACTGGTAAATACCAGTTTAAAAATATTTATTGAGATGATACTTTTCACTAAACGGTTGGCGTTATAAAAATTGTCCAATAATAATAAAAGTAGAAAACCTTTGACTGATCGTAAATCCGTAACATTCCAAACTGTTTTATTTAGTAAGCACCTAACTTGTTCACAGTGCTCCACATTGGAGATTTTTGTTCGGAGGCGGACTGCGGGTTTTGGTGTTCCATCATGATTTCCTCATCTACTTGTTCGTTTTGTTAATTTCCTTATCTTGATGTTTATTGTTTATGCTTATTGATATTCACACCTTCAAGTTGACTGTAGGTTGTGTTGATGTTACTTCAAATTTGTTTATAATAAAAATAATAATCTTTATTTGGAAAACAAACAGCTTTACAAAGATGCATAAAAATAAAGAGTGCTAAAATAAAACAGTAAGCCTAAAAACATGTTTTCGCTGATAAAATTTGTTTTTTTTTTCGCTGACAAGAAAAACATAAAGAAAAACTAAGAAAAAAATAGTTAAGAGAAGCTAAATTAAACATAAAGAAAAACTAAGAAAAAAAAATAGTAAGGAGAAGCTAAATACTTAAATAATGCATGATAAAATATAGAAAAACACAATAAAGGGTAAGCTTATGATCTTATAGGAGTATATGGATGATTTTTATGTAATTAGGGAATATGAAAATATATTGCAAATTAGGAAAAGGAATCTGATTAATAATATAATTAATAAATATAAATATGGATGTTAAGTGGTGTGTTGTGATGCATTACATTTATCTGATAGTGTTGCTTTGAATTTGTTGAAAGTTATATTGAAGATGTCTGTATATGTGAGGTGTGTGTTATGATAGTGGCAGGCTCGATGTATGAATTCATTTTGTAAGTAGTTGGTGTTGGAGCGGCTGTTATAAAAAAGGGATACGTTTCTGTTCGTTTATGATTTTCTCATCTTAATGTTAACTTAGCCATGTGTTGATGTTGTGTTTTTTAATTTGTTTATCTCCATGGTATTTTCAATTGGAAGGGCATTACTTTTTTTTAACACGGACTTTATGGTTTTTCTTACCAAAAGCTGCACTTATTTAATATTGAGATTTTCAGTAAATTTTAGGTTTTCGTCCTTGAAGTGTAGGTGTCTTGGTCAGTAAGAATTACTCATATTTTTCGTTTAAATTGAGTAGAGCATTTTTTTATTATGGGTAGTTTCAGAATTATTTTTATAATTTTTTTGTTGTTTAGTAATGAGTACCTTTTATTTTGTTCCAGCCTGAAACCGCCCCCGAAGGACGGAGTGACCAAGAGCAACCCCTCCAAGCGGCACCGCGAGCGCCTTAACGCCGAGCTCGACACCCTTGCCTCGTTGCTCCCCTTCGAGCAGAATATCCTATCCAAGCTGGACCGCCTCTCCATACTGAGGCTGTCCGTCTCCTACCTGAGAACAAAGAGCTACTTTCAAGGTAGGAACATTCATTATTTCAACAGTTATCATGATTCATTTTTTGGTTACTATGCCATGTTGCGCTTCCTCTTCTTTAGTTAACATTTTGGACAGCGTGATAGAGTATCCATCATTAGCGGCAGCTGCAGATGGATAGATTGTGATGAACTATGTGTTTATGTATATAAGGCTGGTGGTTTAGCCCCATCGTTTAAATTAATTATTTTTTATTATTTCCTCTTAATAGATCAATTTATTTACACTGTTTTGATATTTCCATTACATATACCCTAATTATACCCTCTTACGTAGGTGTTATATGGAGCTTCAACAATCTGTTGAAAATTCTGAATTATATGCTTTCTTTTTATAGTTTTTCAAAAACCAGAATTTAACAACAAATCAGACCAGCTAAATTTTGCGACGAAAGAATATTGTGTTAAGTTGAAGTCAGTATTTCAAAGACTAGAAAATTCCTTAACAACAATGAACACGACATGATTCCAATAAATGCGTAATGTGGACTCTCACTGTGAAAGTTGTGAAAAAATGTCACACAAAGATCTAGATGATTTCTTGTGAGATTCGAACACTAATGACTTTAATGAGCGGATTTGAACCTAACAAAGGTAGTCAACGTTACTGACACAATCTCATCACTTATGTGGACCATGCTGGAATCTCGTAGAGCTAACGGATTTTTATTGAAAATCAAACATCATCACATATATTAGATCCATTACCTATATTGGATCCATTATATATATTGGATCCATTACACACTTTAATCCATTACATATATTGGATACATTACATATATTGGATCCATTACATATACGGGATCGATGTTGGGCATGTCGCAGAGCTACCAGATTTCTATTTAAAATCAAACATCATCACATATATTAGATCCATTACGTATAATTGGATCCATTACACATTTTGAATCCATTACATATGTTGGATCGATTACATATATTGTATCCATTACATATATTGAATCCATTACATATACTGGATCCATTACATATGTTGGATCAATTACATAATTGGATCTATTACATATATTGGAAGAGAAGTAGGTAAAAGTCACCCATATAAAAGATTGACAAACTTGAGACATCTGTAGAAGCCATTAATCTTTTCATAGTACCTACGTCCTGGTACATACTTTGGAATAAAATAATTTTTAGAAAGTCTTCTGTTAGCGATTTTCTTGTGTATCTCCTATATATCTTAACATATTTCCAGCGTTGGATGCCAAAAGGTTGATAAAGATAAATAAATTCGTAATTACTTTATAATTTGAATACAAACACTTAACTACAATTCTCTTTGAAGAACGTCCTATTAGCATATATTTATTTTGTTGCTAAGCAAGGTCAAAATTTTCTTATTATCATTCATCAAATCACTAATCCCACAAATTCTAAAACTTTTCAATATTCAACGATTTTCCCATCACATTGAGGTCAGAGAGAAACCAAATCGCTGGCAATTACTTTTAATTGGCTGTGTTTTTTTTACCTGTGATTTCCTTACATCGCTGCATTTAGCAGATATTAGAAGTTAATGAATTCAGTAAAAAGCGTCCAGCGTTATTCGTTAGGGGAATGCGAGGACAAAGCGAATTGAACCAGGTTAGTGGCGAACAATCACGGACAAAAACAACTGTAAATGCTTTGCAAAGTGCACTACTGTTAGTTGTGCATTAGACTTTTAGAGGTCGCCGTTTCCTCGCTAATACTAATATTGCCTACCAAACTACCAATGGCTACCAATGCTAGTCACTGTCGACCACCGCTGATTAGGTATAAAGAGACAGTATTAAAAGTGACTTTACTAAACAGTAATGACGGTTATTGTATCAAATTGTTGGGAAACAATTAACAGGGGTGCGGAACCAGTGAAAAATAAAAATATTCAATTTTCACAAACAAATTTTCTGTTTTGGTTTGTATGTTCCTGATTTATTTAATTTATTGGCTCGTCAACAGATTATATCCCATGATAAATACTCCATTAATTTACATTTTCAATATGGTTATAGCGATGATTCCAATTAGAGGTGAGCACACCATTCATCTCAACATTCTTAGTGAGACTGAGACTATAAGATATAATACGTAATAATAAATTAAATTAAAAGTTGGTACATAAAAAAAGGATCAAAATCAAATATGAGTAAATACAAATATACACATTTACGTATAATTACGTGCAAAATCTATGCATATATGTATATGCATACATGTACGGACACACTCACATACGCATATATATATATACATATATTATGGAGCCAATGCCTAGAGACACGATATCGAATAGAAAGTATCAGTATCGATACTTTCTATTCGATATCATGTCATGAGTAGTATCGGAAAAAAAGTATCGCACTCGTAAAAGTATTGAAACGAAAGTTTCGATACATCAAAGTATCGAGTACATTTCATAGGGCCTGTTTTACAGCTCTGACCGGGCTAACTACGTATCAAACCCCCTTTCCAGGATCAGAATTTTCAAATTCAAGTATCTATTTTAGCTAGAAAAAGTAAAAGGACGTCAAATTCAGTGAAATAAAAAAAGAAACAATCAAATTTAAGTTCGTGTAATCCATAATAAAAAAGTACATATAAATTCACAAATTGATATCTTAGGTACTCATAAAAAAGTGTAATGTTTTTTTTTATGTATATAATCAACTATAAAACTAAACGTGCGTAATTAAATAAATAATGAAACACAGCTGCATTGTTACACGAACTAAAAAGTAAAACAAAATTTTTGCAGTACATTTTTTTCTCTACTTTGTGTTTTGGCAGGACACTCAGTATGGCACTATTCAGATTTTTTTCACCTAATGGTGTTTTTTAGTAACTTAAAGTTTAGATAACAAAATAAATTTACTTTTCTTGAAATATAAGCCACCTATTCGTTCCATGACACACTAGATTACTTGTGATTGCTTACCAATGCAATGGAATGTTTTTGAAGGTTTGCTATGGTTGAACTAGATGGCGTTTCCATAAACATGAGCCGCTTAGCCAATTTTTTATAGGTATCGATACTTGCCAAAAAGTACTCATTGAGTAAAAGTATCGAATAAAAGTATCGAGTACAAAAGTATCGGTATCGAAAGGAAAAGTACTCGATACCGCAAAGTATCGATACTTTTTTCGTGTCCCTACCAATGCCTAAGTAGGTTTAATGGTTCATGTTGCGATAATTGTTACATTCTGGAAAACAAGTTCATCTTTCCTCAAAACAAGTTTAAAATATTTCATTTCTTACATACGTATGGAGACAATAGAATCACTCATACATCTGCCGCTGCATTACATTTTCATTATATTCGTATTAATATTTACGCTTTCGCAAAATAAATGACAAGTGTTTTTGTGTTTCCACTCTTAACCAAGTATTAATTAAATTAATATCAATAAAGTATTTTTAGCATAATATATTATATTTTAACACATTTTTTAAATTACTCCATAAAATTTCTGAAACGGGTCTAAAATCTGCATTTACATATATAAGCGGTTTATTTGCGGAATTAGAGACGAATATCACCCATTTCGCTTCACATTTTAGTTGTATTTTTTTTAAACAACTTTAACAGATATTTTGACCGTTTTTAAAGCATTTTACGATTAAATCTTTGGATCTGGCTTTTGCGTCCTCAGTCCTTATCTTCCATATATTAAGGTATGGAAAGTACGAGTTAATTCCCAGAGTGGAAGATATTCTCTGTATCGCCCTGGTGTAAGACCACCATTCAGAATTGAAACGTTGCTTGAAACGGCATTAGCCGTGTTTGGTGACCAGATCTGAATAGCCAGGTACTTACCCACCTTCCTCTTCCCTATCTCCTTCCCCTCCCCACTACCCTCAGCCTCACAACATATCCCAATTGGGGATGCCATAGTCTCACTGGCTTCAGACGGGAGCAGTTGGGACTCTTGTGAGGTATTCATGTTAAAAAAAAAAAAAATTAAGTTAGAAGATTCAGAAGTTCAGTTCCGATTTATAACATATATTTTTAACTGAACACTTTACACAATATTATTAACTTTATAAAAAATGTACACACGACCTGTCACCATAACCCCAATTTAGTATTCACGCTATCATTCTTGCATCACCTCATTTTTTAAAGGTTGTCAACTTCTGACTTTTTTATAGTAAATATGCCAATTACTTGCATTTACGTTGACTTTCCCATGTTATTACGTAAATATCATTGAATTATCCGCTGTAGGTTTCAGTTTCTTGTATGAATGCGTGGGGAAAGAGACATACAACGGTTAACTGCACTACCAACAATACAACTGCATTATATTCATGTGTTGGGATGCAGTTAGGAACTGATTTTCCTACATATTGTGTTTTCATCAACTAATCATAATTCCGTTAAGATTGTTAATAGTTATTATTTATTTTAACAATTGTCTTGTTATAATAAAACTCATATTACATCGTACGAAATAAAATAACATATTACATCTGGTTAATTATCAACTGTTCTCGATAGGCTATTCGATTATCATTACAATGTAATTACCTCTTCAATTGTCATCTGTTCCCGATTGACCTAATCGGTTATCACTTGTTTCCGATTGACTTGAACAATTATCATCCATTTCCGATTGACTTAATCGATTATCATCCGTTCCCGATTGACCTAATCAATTTATATCTCTTTCCGATTCACCCAATCATTTATCATCTATTACCGATTGACTTAATCGATTATCATCCGTTCCCGATTGACCTAATCAATTTATATCTCTTTCCGATTCACCCAATCATTTATCATCTATTACCGATTGACCTAATCAGTTATTATCTGTTCTCGATTGACCCAAACAATCATCATCTTTCCAGGTCAACTTAATCAATTATCACCTGTTCACGATTGATCAAACCAATTATCATCTTTTCCCGATCGACTCAATCTTTTATCATCTGTTCCCGATCAACTTAATCATTTATCGTCTGTTCGCGGTTGATCCAATCATTTTTCATCTGTTCCCGGTTGATCCATTCAATTTTCTTTTGTTGCCGATTGATTTAATCATTTATCATTCTCGATTGAATTAATCATTTATCATCTGCTCCCAATAAACTTAATCATTTATCACCTGTTCACGATTGATCTAATCAATATTTGAATCATTTTGAGAAAACCCCTACATCAAATGAGGCAAACTTTGGCAATTTTAGTACGCTGATTTCTAATCTAACCTAATTACGTGTAAACAATTGAATTTACACACGTAAATATGAATAATATAAATTTGAATGATTAAATACCTACCTTTTTAGCAGATCTTTATTTATTTTGTATCAAAACATCTGACATATCCTAAAGTTTCCTGCATAGGTATGGGTCAAAGATTCAAGGGCTAGCAACTCTAAATAGGTAACATTTTAATATTGATTTCAATTTGTTATAAACATGGTAGGTATCCGTCAATAAAGTGCACTCATTTCGGGAGGTGATTCTACATGATAATTTTTATTACAGCTTTCAGCTTAAAAATTTAATGGTTTGTATGGAAAATGAGAGGAAGATATATTTCTAGATAGGTATGGAAAAAAACAACAGGCTTTTGAAATAAGTTATTTATATTTTTTACTACTACCAGAGAGAACTTTATCCCTTAAGTAGCCGGTATTTGTACCAATAAGCGCGCTGGTAGAGCCTATTTGAAAAAGCAACAGAAACAGTTCTTTAAAATACCTATTGCTGAAATTTCTCAGCGTCCACTTTCCCTCGTAAGTGCAAAACTCTAGAAAAAATCTTGCATTTGCACTTGCAATGCGACGCATAATATTTATTTTAACATTTTACTGTTTTTTGGTTTGTACATACTTACATATAGTATTTTGTTTTGTATGTTCACGTCTTTTCGACTAAAAATTCATTTCTGGTTTTGAAGATTCCTTTGAAAGAATTTTAATCAATATTTCGGTTGCGAACTGGAAGTTAATAAATAAACAATGCCCAAAGCATTTCCTGAAAAACAATAAAACTATTATATATTTCCGGTATAATAGGGAAATAAAAACATAACACTGAAATCAGGCGGAATTAATACCAAATTCTACGAATATTTTGGTTGGCCCTTCATTGATGTCAGAGATTTGGGTAAATTATTTGTTTGGAGTCGCGTAATAACTCCATATCTCCTCGTTTAACGACCGTGCCTTTTATTACGACAATATGCAAGTTTATTAATGTATTATTATTTTAATATCCAAAACTTTATTCCAGCAGTACCTAAATAAAACGGCAATGAATTCTACGGGTCTTACTATAAAGATTATTAATCAGTCGAATGTTAGTTTTGCAGTAAATTTTTTATGACTCGAATATTAGGACCCGAAAGTCTTGATTGTATGCTATTATTATTCAAAATATTATTATGAATACAGAAATCGGTTCTCATGAAAATGTTAACATTTTGAATACAAAGCCGTAATATTGCAGCATATTCTGCAGGAGTATTTTGCCTACAAATTCGAAAATCAAAATTCATGTGGCAGCGTTTTCTATTATGTTTGCGATTCTTTTGGCAACGAATCTTTAAAATTGTATACAGCATTTTCTATGCAGAGTATTGTATTTTTGCTTATCGGTTCGCCAACTGAATAATCTGTTTCTCTGGACTCAGAATACATTGTGACTCGATTATACAATATATACTATAATATGCGTATAAACGCACACGTGTGTGCGTGTGTATATGTACGTGTAAGCACATACATGTGTGTGTATATATTTACCTATATTTGATTTTAATCACCCTTGTTTCATTTATCTACTTGTAATTTCACTTATTTTTAGTTACAACAACTTTAGTCTTAGGTACCTACTAAAAATTTTGAGATGAATCATCTTTAATTGGAATCATCTCTATAACCATGTTCAAATTGTAAATTAATGTAATAATTGTAGGGAATATTTTGCTTAGATGCGAATTTCCAGAGGAATATTGCAGCTTATACTAGAAATAAATTACGTGTGAGTCCTAGAAAATGGTGACCAGACAACTCAGAATGCAACCAACTCAGAAGCACCTCAGAAAAGAAATAGGTTAGGTTAGAAAAATTGATTAAATAGGTTTAGTTAGGTTAGGGTTACCGACTACTTTAAAAATATTTTTTCATAGCTTTTAATGACCTTTCTGAGGTGTTCTGAGTTGGCATGGAACCCTAGAAAATATGGGATGATGTATGTTTAAGTAAGTGTTGTGTATTTCAGCAAAGAATACCTACAAACATAGTGCAGTGTAAAATGTATCAAATGTAAATATTTGATTTGTTGATTCCTAGAATAATTGTTTTGGGTCATACAATTTGTTACAATTAGATTTCTGAAGTGAAAACTTCTTTACCATCGTTGTGATTTGAAACTCTATGAAACGGAAATAAGCGATACTAAAAAGAGACAAACACATGAGCATGTACGATTTAGCCTGCGAGAGAATGAGATAGCAATACAATATTCATTTACTCGGGTACTCGGTTCCAATGTAGTACGATAAATCCAGGGTCCCACGCAAGTTTCCCTCGGTGTAGCGGTATAAAGCACACACTTTTAGCCGACCAAGGATCGAATTATACGAAATCCAAAATATATTTTTTTATTTGTTTGTAAAATCAATATCCAATCTTCAACAGGCATTATAAAATGAATTGTCAAAAGAAAACACAAAAGAAAGCGACATCTAGCCACTCCGAAGAAGAAAACACAAATACTAATAAGATGATCAAATGTATAGGAAAAGGTGCACTGGAATTCAACGACAAAAAAATGGAAAAATAAATCATCCTTCACATTTATAAAAAAAAGTGTTTCGTAGTCTCCCCACTCTTGTCTACTTTAGTTTTCTGAAGGTTTAACTTCTACCGCGTGTGAATTGCACTCTGATTTTTTTCTTACGCACGGGGTATGAAGGCTTCGAAGTATGTTCCTGTCACATTATTTTAAATGTCTTCGATCTTGTTATTTTGTTATGAAGGTGGAATAGTTTTACGATGAACATAAAGTAGTTCTCTGAACAAACATTTATTTACCTGTAGCTTTAATGAAGTAAATTCTGCACGAATTTAATACATTTTAGTAAGGGTAATAGGGGTGTAATTGGTCGCCATTAACGTCATATCTCCTGCATTCTGTGTTATTCGAAAAACATCTAGAAAAATATTCCATTATTATTTCCAAATTGTATTCCATTCTGAAAGCGACGCATTCCGGCCGGCGCGGCGTCGGGGAGCTCCGACGGCGGTTTTATACCAGTTTTAATGGCGCCATCGCGTGACCATTTGGGCAACCGACCACCCTACCACCCTATACCCCTGCAACCCCCTTCTCTCCCGGGCAACGTCGGGAGGCACCGGCCTGCCATCGTGCTCCCTGCGTTGTTTGTACGAAATTCAATTGTGAATACCTATATCACCGGCCCTATTCGCAGAGGGGGCTCAAGAGATTTGATACTTTTATGTATGGTGGATCTTATTTTTTGGTGCCCATAGATTTTTAGGAAATTACCTATATTGCTATAACGCCGTTAAAAGTTTTAGAATCTCATTTGTTTTTTAGAACCATAGAATAAAGAATGTAACAAGAAGTGTCATTGTCATGTCTGTCATTTTTAAAGGAACTCAATATAGCCCTTATACTCGTACTTTACTCTTTTTGAGAGAGAAAGTATGAAAACGATGTGCAATGTAGTTGTGAATGATGAATATTTGGAGCAGGTGGTAGAGTTTGTATATTTTGGAAGTATGTTTAAAGAGGGATGGGAAAGTTGATAGAGATATCGAAAGGAGGGTAAATGCAGGTAACTCCATTAAAAACAAAAACTGTCCAAAAAAGCCAAGCTGGCTGTCAACAGGGGGAGTGCTGGTACCTACCCTGATGTATGGCAGTGAGGCATGGAACTCGCAGAAGAAAGGATATATGAATGCTGTAGAAATGAGATCCCTGATCATTATATGAGTTTTGTGTGCGATTAGCTACAAAACTAGTGATAGGGCGAACAGTTAAACTCTTTGTCTCTAGGACCAGAGCAAAAGAACCTACCGCTATGGTTAATGATAATAACTACATTTATTTTACTAGGAAGGTTATAAATAGATGAGTTAACAAAAATACAAGATGCGTTTAGGAATAGTGTCGGAATAAATACATAACAAGATCCACAAAACTCACCAAATTGATATTAAATATGTCAACACCACCTGAGTATTCATTTACCGTAGTGCGAATGCATTGTATCGGAGAGTGGGCACTGTAGTTACGCTAATGAATGCTGCAGTAGAATAGTGTATTTTGTCGTGTTGTTATACTTAGGGTATTCGTAAGTTTATGAATAAAGTTAACTGCAAAAGTTAAGCCAGCTCTGTCCTAATTCTCTAATAGGGGATTCTTTTCACCTGAGCCTGGCTGATTTGGCCAGGAACCACCCGATCTTTCCCACACACCCACCCCTTCACCCCCAACCCCCTCCAACTGGTGAATAGCAGTAATTTTGACTGATAAACTCCGACCATTCATTTCAATTTACCGAATACGTGGATGGAACACTGCAAACATGATGTATCATTGTATGTAAATCTAAATCAGAAGGTTTACTCATTATTTTGTACGTTATATTAGGCTGATGGGTGAATTATGGATGACCAAGTCAGCTGCAGTACTTTGATTTTTAGATTATAGTGTAGCATTGGGCATGTTTTTAACCCATCGGTCGTCGACAAAATTTCATATCATCAAAATATTTCCGCTTGAAATTCAATTTCAAATAGATTCGCTATTTTCATAGTATCCCAAAATGAAATAGGTACTGTTTTTAAAGGCAGATAACTGTCCAGATTTTGTTTCATAATATAATTACACACAATTAACGGGAGCGTCTACGGTAAATTTTTAAATGCAAAGAGAAAGCATGGTGTTCTCTCTTTCTAAGTGTGTTTATATTATGGCGGTAATATAAAAATAAATATGACTAGTTTTGCGAGAAAGTGTCATTTGGTAATTGTGATACAGCAAAAATAAAACTTAATATTGCACATAATCTGTTTTTTAAGCAACAAGAAATCTCGAGTGGTTATTTTTGGCATTATGGCATTTGCACAGTTTTTTTTTGTGTACTATTTTCAAATCATGAAATTTTTGGGGGCTCGTCAAAAAAAAAGCTGGACAAAAAGGTGTACATGACAAAAGGTCATTGATATGCAACAAAAACAAAATTGGAGACAGAACCCATCCCTGTGGAACACGCTAGCATTTATCGAGTGTGAGGAAGTGTTGAAACCATCAGCAACCGTCTGAATCAACCTCTCCCCCAAAAAGTGAGCAAACCACGTACACAAGGATGCGGGAAGTCCGTAAGAAAGCAGTTTGTTGACAAGACCTCGGTGCCAAACCCGGTCAAAGGCCTTGGAAATGTCAATACCTTTACTGGACAAAAAATAAAGTAAGACACACATGATTGACATTTTGAAAAAAAAAAGTTCAATAAGGAAATAGCGTTGAAACTTAATTGAACCGATGTTATTTACAACATTGTCTTCCATTTGTACCACAGACCAAAATTAGTTCCTGAGGATAATTGAAACACTTCTGTTTTTGGTTAGCCAATATTCAATTTGAAATGATTCATTCGCGGCTCGCGAAATGAAACTGGAAATGAAGTCATAAAACTTTGAGAGTTCCAAAGTTGAAAAAAGGTTGAAACTCGAATTCATTTGGGGCATTAACGTATACTTTAAGCGTAGTAATTAATTCGTAATCTTCGACCAAGTACCACCTGTACTTGGTCGAAGATTTGGGGTTCATATTTTTGGGGTTTGGAAAAAAGACTACTAAAATTTTTTGTGCAAAATAGGTACTCATGAGATTTGAAAAAAGCCGTCAAATGTAAGCCGTTCTGATCTCCGTTTTTGAAAAGAAAATGAAATTTATGTGGTTAGAATAGACGCTTTTATTTTTACCGTGACTTCAAAAAATGCAATAAACATACGTTCTTTTTCGCTATAATCATGTAGCTCTTTCTAACACATTAAATAATGACGAAACGACAAAAGACGAAACACATAAAAGAAGTTTTTCGCGTCAGGAAATGCGTTTCATTTTCTATATACGTCTGAGAGAGATGTAAAAAAACCGATTGCTTGTTTCCTTTGGAGGGGTGCAGACATAATACGTTCACGTTTATCTCATTTTTGACTGTTGTTGTTTAGTGTGTAAGAAAGAGTTGCATCATTATATATTTAAGAAGAAAAGCAAAACCATCAACGCATTGACTGATGTTTTTGAATTTTTGGAATTCACTCACACTTCAATATCACCCTTCTAACTATATTCTATACTTTCAAAATTATCGTCAAGGCAAGTAGTATTATGGGGGGTTTACGGAGACGTCCCGGTACGGTGTTTGAGAGAAAGAAACAGTCCTACGTACATTGTGTATCTTATCTTTTGAAAAAGCTGCAGCGTTATTGTGTTATGGAACGCATGTGTATTGCCTTTTCTATGCCGTCACGGTACCGTAACCGTGAATCGTCACGGTAATAATAAAAGCCCCCAATCGTTGCTTATGACCTTTTAAAAATCTTACATCAATATTTTAAGAGCTTGAAAGCATAAGGTAAAAGTTTTCCCTGTCTCAGTAAAGTCCGCAATGCTTTTGTTGGTTGGCCATATGGATAAGAAAATGTTTAGTTCTGCGGCGATTGTGGATTTTGGGATTTCCTTTGTTCCTTTTAATGTCGGGGAGATCTAATTTCTTTACCCGGAGTGACACGGAAGTTCCGCCACGTTTATAGCTTTTAATAGACAGGGTTTCGCAAAGCGAAGGGTTTCGAAAGATTGGCACTTTAAACATAAAAAGACTTTGAATGAAATGGTCCAGATATTTAATCCAGGAATGATACAAGCATATTATATTGAAAAACCTACAACTAATTGAAACAAGGCAAATGGTGGATGGTGCAAGGCAATGCAAATGAAGTTTTATGAAGTTCTAGAGAACAAATTTAATTTTGAATTGTACAGGTAGGTACACTGAAAAATTGAAATTCGCAAAATTTATAAAATAACTAGCGAGTTCCCGGCATGCATTGGAATGCCACTTAAATGAAGAAAATTTTTCCCCGTGCGTGTCTTTTCCCATTCGTCCACGGTCCCCTTTCACTTTCTGATTCTTCTCCCTCTACCTCCTTTCCTTCCTGCCGCTAAAGCATATGAAATAAACTCATTTTTCAAACAACTCGAGTGCCACATATTGCAAAATATTTATAAAATTTCATAACGCCAGAGCTCACCAGTATATATATAAACCATAGAAGGCGTGCGCACAACAATTCACCAAAGTTTCATCGCAATTGGATGAATAGTATACGGAATAATTTCTTAACGCCAGAGCTCATTATTTTATATAGAAACTACATACCGCGGGCATGTGCATATCAAAACATAAAAGTTTCATTGCAATCATTTTTTATATATACAAACATTTTAATGTATTAAAATAAATTCAAAAGCTTATCATTAAATATTAAAATATCCAGGAAAACAAAAATGATTAAATTATTTAATTTTAAAATATCCAGAATAACAAAAATTATGATATTGACAAGTCGAAAAATAAATTTAAACATAAAAAAATCAGACCACATGCCTTGCTGAGGTTTGGCGAAAATATAACATTGGACGAAGCCAGCAGGTACTAGTGTTACATAGTATTTCGAATACAATAAAACATAACAAACTAGTTTGCGACTTTTGTCTGTGCTGTGTAAAATAACCCAGGGAAATAAAATAATATACACAGACAATTTTCCAGTGCGGGAGGTTTCTTCTACAGAGGGTGGGTTAATAGTACCTTCCCATATTATATATATATAACATAAATAGAGTCGGGCGAACCGCGGAGCTAGCAATAACGGTAACATGGGCAGTATATACACAGGCAATAAGCACTAAATACATATACGTTGCTGCATATAAAAAATTCCGGGCTTCTTTATCCCTCCGGAGATATAAAGTTTGGTAGCTTTTTTATCGCCGTTTTTGTTCCTTTACGGGTCGAGACTAGAGAACAAATAAAATTTGAATAACGTTGCAGATAGCATTTTAGTGTCTTTTTCTATTGCAAGAACTTATTTTGGAGAAAAGGTGGTGGAAAGCTTCTCGAAAATACTGCAGCGGAATAGACGATGTTTTTTAACGGAAAATCAATAGGACTTCTTTCTTTGTGTACGAGCATGATTTTTCTAAAATTGGAACTGACGTATTTTTCTGTCTGCCCAAAATTGGGAGGCGGGAATGGGTACCACCATCCCAGGAACCACCATTTATTGGATAACTAACACCCATAAGTCAAACAAATGGTCAGCCACCTTTGGTGACTTGGGGTGCCCGGATTCATGAGTGAGGTTCGTCCGGATATTGGTGGCGGATGCATCTGTCTACCAACTGCTTGGTAAGCCGGATTGGAAGAGATTGGTTAAGGGAGACCCCTTGACCTCCCCAGCAGGACTCGAAATATAGCCTTGCACCGCAGTGGGAGGGATAGATTCGTACGGCCGTCCCTCCTGGTGACACTGACACCCAAATTCCTTCCCAACCCTCATATCTTTCTCCTTCCTTTCTCAAAAAACCCTCCACACAGCATCCCCAAAGGGGCTCTGAGGGGAATTATTTTTCTTAACGCCTCCTGTGTGGAGCTAATGTAAAAAAACGAATGATTATGTATTGTGAAAATTAATAGAATACTTAGTTTTAATCACGTTTATTGTTTAAAAAACCAACGTGTTTCAATGGTTATTAAAACAGGCTTTACTTAAAACTAATTACAACAATAGAAATAGACTTAAAGTTGTCAATAGATAGGCGTGGTGAAAACTAAGTACCTATTTTATTAATTTTCGATTATTATAGCTGTACCTTTGCAAATTTGAAATATTTATATCGTTCTAGGTATAAAGTTATCCCAAATCCTGCTAAGTTTCACTTTAAAAACAAAAATAATCCCAAATGATCTTTGATAAATCCCTTTCCGACCGGCTTCATACGAGCGTGAGTTTGTCTTTGAAAAATTTTTAACGAAAATTTATTCTGTTTTTGCGGGCGGACCCGGTGTCGATCGATCGTGCGGGAACTGCTCTTACCGCGTGAAGTTAGATAAACGTGTTTGAACTAGTCAGTAGCTCGAGAGATACGAACGAAGATGGCCGTTTTTTTTGACCCAGCAGTTGGCAAAGGTATGTTAATATTTTAGTAATTTTTTGTTAATACATTTGTAATATTGTGTATTATTTTAGAGCCTAAGATGTTAAGTAACAGTTTAAATGCACTTTTGAATAGTTTTGTTTCGTTAACTAATAGTTATTATCATTTTAATCTCTAACAGCACGATCGTAACATTCAGGGTTATGGTCAATTTTTTTGGTGATATATTTACAAATATTTTATTTTAAGATGATCATTTATCAACCACCTAATCGGTATTTTTGTTCATTTTAAGGATTCCCCATAAATGAAGATAATGTTTTGGAGATTCTGGGTGATGGTGACGAGTCGGAAATTGAAGATCTGGGTAATGATGACGAAGGGTTTGAGGCAGAGTGCGTTGACCTGTTTACGGATCTACAGGAACCTATGGAAAATGACGATAATCCCCCTCCTCCTCCCACTATATCAAGATCGAAGAAGCCAAGGCAGAAAAGAGATTCGAGGAAGAAATCGAGACGAAAGCGCACTTGGAAGCAAACACCATTTACAGATAAATCCCACGACTTCCCTGAGCTACCGAAGAATACTGTGAGGACTTCCATGGAATATTTTAGGGACTATTTCGACGACAATTTTTTTGAAAAAGCTAGTACATGTTCTAACTTGTACTACCTAAGAAAAACTGGCAGAGTACTACACACAAACCCAACGGAGATGTCAAAAATGATTGGAATACATATCATTATGGGGTGTATACCTTATCCACAACTGCCAATGTACTGGCGTGCTAATATGAAGCTCTTGATGATCTCTGAAGTGATGACTCGCGATCGTTTCCTGGCTTTGCGTAATGCTTTTCATGTGGTTGAGACTGATGCCGCTTCACCGGAAGAGGCCCAAAACCCACTATGGAAAGTTCAACCAGTAATAACAAGAATACAAAACGCATGTTCCAAGCTTGAAAGAGTTCCAGGTTATTATTCGATCGACGAGCAAATGATCCCGTTTACTGGACGATGTAAACTTCGCCAGGTGGTGAAGAACAAGCCTCGCCCTGTAGGATTGAAGAATTTTGTTCTCACGACAAGTGGTGGTCTCATGCTTGATTTTGCCATATATCAGGGAGCCAAAAGTACTTTTGGAGACACACCACTTGGCCTTGGTCCATCTGTAATTCTACACTTGGCCAAAAGTGTCCCCCCCGGCAGCTGTCTTTACTATGATCGCTATTTTACGACAGTTCCACTGATCAAACAACTACACGCTCAGAAACTACATGGCACTGGGACTATTATGCTAAATAGATTAGCTGAAAGAGTCAATATTAAATTTAAAAATGACAGAGTCATGCTTCGAGGAGAAAGCCAGCAGTTTGTCAGTGGAGAAACTGTACTTGTTAAATGGAAAGATAACAAATCTGTTCTGATGGTATCGAATTGCACTGGTGCTGAAAATAAGACATCAGTCAAAAGATGGGACAAAAGATCAAGGTGTTACATCGACATTTCAGCTCCAAAGATAGTGCAGAATTACAATACGCACATGGGAGGAGTAGACGTTCTCGACCAGCTAATGGAATACTATCGTACCTTCATTAAAACCAAAAAATGGACACTGAAAGTTCTGATCCATTTCGTGGACTTGGCTCTGGCAAATGCTTGGAGACTCTATAAAAATGATTGTCTTGCAAACGGAGTTCCCAAGACCAAGACTTTGACATTATTAGAGTTTCGCCTGGATGTTGCCGACGGATTAGTAAATAAACCTGATAAAAGGAGAAGAAGTGTCGAAACAGATGAGGAAGAAGGCGAGTTGCCAGGTAATAGGAAATACAGGCCAGCAAATCCATCATCTGTAGCTAAGAGATATGATGGATATAATCATCTCCCAGTTTTTGACGAGATAAGGGCTCCCAGAGTCTGCCGCTATGAAAATTGCAGAAGCCGTTCTAAAATACGCTGCGAAAAATGCAACGTGTATCTGTGTTTATCTCGAGGAAAAAATTGTTTTTATACTTACCACCAGAAAATATAATATTCAGAAATGTCAAGAAGCATGAAAAAATATAATTAAATATTGTTTTTTATTTTGAATTGTGTTTATTTTAGAGATGTTGTACCGAAATAATGGTATGCGCACGATCGTGCGTATGACAAATTATTCCTGAACCGCACGATAGTGCGTGTGCCTTTTCTAAGTATCTGGTCTCTGGAGATTTTAAAAATTATTTTTCCCTGACCTAAGGGATAATAACTAAAAGCTTTATTGGTATGGCGCATTGCTATTCCGATTTTTTTTCCACCGGTCGGAAAGGGTTATGGCAAACACCTGCCCCAAATGATTTCTGCATTGCAGGTAAACAATAATAGTCCTGGAAAAACCAGAGTTCGTTTATCTGATCATTAGCATTATCTGATGGCGTTTAATGCGGCGGGTATAATATACCCGCTTACCTCCACATGTATCTGTCTAATTGAAAGTGCATTTAGGTTGATAGTGTGATACCTGGCTGGGTAATGTCTTTATGTCTTATGATTATAAATGCGTTGTATATAATACATTTACTAGGCCGCAACTGGCAGTAGGTACTTCACAGGCAATTAATATGGTCTTTGCTTTTAGGTCAGTGACAAACTCAAGAAGTATCAGGAGGTCTAGCATGGACGATCGATAAAACCATATATCGATACGATATTGACATATAATCAGTTATCAATATTTGCCATTTATATAAGATATTCCGACCAACGATTGATAAATTTTAGTCGCGCCTCCATAGTATCAAATAAGTTTCGGTTAAGGTGATCCACTAGTCCTTGAAAAATTTGAAATCGGAATCCCCGCCTCTTTTTGGGAGAGATTTAAAAATGCTTGAGAATACGCTTTTGGAAAGGTTGGAGAAGGAATTTGAGAGTTGTTTTTTTACATGTTGATTTCATAAAGGTCTGTAAAAAAACATTAACACCTTTCTTACGTATTGTTTATTATAACAAGGAAATTAAAAATCGGTTTCACGGAGGTTATATATAATTTTGCATTATTTCGCACGACTTTTTAATAATGTCGTTCGTTTTTAAAAATTACTGTTTATTTAATGAACGGATTAAAGTAATGAAGCTCTTAAAATTGAAAGAAATCGTATAGGCGATGTATAGACTGAAATAATTCCATTTAAGACGTGACAAAATTATTGGGTTCGTTTTTTGTGTATCGAAAATGGTTGAAATGTAACCAGAGACCTTATTAACTTTCCCATGTTTTGCAACAGTTTAAAAGGTGAAAATCTGGTAAATATTGGGTCCTTACATATGAAATTGGCGTTTTGCCGTACTGGAAACTTTGATCTCAAATATCTTCTCTTTGGTTAGGAATTCCAAATTCAAATTTATACAGCTATTTACTCATGTATTTGTGTTTCGAAAATTATAATTCATTTGTTTTTTCCTTAATTGTTTTTTTTTCATTGCGTCACTTAGTTTACAAAATGGAAAACTTGAAATATCGCGTTATTTACGAGTACGAGTTCCACCGTGGTACCAGTGCTACAGAAACGGCTCGAAGGATTAATGATGTGTATGGCGACGGTGCCGCAAAAGAAAACGCAGTGCGTTTTTGGTTCCAACGTTTTCGTTCTGGAAATTTTGACCTGCAGAACAAGCCCCGTGGACGGCCGGAGACCAAAGTTGATAATTAAGAATTGAAGGCTATTGTGGAAGCGGATCCATCGCAAACCACGTCCGAGTTAGCTGCAGGCTGCGGTGTTAGTGATAAAACTGTTTTAATCCATTTGAAGCAAATTGGGGAGGTGAAAAAGCTCCCATACAAAGTTCCTCCCGTACAAAACGCCAATTTCATATGTAAGGACCTAATACTTGCAGTTGTTACTACCTGGTAAGACATGAAATGAAACGTAAATTGAAAGTTAGGCAAAGTAATATATGTAGTATCTACCTCAGTGCGGCGACCAATAAGCCCTCTAATGATTGTTTATGTTGCCAGCAGTGATTTGTGCCCGCGATTAATTGTCCCGATTGCCGGCTATCCAGTGATAGTCCACCAATACACACGGGTCACACGTCACACAGGTAGCTGATAGCCAATCGGTAGCTGCTAGCTGGCTGCCGATAGCTAGCGGCTGGTTGCCGTAGAACTGTAGAGCACCGGTTTTCAACTTGTAGTACGCTTACCCCTTGGGGTACACGAACCAAGATTTGGGGGGATGCAATATCGTGGCACGAATGTAAATTTTAAAAGATTTTAAATGTAGCTTTAATTTTTTTTTTAATTCGGTGATTTACGCTCGGAATCACTATCTTATTTATTTTATAAAGAAAGATAAAAATTCCCGGTAACGAAAGACAATATGTATGTGAAAAATTCTTACTGCAACATATTACAAGTGCAAACTGTAGTTTGTGTAAAGACGGAGGACTTTGCTTGAAGAGAAATTGAACCCACGACGTCAGGATGGGAACCCGATGCATTGATCCACTCTGATACTAACAAGTCTGTAATTTGAGACACTTGAGTGTTATAAATCCTACGAAAAAAACATAATATTTAGTGTATTTCCTACTGAACTGTCGAATGAGCTTAGTTTTACTGACACTAGTGAGGGGATTTGCACCACGCCCCTCGCTCAACTACCCCTGACACGCAATAAAATCAAGTAAAATAAAGACTGATTTATAACACACGTATACTCACATTTCCCTCACAGGTAGTTCATGCTGACAATCATTGGCAGTCATTAATAACGGGACCTTCCCTTGTGAGACTTCCAGGTCCGTAAATATAATGCAAGCTTTGTGATACCTCAATCATTCTGTAATCGTAATACTATGCCTACGTCATCATCATTGGCTGCCATTTTTTAAGCTTAGTAGAACGATAAATTCTATACTAAAGGTAGCTTCATAGTCTGGTCGCCCTTCTACAAAATTCATATTCATAATTCAAAAAAAATATTCCAACTTTAGAAAACAGACAAAAAATGAACGACCTAACATTTTTATTAAAATTATTAAACTCTAAATTTGATTGTCGTGAACTCCTGCAATTAATAAATCTACATGCATCTACAGTATCTACACGAACCACTAGACAAACATTACATAACATTTTATACACATACATCTCATTCTAACTATAGTTTGCATTCCACAATACAACTTTTACATAGTCTTGGTAACAAATACTTAAACAATATGGATGTATTTGACAATAATTTGAACTTGGTAAACTTCAAACGCCGTGTTTGCCAACTATATTTGACAATTATTTGAACTTGGTAAACTTCAAACGCCGTGTTTGCCAACTATATTTGACAATTATTTGAACTTGGTAAACTTCAAACGCCGTGTTTGCCAACTATATTTGACAATTATTTGAACTTGGTAAACTTCAAACGCCGTGTTTGCCAACTATATTTGACAATTATTTGAACTTGGTAAACTTCAAACGCCGTGTTTGCCAACTATATTTGACAATTATTTGAACTTGGTAAACTTCAAACGCCGTGTTTGCCAACTATATTTGACAATTATTTGAACTTGGTAAACTTCAAACGCCGT
The DNA here is from genome assembly GCA_917563855.2 of Limnephilus lunatus. Lineage (NCBI taxonomy): Eukaryota > Metazoa > Arthropoda > Insecta > Trichoptera > Limnephilidae > Limnephilus > Limnephilus lunatus. The sequence goes on from OU830596.1 coordinate 98,467,611, forward strand.
GTTTGCCAACTATATTTGACAATTATTTGAACTTGGCAAACCTATGTGCCAACTGTTTTTGCCTATTTGATAACCTAATGTGAACACCAATTTTAAACATTTTTATTAATAGGTATTATTGTTGATTTCAAGGATATTGGCAGATTATATATTTTAACACAAATTTCATTGTACGTTACCTACCTTAGAATGAATAAAAAAATATAATAAAAATCACCCCAAATAATACCTTTATAAAGAATCAAAAATATATATAGAGTTATCGCCTAAAACAAAACGCACCTGAAAATCTCAAAAATTACGACAATGTGTCAAAAACTTAACCAGAATATAGAAGAACCTCCTAAAACAAAAATCACTTAGAGTCACAACTAACAGAAGTATCGCCTCAAATGAAAATCCCGTCAGAACAACTACAAAGTCATGTCAAAATCACTCACAAATTACATAAAGAATCAAATTATGTAGTCCGAATGCTATATCTATAATCAATTTCCATTAAAATCACTTAACACTTTGAGCGCAGACACCCCAATACCGATAATAGTTTGACAGTGTAATCGGATGTCACTCAATGGCATACATTTATTTGGTCGACATGGACTGGATCACGCGAAAGGTGTCGATGGCCTGATAGGGTTAACCAAACCTGTAATCAATGTCAACTATGACAAATAAATGGTTTGATTGTGTTGGCGTGTCGGTTAGATTGGTAACAATTTATTAGTTTTATTATAATATAACTATTAATTGAATCGCTGAAATTGATACCAAACATTTTAGCAGTTGGTTGAATTGATTACTAGGGAATCACTTTATTAGCGCATATGTTCTCAACGTGGGCGATAACGCCCCCTTGTGGGCGTTTGAGTCAGTCAGGGGGGGGGGGCGGTAGAAGACCCAGAGAAAATTAGGGGGCTTTAAAATGGCACAGGGAGGGTGTGGGCAGGTAGCAAAAAATGGTCTAAAAAAGACAAAAAACATGCTTATCACGTACTAATATTAGTTTTAGTTTACATAGTAAACTTTGATATTTGTTACTTTTTATTTTTGTATGTATTGTAATAATTTTTTAAAACGTGTGCGAAAATTTATATATTTCGGTAGTTCAGGAAGTGGACGAAAATTGAACTGAATTACATTCAGATCTACATTAAATTGGATGATATTTTTTAAAATTATTTTTTATTAGATATATAATATTTTCAGCCTACATGTATAATTATTATTCAGAATTGACACTGTATCATGAATACAAGAAAGAACGAGATAGTAAACCGGTACTTAAAAACAAAATAAACATTTTTTACTTGCTAAACAAAAAGGTATAACAAATAATTTAATTTATTTTTAATCAAATATTTGGTTCCATGACAGATGAGCCTCCCCCCCCCCCCTCCCCCACCAATGTAAGTAAAAAAAAATTGGGGAGCTCTAGAAAATAAATTCTTAAAGCGGGGGGCGGGCATAATAAGGTTGAGAACCTATGATTTAGCCGAATACTTTAATTACAATGAGAAAAAAGAGTTTACAAAATACAGATAACATAAAAAAATGATTAATTTTATCAGTCATAAGAATTTTTTAATTGTGATATTCTACCTTTAAAAATGATTCTACTACGTAGAGCAAGCTGTTCTATTACATTTCAATTTTAGGATTGCAGAAAAGCTTCAGGCAAGTAGTAGGTAACTACCATTGGTAGAAGTAGGTACACTTGAAAATCAAGGAAATAAACGGCTTGTCACAAAACAAGAGCATAACAGGAAATACACTTACAGCCGCATAAAAATAGGCTATAAAAAAAATTAAAATGGATGCCTTATCAATTTTTTCCATTTTATTTGCGTTTTTGAAGTATATAGCGAGAAATAAAATAAAAAAGTGTCAATTAGAGGCGAGCGCATTGTACCTCCGTTAGACTTTATCTGGGCCTGTGTCACATTTTGTTATTTATGGGGTCCACCCGTTGGGCGATAGTGGAACACTTGCTGACTAAGCGAATATAAGCCTAGAGACGGAGATTAATATTTTGTGATATGGCCACCCCAAACTGCCCCACTAAAAGCCGAGCAGGGCCGAGGAAATGGACGATTTAAGTGGTTTTTTTTGTTTTTTTATTCGCGGGGAAATTAAACCATAAGCAGCTTAAAAACAGTAATTTGTAAAAAGCCATTAAAAGCTGTTAAATAATTACCAATGAATTATACAATGTAGGCTGTAAAATGTGTTGATTGTCAAAATATATGTAATTAATGAAGTACCTACCACCTTTTCTAAAGGACATTAACCTGGTGATGGCCAGGATTTTATGCCCATACATCCTAGCATTTCGTATGAAATCTCGGAAAGAATACTAAGAAGTAATATTTTGTGTATTTATTTTGAAGTATCGTTTATTTTATTTACCGAAACACATTATTTGAACAATAAACTATCTATAAAAACAACATTACTTGTGTTTATTTGATGAATTGACAGGTTTTTTAAGGTTTTTGTGACCTGCCATGGACTGACTTTGACAGTTCAATTCCACAGATAATGCATTTAAAAATATTCCAGTGCTGCCAGGTGAATGAAACTTTTGGCAGTATCAAGAATACTGTTGGCGCAAGCGATTCTGAGCTTGTCTTTCATACAATTTCTTTATACGTAAGGATCAAAATCGCAACACAGTGTTTAGAAATTCTTCTTCGAAGGTCCAATATTGATACCTTCTAATCTTAATAGGTATATAAAAATTAATGTTTTTTTGTTTGTTCCTTGCTTTCCTACACCATTCATCTGATTGCGATGAAACTTTGGGGATTGGATGTGCGCATTCCAGGGAATCTTTCTATTTTTTTTTACATGAATACCGCACAAGAGTCTCAACTGCTCCCGTCTGGAGCTAGTGCGACTATAGCATCCCCAAATTGTGGTATGTTGTGAGGCCGAAGGTAGTGGGGAGGGAAAGGAGATAGGAAAGAGGAAGGTGGGGAAGTACCTGGCTATTCAGATCTGGTAACCAAACACGGCTAAAGCCATTTCAGGCAACGTTTCAATTCTGAATGGTGGTCTTACGTGGAACGTGCCGCTATATACAGATAAAATATACTATATATTATTTTATCTATACATAATAGTGAGCTGTGGCGTTATGATTTTTTTTCCTTTAAATGAATCCGATTGCGATGAAAGTTTGGCGAGTTGTTAAGCGCACACCCGCGAATGTTTTTATTTATAAAAGTGAGCAGTGGCGTTATGAATTTTTTATTAAAATATTACAATAGATGGCGTGCGAATTGTTTGAAAAATTGGTACATTTCATATAGTTAAGTAGGTGGGGAAAAGGAGAAGAGAGGGAAAGGACACGCAGGTAGAAACCATTTCTTTATTTAAGTGGCATTGCAACGCATGCCGGAGATGGCTAGTATATTATAATAAGTAGAACACTCCGATATCTTGGGTATGTCGTGAAAAGTGGTAAATACAATTAATAATATCACCCAACTGACCAATCAATAAGGAAAGATTGATAAAATCGTGAAAGAGGATGTCGCATCTCATCGCTTTGAAGCTCACATGTCTGGTACGAGTACAGTTCCACATGCTAAAGATAAGAAGTCTTCGATAGGCTAGGATACCAAAATAAGGGCCATGGATATTACAACTATTTCATTCAGTTTACCAAATAATTGTCTTCAAATTCATTTTGATAGAAAACGCCGATGATGGTGAAACTAGTGAATTTCCTTCTAGTTCTTTTGAGCTAGTACTTTACCTACCCCATATAATCCCTTATATCAGCCCTTAAATAATAATAATACCTGCTCTTTACCACAACATTAGCCCTTAGGTAAGTGGAAAATATATTTTATTAGTGTTTGTTGGGCTGAATGAGTGGGTTTTCTTTTAAGTCTAACAATAAAACAATAAAAATCGACATTAAAAACCGTGGTTATTGCACTAAATTATTGTGAAATAAAAAAATGCTTCGAATTCATTAATTTAAATAACACAGGCAAGCATTTCTATGATTTTTTAAACGTTCATTTGTACCTACTCGTACCTCGTACGCTTTATTAAGTATTTTTACTTTTATGCGAAATTAGATGGATTTTGAAATAATTTTTCTGGATTACAAATTTCTGGAAATAATTTAATGAATTAGTCTTTATGACTAGGAGTTGGCTCGTCGTAAGAAGTTGTCAGAACCATAACGATAAACGCAAAGAAAATTCACACTTCTAAGCATTCTAGATTCATAGCGTGACAATTTAGGTAAATTTATAATAATTGAAGTCGTAATTTTAGATGAAAATCATACTTACATTCATTGCAATTCCTACAATGCCAACCGTTTATGTTGCTCGTAAAGAAAACGTAATACAAACCAAACTATGATTTGAAAACTGTTTCAATTAATAATCAATATATATTATAGAAGAAAGTCCAAAAAAACGCGCGGACCGCAAAAACTCAGAAACTAGTCCCGGTAAGATCAATTGAGTTATATGGTGTGGTAGGTCTCTATCCCCCCTAGGGAACAAGGATACCCGTTTTTACTTAAAGGGCTTGCTTTTGAAGATATAAGGGCGGGGAGTTTTGCCCTCTTGAAATTTCAAGAACAGTCTTCCGGAAAGTTCTAGAAGGTTCCATAGAGCTCTAGAAAGTTCTGGAAGGAGTGGCAGTATGTCGGTGAGTATTAAAGTTTCGAGAAGTAGAAACGTTCTGGAATGTTCGTGAACAGGGAAACAGGAACATCATTTTGGAGCATTCCAGAACACTCTCAAATGGTTTCCTGAGCGAAGCCGGGTACCCCAGCTAGTACTTTATAAAATACATTAATTATTAAAAAAAAATCTTTGCACCTCAAATGGTTTGTGACCAATAATAATAATTAATTTTAGTGACTTGGCAGGGATACCTGGGATCATGGGGTGAGGTTTGTTCGGATCTTGTCGGCGGATGCGTCTGCCCAACAACTGCGCGACATCAGGAGAGACTGATTGAGTAAAACTTTTTGACCTCTCCAGCAGGAATCTCTCGGAACATGCACCGCGGTAGGAGGGACAGATTCGTATATCTCTAATTTCTGGACACACTTTCCCGATTCCTACCCACCCCTCAAACCTTTTTTCTTCCCAGTACTTCCTCTTCTTCCTTTCCTTAAAAGACTCTCCACAGAAAGATGATGTAGGCCTTGATGGAAATTATTTTCCTCTGGGTCTCCTGTGTGGAGTTAATGTAAAAAAATGCTTAAGCCTTTCGCAAGATTTCAGCAAGGCAACCAAAAGGACTAAAAAATAATAATCTGTGTCCACGCTTCGAACATTGCAGCATATCCACAATCCACATATTCACGCCAATCCATCGCGTCCTTTGGACAGTAGCGCATTCATTAACACGCATACTCACTTTGTTTAACAGATACAGGTATGTGCTTTAGGATGGGCCGTCAATGTATAGTTGTTAAGTGTTGAAACAGCTTTGGGACTAACCCATTTCCCAGAGTCCTGTCATTGACATTCATCTCACATTGTCCTTCTTCTTCCTAAAAGCCCTACTTGTCAGAAGAAACAAGAAAGAAGAAGACGATTGTAATTCCTACCTACATAGCCAGTGCAAAATCATTATTGCACAATTTTTAAATACCCACATATAGTCACTCGAAAATTTGTCACGTTACGATTAACATCGTTATTGATCTCCCTCGAAATTAGCATCAAATAAAATATATGAAAGCGACGTTAATTGTGTCAACCTGGAAAATTGTGTTAACCAGCAGTTGATGGATAAACAGCAGATTAATTCATCAAAAGGTAGGGCTTTTCCCATCATAATATTGTCCTGTGATAGAAATAAAACAAAATCAAATGTCCAACAACTTAGTTTTACAGTCCACTTGAATGTTACGATATCGGTCGATTTTCAAACGTATCATCAAATATCGTGATTTTCAAACACATCAAACATTTCGAGATCTCAAAAGTTTCGTGTGACTTTATATTATCTCCTCATTTTTAATTTTTCAATGTTTATTTTGGCGCTATGTCGAATCATTTATTTAGAAAGAAATCGTATGCAGAGAGAATTAAAATTAATATATAATTTTAACACTGTCAATGTTCGATTGCGAAACTTTTCAGAATCCTGAGGCATCCATATTTGAAAAAAAAAGTATTATCAAACGGTCCACCCTGATGCGCTTGGAGTTAGTTTGTTTAACAGGTAAAGGTATGTGGTAGGCGACGGTGTATGGAGCTAGTTTGTTTTTAACAGGTTTAGTGGCTTGGTCATCCCAAATTCATTTGCATCCGAGCTGATGTCTTAATCAAGCCTCATACCGGATACCTCTTCTGTGTTTCTTTGCAGGGAGGGGTGATGAGGATTCTCAGGTGTGTTGGAGTTAAAGGTGTTGTCAGTTAATGTACACATCGTTGGTAAGGTTAATTGCTCGTCAATTTATTTTATTTATGAGAAATATAAATAAAACAACAACGAAATAGATTTACTTGAAAACTTTTTTTTTCAAAAAGTTTCCTTTGAATTTCTGTGTTAAGTCAAATCTTAAAGTTTGAAGGAGTTATCAACATTCTCGAGTTTTGTTTAATACTCGTATTTGACGTTTTTTGCTGAATGAAAATTGTTTCACAAAATAAACAAACATTTTAATTAAATGAATTATGAAAGTTCTGATAAAACGGAAGCGAATGACACTAAAAAGAGACAAACGCATACATCTATAGGATTTAGCCTACGAGAGATTGAGATGGTATAGTCGGTCTCCTCTTTGTGCGAGGCTTTGCAGCCTCCCCATTTTTGTCTACTTTAGTTTTCTGAAGGTTTCACTTCTATCGCTTGTGAATTACACACTACGTTTTATTTTTTAGTTTTGTATTTCCAATAAAATATGATAAATCTACAGTCCCACGCAAGTCTTATGAAGTCTAGAGGTATAAAGCGCCTAACGAACCTTAGCGGTCAGACATTCAGCCGACCAAGGTCCGAATTCCAAAAAAAAAAAATTAAAATCAATTTAACACAAATATCCAAATCACTCCAAAATGAACAGGCAAAGAAAACACAAAAGAAATCGACACCTAGTGACTCCGAAGAAGAAAACACAAATACTAATAAGTGACCATATGTGTAGGAAAATGTTACACTGGAATTCGACGACAAAATATGGAAAGAAATCATCCTTCAACATTGATAAAAAAAAGTGCTTCGCAGTCTTCCTACTATTATCTGCTTTAGTTTTCTGAAGATTTCACTTCTACCGCCTGTGAATTGCACACTCTGATTTTTTGTTGTTACACTAATGGAAAATCTTTAGTTGAATCTCTACTACACCTCTTCAATTTGAAGTTTAGGGTCTCCTTCATTTGAATACGAGATATCGGCAGTTCACAATTAACGCCCGGTTCGGTATAATTTGTGACGGGCTCGCTCTAATATACGAGCCCGCTCTGATATATGACCGGCCCGTTCAGTCCACCGACCAGCGATCCCATCTTCGGAGATTTATTCACCGTGGGCACAATCAAATCGGGCCACAATCACACGTGATAACGTGCCTTCCCTCAATCGACCAATTCATTGAAATGCTTTAGCGTAGGTGAGACCAAAACTACTGATGAAACGAAAAAAATCTCTTGGAAAATGGGACATAGGCCTCCCTCAGATATTTTCCTTCCAAGTTTGCAGTATTTTCTAACGATGCATTTATTTGCCAAGCATAATGTAGAAGAATTTGAATTTTTTTTATTTAACTGTATTGTATTACTGAATATATTTTTGATAATACTTTTTGGAATAATAACCGTCGAATCGGATCACAGCAGGTTTGCACAGATATGTTCTATGGACTACGAAACGTCAATTTAAATCTACCATGACAAACGATCTTTGATTTATTTAAAACTATCGATTATCATTTCTTCTTTTATATCCACCACTGATAACGTCTTAAAGGGATCGAAATGAAAATCTAGCCTCCTTCAACGGAAGCAATCTTCCCATATGATGATATGACTGATATGTTTGGTGTAACTCTAAGTGACCAGCTTAGGTATGGGGGCTCCATCGAAGCTAGAGTTAAGTTAGCCTCTCAAAAATCTAGGCGTTCTGTACAGGACCCGTAGATTTTAAAAGTACACAACTGCTAACTCTGTACAAATCGCAAGTGCGCTCCGCAGTAGAATTTAGCAGCCATCTCTGTTCTGGAGCCCTTGAAATAAAACCCTCAGAAACGGGCGGTCCGTTTAATTGATTCTCCCATCTTAACAAACGGATTGCAATCTTTAGAGCACAGGCGTCAGGTGGGAATGCTGTTCTTGTTCTACCAGTGTTCCAATGGAAGATGCTCCAAGGAAGTATCGTCATTGATCCCCTCGACATCGGTAAGTAGTCGGGAAACAAGCCAAAAACAGCCAAACTCGAAATATTAAATATACACGGTTGACATTTGTCACGTGAGAACGGGTCGCTTCTACGATTTGTTCTTGAGTTTAACAGCTCGGCTGTGTAACGATTTGCCGGCCTCTTTATTTCCTCCTTAATACAAAATGGATCTCTTCAAGACCCATGGTAACTCCTTCCTCTCCTAAAAAAAGACCCTCGACACAACATCTCATCAAAAAATGGCATAGACCCCTATGGAAATTATTTTCCTCCGGACCTCCTTTGCGGAGATCATATTAAAAAAAGTACACTTTCTTTCATCCACATCCTCATTAGATAATTTTCATTATCCCAAAACATATGAGGCTGATAAAAGCAGCGATATTTTCAAACTTTCAAATTCAGAAATTAGAGACATTAGACTATCAATTTGATCAATATATTGCGCAATTGAAGTGAAATAACACAAAACAGCTCAGTACAAATATTACCTTATTATTTTTATAAGTAAACCCCGTCAACTTGACGGGGAGTAATATTACAGTTCCAATATTTGGTAAACCAGGTTAATACTTAGTCTAAGTTACCAGTAGTCGTTTTCTAAGCCGTGAATAGGTACAACCTCGCGTAATGCGTATCACTGGCTGTCTTAGAAAGTGTGAATGAGAATTTTGTCATTCACCTTGTAATCAGCTTTTTGCCACTTAGCAAGGAATTTATGTGTTTTTTCGTCGGTGGTCAGTTATAGATTTATTTTTGTCAAATAAGGTGTTCGGGTTTAAAGAACTCTTTTGTATTTATGTTGCGTAGGTAGTAGCTTGTTTTTATCTCATTCGCATTAATTATCACGTATTAATGGAGGCTTCTAAGACAACATAGCTTAAAACATCAACCACGAAAAGTCTTATTATTTAATTCTGCTAACTATGATAAGATTAATGAGTTTTTGGAACAATTTGATTGGTCAAATATTTTTAGTTCAAGAGGTATGGAAGAAGCAACTAATAAATTCTACGAAATTATTTATGAAGCTATTGATCACCACGTACCGTCAAAAACCATTTGCCTATCTCCCAAGTATCCCCTGTGGTACACTCCCTACCTAATCAAAATTATCAAAGAAAAGCTTAAGTATCACCGAAGGTTTAAAAATTATTCACACCCCTCCGATTATCATACCTTTTCATTACTCAGGACTCGCCAAAAAATTACTGAATAAGAGTGTTATACCAACTATATAAAGAATGCTGAGTTCAATATAAGGAAAGATGTGAAATATTTTTGGACTTTCGTGAAATCTAAACAATCATCTTCTGGAGTACCTAATAACGTGTATCACAAAAATATTTCCTCGAGTGATGGTCAACGAATTTGCAATATTTTTAACGATTTTTTCCAATCTGTCTTTGTCCCCGATACAACTGCTAATAATACTTCCACAAATATTGATAATATAAGTAACGATGATGCCATGAATTCAATTAATTTTAATTCAATTGATATAACCGCACCATTAGTGTTAAAACATCTCAAAAATGTGGACACAAAAAAAAGTGCCGGTTGTGATAAGGTACACCCGATTTTTATTGTTAATTGTGCTAAAACGCTAGTTACTCCTGAAACACTACTGTTCAAAAAATCTCTTAAAGAAGGCGTATTTCCTACCATTTGGAAACAAGCTTTTGTTACAACTGTTTTTAAAAAAGGGGACAAACACAACATTGAAAATTATAGACCTATCTCTAAGCTATGTATCTTTAGTAAAATCTTGGAAAACATCGTGTGTAACCAACTTTTTGACTTATGCAAAAATACTATTATTAGCTCCCATCAACATGGTTTTTTTCAAGGCAGATCTGTTGAATCGAACCTAGCACAGCTTACTGATTTTGTTCTTAAATCTATGGATAATGGGAAACAGGTTGATTCCATTTACACAGATTTTTCTAAGGCTTTCGACAAAATAAATCACGACATACTGTTATACAAGCTCTCGAAGATTGATATATGTGGAGATCTTCTGAGGTGGTTCTCTTCATATGTTAAAAATAGAAGTCAAGCTGTTGCTTTAAAAGGTTACATATCACAAATTATAACTATTCCCTCAGGGGTACCACAAGGCTCCCATCTAGGGCCTCTCTTGTTTATTTTATATATAAACGATATGAACCGTGTCATTAATCATTCTTGTTTCCTATTTTGCGCCGATAACATGAAATTATATAAATGTATTAGCTCCATAGATGACTGCAACCAATTACAAGAAGACGTTAGCAGAATTGAGGAATGTTGCGAAAACAATCAATTATATCTAAATATAGAAAAATGAAATGTTATTACTTTTACACGAAAAAAAAATCTAATTAATTATATTTACAAACTAAACCATGTCCCTCTACAACGAGTAGAAACAATAAGAGATCTTGGAGTAATACTAGACTCTAAAATGTTATTTAGGGATCATATTGAAAATATTCTAGAAAAAGCTTATAAGCAATTGGGTTTCATTATTCGCATTTCAAAACCTTTTACTATAGCACACACCCTAATTCTGTTATATATGTCATATGTACGGTCACAACTCGAGTTCGCCTCAGTAATTTGGAATCCTCAATATCAAACATATATTCATCGCATTGAAAATATCCAGAAACAATTTATAAAACACCTATCGTATCGCTTTAGTGATCATCAATTTGACCCTATTGCCTTATATAAACGCAGAAAAATCTCTGATGCATTATTCTTATACAAAATCATGAACTGCCTTGTTGATTCATCATATCTGTTAGAAAATATTGCATTTCGTTGCCCCAAACAAAATACCAGATCGAACGACTTATTTAGAATACCACACAGTAAATCCAAATATGCGCAAAACTCTGTAATAATACGTATCTGTGAAACTTACAATGCCTTACGAGATGTAGACATTTTCAACCATGACTTGAAATCATATAAAATGCAGCTTAATATATTAATAACTTAAAATACTTTTTTTTTCTTTTTTGTGAAAATTTATAATATTATTATCAAACAGTACTCCAGATTTTATGTCCGGGTTGAATCTTTCCCAAATGAAAGACTAAACCCTTCCACACACTTTTCCACAAATGAATATCTAGTAAATTAACGCAATGTAAGTGCACTATATAAGAATAAAACAATACAAGAACAATACGTCAATCCACCAGAAACATAATGGGAAAATATTTCACCGACTCCAGATATTTTCATATCAGAGGGTTCGGCTCTGATGAAATCCTAACTGGTCCGATAAATCCTACTGATCCCTCAATATAAATATTTAAAAAAAAATAAATCTTTCTTAATCCTACATGTATTTAAAATGACCGACTTTTGCATCTTTATGTACAAATTTTTTGACAAATCTAATACGCCTAAATTTTGAATGAGAGAGCTAGGTATAATGCCAGTAGCCGAAATAACAAATGGTAATATTTTTATAGTCTGAGAATGCCAAATTCTTTTAATTTCATTTCCTAAATCTGTATATTTTCTTATTTTTTCAGAAACAGTTTTCTGAATATTACAAGAATTTGGAATAGCGACATCAATGATATAAGTTATTTTCTTAATTTTGTCATGTAAAACTATATCGGGTCTATTATGACTAATTGTTCTGTCTGTCAGAATAGTTTTATCATAATAAATTTTATAAAATTCATTTTCTAAAAATGAATTTGGTTCATATTCATAATATGGTACATTACGGCAGTCAATCAAGTTATGTTTAATTACCAAACTTTGGTGAATTATTTTTAAAACTTGATTGTGACTAAATGTATACTCGGACGGCGCTAATACAGAACGTCCCGATATAATATGTTCTATAGTTTCCGGAAAAGCCAAACATTTTCTACATAAATCATCAATTTGATTTGCATCTTTGATGATATGCTTCCTATAATTTTTAGTATTAATGACTCTATCTTGTATGGCAAGCATAAAGCCTTCTATTTCTGCGCTCAACTCTCCAATACTCAACCATTTGTTTGACGAAAAATTGTCAACATATGTTTGGTTGAGATAATTGAAGTGTTTTGCGTGAAGAATTTTATTTGACCAGGAATCTAATAATTCCTGGTTGGTATTTATAAGAATGCTGGCATTCTCGTCGTATAAATTTAATGGTGAAATATTTCTATCTGCCTTGCAAATTATTCTGTGCATTTATATGCATAACTATGTTTGTTAAAAACTTTACTTTTTTCATTATTACGTTTTATGTTTTTATTTTTTATGTTTTCCCTTATTATGTTTATTTTTTTTGTCACATAAATTGAATAGGTAAAAAAAATATATCAAAATTTTTACTTAATGGAACTTAATTGGTCTACAACATATTAATGTTCTTTGTTATATTATCATTTTGTATGACTGTTTGTTTCCTAATTAAAAAAAAATAAATAAATAAAATAAAAAATAAAAAAACATTGAAAATCTTATGTATTCCTTCATCAAACCGTTTCATAAGCCTTTAAAAAAACCGTTTTATTAAACAATACCTACTAATCCATAATATTTATTTGGCCGTGAGTATCTTATATCCATTTTAGCATTACAAAAATAACAAAACCCATAAATAGTTAACACTAGTACCGATCTGGAGATCTTTAATTCTTTTAGATCATTAAATGTTTCCACAAATTTATATCCAGAGTGGTAGGTATCTTATCCAAAGTGAAGTCAGATTTGCACTCCATTTATGTATCTATGCTATATATATCGTAGCAATAAGAGAGATGGGCCATGAACTATAAGTATGAATTGGGGTGAGGTTTATCCTGATCTTGGCGGCCGATCCTTCTGCCCATATGCTGCGTGGCGGGCCGGATCCAGAGAGACTGGTTGAGGGAGGTGTTTTGAACTCTTCAGCCAGAATCCCTCGATCCATTGCCTTGCTCCGCAGTTGGAGGGGTGGATTCATACGTCCGTCACTCTGGACGCACACTTGACTTGGTCCTCAGATTCCTACTGACCGACCCCTCATATCTATTTATTTATCAGAATTTCCTCTCCTTCCTTTTCTTAAAAAACCGTCCATATAGCATTTCGTAAGGTGACATAGGACCTGAGGGATTTTTTTTCCTCAGCGTCTCCTGTATGGAGCGAATGTAAAAAAGGTAGCTGCAAAAAATATGGAAAACAATTTGTCGAAGATAATATTGTCAATTCTGAAATTTTAATTATGTGATTGACACAAATTGGTGAGGCGTTTGTCCTGGTAAGACGAGAAGTTCTGGAGTCCGAGTTGCGACCGTTATCTTTATATTTTTTCTGTGTCTTGTTCACTTTCATATTTTCGTTAAGTAGTGTTATCTTCTTCTTCAATTATTTCCATTTCAGAAAGTAATAATTAAAAGTCATTCCTAGGCTATCAAATTATGCAGCGTTGAATTCAATGTAATTGTGACTTCTGACGTGGGATTGAGAGAGTTGGATGTCGCATTCGTAATTTCGTTGGGCGTGTGATCATTCTGTTATACACATCAGCAAAAAATTATACAAGACACAAATTCAAAAAAGTTTTCATCGTAATCTTATTAAGAGGAACATTTGCACGGCCCGTTTCGGCTCGTTTCATACAAACCTTAATTTTTATTTTGAGACCAAAATACCCAAACAAAATGAAAAATTATTTAACTAAAAAATATATTGAATATCTAGTAGGGATATCTACTACTTTATTTATTTTTGTTTTAATTATGGTAAACATGTAATTAAAAAATTCAGTTTTGATTCATTTTGGGAGCAACTCAAAAAAGTATTTAGGTTTATGGCAGCACGTAGGGGAATTTGAAATCGAAAAAAAGTTTGTTTACGGTTTTTTAGAAAAATTTTCATCGTTTAAAAAAAAAAATAGAAGGGGGGTCCTTTATAAAAAAAGTCCCTACGTGGTGCTATAGAGACTGGATTTTTGAGCAATTTAAGATTTGGTGCACGCAAATCGGATGTGTAGTTTTTTTTATATGTTGTCAATCAGGTTAAAAAACGTAGTTTCGAGAAAAACGTCTTCAAAGTTTTGCTGAAGGATAATTCAACAAACAAACTATTTCAAACGGTTTCACATAAAATGTTGTATCTCCGTCAATTTTACGAATTTCTTTAAAAAATTTGGGGAGAGTATTCTTAACAAATGCATCTTTTAGAAAATGAAATTTAAAAAAATGACAATGATTTTTTTACAGTGTCCTGGTGTCTTAAAACAGGAATTTGCAACTCTCCTTTGATAGTGATTATATAAGATCGTTTCCACGACTTAGGATATGAGGTTTAGTAGGTAATGTAATGTATATGCAAAGAGCGTTGAAACCGCGCAGCTTGCATGCATACTCAATTAACTTAACTCCACGTGTGTTAAAAATACATTAAGCCTTCTCCCAGCTTGTGATATGTCGTTAGGTTGATGAGCCTGAATTAATTTTCTCATAATATCTACAATATATACACACACGACGTCCAAGTTGGTAGCAGTGCAACGCGCGTATGTAATTATAAGACCAAGTAAGCCTACATTTATCGTATGTGATTCCCAGTTAAAAGAACATGGTTTTTATAAGACTTTTTATTGTTTGCTTACGAGGTGATTACGGTAGCATCATGAAGTTATTACGTATGCATAATGTCATGATGTTGTTATATAATTTGTAATATTTTTTACAATAAGGTTTTTTAATTAAATTATTAAAACACTTTGTTTTTACCACAATAATCTTTATTTAAAAAGTCGACATGTTTCGAGAACGATGTTCTCTTCATCAGGACATTATATGTACTAAAAATAAATTATCAAGCATAGAAAGACAGGCGTGGGTGGAAATGGAATTAGTTGGAGGGGGGGGAGAGGGGCGGAAAGAGGAGGAGTTTAGAAGATAGACAGGGGGAGGGGGTTGCTTAGAAGATCATAGACAAAATTACAATGAGGTTTTTCGCTAGATGGTAGCACAGTCAACATTCCAAGTAAAATCACAATTTTACTACAGCGGCCAAAGAAGGAACGATGGTGAAAGTAAATCTGAATTCTTAGCCTTTTTCTGAAGCTGCAATATCTCTCAAACTATGAGTTTTGACACAATGCAATTTGCACATTGTTTTCTTTCTGAAATTTATATGCGGCAGTGGAAGACACTATCAGTATCGCCTTGGTGAAAGAACACCATTCAGAATTGAAACGTTGCTCGAAATGGATTTAGCCGTGTTGATGACTAGATCTTAATAACCGGGTTGTTCCCCACTTTCCTCCTCCCCATATCCTCCCTCTAACCACTTATCTTCAGCCTCACAACGCACCATCACCCGCACGCCTATGCGGTATTCACATTAAAGAAAAACGCAAATGTTCACTGCTCGTAATGTCCATTCCATCATGTGCCATAGAGTTTTAAATTATACATTTAACGAACGAAAAATAAATCAAGGAGGTATTTTGATTGCACATTCATGAAACAAAGAGTAAAAATGGGACGAAACTGGTTAAAAGCTTCGTTAAGGCGATCCACTAGTACAGGAAAAAATCGAAATCGGAATTCACGCCCTTTTATGGGAGGAGATTAAAAATACTTGAGAAAAAGCTTTTGGAAAGGTTGGAAAAGATATTTGAGATTTTTTTTTAAATGTTGATTTCGTAAAGGCCTGTAGAAAACATTAATTCCTTTTTTATGCATTGTTTATTGTAATAAAACGGAATTTTTAAATTTATTTCCCGAAAACAAGCGGCGCGGAGCCTAACACGTCATTTCTCCGCTCCTTCCGGAGGGAGGAGTAGTGATAGAAAGTAAGGGCGGCCACCAGTCGTTCTTCGGTGGACGGTATAAGGTTCACTTTGATATTACAAATTCGTCGACTGCCGTATTGTCGCCATGATGTCAAAAATAACAACGCGAAAATGCATATTATATTTTATTTTGTGAGGCTCAGGCGTAAATTTCAATTTTTTTTGCGATTATCATAAAAGAAACTAAACTTTCCACATTATAAAATAAAACCACATCCGAAAAGAGGTTTGTAAATAGGAGAGTTTGGACTTCGGAAGTGTTTTTTATAGATCTTATAATTTATTTTTTTCTAGGCTTATTAAAAGACAGTGTAGGTCTGTATGTATATGATGATTAATATATTATGTTTGTACATTTTTTTAAATTCCAAAATTACATTATTTCCGAAATATACTCTACCTAATATAATCCAAAATCATTCATGGTGATCAAATTTATGGTCGTAAATATTATCGTCTCATCGAGTGTAGAAAAAACACTTAGCTGATGAATATTTAATTTGGTCGATTAGGTTTTAATAAATGTGTTATTAGGTGTTTAATGGGCCATCGGAACCCACGCAGGAGGAGCATTAAGATAAAGGACAAAGTATTGTTGAATCCTGGGACCCAATGGCTGCCTAAATTACTCGAAAGGATCCAGAGCTCCTTGTTGAGTTATTGATATTTTGTTTTTATGGTGTTTTTGCGAAATATAGAGACAAATTAAGATTTTATTGCTTGGGTGTAGTGGAATAGTTAATTACTAGCAGTTAAAAACCCACTTCGCAGGTTTTTACTGCTAGGCCCTGCAGGCGGCTTTTCGTTCGGCTTCGCCCAGTTAGTGTTGGTGACCATTTTATAAATCCAATCCAGGAACTGGTTCCAAAAATAGCCCGTTTCTCAGATCCACTGTCATCCAGTGAAAGCTAGTCACCGGGACAAAGTAACCGGGATGGGCAATGACGTCATATGTATCTAATATATAGCCGCGTGATACAACTAGGTACCTACTACCAGCAATCTTTCCATATTCGAAGAGATACTACAAATTCACTAAATCGTAGTGCTTATACCTAGTGGGGCACGTCCTCATCCAACCAGCTAACGAAAGTTGCGCCATCTATTGCCGAATTCTTGAATTCGAAACCGAAT
Source organism: Limnephilus lunatus (assembly GCA_917563855.2). Lineage (NCBI taxonomy): Eukaryota > Metazoa > Arthropoda > Insecta > Trichoptera > Limnephilidae > Limnephilus > Limnephilus lunatus. Next base: position 98,484,931 of record OU830596.1, read on the forward strand.
TACAGAGGTAGTTATGTTTGAAATTCCACGTACACATATGTTATTTGTGGCGACTTGTGCACTCGAAACCGGGTTCTAAAATTCAACCACAAAGACGCTACCCTATTAATACTGTTCGATTACTAAATCCGCGTCTCCAGCATCAATATTCATACAAACGTTGACAAAATAGTACAAGTTTTGTAGATGCTTAGGTCGGCGCCACAACTTTTTTGTTTTACTTTAGAAAACACAAATATTTTGGCCCTGTCCCAATGTTTTTATTTTTCTCGAGTGTTTTTTCGATGGAGACCCAATTTTTTTTACATTAGCTTCACACTGAGGAAAAAAAATTAGGGTCTATATCATCTTTAGGATCTTTTTACGGAAAGGAATTAGAGGACGTTCTGGGAAGAAAAAAAATTATGTGGGGTGGTAATCTGTCAATGTGTCTAAGAGTGACAGATGTATGAAGCCATCCTTACCATTGCGGTGCAAGGCAATATATTGGTCGAGAGAGTCCGGCTGGAGAGGTCTAGGTTAGGTCTCCCTTAACTAATCTCTCCCGATCCGGCGCGTCATGCAGTAGGTAGAGCATTGGCCGCTAAGTAAGACCTCATGAACCCAGAACCCTTACTTAGTCACGAAACTTATCGAACCACTTGGGGTGACCTACGGCAGGGGTGTTGGTTATCCAATAAACCGGATAGTTCCCGGGGCGGCGGTATCGGAAAATTGTAAAATAGGTTATGTTATGGTAGAATTAGGTCAAATAAGGTAGGTTATATTAGGTTAGGTAAGGTTAGGTTAGGTTACAGATAGGTTAGGTTAGGTTAGGTTATGTTAGGTTAAGTTACGGTTAGGTTAAAATAGGTTACGTTAGGCTAGGCCATTAGCTACTATTTTTCAAAAAAAAAATCATATCTTTATGATTTTTCAAAGAGGTGTTGAGTTGAGTTGATTCTGAGTTGGTATGGAACCGCGGTACCCATACCCGCCTCTACGATCTTGCTATCGGAGTGAAACAAATTAGATTATATGACGGATCATGTAATGACAGTTTCTCCCTGTTTTATCAGGAGCACAGGACGCAGCAGGAGATAAAATCTAATTAATATTAGTTATTATTGCGCCGCAGTTTGACTACCTACTCCTGACACAATGTCCTATGTCCACTGACCACTGACCACGGGTAAATTCTATGGATCAATTAAAAATGTATTAAGTTGTTCGACTATCTGTCACTGGAATCTTAATTGAGTCATTATTAAAGTTAGTTCGAAACGAATTTCAATATAAAACTTGTGTAGCTTTGAAATTATCGTGTTAATTGCGCTCTATAAAAATGTAGTAGGTTACATTTTTAAAACAGGAGCTGCTTTTTCAATTACAATTTTACCATACACACGAATAGACTTTTTATAACATAATATTGTAGGCAACACAAATTATGCTCGAAACATTTACGATATATTTTATTTATTCATTTAAATGCCATAAAATGGCTTTTACATTAAGTATACAGTGATACTCAGGAGGGTATCAGTGTTATATTAACAACAAAATAAGAATGTATAAGTACACAAAAAAAATTAAATGACCCATTATTAAACCTGTTCCCTTTGTAAATTGTTCCCTATTTCTCCTCTTCCCTCTACCCATTCTCTCCTTTCCATTGACACCATTGTCTATGTCTATTATTTATAATTAGTTTTTTCTAGTAAACCTTGAAGAAGTGAGCGTTGCTCATGAAACATGTCAGTTTTTATAAACAATAAATGTGGTATAAACTAATTATTCTATTTTTTTTTTAAATAATAGAATACCTGTAGAAAACAGTACTATATATTAATAGTTCAATAAATATAACTGTATAATACTTTTTAGTATTTACTTCCACAGTTTCCAGTTTTATTTTGAATCTAATCTAATCTGCCATATCTTTTCCTTCGTGGAATTAACAAACTCCTTATATATTTCTTGTTTGTGCTTTTAGAAATATGTGCATATTCGGCGAAAAATAACAATATTGTGACAACCTTATTTGTCAAGTAATAACATTTAAAATACTTATTGCGATTTGGCACAGCTTTCATCTTGATTGACATTAAATCTCAGATTACTTAAAAGTTACACCAAAAAGACAAACAAAACCATCATACTGCCCAACATAATTCATAGCACCAACACATGGCTCAGAGGACAAATACTACATTTGGACAAAGACATTATCGTAATCTAGCTCCAAATTTTTTAAATTTAATTAAAAAATATATTAAAGATATTCAAGTTACAAAAAATGCAAATCTAAATTACAAAATTCATACGTGGATAGTCAACAAAGAAGGCATTGCATACTGCGGGCAGATAACTTGATCAATACAACAACACACTCAACAACCATATTTTTTCTCTTTTCCTCTCAATTATTTTGATTTCTTTCTTTCATCTTTTTTCTATTTTTCTCATCTCTTTTCTTTTTCATTTCTTTAAATTTTTCTTTTATTCTATATATCTATTTAATTTTAAATTAAATGTTTTATCTTCCAAGAATAAGATATCAAAATTTGTTTAAATTCGTGCCGCCTCGGAACAGGCTTAGCCTAGTGAGGTGGTATATACCATTTATATACAGTATTGCATATATTGTAATATTATCTTGGCTATTAAATAATTTTTGAAAAAAAGTAAATACTGCTCCATAGATAGTTTACGTGTAGCCTCTAAATTAATTCTACAGACAATTAAGTAAACCATTTTTTTAACTAATAGTCATCATTCTGAAATGAAAGTAATTTTCATTGAAATAAATGTTACTTAACGTCCAATTTATCTACATAAACCGCCCCAACACAGTCTTAATGACGCCAATTAATATAACATTTCAAATAATATGTACATTTCTCGTAACTACCTTTTATTTAGTCACTGGCCCCGTAGTTGGTAGTTATATTCAATAGTTACCCTAACTGGGAAATAGATTCATAGACGTGTCACGTTCCATATCAAAAACGTAGATAGAAATGTAAATAGTTAATTATTGCTGCGTAAACTGGCATTCGGAGGTAAAATACCATATGGTTCCAAGCGAGAAAGGGGTAGATTGTTGAGGAGTTGAAAACCATCAGTATTTTGGAATTTGTAGTATTTTACTGTCAAAAAACACATTTTACAAGAAGAATGAATCTACGAGTAAACATTTTTTATTTCGACTATTTATGTTGCAGTGCCAATATATCAGCAAATGAAAAATGTTTAATTTCTTTAAAAAATATGCGGACAAAATCAGTAAGAAATCATCATGGTGGCTTTAATCATAAACCTCATCAACACAATCAGAATCAAAAAGTTAGTAGGTATAGTTAGTACTTTAATAATTGTCCGCTGTGTATTGAAAGTGACATTATTTTAAAAAAATATATTTTTATTAATAACAACTATGTATTAAAATACATTTTATTTTTATTTTATTTTGCAGAAACAAACAGTACATAAATGACATAGTAGAAAATAATTACAAGTTATAGAATTTAATACAATAATTGGTACCAATGACATGTTGCTGTTATATACATATTTTTATGTGATAAATTATACCTTTACCTAAATTAAGTTAGTAAAATATTGAAAGAGAGGGGTGAAGGTGAGTGTTTGTGTGTAAGGGTGAGTGTGTGTGTTATGTGTGCGAATTCAGTGTGCTAGAAATGTTTTTCTGAAATAGAAGGAGGGAATCAAAAAATATATCGGTATTTGTGTTTGTTTGAATCGAGTTGAATCTTTGAAGGATGTGGGATGTGGGGGAGTTGGCTGCAGCGTTCGTATTATTACTGGTTGTGTAAAAAAGGTTGGTGTGGCGAGTTCTTTTAGATGGGATGTTAAAATTTATTTGGGATACAAGTTCTGGGCAGTCTATTTCGTTATGTATTATTTTATAGAGAAATGTCATATCGGCTACCGTTCGCCTGGATTTCAGGGATTGAAGAGTACAGATATAATTATTGTTGTATTTATAACCGAGATACTTAATAAATTTATTTTGTATGCGCTCTACATTATTGAAGTATTGAGTGTATTTGGGATTCCAGACAGGCGATGCAAATTCCAGTGTACTTCTGACTAGTGAGGAGTAAAGCATTACTAGCGTATTTGGATTTTTAAATAATTTACTCAGACGTAGTATGAAACTCAAAATTTTTTAAGACCTATCAGTGATTGAATCAATGTGCGTATTAAATATAAGTTTACTGTCTAAATATACTCCGAGGTCCTTACATTCATTTTTTGAGATCACGAGTTCATCGCAGAGTGAATAGCGGAAGTTAATTATATGCTTGTTTCTAGTAAAGGACATAGTGTGGCATTTAGAAACATTGAGGTCCAAGTAGTTAGCTATGCAATAGTTGCAGAGCCTATCTAAGTCACTTTGTAGCTCTTTACAGTCCGATAGAGAGCGAAACGTTTTATAAATTTTCATATCATCTGCATATATAAAAAATTTTGAGTGTTGGAAGCATGAGCCTATGTCATTTATGTATATATTAAGTGAGTTTATTTAACAGAATTGAGTGGATAACGCGGTCGAAGGCCTTTGAAAAGTCGGTATACATAGCATCGACCTGCACCCTTTCGACCATATTGCTGTGCAAATAGTTGACGAAAAGGGCCAGGTTAGATATTGTAGACCGATTTTTCATGAATCCGTGTTGGTTCTGTGTAATTATTGTTGTGAGAGTCGGGTAAATTTTTTCGAGAATTTTACTTAAGATGGGAAGAAAAATCGGAATTATTACAGACTTCCACTTATGAGGAAACGTTCCTTCACTTAATGATTTTTTGAAAATTGCACTGACCGGAGGAGTGATATATTTACTACAGTTACGTATGAAGATACCAGGTAAACTATCTAAACCGGGTCCTTTGTTAATTTCAATGGATGAAAGATATTTGTAGGTGATGTCGTCATTGATTGTAATTGAGGTTATAGATATATTTTTCAGTGGATCAGGTTCGTGAACATCGGATGCAAAATTTTGGGTATGATCAGTGAAGACGGTAGAGAAATAGTCAGCAAACATACTCATACTCGTAGTATAGAAGTGTTTATGATTCACAGTTCTCCTCACTAAAGATTCCTGTTCCGAGGAGGACTGCAGATAGTTGCGTTGCTGTTATGTCATGATTTCCTCTCTTCGTGTTTATCGACCTCATCTTCATGTTTGTTGATATCCTCATTCTCTAATCTCCTGTTTAGGTTTGTTAGTTTCCTTATCTTCAGTTTTTTTAGCATAGTTTGTGTTGATACTTATTACATCTTCATGCTTATCGACCCCATCTTCATGTTTGTTGATTTCCTCTTCTTGGTGTAAGTAGACCTCATTTTTAGGTTTGTTAATTTCTTTATCTTAATGTTTGTTGAGCGTAGGTTGAGTTGGTGTTTCTTATAATTTTATGATTTTCTCATCTTCCTGTTTACTGACCTATATTATGATGTTGTTTTTAAGCGTGTTTATACCCAATCTCCATGGTAATTTGATTTCATTTAAAAGGGCATTATTTAATTATGTGGCCATGCATATACTAACTACAAAATATATCATAGAAGTATATACCAAATTGAACCCAATGACTCCCGAAGCCGTCGACTGGCTAAATAACCCGACTCCCTTTCACCACACGAAGAAAAATAAGAATTATAATGACCATCTGGAATGAAATCATAGACAACACAAACGGTACGGTCAAAGAAAAAGTTGTCTACCTCTGCCTATATTTGGACTTGGTATATATTATACAGTTCGACGTTAGTAAAGTAACACAGGAATTTGAAGTGTGAGAGGGAGTCACCCCCACACTGTGCTATCGGGCCATCGTATCTATTCAGTTAATTATTAACACCCCACTTTAATTTTACATTTTCAATGAAACAATTGCCTCCTTGGATAAATACGAGAATAACACTCGTTCTGTGAAATGTGACTAACTGCTGGCGCCTGGACAGCACGCCACTCCAAGCCACTCATTATTATTGAAGTTGTTTTTTCTTTATTCATCAACAAATTTTTGTAAATAGATTTTAAATAGTATTATTTACTAACAAACACGTGTATGTAAACCTTCAGGGCATGAAAACCTAACATACTTTTTGATTAATTTTTTTTTGTACCTAATCATAAAATCAAATTTTAATGGTATTAGATCGATGTCATTTATCGAGATGTCGTCAATTTGTTTTCTTCATTTACATATTATTGTATAATATACTCGTACAAAGAAGAGTGTACCGTTTTGGGTTCGTTTTTTACACAAATATGCAGTTTTATTCCGAGATTGATTAAATTTTGCACACTTGACTTTCGAATCAGAAAGAATGTCACTGTTCCCCCACCCATCAGAGCAGAATTTTAATACTTCTTGATTCAATTTTGTACACGTTGTACGTTTAAAATAAGAGGAAAATTACCATCTTCATTTGATTTCGAAATACTCCATGTAAAGCCCGGGTATCGACCGGATCTTCAGCTAATTAAATCATAAAAAATAATATTTATTGAAACAATATAATTTACATAGGATGTGAAAATAGAAGAAGACAAGGTCAATAAAAATATTAGATTGCGACCGAGACTTGAACTTGGAACTTCTACTCAATCCGGAAAAAAATGAATCTGCCAATTGTGCTACCGAAATCTTTTTAAGTTCCTATTGCATCATTATCACCCACTTTTTTTTTCAAATTATCAAAAACCACGATGCTGCTTGATATTACTTTTGCCGTGTTTAGTAATGAAATCTTAAAGGAGAGGTACTTTCCTAATTTCCATTTTTATTAATTTCTACCCCATCTTCTTTCCCCTTTTTGTTTTGAAAAGTTTTTCTTTCCATGTACTTAAATTTCCACTTACTTAAATATCCACTTACTTTTAATTTTTATACAACCGGTTTCGACAGATCCGTGTCATTCACTAGCAAATTTAAAACTAACTTAAAATTAATACAAATATAGAAATGATTAGATTTTATTAGGTGGGGGTAGTGCGATGGGTGATTTTGGGGGAGGGGGAGAACAGTGTAAGGAGTAAACATAACATATTTTTTTCTTATTACTCATACTATTTCATTTCTTTTATGATGTATAATTTTTTTTAATGTTTTTAATTTCTCTTATGATGTTCTATACCTTGTGATGATGATTGCTTTATTTTTTATTCTGTTTTATTGGTTTAGTAACATATGAGTATATAATTATTATTGTTATTATATTTTTTCTTCTATGCTTGTAAAAGCCCAATAGGGCGTAAATAAATATAAATAAATAAACATGGGAACATTGTCAATATTTTTTTAAATCTATAAACTTGTTTGTTTTCTTTGTTGAAGCTATGGTCTGTCTCCTTTCATTTTATACTCTCTTGATCCATGAAATACGTCAATTGAGGATGGTTATAGTCTATAGTCACATTTTTTTTTAAAAACGTTTCACCACTAAGCACTCGCGAAAATTGAATAGGTACGTTCCTTTATAAAAAAAATATAAAGTATTGGTTATAAACCGATCATGAAAATAATTAATTTAATCGAACCAATATGCCTCCGAATCTGATAGGTATTCAATAAAGTCGGGTGGTCGCTTATCGACCCCAAATAAGTCAAAGCTCCCGATAACCGCGGAGCACTTGTCGACACCCGGGACAATACGTTACCGATAGCCAATCTTTAATTATTTTTAATGAACAACAGGATTTCTCTCCGACTATAAGCAGTATCAATACTGCAGACTGTAAGGGTCAAGGGATTGCAAATCCAGAGCCATTTTGAAAAATCCGGATTTTCAAAATTCTTCAAACTCAAAATCCGGATATTTAATTTTTTTTATATAAGCTCCACACAGGAGGCCCTAATGAAAATAATTTCCCTCAGAGCCTATGTCATCGTAGGGGATGCTGTGTGGAGGGCATTTTTAAGGAAGGGAAGGATAGGAAGTACTGCGAGGGAAAATGGTGGGTAGGAAACCGGGGGTCAGTATGTCTAGGAGTGACGGACGTATGAATCCATCCCTTCCACTGGGGTGCAAGGCGATGACTCGAGAGAGTCCGACTGGAGAGATCTAAAGGTCTCCCTCAACCAGTCTCTCCCAATCCGGCCTGCTACGTAGTAGGCGGGCAAATGCATCCGCCGCCAAACCTAGACAAACCTCATCCCATGAACCCGGGCGCCGCTGCTAAGTCACCAAACGTAGCGAACCACTTCGGGTGACCTACGGCAGGGGTGTTGGTTATCCCGTAAACGGTACCCTTATCCGCCTCCCAAACGTAAACATAACTTATTTTCCCTAAACCGACTGCATACTTTATGTAAGAATGCCGGGGGGCAATTTATCGGGGTATCAACTGTCATGGAATCCTTAATTTTAAGTTTTGTTTGACGTCTTCATTTCATAGGACAGACATTGCATTGCAAATAAAAAAATTTCAAATTTCAAATCCGAATTTCATATTTCAAAATCCGGATTTTAGATTGCAATGTACCTACTGCAGACCGAAATGGATTCGTCGACCCTATTCGGCCATATGCGCTCCTGGTAGCTTGGCAATGTGGTAGCGGCGGACCCGCAGATGGGCGACTGATAGTGTGAGGGACGGTATTGGGCCGCTACCTGGCGCGGATAGAAGGATATTGGCTACTGTAATGTTTGTATCTGAGGGGTCATGCAAACTACTGCAAACTTCGGTTGCTTAGCAAATTTATACGAGTCACGATAGTTAGGTACCTATTATTCGATATCTAGGCTTAGACTCAGAATTTTTCTAACCTTTTCTTCTCGGTGCTATCAACAGAGTTGACATCGTCAATTAATTAAATATCACTGTAAATAAAGTAAATAAATCAATTTTAATAATGTTATTAAGTTTTGCTTATTTATACTCATAGCTATTAAATTAAATGACCTATTTTTTAATATTATCAAATCCAATACGATTTTTTTTATATTAGCTCCACAAAGGAGGCCCTGAGGAAATCAATTTTCTCAAGGCCTATGTCATCTTTGGGGTGCTATGTGGAGGGTCTTTTTAGGAAATGGAAGGAGAGGAAGATATGAGGGGTAGAGGAAGGAAAACGGTATGAGGTGTGGTGTGGGTATAATCTGGGGGCCAGTATGCCCAGGAGTTGCGGACGTATGAATCTATTCTTTCCACTGCGGTACAAGGCGATGGTTCGAGAGAGTTCGGCTGGGGAAGTCAAAAAGTTCCCACAACCGATCTCTCACGATCAGGCCTGCCACACTAAGTGGGCCAACACATCCGCCACCAAGACCTGGACAAACCTCACCCCATGAACCCGGTCACCAAACGTAGCGAACTACTTAGAGTGTCCTATGGCACGGGCATTGGCATTCTTATATCCTTACTCACAAATATATATTATATTGTTTTGTTTTTAAAAGGAAGACAAAAATTTCCGAGCTACGAATAACCCGACAATATTTGTAACTCTCCTACTACCACCACAGTAAGCCGAAAATGTTGCTTGAGCCGTGATGGAGGACTTAGCCAGCCGAGGAATCGAACACGGAACGCCTGGGTGCGACCCAAACGCGATGCCCACTCAACCGCTGACCGGTCGAAAGTCATTTAATCACGATTCTAGAAATGTCTACCCATTTACTTTCATTTAAACAATCGATTATTTGTAGGAATTTAACTACCGTAACGTCCGTAACCATATCAAGAATGTGGTAGCTATGTCCAAATTAACATTTATCTGAGTTCGCGATCCCTGTCCTTCGCACCTCGTTTGCGCACCTCTGGAGATCGGGAAACTGATTTAGCTCCACGAGGATGTACCCGAGTGGCGCCAGAAATCTTTTGGTAAATTGAGGGTTCTTGGTCAATAAAACCATAGATAAAACTCGTGAACAAATAATGAAGGAACTCTTTTATTTATTTTTATATGAGTACCGTACAAGAGTCACCAACTGCTCCTGTCTGGAACCAGTGAGATTATGGCATTCCCGATTGGGAAGGAGATGGAGAGGGGAAGGTGGGAAAGTACCTGCATTTTCAGATCTGGTCACCAAACAAGGTTAAAGCCATTTAAAGCAACGTTTCAATTCTGAATTCTTACACCAAGGCGATACTGAGAGTATCTTCCACTCTGGAACGTGCCGCAAATATACAATATATTATTTTAAATGAATGAATTGTGAAATACCACAAATTAATCAAATAAAATTTATTTACCCACGCCGAGTTCCAACCCGCGAACTTCGGATGATGAGTCGAGAGATGATGTGATGAGGATGTGTTGTTTCACTTTTAAAAATATATAAAGTAGGAATACTTACAGAACGTTCCAGAGTATACATACTCTTAGTATCGCCCTGGTGAATGACCCCCATCCAGAATCGAAGATGCTCCTGATGAATGGGATTATGAAAATACACTTGGGTAAATAACTAATAATTTTTTTTTTTTTTCAATTTGTAACATTCTCAAATGTATAATATTGGAAAGAAACTTTTTACAATAAGTCTTCCGACTATTCTTTGCCTCGCATCCCTGTCCGTGCGTTACTGTCCCCGGACCTCGGATTAATTGGGTTGCTCCCCTGACCCGAGCAGCGTGCAGTGGTTTTGCAGTGGACTTGCAGTGGACGTACAGTGGTCGTTCAATGGGATGCTCTGGACCGAGGTGTTGACAATGATAATTATTATTCCCAGGCCTTAGTTTGTTCCACCATGCTTCGTGTCGCGTTGCCTTTATCTCTAAAGTTTCCCAACTCCCGCTGTATTGCATCTGTGTAGGTACTGATGCTGGGCGCGTGGAGCTTCCGTTTTTCTTAAGCCGTGAAATGACCCGGAGTAAAATAATACTCAGTAGGGATGTTAGGTGCAGTTTAAAAATTTTCATAATATAATTAAACAATTATGAAACTTGTTTCCACTTTGATTTATTTGACCGTAACCGGTTTCAGCTTGTTAAAGCCATCTTCAGACTGATACAAGCTATTCTTAAATGTCCCTAATGCTCCCTTCTCCAAGTCCCAAATGCTCCCAACCGCCTGGATGAGACTATAGCATCCCCAATTGGGGTATGAAATGAGACTGAAGGGAGTGGGCAGGGGAAGAAGATAGGGAAGAGGAAGATGGAGAAATACCTGGCTATTCATATCCGCTGGTCACCAAAGACGGCTAAAGCTATTTTAAGCAAAGTTTCAATTCTGAATAGTGGTCCTATACCAGAGCGATACTTAGAGTATCTTCCACTCTGGAGCGTGCCGTAAATATACATAATATTATTTTATCTGACTAACTAAGTAACCATCACCCCGATTCCTCGCAGGGGTAGGCAGAGAGGAGGACCGCCAAAAAATGTAGACATAATTTGTCTCGACGACATCTAGTGGGAGAGTTAGTACTTATAATGCCTTTCTCACAAAAGTATAAGAATATTCTCTAAGAAAATTCTCTAAGTTGGTTGTTTTCTGGTGAAAAATGTAATAAGCAGTAATTGTTGAATGAAACACTAGTATATATTGAATTATTTGGCGGATGGGAGATAAGCCGACGTAGCTCAGTTGGTAATGCAGTTGACCGGATATCAGAAGGACGCGGGTTCAAGTCCCGTCGGCGGCATTTATCTTTTCTCGGGAGATTTTTTCAATGTTGATGAGTGTTTCAGGCTAATAATTATTGCTTATAATAATTAAAATAATATTTACTTGTTAACGCCGGGATTTGAAACCGTGACCTGCGGATTGCTAGTCGAGAACCTTACGTTCATGCAAATAACATGAAATTTCGTTATCTGAGACAACCGCGAGCTCAAATCACCTTCTTTAATATTCCTACCAACCTAATAACCAAACAACATTACTCGTATATCAAAAGCAAGTCATCGATATTATCCACAATAAATAAATGTCAGCGATTCCATTAATTTTCATTACTATTTTGATTATGTTTGTAAACAATTCAGAAGTCAGTAATTCAATACGATCTTAATTACTAGTTAATGCCGAGGTTCGCTTGGGGTGGGGGTTGTTTGAAATATAAATCACATCGGAGATATCGCTTCAACCCTTTCCTACCTGTTGGCAATACGAGCTTTGCGGTTAAGCTTCACTCACACGTGTTTGAGCTTTGTAAGGGTTAAAGGGATATGCTTAATTTTTATTAATTTTCATTTGTTGACAAGAAGAAAATCGATAAATCTAAATTACAGTCAGATTTGTCACTGTACTGTTAAATACATTTTGAATTATAATAGATACCACAATTGAACCGGTCAATTGTGGATATTTTTTTAATACTCGTAGGCCGATGTATCTCTCTTTAAGGCAGCACACAACCGTAATAATTGTTGTTTGCTCAAAACTCACATTTTAATAATATCCGGCCAATTCGTAACTATATATATATTTTTTTTATATTTTATTAGTAACAAATAGATACATAAATAACAAATAAATTTTAAACAGTTATTAATTACATGGTAGATATATTTGATGTACCCCCATAAGTAAGCAGGGCTTGTGTGTATAAGAGGGGGGGGGGGGGGTGTAATTGTATTGTTTTTTTTACATGATTCAGTTTAAGTTTTCAGTATAATTTTTAAGGTGAGTTTTAAATTCTTTTATATTAGTATTCATGTTTCTGATTTTTTCAGGTAGTGAATTAAAAAATTTACTCCGAGACATTTATGATTTAACTGTCTTATTTGGTGTAGGAAGTATTGATGTTTGTCTAAGATTTCCGTTATTTTTAAAGGGTGCAACTTTATTTTCAATATTATCTTTATTAATTTGTAATGTTGCATGATACAACTATAATGCACTTAATTTTTTGACCTTAAATTGTTTGAATAAAAGTTCTGACGAATATTAGTTGTTGTGATATGTAAATTGTTTGTGTTTGATTTGTATATGTACCGCCCCATCCTATAATGCCGTATTGTATAATTGATTGACAGAAAGCGAACAAAGTTATTGTGATAACTTTAACATTCCAAGAGAAGACTGGGGATGTAAGATCTTTGTATTTAAGATTAATAAAAACAATACTTTACCATTAATATATTTTACTACAACGATTTTAAAACTTTATAACCCGTTCTTCAACTATAAAGTTAGCGGTAAGCACCAGATTTTATTTGTCTAGACGATGACTTAATAACTTCGGGAGTGCGACACGGAGACACATTTTAAATACTTGTAACACGTTCTTCAGAATTAATAAAAATTAATGTGGCGGAAAGGTCGAATCTCCAGGCCTGCTAGGGTAAATTCGATCGTACGTCCGTCCAATACGCCGTGCCGCGGGCGCATATTTGTTTACACGCTTTCTTCACTTACGTCGTTAAGATTCCCACATTATTTGTCTTCTTTTTCTATTCTATGATAGGGCAAATTCGACAGTAGGTCCGTCCAATACACGGGTCGCGAGTCGCAATTTTATATACACGACTTCTGTACGTACGTCGTTAAGATTCTGAATATATTTTAGGGTATATTTTCGTCTTAACCCCTATCTTTATTTGTTCGGTTTTCGGAACAACTCATATAGATCTCATAGAAATCGTTGTATCTCCCTTACTATCATAGTGAGAAATATTATATAAACGGTGTTAGAAAGAAAAAAACCAGGCTTTATGTTCAAATATAAATAACAAAATAATTAAAATGTACCTACTTACTCCTTTATGAAATCAAATTTTCCGAACGCAATTTAAAAAAAAATTATGAAACTTTGGGATTTTTTAATTAATTTTATGTTTAAATGAAACGACAATAAGTGAGTAGACAATAACTTAAAATACATTTGCCTAATAAAATAATATGTGTATGTTTTGATTAGAAAAAACGTAAGCTGAACCATTTTAAAAACTTTTTAATGTTTGTATTTAAAAAAATTATAGTTCAAATTTATATATTTATTTAGAACTAGCTGGGTTACCCGGCTTCGCTCAGGACAATAAGATAGTGTTCTGGAATGTTGCACAATGATGTTCCCGATTCCCTATTCCTGATCATTCCGCGACATACTCCGCCACTCCTTCCACAACTTTCTACAGCTCTATGGAACCTTCTAGAACTTTCCGGAAGACTGTTCTAGAAATTTCAAGAGGGCGAAACTTTTAACCATTATATCTTTAAAAGCAGGCCCTTTAGGTAAAAACGGATACCCTTATTCCCTAGGGGGGATAGAGATCTACCACACCATATAACTCCCTTGATCGAACCGGGACTCGTTTCTGATTTTTTGCGAGCTGCACGTTTTTTTGGACTTTCTTTTATAACATATGCCATATTCAAATAAATAAAATGTTACTCCTTACATGTCCTTTCCCGTGCGTTCCCCTCCAGCGTTCCACTTCCACCTTCCCCACCACCGCTCTCCCGCTCCCCCGTCCCGCCAACCCCCCTGGCACTGCATTTCTTGACTCCTCTCCCGCCCGGCCCGTAGCCGAAACTTTTTTCTAATACTAACAATTTTAACCTCGTGATATCTTTCTAATTAAATATCCGAATTGAAAAATTCAAAAAGTTAAATAAAGGTATTGAAACTGTCTTGAATATGAAGTAATTTATTTTGATAAGGATTAAAACCAAGATATAAATAAAGAGCCTTTTCAGAGGCGACATTTAAATTAAATTTTTAAAATAAAAGAATACTTATTGTGGCATAACCATAATAGTTAGACATATGCTGTTGCGACCTTTTTTGTAAATAATGATGTGTTCTATAAAGTAGTATTACATTATTTTATTCTATCATCAATAGTTTTTGCAGCGCACGCGATTTAAATAATATTTTAGGTAATTTTTTTACACCCTGGGTTACATTATTGAAGTTTTAGTAAGGATGCATATATATTTTTTAAATATAATATAGCCTATGTCACCCAGGGATAGTGTAGCTTCCCAACAGCGAAAGAATTTTTCAAATCAGTTTAGTAGTTTCGGAGCCTATTCGATGCAAACAAACACACAAACAAACAAATATTACCTTTTTATATAGTGTAGTAGAAATAATAATAATATTTATTAAAAAATTTAAGTTTACAAAAATGACATCCGAAATTAAGGAATGTCCGAAACGCACCCTTTAAAATAAGTAGTAACCCAATCCCTAAACAGTTCACGAGGCCGCCACCGCATTACGCGGCGCCCCATTCGGTCTAGTGATGTGAAAACTTCAAAGAATAATTAATCGCGACATAAAAATAGTAATATTATCTCGGTTGGCAACACTATCTCGCGAATTCCTCCCGCGCGCTGGCCGTACGGACACTTCTGCGCGGGAGAATCTACCTCTACCTGTCGCGATGTCGGTGAGACAATGGCATTTCGGATGCACCCGTTGCACATTGCACCCGTGGAGCAGAAGAAACAAAGGATAGAGGACTGCAGTGCTGGTTTCAAGGTAGACCGAGCGATAGACATCAGTCCAACGGTCCAGTGGAGGCTGTCAATTGTAAACATTGCCAAATTCCTCGCCAATTTGAATGTTAGTTAATAAATTAGTAACAATGAGAGGAACCGTTAACATATATCTAGGAGTGGAAATAGACGAAAACCTTAGATGGGACATACATATAAAGAGAATCACTAAAAAACTTACGAGACTTGTATATTTCTTCAAAAACCTAAGAAACATACTACCTAGGAAAGATATCAAAAAAGTATTTTATGCCTTATGTCATACCCGTCTTGAGTACCGAAACCTTGGGGATCTGCTACAGCAAATCATATTAACCACTTAGGTATTGCTCAGAAGAGCATTATAAAAACCATACTAAAATTACCCATCAGAACCCCCTCAAAAGATATTTTTAAGTGTTTTGACATTCTAAATTTAAAACAAATATATGCGAAGAATATTCTGATACATCATTTTAAAAACAGAAAATCTCCTAATGAAACCCGGGTACATGACACAAGAGCCTCAAAAAAGGATATACGAGATGTTCCAAAATTCAAGACAAGTTTTGGCCAAAGAAACCACATATATCTGGCAACTAAACTTTACAACATCCTTCCTCCAATTCTGAAAAAGATAAATAAATTTAAGGAAAAAATCAAAACATGGGTGAAAGAAATTAATGCAGACATACTAAAGAATGTATTAAAAACATCATAGAAACTAAATAACGGAAAATCAAAGAAATCTACCAGTCCGCCTCAGCACAGGACCACCTAGTGAGGAGGACTAAGAACAAACAGATGAAATATTTATATACCTTATCATATCTTGTAATTCTCATAAAACCTGTAACTAAATAGCCACTAATAAAAGAAAAATAAAACACAATAACTATCTATCTAAAGTTTACTGCGTAGGTAAAAAAGGAGAATCGAAACCACAAAACTCTCTCTTGTCACTTTCTTGCTTTTTTTAAAGAAAAACATCATGGGAAAAGAAAAACCTGACTATATTTTAAAGCTCTTGTAGAGAACAGGGAGAACATTTTCACTGTTTTATTTAAATCTCCGTATTTTTATTTTATTTTGATGTTGACGAATAAATTTTCCATAACGATTTAAAATGTGCCGTTTTCAATTTGCTGCCAAAACAATATGTTCCTTTTTATTCGTGAATTTGGCGGCGTTGACGTCACGCTGCCAATATTGGTGACAGCCACCTTGACAGCCAGTAGCGGTTTCTATTTCATAATGACGTTGTAGCCAGTTGGAACCCTTTCGAAATGTGCGGTTTTTAAATAGATAATTCCCAATGAAAGTATTAAAATTACACATTCTTAGTATGACTACAATGCTTACGGTATTCACAGTTTGTGAAAATATCCCATGAAAATGTCCTTCCCATCGCCTATTGAATTGTTATCGTAATTCGAATTTCTGTCCAATATTTATCACGCATATCTACACCTCTGAAATCTAATTTTGACTGTATTCGGACTTATTTAATCCTTCCTCTACTTGATCCAACCGGCAATGTTGTGTCTATATCAGAGCGGGTATCAGAATTCCATTGTTCCTTCCAAGACCCCCCAAATGTCCTCCTCATACCCCTTTGAATTGTTTACAGTTATCGTGATTCGAATTTCTGTCCAACATTTATCACACATATATCCACATCTCTGAGATCTAATTTCGACTGGATTCGATCTTATTTAGTCCTTCCTCTGTAAATGCTGTGCCTAGTGCCGAGTTGGTATCAGAACTCCAATGTGAAAATTTAAACCAACAATAGCATAATTGCACCAAGCTTTATTTGCTATGCGTGTAAATCTAACGTAACTCAGCTGGCAAATCTTTTGTGAATTTATCGCTACTCAGTTGACAGGTGCCTCATTCGCTGGTGGCATTTCAATTCCACCGTCAAGCGGCGGACGATGTCGTCTCCAATCTTTACTGTCAACACACAAACACAAACCGATTGATTCGAGCTGCAGAGGCTATAATAGTTCTAATAGTAGGCTATAATACTGTAATGTTGGGCGTCACGGCATGACGAGGCGCGATTGGCGAGATGGGGATTCGGGAAATGGTTCCGGACACGTGCGGAAAACTGGGACACTTCGTCGTTTTGTTGTTTTCGTGTGATGCATCTTTAAGGTTTTCGTGAAAAAATGATAACGTAGGTGTGGAAGTAGCCATCAAAGGCAAAATGATGCAAGGTATAAACTGCATCCAACGTGATAACATACTTTTGTACATATCTTAATCTTTATATAAAAATTAATGTTTCTTTGCTTGTTCCTTATGCGCCATGCAGTCCCTAAACCATTCATCCGATTGCGATGAAACTTTTTGAGTTGTGCGGCATTCCCGTGAAGGTTTCTGTATATAGTAATGAGCTCTGGCATCGTGAAATTATTTCCTTTACTATTCATCCGATTGCGATGAAACTTTGACGAGTTGTTGTGTGCACGTCCGCAAAAAGATTTTTTTTCTTTATTTAGTGACATTGCATCACATGCCGGGAAATCGCTAGTATTAACAGTAAATTCCGTTCAATGTCGTGCTTTATGTTTTTATTTTGCTTATAACTTCACTTTGTATATTTATATCTTTGTGAATAATGAATACTTTGTGGTATACAGCGCCTTTGAGGCTTTTTTTCACAAAAAACGCGCTCTACAAATTATGCAATTATTATTGACTTTTATTAGTATATCAGGTGCTTAAAGATCTTTCATTATACCTACTTAACGTTTTTGTAAATTTATTTCATTTATTTTTAATTTCCATGATCGATATACTCTCCTAAATTTTTTCCGTCCATCCGCTCTCGAGTCTAATCAAACTCTAAACGACCCTTTCTCATTCTTGTCCATTACACTTAAATTATCATATTACGTAGGTATTCAGCATAATAATATTATTATGAAGCTTCTGTGTTTGCCGACAGGTTGTAAACTTTGCGTTTCTTACCAAGTAGCGTTGCAAAATTATAAACTAGTTAAATCCTCAAAGGAAATGAAAAATGAATGTGTATTTTATGTAAAAATGCGTAGTTTATAAGATTTACAAGCTCAAGACTGCTTGAAGGTCATGCTGCGTAACTCTCATACCTACTTTATGACCTGCATTGTTAGTGGGTACGTCATATTATGATATTTATAATATAAACTCTTGTTTAACCCGTTAAGTCTATTTGTTCATTTTTAGAAACAAGTCGTATAGGGGGATAAGTTTTTAGATTTTCACGGCCAAAAGCATTTTCGTTGTTAGTTTTTGGGGTGTTATGCCGTGTTGTGCTACCTCCTACTATAGCCGACGTTTCGGACAGCGTTGCAGTGTCCATCATCAGGGCAGATCTGGTAGATCCGACGATGTGTAATTGTTAGTGTAGCGCTTCCAAGTAAATAATCACACACTCTACACTAACAATTACACATCGTCGGATCTACCAGATCTGCCCTGATGATGGACACTGCAACGCTGTCCGAAACGTCGGCTATAGTAGGAGGTAGCACAACACGGCATAACACCCCAAAAACTAACAACGAAAAAAGTCGTATAGGTATCATAGAAATCGTTGTATCTCACTTTTTATCGTGGTTAAAAGTATAGTCTTAACTGTGTTAGAAAGAGAAAATACCACGCTTTACATTCAAATCTAGAAGTTGATAAAAAAAAAAGATTTTTTTAATAATTATTTTACATGAAACGACAAAAAAGTGGGTTGCAATAACGTTTATAATACATTTTTCTAATAAATTATGTAGGTGTATTTTTTCATTATCAGTAATTTTATTTGGAAATAATTTAAGCTAAGCCATTTTTAAAACTTTTTATTTTTGCATTCTAGAGGTTAACATTTCAAAAATAATGTTTATTTCGAATTATAAAATTATATTTGTTACTTTAAAAGCCCTAAATTGGTAAATCTTAGGATTTTCCGATTTACATGTGTTGGCAATTCTTAGGTTTTAGTAGTAAAACTTAAGATTTACCGTAGTACGGGCTTTTACAGTAACATAATATAATATAAAGCGTATTTCATCACCTTTCCAAAATCGTTTTTAGTTTACGGATACATTCTGAAATATTCCATTTATTTGGTTTTTATTGCAACACGGAAATATTTTGACCCTCTGACAAAATACAGTCGAGGTCTGAGGGGTTAAAAATAACGTCTTCATATATACGGTGCATTTAATAGACTTTTACGGTGCTACTTTGTTACAATAATTATAAGTTTTAAAGCACTTTAAAGAAGGATAAATTAATGTACCTTTATATTAGTTACGATTAATGCTTTGTGCGTTGCTTCGATAAACGGCTGCGAAGAAAATGATCATTTACTAGGTACCAGACTTCTGTCGAGATATTACTGTCGTTTTCTGATTGTGAAAAAATTTAAAAGTAATAGAAATAACGTGCGATGTAAATTACTTTGCTAGCTGACCACATGTGCGCTGATCTAGGAAACCTTGATACAAATATAATACAATTCACGACGCCAGAGCTCACCATTTGACAGAATGAGCTGATTCAGACACTTTTTCTACTTTTCGGAAAAAAATTATCTTTTGTCTTTTTTGATATGAGTCTCCTTAGGTTTCTGAAATCACACTTAAGTCTAAATGCCATAAACATCTCCAGACCCATAAAACCGAAACATAAAATATGACATAGGATTTCTTATCAATATGTTTCCGTATATAATAAAGAGTGAATATCTAAAATCAGTTACTATTGTGAACGTATATCTTAAGGTATTCAAAAGAGACATGTGTGTGAGTGAGACAGCATGAATAACACATTCTGTTTGTTGTCCATTCGTCCTCTGTATCATACAGGCTTCCTAGAAAAACTGTATTGTATAACTCTCGCCATAAACGGAAATAACATTACCAACGTTTTATTATTGTATCTCTACATCAGAATAATCTTGGTATCTGTAAAAGACAGATCACAACAGTTATGTTTTCGTAATTTTTTGCAGGTGTATCAAATGCACAGCCCTTCGCTCTTGCAACGCCGGGTGCTGTAGATAATAATTATTAATGAAAACAGTGTGCCTTGGAAGCCTGCTGCATTGCTGCTCGCTGAAGCGCACCCGAATCTCTATTTAATAACGTTTAATTAGCAAATAGCAGTTAACTAGCTCAACCATTTCCCCTGCATCCATAACATTGCAGTTACCTACCTACCTCTACCTCTAGTGGCTCCACTCTACGATCTGCAGTCTGCGCCGGCTATGCCGTTAGCTGAATTATGATTTCATGCAGTTTTTATTAAAGTATTCCGACTGATTGTTTATTTTTGCATTTCTTTAGAATGTTTCAGCGCCCAGTTTCAAATTGAAATACCATTTCAACAATCAGTGTTTCATATAATTTCTCATTTAACCTAGTTTGAAGGTATTGGCTTTGGACAAGTGTTAAAATAAACTAGATTAGGGTATTCTCCCAAACGATAACGTTGAAAATGTGTGGAAGACTTACAGTTTATTTTTCTGATCCTATCCTAATTTTTTCATTCGTAGATATTGATATGAAAAACCGAGCATTTCGAAACGGTTCCAACTACTTGACATTTGTCTTTGACATTTGGCGGCAAATGGAAAATGGCACATTTTAAATCCGTATAGAAAATTTATTCGTCAAGAAAAAATAAAATAAAAATACCTTCATTATCTTCGTTACTTGTTTTTCATAACACCCCAAACAAATAACGAAAATACCTTTGGCCGTTAAAAACTAAAAACGTGCCTTCATTATCGTGATTTTTCTTAAATTTTTGAGAATAATAAAAACAGTGAAATTCCTTATTGTGAGGAATGGGAATGTGCTGTGAACAGTTCTTTTGCTAATATTGATATTGACAAAACAGAGTATGATTAATTAACATTAACAGTTAGGTTAAGTTTTTTAATGATTAGGTTAGGTTAGGTGCAAGTTTTTTTCATTCACTTTTCTTCAAACTTCTGTTTTTTTCGTGGATCCAATAATTTTTTTTTATAAAACATGTTTTATCGTTTATACAGCAACAAAAAAATTGGTTAAGTAAACGGTAATTTTTTCTTTCAAAAAATTTTCAGGCTAAAATAATGTTGAAAATGATTATGCTCTGAAACAACTTAAAAATATATAGAAGTGGGGAGAATGCGAACCACTTTTTTTATCAATATGAAGGATGATTTTTTCCATATTTTTGTCGTCGAATTCCAGTGCACCTTATCCTTTACATTTGGTCATCTTATTAGTATTTGTGTTTTCATCTTCGGATTTTTCTTTGTCTGTTCATTTTGGAGTGGTTTGAAGGTTGGATATTAATTGAACCAAAATATATTTTTATTTTTTTTGGATTACGTAAGATTCGATCCTTGGTTCTGTGAATGTCTGGCCGCTAAGGTTCGTCAGGCGCTTTATACCACTAGACTAAAGGAAGCTTGCGTGGTACCGTGGATTTATCGCATTATATTGGAACCGAGTATCCGTGAAATAAATAAATATTGTATTGCTATATCATTCTCTCTCAGGCTTAATCGTATAGAGTTTTGTGTTTGTCTATTTTTAGTGTCGCTCGCTCCCATTTCATCGAGTTACAAATCACAACTGTACTAAAGATGTTTTCACTTTTAAAAAAATGTTTTAGCAGGTTGAGCTACTCGTACCTATCCCAGGACGATTTGTCGGATTAAATTATAAATACGCATACAAGTCAGAGGTTAAGTGCATTCTGTGATTAATCGATCCTAATATTAATGAACCCCCATTTCACCGGGGTGATACACCTCGCCATCCTGAAAACTTTATTGAAAATTAAATATACAACCTGCAATAGGAACAGCAGCGAGCTTTCTCCGTAGAATAAATCATATTGTTTCGGTGGCATGTTTATGTTTTTCAATAAATCGTTTTGCTGGTCGCTAGCTATGCCCGAAACCTGAAAAGAGCAAGTTGAAAGTTAACCCTCCTCCGTGAGCAGTGGCATTTTATCATAACTGGTGATAACGCCAAGTGACTTATTATACGATTAAGTAAGACGTATCTTATTGTTCCAATAATACTGACTATTTTTTATAATGGAATAACTTTTACAAAATACGACATGATTGATTGCTTTCATAATTTAACAACTTTCACATTTCTCAGAGTTATGTTGCGAATTTCCATAAAATTATTTCTGTTAAGTTTTTTAATGTTTTAATACCATATTTAGTAAAACAATAAAAGCTAAATGCTTTGCATAAATTATCGTTCGGTCATTACGAGCATGTTTAGTGCAACGTTTTAGTTTTTTTTTTTATTTTTATACTGATGTTTGAATTCCTCTTTTTTTCAGTAAGAACGAATATTCTCAACGAATAACAAAGGCATGCTTGTAAAATATAAGAGCATTTGAATAAGTTGTAAAATAAAACTTTTGCTAATTGGGGATGAATAATGTTCATTGAACACGATTACTGTTTGTGAATTTGATGAATCCACGTGAATATTATTCAGAAAACAAATTCATATTTGTACTATCGAAATAACAAAGAACACATCAAATAAATAACCTAGTATAGCAGCTAGAAAAAGTGATTTGCAAAACTTAAATAACTAATAATGTAACTAAAATGTATGCACCAATGTATAATATCAATTTTTTTTGTTCGGTGGGTAACCTGCTAATATATAGATTTGCCATTGTCTCACAAACTCAATATATGTATATAGATCCTAACTGCAACTAATTTTTAATTTATGTATTCAATACTGCCACCATGGGTCGATCCACAGTGCCCTTCTTGACAATATCAAGGAGGATACGGTGTTTCTACTTATGTCGATAGAATTTGGGAGCACAGGTTCGCCTAGTAAGGTGTTCACAAAATACTACTACTAACCTATTTACATACAGTTGCGGATCACTACCATTTTTATTAATATGTGTGTATGAACGACATAGGTAGATACCAGGACCGGGCGGCGTTATCCTATTGCGCCGAATACTACATTCTTCATCACGGGTGTGACTGAGATGCCAAGATACTGCTTATTCGCTTACATTAAGACGAATACGGAGTACTGTATGAAATGACCTACTGTCGTAGGTTTTCTTTCTTATACTTACATGTTTGCTATATAACTGCTAAAAATCTTCGTAAAACAGACCTAGACAAACCTATCTCCAAGAACCCGGGTACCCCTGCTAAGTCTTCAACAATAGCAAAGCCCTTGAATTATGAAATACCATTTTTACTAACATCAATTTTATAGATTCATTTCAAACTGAGGTTAGGTTAGGTTTCATATTAACTTGTCAGAAATCTACACATTCTTGTTTAAAGAGCATAAATAAATTATTAATACTTAGTACCGCCGCTCGCCGCTATGTGCTACACGTGCTCCTGTTAGATATGTCCATAATATATGTAGAAGTAGAGTGGCTGGTCGCGCTTGGTTTGGTTATTTAATAAGACAGAAAGTTAAATATCTGCGGCACTGGAAGAGAATTTTAATGATGTCAATTTGCTGTCAAATTACCATGCTTTATAGCTCTGTTCAATGGATATAATTATTGGATTATTCAGTGGATAACCATTTAGGTAGGTATCATTTAATGTTGTATTATAAGTGTGATATGGATGTGCATAAAAAACTTCCCTAATACTGTAAAGTATTATGAATTTATAAAAACTGTTTATAAATAAATAACTATAGACTTAAAGAGTGGATTTAATACCGAATATGTTAACGAAGCAGTTCAAATCATCTGTAACCTCTAATTTATAATAAATAAGGTAATTGAAAACATGTTGTAACATCTGAGATCTTAGTGGCGGTTTCATGACAACTTAACGAAGTGGCATTTTAACATCCCTTTGAAAAGTATTTAAGAGTGGTGAAGTGCCAATTTGTTGAGTTGTCCGTTCAACCTTAGTGACAGGGTAAAATATCGCAGCAGTTCAAAAAACAAAAGTTCATTTAAAGGCCGGCAAACACAGCCGAGCTGTTAAACTCAAGAACGAGTCATAGAAACGACCCGTTCTCATGCCAACCCTGTAAATATGTTGGGCGCGCGTTTACCGTGTTTCTCGACTGTGCACCGGTGCTGAGAGGATCAATGAAGCTAGTTCCTCATCATGTAATACCGGTAGAACAAAGACAACATTCCCACCTGACGCCTGTGCTCTAAAGATGGTTTCTACACAGAGTCGAAGGTTCTTTCAGGTATTTTGGGGCTCCAGATCAGAGTGGTTGCCAAATTCAACCATGGGGTGCAATTGCGATTTGTACAGGGTTAGCAGTTGTGTACTATTTAAGTATCTGAGGGCCATGTACAGTACGCCCAGTTTCTGAGGGGCTAACTTAACTTTATTTAGTACTTAATATTACGATGCAATCAATTACAATACCGAATGATAATTCTCTTTCTCATAAATACGCAAATAACAGAGAAAAAAACCTTAAACAACTGAGATCTTAGTGGCAGGACTATACGAATGCAATAGTGAATAAACAAAAGTTCATTAAACTTATCTTTGAAAGTGATTTTAGTACTTACTCAATATTACGATGCAAAAAAAAAAAAAAATAAATAAATTAATAAAAAAATAAAAAAAAACTCAATTATACCTAACCCATAATGATAACTCTTTTTCTCATAAAAAAAGACCACACGACTGAAGTAAAACTTCACTAACTGGAAAAATGTGCGCGCGCACTGCTCTCTCTTGCTCCTACAGTAATAGTAAACGTAACTCTCTCTCTCTCTTTCTATCTTCACTAACTTATATCTCCCTCTCAACTTCCGTTCGCCTCGCCCGATTACACTTTTCGTAACGCTCTCGCCACGCATTCACCAGCTTACTCCACAAGTCAAGCGTGCGTAAAGAAGTTTTATTTTAAAAATGTAACAACTCAGATCTTAGTGGCAGGACCATTAGAATGCAGAAGTGAATAGACAAAAGTTCGTTAAACTTGCCTTAAAACGTGAATTCTTTTCCAAATATGTTTGCAGCAGATAGCAGATCCATAAAGCACCCTTTGATGCCGCGAGGGGGACTAATGGGCAATGCCACCATTTCCATATTAGAGATATCACCGCCACGCCTTTACCAGCTGCCACGGGTCAGATGTGGTGTCGGGGTCGGTGTTCCCCCTCTCTCCAGTTACCTTTGCTGCAAGTTTTACTTACCTTTGCCAGACATTACTGTGATGCTTTGAAACTTTTTTTGATTTACAAGTTATAACTTTTGTATTTTTGCCACGGGTTTCAATTCTGAAGAAAAAAACAATGTTTTGTGTAACGATTGTGAATAATGCCTTCGTGGTTAACTGGTAATGATACTTAAAAATCGATTTTTTTGATTTTTTGTGTTATTTGACAATTTGACATTCATCTAATGACTTAATTACAGATGAATGTCAAATTAATAACCATTAGATTACTCCCCCCCCCCCACTTCCGTAAGCCGCCGCATCCCAAATTTCTACCGATTTCTTACATATCTCCCTTAAACACTTTAAGTTTTAAAGCTCTTAAAAAAACATATGTTATTCTTGAATATAATATCTAGATATTCCCCGCGCCGGAACGCAAATTGTTTAAAATTCTCTCGATAGAAAAAAATTGCAAAGTATGCTCATAAACATGTTTGTTTCAGTTATTTTACAAGTTACATGTATGAAAAAAATTCACAGTGTTTTTTTAAATGCTGTTTAAGACAATCCTCAATTTTTTGTATATTTTAAACGAGTCGTGTTTTATTAAACATTTTCACAATTTTCACATCGATTTTATCGCTCTAAATGTTAGCGCGCTCCTCTAACATTCGTGATTACATATATCTCCACCTTCTTCTTTTTGAAGCCGGTTACGGCGCCTTAAACCTCATAATCTTTTCCAAATCAAAGTAGTCAGGGTTCTACTTTTACACTGGTATCAATCAGTCAGGAGCGCGGAGACTAATTGAAAAAGAAATTAAAAAACTCAAGTATTTTCTCGAAGAAAGCATAACTCTCTATGGTTGGGGTATATTCAGTTTGTTTGTACAGAGGTTAGAGAATAACAATGAATATAATATGGAGTAACAATGAGTATGCAACAAATTGTACCTAATATTTTTAATCTTTGAAAAAAATGTTAACTGAAAAGGCAGAAAAAGATACAGCCGCATCTGGAAATTACCTAAACACAGGACCTCTTTCTTGTCGGGAAAGTGCTCTGATCGCTGAGCTTATTCACCTTCCTCATTATTAGCTGTATTATTTTTTGACGATTTCATGATTCCCAGATGCGACTCAGTCTTTTTTCTGGCTTTTCTGTTTCACATATTTCATGTGAGAGTCGCTATTATTGTCTTCAATAATAAAAAAATAATAATAATAAAAGACGGAGATAAGATCAACAATTCTTAATGAAAATATGAAACAGAAAATAAAAAAAAATGTAACGTCGGAACTGTGACTCGAATCCAGATCCACTAGTACTGTAGCCTTACCGGGACAGGCACTCTTCTTTTTCTTCTTCTCGTGCCCTATCCATTCAACGGGCGTTGGCTATCATGTTGGTTATGCGTACTTATGTTTACTGCGGCCCGGAACAACTGGCCAAACCGCTGTTTCAGGTTTTTCAGCCATGATGCTATCCTTCTTCCAGGGCCCCGACTTCGGGCAATCTTTCCCTGCATTAAGAGATGCAAGGTCTCGTACTTCTCTGGATGTCTCATCACATGTCGTAGATATTGAAATTTACGGATTTTTATTGTTTTAATAACTTATTTGTCTTCACTCTACAAATTGAGATATTGCCACCTGATTACATGAAGTCATTTTTAACGTTCTCATATTTTCATTTTTTATTTATCTTCTTCCCATTTTTTGCTGCCATATTTTCGACGAGATTGAAATATTAATTGAATACCCTGTAAGCTTGCAAACTAATTATTTAGTTCCCAGACAACCCCAATCATTATTATCCATAGTTCACCTTGTGTTCCTCCACACTCCACCGTCTACAGCCTGCGACTACCTATTACCTGTATAATAACAACCCTAGCATACCAAACACTGTACACACCTACCCTATATGATGTTATCTCCGATGGACAGATAACATCCCAACCACCCCCTTGCCCAGTAACGGGCTAATAAAACATCAGACTAAACATTAACAGCCCCCGGCCGGACTTAATGGAATATTCACGTAGGTACTCTACTCGGGAAATTAAAAAAATATTAATTTATAGTCCGCTGGTCTTGAAAAGTAATTAAATGTGACACGCGGCGGGA
Source organism: Limnephilus lunatus (assembly GCA_917563855.2). Classification (NCBI taxonomy): domain Eukaryota; kingdom Metazoa; phylum Arthropoda; class Insecta; order Trichoptera; family Limnephilidae; genus Limnephilus; species Limnephilus lunatus. The sequence continues at coordinate 98,512,608 of OU830596.1, forward strand.
GGCGGGACTCGCTGGTGGTGCATACTTGGTTAAAAATGTATGTTTGTTCCTTTTTTTACTTAAATTAATTAACAACAGTACTTTCTATAAATTTAAAACCAGACTACAATTATCTACGATCACAATTTGGCATTTTAAAAAGGAAACAAAGAATTCTTAACCTTTTTTAGAAATTAATAGCAAGCAGTCGCTGACCAGGAAATATCAAAGGAAGAAATTAATAGAATTTGATACTAATTATCATGCATTGCTTAGAATTGATTTGATTTACCCTTCAGATTTCTGGCATATTTTGTTAGAAGGTCAGAAAATTTACGCTTTGCAATAAAATCCAAATAAATGGAATATTTCTAAATGTGTCCGAAAACTAAAATCTGTTTTTGAAAGGTGATAGAATATGCTCCCAAATTTCATTTTTTAATACAAACATTAAAAAAAATTTAAAAATGGCTCACCTTTCGTTTTTTCTATCTCTCTCTCTCTGGTTTCAATCCTGGGATTGGTTTGCAGCAATTTCCTCTAATTTTCTTTTCCATTCTTCCCTGTCTTGTGCGGCTCTTATGAATTCTGCATATGATGAGCAGCGCACGTCCACCAGTAGGTCGTCCAGGTACTCTCTTTTTATCTAAAATTACTGAAAATCCTCCTGGACAGAATGAGAAAGACTCGTCCGATCACTTCTCACCCCAGAAGATAGGTGGAAGCTTGTGGAAATCGGTCAACGTGAAAAATTCTCATCTCGTACAAAACCCAACTGAGAGACAGCCTGGATTCTCATTGCATCGCAAACTCTGGTCCACCATCAATAGGATAAGGTATTCCCATAGCCGTGTGCCCACATGATGCATAGATGGGGCCTTAAAGAGTTGGCGATGTGTGAATGACGTGTGGTGCAGACCACCGAACATGTGGTTAACGAACGCTCGCTTCATTCATTCCACTGTGAGATAGATGAGGTTTGTAACAACCGTTCAATCCTTCTAACACCGTTTTGAACATATTTGTCACTATGATAGTGAGGGAGGTACAGCGATTTCTATGAGACCTACATATATGTGAGCTGGAATAAATATAGTCTCCTGTGATTAAACGTGTTAAGGCTTCACCTATGCATCAGACGATGTGGGATTATAAACGAAGAAAGGAGTGTGTGCAAATACAGGGTTGTATATAGATTCATCCTCTCTGCTTCACCTAAGTTAGTTAATTTTTAAACATAGTTTTTGTATGTTAGACTGCAAACATACGTCAATAATTAAACGTATTTTCAGTTACACATTCGAGTTGGTACTTACATACATTCCATGTACACAAGTATTCAAAAGAAATCTAATCGTTTCCGGACAATTTAACGAGGCACATTTCAGGAGACCCAAAAAATATATTTATATCCGCCTTTCAGGAATATCCGCTGAAAGCAATGCTGCTATAACTGCCCGACTGCACGTCATAGAGCTTTTTCCTTCCTTATTGGTCTCCGGCCTGGGAAGCTTTTGTTATTCTAATTCTGATGGCTGTACGAGCTTATACACATTTCATACTTTTAAACCGAAAGATTTTGTGGACATTTTTGGGGGCTACAAACGCAATTTTTATAATTATTTTCCAAGTTTTTAAAATTATAAATGTAAACGTAAGACAACCTAATTATTTAGTTCTCCAATGTCCGAAGTTTCTGTCAAACTTAAAATAAACTCACATTATTCTTTTCTGCACACAGAGCTTGTAGAAGTTTATTTGAAGTTCATTTTGAGACAATATTTTAATTCTAATCGCTGCTTTCTTTTAACCTGACGACCTCCGTAGTCCAGTGGCTAAGACTCTTGACTCACAATCCGGAGGTCGCGGGTTCGAACCCTGCGTGCGCAAATAAAATTTTATTTTATTAATTTGTGTTATTTCACAATTAATTCATTTAAAATAATATATAGTAGGTATATTTGCGGCACGTTCCAGAGTGGAAGATACTATCAGTATCGCCCTGGTGTAAGACCACCATTCAGAATTGAAACGTTGCCTAAAAATAGCTTTAGCCGTGTTTGGTGACCAGATCTGAATAGCCAGGTACTTCCCAACCTTCCTCTGCCCTGCCTCCTTCCCCTCCCCACTACCTTCAGCCTCACAACATACCCCAATTGGGGATGCCATAGTCTCACTGGCTCCAGACGGGAGCAGTTGAGATTCTTGTGAGGTATTCACTGTAAAAAAAAAAAAACTTTTTTTAAGCTTAATGATTAAAACCTCAAATTGAAACATTTAATTAAGTCATTCTTCGGGATCATGGGGTGAGGTTTGTCTAGCAGTTTGGCATCCGATGCGTTTGCCTACCCATTGCGTGGCGGGCCGGATTGGGTGACACTGGTTGAGGGAGGTGTTTTGATTTCTCCATCATGGGGTGAGTTTGCGTAGAGGGCCGGGTCTGGTGAGACTATTTGAGGGAGACCTTTTGATTTCTCCAACCGAACTTTCTCTACCCATCGCCTTGCACTACATTGGAATGAATGAATTCATACGTCCGTCACTCCTGGACACATTGACCCCCAATTCCTACCCCATCCCTCATACCCTTTTCCATCCTAGAACTTCTTCTCCCTAATTTCCCCAAAAAGACCCTCCACACATCATCCCCAAAGATGACATTAGCCCTGAGGGAAATTGGTTTTCCTCAGAGCCTACTGTGTGGAACTAATGTAAAAAAAAACTACAGTTCACAGAACTATTGTATTACGTATTGAGTGTATAAAAGTGATACATTATGAGCGAAAATACGTACCTACTTTTACTATGTAATGTTTAATATTTCTAAAGCAATAAAAAATAACAGAAGTAACAACCATCATTAGCCTGTCAGCATTGATATGTTAATTACCTATATATAAGTACAACGATGCCTGTCAGTTTTTAATTACAGTTTTTTTAATAATGTTTCTCGATTGTTATTTACAACATTGTGTTCGTAATGTACCGAAGGCAATACGGAAATACGGTCTATTAATATAATATGTATTGTTTTACATCGCACTTAACTTACTAATATTGCATAACAAGGGGATTATGTTTTAAAGAAGATTAAGTTGGTATAACTCGTGTAAGCTTCTGACTTGAGGCGATCCACTAGTCCTTGAAAAATTCGAAATCGGAATCCCCGCCTCTTTTTGGGAGGGATTTAAAAATACTTGACAAGACTTGAGATGACGCTTTCAGAAAGGTTAGAGAAGGTATTTGAGAGTTGTTTTTTACTGTTAATTTCGTAGACATGAAAAAATTTAGCTTTTTTGATATTTTTAGAGTTCATTTCATTTTGGGAGATGCACCTCTGCCATAGGTCTTAGCAGGGGTGCCCGGGTTCATGAGGTGAGGTTTGTATGGGTCTTGGCGGGAGATGCATCTGCCCACCAGCTGCGTGGCAGGCCGGATCGGGAGAGAATGGTTGACTTTTTGTACTCTCTCGGTACATCACCTTGCACCGCAGTTGATTCATTCGTCCGTCACTCCTCGACACACTGACCCCCAGATTCCTACACACCCCTAAAACTCTTTTCGTTTCCAGAACTTCCTCTCGTAAAAAAATCCTCCACACGGCATCCCCAAAGATGACATGGGCCCTGAATGAAATTATTTTCCTCAGGACCTCCTGTGTGGAGCTACATAATGTAAAAAAGGTTTACCTTTCGCTAAGTAAATTACTATTAAAAAATCTTATTTTAATGTCAAACCTTTCAAAAAATAGTATTTTTTCATTCTTTGTAAAAAAAAATCTAAGTTTTCAAAATAATATTTCAAGGTGTTCAAGCGCGTATTAAAATTACTTGATAAAGTTGTTTCGAAGGTTTTCTCAGCCTTTGCACAGATTCCTATCAGCCCTCAAGTTACCGCCTGTCATTTATATATCAAGGGTCTGTTAAGTTAAGGGTCGAGTTTTTTTCTTATCTAAAGCCCCTGACGGGATTTACTTTACTTGCGTAGGTAGGTCCCGTCATACGGAACATGTTTAACTTTTTAGTGCTTAGTGAAGTCGCTTGATTTTATTGCTGAAATGTCGTTTGGACGAGGAAAACAATCGACTGATAAGAAAGTAGGCATTAGGCATAAAAATGCGAAGTTAATCAGGTAGCTTAAAAAGGGTAAGGTTTTTAACATAACTAATTACCTAAATTTGAATCTAAAATGGCGTCTTTTACCTAACTATTTATTGTATTCGTGTAGTTGCAAATTTCGCAGCATTCTATCTAATTTAAAAAAGAACGCGTAAGTACCAACCTATTACCAACGAATAGATGGTAACCACAATTAAACTTTAACATATATTCGTTTTATGAGGACCAAAAACTCTCGATCGGTGAGCTCTCGCGTCATGAAAGTTAGTGCAGTTTTTTGAGCAGGAAAACAATAATTAGTTAACATGAGCCAAGAGCGTTTTAAAAATATTATGTTAAGAGGGAATAACCAGATACAACCGGAAATATGCCATTTTTAAATAAAATTCTAGACGTATTGACTTTTTTCCACAAAAAAGTATAAATCGATTTCGAAAGATTGTTCATTTATCTAGTAAAGGTTTGTTTTAAATTTTGAGTAAAATATTTATTTTAAGTATAATAAGGTTACACGTTCGTTGGCAGATTTGTTAAATTTTCAAATAAAATTTTGTATTATACAACACACATTTAAAATCATATAATCATGCATAATAAATCAATAAATTATCTAGGAAAGTTACGAGTACTTTTCAGAATTTTAATTATAATTCAAATAAAATCTTTAAAAAGATCCGAGCACGTGTTTTGTGACGAAAATACTTCAGTTTGTCTATTTAGTTACGGTCTTACAAACTGACACATTATTATGTCTGATAAGTTTTTAGATTTTCACGGCCAAAAGCATTTTCGTTCTTAGTTTTTGGGGTGTTATGCCGTGTTGCGCTACCTCCTTCTATAGCCGACGTCTACCGGATCTGCCCTGATGATGGACACTGCAACGCTGTCCGAAACGTCAGCTATAGAATGAGGTAGCGTAACACGGCATAACACCCCAAAAACTAACAATGACATATGTCTGTTTTTTTAACGTTTTTATTTTCCTTAGATGTTATTGAAAAATTATAAATACTTGTGACCCAAAAATAATTACAAAAAGTACCTAATTTTAATAATTTTATCATCACACGTTTGAGCATTTTTGAATACAGGTATCAAAGCGAATTCTTATTGAAATAAAACCGATATTGAGTTATTATTTAAAAATGCTGGTACGGAGAATAATTATCATCGGGACCGCCCTGTACAGTTGCAAAGGTACAATCGCAACACCGTCTTTCAACGAAATTTGAATTCTCGGCCGCTGGTTAATCGCCCTTAACTTAACCATCAAAAATTCAAATTAATCAAAATTTAAAACCTACTCATAAGGGGAATTAAAAGTCTTTTGAAGCAGTTTGCTATGTTCGGTTCTTCGATCCGACAGTCTAGAAAAGCTCATATGTACTACTTGGCATTTTGTTTGGTTCTTCATCTTACTATTGCTCTCTGATTTATGTTACAATTTAAAAGCGATATTGGGCAGCCATTGCAAAGTTTACTTGTCACGCGATATCTTTCATCCCAAACCCTCAACTCAAAGCAAACCGGCAATATACACCCACAAGTAAAAAGGTGCAAAGCAAAGACTAAAGAAAAATTTAAAACATATTGTGGATTTTATCCTTTATCGCACTTGAAATTTGGTTACGAAAAGCTTGAGCTTTTGCCATTGTAAGGACTTTTACCCAAGGGAATGTTTTTGATATTTACTACTGCATTATTTCAAAATCAATACGTTAAACATTTAAGCAAATTAACTTCATAATTTGCCATTTTGCTTATGTACAATACGATTATTTTCATATTATTGTTTTTTTCTTTTCTCTTTTGATTTTATAATGCGTGTATTTTGATTTAGTATTAAATTATATAATTGAACAGAGGAGCGATTCTATAGAAAATCACACAAATTTGACAGCCGATTCCGTATGGAATCTTTCCCGTATCCACAAAAGATACGGGATCGCTCCTTAGATCAGTTTGAGCTACGTACGAAACAGGAAAAACTTTGATGAGTTTTGGCATCACGAAAAGTGCAAAGTAGATTTTTGGGCTATTACCCCACAACTGTTTCAACTGTTCAGAGCCAGTACAACTATGGCATCCCCTTTATAGTGTATTGGACAAGAGGAAATGGCAAAGGGAAGGAGATGGGAATGTGGAAGATTGGGAATTATCTGACTATTCATATTCTGAAAGGCGGTTAGATGAAATCAATCTTTTAAAGTTATTTCATCATGAACGATGCAGCTTTGAAATATAGGTACATTTAAATTATTCTTCATATTGTGTGTTCCGCTCTTCGACCAACGGTTCCACCAATTTTTTTTTTTAAATATGAATACTGCACAAAAATCCCAACTGCTTCCGTCTGGAGCCAGTGCAGCTATGGCATCCATAATTTGGGTATGTAATAAGGCTGAGGGTAGTGGGGAGAGGAATGAGATGGGGAAGAGGAAGGTGGGGAAGAACCTGGCTATTTAGAGTATATTCCACTTTGGAACGTCCCGCTAATATACCATACATTATTTTGAATTAATTAATTGTGAAATAACACAAAATAAAGTTTATTGGCGCACGCCGGAATTTAAACCGGCGACCTTCCGATTGCTAGTCGAGACCGTAATCCCTCGACCACGGAGATTGTCGGAATGGGAGTAAAGAATTTTAAAATCGTGAAGGAAGTACATTCATTATTTATTTAATTAAATGAAGACAATATTAGCGAAACTCAATCAAAATCTGAAGACAGAAAAATCAGAAAGAGATATTGGTTCCACTGGGACTCGAACCCAGATACCTTAGCATTCATGGCCAACTGCTCTACCGATTGAGCTATGGAACCCATTTCAAATTCGGTCACTTCTAACTATATCATACTTCGACTAAGAACTACCAACACTATCTTAATTTTTCTTAACGCACATATTATTGGCTGCTATCTTTATATATGATTGCAAGATTCAACCCGAACATAGTGTTGGTAGTTCTTAGTCGAAGTATGATACAGTTAGAAGTGACCGAATTGGAAATGGGTTCCATAGCTCAATCGGTAGAGCAGTTGGCCATGAATGCCAAGGTATCTGGGTTCAGTCCCAGTGGAACCAATATCTTTTTCTGATTTTTCTGTCTTCAGATTTTGATTGAGTTTCGCTAATATTGTCTTCAGGTAATTAAATATTATAATTTGAGTTTTTTCTCATAAAGTTAAAAATTTAAATTAAAATTATTTATTTATTCACTCTCCATTTGGGGCCATTTTGGCCTATCTCAGGGGTCGGCAAACTTTCAAGTGAGAAGAGCCAATTTGTCAAAGAAACAGATTAACAAATATATCAGAGAGCCATATTATAAAGGGGCAAGGGGAGGGGGTTGTAATCGTACTGTGGTAAATAATTACGATTTGCTTTGTGTAATCTACATACTTACTGTAATATCAAACTTCTGCCCATTTAAATGTTTCTATAAACTGACTCGCACATAGATTTCTTATTAAACAAAAACCGTTTTGTGTTCGGAATGCAAAGGTAAGTCTTGTTGAGTAGAGGTGAAATTGCAATTGATGTCTGAAGAGCCGCAGACGCCTGTGCAAAGAGTCGCAAATTCCGACTCCTGGCCTATCCCAAGGGAAGTGGGGACGAAGTATAAATAAATTATATTGTTTTTGAAATGATTTGCCAGGTATACAAAAGTTACAAAGAATTAAGTTAGAGTAAAGATAACCACCTTTCCACAAAGAAAAGACGGCTAGAATAATTTCTTGTAACTTTGTAACGAATTGAATAGCTTGAAAGGTATAACTTAATTCCACCGGATTGGATCTAAATGAAATAGTCTCTGTATGCAAATCTCCGCGGTCTGTGCGGATTAAAATGCTAATCGAATAACAAGATTTCAATTATTGATCAGCGGGAAAGGGATAACAGGGGCGTATTTAGGTGGCAAAGTATAGTGCGGAGTGAGCACTGGGCGCCAGACTAATGGGGTGCCAAATTATACGTTTACAGGCCTGAAAAGTTTCGTAGGAGTAGAAATACTGAATTAAAAAATGATAAATTAAGATAGTTACAGGTAATTTTAATATTTCAATTTAAGTGGGGCTGTACAATACAGATAATATCTACCAATTTGATGCTTTATCTATTTTTTTTAAACAGAGGGACGTTAGGTTCCCAACGCCAATAAATTCAAATTACGTTCTTTATTCACTGGTGCAGTACAATATTTTTCTGGTCATTCATTAAAAATGTTGCCATTATTATAGATAAGTGCGCAGACGAAAAAAAAAATAACTCTTTGGTGGCTCGTGAGCGGGTTTTTAAAAATATGTCAAAAAATATAACAAAAAATCAAACATCGTTAAAAATGAACTTTTTGGGAAGTAATTTTAATAGTTAAATAATTAATAATATATAAATATGTAATTTTAATATAAAAACAAATATTTTTTCCGATGTTATTGAGTAATTTGTATTTTAAATTTACGCTCATCAAAATGATTTATTTTATTATGTTATTATTTATATTTCATAATATTTTTGTAATAAATACAGTAAAATTATTTTTCTAATATTTTTCAATTACTCATAAATAATTGCCCAAGTTGCCTCTAAAATCATGAAACATTAAATTCTTTAATAGCCTATATCTTATAATTTAAAACAAAAATAAATAAAGTAGCCATATCCGTACTAGATATTTGATTAAGACTAGATTAGACTAGACTTTTTTTTTATTACAAAAATAATTTTTTAGTTTGGTTGTGTATTTTGATCTCAAGTTCCAAATTAAGATTTGTTTGAAACGGGCCGAAACGGAAAACGCGCAAAAAAGCATATAAAATATTTCTGAACGAACTTATTTTCAAATCAAACGACACATTTATTAGTTAGTGGTGCATCATCTTGGATCTAATGACCATTTTGCTACTTTTGGACCGAAGGATTACAATAAATCTATGTAGTTTCAGTTGTTGTAAAGGAATTTTGTTATGTATCTTAGGTCTAAAGTGCGAGAATATTTTTTAATATGTCGCTGCGTTGCTCATTGGAAGAAAGTCTGAAAGTCATTTCGGAAATTTCATTTTATTCGAAAGTCATTTCGGTTTGATGTTTGTGTTCGACTTGGTTCCATGCCAACTCAGAATCAACTCAACTTAACACCTCTTGAAAAGTCAAGCTATTGACAAAAAAAATTAGTCCGTAACCTAACCTAACGTAACCCATTTAAATATTTTTTTCATAACTTTTAATGACTTTTCTGAGGAGCTGTAAAGTTGAATTCATTCTGAGTTGTTCGGTCACCGTTCGACTGTTTTAATTGTGTTTTTATTTTTGCGAACGTTGATTACTATCTATAATATCTACATCTTTTATATAACACTGTCGAACATCAAATACATTGAATTCCTTGAAGAGACCGTCGCTCTTTCTAACGTAGATAATATTTCCCATCCCGCTCTTCTTTGAAGTGTCTGGTAATATTGAATACAGAGATGTTTGTTTATTCAATGCAAAATGTTTCACCACGTCTCGACCACACCAGCTCTTATTCTCAGTTACTTCACTTCGGACCATCTTAACGACTTCATTCCACAGGGCCGGAGGCATCACACACAGACACACACACCTTTTTTATATGAATACCTCACAAGAATCCCAATTGCTCTTGTCTGGAGCCAGTGAGACTATAGCATCCCCATTTGGGGTATGTTGTGAGGCTGAACGTAGTGTGGAGGGATGGAGATGGGAAAGAAGAAGGTGGGGAAGTACCTGGCTATTCAGATATGGTCACCAAACACGGCTAAAGCCATTTCAAGTAACGTTTCAATTCTGAATGGTGGTCTTACACCACGGCGATACTATAGATATCTTCCACTCAAGAACGTGCTGCAAATATAGGTACCATAATAACAATAATTAGATTATTTTTAGAGCACCGTTTTTGTGAAAAATCACCTCAAGGGCGCTATATATTAATATTAATAGTGAAATAACGCAAATTAATCAAATAAAATTTATTTGCCCAAGCCGGGATTCGATCCCGCAACCTTCGGATTGAGAAATTGAGGATTATAGAAACATTCGCGGTTGTGCGCATAACAACTCACCAAAGTTTTTCCGCGATCGGATGAATGGAATAATTTGATATCGCTAGAGCTCACCATGTATATGGAAACTATCGCGGGCTAGTGCACGACAAATCAATAAAGTTTCATCGCAATCGGATGAATGGTTTAGGTACCGCATGTGGAACAAACAAAAAACATTTATTTGTCTTAAATAGCATTTAAAGAAACACTGTGAATTTGTCATACAAATAACTTGTAAAAATTGTTTATAATAATTTTCCGGAGCATACTTTGTGATTTTTTCAATCGAGGGAATTTCATATAATTACCGTTTCGGCGTGGAAAAGAAACATACAAACTTAAAGTGTTGAAGAGAAATATGTTTTAAAACGGTAGAAATTCGGAATGCCGCGGCTTTATTCATAGCTACGTATTTAAAAAAAAAAACCTAAAGCATAAACTGGTACCTACCCACTTCCCATTGAAAAACATTGATTAAAAAAGTGAAACTGCTTGAAAAATTAATTGATAGCAAACATTTAAAACGTTTATACTTACCTACGCTTTTGTTACATACCAATTAACTATTCAAAATATAGAACGGCAGTATATTCAACAATATACGATTAAAACATGCATGAATGTTTATTAGTATTTGATTTCCATACGGGCGCCATTGTGATGTATTCCCGCGCTTCGTCCCGCTTGGTGCGAAGCGATGCGATGGCGGGAGCGGTCGGCAGAGGGCGCGTGTGATTTTTCACGGAGAACTTTGATAATTGATTTTACGCTGATTGCACCGCGTGATGAATAGCCTGGCCCTTGATGATTCCTACAGGGTAATGGCTAATGAATATAGGCCCGGGCCGGCCAGCCTTAAGACTCTTGGACCTGTGTACTCAGCAAGCCATAAATAATGTTGATATTTCAATCCCGAGTTTTATACTTTATGCTTTATACGGCGCGGGATCTCGACGCCTTGGGGTATTGGCGTACCGCTAACAGCTCCGTTGTAATCTTTCACTTCTTCTCATTTAAGACGCATGTAAGAAAAAGAGATGCAACATTGCAACTCTCGTTGGCAGGAACGTAATAGGTTTGCTCTCTTTCTGTTACGAGAGTTGTTTATAAGAAAAAGGGAAATGTTTCAATGGAGTTATCAGCGATTCGCTTTAGTTGTTAGTGATCTCCCAATCTTCAAGTCCTTTTTTTATTTAATTAATAATAAAAAACGACGTTATCGTTTCAATCTACCATCAGTTTTTGTTTATCGTTTAATTTGAAAGGATTAAATTTATATTGAAGTTACCTACCTGAATTGATGTAAAGTTCACAAAGTCGTTGAAAGATTTCTGATCTAATCAACTAGAGTGGTAGGTATAAGGGACCCATTTTCTTGCATTCTTCTAGCATTGTAACCCGGTTTCGCTATTGTGAAAAGTTCATTAGGTACATCAGAGATCACAGTTAGATGTTTTTTGAAGGGATACTTCTATAGCCCCGCTGTGATTTTGATTTCGGATGAAATGGAAATGACAATTACTGCACCTGCGACGCATTAACTGTGCTCATTGGCAGCTCTGATTATGATGTCATTTTAAAGGCTCCTATTGGTTGAAATATTAAACGGACGGACATTACGCTAGGTCTACGCTCATTGGTCGCTTTGATTATGACCTCACTTTTCAAGTATTGGTTGAGATTGTTTTCGGAAAGTTTCTCTTCTACCGCGTGTAAACTGTACTCGATTTTTTTTGTTATTTTGATATGCATTTTAGCCGGCAACATCATTTACAGGATGAGCGATGGCGTGATGAAATAGCAAATATTGAAAAAAAAATCATAGTGCTCAATTCACACGTGGTAGAAGTGAAACCTTCAGAAAACTAAAGTAGACAAGAGTGGGGAGACTACGAAGCACCGCACAAAGAGTAGACCAATCATACTATCTTATTCTCTCGCAGACTTAATCCTACAGATCCTGTTTGTCTGTTTTTAGTGTCGCTCTTTCGTTTCATCAAGTTTCAAATCATAACGGTGTTAAAGAAGTTTTCACTTCAATAAGAACAGACTAACTTTGCTGTTTTAAGTTTATTGAATGTTATAATTTTAATATTACAACCGTTACTGTAATGTGTCATAATTAGTCTTCGAATAGTTCTCACGTTGCTTTAGCCTATGGGATCTAGTTGTCTTCGGGTCACAGTGTCTCATTTCCGAGATGTGCCGAAGGTAACCGAAGGTAGATGTGCAAAGTCATTATAGTACTAGAGCTCCCCAAACAAAGCCTAGCTTCCAGTTAGAAAGGACGTTGGTCCTCTGAACTATAATTATAAATTACGATACGTCAATATAATCAATCAGTGATTGATTTTGTGATTCAAAGATACTAAGTCTTTCAATAAGCATCCTATACTTAGTACTGGAGAATACTGGTCCCAGTACTTACATACACAGAATGTCTCTGGGGAGGACATACATAAGAGACATTATAATCATGATTCTTGTTATAATTATTTATTGATAGTCCCTGATCATGCATTATCATTAATTATTATTTATCACATATTACCGATGAGTTATATGCCATGTTTTATTCACAATTATTATTTATCTACTAGCAATGCCGGGCGCCACAAGACAAGGGTTACAACAGTGTTAGCAGTAACTGCCTCACTCCTTACATGTAGAGCCTACCTACTCTGCTTACGGTGGTAACAGAGCTTACAGTTTTTACGTCGCTTTCTGTCTTCTGACTTGAACCTAACTAATGACTTCATTAGTCGAACAATAACAGTACACCCTGTATTAAAATAGATGTCTAAATAACCAAATAACTTTTGAGAATGTATATCGTTTATACACAGCGCCTGGAAATTAATGATACAAGCGGGAAATGGGTGATTTCACATCACATTCATTTTTTCGTAAAAATTTTTTTGAAGTAAAAACCACTTTAGCACCGTGATTTAGCTGAGAAAGAATGAGATAGAATAATCGATCTCCTCTTTGTGTGGTGCTTCGTAGCCTCCCCACTCTTGTCTAAGTACTTTAGTTTTCTGAAGGCTTCACTTCTACCGGGTGAGAATTGCACACTCTGTTTTTGAAGTGAAAACTTCTCTAGCACCGTTGTGATTTAAAAATCGATGAAACAAAAAATAGCAACACTAAAAAAGACAAATACATACATCTATAGGATTTGTCTGCGAGAGAATGAGATAGTATAAACGGTCTCCTCTTTGTGTGGTGCTTCGTAGCCTATCAGTCTCCTCTTTGTGCGGTGCTTCGTAGTCTCCCCACTCTTGTCTACTTTAATGTTCTGAAGGTTTCACTTCCACCGCGTGTGAATTGCACACTATGTTTTTTTTATTATTTTAGCTTTCTTTTTCGAGTAAATCGAGTCCGAAATTGAATTTACTAGGTCATCTTTTAAATAAAGTCGGTAGCTATGGTGTTACTATCAACTGTAAAGTTTAAAAATAAGTGCTCAGATCGAAAAAAATATGAGTTTTTTGTGATCTATATTCACCAGTGTCCCGTTTGTACGACTAGTTTCTGGACACCGTTTACATCAATATACACAGTATGTAGATAGGTAGGTACACTTACTTTATTTTGATTGGTGCAGGGTTTTAATTACCCCAAAGAAATGATTGATGAGGTTGTGTTTAGATCAAATACATTTTGAGGTTAATGATTTCTTCATATAAAAATGCCAAACGATGAGCTCTTGCGCTATGAAATTTGTAAAAATCTCTTCTTTTTGTAATTTCTGGGTCAACGCCACTATTTCGAGCTCGAAAAACAAGGTTTATGGGTAAGTGTACCTAGGTAAATAAAATTTATTTAATCATTTTGTGATATTTGACAATGAATTAATTTGAAATGATGTGTGACACTTTCCAGAATGGAAGATACTTTCAGTAACGCCCTTGGTCTTTAGTCGTGTTTGGTGACCAAATCTGAAGAGCCAGGTTCTTTCCCACCTTCCTCTTTCCCATCTCCAATCTCATTCCCCTCTTTGCTACCTTCAGCCTTACAACATACACACTGGCTCCAGACGGCAGCAGATGGGACTTTTGTGCAATATTCACATTTTTTTTTTTAAATTTAAATTATTTTTATATTATTATTGTTCCGCTAAAATGAGAATATACTTAGATATATAATGTAACATTGGAGCAACCATGTAATCATTCAATCAGATAGATGCAACAGCAAAAACGAGAGAAAGCTCCATTGGATTTCCAAATAAAATAAATTGAAATACTGAATGACCTGAGCCGGTAGCAGGTGTACTGAATTGAGCGTTAAGCTCCCTGGGCCATTTTAAGAGTAATGGCGACAAAAGGAGCTCAGTGGTAGGAGTTACCTTTGGAACAGGAAAGTAGGCGTTGCGGGTATCAAATTACGCGTATGAAAAGGACGGCACATGAACAGTAAAAAATTGAGCAGTAAGCTCATGGGCTCATACTGAAAACCTTGACCCGGGCGACCAAAGTGGCTCAGTAACAGGTGAACAAAAGTGAGCGGTCATCTACCTGCGCCCTTTGTGTAGGCGCACACTCTTTACTTCATCTACATTCAAACGTCTATTTTTCTTCAAATATTTAATTTAACACACACTCCTTGCTTCATTCACAATCAAACGTCAAATCGCCTAGTATTTTAACCAATTAGTTTGCCTGCAACGGGCAAAAATTTTTCATCAATAATAAAGATCCACTCTATTTTATAAAAAGCGCCTTCTCATTGATGTAGTAATTGCTAATATTTTAGTAGTATCTATTACAACATTATTTCATTATTGAATCTATTCCCAGGTGGCGCCAATATCCCTAATAATTGATATGTGGATAGAGGCAAATGAATTGGACTCAATCTAAAAGTTTTTTTTCTAAGTATATTCCTTACATTATTGTAACGGTGTGACAAAAAGCTAAAAGATATTTTTTAACCAAATTAAATGATTTTAGAACTAGAAGATAAAACTTTATAAAAAAGAGGATTCTATAATACCCAGTGTATTACCTTTATTTTGTCTAGTTGGACTGAAGTTTTTTTTACTTATATTTCCAATGACTAAATAAAATAAATAGGACTTTTACCAATAACACATTCTGTCCAAACAGTTCTACAATAATGGCGGCTAAGATGGAACCAGTAGGTACTTAAGCAGTTAAAAATCCGCTCCGCAGCTTTTTGTTGCTAGGCCCAGCGGGTGGATTTTGGTTCGGCTTCGCCCAGTTTAAGTGTGAGTGACCATTCTATAAATCCGACAGGAACTGGTTCCGAAAATATCCAGTGACAGCTAGTCACCGGGAAAAAGATACCACGATAGGCAATGATGTCATTTATAATATATGGACGTGTCGTAGAAATCACAACGTTGTATTATTATTCACAACTGTCAGTTACAATAATAATTATACACCACCCACGACGAAAGTACGAATCTAATAGTACCTACCTATTTACTTACGCCTGCCAGCCGACGCACCTCACGCTAGCTGTTAACGTAAGTGGTGCAATATTTTGGAATTGGTTTAATTCGGTTCTATTACAAAAATGGATTTGTAACAAATTCCACGTACCAAAACGGTTTTGCGTAATGCGCGGAGTCACAGTTGTATTCGTAGTTAGATTATTAAATTTCAACCGTACAGGCGTTAGATAATATAAACTGAACAATAACTATGGAAACCGCCTCAATTTTTGTATAAATAACCGTTTGGACAGAATATTCGGTTTGTGTTTGGGTCGATATGCCAGGTCCTTATCGAGATATTTTGTTTGATAATTGGTTGTTTTATCAAATTTAATAGATGTTGGTGTGTTTAATTTTTTCCTTTTTGTTTTGAAATTCTATTTTGAGAGCTGAGAAAGTCGTAGGGAGCATTTTTACTACTATTATGAATTGTGAATTAAATACAGATTTATGAAGACCTGGACAGTTATTGCTTTTTCTAAGTATAAAGTAGGTAGGTACTAACAATTTGAAATACCACTTAATAGTAATAGAGTACGCGGGGAGTCCCCTCTAATATTGACCAATAATTGATTAATTACAGTCGAATAGTCATCTTTTGTAATCTTTTAGGCTCGGTTGTATTACAAAGGTATAATGTTTGTTCGGCCTCCATTGTGGTCCGCTCTCCCCGTCCAGTTGACAATGGCGAGGGGAGGCGGGGGCGAGTGCGCCATTGTGATGGTAAACCGTCACCCGCGCCACTTGATTAATGACACGTTGCACCCCACGCTCCCCGAATGCTTCCGGGTAGATTACAAATTTCACCTTTATTGCTTTATGCCTTTATTAAAATGCGCCTCGTATTATTGCTGCGCCAAATTGAGTTCATGTTTGGTGGATGCACTTCATAACATTACACAAAGTATTTTGGTATGCCTACTTGGTATCTATAATACACTAAACAAGGCAGATTTCATCATCATCATCAAACAGTATTAATAGCCTAGCGACTGTACGGTTGAAATTTAAGAATCCGGCCAAGAATACAACTCTATCGCCGCACCTTACGCAAAACCGTTTTCGTACCTGGAGTTTGTGTACAAATCTACTTTCGTAATAGAACCGCATTAAAACAATGCTAAGAGATGGCGCCACTTGCGTTAACAACTAGCGTGAGGAGTATCGCCTGGCAGGCGTAAGTAAGTACTATTGGATTTGTAATTTCGTAAATCTCTCCGGATATGGAGAGATTAACGATAATATTATTATGATTATTATTGTAACTGGCAGTTGTGATTAATAATACCACGAATACCAGGCGTCTGAATATTTTATAGACGTCATTTCCTGTCGCGGTTACTTTGTCCCGGTGACTAGCTGTCACTGGATCCCAGTAGATCCGAGGAACCGGCTATTTTTGGATCCAGTTCGTATCGGATTTATAAAGAGTTCACCAACACTCAAACTGGGCGAAGCCGAACCAAAGGCCGAAAAGACTGAATTTTCGTACAGTTTAAGACGTGCAAATCGTGTGTATAGTTTTTTTTTATTGGGTTTCGATAAAAACGCGTTAAAAGTTTTGCTGAAGGGTGATTTAAGGTTAAAAGGCACGTACGTTATAATCTACGCATTCACAGATGGCGCCAATCAAATTATTTTAGGTTTTTAATGCTATTTGCACGTTATGCTTTAAAATATTAAGGTAAAATATTTGTTCGCGATCGTACATATTTAATTAGAATATAAATAAATAGTTTTGTCCACAAACAAACCCGAATCTTTCAAGAAAGGCTGAAAAATTCAATTTTGTATCGGTGACTCAATCCAATATTGCATTTTTCAGCCTTTCTTCAAAGATTTGGGTTTTTTTACGGACAAAACTATTTATTTATATTCTAATTAAATATGTACGATCGCGAACAATTAATTAACATTATATTTTAAAGCGTAACGTGCAAAAAGCATTAAAAACATAAAATAATTTGATTGGCGCCATCTGTGAATGCGTAGATTATAACGTACGTGACGTTTAACCTTAACATACAAACTGTTTCAAACGGTTTCACACAAATTAATTAAATTTATTTCACATAAAATAAAAATTATTTAAAAAAAATCTACCGTGGGCTGTTGCCTTAATTAGCATACGATGCTTATTAAGGCACCAGCCCACGGTAATTTTTTTTTGTTTTTTTAGAAATGCTTACTTATAAATAGAGGGACGGTTTATAACAAAATCAACAATAAAATAACAAAAAAAAAACACAATGTTACTTTTAAAATAAAAGACAATCTTCGGATCTATATTGTACCTAGATATAATTCCTGATTGAAAATAAATTGCTTAAATAATTGATATTTCTTGGTACCCATGTACGTGTCGTTTTTAATTTTCAAAAGTAAGTACACAATCAAAATTAGGTAGTTTAGCTCAAGGGAACTCTCTCGTATTTTAGTGGCTGGTGAGAGAGTAACATCATTATAATCTCCCAGCCATATTATTTAATACTCCCGAGTATAATGTACGTGTTCATTTCAATCCTGCCCGAAGCCTTGTTCTGACAGGTTGACGACCAGAAGACTGAACAGAAGAGAGACTGTAAATTTCTCCCCCAAGTGGAGACTGCTGAAGGTCTGAGAGTCTGGCTAGAGCAGCAATTAAAAGCTAAGTTAATAGCCCAGCAATGCAAATTGCACACAATGACCCTGTTAACGAATGCTCCGGACCTTTGGGCCTGCGGGGCACTAATAAATAGAATAGTTAAGAGTACTCGTTTAGTAGGTGGATGCTTTGAGTTTAACCCTACCACATTGGAGGGGGGTAATTCACACCCCCCAAACTTGATTGTTTTTTGCAAGATCTAAGGTCTTTTTTACATCACATATTTTTCATAGTATAGGTTATAATTGAAAAACTATTTGGTAATCGATCTGCATTTATAAAAAATGTATCGCGTTACTTTTTTTTAAGATGTGAAATAATATCTATCCAATTACGACGGTCAGTGACTGTGTTGGCATCGCGTTTGGGTCCCACCCGGGCGTTGCGTGTTTGATTCTTCGGCTGGCTAAGTCCTCCATCACGACACAACCAATATTTTCCGCTTACTGAGGTGGTAGTAGGAGATTTTCAAATATTGTCAGATTATTCGTAACTCGGGAATATTTATCTTTCTTTTTTATAAAAAAAAATCTGATGAAATTACTCTCCCCTCCACCCTCCACCGGATCCTCAGTATGTATTTAAAAAAAATCTTTGCTGCAAAAAAGCCGTGACTGCGGATGTAAAAAGGTGCATTTTAATGGAAAGGGCTACATTAATATGTATTTGAGTTACGCTCGCTTTTACTGATTACTGTTTTGCATTACTTAATGATTGACCGCTGAGTGAAGATGGGCGATGTCCTGTTAGAACAGTGGATTTAAAAATATAAGTAATTTCTGTTAGTGAGTGCTACTGGAAAAGGCAAAACGATATATGGGGGACCCTAGTGACCTCCCTTCGGGTGATATTTGATTTTTACCTTAAGGTACGTAAAGGTTGGTAGGCAGATAGGATAATTCTTCTTGTTCTGTGAGCTTTTTATTTTTAAACTTCATATTCTGCCCACCATTAGTCAATCGTCAACCTGCAACCCCAAAGGAATTACATACATTCAGACTCATAGATAATATAAGCCATGGGAGATATGGCATGCAATCGTGCCTACTATCGCCTAAGACCAAACTGCACAGATTATCAAAACATAGAATATGTATACTTAGGAAGAAGCAATGTCGGTGCGCCTCTATGCGTAAATGCTATAATGTTTGGGTGAAAAAAGTTGGTAACAATTTTGTACATATTGTCAGGTATACTAACTTCTCGAAAAAAGTCAAATCTATTTATATAAAGGAGAGTGTCGGCGGGCGGCGTTTGCTTGATTTTTACGAATCTAGATGAAATTTTGCACACTTGACCATCAAAACAAGCGGAAGGTCATTGTCCTCGACGCCGGGGACTTTAGCTAGTTGTAAATGTTAATTTTGTAACTTAATAAAATGTAATCAAAAGAAGAACAAGACAAAATATTGATATGGTTAGGTAAGATCCTAATCACTATTCTTCAAAGTTGTTGTTTTGTTACTGTTCCGATTTATCGTGGAACTGAAAATGATTATCCTTTTACTTCGAAAACTTCTTTAGCACCGTTGTGATTTAAATCTCGATGAAACGGAAATGAGCGACACTAAAAATAGACAAACATATACATCTATGGGATTTAGCCTTCGAGAGAATGAGATCAAAATATTTATTACATTCACGGGTAGGTAAGTACTCGGTTCCAACGTAATATGATAAATCCACAGTCCCAAGCAAGCCTACTTTAGTGTAGTGGTATAAAGCGCCTGGCGAATTTCAGCGGCAAGACATTGCGCGGGAAAGGATCGAATCCTACCAAATCCCTAAAAAAAAAATAAGTACCCATTTTTATTTTTCTAAAATCAATAATCAATCTTCAAACCACTCCAAAATTAAAAGGCAAAATAAAGCAACATCTAGCGACCTAGAAGATGAAAACACAAAAAATCTAAGACGACTAAAAATATAGGAAAAAATGGGAGGCATCTACTAATATCTAAAGGAATTCCAAAAACTTAACAAATCGGACTAATATCTATGAGAATCCATATTCTGACTAATATCTATACAAGGTATGTTGGAACAATATCTATGGGAACCAAAGTGAGGACGAATATCTACAGCACTGGCAGAGGTTGGAGTAGGTTAGGTTGGGTTAGGTTAGGTTAGGTTAGATTAGGTGCTCGATTGCCCTCTGAAGATATTAGTCCCACCTAAGCTCCATAGATATTCGTCACTACTGGGACCGTCATAGATATTCATCCGACCTTAGCTCTCTAGATATTAGTCTTCACTCTGAAGTTCATAGATATTTGTCCAACATATGAGCTGTAGATATTCGTTCGACATACAGGCTGTAGATATTTGTCCATCATATGAGCTGTAGATATTCGTCCGACATACAGGCTGTAGGTATTAGTATCTGGAGTCGAAGAAAACACAAAAATTCTAATAAAATGACTAAATGTGTAGGAAAAGAAATTCGATGACAAAATAGAGAAAAAATCACCCTACACATTGATAAAAAAAGTGCTTCGTACTCCCTCCACTCTTGACTACTTTAGTTTTCTGAAGGTTTCTCTTATATCGCGGGTGAATTGGACACATTTTTTTAAAGAAATCACTGCTAACTGTTCTCAATAATTTTATAATTCCTGCTCTTCCCTCTGTATAATGAACAATACCTAGATAGTACGTCATACATTAGGTGGCACTTGAATGTTGATCCATCGTCACCCAATCCCCGCCCGGCCCCGCCCATGTCAACCAGGGGGCGGGGAGGGCGGCGGTTGCCATGGAGACCACCTCACTCCGAGAGGACCCCCACCCCTAAATCTACGCCAGAATCGAGGGGAGGACATTCATATTTGTAGGTCTTCTCTCCCCCTTAACGGGATTCAAAAAACGCCTTATCTGATGTTATGTAATCATAGTATAGTAGGCAGAAAGTAGTGCGTATACATGCATCTATACTCATGTGTATATGGCGTCCCTTAGGTGTATATGTTGTAAAACCATGGAGATTTCTTCAAGGGTAAAACCTTGTAGGTATGACCGTGTAACATTGTTATATGGAGTTCCGGAAAGGTAGCAAGGTTGATGTAAGTATAATGAATACGATTAAGAAAAGTAAGCTTAGACGTTTTCGACAGAGGAAGATGGTGACCGGCCAACTCATAATGAAATCAACTCAGAACCATCTCAGAAAGGTCATTAAGAGTGATGATAAAGAAATGGTTAAATAGGTTAAGTTAGGTCAGGGTTATCGGCTATTTAAAAATTATTTGTTCATGGCTTTTAATGATCTTTCTGAAGTGGTTCTGAGTTGGTTTCATTCTAAGTTGGCATGGAACCTAGGAAGTTATGGACAATCAAGTAAATCAAATACTTGTGTAGGGTGACGGCCCGCGTAGTCCAGCGGTAAGGCTCTTGACTCACTCACCGAAAGTCGCGGCATGGCAAATAAATTTTATTTGATTATTTTGTGTTATTTCACAATTAATTAGTTAAAAATAATATATATCTAGTATATTTGCGGCACGTTCCAGAGTGGAAAATACTTTCAGTATCGTCTTAGTGTAAGACCACCATTCAGAATTGAAAAGTTGCTTAAAATGGCTTTAGCCATTGGGTGACCAGATTTGAATAGCCAGGTATTTTCCCACCTTCCTCTCCCTCATCTCCTTCCCCTCTCCACTACATTCAGCTTCACAACATACCCTAATTGGGGATGCCATAGTCTCACTGACTCCAGACGGGAACAGTTAGGACTATTGTGCGGGATTCACATAAAAAAATATCACAATTTTCCCTTTGTATTTTATATCATTTGTTTGTTTTATTTTTGAGTATTTACAATAGTTTAGATACAAACAACTTGTAAAACATAACGTAAATAAAAAAATAACGTAAAAGCCCAATAGGGCGTGCAATAAAAATAATTAAATAACGTAGGTACCTATCCAAATTACGGATCATATATTTAACAAATCAAAATTGTCATACTATATACCTGTGCATATAATATATATACTATATTTTTATAATATTGTATAATAAGACATACAAAATACTTACGCGAATAAAAACCGTACTTTACTTTAAACCTTCTTAACCTCTTCGGGCCCTGGGTATCATATGTGAAACTCACTGTTTTAAGCTCACAAAATATTTCTAAGTCATTATTTCCAATAGAGATCCAAAGTATCTGATAATGAAGACTCATACCTTACCGACTAGGAGCATTTGGACTGATTTGAAGTTAGTTTGAATGAACTATTGTCTTAGAAACATCGTGATTTGTAGCTTTCAAAATGGCGCTGAGAAAAAATGCAGGTAAAGAGTTATTTTATTATTTTAATCATTCAATTGTTATTAAAATTGTAGTTTGTTCGATTCATTATCGTTTAATAAAAAAATGTATAGCTATCAGCGTTTTTGTTAGATTTAGGGACATTTTAAACTGAAGTATCACAGGTGATACGGCGGGCCTCTATGACATCTTTTATTTTCATATTAGGGTTGGTTGAGGATGAAATCGAAGCAGAGTTGCTACTTCCTATGGATCCAAATGATTCCGATTTCGAATATGACTATGGTTAGGTGGGCGATTAGGATAGTGAGGAGCAAGGAATAGTGGAATCATTATAATTATCAGCCTTTTGGGTTTTCCTCGCATCCGCCAGAATTGGGCACAAAAAACTAGAATCCCTATAGTTGCTGACAAAATTTCACGCCAAAGATTTTTTAATATACACTCAAATTTAAAACTTGTCGATGATAATTGTGTATCAGAATCTGAAAAAAAAACTTGACAGCTTTTGGGAGGTCAGGCCAATTGTACTACGGGTTCAAAAAGGTTGCCTACAAAATGATAGAACATAAAATATTTCTGTTGATAAACAAAGATACCCTTTCAAGGTAAATGCAAGAACAGGCAAGTCATTCGGGGTAAACCTAATCCAGTAGGAATCGAAAATTCTAAGCCCAACAACATCTTCCCAAGAACAAGATATCGGACTACTACGACTTTAAATGGGATATAGCAAATGTTTTACTAGACGGATTAGAATCGAGAGATTTGATGAAAATTACGATAGTATTGAGATTTGTGAGAGACCTCGAAAACACCGATCTGTGCAGCCTTTACCACACAAAGAATTGAGGACAAAAAAGGCTTTTCATTTGCCAGTTATGATGAATGATCAGCAGAAGCATCGTTCCAAATGTCGTTTTCCTGGGTGTAAAAAAATCACTTTTGTACTTTGTGAAAAATGTCAGGTTTATTTGTGTTTTTCCATGGACCGCAACTGGTTCAAAAAATTTCATTCAACCAACTGAACTGATCTATTATTTTTTATCCACAGTTTTTTTTTTTTTTTTAAATTACACTTTTTAATTTAGCAGGTAGGTTACAGTGCCTGAAACATCAATTTTTGTAA
The DNA here is from genome assembly GCA_917563855.2 of Limnephilus lunatus. Taxonomy (NCBI): domain Eukaryota; kingdom Metazoa; phylum Arthropoda; class Insecta; order Trichoptera; family Limnephilidae; genus Limnephilus; species Limnephilus lunatus. The sequence goes on from OU830596.1 coordinate 98,536,291, forward strand.
AAAAAATTAAATTCATAAAAACAAACAAAAACATTACTATTTTATTTCTATTACACTTGATTATTCTGCTTCTCGAATTATTAGCTTAAAAAAATATATTGAAAAAAAAACACAATATTTGTTGAGCTAGAGTCCCCAAGTATCATATATGATACCATCCCTTGCTCCCAAACTGGCAATTAAAAAAAAATATGTGGTCTAAATATGATGGTAGAGAATACGAAAATAGTATAAAAAAGTTAAAAAAAATGGTCTTGGACCCGAAGAGGGTAGGTTATCATGATTTCCCCTTATTTATACTACACATCGTGTGCATGTGTGTGTATAATGATGTGCGTGATCATGTTATGCGTGTGTGTATGTGCTTTTTATATCACGTGACACAGTATAAAAAAGTCAAAGCTTTGATACCGTGATTGAATAATTATGTTTTGTTTAAGTAGCAAGTTATCGGGTTACGATAGAGTTTTTTATGAATGGTAGGTACCTACTTGATTCCTGCGCTTTGGTGACATTATTTACATTTACAACGCCATTTTCTTTTCAATTGAAACCAATAAATTATTATAGAGGTTCGAACTTTAGTTGGTATAATCTTTCTTACAAACGATACTTTAACCCTTTACGTATATTTGTTCGGTTTTCGGAACAACTCATACATGTCTCTTAGAAATCGCTGTCTCCCTTACTAACTTAGTGAGAAATATGATTTAATCCAATTGTACCACTCACAACTAAAACATCTCTCGCTCAAAAACACTTCTAATTCTTAGGTCCAAAACTATACAACTTAATGCCTGATGTTTGGAAAAACGAAAGCACAGGTGTTGTTCGTAAATTGGCCACTAACTGGTTTCATCAATTAGGTAGAAAGGAGAGTGAACTTTTACTACACAAAAAATGAAATCAAACACAAACCAAAAACAACAAAAACTAAAAAAAAAAAAAAAAAGATACCTTTATGTTCTAATCTTTATGATTATGTGTATATATGTACCTACCTATTACGTTAATATTATGTTTAATTTCATATTTTATTTTATTCTATTTCTTCTCTTTGTTATTTATATTTATACAAAATATGTTAATAGGCTTATGCAATGCAACACCAGTTAAAAGTACACATTATACCTATTACTTTATTATTATTTTAATACTATACTAATCAAACAACAATAATAACCATCTATTAATTGTTTGATTCATTTTATTGTTTCTGTTCTCTTTCTAGTTCTCATTTGTATAAAATGTGTATGTAGGACTGAGTATTATTTGAAATGCAAACCCAAGATACCAATATGTTTTAATAATTTACTTTTAAGTATGTTTATATTACTTTTATGAAATTTTAAATAACTATGCTAAGCAAACCACGGTTATCTTTCCTGTATTAATTGGTTATTATTATTATTATTATTTATTTTTTTTATTCTTTCTCTTCTCTTTTTTCTCTTATTTTATACAACCCATCTGTGTAGGACTATGATATGCAATGCTTACACGTATGTTCTATATCTATATGTTTTAATCCTCTGTATTTAAGTACCTACCTAAGTAATAATATTATTTTTAAAAAACTTTGCTCAACAACGAAAAACAAAACTTTGTTTTAATCTTTTATTTTTGTTTTGTTTTTTATATTTTTCAGACCATGTTCCGTATGTTAATACTCGTCCTAATTTGACTGTCCTAAAACCGGAATCCTCCTAGTCTGGCAGTCAAAAAATTTCTTAAATAATGTATATAAATGTATAATCTTTTACTAAATAAAATAAATAAATAAAATAAATTGTATTAGAAAGAAAAAATACCGTGCTTTATATTTAAATACAAAAAATAACCACAAAAGAAGTAAAATATACTTAGACCTTGATAACACCAAAATTTCGAATCGCAATTGGAAATAAATTTATGAAACTTTCCGAATTTTTCATAATTTTTTTTTTTTACGTGGAAAAACAAAGAAGTGAGATAACAATAACGTTTGTAATATGAGGTCCTTACATATGAAATTGGCGTTTTGTATGGGAGGAACTTTGTATGGGAGCTTATGGGAGTTTTGTATGGGAGCTTTTTCACCTTCCCAATTTGCTTCAAGTGGATTAAAACAGTTTTATCACTAACACCGCAGCCTGCAGCTAACTCGGTTTGCAATGGATCCGCTTCCACAATAGCCTTCAATTCTTCATTATCAACTTTGGTCTCCGGCCATCCACGGGGCTTGTTCTGCAGGTCGAAATTTCCAGAACGAAAACTTTGGAACCAAAAACGCACTGTGTTTTCTTTTGCGGCACCGTCGCCATACACATCATTAATCCTTCGAGCCGTTTCTGCAGCACTGGTGCCACGGTGGAACTCGTACTCGTAAATAAGGCGATATTTCAAGTTTTCCATTTTGTAAACTAAGTGACGCAAAGAAAAAAAACAATTAGTGAAAAAACAAATGAATTATAATTTTCGAAACACAAATACATGAGTAGGTAATAGCTGTATAAATTTGAAATTGGAATTCCTAACCAAAGAGAAGATATTTGAGATCAAAGTTGCCAGTGCGCCAATTTCATATGTAAGGACCCAATATATACATTTGTCTAATAAAATGCGTTAGAAAAACCTTAATCAAAGGAAAAAACGTATAGAACTTTTTTTAGTTTGCTTGCAAAATTTTATACATTTCAAAAATTTTATGTTTAATTCAATTTATAAAATTTGGAAGCGTACTTTACCTATCAACTGTCAAAAACAGTTTTTAGTTTTCGGATACGTTCAGAAGTATTCCATTTTTATCGATTTTATTATAAGGTGGAAATATTTTCGACAAAATACAGTGCGGGGATAACAAAAGGCCACTTGCATCAAATTTTAAAAAATAACGGTTTAGGAAAATATTCTAACACATTTCAATCCGAAAATTTCAATCCGAAAAATCAGACCATTTTTTATAAACCGGAAAGACGGGACATAATTTTATGGGTGCGAAAAAATGATAATTACATAGCCGAAAATCATTTTACAAAAATAACGTTTTCCATACGATTAGGAATAAATTGTACGGGGTTCTCTTCGTAACATCTGTAAAAACACCGCCATCTTTATCAAAAAATCAAACCAAAGGATAATTTCGCATAGAACAAACAATAAATCTAGTGAACGTTAAACGCAAATTCAAAAATTCGCCGGAAATCAAAGTGTTGCCATATAAATTTTTTTTTATCGGAATCAAAATTAAGGGAACATAATCGGAGACGGAACATTTTCATGTAGTGACGTCACGAGCTCAAATAATGGATTTATTTATTTAAAAATAATAAAAACTATACATTTCTAAAAAAATTTACTAACATTTTCGTAATCTTAGTAAAAAAATCTATCCACACGATTTTTTCCAAGTCGTTATGAAATCCATGCAAGTGGCCTAATACTATCATTGTCACTATCCAGAAGATCATCAGAAATTTTCTTCATTTAAAAGTTTTCGCAATCCGTTGTTAAATTAATTGAAAAAACTTTCGCTTCCTATCCAATGTATATAATATTCTTTCAAGTGACGTAAATCATTATAGCATCAGTTAATGATATCATTGCATTAGGTACGTCATGTAAGAAAAACTAACGATGGTTAGTTTACAAAAATTTGAACATTTAATCAAGTTAATTTTCAAGTTCTGTGAAATTTCTATTCAGTTCTGTGAAGTTTTCAGTTTTATGAAGCAACTGGCGTATAATGACGTAATAACAGAACTTGAATAGAACTTGCACAGAGCTTGAAATTTAACTTGATGAATTGTTCAAATTTTTTTAAACGACCCATCGTACGAATACAAAATTGCTCTAATTGTTTATTAGAAACAGATTAAAAAACTCGATCGCTAATAGGTTAAATTATTTAAATTCTGGTTCCAAAATATTTAAGTTTGAGGAAAAGCTCATTAAATACAGAATCCGCGAATCGGTGCAAAACGTTTGCCTTTATTTTAAAAAATATGGCATTTATGTTAAATTGACTTCATTGGTAATGTTTTCAGACTTTAAATGGTTCAATCGAACATGGTGTCTTAACCCAATTACTAAAAGATTATAATGTAATCATTAATCATACTGTACAATCATTTAATTAGCAGGTATGGAGAAATCAAAACAATCAATGTATTTACTCGTTATAAATCAGGGAAACCATGTTTCTTGGATGACTCTACTGAATGCAGTAAAGTCAGAGATAACAGACACATGTAAGACATGGCGTGCAAGCGTGCCGACTGTCGCTGAGCCATGACGACGCACGCATTATCTAAGCGGCGAAGCCAACGAAAGTTGTACCTTTGCTATGTCGGTAGAAACAAAGGCGGAATGCTTCTGTGCGTAGATGCCATTTGCAGAAGTATAGGTGAACTCCCTTTATTTCTATTGTCTATGGTCCAAGGCTAGGTATACAAAATAACAAGCCAGTGAATGTTTTTTTCAAATTGCACCACCAGCCCAGGAAACAAACTCTATTATTTTAGCTTTATCCTTGAATTCTATTGATCTTTCAGTTAATTATTTATAAGTTTAAGCACGTGTCAACTAGCGCTTGTTAATAGCAACTATTATTTTGAATAGCTTTGCACCAGTGGTGGAAGTGTGCTACCAGGAAAACCGCCATTATTCTGTGTTTATACAAACATTAAAAATTATTCCATCGACGTAGGCTACTGCTGCTCGGCCATTTACCCAAATATTATTAGTAATTATGTGTTTAGTTAAAATGGCGACATTGTTAGAATTTTAATGGCAAAGAAAGCCCTCGGTAATGGCCCTATTCATGTTAACGAAAAGGTCCACGGAAGGGGTACGCAAACGGTGGTAGAGGTAGGGATGGTTAATTATGCGCTTGTGTAAATGTCTGTTGTTATTTCAAAAACAATAATAACTAACTTTTGTCCTAATTGGTTAAGGTACTAAGCGATTTGACGTTTGAATGTGGATGAAGCAAGTGTGCCTACAATATATATTTTTTAAATAAAATATTTTAAACAAAAATGAACTAAGGAGTGTGCTCTTACACAAAGGGCTCGTGCAGTTAACCACTCAATTTTGTACATCTGCTACTGAACCACTTCGGTCGCCCGTGGCAAGGCGTTCAGTATAGGCATTGTCTCGGAAAAAGAGGCCATGGAGCTCACTGCGCACTTTTACTTTTCACTGTGCTGTTCGGGTTGTATAGAATGATATGCGTAGTTTGATACCCATGTCGCCTCCTTTCATGTTCCAAAGAAGACTCTTACCACTGTGCCAATTTGGTCGCCGACACTCTCAAAAGAGCGCAGGGAGCTTACCGCTCAATTCAATCTGCTATTGAGCCACTCATGTCACCCGGCTAAAGGCGTCTAGTATTTTATTTTGAAAATCAACAGAGCCTTATCTTGTAATAATAATTTGTAAATTTTTTATGTTGCCCTTTTTATGAAAAATCAAGCATTGTATGTTTCCGTAGCAAACTTAGGAAATACACTCCTTGTCATTGTGAAACTGACCAATTATTGAGGATAAATTTTCCTTTTTGCCATCACAAATGAGACCGAAGATACTGTACGTCTGTACTGTATGGCACTGTTGATTTAGATGCATTCTAGATAATTGTATTTCCCTTCAGTTAATTCATTTTCAAGAGATTCAATTACAAAGAGGATAAAATATCAAGAAACATTGCAAAAAATTCGTCTGCGGCACATGCCGTACTCTGGCTGAATTGCCAATTCGAACAATGAAACCGTTTATAGCTAAGTGTGTTGGGAACTCTAAGACTAGACATAATATAAAAGCGATATCTAATAAACAGGATGACAGAGAGATTTTTTTTCGGGAAACTGTTCTGATTTTTTTATTTTAAAAATGGTTGACAATCCGTGATCTTAACTACTCCTAGCGATAACAATGGAAGCTTTTTAAACATTCATTGGGCTTGTGGCGTCCAATCTAGTTCATAAGCTATAATGGCGGTCAATTATGTCGGTGGGCACTGTGCGCTGCCTGCTTTACCTACTTTACGGGCTTACCTGCTTACTTGCTTACCAACTTCCTGCTTACTGGTAGCAGCTATCTACGAAATAAAGAACGGAAACTCGAATAAATTTTCAGATAGAGGGGGGTTGTTATTATATCGACCTGACAACACATATTTTAGGTTTTCCTGAGGAAAATAAGGATGAGAACGGCTACTAGCGAAGTTTTACCTATATAAAAGCGATATTATTAAATAATACGTTTTGCCTTATGTAGTAAACCAGATGATGCCTTGTATATTTACGTGAATACCGCACGAGAGTTCCAATTTCTCACCACAGTCCGAAGCCAGTGGAACTACGGCATACCTAATTGGGGAATATTGTGAGGCTCAAGGGAGTGGGGAAGGAAAGGAGATTGGATAGAGGAAGATTGGGAAGTACTTACCACTGAAAAAGCTATTTTAAACAACGTTTATATTCTGAATGGTGCGTCTTTCGCAGGGACGATACTAAGAGTATCTGGCACACTTGTATGAAGTACAGACTTATGTATATGTAAAAGTGTATCAACCCCATGGTTGATCGGGAATTTCGGTTGTACATATTCTAGGTTCAAAACCCAGTGAAGGCAAAAAAAGTTTTCCAGAAACACAACATTAAAAAATAATGTATTTTCACTTTGTTATAGAGTCGGAGAGATTCTCAGTATTGCCATTGGGAGTTAAAAAATAAAAACCATTAAAATCGGAACGTTGTTTGAAATAGCTTTTGCAATGTTCACTGTCCAAATCTACTACTTCAGAACAACATTGGATATGCTATAGTTCCACTGAATCTAAGCAGCTAGTACCATGGTCTCACCTAACAAATTAAAAAAAATAAAACAGGAACAACAAAAATAACAAGGATAGCTAATTTCATGTTTCTTTGTATTTTTTATAATCGGCTGAATCATTGCAATCAATTTTCACATGTATATAATTTTCATTGCAAGTTCAAGCAGTTTGTTTTTATCTAATAAAAAGGTATTTAATAGCATTGTATCGTGCGTAATAACGTAAATACGACGTAGTAAATTGTAGTACCTACCGCAATACTACCTATCTACATTTATGAAGGCATTATGAGATCATTCAGATTATTGAAAGTAAATTAGTACCTAGCTTTTATAACCCCTCAGACTAATTTGTTCACTTTTCGTAACAGCTTATACAGGTCTCATAGAAATCGTTGTATCTTCCTTACAAGAGTGAGAAATGTGATTTAAACGTTAATAGAAAGATAAAACACCACGCTTTACACTCAAATCTAAAAAAAAACACCCATGTGTACCTTCATGAAATCAAAGTTTCGGATAGCAATTTGAAAAGAAAAATGGAATTTTTTATTAATTATTTTAACATGGAATGACAAAAAAGTGAGTTTACTACCTATAAGGTTAACAATACATTTGTCTAACAAGATTGTTGTTTTTATTTTTTCTTTCAGTATCAATAATTTTAGTTAGAAAAAAGGAAAGTCGGCCATTTAAAAAACTTTTTTTGTTTGCATGGGATTTTTTTATATTTCAAAAATTATACGTTTATTTCGATTTATAAAATTAGAAAGCCTATTTTGTCACATTTCAAGAACAGTTTTTAGTCTTCGAATATGTCCGTTTTCCGTTGAATTGGATATTTTGCAAAGCGGAAATATTTTAACCCTCTGATAAAATACGAATTAATATGGTCAAGGACTGAGGGGTTAAATGCATATATGTATGTATCATGAACAGCAAGAAATAATTTTTCTCTTAGAGGGGAAGGGGGTAGTGCCGGCCAGTGATATCACATTTAGATTTATATTTACCCCTCTTCTAAGGATTGTTTTCACCCCATCCTATTGTAAGAACATAATAAATTCACTGAATGATTTCTTTGAATGTAGGTATTATTAGTTATTACAGTTTTCTTCCTGATATACTGCTGACAGGCAGCAAATATTCTCGAATGGTTAAGACTTGGCGTCATAAAACATGCGTCAATATTTTGCTGGCTGAAATTTCTGGGTTGAGGTGATCCACTAGTCCTTGAAAAATTCGAAATCGGAATCCCCGCCTCTTTTTGAGGGAGATATAAAAATACTTGATAAGACTTGAGAAGGCGCATTTGGAACGGTTGAAGGAGGTATTTGAGAATTGTTTTGTACAGGTTGATTTCATGAAGGCCCGTGAAAAACATTAACTCTTTTCTTACGTATTGTTTATTATAATAAAAAGGAAATTTAAAATCGATTTCACTGAACCAAGTGACGTGGAATCTAAAGACGTCCGTTCGCCACCGTAATGGGGCTTTAACTGATACAAAATGCACATAGTCTTTATGCGGACGCCATAAGGATTCTCAATTCGAATTTTGGAAGTCATATATCATAATAATTATCGATTGGGAAATTTGAAGTTATTTAGGTACACACTGGCTTCAATAATCGCAGTTACATGATTTAACAGGATTGCCCGGGTTCATGGGGTGAGGTTTGTCTAGGTCTTACTTACTCTCATCTACTGCGTGGCTGGCCGGATCGGGAGAGGCTGATTGAGGGAGACTATTAGAGATTATACAGAGCACTGCAGTGGGAGTAATGAATTCATCCGTCCGTAACTCCCGGATACACTGAATCCCAGATTCTTACCCACCCCTCGCACCTTTTCCTTCTCAGAACATCCTCTCCTCCAGCATCCCCAAAAATGACCCAAGGGAAATCGTTTTCCTGAAGGCCTCCGAAATGGAACTAATGTCAAAAAATCAAATCAACTAATCATCACGCCCGTTTCACCTGAGGGTCGACGGCTATACAATTATGTCTTGATGCAACCCAATTCGTTCATCTATTCACATTCATACCGTTCTATTACGTGAATTCTTGACATGAAGATTTTATTTATTTATTTAATTATTCAACGCCCAGAGGGCTTTTTACAATTTATTTATGACAGATGCTTTTTAAACAGATAGAGAAATGACAAAAATAAAATTATATAAAAATGCACACAAGTCACAAAAATACAGCGATTTGATAAGTTTACAAAAATAAATATACGTTTAGGAATAGTTTTGGAATAAGTTTTTTACAAGATCCACAAAATTCGCCAAGTTGATGTTGAATAAATATGTCAACATCACTTAAGTACTGATTTCCCATAGTGTGAAATCTTTGTATCGGAGAGTGGGCAATGTAGTTCCGCTTATAAATGATGCATATAGTGTATTTTGTCGTGTGGTTACTGTCGGTATTCGTAAGTTTATGAGTTGTGGGAGTTCGCAACAGTCGATTTTAGAGTTAAGTATTTTGAATAAAAATGTTAAGTCTTTTATTTTAATTCTGTCTTCTAGTGTGTGTTTTTTAGAATATTTAGTAATAGATTATATTTTAAGTCTTCTAAGATACAAGTAAACACGTAATTAATATGAAATCACGTCAGACCTGGCTATTACATTCAAGTACACGGAGTAGTACGTGAATAACTTACAGCCAATAAATAGTACGGGGAAGGGGGTTGCTTATTACGCCCTTATAAGTAATTTAGCACGTAGTAATGGCGGGGCTAGTATTAGCCTGGTGCTCAGTGGCCAGTGCCTCTAGCCCCGCGGTGCTCCAGCCCCCCCCCCCACGGTCGACGTGTTTGGCGGTGTTCGAGAAACGTTCAGCACGTAATTATTTTTCACATAAATTTAATGTGTTTGCGGGAAAATGAAGGCAGTTTTCTTAATCGACCGGGCGGTGACCGAGCTTGTAAAATTTTTTTTTTTTTTAAACAGTTTGTTGCATATATTTATTATAATGGGTTTTTTTAAAGCTCTTCTTGCTCACGTTATGAATTAAATTTGATTTTATGACCACAGTTTTTTAAAATATAATCTGAGAGATATTTATATTTTTACATAAAACGAGTAGTAAACAGTTTTTTTTTATAAAAAGTCCGCAGAAAAGCAGAAGAGTCCCAACTACTCTCGTCTGGAGCCAGTAAGACTATGGCATCCCCAACAGAAAATCAGAAAAGGATACGGTCACATCTAAGACTCAAACCCAGGACCATCGCCTTGCCGGAGCGGAGCTCTAACAAATGAGCTAATGTGTCTCTATACGATTTGGTCATATTAACGGTATTTAATTGTTATGAATTGTTTTTAATTAATTAAAATTTAATTTGAAACCTATGACCTTTGGATAGTCGAGAGCCTTAGTCCTCGACCACAGAGGCCGTCATGTGAGGGATACGTGTATGTGTGCGTGTGTATGAACGTGTATGTATAATGTACCTATGAATTGAGTTAATTAGTGAAGCGTTGTGGTATGCATTGATTAAGGTAAAAAAAAATATTCCTAAATGAAGGCAGGGAGTAAAAAATATGTCAAGAGTTGTGGGTTGGGGCTTATTAGTGCCCGGTAAAACGAAAACATCCATACAAATCCACTGGAAAATTTAACCTCCCCATAATTTTGCAGTCCCCTTGAAAATATTTTTTAACAAACTCCAAATTGTATCATTTTTTCTACAGCCAACTAATATAAACTCGTGATGAAAGAGAAAGGGGCCTTCTTGGCCCGGAGCTCTGTATGCCAATATAACAAAAGTCAAAAGGGGCTTATCCTCCATAGTCCAGTGGCTAAGACTCTTGACTCACAATCCGGAGGTCGCGGGTTCAAACCCGGCGTGCGCAAATAAATTTTATTTGATTAATTTGTGTTATTTCACAATTAATTAATTTAAAATAATATATATTATATTTGCGGCACGTTCCAGAGTGGAAGATACTATCAGAAACGCCCTTGTGTAAGACCACCATTCAGAATTGAAACGTTGCTTGAAAATGGCTTGAGCCGTGTTTGGTGACCAGATCTGAATAGCCAGGTACTTCCCAACCTTCCTCTTCCCCACCTCCTTTCCCTCCCCACTACCTTCAGCCTCACAACATACCCCAATTGGGGATGCCATAGTCTCACTGGCTCCAGACGGGAGCAGTTGAGATTCTTGTGCGGTATTCACTGTAAAAAAAAAAAAAAAACATAATAATAGTCATCATTCATGTTACCTAGGTAAATGAAGAAGATGCAGAAAATAAAAAAGTTACGGATCCGAGAGTATAAGGCATCATAAGAGGAATTGGTTGATGCTCTTTTGCAATATTTTCCTGTCTTAAAAAAACTCTAGTAAAAAATTCTGTTTTTTTTCTATCCAATTTTATAAAGGTTGTTTAGATTTTTTAAATTTTATTTAATTTAAATTATATATAATAAAATTATCATTAGGTTCTGGAAGTATATAAGTTTACATTTTTTGACAGCTGTTTTGGCTTATAAAACCACTTTAAAACTGTGGATAAACCACTTCGAAACGACTGACTTATCTATATGATTATCGTTTCAAAGTTGTTTACCCACAATTTAAAAATGGCCCTGTAATCCAAAACAGCTGTAACAAAAATAATAAAAATAAAATACTCGCAAAACTTTAATTACATATATAACATTATTCAGTTCGTAGAATTCCATTTAAAATTGAATTATATTAAATTTTATAATAATAACATTATTAAATATAATATAATTTAAATTTTAAGTGTAGTTTTACGAACTGAACACAAAAACAATTAATAATACCTAATTGTTCTTTTCTGGCCCACAGTTTGTAACAAAATTCCTTTCCCTATTTACGTCTCTTGAAATTTCCTGATAAATTATGCCTCTCCTCTCTGTCCTCTCTGTGGTGAAATGGTTTCTAAGTGGTGTAAGGTGAAGGCCTCACCTCTTAGAGATTTACCTCAGAGATTGCGGTTCGGAAAACTCATCGAAACTGCACTCGTACTAAGCTCGTTTGTTCCCTACTTCTTTCAGTAATCTCCCCCTGGACAATCAGTACCTACGTTAAATTTTATCTCTTTGGTGTTGGAATACCTTCCTAGTTAATTTTACAATTATTTTTGTTCACTCAATAAATAATTTCTACATTAGTTTTGGTCCTACCTCAGGATCCACAGAATGCGCTGAAGCAGGGGGTTATTTTCGCAGTTCCAATGTTGCACAAATAAATCATATAAATCATTTACACATTTTATAGCCTGCAGCGCGGAACACAATAAACAAAACTGATTAAAACTTCCCGTAACAATTATTAAACAAAAAAATATTATTTAATAATCTTAATTTCTTTACACACGCGATCCGCAAAAATTAACCGTGATTTATATTTGAGAACGCTTTCTGATACGCATTTGAAACGTCACCACAATCAACGCCATAAACGTATTTCACCAGCAGAGATTTATAGCTTATTTCGGTAATTTCTCTTAGAAATATTCCACACTTAAATTTTCAACTTGCTTTAATGGCGGGGGCTAAAGGTTATTATTATATGAAAATACGGACCAGACCGCCGCTATGTTGACGGGGAAATTGCCCAAAATGTATCCAGTGTTTGGTATGGTGATGCATAGCTTCCAAGACATAGTTCAGGCGGTTCTTGGGCCAATTCCGAGGCACAGCTTTCAGCAATGTCAGGAATTTCTGATTTATTTGAAGGGCAAAGAAATTTCAACAGCGAGGGAGTAGAAAGATTGGAGTAGAAATTAAATCTATAATATGTTAAGAGCCATTAAGAGCCATATAATATGTTAAGAGCCAGCGGCCGAGAATTCAAATTACGTCGAAAGATGTTCTTACGATCATACGTAGCAGCTTTTTAAAATAATAACTCAATATCGATATTATATAAATTCATAATAGGCTACTTGCATCACATTTTTTTAAATTTTTTTTCCGGTTTAGGCAAATATTCTAAGACATTCTGTATTTTTTTTAATCTTATTTTTGAAACCCTGGCGATTTTTTGAAAATTTCAATCCGAAAAATCAGACCATTTTTTATAAACCGGAATGACGGGACATAATTTTATGGATGCGAAAAAAAGATAATTACATAGCCGAAAATCATTTAAAAAAAGAACGTTTTCCACACGAATAGCAATAAATTGTACGGGGCTCTCTTCGTAACATCTGTAAAAACACCGCCATCTTTATCAAAAAATCAAACCAAAGGATAAGTTCACATAGAACAAACAATAAATCTAGTGAACGTTAAAAGCAAATTCAAAAATTCGCCGGAAATCAAAGTGTTGCCATATAAAAAAAAAAAATCAGTGTGGAATTTTACAAAATTGACGGGACGTTTTCATATAGAAATATCACGAGCTCAAATAATGGATTTATTTATTTTAATAAAAACACTATACATTTCTAAAAATTTTTACTAACATTTTCGTAATCTTAGTAAAAAAAAAAATATCCACACGATTTTTTTCAAGTGGTTATGAAATCCATGCAAGTGGCCTATTAGCTTTAATTTATACCTACATTTAAAAGTGCTGAAAGGCGTGATGATAAAACTATTAAAATTATGTACTTTTTTGTAATTATTTTTTGATCATAAGTATTTATATTTTTTTCTAAATGTCTAAGCAAAATAAGAATGTAAAAAACATCTAAAATATATTAGTTTGTAAGACAGTGAATAAATAGACTGAAGTATTTTCGTCACAAATCACGTGTGCGGATCTTTTTTTTATGATTTTATTTAAATTAAAATTAAAATTCTGAAACACAGCTTTCCCAGATAATTTATTGATTTATTTTACTGCGTGATTATATAATTTGAAATGTGTGTTGTATGATAAATTTTTTTTTTTGAAAATTTAGCAAATCTGCCAACGACCTACGGTAAAACCTTATTGTACTAAAAATAAACATATTTTCTCAAAATTTAAAACACAGCTTTACTAGAAAAAAAACAGTCTTTCGAAATTAATTTATATTTTTTTGTGAAAAATAGTCAATTTAAAAATGACATATTTCTAGTTTTGTCTGGGTTTTCCCCCTTAACACGTGTTTTTTTAACATCAATTTATGATCGAATTACAAATGAGGAGATCTGGGACAATTGCAATGGAGTGCCGATGTAATCACCACCATCAGTATTGTCCTAGTGAAAGACTATTGGTAATTGAGAATATTAACGTTGCTTTAAATGACATAAGCCGTGATTACCGAAATATCTGCATAGCCAGACACTTCCAATCGCCCTCTTCCCAATGTATTCCCACTCCGCACTACCTGCAACTTTCATCATACCCCAATTGGGGATGCCATAGTCTTGCTGGCCACGGGTTGAATGTGTGCAATGTTTACGATGAATGTAGAGATGAGTGAGAGAAAAATATATACGACGAAAACGTGGTTGGAAGAGGGAGTTGGAAACACACATAATTAGATCCACAATCTGTGCTTAAGTATTAATTGTATTGAGATGCAGGATGTAAAAGTTTGATCGGATTTAAATGTAGAAATTCTCCTAGGTAGAGATAGCCTTCTTCCCGAAGAAGGCTATCTCTACCTTATAGGAATTTTGAATAGCCATCACTTGAAATTCCCCTAAAATTTGGATCCTGTAACATATATTATTTATGTATCTTAAAATAGTTTCATGTCTTGCTCATTTTTAATAATTATTTACATACGTAACTTTAATGTTTTTCTTTAAATATGCTCAAACTAGATTGTACCTTTTAAAATTAATTTAGAACTCACATTGTTGATCGATGAGAACTGAACTATATATTTGGATGCCTTTATAAAGTAAACAATTCTATGTTATTGTTTTTTATCTTTTATGTTTGTCTAATATTTTCTTTTGTCTTTATTGTAGTGTAATTGGTCCCTTAATGCATGATTTATTACATATTTTCCTAAAATACTTTGAGTTTTAAAGTTCTAAAAAAAGATTTGTCATTCTTGAAGATAATATCTATATTCCTTACGCCGAAACGGCAATTATATGAAATTTCCCCGATGGAAAAAAAATCGCAAGATGTGCTCTGAAAATTATTTCAGTTATTTTACAAGTTAGTACGAAACAATTCATAGCGTTTCTTCAAATGTTATTTTAGACATTCCCCACGAGATTTTTCCTCTATTTAAAACGATTCGTGCTTTGGTAAACATTTAGTTTTTAATAATAGTCAGACAGTCGTATCCATAAGTTTAAAAAAAAACCTTTCACCTTCAGCTTCACGGCTCGCGACATAGTAAATAACTAATTTTGTAAAAATAAAGCAACTTCATACAATTCTCCAGTCTTTCAAAATAAATATTAACTCAACTTTGGCATTAATCTTCGTATAAATAAAAATATAAATTTACCGGTGATGAGGGTAGCAAAGGTAAAGTCATGCAATGTCCAGTGTTCTAAATATAATATTCCCCACGTGCAAAGTCGTATCTTTCCCAAACATAAACTTTCTAATAAAGTGTGTTTTTCGGAAGTGACCTGCAGGTAAGTATGTTTTTGTAACTATCTGTAAATAATAACATTAAATAGAACCTAGGAATTCATAATGAATTGTAAAGCACCCTTGAGGTGATTTTTCACAAAAACGGCGCTCTACAAATTGCCCAATTATTATTAGGTATTATTATTATTAGCGCGCTCTTTGTAACATTCGTATTTACTAACTTACTTTTCTCTCCATCTTCTTCTTTTTGAGCGGGCATACGGCGCCTTAAGTAATTTGGGGGTAAATTGTTAAAAACATATTTAACACCAATGTTTTTTATTGTTGTTATTCCACTGATATCGAGGATTAAAATATAATAAGAAATAATGAAATTATAATTTTAAACACGACTGTGTTGATACCGCGTGGTTAAGCAACTACAATAAACTGCAGTCATTATAAAACGAATGTATTTTTTCCACAATGGGTATAATTCTCACCCCCCGGGGCTAGATACGCGGATGAAAGTGAAATATGTAGATTCGGTTGGGGGAATAATGACAGGTGAGACGATCACCCGGTGGGCCAATTAACCCCGACTTCCCCCAACTATTATTATCGGCCCCAGCGATGCCCTGATACCTAATGTCTCCCACACTCCCAGTGCACAATTATTTTCAGATGAAATATTCTAATATTGCAGTACTCGTAGGTTTTAACTAATTAAGAAATATATAAAACTAGCTGACCAGGCGACGCGTTGCTGTGGTTAACGAAACACAACGCCATCTATTTGATGGTTAGCCAACCTTTATAACCACCGTCATTTGTTAATTTGAATACAAATCACATCCACACCGCCTGCTTGCCAGCCTGCTCGTTCACCACATACAGACATTCTCCTTTATATATTATATATGTCAACCAATTTACAAAAACCTTGACAAATTATATACTTATTATACCTCATAAATCTTTCTATATATTGGTGAAAACCGCATGAAAATCCGTTCATTAGTTTTTGAGCTTATCGCGAACAGACAGACAGACAGACAGACGCGACGGAGGATTTTAATTTATAATATGTAGAGATATGAGTTAAATAAGTTAGGTTAGGTTAGGTTATGGGCTATTTTTCAATGAAAAAAAATTCGTAGCTTTTAATGACTTTTCAAAAAGATGTTGAGTTGACTTGATTCTGAGTTGGCATGGAACCGTTTTGATGGGATGGTGGTTTATTCGTGTTTAAATAACGATTTTTTCATTCTATTTTCATTCTCTTAATAAAACTTATAGATTCTGAATCGATGTTTGTTGATCTGTATGAACACACATTTTTAAGCTATAATATGTTTCATTGAAGTTCCTTATTCAAAACATTTTTGATTCTGAGCTGGCATGGAACCACCACGAGCATATTAAATGTTTTGAATAAGGATCTCCAGTGATACATATTATATACTAACATGTGTTCATACAGATCAACAAATGCCGATTTTGAATCTATAAGTTTTATTAAGAGAATGAAAGTAGAAAGAATAAATCGTCATTTAAAAACGAATAAAACACAATACCATCAAAACGCCCTGCCTGGTTGGCATCACTGAACCGGCGATTTCTGGCGTTACACCAATTTCTTCATTATGGTTTTATGTGAAAAATTTGGTCGGTTTTCAGAAGAATAATTTCGGCGGAATTGGATAGATGTTTTTTAATAAATATCTTCAAAAAACATAATGGGATTTATGCATTTGTATTTTAAAATCGGATAGATTACCGAATAGTTTTTCTAGACAAACCTATAACACAGAGTACGTAATGTAAACATTAATTAGATATCGCGTGTAATTTTGATTTGGGGGTGTGTATTAACCCCTTCTGGTGCGGAACTAAGAGATGTCCTATTTTCCTTGTGTCCTTGCGAAATAAGGACGGGCATCTTTTACAATAATTTACAATTCAATAATGAAATAGGAATAAATAAATTTCGTCTATGGTTCACAGCTGTAATATATTTGTGTTGACACTATCTGAAACTGTTTTTAACCTTTTAAAACCATTTGCAACTCAATACTGAAACATGATTAATGAAGTTCATTTATGTGTTTATAGCTACTAGGATTATAGATTTGTATTGGAACTTAGGTACTTAAAAATGGTGTGGTATTTTTTATCGTTTACACCTTTTAAGTTTTCTTTGTTAAGTCTTCAATATTTGCAAATACATTTGTGGCGTCTTTTTTAATTAAATGAAAACAAATCACTTTGTAAAACACCACTATTTAATGAAAATTATCTACATGTCTTAAAACAGAAGGTTTCTTCATCAGGATAAGATTAATATTAATAAAAATAACAAAAGACACACAAGTGTCGACAAATACGAACTATAGACAAAAATATTGTTGAGAGTGATGATTAATTAAAATAACTACATACTTGAAAATATCAAAAAATAATGATATGAAATGAAATATAAAAATTAATTTAGAATATGTAATAATTGAATTTATATTATAAAAACTTTTAAAACAATGTATAAATTAATATATTTTATTTAATTTATTAAAATTAACTAACTTACCATTGTAAAATATCCCCCATAATATACAGTTGAACTCATAGGGTGCATGACTTATCTTGTAAAATAATTTTTTTAAAAACATGGTCATTACATCTGTTTTTCTGTGACCATCGATTCATTTAAACAACAAAACAAATTAAAAACAAAATATTTATGACACATTTACTATTAGCCGAGCAAACATTTTAACCATCCATTATTATCAATAAAGTTCGATAAACATTCAGATTTATCCATCAGAAAGCCATCAAGCAAACCCTCTATTTGCATAATCATTTAAATAAGCACGTCAATTGATTGAGCGACCCGGGCACACCCGGGCGCCTTCTTTGTTTGGCTAACAGGATTTAATTGACCCCGGGGTAAGCGCGTGCCCCTAATGGCTCGGTGATCGTATACCAATAATACGTAACTGAGTGAGGCTTGTTGCAGCGTCATCGTGACGGGCTGCAATGGACGTTGCAACGATTTGCACCGTGTATGAATGTTAGGCTGGCTTCCAAAAAGCTCACAAAGCCTTTTTAGAATTTGGAAACGTCTGCTTTAGGTTGGACTGGCGAAGCTTTATTATTTATAGTGATACTAGCGAGTACCCAGCACGTCTTGCAATGCCAGTCAAAGAACTGTTTTTATTTTTGTTTATTGAGGTGCTTTTGTATGCACAATATTTTTTGTTTTTCTGGTCTGGTGCGTACACGAATAAATCGGAAGGTTTTCCGTAGCGTTAGTAGGCCATATGCAGCTGTCCGTGTGAGAAGCATTGATATCAAATTTTCGTAACCCCTCCCTTGCGTGTCCTTTCCCATGCCTCCCCATTCCCGCCCCCGTTCCTCCTCCCGCTTCCTCTTTCCCTCAAGCCTTTCCCTTCCACCTTCACAACCTTCCCTCCTCCCGCGTCCCCCTCCCTTTTCCTATATTTTTAAAACAACTCGCGCGCCACTTATTGTAATTTTTTATGCTAATTTCATAACAGCAGAGTTATCCATTATATATAGAACCCTTTTCGGGCTTGCGCACAACAATTCACCTAAGTTTCATTGCAATTGGATGAATGGTGTAGGATAGCGTAACGCGGAGGGGGGAGGGGAGGTTCTTGGGATGGGAAAGGGGACTGGTGGAAATGGGGAGGAGAACGTGGAAAGGACACGCTGGGAAAAAAGTGGCATTTCAACGCATGTCGGAACGTCGGAACGCATAACGCGCTAATGGAATATGAAAAACAAACATAAAACATCGTAAAAAAGCATTCTTTCGGTCGAAATTTTAATTTCAATTGACATTTTAATTTAATTTTTTTAAGTCGGTCGTTTGTAATTAAAATGTAATCATACGAAAGTTCTTTTTTAATAATGATAAATGTTTTTATTTTATATTTCATAGTAGGTGGGCCAAAATTGAAAAAAAAAAACTATTAATCACAATTTTTTCCGAAGTCGTCCCTAAAATCATGAAAAGTCCATTTCTTTTGGCCTACATTTTATAATTTGAAATACAAATAAATAAAGTGGCATATAACAATTTAGATATTTACTACACATTTTGTTATAAAAAGTTTATTTAAGTATACAGGTTAGTAAAGTTTCAAATTAAGAGGCGATTCGGGTACCACCGCCCCTGGAACCATTGATTGGATAACCAACACCTCTACCATAGGTCACCCCAAGTGGTTCGCTACGTTTGGTGACATAGCCGCGGGGTGCCCGGGATGGATACATTCATTCATCCGTCACTCCTGGATACACTGACCCCCAGATTCATACCCTCCCCTAATACCCTTTACCTTCCTAGAACTTCCTCTCTTTCCTTTCCTAAAGCATCCCCAAAGATGACATGGGGAGAATTATTCTCCTCGGGACCACTGTGTGGAGCTATTGTATAAAAAGCATATTAGCCCCCAATTTAAGTTTTATCTGAAAAAAGCGCAGCCGTTCCCCTTAAATATACTACGGCCAAACCTTTAGTACTCGTAAACTGTAGCGTGGATTCGGTGTGAATGGGCTTTATATGCAATTGTGCATCACCAGCTGTGAAACATCACTCATTGATTTTACGATTACTTTTTAAATGGGCATGTCTCATTGGATGGGGTGCGCTTTCCACCCCAAGCGGTCGGCTGAGGGAAGTCTGGGGTTGTATCTTTATTATGTTTTTATAGGCGGATTTGTAACCATTACAGATAAAATATGAATGGATCTAAAAGTAAAGCATGAAATGGGACCAATTCAATACGAGCTTATTCATTATCTAAATATTTATTTATTTAGGTACAACCAAATTATTTCCTTCCTAGTCCACGGCTTAGTGGATGACCTCATTCAGATTCGAAACTTTCAAACAGGTTTGGTGACCAGATCTGATTAGTACTTCCAAATATTCTTCTTTCCCATCTCAATTTATGTGTTCAAAACATATGCCTATAGGTTAACAATTTTTTTAAGTTAATGTATTATTTGTGATAATTTCGTTTATTTTTACATTTGCTCCACACAAGAGGCCCTAAGGAAAATAATTTCCCTCAGGGCCTGTCATCTTAGGGGACGCTGTGTGGAGGATTTTTTTAAGGAAAGGAAGAAGATTAAGTTCTGGGAACAAAATAGGTATGAAAGTGCGGTGCAAGGTGATAGGTCGAGGAATTCTGGCTAGAGAAGACAAAAGACCTCCTCAACCACTCTCTCTCGATCCGGCCCGCCACGCAACACGTGGGCAGACATATAGGCCGCCAAGACCTTGACAAACCTCACCCCATGAAACCGTGCACCCCGCTAAGTAACCAAACGTAGCGAACCACTAGAGGTGACCTATGGCAGTCGTGTTGGTTATCCAATAAAAGGCCGCCCCGGGGGCTTACTAGCAAAGCTTTGATTGAAACATATTTTGTTCCTTAATCTATTTTCAATTTTAAGATACACAGAATTTCAAATTAGACCAAAACATCTTATTTTATACAATCGTAGAACAAGTCACTTTAATTAAGAAATTCACCAAATTTTCTATAGCTTTTGAAAAAACCGCCATTGCAACTAATCTTTAAATCAATTTAACGAACCAATAAATAACTGTTGTTTTATATAAATCAATTTAAAACTAGAAAACCTTTAAAATAAAACAAAGAAAATACAGCAAAAAATTCAAATTATTCTTACTTTCAACGTCATCAATTAAAAATAATTATTCATAAATCCTTAATATTTTCATACTTCCTGTTATGAAAATGCTAATTTCCAGCTATTTCTTTGAAGGGGCCCCAAGGAGGCTTGTTCTAAAACACATTAGTTTTATCGGATTCATAAAGACGACAGTAACATTCTCATGAAGTAATTGCTCCATTCCGCCCATTACTCCTAATTACTTTCCTTAATATATACTACTTTTCTATTTCTATGAATATTTTTTTTTATTTAAAGAAAAAAAATATCAGTTCTATATTACTGGATCATTTTACTTTTGCAAGAGTTTATTTAAAATTTTATTTATTTATTTTAGGACCATCTATTTCAAAAAGCTAAAACGTGAAGTAAATTTAAAATTTAACCGTCAGTTAAAGTAACAAGGATGTTAAATAGGACAAAGCGCTGTTTCAGGTGTACTTTTGCTAAAGTGATAAATTGTTTGTGTGGCCAGTCTAAATAGCAAAATATTCTTCAAAATTATTTGAAAAAACGCATCGCATTATTTTATTATTGGTGCGGTCACATCGTAAATTAAATTTGAAAACAAGAACAACTGTCAAAATCTTCGTCTGTAATTTTTTTCGCGTCGTTGTAGGATCTGACAGCTTTGGTCCTATAAAAATATGTGTATGAATATTTAAGAACAAATGACAACCTATCATACTATATATACGGTATTAAACTGAAAAAATACGGTATTAATTGAATTTGATGTATCACACATTTTATGAAATCTTTCGACATGTGGTACCGCGCAAAAATTCAGGATCGTCCCAAATAACCACATTTTTAGCACGGGGTTGAAATGCTTTTGGTTTTCGTTCGAGACATATTGGATGAGGAATTCATAGTCACAATCATCAACTTCTATAATATTAATCATGATTAATAATCAATGTTGAAGCGCGCAATTTTATACCTTGCCCCCAACAGAACTGTCACAAATGTCAAAATGGCGGGATAACTCTAGAGTAACTATCGGTTTTCGGAAAGTAAAAGCAGAAGTTAAAAGTGACGTAAAACCGGCGGTTAATTTGATTGAAGAATGCATAATTTGATATAATTTATAGAATAATTTACTGAAATTTACTACTTAAATTTTATAATTTATAATTTACAACTGAAAAATGTCCTCTACAATACAGGTGAACTCCTATTGTGGAGAACAATATACTATACCTTTGTAATGTAAATATACTAAGAATAAATATATAAAATACTTATATAATATTTGCTTTTGAATTTGAAAGATAAGAAAATTATAGTACCGGGCATTTCAATAAAAAGAGGGATTTTTCAAGGAGACTCATTGAGTCCTCTTTGGTTTTGCTTAGCATTAAATCCTCTATCTAAAATGTTAATTAAAAGCAAGTTTGGAATAAAAATTAAAGGTAATACTAGAGAGAGAAATATAATTTCTCATTTATTATTTATGGATGATTTAAAATTATATTCAAATTCTGAACCAAATTTAGAGAAAATGATTAAAGTAGTTAAAATTTTTTCAGATGATATTAAAATGACTTTTGGTTTAGATAAATGTAGAACGATCCATATAGAGAAAGGTAAAATTGTAGATGGAGACGAGGGTATATTTAGAAATTTCAAAATTGAAAGTATGAAAGGGGGTGAGGTTTATAAATATTTAGGATATCCGCAATTAAATAGATTAGATCATACTAGTATTAAAAATGATATTAGGATTAAATTTAAAACTAGGATCAGAAAAATTTTGAAATGCAATCTATCTGCTAAAAATTTAGTAAAGGCGATAAATACTTGGGCAATACCTCTATTAACTTACTCATTTGGCATAATTAAATGGTCTAATACAGATTTAGATAGCTTAGAACGATTAATTAGAACTACATTAACTAAATTTCATTGCCATCATCCAAATTCAGCTATAGAACGTATTAATTTACCCAGAAATTTAGGAGGTAGAGGTATAGTCAAAATAACATCTTTAAAACATAATCAGGTAGAAATGCTAAGAAATTTTTTCCATAGGAAAGCTGATAGTTCAGAAATGCACAAAATAATATGCAAGGCAGATAGAAATATTTCACCATTAAATTTATACGACGAGAATGCCAGCATTCTTATAAATACCAACCAGGAATTATTAGATTCCTGGTCAAATAAAATTCTTCACGCAAAACACTTCAATTATCTCAACCAAACATATGTTGACAAATTTTCGTCAAACAAATGGTTGAGTATTGGAGAGTTGAGCGCAGAAATAGAAGGCTTTATGCTTGCCATACAAGATAGAGTCATTAATACTAAAAATTATAGGAAGCATATCATCAAAGATGCAAATCAAATTGATGATTTATGTAGAAAATGTTTGGCTTTTCCGGAAACTATAGAACATATTATATCGGGATGTTCTGTATTAGCGCCGTCCGAGTATACATTTAGGCACAATCAAGTTTTAAAAATAATTCACCAAAGTTTGGTAATTAAACATAACTTGATTGACTGCCGTAATGTACCATATTATGAATATGAACCAAATTCATTTTTAGAAAATGAATTTTATAAAATTTATTATGATAAAACTATTCTGACAGACAGAACAATTAGTCGTAATAGACCCGATATAGTTTTACATGACAAAATTAAGAAAATAACTTATATCATTGATGTCGCTATACCAAATTCTTGTAATATTCAGAAAACTGTTTCTGAAAAAATAAGAAAATATACAGATTTAGGAAATGAAATTAAAAGAATTTGGCATTCTCAGACTATAAAAATATTACCATTTGTTATTTCGGCTACTGGCATTATACCAAGCTCTCTCATTCAAAATTTAGGCGTATTAGATTTGTCAAAAAATTTGTACATAAAAATGCAAAAGTCGGTCATTTTAAATACATGTAGGATTACGAAAGATTTTTTAAATATTTATATTGAGGGATCAGTAGGATTTATCGGACCAGTTAGGATTTCATCAGAGCCGAACCCTCTGATATGAAAATATCTGGAGTCGGTGAAATATTTTCCCATTATGTTTCTGGTGGATTGACGTATTGTTCTTGTATTGTTTTATTCTTATATAGTGCAATTACATTGCGTTAATTTACTAGATATTCATTTGTGGAAAAGTGTGTGGAAGGGTTTAGTCTTTCATTTGGGAAAGATTCAACCCGGACATGAAATCTGGAGCACCGTAAAAAAAAAAGAATAAATAAATGAATAAAAATATTTTTTTTGATATTTAACCGTAGCATTGTTTTTTATTCTTACGTTACCAATAGCAAACGTCGAAACAGACGGCCATAATTACAGCAAAAGAAAATTATAATTAAATGGTTCCTGAAATAAATATATTACATTAGTATGTACATACTCGTAGGTAAATTATTTTGTTTCAGAAGTAACTTAATTTCAGAAGGATTATATTTTTTTTAAATACATCTATCTATCTAAATTTGAAGTATGTATGTATACTATATCCATTAATAAATTTTTCGCAACGCATCAATTCAAAATAATTATACTGAAATTGCTGGTTTATTCAATTTACTTGGCATTTGAAGTAAAATGACATCTGGATATTTATCTAATAAGTAAAAATAAAGTAGCGTAATATGCGAGGATCGTGGTATATGTCGTATTGAATATTTATGAGAATAATATTCCCCTATTAAGAATTAATGGGACGGAGCTTTGGTTTATAGTCTACAGGACTATTTATTGCCATTATAAAATACGGCGTACGACTTAGATTAGTAGCGATGGCATCGATAACCATTTAAGAAAAAAATGATTCATGTTATATTTCCAAAGATTACTAATATAATAATCGTGCGTATGTCTTAAGCTTTCGTAGAAATTATCGCTACCAATCTGAGACATCCTTTTATTTTCAGCTTAACACGGGGTATGTAGTTCTTATTCAGCTTCGGTTTTTCTTTCCCTACTTTAATAAACTCCCTCTTCAAGACTTGATTTAATCAAAGTTCCTTCCATAAGCATCTTCCTTTTTCTGCTTTCTATCACTGACCAATCCAGAGAGGTATATGATATGTTTTGGGAAAATAATTAAAAGAGAAAAATATGAAATCGACGATTTATGATAAGTTTTTTTTAACTTATTTTCACTCAAGCATCTACGTTTTTGTAAATAATTTTGACAGCCTCCGTGGTCGAGGGGTAAGACTCTTGAAGGTCGCGGGTTCGAATCCCGACGTGGGCAAATAAATCTTAATTCAAATTAATAAATTACTTTGTTTTTAACACTTTAACAAGCAAGCAAACGTACATTAATTTTTATATACATATATGGATATTGCTATATATTTTAATTTTCTTTATTTTATCTTAAATTTTGAATGTCGTTTTTTTATTGGTTAATATTCCTGACACTGTCAAATATGAATTTGACAAAGACTGCTTATAACGCAAATAAATAAAATAAACATATTTTTAATTTTAATAAAAAGACAAATAACTTTGTTTACATCACTTTTATTGGTACACAATCAACATGTTTCGTAAACAATGTTTACTTCATCAGGATTAAACGTATACTAAACTTAAAAAATAAATATAGATGACACATGGAAGGAAAGGGTAGGAGGGAGGGGGAGGGGTAAGAGTGGGGAAAGTTTATCAATTAGGGATTTCAAAGCCATTAGCAGGGAAAGACCGGTTAAGTGGGAAGAGGTTCAAAAGAGGGTTTATAAAATAATCATAATTTTGACAAAGCAGATAATCAATAATAATCAAAGCATTTTGACAGGCTATAAGGCATCACAGATAAATAATTTAGAGATTTTAGAAATTAGAAAAAATGTAAATAATAAAGCAGACATAATTAATAAGCAGCAAATTTTTATAAACCCTCTTTTGAACCTCTTCCCACTTAACCGGTCTTTCCCTGCTAATGACTTTGAAATCCCTAATTGATAAACTTTCCCCATTCTTACCTCCCCCTCCCTCCTACCCTTTCCTTCCATGTGTCATCTATATTTAATTTTTAAGTCTAGTATACGTTTGATCCTGATGAAGTAAACATTGTTTACGAAACATGTTGATTGTGTACCAATAAAAGTGATGTAAACAAAGTTATTTGTCTTTTTATTAAAATAAATAATGCCATCACAAAGTGAAAACCTTTCCGAAGAAGTTTTCTTCGAAAAATTAATATTTTTAATGATTCGCTGAGAGTAGTTGTGGGTAATATCTTCTTCAATGATTAAAAAATAGTCTATTTCTAGAGAAAGAGTTTTCGACCAATGTTTCCATAGCGTCACCTGTGCTAGTTGGTGATTCATTCTTCCCTCTGTCTACCCCCACCCCCACCTTCCCCACCCTATCCCCAACATTTAACATTATACGGGGATTGTGTATTGAATGTTACCTGTCCACAATTTCACCCTCTCTCCCTCTGGATTCATCCCCACATGGCAATACCGTATGTTATAATACTTAACTGTCCATGTAGTTTGAAGGAAATATTATTTTATTACCCAAGATATAAGGTTATTTACTTATTATTGCCTTTTAGGTTAAACTGGTACAATGAACTGAATAATAAGAATTAAGGGTTCTTTTGATTTTTTTAAAATCAATTTCAAAAGCTTTAGCTAGGTTCAATGGTTTGGGTTTATGATTGCTAAACACCGTTATTTCAAGCATTTTCTGTTATTTGTTCAATATTCCTTCCCACAATCAGAAAATATCATTGCAGAAAATTGCTCTGTTTCGTAACCATAAAAAAAATCTCATTGGACAAGTCATTGAACATAAAATAAAAGAGCTTTTCAAAATTTATTCCTCTTGTACGTCAGGCAAGTAGGCGATACGTATTCTGAATTATGTAATAGTATTGTAAAACAATTATGCCGGCATAGTTTTTACAAGTGGGAGCTAGGAGTTATTTCTATTGTGTATTTATTTATTTAATCATTAATATAATTATTGTGACAGTACAGTACTGTGCGAATTAGTGTGAACACGTGATAATTAGCACAATAATCTTGTTTTTCGCAGTTGCATGCAGCATATTATAATAGCGGCCATTTTGTGTTCTTGTTCAATCATTCAATGAGTTACTAGACATACCAAACTACAGATGCGTTAAATTTTGTTACATTACAGTTTTTTTGCAGATGTAAACTTAACTAAAGCTTTTTTTATTCTAATTTTTGAAGACGGATATTTCTCTTAAAAAACGCACTAAGGTTGTTAATATTTCAAAGACAAAAAAATACATACCTTGAATAGCCAGGTAACACTCCGGATCTTAATCCAATGGAAAATCGGTTAAAGCAAGACAATCACAACAAAAACCAAGCTGATTGAGACAGTAATTCAGATATGGTTTAGAGACACGCAAATATCAGAAAATTGTAAAAATACTTGCTGATTCTATGCCAAACCGTGTACATGAAGTAAAAAAAGTTAGGGGGGACCCACTTGGTATTAAAAAAATAATTTTAATTGTTTCTCTATTTTTTTCCTCAATAAAGAATATTTATTATTTTTTCCAATTGATCACTTGTGTTCACATTAATTCGAACAGTACTGTAATATACATATTATATATTATGTACCAGCATTTTTATTACGAAACCATTCTTCCTTATTATGGCATAACACAGTTACATGATATTTTTATAACTAAGTACATAAAAACGTCTGAGAAAATCGCCAATAAAATTCTAGGTTAATGTAAGCTTCTTGAGTAATATGTTATTTATTTATTTAAACCCCATAAAATGGCTTTTACATACAGTGGTGCATAGGAGGACTCCACGTACTAATATCTACAGCCTATATGTCGGACGAATATCTACAGCTCATATTTTGGACAAATATCTACGAACTTCAAAGTGAGGACTAATATCTACAGAGCTAAGGTTGGACTTATATCTATGACGGTCCCAGTGGTGACTAATATCTATGGAGCGTAGGTGGGACTAATATCTACAGAGGGCAAAACCTTAATAATCAGCTAAATGTATCCAATAGTCCGATATTAGGGATTTTTACATACATGCATAAATTAAGTTTTACAAACTGCGTACGCAATATTATGTTATTCTAATATGCTACACATAATTGCAAATCCAACCTCTGTCAGTGCTGTAGATATTCGTCCTCACTTTGGTTCTCATAGATATTAGTCCGATTTGTTCAGTTTTTGGAATTCCTGTAGATATCCCACAGGAGGATATCAGTATTACAATAATAACAAAATAAGAATGTATGAGTACACAAAAATTATATCGCTGAAGTGATAGTCTTATTGGAAGTACAATGAGAAAAATTTGAAAAGAATTAGAAAAGAAAAATGTACTCGTGTAATAGTTAATTAATATAAAAGGTTTATGTAAGACCTGAAATTAAACAAACTATGATGTATGTAAGATAAAAGCTAGTATTTAGGTGTAGTACCCAAACAATTATTTCATGTATGTTACATCCAAAAAAAGCCACAGAGTAGATCCAGAAGCGCATAGTGAACGCAAATCAACTGGCTTCAGACGGGAGCAGTTGGGACTCTTGTGCGGTATTCATATAAAAAAATCGCTTTTATTACCGCCTACAAAACCAAATAAAATCCAGACTGCTGTCCAGAAACACCAAGATATTAGTCTATAAAACACTTATCAGACCAGTACTCATATACGCAGTTGAGCTGAGACTTGGGTGCTAACTAAGAGGAATGAACAAGCACTGAATATTTTGAAAAAAAAAAAAAATTTGAGGCGTATCTTCGGACCGGTTTCAGGAAATAGATTTGGTCACAGACGTTATAACAATGAGCCATATACTCTGTTTAGAGATCTAAACGTCACAAAATTTATAAAACTGGGAAGACTTCGGTGGCTGGGTCATGTAGAGAGAATGACTGAGCATCAAGCACCAAAGTCCCTGCTGAACTCAAGACCGACAGGGCGAAGGAGCCTGGGAAGACCAAATTTAAGATGGAGCGACAACGTCCTCAAAGATTTATCCACCTTGGAAATTTTAAACTGGAGAGAGCTGGCACAAAACCATGATGAGTGGAGGAATACTCTTGAGGAAGCCAAGACCCACCAGGGGTTGTAGAGCCAAGAGTGATGAGGATGATGACAACAAAAAAAGAATATAAGCTTAAGATATAGAAAAGAGACCTTAGATGTTAGTTAGGTTTGGGAATGAGGGGAGAAAGGAAAACATGTGAGGCGAATGTGAATGGTAGAAGAAGTCGGGGACGCCCGAGGAAGACGTACGAACCAAATACTTAAGTCGCGCCATGTCAAGAGTCAGAATAACAGATAGTATGTTTGACACTATGATTGAATGTGAATAAGGCAGGAGTGTGTGTTAAGACCGAATTGTTTGGCAATCTATTTTTAAAATTTTAAATTTTGCTAATTTTAATTTGGTGATTTTTCCCGGACGCGCCTTTTAAAGAACCATGGCATTCGCAACTCTTAACTTAGATGGGTCACATCTCTCTACCTTGTTCGTTTACTCGTATATCTTTTATCTATTTACATCTTGATCTAAAATATTAAAAAATATTTTTCAGGTGGAAACATCTGTCTAATACCTATACCTAACAGATCAAGCTCGTTAATTGTATTCCAGTGATTATAACTAGTTTTGTTTGTTCCAGTTGTCATGCACAAGGAGAAAGAGGATGGATTACACCACCAACACGAGCCCAGCTTCCGCTCGCGGGAAATGGCTGCCTACGACCATACGCTGCTGGACGGAGACATGTTTCTTCAGGTAGATTTTTTCTTCTAATACCTTATGCTACCTAATCCTTACAAAACTAACTGATTCTTATTTGAACAAGAATGAACAGTTAAGTGTCGATAATGAACAAATTACTTAATCTGTTGAGGTATCTCTATTCTATATAACTACATTATTAATTGTGATGTATCTTTCACTAACCACAACTTAATTATACTTCCTTATTACGTCACCTCCTTAACATCTTTAAAGATAAAATCCAAAGGAAACCCGGTCGTCGAAAAATTTAAAGAATAGATATTTTAGCAAAATGTTTCTGTCACTGTCGCTCGAATACGGAGCGAATGGGACAACTGCACCTGATAATACCTAAATAAAATCATCAAAATCGTATTATTCCTCATTTTTCTCCTCCAAAACTGAACCGATTTTTAAGATATTTTAATCAAATTTAGAAGAAAATACTCT
Organism: Limnephilus lunatus; assembly: GCA_917563855.2. Lineage (NCBI taxonomy): Eukaryota > Metazoa > Arthropoda > Insecta > Trichoptera > Limnephilidae > Limnephilus > Limnephilus lunatus. The sequence goes on from OU830596.1 coordinate 98,566,510, forward strand.
ATTATTGTACATTTTGCATAAAAAAAAATGAATTGTCTAGTTTGTTTACTGAACGTCTATTAATTGCATTAAAACAAGGCACTTTAAACAAATTTTGAAGACTCCTTACTTAAAAACGTACCACTTTTATTTTTCTGCGATTGATAGCGGTTCAAAATTGGACCACATGTTCCTACCATTCGTAATTTTTTTTTAAAAATATTTATTTAACATTTCCTTGGCCAGCCATTTATTTTAAAATGAAGCTATTGAAATGCTTTATCTATTATGACCATAGATGTCGCAAATCCGACCTTCGTAGACTATTTTAAAACGATGTTTATTTATTTATTTATTTGATGCAATATATTTACATTTTATACACAATTCAATGATGTTGGCCTCACTGTTAAAAATAAAATCTTAAAATATTTTTTCCCGTCGAATTTTTGATCAGCTGTTTGCGGAATTAGTTCCTTTTTCCAAAGACATGCGCCGTTCAATATCAAGAATACCACAGACAACATACAGAAATCGAAAATATTCTAAGTTGTCTCGAATAAGTTCCGCTCACGGCAGTTTCGAAGTAAGAAAACGCAGGATTCGCTGGTTAAACTTTACGACTTTTTAATATTTTTTCTATAAATCCTACAAATATGAGATGAACAGTAAAGCAGATGTAAATTCATTGGCTATATAGATCTATTATAAGTTTTTATGTCTCCATGTCAAAATTCTAAGGTATGATCTTTTTGAGGTTGGCAAAAAATTTAAAAAATGATTTTCTGGGAAATCTAGAGCAATCGAAGCAAATTTATTCATTTCGCGTGGTAATAAGAAATAACTTATAAAAAAGGAAAACGGTTGTGTAAAAATCCAGAGAGGAATTGGGGAATTCGTTTGTATTGTATTATATGAGCAGGGGTGTCCGGGCTCATGGTCCGTGTCTGCTCACTTGCTGCGTAACGGGTAGTCATTAACTACATCTAAGACTAGAATGCAGAAAATCGGTCTGCCAATGTAGCGAGAACTGTTAATTATTTCCTACAAATTAGATCCTACGAATTATTAATATTTCATAGTAGATACTTCAGGTTGAAGTGTAAGGTAGGAAGGAATGATGGAAATAACTTGAAGATATCAAAGTATATTTAATTTTATAAGAAAAACTTTATTTTTATAACTTTGTTGAAGGTTATTCCCATCAGTGAAATATATCATATTAGAATAAGTTAACAATCTAAACGAAAATATGAAAGAGAACAAGACACAGAAATAATAAAAATAATAGTATGATATATTTCACTGATGGGAATAACCTTCAACAAAGTTATAAAAAGAAAGATTTTCTTATAAAATTGAATATTCATTTATACTTTTATAAAAAGTCAATTGTTCCATATAAATAAATTCGGATATATCTATCCGAGACGCTATCCAGGTTACAAACCTATCCTTAGAATGATTATTTCCAATGAAAAGGGTAGTTGCCCGTAATATGAAAAATAATTAGTTGATAATAATGTTAAATCTAAAATTTGAAAATATGAGATTGACAAATATGACGGTTTGACAGAAGGTGGTAATAGGGAAATTGGTTAGCGCGCTCGTCCCGGTTAGACGGAGAGGTCTGGGTTCGAGTCCCAGTTGCGACCATTGTCTTTTTTCTGTGAAATGTTCTCTTTCATATTTTCGTTTAGATTATAATTGTTAACTTATTCTAAAGTATATTTCTCTTTGACGCAATAAAAAAACGGCGGTCAGAACCTTGTCACAGGATGTCCGTGATTAGGTACATTACAGAATAAAGCTATAAAGCTGCTCTGAAAGCCTTAAAAGCTTCAATAGCTCGTTACCTTACTATACAGCGTGGAGCGATCTTTGATAAATTGCATTGGATAATTCGCATTATCATTACAATTTACACTGTGTCTGATAAAATACGAGCACATTCGATTCGATCGAATAAAATCAACCACGCTGGCAATTCCGGGAATAAAAATTTCGGCAGCGCATTGTGTCGATGAAGGGCTTATGGCTTGCATATATTTATATCTGTTATTTATGAGTGGTTGTGAGGGAATTATGCGGAGACCGTAGAGCAGTATATCGTGCCGAGAAGTCGGGCACTGCTGGACGCCGCTAGGGCACTTATTTATTGGGGGCTCACGGGGCGATCGGCACACACTTTTTACCGCTGTTTCAGCCAAGTTCCTCAAACTGTTCCGCGACTTTTCATCCCGCGACAAAATATCCCCGACAAACGATCCTACGGACAAAATATCCTCCGACAAAAACTCCTAGGGACGAATAATCCATATCCAAACACAACAAAATATCTACTAAAACCTAACCTAACCTAACCTAACCCAACCTAACCTAATCTAACCTAACCTAACCTACCCTAACCTAACAAAAAAATAGGACAAAAACAATACAGACAACCTGTAAAGACAATAGATTATTGTTCAAAAATAGTAAAATGGGACAAAAATAATACAGACATCCTGTAAAGACAATAAATTACTGTTCGAAAATAGTAAAATGTAAAATAAGGTTAAGTTAGGTCAGGTTAGGTTAGTTTAGGTTAGGTTTTGGCAGATATTTTGTTGAAGGATGTTTTGTCCGTAGGATATTTTGTCCTTGGGATATTAATTAGGTCGAGGGATATTTTTTCGGAGTATATTGTGTCGGGGATATTTTGTAGCGGGATGAAAAAGCGCGGTACCCCGGTAGTAGCGGTACCGCGGTACTGGTAGCTGGACAGATGAAGAAAAATCCATTTACGATCATTGTTCATACTGTTTCCATGCCTACCTAATCCAAATATTCTGAAAAAGTATATAAAATAATCTTTTTTGTTCCCAATTTCAAATGGATTCGCTGTTTCTATTTTTGAAAGCAGACGAAAGAATCCCAAAATGAAATACTATATTTGAAAGCAGACGAAATAATCCGAAAATGAAATACTATTTTTGAAAGCAGAGTTTTATATAAATACATATAATTAAATCATTTGGCGGTTTCCTGTTTTATAGAATTACTTCAAAGTGCGTTTCCGTTGCAATTTTTTTTTATCTAAACCTGTTAATATTATATTTGTGACCATAATGGAAAATAATAAATAACCGGTTTTAAGGGGACGTGTCATTTGGTGACAGATATAGCATTACGTGACCCGAGTGGTTAAAAAAGGTCACGGAATGGTTTGCTAGAACAGTGGTCATAAAGTAGTTACCGATCACCTGTTAGATTACTTAATTGGCAAACTGTAAGTCGTTAAGTAATCATTATTTATTTAATTCTAATATCTTTTGATTACCAAAGCTGCACGTGAGAATGCATGCAGGGAGAATTCTAAAAAAGTTTTTCAAGACAATAAGTCACAAATAGGAAATAATGCTAACGTAGTTAATTAAAATTTTATATTTTTAGATATCTATTACACTATATAAAGAGGAAAGATTTGATTGTTTGTTTGCATTGAATAGGCTCCGAAACTACTGAACCGATTTGAAAAATCCTTTCACTGTTGGGAAGCTACACTGTCCTTAAGTGACATAGGCTATATATTTTTTAAAGTTAGCTAGGAAGGGGGCGCGGGAGGGGAACGGGGACGCACGGGAAAGGTGATTCCGGGAGAAAAATGTATTTATTTGAATATGGCATTGCAACGCATGCCGGGAACCAGCTAGTAATAATAGATATATAATGAAGATAGATACGTATAATCAAACATTTTGAAAATGAAATCTCTAGTATTGGATTACGTAAAAAAGTATTAGAAGTAAAACAGAAATTGTTTTCTTAATCAACAACGACTTAGTAACTGACATAAATAACTTTGATAGGTAGGTAAAATTTCATATTTTTGTTTAGGGTTGTGCCTGTATATGTTACAGCCGTAAATGTTATCCACTAAGGCTATAAAAGATTTATACTATAAAGATTTACAGATTTAGGCTAAAAAGATTTACAGACGGAGATTTTTTCAATGTATCTTTTCTCGGGAGATTGTTTCAATGTAGATGAGTGTTTCAGGCTTACTTATAATATAGCTATAAAACGCCACAAGAAAATAGGAAGGGAAACTTTTTTGAAATTTATAAAAAAAAGTCTTACATTTTTTTTTAATATTCTTTCCTTGCAACATTCGCAGCTTTGCAATGTCTGTGAACTGCACGTCCCTGATGAATGTTCCCTTTATTAACATTTTTCATTATCGAATGTTGGGAATCACCGAAACAAATATTAGGCTACCCGCTGCGGGCTTCGTAGTCTAGAGCAAGTGACTACTGTTTAAGTTATTGAACTTCTTTCCAGAGGGAGAGATAATCATATAAACAACGTACACACTTCTAGACGCATGTATATCGACGGGTCGTGGTAATGAAGGGCACATTCATTCATATGTCCGTACTATTGTTCTGAATACTAGTTTAGTTGGAAATAAATGGGTTTACCTGTACCAAAGATATACAAGATGCGTTAACCCCTCAGGCCTCGAGTATATTTTGTCAAATGGTCCTATCAACACATATTGAGAGTGTTGATTACGGGCCGTGTTTACGTGATTGTGATTACGTTCTACCATATAGAAACAGATGTGCTTTAGTAGAAAAAACGAGTGTGCTTTAGTTAGACCACACGACTGAAGTAATACTTCACTAACTTATAAAAGAAAATTTGACATTGGGGTGACATATAACTTTGGGGTGACATATGACCTTGGGGTGACCTACGATCTTGGGGTGACCTACGATCTTGGGGTGACCTACGACCTTGGGGTGACCTACGACCTTGGGGTGACCTACGACCTTGAGGTTACCTATGACCTTGGGTTAGTATGTATGCCTTACCTTAGTTGTGCAGTACGTACGCCTCGCCCGATCACCGTTCGCATCGATCACCGTTCGCATCGATTACCGATCGTATAACACTTTTCGTAACGCATCACACTTTTTGTAACGCATTCACCAGCTTACCCCCCAAGTCGACCGTGCGTAAAGAAGTTTTACTTCAAAAACAGCTCGCGAGTTTGGTGGTTAATGTGATGAACCAGCGAAATTTATACAAGCAAAGGAAGAAAATAGAGTAAGTCGGCATTTGTTGATTTTTACCATTCTTTGCGGGTATCTATTTAAATCCTCGACAGATCCAACAAAAATATTACTACAGCAATATTCGGAAAAAATCTCATTGAAAAGTTCAATTTACAGTGATTGCTTGAATCGAAATTTCCACAGATTATAGAATGGAATTTCCCTCATTGATAAAGGGGGAAAAACTAAATACACATTTCTTCAAAATATAAAGATTAACTTCTGTAAACTTCTTAACACTCGCTTCCTATCACTTATACCTCTCAGGACATTTCCCTAACATAAGAAATAAATTATAATAATAATATTTGGACGATTTATATAGCGCCGTTTTTGTGAAAAATCACCTCAAGGGCGCTGTACAAACTTACCATACATGCCTAAAATCTAGAATAACTACAAGCTAAACAAACAATTAAAAACAACTTATGGCTAAAAATTGCATACACCGGTTCATTGATCACCGATACGAAAATATATGTACAATATTTTGACCAATGAACGCGATGCTGCCTAAAAATTAATTAATACAGGACCATACTTACCTGGGAGGTCGCTTGAAATTAACACTGTTTATTGTCTATTTTGACGACCTCCGTAGTCCAGTGGCTAAGACACTTGAATAACAATTCGGAGGTCGCGGGTTCGAACCCGGCGTGCGCAAATAAATTTTATTTGATTAATTTGTGTTATTTCACAATTAATTCATTTAAAATAATATATAGTATATTTGTGGCACGTTCCAGAGTGGAAGATACTATCAGTATCGCCCTGGTGTAAGACCACCATTCAGAATTGAAACGTTGCTTGAAAATGGCTTTAGCCGTGTTTGGTGACCAGATCTGAATAGCCAGGTACTTCCCAACCTTCCTCTTCCCCACCTCCTTCCCCTCCCCACTACCTTCAGCCTCACAACATACCCCAATTGGGGATGCCATAGTCTCACTGGCTCCAGACGGGAGCAGTTAAGATTCTTGTGCGGTATTCACTGTAAAAAAAAAAAAAAAATTAAATAAATTTAGATAGAGTTCGCACGCAGAGGACATAATTGTGAACACATGTTGTTTAATCCTGAAAATATTTTAATTTTAATATGAAATATACATATTCTTTAATGAGTGTATTTTGGAAAGTAAAAGCAACATTTAATGGTGGGCGGTGCAGTAGTACTAGGATTTGACTTCCGAGAGACAGATTGATGTGTAAGAATTCGAGTAATTTTAATTCAGTAAGAAAAGTGTGATTAAGACATATCATAGGCAATACAAGTATGATACTCTCAGATAGGTATATTTAAATTAAGTTAAGGGCATGAAAGCCCGAAAAGGTAGGTTTTTAGTTTGGAACTAAACTCTGTTGGGCTTTTTATGCATCTTAATTCCGGAGGGAGTCTATTCCAAGCCCTAGGCCCAGATACTCCGAAAGCACGATCTCCGAACTTAGTATTTGGCTCTTCATAAAATTCTTCAGTCTGGAGCGATCTGTAGGAAATTAACTCGGACATTGCATCCCTGGAGGGATGTGCTCAATGTAACACATTTCTTCAGACTGATTTGTGGATGGTTCGAAAACTCTACTATCACGGAGAGCATTAGTTTCTATGTTCCCGGTGATTATATCCGTCACGGACAGCAAAGACTGTTTTTTCTCCTGGCTTGCAGAACTAATCTGCCAACAGTCATGCCAGTCGGGAGAGCTGTCTTGTTGTTAAATAGAATCACTTCGAATATCAATAAGTTTAACATTAATGAAGTACAATTTAGACGACAAACTTTGTTGCTGTTAGTATAAATCTGCTTTTAAAGACGCTTTAAAATGTTAATTTTGTAATGTTTTTGAATTAAATTGAAAAAATCCCAGAAAATAGTATCCAAATTTTATTACGTAGGTGTTAGGATCTACAACAAGCGATTAAATCAATTGGTAGCCCTTGTAAGATGTCTACTATGAAATGCATGTCAAGAAAAAACTCAGATAACAGGAGCCATGCTGGGAGCGTTTAATTAAAATCCGTTTTATGGTACGCTTTACTTTTCTTCCAACATCGCGGCATCGTGTCGGTATGCAAGATCAATGCAGTTATATTATTATGTGTGTGTTAAGCGTGGGTGCAGTAGGCAATCCCGATTTCCGAAGTTTAATAATGATCTGCCGGATTCTGTAGATATCGATTGTCCAGTTAATTAGTCATACCTACCCAAAAACATCATTTTGTTTAATTCACTACAAATTTTTCTGCATTGTAGTTGATTTTGTGGTGTTTATGAGTAGTCTGAAATATATAAAAATTGAATATGGAATAATTGTTTGGGGGGGAGCAACTCAGCTATCGATCATATAGAAATCGGGCATAAAACCATGCGGAATATTGCAAAATCATACAAAATCTTGTATTTTTGTATTGAAAATTGGGAGAAAAATCTATGTTTGAGTTGTGTATGCAGTTATATATTGTAAAAGTGTACTCTTTATCTAGTATAATACTCAGATTACTCATAAACATCACAAAATCAAGTATAATGCAGAAAAAATTGTAGTGAATTAATCAAAATGTTGATGTTTTCTGGGTCACTGACAGGATATTGCGAAATTTCATACTAATGTAATGGGCGGGTGTGCCTCCTGGTGTTATTTTATAGCATATTTAATATGTAAAACACATACACGAGTAAATAATATTTGGAATATCTAATTAAATGAAGACAATATTAGCGAAACTCAGTTCAAAATCTGGAGACAGAAAAATCCGAAAAAGATATTGGCACCTCTGGGACTCGAATCCAGGACCTTCGGCTTTCCAGGCCACAGTTCTACCAAATGAGCTAAGGTGTCCCTGTCCGATTCGGTCATTTTTAACTGTAAACTAAGAACTACCAACTACCAACAATATCTTCATTTTCTTAAAGCATATTTTATTAACTGATATTTTTAGGTATGATTACAAGATTCAAACCCAAACTAAATGCTATCTAGAGAGTGTCTGGATAAATTTTTATCCATTTTATTTTTAATATGCGACATCTATTTACTTTTCTGCAAGTCTAGGATGAATATTTATTTTAATTTTTAATTTTATAAGTAAAACCTCAAATTATAAAATCTAATTAAATGATGATAATATAAGCGAAACTCAATCTAAAATTTTGAGTCAGAAAAATCATAAAAAGATATAGGTAAAGGTAATGTTGGTAGTTCTTAGTCGAAGTATGATACAGTTAAAAATGGCCGAATCGGATAGAGACACCTTAGTTCAATTGGTAAAGCTGTGGCCCGGAAAGCCGAAGGTTCTGGGTTCGAGTCCCAGAGGTGCCAATATATTTTTCTGTCTTTTCTGTCTCCAGATTTTCGATTGAGTTTCGCTAATACTGTCTTCATAAAATTAAACATTTCAATTTGAGGTTTTACCCATAATGTTAAAAATAAATAATATTTAATTTACGGTGCGCATTTGAATATTGCTTTCCTCATTATCTCAAAACTTAGAATTTGGAGATGTCTGACTAATCAACTCAATCAATCGATCGATATATTAGTTTGCAGCTTATAAAACCAAAACAAAATTCATTTTCTCAAAATAACGTCAAACTTTCCACAAATTTTCATCTAATTTGCATATTATTTGGAACGAATTGAAATAATAAATAATTAGTGAGATCTGAGAACGCGCTGATTCGTGTTTTGAAAGTTATAAATTATAAATTCCCCCGTGAAAATATAAATTATAAAGAATTAGATAAGTCATAACTCGTCAAACGTTTCGTTTCGTTCCGTTGCGTGCTAACTTGCCAACAAACACCACTACCAACTACCAGCAGCTAACACAAGGAGCTGACTTATATTTTTTTAAATTATTTTTTTACAATGGAGTTATAACACAGTGGATGTCGTAAGTTGAGACTATTCATATACCAAATAGTGTTGTGGGACAATATACTTGGGTAATCCTAAACAGAAATAATTTGAATCCTCATTCCTCGGATCTCCGCTTCTTCAGAAATCCAAGTCACAGCGGGGTTAAAGAAATTTCACTTCAAAAAGAAGACATGATTCTGCAGAGGCATAGTCGTAAGTTTACACTTTCTGATCAAAATCCCAAATATTTGTGAATCTCAATTTAATTTGCTAGTTGATATAACCGTTAGCAAAACCTCCTGTCTCATTGAATTATTACATAGTACCTACATATATCCAACGTAATACCGCTCACATAGATGCGCTGATGAAATCCATTTTTTTTTGTATCCAAGCATTTTCCACAAGTCAAAACAGGAGAAAGCGTGCGGAGTGCGGACTGCTGGCTGTAGGAATAATTGTATTTTTAATGCGAATAAATCAACTGAAAGCCTAAACTAGCTTCCCTTTCCGCTACAGAATAATTTTCTTGACAAATCCAACTAATTATTATGGATTCACGAAATGAAGTGTTAAATTCAAAGTGAAACAGTCGTAATAATTAAATAATGGTAATTTACTTCAAATTTGGACCATAATTATTTCGCAGACTAAGTTCATTTATTATTAGGTATTATCAGTTCTTATTCTATGTTGGATGGGGTAACTGACGTTCGAACCCACGACGGATCTTGTTTTATATACCCCTACCAATGGGTAGCCCCACCTATACAAAAAAGGCTTCGAATAGTCCATAATGTTCCAGAACATTCGAGTGTGTTCTGGAATGTTCCACAATGATGTTAATCTATTCCTGAATATCCCACAATATTCCAGAATGTTCCGGGATGTTCCGGAATGTTGTGGAATGCTCTCGAATACCATTATTTTTAAAATTTCTAGAGGGCGAAACTTCCAGCCCTTATATCTTCAAAAGCTCGCCCTTCAGGTAAAAACAAGAACTTTCTTCGTGGATGGAGGATAGATGGCTACCACATCATATAACTCCCTTGATAGTACGGAGTTTTAGCGGGACGCAGACTTTTGTACACAATATATCCATTGATGATTGACTACATCAGTCATAAGGGGCTTTTTTACTGGGATCGAAGTTTGGTGCATTTTAAAGATTTCCGTTTTATAAAATACCAAAAGTGTTCGTGACAAAATTTTACTTTCCGAACAAAATTTAGAAATAATGAGTAGTTATTGTAGAAAGCCATAATTTTGTGGTGTGACATTTAATAAAAATTAAACACTTATTTTGTGTAAAACCATGAGTTACAATTAATTTATTTACCGATCGGTTTTGCTTTGCTCAAGCATCGTCAGGGTACAAAGTACAAGTACTAACAAGAAATATATAGTGTGTGCTTATATATAAATACAGAGGGAGACAACAAAATAAATATATATTATACAGTGAGGATAAGTATTTTGTAAAATAGTGGAAATAAATTCATAAAATATTCCTACCAAAATAGTATTGTCAAATTCAAATATAGTTCGCAGATAAATTGTGTTTCAAAATTCACCAAGAAAAAATCGTATTAAAAAATTCAATCGTCGAATAAAAATCCAAGCAAGTAGGTAGGTACTCCGCCAAGTATCAAACACGTATGTGCAGCCGTAACAATTTTAACAGCAAAATTGTGTTTCTAAATTCAAAAAAAGTTTTAACTATCTAATGTTCGTCAAATACAAATCCAAGCAAGTAGGTACCTAACACTATTTAATTTCCCGCCAAGTATCGAACACGTGTGTGAAACAGTAAAAAAATTTACAGCAATATTGTGTTTTTAAATTTAAAAACAGTTCCTAGTAATGTTCGTCAAATACAAATCCAAGAAAGTAGGTACTTAACACTATTTAATTTCCCGCCAAGTATCGAACACGTGTGTGAAACAGTAAAAAAATTTACAGCAATATTGTGTTTTTAAATTTAAAAACAGTTCCTAGTAATGTTCGTCAAATACAAATCCAAGCAAGTAGGTACTTAACACTATTTAATTTCCCGCCAAGTATCGAACACGTGTGTGCAGCCGTAATAATTTGTTCCCGACAAGGGTTCGGTGTTGGCAGCAGTAAATAATGTAAACCTTCGGTAGGCACCGGTACCTACCTATGAATATGGGAAAACGATTTTTTATTATTTTTACCCCTCATACCTGCTGGGTAAATTTAATTCAAAGTCAACATTATTTGTTTATCGGTAAAGTAGGGTTATTTATAACATTTCGTTCATCGCTTTATTAACATCGGCTGGGAATTATTTTTATTATTATTTGTTTATAATATTAATGATTACGAGCTGTGGATAGTTGCCCAAGTAACGACATTGGTTTTAATTAGGCTGGAATGAATTTATTAACAATAAATTAACAGAAATGATTTTGATTGCTTTGGTTTTATTAAATTGGTTGGTAAGTACTAAATTTATTATCAGAATCATTATTTAAATTTACGTAAAGTTTTTCAAACAGAACCATTCTAATAAAAACTATTTCTTATAAACCAAAGAAAGTGAACTTTTTGAAGTGAAAACTTCTTTAGCACCGTTGTGATTTGAAACTCATTAAAAACAAATTAAAAAGAGACAAACACACACATCTATAGGATATAACCTGCGAAAGAATGAGATGGTATAATCGGTCTCCTTTTAGTGCGGTGCTTCGTAGCCTATCGGTCTCCTCTTTTTGCGGGGCATCGTAGCCTCCCCACTCTTGTCTACTTTAGTTTACTGAAGGTTTCACTTCTACCGCTTGTGAACTGCACACTCTGATTTTTTTTCTTTCCTTTTTACTCAGTAAAATTACGCGCGCCATATATAACATATGTATTTAATAACATGTATAATATCTGTAAGGGTAGGTGCCACACAGTAAAAAAAATATTAAGTATGGGGAATTATAGCGACTAGAAGAATTTACAATAAAACACACATATTAATTTGTTGTAGACCACTTTTATTTTATAAACACTACCGGTTTCAGAAGCACCCTTCCTTCGTCAGGAGAATATTATAACTTATAAGTTACTAGCTGGGTTACCCGGCTTCGCTCAGGACAATAAGATAGTGTTCTGAAATGTTGCACAATGATGTTCCCGATTCCCTATTCCTGATCATTCCACGACATACTCCGCCACTCCTTCCACAACTTTCTACAGCTCTATGGAACCTTCTAGAACTTTCCGGAAGACTGTTCTAGAAATTTCAAGAGGGTGAAACTTTCAGCCCTTATATCTTTAAAAGCACGCCCTTTAGGTAAAAACGGATACCCTTATTCCCTAGGATGGATAGAGATCTACCACACCATATAACTCCCTTGATCGAACCAGGACTCGTTTCTGAGTTTTTGCGAGCTGCACGTTTTTTTGGACTTTCTTTTATAATATATGCCATATTCAAATAAATAAAATGTTACTCCTTATAATAATAATAATAATATTTGGCTAATTTATATAGCGCCGTTTTCGTGAAAAATCACCTCAAGGGCGCTGTACAAATAAATACATAAAAAATAACATTACTGGCTTACAACTAAGATTTACAATTATAACTAGTGATTTACATCTAAGTCTTATTGCTAGTGACTTATGACTAAGACATATAAAAGCTGACCTAAAACTGAGCTCAATGACATATATATTTACAATATGACTTAAAGTTAGAGATTTATAACTGACATATTTCATATCCTTTCCCGTGCGTTCCCCTCCAGCGTTCCACTTCCACCTTCCCCACCACCGCTCTCCCGCTCTCCCGTCCCGCCAACCCCCCGGGCACTGCATTTCTTGACTCATCTCCCGCCCGGCCCGTAGCCGAAACTTTTTTCTAATACTAACAATTTTAAACTCGTGATATCTTTCTAATTAAATATCCGAATTGAAAAATTCAAAAAGTTAAATAAAGGTATTGCAGCTGTCTTGAATATGAAGTAATTTATTTTGATAAGGATTAAAACCAAGATACAAATCAAGAGTCTTTTCAATCAGCGACATTTAAATTAAATTTTTAAAATAAAAGAATACTTATTGTGGCATAACCATAATAGTTAGACATATACTGTCACGACTTTTTTTGTAAATAATAATGTGTTCTATAAAGTCGTAGTACATTATTTTATTCTATCATCAATAGTTTTCGCAGCGCACGCGATTTAAAGAATATTTTAGATAATTTTTTTACACCCTGGGTTACATTATTGAAGTTTTAGTAAGGATCCCTAATTTTTTTGAAAATATAATATAGCCTATGTCACCTGGGAATAGTGTAGCTTTCCAACAGTGAAAGAATTTTTCAAATCGGTTCAGTAGTTTCGGAGCCTATTCGATGCAAACAAACACACAAACAAACAAACAAACAAATCTTTCCTATTTATATAGTGTGTTAGATATTTATATAGTGTGTTAGATGTTAGATGTTAGATAGATAATATTCGCTTGTGTTATACCAAACAAATGACCCAAATGACGTACAGTGAATCTTCCATAGTGACGTCACCATAGAGCATTACACAGCATACCAACTTGACGCTGCGTTTTAACGAGAATATTAAAAATGCACTTTTTAATATTTTTTTAAAAACTGTACGTTTAATATTATTTAAAAAAAATTATATATTCAGAATCAGCGTTTATTGGTCTATATCATAGGTTCTCAACGTGGGCGATAACGCCCCCTTGGGGGCGTTTGAGACCTTCAGGGGGGCGGTAGAAGATCTAGAGACAATTGGGGGGCGTTGAGATGGCACAGGGGGGCGTTTACAAGAAAAAAAAATTATGGTCTAAAAAAGACAAACAAAACAAGCTAATCACATACTAATAAATAAAAAATGAAAGTATTCTAGAATATGAATATACATATGTATTATTTTACCAACAGAATAGTCAACACTATAATTCACTATAATTTACTATAATTTACATGTAAAAACATTATCATATTGGAATGTCCTAAAACGGGCAATTGCCTAGTTGGACATTTTAAGTTAACTATATTGTATTATGTAATATTTACAAACAATAAATAAATAAATAAATAAAAAAATAAAATAAAAAAATAAAGCAAAGTAAACTTTAATGGGTAATTTTTGTTATTGTGTGTATTTTAATCATTTTTATCACGTTTGCGAAAATTCATTCGAGAATTCGGGAAGTGAATGAAAATTGAACTGATAGATTACGTTACATTCAGATCTACATTAAATTTTATTATTGAAAATTTTAATTTGTTGATTAGAATAATTTTTTTTTTTAAATTAAAATCTTCCGATTTCACGTGAAATATCTCATACATACATAAATACAGGCGAAGTTAATAAAAGCCTGTTAATAAATAAAAAGTTTTTAGCTATTAAATTATAATGTTTTTTGTTAAATAACGGGATTTTTGCAATCCTGCAAGAATTGACAGTATTATCTGTGTATTGATCTAACTTGCTCAGTGTCGTCAATGCATTCGGGAGTCAACGAGTGAGCTTGCATGCGACGACAAGACGGTCCCTTAGCCCCCGATCCATTCTGTTCCTGCGTCGCCTTTGTCTCCGCGACAAGCCCGCGTTTTATTTCTGCGCCGGGTGGCGTATTTACAAAACCTATACCGGTTCAGTCACGGCGGCGACTGAAATGGAATTTTTTTTTGTGCAAAATCATCAACAAACCTAATACCATTTCAGTCGCCAACGCGCTTCGTTGCTCTATCTATCTGTTTCAGAGACTGTGGGGACCGTAATTATAGAGTAGCTTCTGTTGGTGTTGGTGCTGGTGCATTTCCATGGTTATATATTTATTTCGTAAATTTATAAAAACGTGTACAATTCATAGCTTGCATTATATTCTCAAAAGGTATGAAACTCATGGGTGAACTCATACTATGTTGGATCATAAGTGCAGTCGCAGTACATTTTGACACATAATTAAAACTAGCAATACATATTTTGTCATTTACCGCATACTCCTTGCTTCACTGACATTCCTACATAGTTAAATTTACGTACAAGTCCAAACCTACCAGTTCAGCCATCCCAACAGACTTTAATACCGTCAGATAGTTTAACCGCAGGGGTAGGCAGAGATGGTGGTTCGCCAAATAACTCGGTCACACTGCTTGCTTTAACCACATTTATACATCGTCTTGTTTACTAGTCTTTATTATATACCCACAATTTCAGTTATGGTAGCTAATAACATCAGGCCGTTTCTCTAATAACATCAGGCTGCTTCCCGCAGAGGGAGGCAGAGAGGATAGACCGCCAAACAACTCGGTTCCATTGCTGGCTTAATCACATTTATATGTATGAGAATAGATACATCTTACTAATATTTTAGCCATTGGTATTTAATAGTTGTTTGGCGGTCATCCTATCTCCTACCCATGCGGTAAAAATATCTGATGGTATTGTAGTTTTTGAGATGTAGGTACTAGTAGGAATGGACTTGTATGTTTGAATGTTATTGTAGAAAACAGTGTAACTGAAGCAGAGAGAGCAACGAAACGAAGCAAACGAAACAGTTTTTTTAGGGTTTGTTGATGATTTTGCACAACAAACCCTATCCCATTTCAGCTGCCGCGGCCGCTGCTACTGAACCGGTGTAGGTTTTGTAAATACGCGACCGGGTGCTGAAAGCGAGTCACTGCGTGTTTATTTTATTCCTGTCGAAGCGTGTTATATGTCTCCAACCTATATAAAGGCACTGATTTATCATTTTATGTTCATTAACATTAACGCGCGTCATTAATAATAGGGTTTTAAGAGTTAATCTTTTACTCACGAACCTATCTCTAAATGTCGGAAGTAAAAAAGAAGATACGGCAATATGGTGTGGATTATATTAAATACGGATTTATCGAAAATCCTACAAATCCATCATCGCCAATGTGCCTTATTTGTCGAAAAACATTTTCAAATGAAGCGATGAAGCCTTCTAGGCTTCAAGATCATTTTAATAAAATCCACCCGGATAAGAAAGACAAAGATGTGACCTATTTTCAAGACATGAAAAAGAAGTACGAAATTCAGCCAACTATATCAAAACAATTTTCGACAGCTTCTAAGCAAGACGATGATGGACTTCGAGCTTCGTACAATATCTCATTGTTGATTGCTAGAACAGGCAAACCACATACTATAGGGGAAGATTTAATTTTACCAGCAGTAAAAGAAGTTATAACCACTGTGCTCCATAAACCAGCTGCAGATATTATCAGAAACATTCCTTTGAGCAATAGTTCTGTGCAAAGACGAATTGATGAAATGGCTGAAAACATTGAAGAATCATTGTTCAATCATCTGCAGTCTTGTCGATTTTCAATTCAGCTGGATGAGTCCACTTTACCAACCAATGAAGCATTGTTATTGTCATACGTGAGATTCATCAAAGATGAGAAAATATGTCAAGAATTATTGTTTGTTACAAATTTGGAAACAGATACAAAAGGAGAAACCATATTTAATACACTGGAAAAGTTTTGTGACGAAAAGAAAATTCCTTTAAATAATATTTTGTCAGCTGCTACGGATGGCGCCCCAGCTATGACAGGGCGCCACAAAGGCTTCATAGCGTGCTTAAAAACTAAAGTTCCTGACTTGCTTGCTGTGCATTGCGTAATTCATCGCCAGCATTTGGTTGCGAAAAATCTGAGTGAACGCCTCCATACATCACTGCAATATGTTATCAGAGCAGTTAATAAAATCAGAAGTAACTCATTGAATGACAGATTATTTCGACAGCTTTGCATTGCCAATGATGAAGATTTCAACCGATTGCTGCTTCACACAGAGGTGCGCTGGCTGTCAAAAGGTTCATGTTTGACTCGATTTTACAATCTGTTTGAGTCTGTGATAGAGTTCCTAGAAAACAAAGACACAGAATTGCGCGACAACCTCACCTCATCGAAGAACGATATTGCGTACTTGACAGACCTGTATAAATTGTTTAATGATGTCAATCTCCAACTTCAAGGCGACGACTTAAATTTGATTAAGACAAAAAATTGTGTTGCAGCTTTTGTATCCAAACTGCTATTATACAAAAGAAATATCGGCAGACGGGAATTTAATAACTTCCCAAATTTATCAGCAGTATCATTCAAGAACGACGACTTGCTTGTTTACAGTCAACACTTGGAAAACCTCCACATTGATTTCAAGGAACGATTCCAGGATATTTTAAACATGGACATACCAGATTGGGTTTTGGATCCTTTTTCAAATGTCAACACAGCAGGATCATCCCAGTTAGAAGAAGAACTAATAGAACTGACGACAAATGAGGAATTAAAAATTAAATTTAAGAATGGGTACCAAGAGTTTTGGCTGCAGAAGCCGATTTTGCAACTGTACCCAGGATTATGGTCGGTAGTTCAACGATTTTTAATAGCATTCCCATCGTCTTATTTAGCTGAACGTGGATTCAGTGCTGTAGCAACGTTGGTAACCAAAAAGAGAAATAGGCTCCATATTACAGAACGCGGCGACTTACGTTTGTTTTTAAGTAAAATCAAGCCTAATATAAACAAACTTCTTAAAACGCATCAAATTCAACCATCTCATTAAATAAGTTATAAATTCAATACCTTTTCTATGTTAATAAAAATACTTCTCTATATAATTAAGTACGCGTTTTAATTAACAATCTTCTTCTCAGAAATAGGATAAGAGCCATAACCCATCTCCCTCCCCCCCCCCCCCCCCAAGATGGTATGTAAAAACAGTTGGGGGGCGCCAGAAAAAAAAATAATGTCAAAGGGGGCGGTGGGCAAAAAAAGGTTGAGAATCTATGGTCTATATGAACATATTTTTTTAAAGCCATAATATTTTTCACTGGAGTTCCTTATTGTGGATGCCATAGTCCCAATGGCTCTGTGTAATTGAAATTCATGTGCGCCTAACACGTAATTTTCAAAAATTAAAAACATATATACGATATAGTGTACATATAGTGAAGAATTGTTTGATGATAGATATGTAATATTTAGAAGAGATCGTGAGTCAACCAAATCTGTGTCTAAAGAAGGTGGCGGAGTTCTAGCCGCCGTTTCTAAAAAACTTCTTGTGTCAAGAAAAACGGAGTGGGAGAGTGACAATGAAGATTTGTGGCTTGTAATTAAATCTCGTTCCAACTCGCTCATCTTTATATGCATCCTCTATATTCCTCCTAGTGTAACCGTTGATAATTATTGTAAACATATTGAAAAATTACAGGATCTGTATTTAAAGTTTTCAACTTCCAATTCGCAGTTTATTTTTGTTGGTGATTTTAATTTGCCCGAAATTAAATGGATACCTGACAATTCATTCAAAAATAATGTACTTTCTCCTTCTAATTATAAAAGCATGAAAGCACACAGTCTTGTCAATCTCTCATCAATTTGCAATTTGTATCAATTCAATTATGTACTAAATAGAAATGAAAATTTATTGGATCTTGTTTTTTCAGATAAAGTTAACATTGATATACATATAGCACCAGGCTTATCCAAATTGGATCAATATCACCCTTCATTTGAAATTAAAGTGAAACAAAATAAAGATCAATTCTTAGAAATGAATAGAAGCGATTCAAAATATAACTTCAGGAAGGGAAACTTTGATGAATGTCGACAGGATCTATTGTCTGTTAATTGGATAACTCTCTTTAAAAATAAAAATGTGAATAGCATGGTAATCTTATTATATGAAAAATTGTGGGAAATAATTGACAAATACTTTAAAAAATATGGTACTAAAACAAAAAATCAATATCCTGTCTGGTTTAATCAACAATTGATTGCTCTTCTTAAGAAAAAAAAAACAAAGTTAGACTTAAGGTAAAAAAACATGGTTATGAGTCAGATTATAGGGAATTCTCTTATTTAAGGAAATTTACAAAAAAAATACAAAGCGAATGTTATAAATCATATATCAACTCTGTCGAAAGTGGTATGCAAGGTAACATAAAGTTATTCTGGTCGTACTCAAAATCATTACGAAAAAAATAATTGTATTCCTAAAGTAATGCATCTTGACGATATTTCCGCAAATGACGGTGAAAACATAGCAAACATATTCTCTAAATATTTTTCATCTGTTTATACCAAGTCGGAATCATCTACTAATGATTCAATGCCAAACATAACTGAACACAATCAAAGCAATTTGGGTAAAATACATATCTATTAGTGCAGATGAAATAAAATGTTTTTTGAGTAAAATAGATCCCAGTAAGGGCCCAGAACCTGATAAAATTCCTCCTTTCTTTGTTAGTTGCTGTGCTCTCTGTGACTCTTTATGTTTACCGCTTTTTATAATTTTTAATGCATCCCTTACCACGGGAACTTTTCCCGATCTGTGGAAAAAAGCACACGTGGTCCCAGTATTAAAATCGGGAGACCAATCTTTAATAAAAAATTATAGGCCAATCAGTATACTATCCTGTTTTGCTAAAGTTTTTGAATCTCTGATATATAAAAATATTTTTTCACATTTTAAACCCCTTCTCTGCACTAGGCAACATGGGTTTGTTCCTCAAAGATCAATCAACTCAAATCTTTTGGAATTTTGTAATTATGTTTGTAATTCTTTTAATGAAAGATTACAAGTAGATACAATTTATACTGATTTCCAAAAAGCTTTTGATAGAGTTAACCACTCCATCTTACTAAACAAAATTGAACAAATTGGAATACATGGAGACCTATTACGCTGGGTGAAATCATATTTGTATAACAGAACTCAATTAGTTCTTATTAATGGATACAAATCATCCCCTATAATTGTAACTTCTGGTGTACCACAGGGTTCAAATCTTGCCCCCCTGCTTTTTCTTATATTCATAAATGACCTTGGCTCGAAATTAAACTGTGATTATGCTTTTTTCGCCGATGATCTTAAAATTTTTCGTAAAATTATGACCTCGACACACTCAATAACTGGTGTACTGTCAATGATATGCACTTAAATGTTGAAAAATGTTACATTTTAAACTTTACTAGAAATAGAATTATAAAGGATTTTTCTTATGTTATCAATAATATTATTCTCAAAAAAGTTTCTTCAATAAGGGATCTAGGAATCACTCGTGATTCTAAATTCATATTTGATGTACATATTAACAACATTAAGTGCAAATCATTAAAAATGATGGGATTTATTCACAGAATATATAAACCTTTCAAAGATCCTCAATCAATTCTAACACTTTACAATGCCTTAATTAGAAGTAAACTTGAATATGGAAGCACTATTTGGAATCCACATTACTGCAAATATGAAAACATTGTAGAATCAGTTCAAAAAAAATTACTAAGAATGTTATCCTTCAAATGTGGACTACACGACCATCTCAGATCATACGATGTACGTCGTGATTACTTCAAGATTGATACACTTAAAACTAGAAGGCAATTGACTGATCTAATATGTTTACATAAAATTATTCACGGCCATCTTGATACTACATTATGTCTTAACAGTATTGAAATTAATGTCCCCAATTCCCATTGTTTAAGACGCCATAACATTTTTCATATGAATACATTTAAAAATAATATCGCCTACTTTAGCCCTCTGACCCAGATGTGTCGACTGTATAACAAGATAGAGTGCGCTGATGTGGATATTTTCGTTGATAATTTGTACGGATTTAAAAAAAAAGTTCTAGCACTGTTAAAAAGTTCTAACTAATTATGTTGTGTGAATTGTCTTTCTATGCATGCTCGCGTATTTCATATGTCTTTTACCACTCATTGCATTGCAATGTGTTACTTGAGTGACCTTGTATATAATTCTGTATTTTTATTTGTGATGTTTTTGTTTTTCTAATTGTATTTATTTGTATTTGATTGTATGTAATTGTAGATTTTTATAATTGTTTAATAACTGAGTTTTATAACTGGATTGTTCTCATGTAAGTGTAAACATCTGTAAAACCCAGTATAAATAAATAAATAAATAAATATATAATAGCTAAACAACTGCTAATTCTGTACAAATCGCAAATTTGACAGCCGCTCAGGTCTGGAGCTCCAAAATAACTGAAAAACCCTCAACCCTCTCCAGAAATGGGCGGTGCGTTTGATAAATTACCCATCTTAACAGACTGATTGCAATCTTTAGAGCACAGGAGTCGAAGTGCTGTCCTTGTTCTACCGGTATTTCAAAGGAAGATGCTCCGAGGAACTAGCATCATTGAATTTTTCGGCACCGGTATACAGATGGGAAACACGCCAAAAGCGCTCCCATCATTTGTACACGCGTTGATATTTGTCACACGAGAATAGGTCGTTTCTACGATTGCCGGCCTTTGTGTTTCCTCCCTCCTAAAGCATGGGTCTCTCCTTACTTTCACTAAAATGACCCTCCACACACCATCCCAAAAGATGACAAAGTGAAATTATTTTCCTCAGGGCCTCCTGCGTGGATTTACCGTAAAAATATTTTTCTTCTTTTGATAACCTTATAAAAATAATTACTGAGATATAAATTACATCTCAATTGGTACCTACCTATGAGGATCACATATATCATGGGTATTGACAGCATAGATTGCTTTATCTTTATCTCCCGGACTGCAGAAGACAGAAGTATCTTGCAATGGTCATGCCGGTGCTGGTGGTGAGGGAATCCAGTTGTTGATTCGATTCCCTACTACGGCATTTTGCATCAGTGACTTGCAAATCGCAATCGCAGGCAAAATTGCTGCTTGAAAAAAAGCATTCTTCTTTTTTTTATAAATACCTACACTTATTTATATTAAGATGAGGCCATGCGAATTAGTAATTATTAATATTATTATAGGATTATTTTTCTACGCTCTCTACAATGTCAATCTTATAACTTTTTCATTTTAATAATATGTAAATGTTCCAAAACAATAAAATAAATAACTTAATTAAAATTATAGCGGATATCAAATTTTCTGGATCAGGCTTTAAAGTTTGTAAAAAAGTTCCAGGGAGATTTCAGAGCTAAACTCAAAACCCATCCCTTAAGTAAATATAAATTAAATTAAATCCTTTAAAATAAATTGTTCATTGTCATTACAATTAAATTTTTTGTTAATTTATCCTTAAAAATCGTGAATTTGACGTTTCCTCTATTTTACAACGCCTCATTAAATCTACATATAAGTAGGTACTTACCATTGTATATCTTTAACATGTTATTTTTAATTCTTATTAAAAAAAATGGCTATTTTCGATTAGCCAAAGAAGATGTCAAGGTAAATAAGTCACTAAACTTCATTAAAACGTCCCAAATACACAAAAACTTTACACGACAACATATACATTTAAATACCATACACATCAACAATCCATTGGTTACGAGGGGGGGCAACATATATAATTGCCTCCCAAACAAAGTTAAAAACGAAAAAAAGCTAAGTAAATTTAAAAAAATATATTAATATTTATTCTTGATAAACAATATAATGAAATTGAATAACTCGTTTATTTTAATATGTTTAATTATTTCTAGTTAAATGAGTGAAAATGTAATTTTCTTTTAGCTGGAATAATTTTAAAAAAAAAACATGTTTCTTATCACGATGGTAAGGGAGACACAACGATTTCTATGAAACCTGTGTGAGTTGTTACGAAAACCGAACAAATTAGCCTGAGGGGTTGAATTACACAAACCAATCCAATAAAGTTAACTTGTGCACGTCAAGATTTGAACCCGCGACCTCCGGATCGCTAGTCGAGAGCTTCACCCCTCGACCACGGAGACCGTCACTTGCACACTGGTAAGTAGATATGAGTAAGCTTAACTGATGAAGCGCTTCAAGTCCAACGTTGATTTATCGGAGGAATTATTGCATCAATCTCTGCTACGGTGGGAAATTAATAAGGTTATCAGCGGGTAATTGGGCGGGGGCCGAGGCGGGGCGGGGCGCCGTAGGATAATCTGTGTAATTTGTCAATAACAATCACTCATTACGGGTAAATGTTGTTTTAAGTGTGATCTGCGCGGCTAATGCGCGCACTCGTTATGTTCCAGTATGTTTGGCACTCTGCTCTTCTAGCCGGACCACTGTCCGAGTGTCCGAATGCTCGAATATCCAAATATCTGAATGTCCAAAAGTCCGAACGTCTGACAATCCCATAGTTGTCCATTGGTACCGTGAAAAAAGGCAATAAACGTACGTTCCTTATCGCTATAATGCTGCAGCTCTTTCTAATACATTGAATAATAATGGTGAGACAAAAGATGAGACACACAAAATACGTATGACTGTTTCCTCCAGAGTACTATTTTTTTTTCCTTTTGGGGGAAACATATACATATATCTTATTACGGCTCAGTCACGGCAACGGTAATTGCGTTTCATTTTCTTTATACGTGTGAGGGAGATGTATGATAGTAATTGAATGTTTGTTTTGCGGAGGTGTAGACATACATTCACCGTTTGTCTCATTTTCGACTGTTGTTATTTAGTGTAAAAAAGAACTGCAGCATTATACCTGTATTTAAATTATTTTTTGAGGAAGATGTATGATAATTATTGTATGTTTCAATTGGGGGGGGGAGGGGGGTGTAGACATACGTTCACCGTTTGTCTCATTTTCGACTGTTCTTTTTAGTATGTAAGAAAGAGCTGCAGAAATACATGTTTAAGAACAAAACCATTGCCGCATTGACATTTGACGTTTTTGAATTTTTGGAAAAATTCAAAAACGATAACAAAAAATTCACTCTAACCTCAATATTATCTTTATAACTATATTCCACACTTTCAAAATTATCGTCACGGCTAGTAGTATTGTAGGGGAAACAGACATGCGTACATTGTGTATCTCATCTTTTGAAAGAGCTTCAGCAATATTGTGTTAAGTAACGTATGTTTATTGCCTTTTTTATGTCATTCACGATTCACTGCTATGATACTGTCATAGCAGTGAATCGTTACGATACCGCGACGGCATAAAAAGATATACAGCTCATGTAGCTCCTAGTTCTAGATGCGACGGGGTTTCCCCTGGCAAAGGGAGATTCCCCTGGCAGAGACAACACGTACACTATCATGCGTTCAAAATTGGATGCTTTCACAAATCAACTTAGGATGTGTTCAAAAACCATCTGGGCGTTTTAAAATCAAATGAATAATCGTTAGAACGTCCGCTGGATGCCAGGCGCTTTGTGAATCAAGTTTTTTTTATAATAAACCTATAAATTACGATTTTGGCGCCCCTTCAAACTGCCGCCCGGGGCAGGCGCCCCGGTTTGCCCTCCCCTAGATCTGGGACTGCTGCTCAACGGCTACCAGAAATCTTATTTACTTAGATAAAAAAAAATGACATTTATTTTGTATTGTTATTTCTTTAAATTCGGCATTTAGTAACAACCCTGCCCAAACCAACGCCTGTGGCCTCCATCATTTAGATATGACCAATTCTCGCACTTAATTTGTATAAGAGAATTTCTCAGATATCAAATGCCAGTCTCGCGATGTGAATGCAGGCGGATATGATTTCTTCGAGGCGCAGAAAACAATGTACGAGGCAACCAGAGTCATTTAGCTTTATGACTGTATTCCTGTTCTCTGACTGCGTTTTATAGCCAGCTTTGCCGTGTAAATATCGGGCCATGTTTATGACGACACCATCAATAATAATAAATTTGTATTTGATTGCATGATTCTTTGTGCTTGGAATATGGTATTAAAGCCACGATTAATACAAATGTACAGTCATTTCTTCGTACCTGCGTATTATTGCTGTGTAAATACAAGACAAAATGATTTAGATTTAAGCTGTAAAAAACAATGCCTTTTCAATTAATTAAATTTGTAAGAGTGCTCAATTTGGTTCGTATTTGCAAAAGACGAAATTTGTATGTAGTTTGAGGTTATATAGGGTGGGCCATAAACATCTGCACTTTTTGAAAAATCATAAAAAAAATATACAGATTGCATTTAAGCAGGCCCTTAGATTTCCGAAAACTTTTCGACACAAATCTGGTGGATGTTGACCATTTCTTGATGGATGTTCTCCTTTAATTGGAGTATAGTTGATGGTTTGATGATTTATTTACGTAGAATTGACTTGGAAGTTAAAATATATATATATTCTATAAATATATTCTATAAAAAAAAGTCAGCTGTGGTAAAATCCGAGCTGCGGGGAGGCCATGGAATATCTCATCTGCGCGAGATCAGTTTGTTAGGGAAAAATTCTTTAATCAATTTCTTTTTTTCCATGGCCGCCCTGTTTGTTTTCCTGCCGGTTTTTTCGAATTTTTTAAACCATGATATAATTAAATTAACACTTGGGCTTTGATTAATATTCTGTAATTGGTGAAGCGAATGAAATAGGCGTCGTGCATCACTGTTTTGTAAAGCAAAAAAGAATCATTATTGAACAGAAAATAACAAAATCATTGTTTTTGTTAAAAAAAATTACCCAGAAAGCGCGATGCTCTCCCGTAAAGCGATCCATTGTGACTGAATTTCGTGGAAGCGAGGAACCACGCATAAGTGATCCCGCTCACCCTTTATAAGCCTTTAAGAGGAACGCTCGAGCGACCCGTTTCATACAAATATTAATTTTAGATTTGTGATCAAAATACCCAACCAAACTGAAAAGCTATGCGTTTATATTCAAAAGATATATCAAATATCTAGTACGGACATGTGCTGCTTTATTTATTTTTGCTATAAATTATAAGATACAGGCCGTTAAAGATTTAAACGTTTCTTGACTTTAATGCATCTTGGGTAATTATTTGTGAGCAAATGGAAAATAAAATAAAATAAAACATTAAAAAAATGCGTTCTTTGAATAGTAATTTTATATGTTAAGTATTTTTTATAAAATATTATGTATAAACCGCAAATTTTTGTTCTGACGTAGAAAGATAATTTGTAATATAAATTTACACCAATCAAAATTATTTCTTTTATTAGATGTTTTTCTTTTACTCACAAATAAATGCTCAAGTTGCCTCTAAAATGATTAATGGCCTGTATCTTGTAATTTAAAGCAAAAATAAATAAAGTAGCTCATATCCGTCACGCAGCAGGTGGGCAAACGCATCTGTCGCCAAGACCAGGAAAAACCCCACCCCGTGAACGTAGCACCCCGGCATAGGTGTCGGTTATCCAATAAATGGTTCCCGGGGCGGCGGTACCTGTACCTGCCTCCCATACCTCTCTCCCGAATGGTGGCGAGGGCATGGCAAAATGAAAATTGGGAAGTTCCACGTTACTGTCGTTTGAACACACATAACTCTGAATAACTACTAAAGCGAAAACACTTTATTTTCTTCTTTTCTACAATTAGCTTCTCTTCCATTTGCGAATCCAAAATTATCACTATCTGGCTGTGCAGGCTGAATTATCTTCTCGTGAAGTAAATGTGATCATGATTACGGCTTCACGAGAACATGCGTGTGTTACAAATTGGTCACTAACAGACGCACGCACGTCGAGTAGACACGTGTATGTAAACAATTCCATGATTCTTTTACAAATCTGGTGTAAAATTTTCACACGATTTTAACACTTTTGCTGTTCTCTTTGCAAATAAAACCATTGCACTCTTTTCTACGTCATAAATCAGTTAAACGCAAGATGTACCTACATGGAACAACTTTACTGTTATCAGAGCTTCACTTTGTAGGTGTAGGTAATATAATTTCCATTTTATAAGAAAAACTTTCTTGATAATAATGTTAATTCTAAAATTTGAAAATATGAGATTGACAAATATGACGGTTCGACAGAAGGCAATGGCGAAATTGTCTTTTTTCTGTTTTTCTGTGTCTTGTTCTCTTTCATATTTTCGTTTAGATTATTATTGTTTACTTATTCTAATATGATATAATTTCTCATTATTTATTTACTTAAAGGTTTTTTGCCCGGTGGTTAACAGCACTCAAAAAGAAGAAGAAAAATTTACCCTCAGGGCCTATTGTCATCTATGATAATGCTGTGCAGAGGATCGTTTTAAGGAAAGAAAGGAGAGGAAGTTCTGGAAAGGAAAAAGGAAAGAGGGGTAGGTAGGAATCTGGGGTTCAGTATGACCAGATCACCCACCGCCTAAACCTAGACAAACCTCATCCCAAGAACCCTGGCACCCCTGCTAAGTCACCAAATGTAGCGAACCACTTGGGGTGACCTACGGTAGAGGTGTTGGTTATCCAATAAATGGTTCCCGGGCGACGGTACCCATTCCCGCCATCTTAGACGAAGCGCGCTAATATTTAAAACGAAAATATTTAATGTGAAAAATGTGAAAATTTTTAATAAAACACGACTCGTTTAAAATAGAACAGAAATCTCGTGGTTATAGTAATTTTCGGAACATACTTTGGAATTTTTTCTATCGAGGGATGACCTTAAAAAATAAAAAAATTTTTTTTAGAAACGTATAAATATATTTGTTATTATTTTTATAGATTTAATCTTAAAAAATAACATTTATTTTTTAGAAACTTAATAAGTTTAAGTGTTCTTGAGAAATATGTTACAACACGATAGAAATGCGGATGGCGTGGCTTAAATATCCTATAAAAATTATTTAATTAATTAATTATCAACGTTAAAATGACAGATATACAATTTTGTCATTCAGGTAATATTCACACTTTCAAATATTATTAATTTCTCATTCAAATCATATTCAACTATCAATAAATTAATATTCAATTGAAACTCATTTCCCTTTCATTTCAAACATATTTAGTATTCAATTCGGATTATAAAATAATTTATCATTTACAATCTATTTATGTCTCATTCAGCTACGTTATATTATGTATGTTAACTCTCTAGTCAATTACATAGTAATCAGGGTTGTTGTGATTCAATTCACAACCAATCATGACCGGCTTCACTTCATTCATCGTCATTTCTTATGCGTTGCAATGCCATTCAAGGAATAAATGGTTTCTCCCTGCATGTCCTTTCCTATGCGTCCCATTTTACCTCCCGCGTGCCCTTCCCCTCTCGCTTTCCCCTTCCCCCTCCCGCATCACCCGTTCACCTCCTTCGTTACCCTCCCTGGATATAATACATACATTTTCATTTATTCAAATTTCATAACCACAGAACTTACCAGTATACATAGAAACCTTCGCGGGAGTGCGTACAACAAACGACTCTTAGGATGGGTTGTTTCACAGAATTTGAAAAAAAATCATTCAATTTCGAAATTAATTTTCAAGTTATTTTAGATATTATTTCAGTTCCATGATTTAACTGGCCCATAAAGACATAATTACAGAACTTGAAAAGAACTTTCACGGAACTTGAAAATTAGCTCCTAAATTTTATGATTTGTCCAAATTTTAAAGTATATTTTCAAATCCATGAAATTTTAGTTTGAAGTATTGTTATTGTTATTATTATCTATCATAATAATTACAAATCACTATCGCTATCACTATCGAAATAAGAAATATAAACAGAGTTCAATTGCCACAAATTAAGAAATCAAAATCACAGAACTGCCTAATGTATAGACTACTAAAGATGTATGATGCCTGAAAGTATGAAGAATGAATGAATGTATTAAAAAAATAAATATTATGCTTACTGTAAAAATATTTAAATTTATTAAATGAAATGTTACATTGTGCTTATTAGCTTATATTCATGTAGTATAAACTAAATAAATAATAAATAATAATGGCTCAGTTGCTTGACAGAGTTTTATCACAATCGGTTGAACAGTATGGCAGCGCACAAAATATGAATAAACAAACAATTATTGATTTTAATATATAAGATTTAACAGTGATTTTTAATTTCTTATGTACCTGTGTTGTCATTTGAAAGATTTCAAATTCAGACTTATTGCCACTGGTAATTCTCAAACACCTGTCGATCATCGCTCGAAACTGATTAGTGTTTAGCATTCAGCGTGCAGGGTTGCTAGCCCCGCCCGCGTGGTGTCTCTAGATCTAGATGCGAGGTGCAGAGGACCGAGGACTGAGGACTGAGGACTGAAGACCTAGTGAGCGGCAGTCACGCCAAGAACGTGCGTGATCCCGAAGCGTTCCCGTAACGGCTCGGGCATTGTCTGCCGCGGGTCACGAAACACGAGGCTGGGTTGCTTTCCCTTTCCATTGATGGATCGCAGCGCCCCTAACTGTTGAACTTGGGCCGTTGCGGGGCGGACGCGTGCCGGCACGCCATCGCAAGTCACCGGTCACAGTCGCACTAGTCATAGGACAGTCAGTCACAGTAGTCATAAGAAAGTCACAGTCACCGGTACGCTGTGTATGTGCATACGTTATGGTGACGCAGACATCAAGAATCTGCCTGTCTTTTCATTAATGCTTCTCTAGATTAGAGCGGAATTTATTTATTTACTAGCGAGTTCCCGGCATGCCGTTGTAATGCCACTTAAATAAATGGTTTCTCCCTGCATGTCCATTCTCTTCTGCCTCCCTTCCCACGTCACCTTCCCCTCCCTCTTCACCCGCATTACCCTTTCCCACTTTCTCCCGTCTCGCGACACCCCCCTCTCCTTTGTTTCCCTCCCAATACCACCTTTCCCTCGTTCTTCGGCAAGAGTGTAGCAGCAGTGTGAATAAAATTTTGCTTTGGGGGATTGATTATTCATTATGATTCAATCAAAATTTTCAAGTTAACTACCATAGAAACATAAGAGATGGACCGTGGAACCACGCACCCAAAAATGTTACCAACATCTTTTACAAATAACTACTGCAAATTGCATTTACGCCCAGCGGACGCCCTGCTTTTCCACATACACACCAATTGCATAGGCATAACTTTCATATTGCGTAGCCTCAAAGGATAATTCAAGTCACCTCACATCAGGTCATAAACACAAAATCCAAAACACAAATATATTCACCAAGAAAGTAAAAATGGCCATTGGAAGTTAGAAGATATATAACAAAGATCATTTTAATAGGCAGTGTAGAACCTACAATTCGATGGCCAGCGCTTTCATCCTGCGATATTATACAAACCATTGCACAAAAGTGCAAAGACATCACCAAGGAGGAAAAAGCTCTACCGTAACCTCATGGCCCGCGAAAGTTGAAAGATATCTATTGAAGAACATTTTAAATAGTGTGATATTATCAATATATATATATATAAATGAATGTATGTTTGCTTGCTTGCTTGCGTGCTTGCATGTATGTTTGTTGTTTATGTTTTTAAAACTTTCAAAATAACTTCTTTCCGCACCCTCGTGAAGGTTTTTAGATAACCAAATGACAATACAACTTAAAAGTTTTTTTTAATCATTACGAAAACTTTTACGTAGCTGTCAATAATGTCACAATTTAAGAATGACATTTTGCAAACCATCGATTGTTGGAAGCTGTCAAAAATGTCACAATTTGAGAATGACATTTTGCAATCAAAAATCAATTTTCGAATAAACTCTTTAAATAAATGAATTTAATTGCAGTACTCACCTATGACAATAACCAAAATCGAATACTTTGAATCTAATCAAGAATTATAGGTATTTTAAATAGGTATCTATATTAGGAACCAAGTTTGATTGATTATTCGTATATTATACAAAAATTGATGTTTGTAATGTAAGAAAAATGAAAATTTCTATAAAAATTTCAATAGGTGGCACGCGAGCTGTTTGAAAACTGAATTTTCCGGGACTGGGGATGTGGGGTATGGGAAGGCGGGGAAAGTGGAGGGCGAATTCACGAGGGAAGGAGACATGGGAGGGAAAGGGGAGGCGGAAGGGGAACGGGACGAATGGGGAAGGACACGTAGGGAGAAACAATTTATTTTTTAAGTGGCATAGCAACAATAATAATAAACAAGCCATAAGAGGCACAGAAGTTTGAAGACAAGCTTTACATGAGCCTCATGACCGTCGGAAGTTGGGAAAATATCTAAAGAAGAACATTTTTAAATAATTTAGTAGGTACTGCCCGATTCCCAATGCTTTCGCCTTGTGATATTCCACAGGCACTTTAACTAACATTAAAAAATTATTGGTTTTCCAAACCTGTTATGAGATCAATAATTATCGAACGGCTTGTTCCAACCGAGTGCTTTAAATCAATGAGTGTTTTATAAATCATGTATGTCTTACCGGCAACCAAACAAATACAAAGTATGTGTTTTTTCTTATAGAAAACAAATAAACCAAAAAACTTTTGTATTTACATACGAGTATCACGTTGCTTTATACTGGTTATAGGAATAATATCGGTTCGTTGTGATATATTGTTAAGCCGATCTTATTCAAAGTTAATTATAAAATAATAAAGATTTAGGTTTTTTAGGTTAGGTGCATATATTTTACTCTGTATCGATAATGGCAGACATTCCAGTTTTGCACTCAATAAAGTGTTATAACTTTCGACATTCCTTATTTCTCCTTCCTCTCGATAGGAACTATCTACAGGATAATATATAATTTATGATTTAACGATTTATTTATTTATAAAGGATGATATTCGCTAGTCAAACCTATGAATGTATGAACAGTGGAAATATATATATGTCGGATAAGTTTGCCAAGTTTTCTACATAATGCGAATATTTATTTATTACGATGGATAGGTACCGAGAAGATGGTGAAATACCCCATAACTCCACATAATAGGTCCTGAGGGAAATTATTTCCCTCAGGACCTATGTCATCTTTGAGGATACTGGAAGAGAAATGAGTGAACATGGGTCTTGAAAAAAAGACATGTGGAAGAATGGATGTTACACTGAGTCCAACGAAGCATTCCATAGTTGTTAAAAAAGTGACATCCAGTTTTAGGAAGTATTTTTAACTTCTTATGGGGATCCACTAGTCCTTGAAAAATTCGAAATCGGAAAGGGTTTTGGGTGGGGTTTAAAAATACGTGAAAAGACAAGAGAAGACTTTTTGGGAAAGGTTGGAGAAAGTATTTGAAAGTTGTTTTTTACAGGTTGATTTCGTAAATGCCTGTAGAAAAAAGTAAATCCTTTGTTTTGCATTATTTA
Organism: Limnephilus lunatus; assembly: GCA_917563855.2. NCBI lineage: Eukaryota > Metazoa > Arthropoda > Insecta > Trichoptera > Limnephilidae > Limnephilus > Limnephilus lunatus. The sequence continues at coordinate 98,598,399 of OU830596.1, forward strand.
TTAACAAGAGTGATTTTTATTTTTTCTTCCTAAAATGGACATGAGATTACACACTTGAACCATTTTCATTGCACATCCGAAGGACAATAGATGCTATTATTAATTAAAACATCCATAACAACGTTTTTCCAACTACTAACGTGTTATTAAAATACTTATAATGAGAAATGTGATTTATAAATTTAATTTACGATACGCGTTTGAAACCAGCCGATGAATAAAATCATATATCAAACATGTCTAATATTTTCTTCACGTATTTAAGTTTGATGTCTTCGTTAGCCAAGAAAAAACATGCTTAAACAATTAAATTGATGGTAGAAAACCAACGATAGATATCGATAGGCGATAGATATATTAGAAGCATTAACTCCTACTAAAATTATTAATAGTAATACAGCCTAGACGCATTTGATATTAAAGAGAGACGAAGCGTATTAAAATAATAGGAAATCTTGGCAATCAGTTGAGTTAAATGAATTGATGGAAAAAAATCATTTCAAGACTAATTAAAACGTTTTAATAATACCTAACAGGTTTCAATCAACGGTTTTTGGGTTCAGATGTTCTAGAAGATCGTTATGGCTTTATGGCACGGTAGTAAGCGCTCAAAACGAAAGTTAGAGGGAGCGTGATAATATTAAAAACAATAATCTTTAAGCGAAAAATGTGACAATGTTTAATAAAACACGACTCGTTTATAATAGAGCAAAAATCTCAAGGGAAATGTCTTAAATAGCATTTAAAGAAAAATCGTTATTTTTTTCACATATATAACTTATAAAATAATAGAAAATACTTCAAAAACCACATATAATTTTTTAGAAACTTAAAACCTTAAAGTGTTCAAGAGAAATATGTTATAAAACGGTTGAAATTGTGAAAATAAATGGTAGAAAAAGAGACTGTATTATTTAATTTGGGTGGCGGTTATATGTAGCCATACGGTTAACCGCCACCGCGGGAATTGTTTATTGGATAACCAACACTTCTGACATTGGTCACCCGAGTGGTCCGCTACGTTTGGTGGCCTATCAGAGGTTCACGGGTTCATGGGTTCCAAAATACACTCATTAAAGAATATATTACATATTAATATTAAAATATTTTCAGGATTAAATAACATGTATTCACTATTATGTCCTCTGCGTGCGAACTCTATCTAAATTTCTTTAAATAGACAATAAACAATGTTAATTTCAAGTGATCTCCCAGGTAAGTATGGTCTTGTATTAATTCATTTTCAGGCAGCATCGCGTTCATTGGTCAAAATATTGTACATATATTTTCATATCGGTGATCAATGAACCGGTGTATGCAATTTTTAGCAATAAGTTGTTTTTAATTGGTTGTCTAGCTTGTAATCTTTCTAGATTTTAGGCATGTATGGTAAGTTTGTACAGCGCCCTTGAGGTGATTTTTCACAAAAACGGCGCTATATAAATCGTCCAAATATTAATTTTTACGGTGCTCCAGATTTCATTTCCGGGTTGAATCTTTCCCAAATGAAAGACTAAACCCTTTCACACACTTTTCCACAAATGAATATCTAGTAAATTAACGCAATGTAATTGCACTATATAAGAATAAAACAATACAAGAACAATACGTCAATCCACCAGAAACATAATGGGAAAATATTTCACCGACTCCAGATATTTTCATATCAGAGGGTTCGGCTCTGATGAAATCCTAACTGGTCCGATAAATCCTACTGATCCCTCAATATAAATATTTAAAAAATCTTTCGTAATCCTACATGTATTTAAAATGACCGACTTTTGCATTTTTATGTACAAATTTTTTGACAAATCTAATACGTCTAAATTTTGAATGAGAGAGCTTGGTATAATGCCAGTAGCCGAAATAACAAATGGTAATATTTTTATAGTCTGAGAATGCCAAATTCTTTTAATTTCATTTCCTAAATCTGTATATTTTCTTATTTTTTCAGAAACAGTTTTCTGAATATTACAAGAATTTGGTATAGCGACATCAATGATATAAGTTATTTTCTTAATTTTGTCATGTAAAACTATATCGGGTCTATTATGACTAATTATTCTGTCTGTCAGAATAGTTTTATCATAATAAATTTTATAAAATTCATTTTCTAAAAATGAATTTGGTTCATATTCATAATATGGTACATTACGGCAGTCAATCAAGTTATGTTTAATTACCAAACTTTGGTGAATTATTTTTAAAACTTGATTGTGCCTAAATGTATACTCGGACGGCGCTAATACAGAACATCCCGATATAATATGTTCTATAGTTTCCGGAAAAGCCAAACATTTTCTACATAAATCATCAATTTGATTTGCATCTTTGATGATATGCTTCCTATAATTTTTAGTATTAATGACTCTATCTTGTATGGCAAGCATAAAGCCTTCTATTTCTGCGCTCAACTCTCCAATACTCAACCATTTGTTTGACGAAAATTTGTCAACATATGTTTGGTTGAGATAATTGAAGTGTTTTGCGTGAAGAATTTTATTTGACCAGGAATCTAATAATTCCTGGTTGGTATTTATAAGAATGCTGGCATTCTCGTCGTATAAATTTAATGGTGAAATATTTCTATCTGCCTTGCATATTATTTTGTGCATTTCTGAACTATCAGCTTTCCTATGGAAAAAATTTCTTAGCATTTCTACCTGATTATGTTTTAAAGATGTTATTTTGAGTATTTTATTATTATTATTATTATGGTGTGAGGTTCGTCCGGGTATTGGCGGCAGATGCATCTGTCCCCCAACTGCGTGGTAGGCATAATCGGGAGAGACTTTTCAGAAGTGTTTTTTAACTTTTCTTACGACTCTCTCAGAATTTCAACTTGCACCGCAATGGGAGGGATGAATTCATACGTCCGTCACCTTGGACACACTAACACCAAGAACACTACCCACCCCTCATACATTTTTACTTTCCAGAACTTGCTCTCCTTCCTTTCCTAAAAGACCCTCCACACAGCATCCCCAAAGATGATGTTGAAATTAATTTCCTCAGGGTCTGTTTGCCTGTATGAGGTATGTGTTGTCGGTATATTTTGTGTCTTTATTTTGTAGAGGGTCTAGTTTTGATTGCTGTTTGAGGTTGCGTTGGAATGTGGAGTTTATGTTGGAAAAAGTACAGTAGGTAGTTCCTAGTACAGATTTGGCATAAAGTTGCCTCATTGGACGCTTTTATTATAACCATGGCGATCCACGTTTACGGTACCGTGACGGCAAAAAAGGCAACAAAAATACGTTCCTTATCACTATAATGCTGAACGCCGGCGTAGCGCAACGGTAAGGCGCTTGACTCGCACACCGAAGGTCGCGGGTCCCAGCGTGGAAAATAAATTTTATTTGATTAATTTGTGTTATTTCACAATTTATTCATTTAAAATAATATATAGTATATTTGCGGCACGTTCCAGAGTGGAAGATACTCTCTGTATCGCCCTGGTGTAAGACCACCATTCAGAATTGAAACGTTGCTTGAAATGGCACTAGCCGTGTTTGGTGACCAGATCTGAATAGTAAGGTACTTCCCCACCTTCCTCTTCCCTATCTCCTTCCCCTCCCCACTACCCTCAGCCCCACAACATACCTTAATTGGGGATGCCATAGTCTCACTGGCTTCAGACGGGAGCAGTTGGAACTCTTGTGCGGTATTCATATAAAAAAGCCCTTTCTTATACATTAAATAATGGTGATACAAAAGATGAGACAAACAAAATACGTATGGCTGTTTCCTTCAAAGTTCTATTCTTTGCGATGAGAATTACGATTCATTTTCTTCATACGTGTGAGGGAGATGTATGATAATGATTGTATGTTTACTTTTGTTCACCCTATGTCTCATTTTTGTCTGTTATTAAGAAAGAGCTCCAGCAATATGTGTTTAAAAACAAAAGTAAAACCATCAGCGTATTAACGTTTGACATATTTGAATACACTTTAATACTTTCCTTGTACCTAACCGTATTCGATACTTTCCAAATTATCGTCACGGCAAATAGTATTAGGAGTCTACGAAGTCGTCACGGTGAGAGAGATGCAAGCAAATTATGACCTTTTTTTCCTTTGGAGGAAACAGACCTACGTACATTGTGTATCTCATCTTTTGAAAGAGCTGCAGCATTATTGTATTAAGGACCGCAGGTTTAATATATTTTTGTGCCGTCACAGTACCATAACTGTGAATCGTCTAGTTTTTCATAAATACTTCTTATGTAGGTATAATTATATTAATTATAATAGACAAAATTGTATATATTATTAATAGACAAAATTACGAGAAACAATTTTACTAAAAATTCTGCCTCAATGCAGGTTCGCCTAGTGAGGCAGACTATGCACAACTTAAAATATATATTATGTTGCTTCTATATAACAGTTCTTACCTCCATATCTTTTTTCATTTTTGATACTGCTTTATTGGCATCAATTATTATTATAACATTATTCTTATAACAATGTTATTAACTTACAGATATTTAAATACTAATGCATCATTTATTACCTTATGTTTTTAACTTTGTAAGTAACATGTTATTGTCATTAAAATTATGTTATTATTACTACTGTGTAAAAGAAAAGGAAGAAAATAAAAGGGAATATGTACTTAAAATGTAACCAATACCGACTGTAATATGATATTATATTATGTATTCATATATTTTTGGATGAAATAAAATAATTTTTAAAAATTAAAAAAAAAAAAAACACTCCACATTCCGGAAACGAAGGCACTCCATGTGGAAATTCTGAGCTTTACCACGATAATACGAGTCGTATAAAAGTTATATCATATTATATTATCTTGTGTTGCGTCGTTATTCGTTATGTGCCTAATTCTCTGCAGGCATAATCCTTTAGAGTCGGGAACGAAGGCGTGAATTGGGCCGCGCCCGCCACAACCCGCCCCGATAATTCACCTCTCTGGCGGGAAATATTTTTATGGAGGGCGTGTGGGAAAATGGCCGACTTTCGCCGTTGTTTATGAACACTTGAAGGAAATAAATTATCCCGAGAAAAACACATTTTTTGCAACACTCGGATAACAGTTAGTTATATTATTTTGTGGCGACGGGGCAAGGTTAGAACTAGGAACGTAATATGAGGCGTGGACAAAAAAACTATAAATTAAATTATACTTGTTTTCATTTCAAAGTCTTATTTTGTCATAATTTTAACCTCAAAGCGCAAAAATTGTAAAAAGGTCGATATGTAAGTACTTACCTACTGGATAATGTTTTCATTCGTCGCGTCGGTACATTTCTACGGTAGCCAAGAGGAAAAAAATACATGTTATTATTTTATGTTATACACACTTTTTGATAATGTAGCCGTCAGTTCATTGTTTACGGTCAATTGAACTCGAGTACGAACCGTTGGTTGGTTAAAAATGTTAAATTTATCTCAAATCATAAACAAGGTTTTTTAGAAGGTTAGAAAATAAGATTAGAAATTTAACTTGGTACATTACACGTTGCGGTAACTAACATTTTGAGCTTTGAATATTTAACATAGTGAAAAAATATGTTTAAATTAAGATTTGACGCCAATTTTTGCCAATATTTTTATCTATTAACGACGGTCTTGAAAGGTCTTTACAATATCGTAAGCTTTCAGTAAACTAATAATGAAAATATGAAAAAGAACAAGACACAGAAAAATAAAAAAATAACGATGGCAACTAAGATTTTTTTTACTTTCGCTCCACACAGGAGGCCCTGAGGAACGAATTTCCCTCAGGACCTGTCATTTTTGGGGATGCTGTGTGGAGGGTCTTTTTTGGGAAAGGAAGACGATGATGTTCTGGCAAAGAAAATAATATGAGGTGTGGGTAGGAATCTGGGGGTCAGTGTACCCAGGATGACGGACATATGAATCCATCGCGCCCACTGCGGTGCAAGGCGATAGGTCGAGATATTTTGGCTGGAGAGGTCTAGGTTAGGTCTCCCTCAACCATTCTCTCCCGATCTGACCCGCCGCGTACAAGATGGGTAAACGCATTGGCCGCTAAGACCTGGACAGGTCTCACCCCGTGAACTCGTGCACAACAACCTGCTAAGTCAACAAACGTAGTGAACCACTGACGGGGTGACCTATGGCAGCGGTGTTCACCAGCCGCAGGTGCATACCAGCCTCCCAAATTGCGACCTTTAGTGTGTCTTCTTCTTACCCATAATATTTTCGATTAGATTATTAGTTTTATCTTCGTTTTCAAAGATTTTTTTTACTTAAAACATTATTCCATCTCATTTTTCTGACTTAACTCATTATTAAATTTGGTCATAATTTAAAAAAAAAAGAATTCTCTCAAAATTCACATAAAAATATTCATATTTTTAATTCGTTCCTACCTGTGAAATGTATATTTTTATAACTGTGACACCCCTAAGCCGGTGATTTTAAAAGAGGGTGTAGCCAAAACCTACGTTGTTTTTACGAACTTGATTGTTATGAATAATTATACTAAATTATTTAGAGTAAAGTTGTAAACTTTTACCATAAAAGTATTAATCATATCTCCACGGTAAAATAATTCATTTAAATACTCTACTACTCAAACAGTACCTAAGGAAATAAAAATTAAAAACAACAAAGTTAACGAACTAATAAAAAGCCCTCAAGGTTTTTTAATATTATTTTTGAGCGAAAACCGCTGTAAATGATTCGACTGATTAAACAACAATTATTATCGGCGAGTCCATCAAATTTAAGCATTAATGCCTTATAATTCTATGGTACCTTTTTAAGTTTGACAATATTTATTTATTTTACCGGACTATTTGTTATAAAATTAATGCGCGCACCAGTAGTAAGTTTTGTATGTAGGTATCGGCTAACTTATTTCACGCGTTTTATAAGCTTTTATCACAAAGGAGAAATCTTTTTATTTGCTAAATTTTGGGGAGCCAATAGGCATAAAGTCATTTGATTTAATCAAATCCAATAAATTTAGTTACAAATATCCTTATAAAAATATTGTTTTGTGGGGAAAAATACCACTTTTTATACCACTTTTATTGAGCTTGGCAAAATAACAAGAAAATGAATAGGTGGGTAATTCATCTAAGTCGGTGCATAGGTGCGTGTGTGATTTGAAATTGTGTTGCTGCGTAATGCATAAAATAGACAAGTGATAGAGTAGGTACCAATGCTTATGAAATATGTATTTATATTGTCTTTTGACAGATTCACCTTTCAGGTCAATTCAAATAAACACATGTTTATTAAAAAGTTTAAGCGTGGAGAAGATACGAGTTTGCAAGCAGAGGATACTATATTACAGCATAAACATTTTGGTGGCGGGTTTAGGTACCGCCCGGAAACCATTTATAGGATAAACAACACCGCTGCTCTTGGTCACCCGAGTGATTCGCTGGGGTGCTCGGGTTGATAGGGTGAGGATTGTCTAGGTGTTGGCGACGGATGCGTCTGCCCTCCTACTGCGTGGCGGACCGGATTTGGAGAGACTGGTTGAGGGAGACCTTTTTACTTTTCTAGCAGAACTCTCACGAACGTCTCACACAGTGTGAGGGATTAAGTCGTACAACCGTCACTCATAGATAGACTGACCCGCAGATTCTTACCCACCACGTATACCTTTTTCCTTCCCATATCTTCGTTTCCATCCTTTACATTAAAAAAAATCTCTACATCATCCCCAAAGACGACATATACCCTGAGGAAAAAATATACTCCGAACCTCTTGTTTCAAACTTTGTAAAAAATGCCATTTTCTTAAAAGCCTGTGAGATTCACAAATCCTAAAATTAGTTTATTATCCCACGATTTTTCAAGGGTCTGCGCTAGTAATTTTTTTTACATTAGCTCTACACACGATCTTAGGAGATGCTGTGTGGGGATTTTTTAAGGAAAGGAAGTAGAGGAGTTGTGGGAAGGAAATAGATATGAGGGGTGGGTAGGAATCTGGGGGTCAGTGTGTCCAGAAGTGACGGACGTATGAATCCATCCCTTCAACTGCGGTGCAAGGCGAAGAGTCAAAGTTACTGTAGAGGTCAAAAGACCTCCTCAACCAGTCTCTCTCAATCCATCCCGCCACGCAGCAGATGGGCAGACATAAAGCTCACCCTACGAACCCGGGCACCCCTGCTTGAGTCACCAAACGTAGCGAACCACTTGGTTGACCTATGGCAGAGGTGTTTGTTATTCAATAAATGGTTCCCGGATCGGTAGTACCCACACCCGCCTCCCAAATTTATAATGTATACAATAATAACTTCTCTTTTCCAATAACTCTTTAACTTCTTTACCTTATTCTTATAATCCAAAATAACAACATAAACTCTCTTATTGTAGAAGAATCTGTGTGCATATTAAATTAGTGAATATTTTCAACCAATATTAATGAATGTAATCTGAAAACTGTAAACTTCACCCGCCATAACACAGGGTCATCCCTAGCATGGAGGGTGAAATATCATAAAAAAAACTATTTGTACTTAAATAAATAAATAAATAACAATGAAGATAATCAAGTTTGATTGTTTTTTATATTCTTTCCAGGCTCTGAATGGCTTCCTGATGATCCTAACATGTGAAGGGGAGGTGTTCTTCGCAACACACAGTATTGAGAGTTACCTAGGATTTCACCAAGTAAGTTATAATTCATCAATTATATAATTCTTTTCGTGTACCAAAACATTTCTATTATTAGTGAATCTTACATCACCACGAATATAGGTAATAGACATAAAAAATCACTTGGCAAACAAAGTTTATAAATTTTATAAAGAAAAAAAAATCAAAGAAAATAGTCACAAATAATCTAAGCAATAAAATAGGAAAAGTTTCATAAATGCGTACATAATTTTGTAGTAAAAATATTGTATTTAGAAGTTTACGCTTCTATTTTTAAAAAGTAATTAACACTCTGTTTTAATTCGACTCAAGCGAAACGATAGGAAAAGCTAAAATTTATCTTAAGCACTTTTTTGATATTCATAATGGAAACCGATTCGTTGTAAAGATTAATCAAAAATAGGTTTTTAATTTATTTTTTTATGATAGTATAAAAGTTTTTATTACCCATATTACTCAACTTATTTTTCCATCAAATTATATTATACCAAAGGTTTTTATTGTCCAAAGTATTTGAATAATTTTACTGTCAAATTTTATTGTTTTAAAGGTTTTTATTATCCAAAGTACTTAAATAATTTTCCTTTAAAATTTTGTGCATTTCAAGGTTTTTATTATCCTAAGTATTTTCATTATTTTACCATCCAATTTCATGTTTTTAAAGGTTTCTATTATCCAAAATACTGCTATTATTTTACCATCAAATGTTACTGTTTTAAATATTTTTTATTATCCAAACTCTTTGAATTATTTTACCATCAAATTTTGTGGTTTAAAAGGATTCTATTTTATTATCCAAAGTATTCTAATTATTCTACCATGAAATTTTATGTTTTTAAAGGATTTTATTATCCAAAGTATTTGAATAATTTTACTCTCAATTTTTACTCCTATATTACTCCTAATTTACCACCACTAGCAAAATGTGTGAACTTTGTTTGGATCAACTTATGTATCTTCACAACCGCAACATGATCACTCAACTTAATATTGATACAGAAACATTTAACAACTCAGAACACACTTTTGACAAAGCGACAGATTGTAATTTTCTGTTCACAGAAAAACACAACTTAAACATAATATCCCAAAATATTAGAAGTATTCGAAAGAACTTCGATAATTTCTCGATCCTCTTAAACGAAATAAACATAAGCTTCGACATTATTATCTTGACTGAATGCTGGTTAGATGACTCGTACACAAACCTAAACTTAAAGGACTATACAACTCTCCATTCCACAAAACATCTAAATCAAAACGACGGTATAGTAATCTTTGTCAAAGATTCACTAAACTCATCAATAACAGAAATCAACCTAATCGAAGCAAACTGCATCCAAATCTCCCTCGGACCAGACATCTCCATATTTGCCGTCTACAGACCCCCATGCTATAACAATCTCTCACCTTTCTTCATCTCCTTAAATAGACTTCTCGAAAAAAATAAAAAAACACAACAATTAATTATTGCAGGGGATATGAATATCAACTTACTAAACGGGCAACCAATAACCACAGAATACTTAAGTCTACTTACTCACTATGGATTAAATTCGACAATCAACTCACCAACAAGAATTACGTCAAACTCTGAATCCTGTATTGACCATATATTTGTTAAAACTAGGAAAAAAACATCATCATCAATAATTCGAACAACGGTCACAGATCATTTCACTACTACACTAAGCATACATCTTAACAAGAAACAAAAAGATGAAAAAAACTACCCCGTACAAGACAAAATCAATTTTAAATCCCTAATAGAGGACATACATAATGAATCTTGGTCAAATGTACTAAATGAACCCGATCCAAACAACGCGCTGGACAAATTTATGACCACAGTTGGAACCTATATTGCTAAATATACAACAAAAAATACCCCGATAAACTACTCACATAAAGAAAAAAAAATAACACCCTGGATCACGAAAGGTTTAGTAAACAGCATTCATAAAAGAGACACAATGCACATGCAAGTACGCAAAAACCCATATGATGACAAACTAAAAAATAATTACCTGCTATACAGAAACCTTTGTAATAAATTAATCAAACAAGCCAAATACAAGTACTACAAAAAAGAAATAAAATCCGCCAAAAATGATCCCAAAAAAATCTGGAAAATCGTCAAAGATATTACTTTCTCCAATACGAAAAAAGACTCGAAGATCAAAGCACTGTTAATAAATGGAAACAAAACCCTTACAAAAAATGAACCTGGTAACATAGCTAATTTTATTAACTCCCAATTTGCAAAAGTTGGATCTAACTTGGCTGAAAAAATTCTTTTAAAAAACGGCACAACAGAAGACTCTTTAACCAAACTATCCTCTACCATGCAACCAAATCATTCGTTTTATGCTCACAAAATAAGTACAAAGGAAATATCGGATTTAATTATTTCTCTCAAACCAAATTGCGCTGTGGGCCCAGATAACCTCTCCAATCATATACTGATTAGTCTCCGAGAACATATACTTATACCACTTCAACATATTTTCAACCAAAGTTTCAACCTCGGCTTTGTCCCCGATCATCTAAAAATAGGTTGTATTACTCCAATACATAAATCGGGAGACAAAACGCTGATCTTAAATTACAGACCAATCACTCTCCTAAATTCGCTATCGAAACTACTAGAAAAAACTATGAAAAAAAGACTGCTCGCATACCTTGACAAACACAAACTGATCTCCACCCGTCAATTCGGGTTTCGAACGAAAATGGGAACAGAAGACGCCTTATCGGAACTAACCACCTACATAGTGAAAAACCTAGATGGCGGTTCAAAGGTGTTAGGAGTGTTCTTAGACCTAGCAAAAGCTTTCGACACCATCTCACACAAATTACTCCAACAAAAACTCAAAAACATTGGCATAACAGGTCCACCACTAAAATGGTTCATCAGCTACATTGAAAATAGACAACAAATTGTAAAAATCAATAATCAAGAAAGTGACAAAGTAGGCACCAGGTATGGAGTACCCCAAGGCAGCGTCTTAGGTCCCATACTGTTTCTCATCTACATTAACAGTCTAACGGAGATAAGCCTAGGGAACATAGAGTACAAAGTAATCAGTTATGCAGATGACACTGTAATCTTATTCAAAGCCCAATCATGGGAAAACGTCTTCAAAAACACGGAAGCAGGGATGACTGAAGTAAATAACTGGCTAATAAATAATCTACTGACACTAAATATTTCTAAAACAAAATACTTAACTTTCAGTAAAACATTAGCTGGTCAGCCAGATAGTCGCCCACAACTACATCTTCACCCCTGCACAGTTACCTCGTTAACTAACTCACGCTGTGTTTGTCACAAAATTGATTATGCGCAAAATATTAAATATCTCGGTTTAACTGTTGACAATAACTTAAAATGGGATCTCCAAATTAACCTAATTACAAAAAAAATACGGAAACTCTCTTACATCTTCAAAACAATTCGAAATATTATGTCACTACCTCAGCTAAAAAATATATATTATGCACTCTGTCAAAGTATTCTAATGTATGGTATTTCAGTATGGGGAGCAGCAGCAGAGACTCACCTCAAACCACTTAAAATTAATCATAAAACAATAATCAGAATTATGTTTAGAAAGCCTTATCAACATCCGACAGAACAGCTAATGATCAACAATAACCTATTAGACATAAATAAACTATACATAAAGAAGATCATCTACAAAAACTGCATAAAAATATCACCACACTTCATAACTCACTCGCAAAACACAAGAGCAAACACACACAATCAATTACAAGTACCACATATCAAATCAAATTTTGCAAAAAAACATGAATCTTACTTGGCACCATATATATTCAATAAGTTTGTAGCCCAAACAAAGACCTACGTCGCATCTAATAATTTGAATTGGGTTTTCAAAAGATTTTTAAACTGGTTGAATGTCAAAGAAAGAAGAGAGATAAGTAATATTCTTAATATCTAATATTATATATTTTCTTTTATTCTACTCTGTTTTTAAATTCTGATATCCTCTTATTTTATTATTATTATTTTTACTATAATATATATATTTCTTTTTTTATTTTATTTTTACCACTTACTTGTTTTTATGTAATTAAAAATTGTTAGTTACCAGCCTCAGAACAGACTCTGTCTAGTGAGGAGGGTAAGGAAAAAAAACTGATGTACATAACTAATTATAAATAAACGCCCGGGTTGCCGGCACTGAAATTGAAATTGAAGTATTGCATGTAGGACGTGTGAGTAAATGACGATTGCTTACATACTTAAACATAATCATTTTTTAAAATATCTATTTCGTTAACTGAAGTCAGTTGAATAAAATTAATTGTTTTTCAAGCATTCGGAAATAACACAGATGAATCACTCATAAAATCTGAGTCGTGTTATTTACAGTAAAGGCTAGCTTAATTTTTTCTACGTCATTCAGTAGTGGTTATTTTAAAATTATTGTAGCTTTAAAAACGTATCGACTACGCAATCATTGTAGTGTTCTTTCGTCGCAACCGGCAATCTTCTATAATAAACCATGTAATACAGTATTAAGTGTATTACCTGTACTTTAAAACGACATTAAACACCTGCGCTTTGGTTACAAAGTCGCTCGCAGTTCGCAGTGTCACCATTCCACTATTCTTACTTACCATTTCATCACCTCAGTTGAAGAAGGTTCTAACTGACATTTTTTTGAAAAATGACCTTGTAATGCTAAACTATTTATTTTGCTCATTTTTATAAATATAATAATTGTCAGAACCATGTGTGTTGTATTTCCGTAGATAGTTGTGGAAAGAAATTCTAATAAAATCAAACTCCATTTATTTTACAAGATCGTATCATCACTTAGGGGATATTTCACTACCTCCTAAGAGCTTATCCATACAATAACGAATGTTAATGAATAAACAAATAAATACCCGCAACAGGTAAAAAAACTCGGCAAAATTAATCTATATATAGCCACTATTCATCTGAGGTTTCGAAGTTTGCAAAGACGAATTTTCGTAATCTATTTAACAATTTTTGATTTTGATGTTCAATCTTGTGTAAAGAATTTTAGTTTATCATATTTTAATGAAAAATATTTATATAAGACGTGTTCCTAGCTTGGAATTGCATTAGGGAAGTGTAGTAAGAACCTTGTGCAATGAATTATTATACCCTAGCTGGTTGCACATGGTTCTATCTGTATGTTCTAAATATTTTCCATTAAAATATTTTCATCTAAAAAACATTTCACAATATTCAACCTCAAAATCAGAAATTGGTAAATAGATAATCAGATATTGTCTTTGCAAACTTTGACATCTCATATCTCAGAACAAGGTAAAGTGAAGTTAGAACCCTGTCCAACTGAAGTGACGATTTGGAAGTTGAATTCAAAATGTTCCTAAGAAATTTTACTGATCTATGTAGTTTTTTCTGCTAAAGACGTGTGTAATTTAGACACATCATAATAACCACAGCATGGGTGTAATTTAAAACTTTATTTAGGTTAACGACTCTGATTTTGTCAACTACGTCTTTGATACGAGTGAAAATGATAAGTATATCCACTAGGGGTGTGTCATACATTTTTTATAATATTCCAATGTCTTCCGTGGGTACAAAGTGGTGTAGGAACAATGATTTTTCGAAGTTGGCAATATGTACAGAACGACAATACTGGCGCAAAATAAATTGAGCACGGAATCACAGCAGAGGACTGCGGGTTTCTAAAATACAAAATCATTCCGTTTTGACCACTTCGAAAAATCATGGTTCTTACATACCCCCCTACCGATCACGTCGGGGTCACCAACTAACAGATGGATTCAATGTTTATTAATGTACGAAATAAAAGGTTGACTTGTTCACACGAATAACTTTTTTAATCGAGATGTTACACAGATGTTAGAAAAAATATTCATTACAAATGTTTTTTGATGTTTAAAATGTACGCATTACGAAATTTTGAATAAAGTCAACGTAGTATTTCTCGTCCAAAAATAATAAGCACGCACAATGTAACAGAATCAGTAATTTTGTCTTTGAAGCTTTTATTGTTTATTGCGGTATTTTAAATAGATGACATAGTTATCTATGTCCTAATACAATCCTAATATATACTCCTAAAATAACATATCTATTCCAAATCAATCACACATCTTCGCAATTTAATTTTAAATGCCTTTATGCTCTCTTCCAATTTTATTTCTTCCGGTAATTCTCCAAATATCTTCAATGCTCCGTACATCAATGACTTTTGACTCTGTATTTTTTCCTGGAGGGGAGTCTTAGTTTATTTCTTTTCTTCGTTTCATGTGTATTTTTGCTTTGTAGTTTATAATTTTTTCTTAAGAATTCAATAGCCGTATGGCCATTGATTATTCGTAGATTAACAATATAGTATTGAAGTAAGTAATTTATTTAAATGACAAGATATTTAACTCCTTCAACATTTTCTTCACTGAAGTTACCGTGACGATCTACGATTACGGTACAGTGATGGCAGCAAAATAATTCTGCAGCTCTTTCAAAGTATGAGATACACAATGTACGTAGGCCTGTTTCCTACAAATGAAAAAAAAAATCATTTTCTTACATCTCTCTCACACACCGCACCGTCACGTCTCCGTAGACATCTACAATTCTACTAGCCGATAATTTTAAAAGTGTGGTAAAAGTAATAAAAGCGCTCATTATTTGATTAATTTTTGGGTTATTATGCCGTATTTCGCTTCCTTCTTCTTTAGCCAACGTTTCTGATAGCGTTAGTGTCCGAAAATTATGCCATTCATTGCATTTCTAAATTACTTACTTACATAATACAATCCGCAAAGAAGTAAAAACGTCATAGATATGGTAGACGTAAATACTCGTAATTCGAAAGCAACACAGTTACGAGCTCCTTGTCTGAGCCGATTCGGTTCTGATTCGGTCTTTGTCTTGTAATAGCGCCTTGAGTTTCAGTGATAATTTATCCAATGGATTATTTATCGATCTGGGTATCAGTAAGAGCCCATATTAAAATACCTCTTGATTCATGAATGGGGTGTCGGCCAGTATCACACAGGGAGGGATATATACGAACCGGTCAGAAATATCCAGCAGGACCGCATTAGAAACACTGCCGAATTAAATTCTCAGGGGTAAAATAGGTAATGATTGGCCGCTAAGGAAATTTTGACTTTGAATTGTTGTAGGTGTGGTCCTACCCAATTACAAAATAATTGCATAATATTTAATTAACTAGCGAGTTCCCAGCATGCGTTGCAATGCCACTTAATTAAATTGTTTCTCCCTGCGTGTCCTTTCCCATTCATCCCGTCCCCCTTCCCCTCCTATGTCTCCCTTCCTCTCACGCGTTCCTCCTCCACCTTCACCGCCTTCCCTCTCCCCTCTCCCGCTTCCTCATCACGCGTCCCCCCTCCAGTGTTCTCCTTCTCTCTCCAGCCTTCCATACATTCAGTCCCGGTGCATTTAGTTTGCAATCAGCTCGCGTGCCACCTATTGCAATTTTTTTATACAAAATTCATAATGCCAGAGCTCACCAGTAGTATATATAGAAACCGCATGAGGGACAAACAAAGAAACATTAATATTTATGTATTAGATTTAGATTTTATTTTTATGTAGGGGAAGGGGGGGCAAAGTGGAAGGGGCGTGCAAAGTGGAAAGTTCACATAAAACAAAAAATAGCTACTTCCCCCCTCGCTATGCTCACTTACCGCAATTATCATGTCGCCCTTGTACCCCTGGAAAAATTTAGTGCAGCTGCGGCGACCCAGCGTGGTGTACCTATATGTTGAGTGATTTGTGCAGATTCCTTACGAAAACATTCAAACTTCAACGGTTGATTTTTTTATTGAAAGGTAAGGATTTAGTTATATGCTGTATATTAATATTGTTTAAATTTTAATACGTCTTTGATATTTTGATATGATTTTTCGATAAATTATTTTTTTGTTCCCTTCATACCATTAGGGCAAAGTGGAAAGTTGTATGTGAGGGCAAAATGGAAACCTTTACACTTTGCCCGCGCTCGTGATTTCTAAGAGATATCCAGTTTTACTCTAACATAACTATATTTTTTGTATGAAGATGGTAAATAAATATATCAAGCGAAGCAATCAGGGTTCATGGATCGAATAAAATATAAGAAGATCCATGGATGAATCGAAGACTACTTATATGGCATGCCTCTTGGAACACTGCAACGTCATTGGTAAAGTAATTTTCTGAAGCTCTAGAAATGCTTATATGTGAACACGCCACAGAACTCGATAGATAGTTGTTTCTAAGAAAATATAAAAATGAGAAAATGGAACAGAAAAAGAAAATTCTTCAAACCAAAAAAAAATCAGCAAGAAAGAAAAGAAAAGAAAGTCAAAGGGAAAATTAATTTTCCACCTCGGCCCGGCATATCAAAACAACAAAATTTGACACTTAGCATGTTTTGCAAACAAATTTACATTGATCCTCCAACTGAAGAATGGATTCAATGTAATGTCTACCAAGAATGGGCACATGAACTGTGTGTCGATATTGATAATGATGGAAAATGTGCCTGCTTTAATTGCCAATCCCATTAGAGGAAACGTGCTATCGTATTCTTTATTTTATTGTTCTATATTATATGTTTCCACTATAGCCTTTCCAAGTTTCCATTTTGCCCTCCTATGCGGGCAAAGTGGAAAAAAGTTACGTTTTCAAAACTGGGTCTCCATTACCAAAACTGTTCTCTTTTATTATTTTTTTTTTCAATTACCAAAAATATGTTAGTTCCTTATTTTAATAAACTTTTAAAGACTAAAAAAACTTACATTTTCTTAATTAATCTGTACACTGAAGTTAAGTTTTCCACTTTGCCCCCCCCCCCCCCTTCCCCTATTAGAGATTACCTATTAAATCATTCCATCAAGTATCAAATGATCTGAGTATTATACCATTTATACCATACATAAGTGTCATTTTTTGAATAAATATACCTAAAAATGTTCAGTAATTGCCCATTTGTTCGTGATTAGTGAGTGCCTACCTTAGCGAGTATTCGACTGTAGCAAAAAAAACATCAATTAAACACCGAGAAGATGGTACACACTTCTCTATTTCGTTTTGTTATTATTAATACTAAGTAAACATTAAGAAAATATAAGAAATAAATCCAAAATTTAAAAAATTTCGACGCGCTTCAAAAATCTGATTTCATTTTTCAATAATGTCGCTTTTTCTGACGACCTAGTGCTCATAGTGTGTCGTTTCACATTGAAATAATGAAGATATCTGTTAAGATTTCGATAAATTATTTACATACGTCAATGAGAAAACGACAGTGAAATTGAGAGTGGGCAATCACCAGTTGCGAGCAATCACTAGTTGCGGCCGTTGCGGGCAATCAATTGTATTGTTTACCCTATACTTTTCACAGCTTATTGATATTTTATGCTATTTACTTTATAGGGAAAAATTTTTGACGATCCGCCATAACTATACTAAAATTACATTAGGTAATATATATATTTTTCTATGATTTAAGAGTTGTTTTATGAAATCTTTATATTATAATTACGGGAACGTGGGAAAAGCAAGGTTCGTTTTATAAGTTAATGAATGATGACGAAATTACAGAATTTAGGTTAGCCATTTTGACAGCTGGAAATTTGAATAAATTATCAATTAAACAATGGATAGTTGCCTACGGTTGTGATTCATATTTTTATAATTTAGTAGTATTCACGCCATGTTTTGGCTTTCCAGTCAGCATATTATTTATGATGTCTTATCGTAAAATGTAAAGTCCCGTTCCGCGGTAAATGAAATTTCAGAATTTGGATCTTTGTTTTGAGTACGTAAACGCGATGTTTAAGTTATTTAATTATTGTCATATCCTGTAATTGCTTTTATCATAGTTTTAAACTATTATGGAATTTGATAATATTTAAAAATATATAATTTGACAATAATTTGTAAAAATTATAATTTCAAACCAAATTTAGCACCCGAACGGGAATATCGCCTCAAAAGGTATTTGTTAACTCAAATACAAATACAGAAATAACCTTAGAAAAAAAATCTCACACTATTTTATAATATAGACAGCAATTATTGTGATAATTATTATTATTTTTTTAAACTATTTTGCACTATTTGCTATATATATATGATGACATATAAAAGTAAAAAATAAAAATGTTAAATAAATACATTTTCAAGTCCATAAATTCAAATTACCAACGACCGATTTAAGTTGTTAACACAAATTAAAATTATGTTATTTAAAATTTAAAGTATCTAAATTAAAATTGCTACTCAAAAATATGCTCTTTTTATGTTATCTATATATATATTTTTAATTTATTTTTCATTATATGAACTCAGTAGGATGGGAAAGATTATTTTTGAAATAATTATAATTAACTGCTCAAAAAAACGCCAATCATGCAAAATTGAATTTTAATTCTAGACCAACAAGTATACTGTATTTTATTTTTCATGATTATTTCAAAATCGCAAATGTTTAGGGCCCACCCTATATCATAATTTAAATCAAAAATAAATAAAATAGCAATATATCATGATTTCAGACTAAAAAAAATAAAATAGCACATATTCTTAGGTAGATAATAGATATGTATAATACCTTTTGATTAAAAAATAATAATTCAGAGTGGTTGGCTATTTTGGCCTCAAATTTAAATAGGTTTTGTATGTAAAGGCCGAGCATTCCGAATTTCTACCGTTTTATAACATATTTCTCTTGAAACCTTTAAGTTTCTAAAAAAATTATGTTATTTTTTAAGATAATATATATTTGCCATGCCGAAACGGTAATTATATGAAATTCCCTCAATTAAAAAAAATCGCAAAGTTGCTCCGAAAATTATTATAAACACTTTTTTCTATTATTTTATAAGCTATATGTATGAAGAAATTCACAGTGATTCTTTGAATGCTATTTAATTAAACTACTGAAGATGTCTTCAGTGAAATGTTGGGTCGTGTTTTATTAAACATTTTCACAATTTTCGTTTAATCATTATCGTTTTTAATATTAGCGCGCTCTTCCATTCGTATGTACATACCTCCCCTTCTTCTTCTTTGGGGTATTTCCACAAACGAAGAATTCTGCTAATGTCGGAATATTTAAAGATCATTTTTCTAATTTTAATCAGCCCACTAAAAATGTTTATTTTTTTATGTTTTCATTCAATATTATTGATTTAAAAAACGATCTAAAACTGACAAAATCAAAACGGCCCGTGGTTGGCAAATCGTATTGTGACGTCACAAGCGTCGCTCAGCTTGGCCAGCATAAATAAACACTATAAGTGAGCGTCCACGCTCATGACGTCATACGATAGCCCACCCCAAAACATCGTTTTAGCGGTAATTCAAAAATGGGAAACTTTGACTCGCTGTAGAAAATGTATTCGTCAACATAAAAATAAAATAAAAATGCTGTAATCATCGCAAATTTTTTATGTAATAAAAAACGTGGAAATACACCATTGTCTAGTTTTAAAATCTCACCCAGTGCCTTGTGCCTTGTGCCGAGTCCGTCTCGTCGATTGGCCCCGCAGTCTGTTAGTAATGGACCAATAAATCTGTAACAATCACCAGAGTCCCGCTGGATGGCTATATCATCTCCACCACACATACATCTTCCATACACAAGACTTTAATTGTGTTTATTTGTTCGCCCATGCGGCGTAAGGTTACACAGGGGGGTAGCCGTGTTTCTTGCAACGTATAATTCAGTTCTGCGGTGTTTGAGTACGCCACTGTTTTGTTTATTAAGTTCATTGCGTATTTAAGCAGAAAGTAGCTTTATTTGATTAACTTTTGGGGTGTTTATGTAGGTAACTATTGATGAGTGACGTGCATCGGTCTACTATTCTAAGGTAGACTGGGAGGAAGTTCGGTTATGCATTGAATATAGTAAATTATTGCTGGTTTTATTAACACAATTGTAATAATAGAAATAATACAACATTAAAAAAAATGTTTTTCGTAAGGTAGGCACAGCTATCAGCTATGCCACTACTTTTTTCAATTTTTAAATAATTTTTTTAAATCCGAAATGCAAACATTCCTTGATTACCTACGAATACCTGAACACTTGTTTTTCCAAATTCTCTTTCCGCCCATTTTTTTCTTAAGGTGATCCAGTCCTTGAAAAATTTGATATCGGAATCCCCGCCCCTTTTTGGAGGTATTTTAAAATACTTGACGAGACTTGAGTAGACGCTTTTGAAAAGGTTGGAGAAAGTATTTAACAATTGACAATATTCCTTGTGCAATGAGGGAGGACTTAGGCTTTGGCTAGGATTAAACCCGCGAAACCTGTTTTATATTTGTAAAATTGACAAAGATTTATCTTCTGTATTATTTATTGCTTCGAGTAAGGTTAAGCAAATTGAAAAATATGTTGGCCGTATGATAATGCAAACCATTCCACTTGAATGAGTCATAACCATTATACCTAAGGTTGGTTTTGTATTTTTTTGTTAGTTAGTTGTTCACAGAGCCAATCTTCATCCGAATACTTTGCAACTTAAAAAAACAATTTAACGTTTTTTTACCTATCTTAAACTGATAAAGTTTACGTGTATCGTATCTTTATGTGTATCTAAAAAGTGCCTTATGTATTTACATTATTTGGTGAGCGCACTTCAAAGAAGAAAACCACAAAAAATGTGTTCTAATGTTTATACAAAAATTACGAGAGTAACTAAGTAACAATATTTTTGGTAAACTTGAGGCATAAAACAGAGTGGAAGATACTCTCAGTGTCGCAATTTTTTACATTAGCTCCACATAGGAGGCCCTGAGGAAAATAATTCCCCTCATCTTTGGGGCTGCTGTGTGGAAGGTCTTTTTAGGAAAGGAAGGGGAGGAAGTTATGGGAAGGAAAAATATATGAGGGGTGGGTAGAAATCTGTGAATCAGTGTGTCCTTCTCACAGCGGTGCAAAGCGGTGTTTCTGCTGGAGAGGTCAAAATGTCAACCAGTCTCTCCCGATTCGGCCTGCCACACACATTACTTACGTAAGTTTTGGGTATCATGCCTGTTGTCATGTAGGTAGGTCCTGCATAGAGTAAAATAAATACCTACTCTTCTATATTAATTGTTTTTGTGTTTAATTCGTATAGCTCTTTTCGTTTTTTTGTTTTTAATTTAATTTAAATTATATTTGATAATGTTATAATCAAGTTCTGCAAGTATTTCATTATGTATTTTTTTAGCTGTTTCGGTTAACAATTTTTTTAACTTTACCATTTTCAAACTGTACAAAAAAAACTCTTCTCTTATTCTGAGCAATAAAGTTACTTGTTGCTTGATTTAATTGATCGTGTCATGTCTTCCTCGGATGTCCTCGACTTCTTCTAGCAATATAATGTCTTCCACGTCATATAATGTCTTTACACTCCTTCGTTCATCCGTTCTATTTTGATAAGAAAGTTAAAGCAATATTTTTTCAATCAATAAAGTTTGAGATTTCGAAATGGATTTTCGACAGCATATCAAACTTGAATCTATTGTTTCAAGTGGAGTAATGACCCTCTGTGATGCTGCGGTAAATCTCTCCTGGACCTCGAACATGGCTACTTTAATGTTACTTGGTAGATAACAAAGCCAACCCACGTGAGTTTCACTGACCGGACACTGTTTGTGGGCGGAAGCATTATACGTCAGCCCATATTTGAAGTTCAGTGTAAATTTAGTTTTATTGATTGTCGATCGGATATTATAAGTCAAGTCCAGTGGCATTTTTAATTTTGATTTCTGGTTAGATCAGCTATTTTCTATTTTAACATCCTCGGCTCTAAATTGTGGAAGTATGTAGATATTAGGTATGTTGGTTTTTTGTTGGGTATTTATTTTTTTATGAACGTGTGCTTTCAGATTAACACTTATCTACCCAAAATTTATGAGAAGATAGATAAAGTTCTTGCCGATATATTTTTAAATTATATTATATATTTATAGATTATAGAAGATATTATTGAACTGTAACGCACAAGTACGTAAAAATAATTTTGGCAAAACACATTTTGAAATCGTTAAAATTTAATTCATGCGCGCCCCTACGATAGTTCGAGAATGCAAGAAATTTTGGACTATCAAATATACCATTTAGAATTTTATAAAGATGTGCCGAGTCAGTGAAAATACTTCTGTCCGACAATTAAAGCACATTCATATCATTTAAATTTTCATATAATTCCTGGAATACCCATTTTAAAACTTAGAAAACGTAAGAGTTTCATATGCATTCTTTCAATAGCTTGTACGTGAATATTGTAAGGTGGATTCCAGATGGGAGAATTGTTGATTTCTGGCAAAGGCAAAATATATCTAACTAGCTGACCCGACGGACTTCGTACCGCCTCAGAATCAATAACTGTTGAATTAAATTCAGTTTTTTTAATTAATTAAAAATTACACAATAAAGCAATCATCAATGGGCAACTGTCCGTGTTTTGTTTTTGTCAATATCAGAGATGGCATTGTGCACGGATTTATATTTTTTGTGATTTTCTTATTTTTCCACTTACTTACGGGAATTTTGGATTTTTGGGTATGGGTGCCGCCGCCCCAGGAACCATTTATTGGATAACCAACACTTCTGTCATACGTCATCCATATGTCACCCGAAGTGATTCGCTATGTTTGGTGATTTAGCAGGGGTGCCCGGGTTTATGGGGTGAAGTTTGTCCGGGTCTTGGCGGTGGATGCGTCTACCCACCGCTTCATGATGGGCCGGATCGAGAGAAACTTTTGACCTTTCCAGCTGAACTCTCTCGACCCATCGCCTTGCACCGCAGTTGGAGGGATGAATTCATACTTCCGTCACTTCCGGACACACTGACCCCAGATTCCTACCCACCCCTCATACTTTTTTCTTTCTCATAACTTCCTTTCCTTAAAAATACCCTCCACACAGCTTCTCCTAAGATGACATAGGTCCTGGAGAAAATAATTTTCTTCGGGGCCTCATGTATGAGCTGATTGAAAAAAATTGCTTTTCATTTTCTTTGTACGTGTGAGGGATTTTTATTATAATTATTGTATCTTTCCCTTGGATGGGTGCAGACTTACGTTCACCGCTTGTCTCATTTTCGGCTATTGATACTTAGTGTGTAAGAAAGAGGGGCAGCATTACACGATTAAGAACAAATGAAAAACAATTAGCGCATTGACATTTGAAATTTTTGAATTTTTGAAATTTACACACATTTCAAAATTAAAGGTACTTATCACAAAATGCCCGCTGCTCTTTCAAATATGAGAATTCGTTCCATACAAAATGTATGGGGAAAAGAATTTTCTTAATAACTATATTTTTCGTTAATTTTTGTGATGTTTTAATAGTTATTATCCTTTCCGGGGCGAAGACAAATCCAATAAATCAAAGATCATCAAAATCGGCCCGGCCGTTCTCGAGTTATAAATAGTGTAACTAACCCGACTTTGTTTTATATGTTAAGATATTTTGTTGCACTTAATATTGTTGAAATTTATATTTAGCCTAGTTATAAATCCCAACATTCCCACGCCCTTGTTAGAAATTTCCAATATGTGGTCAATAATTCTATCGAAAATTGGTGTTCCTTTTAAGAGCATTGTTATCAATGTTGTAATTAAAGATCTTTGGATTTTTATTCGAGGCAATTTGAGATATAAGTAAAGCCTATTTCTATTGCACCAAATTAACAATTTGTTGACATTATCTTGAAGAATATTACAATGATAATTTTTTTTTTACATGAATACCGCACAAGAGTCCCAACTGCTCCGGTCTGGAGTCAGTAAGACTATAGCATCCCCAATTGGGGTATGTTGTGAGGCTGAAGGTAGTGGTGAGGGGACGGAGATAGGGAAGAGGAAGGTGGGGAAGTATCTGGCTATTCAGATCTGGTCACCAAACACGTCTAAAGCCATTTCAAGAAACGTTTTAATTCTGATTGGTGGTCTTACACCAGCGCGATACTGAGAGTATCTTCCACTCAGGAACGTGCCGCAAATATAATATATATTATTTTAAATGAATAAATTGTGAAATAACACAAATTAATCAGATAAAATATATTTGTCACGCCGGGATTCGATCCCGCTACCTTCGGATTGCGAGTCAAGAGCCTTACCGCTGGACCACGCCGACGTCAAATCCCATTTCGAAAAAAATGAGAGAAAATGAAAAAAATTAAGAGTTATCAGTTATTATTATATTTCCTAATCATATCCAAAGCTAATGTACCGACAAAAATAATTTGTTTTTACTAGTGTAAACTCAACTGTGAATAATCGGTAGATAGGTTGAGTCGTCGCGTCGGTTCAAGCAATGTAACTAGTATATTGAAAAGGCTATAATCTAACATCTAATCTAATCTAATCTAACATCTAACACACTATATAAAGAGGTAATATTTGTTTGTGTGTTTGTTTGTTTGTTTGTTTGTTTGTGTGTTTGTTTACATCGAATAGGCTCCGAAACTACTGAACCGATTTGAAAAATTCTTTCACTGTTGGGAAGCTACACTATCCCTGGGTGACATAGGCTATATTATATTTAAAAAAAAAATAGGCATCCTTACTAAAACTTCAATAATGTAACCCAGGGTGTAAAAAAATTACCTAAAATATTCTTTAAATCGCGTGCGCTGCGAAAACTATTGATGATAGAATAAAATAATGTACTACTATAAATAGAACATATCATTATTTACAAAAAAGGTCGCGACAGCATATGTCTAACTATTATGGTTATGCCACAATAAGTATTCTTTTATTTTAAAATTTTAATTAATATGTCGCCGCTTGAAAAGGCTCTTTATTTGTATCTTGGTTTTAATCCTTATCAAAATAAATTACTTCATATTCAAGACAGCTTCAATACCTTTATTTAACTTTTTGAATTTTTCAATTCGGATATTTCATTAGAAAGATATCACGAGTTTAAAAATGTTAGTATTAGAAAAAAGTTTCGGCTACGGGCCGCGCGGGAGAGGAGTCAAGAAATGCAGTGCCAGGGGGGTTGGCGGGACGGGGGAGCGGGAGAGCGGTGGCGGGGAAGGTGGAAGTGGAACGCTGGAGGGGAACGCACGGGAAAGGACATGTAAGGAGTAACATTTTATTTATTTGAATATGGCATGTATTATAAAAGAAAGTCCACAAAACGTGCAGCTCGCAAAAACTCAGAAACGAGTCCCGGTTCGATCAAGGGAGTTATATGGTGTGGTAGATCTCTATCCCCCCTAGGGAATAAGGGTATCCGTTTTTTTTATCTAAAGGCCGTGCTTTTAAATATACAAGGGCTGAAAATTTCGCCCTCTTGAAATTTCTAGAACAGTCTTCCGGAAAGTTCTAGAAGGTTCCATAGAGCTGTAGAAAGTTGTGGAAGGAGTGGAATGATCAGGAATAGGAGATCGGGAACATCATTGTGCAACATTCCAGAACACTATCTTATTGTCCTGAGCGAAGCCGGGTAACCCAGCTAGTTACCTATACATATAGGTAACACAGACGTAGATATAATTATATCACACTCTACATGGGACCTCCTATGTTTTAATTGCTATATTGTCATTATTTGATGCCAGATTCGTAATGCGAGAACCGGTTTCCTACAACTAAATTTATTAAAAAAATATAGAAATTCACACAAATTTATAATTTATGTACCTACTTTTGAAAAGACATTGTAGAAAGTAAACCTCTTCTGACTCAAATCCGACGATTTCACTTTCCCGCGATGTTTGAATATGGAACGAAGTTGAAATGAGTTTAGGGTAGAATATATTTATTTCCTGTCAACAGCAGCACACGTCAGACCGGAAGTTCCGGTGCGCGCGGTGCCCCCTAATGGCGGAATAAACTACTTTAGGGGTACATTATTAAACCCCAGTAAGTAAGAACGATTGAATTTATTAAGTGTAGTTGATCTACCGAAAACTGTGTTTTTTTGCCTTTGTACTTTTGTGATTTATTTTAGATTGGTAGGAAATTATTTATCACGCCGATATAAAAATGATCGGTAAATTGAAAAACAATTTTAGAAAGATAAAAAGTATGATGACAAAATTTTTGAATTACTCTTACTTCCATCAAATCAAATAATTGTCAGATAATAAACAGATCGAACTTTATCGCTTGTCTGAACTGCTTGCTTGCTTTAAACTTTATCGCTTGTCCAAATTATTCTTTGTATAGCAGCTCCAATTTTGAAAATGAAACTTAAATTGAAGCAAATTTCACGCAGGAATAACTAAAGCAAATCATCACAGACATCCATGATATAAGTATGTGTGATTATGTAATTCATATTTTCTGTACCTGCATATTTTAAACATAATAATTTAACACAGTAATTAAATCCATTTTCTTGCACATATATCCATATATGTACTAACCTACATTAAAGGTAGATTAATGAATAGAAATTTATAGTTATAAGTTTGTGGTTTCTCACAACCCGCCTCACTAGGCACAGTTGAGGCAATAATTTTGAAAACTTATGAACATTATCACACTTGAATGAAAATATAATGGTTGAATTCATAATAATTTCGAATAATAACAACCAAATATGTTGGTTTCATTAACTATTTCGAACTCACCAGTGAAGGCCCTATCGTCATTTTTGATCAAAATTTTTATGTTACTTTAAAATTTTTTTGTGAATCACGTTTTTTTATTCTATCTGGAAGATTGTTGTAAAGTCTTGTTTCAAGGAATCTGAAGTTTAGTTGACCAAAAGTAGTATGCTCTATGGGAATTTGTAGTAGGTCTTTGTTATTGTTTTGAGTACAGCGAGTATTTCATATTTTTTCATAGTATATTTATGTATATTTGTGTATAGATGAGAGAGGATTTTTTTATATATATATATCTATGCCGAACGCCAAACACGTTCATAATATTTAAGATTAAGTTCGAGTCTGAAATTAGAGGTAGCCTTAGGATTAATTTTACAACGGTTTTCTGTGCCTTTATGATTGGGTCTAGTGCAGATGCAGTCTCACTTCCCCCATACTACGATACCATACTTAAAAATAGATTGACAGACTGCAAAATAAATCATTTTCAAATGTTGTAAGTCGAGAAAGTTTGATTAAGACTCAATGTTTTATTGACTGTCATCATAACCCGAAAACCTTATTTTAATGTATCACAGTTTAATTACCAAGCAAAGCTTATTTTCTTATATTTAAATGTTTTTTTTAGTTCCGCTTGGAGGCCTTTCGCCCCCCGGAATAGGTTCCAACCCTTACCACGGGCGGGTGTAATTATTGTCCACCCTGGAAATAATCCCCGAAGGTGCGGTATTCTAATTTTTCTGCGCTCCTGGTATAATAAAAGGCTTTAATCTCTAAAGAGGGTAGATAGTCGCCATGTTAATTATACACATGAATTATTTCACGGCGTAGTTAAAAATATTAAACACAGAAATGGTATAAAGGCGGAATTTATGCAAGAATAACGCACAAAGATATATTTTTAATATATCGTAGTAGGTATTTATGTACCCTAAAATTATATTTATAAAATAAAAGAATATTAAAAAGATAATTCAAATAATTACAATACTTATGTTAAGTGAGTCCATTTAAATAATTTTATATTGTATGTAGGTACCTACATACATACTTTCCGAGAAATTGTTGGCACTACCGCCCATGAGATTATGGTATAAAACAAACAAAATAACACTAACTATGCTGTTGTGTTATGATGTTGAAGACCTGCACCGTTTTTAAACACCTTTTATTTGGAAAAATGTTTAAACCCCTAAAATAGTTATGCATTCTATAATAAAAGAAACCTGATCTTCATTTATTGGATAACCAACACCCCTGCCGTAGGTCACCCAAAGTGGTTGGCTACGTTTGGTGATTTAGCAGGGGTGCCTGAGTTCATGTGGCGAGTTTTGTCTTGGCGGCAAATGCCCACCTACTACGTGGCGAGCCGGTTGAAGGAGGCCTAACCTAGACTTCCCCTCCTGGACTATCTTGACCCAACGGCTTGCACTATGGTGAGAGGGATGGATTCATCCATAAATCACTCCTGGACGCATTGAAAGTGTATCCCCAGATTCCTACTCAACCTTACATTTTTCCTTCCCAGAACTTCCTCTCCTTCCCTTCCCTAAAAAAACCCTCCACACAGAATCCGCAAAGATGACACAGGCCGAGATAATTTTTTTTCCTTAGGACCTCCTGTGTGTACGTATTTGAATTTGGGAGGCGGGAATGGGTACCCCGAGAACCATTTATTACATAACCAACACCTCTGCCATAGGTCACCCCAAGTGATTCGTTACGTTTGGTGACTTAGCAGGAGTGCCCGGGTTCATGGGGTGAGGTTTGTCTCTGGTCTTGGCGGCGGATGACCAGGACACCCTAAGCCACATATTCCAACCCACCCCTCAAACCTCTTCCCTTCCCAGAACTCTCATCACCTTCCTTTCCTTAAAAAAAAACCTCCATACAGCATCTCCAGAGATGACATAGGCCCTGAGGGAAATTATTTTCCTTTGAGCCTCCTGTGTGTAGCTCATGTAAAAAAAACGTCATGTGATATAAAAAAAAAATATTTACCTAAACTAAAAAAAAACACTATTCCAACTCAAATCAAAACTATAAAAAAACATAAAAATTTGTTTTATTTACCTAGAATTTAATACTAATGTGAGAGGTGGATCGCTTTACACGTTTGTTTATATTCTGATCGTCATAACTTAAGTAATACAAACAGAAATACAATAATAATTGATTCTAATTTCTGACATAACAGTGATCCCAAATATTTATTTACTTACAAACGTAATAAAATTATTAGCGGAGTCGTATTAAGAGTTCCGCGGCACGAAACGTGAATTACCTTTGACTTATCACCAACTAGATTGTCAATAAAGCATTTAGTCAGTCGTCAATAATTGGGTCTACGGTAGTCCAAAAGTTAAGCAAAAGTTATCTACGCCAGCCACTAGTACTAGCATGTTTCGTGTTTTCAATTATTAAGCTGCCGAAGCTTGCTTGGTACGAAAGCTCGTAATTTTCGGACAACAGGTCTGACAGGGTTGTCAAAATTTATTTTAATAATAATTTTTAATTTAAAACTGAAAAGACGAAAATTTCTATGATTCGTTTATTTTAAACTTAACGTCACTTTGGAGAACATAAATTATCCGTCGTGAATATTTTAAATATTCCAACTTTAGAAAACGGACGAAAAATAAACGACTTAACCTTTTAATTAAAATTATTAAATTCGATTGTTGTAAACTCCTGTAATTAATAAATCTACATGGAACTACGCGAACAACTAGAAAAACATTAACATTTTATATACATACAGCTCATTTCAACTACAGTTTGCATTCCCAAATACAACGTTAATATTTGTATTTCAATATCTTTGGTTAACATAATCTTGGTAACAAATACAACACTATAGATGTATTTGTCAACAATTTGAACTTGGCAAACTTCAAACGCCGTATGTATCAACTCTTTCTACCTATTTCATAAACTATTGTGATCACCAATTGTTAAAATAATATTATTGTTAATTTGGTGGATATTGGTAGATTATCTATTTTTACTTAACTTACATTCTATGTTACCTACTTTGTGTCAACTCTTATATTATTTTTATTTAACCTATACCTATTTGGTTTCTTATATTTTACCTGTATTTAATTAATTATTTATTTTTACTGTAATTTAAAAAAAACATGTACTGGATTATATGTAAAAGCCCTTTAGGCGTTTAAATAAATAAATAAATTCCGATGTTCCGAATAACCTAACAATATTTGAAAAACTCCTATTCTCATCATACGTAAGCGGAAGATGTTTTTATTATTTTTTTTATACTTCTGTCGTATCGATTCTTGACAGTCTTGACGTATCATGATGTCAAAGATGTGTGTACTATGAGTATATACCTA
The DNA here is from genome assembly GCA_917563855.2 of Limnephilus lunatus. Classification (NCBI taxonomy): domain Eukaryota; kingdom Metazoa; phylum Arthropoda; class Insecta; order Trichoptera; family Limnephilidae; genus Limnephilus; species Limnephilus lunatus. The sequence continues at coordinate 98,628,949 of OU830596.1, forward strand.
TTAGATTAGGTAGATAATTATATATTCATTTATATGTGTTACTTTAAAATGTATTATCTACCTAGTAAAAAGTGAGTTAGTCTACATAATAACACAGTATTATAGCTTTCTGGTAGCCCTATTACGGATAGGCTTCGTTAAAACCTGAATATACAGGTAGAGGGTACCGGTAGCGGGTGAGTGAGGAGAGGGTGGGAGAGGGGTGGTGGGTGGTGCGTGCCAAACAGGCCCCAGTAGCCAGTTAACACGTGGGCCGCTAATCGAAACCGAACTTCATCATTCATCGTCAATTCATTCAAGTCAATCAACCAACCATCCAACTTACTCGACCAAACTTTTTGAACTTTTGGCAACCCTGTTTTATATTTCGTTGAGGCATTTTGGATTTATAATAAATTAATATTATGAAGTCATGCTGTGTAAAATTAGTCATTCTTGACTTCAGATGAAACATGGGTAAGAAATGATTACGAAAATAAATTATTACATTTTGAATACCTATTTGCTTGCTTTGTTCGAATGGTGACCTCATATCACTGATACGGAAATGTAGAGCAGCTAGACGGAGAAAGGAGTAGGTACCAGGAGAGAATCAATGCCCAAATGGATGGAAGAAGATGTTTTTTACAGGCCTTTACAAAATCAACCCCCAAAAACGTTGACGAAATCAATATGTAAAATTTAATAAAAATCAAATACCTTCTCCAACCTTTCCTGTCAAATATTTTTTAATCTCCACCAAAAAGAGGGATTCCGATTTCGATTTTTTCAAGAACTAGTGGATCACCTTAACTCTTAGAAAAAATAAAACACCACACACACATAATAATTCCTACCTAAGTACCTAAAGCCCTCCCACACTACAGGTTCTCCTAGTGAGTTTACACTTCAACCGATTTATTGTGCTGTTGTACAAAGCAGAATAAAAATATGTTTTTAGAATACATATTCATTATTACTTTAGGAAACCTATGTGTTTCGAAGATTTTTTTAAACATATCGTTAATGTGAGGAGCTTTAAGATTAATTTAATTAAAATAAATTTTGTTTTTGTTTCCAGTCTGACATAGTTCACCAGTCCGTGTACGAGCTGGTGCACAGCGAGGACCGCGAGGAGCTGCAGAGGCAGCTGATGTGGAACTCCTTCCTGCCCTCCGACCGCCAGGCCGCCTCCCTGGCCGAGGCACTTCGGCCTGAGTACTGCCAGCTGCTGGAGCGGTCCTTCACGGTGCGCTTCCGCTGCCTGCTGGACAACACCTCCGGCTTTCTGGTGAGTCATCACAATACTCCAACTGCTTCTTGTCTACTCTCCTGCAGGCCACTATCATACCCCTAGTATTGCTAGCTACTGAAGAGATCCTTCACCTCGCCTAGTGGATAACAGTTCCAACTTTATAGTGAGTCATCAAAGATGAGGGCCTCAAAAAATGTGACTAAACAACCAGCTGCTTGATCAGAGGAGATCTCCAGTTCTCGGTTACATTGGGTACCTAAGTAAGCTGAAAATTGATTTTATTCAATCAACAGATTGTCTGTTGACTTTGAAACAAAAGAATCTTTAAATATACAGACAATCCACGAAGCCAGAACCAGAGAAGAAGCATCTAAATAAATTCATTGGCGGTGTTTAACACCTTATGAGATTTAGTGAGGGAGGTTAAAATCATATCCATTGACTGGAAAGGCATCATAAGACATCCTTAACCAGCCTTAAATCAAATAGGGAGACGAGGAAACCCCGTGGACTAGCTTTAACCAATTGTGATATTTTATGGACAGCGTGACGATGCCATTTATCTGATTCGGTACATTGTGATGTTTTGAGTTTCTGAAATACTCGTAATTCTTACAAAATACTAATGTTATATTGTATCGTTACAGAGATTGGACATTCGGGGCCGTGTGAAGGTACTTCACGGGCAAAACAGGAAGACGGAGGAACCTCCGTTAGCGCTGTTCGCCATCTGTACCCCCTTCGGCCCACCCTCACTATTGGAGATTCCGCAGAAGGAGGTGATGTTCAAGAGCAAACACAAGTTGGACTTGGCGCTGGTATCCATGGACCAGAGGTTTGTACTAAATTAATATTTTTAAAATCATTTAATCAATCTTTCTACAGCTTCTTTGACCTCTTCCATGAGGGTTTTCGCCTCTGGCTCCGATCTCGACCTGCCTCTTGGACATTTCTACTGAAGTAATCACCTGGTTTTGACTATCTTTGTTCTGTAATATAACAAATGCATTTTCCACACTGGTTCTAGTTCCGATAAATTTGCCTTTAGTGCTCACGTCTTCCCATCATGCTCCACATAGTTACTCCACCTCTACATCGATCTACTTTAGGGTTGCTTTCTTTGACGTAACCACTCTCGTAACGAATAGTCACTTTTTTAGATGTTCTTTTATCCATTTCACAACTTGCTTCTCCAATATTGTTCCACGCCCCGTTCTCAATACTCATTCTCCTAATTTTTAACGTACTGCCAAGAAAAAGTTGGCTATCGTTTATTAGACCCATATCATTAATTTGACAGGATACATAATATATTTGGTAAACACATGTTTTTCGATTGTTTTCAGAGGAAAGTTGCTGCTTGGTTATTCCGACTCGGAACTGGCCAACCTGGGCGGATACGACCTGGTGCATTACGATGATCTTGCGTATGTTGCAAGTGCTCATCAAGAATGTAAGTATTCCCAAAACATAATGCATTCATAATAATTCATAGCCATTTTTATTTATCAAGTAGATGATGACAACAATTATATATTTCTGTTGCAGTGTTGAAAACTGGTGCTTCCGGCATGATTGCATATCGCTTCCAGACCAAAGAGGGCCAATGGCAGTGGTTACAAACTTCTTCCAGGCTCGTTTATAAAAACTCCAAACCTGACTTCGTTATAAGTACACATAGGCCACTCATGTAAGTATGCTGCAATATTTATTCAAATAAAATGCAATCGTAAGCTTCCATGATTAATGATTTAATTATTTTTTTCATTTACTTTCAGGGAGGAGGAAGGCCGTGACCTTCTCGGTAAAAGAACGATGGACTTTAAAGTAAGCTATTTAGACGCTGGACTGACTAATTCCTACTTCACCGATGCAGACCAACTGGTGGGAACAGGACCCCTGGTAGGACCAGGAACCTCGCCTAGTGGGGCCCCTCCACAGAGAGTCAATCGTCGGTACAAAACTCAGCTCCGGGATTTCCTTTCGACCTGTCGGACCAAACGCAAACTAGTTACTGCTCCAACTCCGACAACTCCTACACCTACTTTGAATTCAATGTCCGCTGCAGAGTACATGTGCCCAGACTCCTCGAGTGCCGCTGCTGCAGTGGCGGCAGCTTATTCTAACCTAAACACAATGTACCCCGCTCCTTACGCTACAACAGCAGTCCCAGGACCAGCAGATAATGGTCTCTCCTACATGGGGCACTCTACAAACTTTCAACATTCCCTCTACCCACCTACGGCTATCGATAACCGCTTCCTCACTACCGATAACCTATTTCACCAATACCGTCCTCTCGGGACGTATTACCCAGAATACCACACGGCCGCAACTTCACCTTACGTCTCAAATGGTTTCTTGGACATGTCGCCACGAGGAACAACTTGCTCCCTTCCAACATACGACGCTGGAGGAACGCCGACGCATCACAACTATCCGATAGCCAGCAAACCTTCAGTTATGCAGATGGAAGATAAGATATATTCCTGCCAGCAGATCTTAGACCCATCATCTCCGGGGAAATACGCGACGTACGCAGATAACCGAGGATACACGGTAGCCAATGTGGCAGTAACCTCCCCTTACTCCGTCAGTCCAGTCAGCCACCCAGCGCAGCCCATGACGCCGAACTCCCAAATCAAAATGAGCAAGAACAAACAGTCGCCCCACGAAGAAGGGGCGATGTCCTCGTCTAACTCCGAGGGTCGGTCTCCGGTGAACATGAACGGGATGGTGACCCCCAAGATGGAGGAGCAGAAGGGTGGAAGTCCCGTGCAGTACGGCGAGGCGCCCCGGCAGACGGTGCTGATGTGGGGGGCGCGGTCCCCGGGCGGGGGCCAGGCGGGTGCGGGGGGCGCGGGACCCCCCTGGAGCTCCCCCGGGGGCAGCCCCCCCCCGCCGCCCCCCGACCCGCCAGAGGTATGGCCCCCCCCGCACCAACACCAGTATTACCATCCCTACACTGCCTCACAGTGAGTCACACTACACTATTGTTTTTTACTTCATTTTTACTAACATTACTTATTATAGGGCATGAACGCGTAGGTAACTCAAAAGTTCGATAAAAAATAAACATTTGACTGGGGATCGAGTGATCACGGGCTTAATTCTCTTGAAACGTAAAGAACTAAAGTGTTTTTTTTCACATATAATAAGACCACCGATGTTAATTATAATTATTTGTCACGAAATAAACTAAAAATTGCCTATCACAAATAACATTGTACAAAAAGAAACAATAGAAAAACCGTTTTTATAATTTTGTGGATAATAATATTATTTTAACATCTGGTACATGCTTCATTTTTATTTATTTTATTTTAGGGAAATCGACAGTTTACAATAATGATTCATTTATACACGTATAATTAACCTAACTGCGAAACCAATTATAGATTTCCTCATTATACTATTTGTGTGTCTAGAAATTAATCGTATAGTTCCTATTTACGAAAAGTCCATTTGGGGGAAATGATGGCAAAACCTTTTTATTTCTACTATGACTTTTAAGTTTGAAAACCTAAAAAAATTATTTATTTTGTGCTCTTTATTGTTGGACTACCTATGCTTTTTTTGTTTTTTTTTTAAATGTGAATACCTCGCAAGAGTTACATCTGCTCCCGTCTGGAGCCAGTGAGTCAATGGCTTCCCCAATTGGGGTATGGAGGCTGAAGGTAGTGGGGAGGAGAAGGGGATGGGAAGAGGAAGGCAGAAAAATGCCTGGCTATTCAGATCTAGTCACCAAACACAGCTAAAGCCATTTCATGCAATGTTTCAATTCTGAATGGTGGTCTTACGCCAGGCGATACTGAGAGTATCTTCCACTCTGAAAAGTGCCACAAATGGTGACCGGTCAACTCGATGAAACCAACTCAGAACCACCTCAAAAAGGTCATTAAGAACGATGTTAGAAATATATAAAAGCAAATCTTGAATAGGTTAAGTTAGGTTAAGGTTACCAGCTATTTTAAAATAATTTTTTCATAGATTTTAATTAAGTACCTTTCTGAGGTGGTTCTGGATTGGTTTCATTCTGAGTTAGCATGAAACCGCTACAAATAGGTATAGGTACCATATATTATTTTAAATGAATTAATTGTGAAATAACACAAATAAAACAAATAAAATTTATATGCGCACTCCGGGATTTTATCCCCCGATCTTTGGATTGTGAGCAAAAAGCTTTACCCCTAGACCACGGTGGCCGTTTTGCACACTAAATAAATAATTTCATCAATGTTTTTTTATTAAATTTAATTATTTAATCTTGTAAACTTTAAAATCGGGTCAAGTTAATTATTTCAAACAGGCAAATTCAAAACAAAGTTACTAGGAAAGTGGTCTATATTATTTTTAAAAAATTACGACGCAACGTAGGTATGCAAGTATACATTTTTAAAACATTCATAAAAATACTGCAAAATTGACGAAAACAAAAGGAAAATTAGGGTTCGAAGAAATGCTAGATCGTTAGTTATACATTATTAAAAAGTGAAAAACTTAATCATTGAAATTTTGCTGTGTTATTTTGCATTTTCCGTATCATTATTATAATTTTTATTTCAATCGCTTTGCTACTAACAAGCACAATAAATAGTGTTGCAAGTTTTATTTTATTTTTTATTGCATGAACGATAAAATATGTAAGAAATACATAATGTGTCAAGATCAGGAAATGTCTCGATGATGTCACAATCGAACGAGATTCACAATAGAATCTTATTAGATTTTTTTATTTATTTAATTGTATATTTTTTTCTTCTTAGATATGTCTAGTATAAAAGAAAATGATTAATAAAAATGCAGAATAATAGAATGTTCCTCTTTGTTGTACACTGATTTCAGTACAGCGGGCAACGGGGCCAGCCACACGATCGGCCGGACCGGAGTCCTTTGCTGTCCATCTCTGAGGTGACCAACACACTGCTCAACCAATAGCAATGTGCCCCCACGCACAGGTAAACCATCTCCCCATATATCGAGCAAGCACTCTGTCTTGATTAATGGTACTGACAGACATGCTCAGCTCAATAGTATAGCAAGAGAGCATGCTACTAATGAGCAAATGCTACCTAGTAGCATGTGTGTCAGTGACGTTGCTAGTATTGAGCATGCTTATTGGATTCGCGGCTGGAAGGGGAAGCGCTCTAAGCATGTTTGAACAGGCTTGCTTATGAGCATGCTCATTTTCGATCCGATCTCTCGCGCCTGCGCATTCTTTGCAAAAATATCAAAAATGGCCCCCTGGGGAGATAAAAAAACCTTGCTTTTCGTAATTTATTATAGGAATCACGAATGTATTTGGAACTTGGAACACAATATGATCACTTTCACAAAGTTCCTTTACCTCCAAAATGAAACCAAATTCTATTAAAATTAGCATTTATTTTTTTTATCTAGTCATTTTTGGATTTGTTGATATCTTCGACCCAAATCAACCGTCTTATTTTCTTTTGTCAGAAGATTCTTAAATAATTGCGTTGCAAGCAATAAGATTATTTGTTGTTTTAGGGCCGTCTGTTTCAAAAGAAAGCTAATTCGTGTCCTAAAGTTAAATTTTAACGGTCAGTTAAAGTAACAAGGGTTTTAAATAGGACCTCGCGCTGTTTCAAGTATATTTTCGCTAAAGTAATAGTTGTTAGTGTGGCCAGTCTAAAAAGCAGAATATTCCTCGGAATTATGTTAGAAAACGCATCGAAATATTTTTTGGTGCAGCAACACCGTAAACTAAATCTTAAAATCGGAACAACTTTTAAAATATCCGGTTGTATTTTGTTTCGCATCGTAGGGTCTGACGGCTTTGTTCCGATAAAAAAAAGTATTTGTATGAATATTTACAAATAAATGACAACCTAATATAATACATATAATATAAATGTAATTTACTTTCCATTTATAGAGCTTGTCTTTAAAAGGTAAAGCTAAATATGTCGATATCAGAATTGATTCTGTTCAACAGCAAGATTTTTTCGACATGCGGTGCCGCGCCAAAAATTTGAGATCATCCCAGATAACCAAATTATTGACACGGGGTCGAAATGTTTTTGGTCTTCGCTGCAAAACATATTGGATGAGGAATTAATCGTCACTATCATTGTCTTCTACAATATGTATCATGATTACTATGTTAAAGTGCGGAATTTCGTAGATTACCACTAGCAGAACTGTTATAAATAAACTGAGAACTGTCAAATATGCCAATTTGGCGGAGTAACTATCTGTTTTCGGAAAGTTAATACAAAAGTTAAAAGTAACGTAAAACAAGCAGTCAAATTGATTGAAAAACGCATTTTGGTAAAATTTAACTTTAGTAACTGATTTTTGCTTTACTTTTACTTTAGTGAGCGTTGAAACAGACGGCCCTTAGGGTGATATTTGTTTGACAAGAACATGCTCGTAAAGAGCATGTGTGTTCAATAGTTGGATTTGAGCGACAGAGCCCTTGAGGTGATTTTTCACGAAAACGGCGCTATATAAATTAGCCAAATATTATTATATTATTATTTGAGCATGCTCATTCATGAGTATGCTCAAACCAAGCTAAACCAAATGTGGAGAGTTGATGAGCATGCTCATAAACGAGCAATTTTTTTTTGCAGGTTTTTTTAAGTTATGTTTTACACTTTTACAGGTTATGCGCCAGTATATAAGCAATATTAATATGAATGAATAGTTTAGTCCATAAAGAAACTCGAACCTTTCGAGAAAGGCTAAAAAATACAATGATTGTACGATACGGTCGATGATTCAATTCAATATTGTATTTATTATCGTTTCTTGGTAGATTTGAGTTAATTTATTCACATGCATATTGAATATATACGGGCGCAAACAATAATTAACCTTAATATTTTAAGGCACAACTTGCACGAAGTGTTTTAACCTAAAATAATGAAGCTAATTCCATCCATGAAAGAACAAATTATGATTTCTTTCAAGTATCACGTTAATAATTAACTATGATACTAGAGCGATTATAATGTTTTTTTATAAAGCAGGAGGAATGCTGCGTGTGCTCCTCAAAATAGCAACAACTGACAACGTTTAACCAACCATCGCGTCGTCTGTCGCTTGAACCAACCAATTGAGATGTGTGTAGGAGTTTTAGAGAAAAAAAATACTAATAAACTCTTCTTTTGTTTCAGATTGGATAAGTTAAAAATTCCTCATTCCAGATTGTATGACAGCACAACCAATGTTCTATCAAAACTAAAACTTTTACATAATTATATTAATTCTACATAAGTAATAATATAATATATTAAATAATTTTAATCACCCTTCATAGAATTATTAAGTAACTTAATTTTCCGAAACGAAAATATTAATCCTTTGTAAAAAGTAAGTTATTCATAAACTAAGAATTATTTCAATAAATTATATTTAAGAATTTATACGCCTTAAGCTGAATGCACAAATAAGTTTTTTAATGAATTTTGTATAAAAAAATATTTATTTTGTGTTAGTTTTTTTTTTAATTAAATTTTTCCTTCTTGTAATGTTTTTCACCGTGAATCTGAAAAGTGTTCCGAAAGGATATTAAATATTTATCTGTCTTTTTGATGTCATCTGTGAAAAATTGTCTCATCTTTCTAAATACATTTTAAATTCCCAAAATTATAAATATGTATATATGTAATATACGAGTACGAGTATGAACATTGATAAACAACTTATCGCTGTTAACTAAATGGCAATATTACTAACTTATCTAATATTAGAGGTAATATTGGAAGGTAAAATGTCAACGCTGCAATCCATAGACATCAAATTAATAGACAAGTCCATCAGGGAAAGCGGAACTAACCAAGGTACGTGGAGCGGGAGAGGGCGCAGCCGTCTACCTATCTGTGATTTTACAATAAATGAATCTGACAGCATAAAGTATAAAGGCAACTTGCATTGTAAGATCACGCTATGGCCCACGAAAATAAAATCTGCTTTCGAATTACTAGTACTTTTGAAGTGAAAATTTATTTAGCACCGTTGTGATTTATAACTCGATAAAACGAAAAAAAGCGACACTAAAAATAGACAAACACAATACATCTGTAAGATTTATCCTGCGAGAGAATAAGATAGTATAATCAGTCTTCTCTTTGTACAGTGCTTCGTAGCCTCTCTACTCTTTTCTGCTGTGGTTTCATGAAGGTTTCACTTCTACCGGTGTGAATTGCACACTCTGTTTTGTATAAACTTAACTACAATTATTGAACAAAAATTTGTGCTTGTTTCCAAAATAGAATATTTTGTTACACTGTTTATATAAGACACTTTTACAAATGTGTTGTAATTAACCCAACTCATTGATTTTTAGCGGCGCTACCCAACCCATTTTTGTGGGCGGTACGGTTTTTTAACCGTGTTTACCAACACTCAAATCCTGCGCAAAAAGTAACGACTGATGTCATAGTTTGTTCAAAGCATTCTCGAACCCTCCTGGTGCCAAAAATATGGTCACGTCGTTTGTCTACAGCTCATAGAATTGATATCCACATATCAAGTTAGGGAAAGTCTATCAATTTGAATGTCTGTGAGTGCGTCGTGTGCACGAATTTCTACACTGCAAATGTTGGGTTCCAGCCACTGGATTAAAACGTAGAGTAACCTAACTATTTACCAGTTCAATCACATATCATTATCAGCAATGTTTTTATACCTAATATTGAATAAAACATGTGCAAATATAAACTTATTCAATTAAGTGACTTTGTTTCCTACAAACAAGATATTTTAATCGGCATCCAGGGAGATATTCTTGATTTTTTAGTAAATATTGTACAATCAGGAAAACTAATTACCTAATATTAATTAATTGGTAAATAAAATCAAACATTAAAAAGTCAGCTGGCTTCTGTGTTTTAAATTAAATTCATCTGGTTCAAAGAATTCCAAGCAAGTTTATCTCAAAATACTTAAATACCTAAAAACTTTGAAAAATAATATTGCTCCACAAAAAAGTTAGTTGTTAACCTAATTCTATTTAAAAACAACCTTTAATGTTTCAATTTCAATTCAAACTATTAGTTTTAAGAAAGAAAAATGTTAATTTATTAATTTAAATTTTTCCTACTATGTGTGACTTTTCGATTTGAGTTTCTGTGATATGTGTTATTTAACGAAATATTTGTTTAAACATTCTACATGAATAATAATTGTGTAAAATTGGGATCGTATCTAGATTCATAAATAATATTTTAATAATAATTTATACACATATTGTAAAAACACTTCCATCTAATAATGTATGAATATTGAATTTTAAGAATCGTTCTAGTCCAAAGAAGAAAAAGTATTTGTCTGTTTATATAAATATATTTAGAACTAATAATAATAATAATAATTCAAATAAGTCATTAATTTGACTTATTATTATTCATGAAATGTTTTTGTATCATATAAATAAATAATGTAACTTTTTGTTTGAATTTCTTAAAATCTTCTGTCAGTGAATACATAAATAATGATCTATGCTTCATTACGATATTTTGCTATAAAAATATCAATTTAATCTAAAATAAACATAATTATTACCCTACTCCTATGTCTTATTATTGTGAACTCCTCGAATGTTTATTATCATGCTTATTTTTTTAGCATTAGCTCTACACAGGAGGCCCTAAGGAAAATGGTTTCCCTCACGGCCTACATCATCTTTGGGGATGCTGCGTGGCAGTGGCGGTCGGTGAGTTTTAGGTAAGCTGGAGTGCTAAGATTAAAAAATACGACCTTATTGCCATTGTTGCAGCTGAAAATTATTTTTGTTTTCAAAAATTCTATTTTTATTTGAAGAATTTCAGGATTCTTTCAGTTTAGGGAAGCGCCGCATTTACAAACTGAAATGTCTTCATACAAACTGTTGAAATTAAAAAAAAAAAAATCATTTTCAGCTGCAACAATATCAATAACGTCGAATTTTTCAATCTTAACACTCTAGCTCACTGAAAACTCAAGAACCGCCAGTGCCATTAGGAGATTTTTTTAAAGGAAAGGAAGGAGAGAAATATATAGAAAAGAAAAAGGTAAGAGGGAACGATAGGAAACTAGAGGTCAGTATGTCCAGGAGTGACGACGTAGGTATGAATCCATCCCTCCCACTGCGGTGCAAAACGATGGGTCGAAAGAGTCCAGCTGGAGACGTCAAAAGATCCCCTTCAACCAGTCTCTCCATATCCGGCCCTCCACAGAAATCACACAATTAATTTAAAGACAGATAATGGGAATTCTTTCTGAGCTAACTTTAAAAATTACAAAGTTCGTAGGTACCTTCCTACCTAAATACCACCAAGGCTGCTAAAAAGGGCCAGTATTTCAGTTGATTTTTAAGCTCAGCTTATAGATGTTCCGGATACTCTCGGATGGGAATACTGACGACCCTAATAACGAGTTCAGACGGTTCAATTTTAGTTGATCAACTCGAATACACATCTTTTCTCAGCCCGATTCCTATTAGAGACCAAAGTCAACATTTTTCACTTTACGCGATCGCTATTTTCATCTCTATTTTCATATCTACGATTTCAGTTGGCATGGAGATGAAAATAACGATCGCGTAAACCGAAAAATTTTGACTTTAATTAAGACTCTCAAGTGGAATCGGGCTGAAAAAAGAGGTAAAACGGCCATTACGATGCTGGATACAAAGGGAGGCGTCTACTAATATCTACAGGAATTCCAAAAACTGAACGAATCGGACTAATATCTATGAGAATCAATGTTCTGACTAATACCTATACGAGGTATGTTGGAACAATATCTATGGGAACCAAAGTGAGGACGAATATCTACAGCTCAAACTGCTGACTAATATCTATGGAACAGGTGATGTCCTGTTAGGTTAGGTAAGGTTAGGTTAGGTTAGGTGCTCAGCTACCCTCTAGGTAACTTACCGATTATAGGTAACATTTTTAGTTGTTTTCAATCGTCCTTTGTAATTCCTGCACACTGTTATAGCGCAAATCGTCATTTTCAAATGACACATAACACGTGTTTACCGCACAACGATAGTGTCGCCACTGAGCGGACAGGATGAGCTTATCAGTAAACAGTTCACTGATATTTTTTTTGGCGTTTCGTCGCTCAAGCGCTCTATCTAGATGTTATATAATCAAAGCTTAAGTGCGAAAACTTAAGGGTAAAGTTCGAATTATGGGCGAAATTCCTAAAAAATAAAACTAGACAATAATATTTGGATGATTTGTATGTTTGTGTAGCGCAGTTTTATGAAAAATAATCTCAAGGGTTGGTGTCAGGTATTATCAGCGCCTTGTCGCCTTTTCAATTCGACACCCTAACCGGTTTACTCCAATTACACCTGTACGCCGCACGGGACCCTCCCTGGTAACCCTGGTAGTAAGTTTTTGAGTGGGATGTCCATCTATGAAAATATTTTACAAGCTGGGTCGTGTCTAGGGAATTCTAAAAAAACATTTGAATTATTTCAATAGGTGTCGATAATATCGCAAGTATTTAAGTTTCTCACATACAGCTACGTCAGTAAAATTGTAATAATAAATCATTGACTTATTATATAAAATAGGTACTAAAAAATATTGAGATATTAAAAATTTAAATATTGAGATATTTTTACAATCAAGATGCCCAAAAATCACTGAATAAATGTATAAACCCATTAACAATTACTTACTGACTTTGTGATTTACTAGAAACCAAAATAAAAACAAAGTGTGCAATTCACACGTGGTAGAAGTAAAACCATCAGAAAACTAAAGTAGACAACCATGGGGAGGTAACGAAGCACCGCACAAAGAAGAGACCGAATATACTATCTCATTCTCTCGCATGCTAAACCCAGTATGTAATTTCTCTTTCTAGTGTCGCTATTTTTTTCGTTTCATTGGGTTTAAAATCACAACGGTGCTAAAGAAGTTTTCACTTCAAAAACATTACCAGAAAGAAAATAATCTATATAATTTTTTTTTTCGACTTTTTTCGACTCGAATTTTCGACTCCGAGTTCCAGAAAGGCCAACAAAATTGTTAAGCTGTTCAAGAAGAATCACTTACTATTTTTGAAAAAATTGTTTAATCATACCCGAAGCACGATAAAATTTCATTTTACTTAGGGCACACAGACACGCCCACAACACACTTCTCTCGGTTTATCTCTGTAGTGGACATACCACAAAACATATTCTTGAATTGAAGACTATGTCACTATTAATTGATTGCAAAAAAGGCAAACAATGATTAGCGTTTGTAATCGATAACTTTTCCCAAATTATACTTTTGTGTATGGAACATTTTACTATTTTCCAATGTTGCAATGTTTTTGAGTAAAGCTGAGAAAAGAACCGAACACATTCCGACATTGCTGCGTTATTTTGACGTTGACGCGATAACGGAACCGGCCAATATTGTCGATAACGAAACTGTCAAAATGTCAAAAATTTGTCTACATCGGAAGTATATTTATTAGCCCTTATTGATATTGTACCGTCCAATTTTACTAAGACTTAAATAATTTCTTAAATAAATGTACAAAAATACCTCCGTGTGAACGATATGTGGCCCGTGACAGTTTACCATTGACAAACAAATCCATTATTATGGAATCTAAAACGAATATTTATCACCTCTGGATTCAATACACAACACAGGTAAGACAAAAACAGTGTGCAGGTGAAATATCCTACCTGTATTTTAGTAAAACTAGATATTGTTTAATTTTGCTTATATTTCTTTACCACGGTTTAAATGTGTGGGATTGTGTGAAAATTATAACAGACTTACCACCAATCCTTTATTTGAAGAAGAATTTATTTATATCATGTCGTCTACGAATTTATTTACAATATTTTGTCTGAGGGGTGAATCGTATTATAGAACAACTTCGTCATAGAATTTACTCATCTTTTATCAAAATTTAACACATTTTCCTCACTGTCAGAGTATTTGTTGTCTACCACTTCTAGGAACAGTGTTTTTTACTTTGTCAGGATAATAAATTAGTGATAAAATAATATTAAAAACAAGTAAAGCAAGCGCATTATTTTTAAGGAAGTAGAAGAAGCGATTACAAACCTGCATGGTTAATGTAGAATGGAACACTATGATTTCATTTGCGTCATAATTTTTCCAACAAACAATTATTGCAGAAGTTTTTATTTTAATGTGTGTACATTGTGTTTGATATTATCAAGGGTTGGTGGTTGGTATATTTGGTAAATGTTCCGCTATTGAGTCCACGCTCAAAACACACTTTAAAAAATTAAAATAAGTTGTACTAGGTAGATAATAGTTAGTAATAAGTAATTCAGTAACCGAAATTTAAAAATATTGCGTTTTAATGATTATTTTGTTAACTTTAAAAATGCGAAATGTCATTTTTCAAGGACCGCCATGTTATTAATTACGACGATGAAATATGCACTTTTAAAAGGAAAAATCACTCTCTGTCAGTTACACAATAGTAAGTACGAATTTCAATCTTCGAAAATGATAAATAATGCGTATTAATCATTATTTTGTTAGGTTTCGTAAATTCAAAAAATCATCACTTATTACGCGTGCATGACGCGAGACGCAAGCCTGTATGAAATGTGAAACTGTTCCTTAAATATACCAAACCATCCACAACTGTTCCATGTGAAACATGTTTTACATGCAATTTGCAAATGAGCCAACCTAAAAATAAAAAAAGCATTCACGAAACGAGTAGCTAAAAGCGATACATAGACGATATTATTACGAAAGTACCTGATTTGCCAAATTACGTATGTAATTATTTTAATACCTAAAACGAAAATAAATAAAAGAACACGCACGCGTTTTTCTTTTCAATAACACCCAAGTTTTGAAAGGTTTGTACCTACTGCAAGTAGGATTAGTATTATAGACAAGTTTGTACCTGTATTTATAACAGAAGAACATGGAAAGAAATGTCACTTTCTTTTGTATCACAAACCATGTTACACAAACCTAGCGTAGCCGCTAAACTACTTGAAAACTGGGATGTTTTTCTTGCTTTGACGCGAGCAGGCGGTATAAAGGGGCACTTTCTTTTGTATCACAAACCATGTTACACAAACCTAGCGTAGCCGCTAAACTACTTGAAAACTGGGATGTTTTTCTTGCTTTGACGCGAGCAGGCGGTATAAAGGGGCACTTTCTTTTGTATCACAAACCATGTTACACAAACCTAGCGTAGCCGCTAAACTACTTGAAAACTGGGATGTTTTTCTTGCCTTGACGCGAGCAGGCGGTATAAAGGGGCACTTTCTTTTGTATCACAAACCATGTTACACAAAGCCGCTGAACTACTTGAAAACTGGGATGTTTTTCTTGGTAGGTTATTTTACAACAATTAATTGTTATTATATTATTTGAAACAACTGGTTACGTAAATGTTTTTGAATTTTTAGGTTGGTAGTGTGTATTTACAATTTGCGTATTGCAGTTTCACACGGCACAAGAATGGCCTTCTTATTTAAAAAGATGGCGGTCCTTGAAAAATGACATTTCGCATTTTTAAAGTTAACAAAATAATCATTAAAACGCAATATTTTTAAATTTCGGTTACTGAATTACTTATTACTAACTATTATCTACCTAGTACAACTTATTTTAATTTTTTAAAGTGTGTTTTGAGCGTGGACTCAATAGCGGAACATTTACGGTATATTTATAGTTAATCAATTGGAAGTTAATATTATGTATTATATATGAACCTGTAATACGTTTTTGTGTATTGTAATTATTATTGAAATAATATACAAAATATCTAAATCATTGAAAAGGGAATATTTTATAAGTTCAAAGGTAAACTATAAGTAGTATTGCACTTCTAGATTTCTATCTTTCGATCAGTTAGTTGTTGTGCGAATATTCATTTGCTTTTACTAAAACGCTACAACAGTCGTCATTTCAAGTAAGTGATAACCTGTGTATAATAAAAGATTTAAACCTACTGAGGTAATTAATACTACTAATTATACTGGAATCTTTCGCTTTCCTATTTTTACATTTTACGCTTGTTTTTTTCCCCATACTCGACTTTCTCCCTATCTGCCACAAGCATGGCATTTTGAACTTGTTTTACATACAGGACAGGCGGGTATAGGTACCGCCGCCCCGGGAACCATTTATTGAATAACGAACACCCTGCCACAGATCACCCCAAGCGGTTCACTACGTTTGGTGACACAGCAGGGGTTCCTAGGTTCATGGGGGTGAGATTTGTCTAGGACTTGACGGCGGATGCTTTTGCCGACCTACTGCGTGGCGGGTCAGATCGGTAGAGACTGGTTGAGAGAGACTTTTTGACCTCCAGCCAGACTCTCTCGACCCATTGCCTTGCACGGTTGGATTCATAAGTGCATCACTCCTGAACACATGGACTCCTAAATTCCTTCCCCCCTCTCATATTAAAAAGACCCTCCGCACAGCATCTCCGAAGATAACTGTAACAATCGATGATAATTTTTTTCCTTAGGGTCACCTGTGTGGAGAGTAAAAAAGTTACTTAATAAAAATCTGAATAAATCTATTTTTAAAATGAAAACTTCTTTAGCATCGTTGTGATTTGAAACTCGATGAAACGGAAACAAGCGACACTAAAAAGAGACAAACACCTACATCTGAAGGATTTAGCCTGCGAGAGAATGAGATAGATTAATCAGTGTCCTATTTGTGCGGTGCTTCGTAGAATCAAATGTAAAATAATTTTTAAACTTGGTAAAAATATTATAATAAAATAAATCCTACAATTATCCTACTTCCGATACTTTGCATTTTTCTCATTCTCTCGAAGTTAAGTTTTCCGAAGATTTCACTTCTACCGCATGTGAACTGCACAATTTTTTGTTGTATCATTACATAGTATAAAATGAAGTCGCTCAAAATGTTTGTGCGCTTAGATCTTTTAAACTACGCAGCGGATTTTCATGCAGTTTTCACCAATAGATATAGTGATTCAAGAGGAAGGTTTATATGTATAATACATGCTTATTATAGTAGAGTAAAGCCTAGAAATTCAAATATTTTATTCAGGCAGCTGGCAAGCGGGTAGTGTGGATTTTATAAAGGTTGGGTAATGGCGTTGTGTTTCGTTAGCCACAGCAACGTGTGGCCGGGTCTGCTAGTATTAAATAATGCAATGTCAATATTTTCAATGTGATTTGGAATTGATAGATATAAAAACTACAACCTCCGTACTAAAAGTCAAGCTTTATATCCGTTGCACTACCATCACATAATTGTTTATTATCTGGAATAATTTTATTGTTAAACCAATAATTATGTGCATTGCAAATTATGGTCTCTTCAATAATTTGCACAATGATTTGGTGTGGGGAAAATATCCATGAGTCATAAGTACTGTTATTGAGTCGATAGCCTTGCAGTGATTCATGATTCATTCCATTACATCTCTAAACCACAGTGTTTTTGTTTTTATCATTAATTACTTACAAAATATTTTTAAATTTTACTACCCGGTTTCATACTAGTTTTAACACTTTAATTATTTATTTATTTCTTGCCATAATTGATAAATAATATGAAGCTAGTAATAATTATGATGTTTGGTCTTATTTTTATTGTAAAATTGATGTTTTTAAACTCAATAGCTCGTTATGGAATTTATGTTTTAAATTGAGAATAGTTGTGTAAACTTAGAAAATCCCACGTTTCTTGTGCCTGTTCTTGTTTCAAAAGATTTTTCAAAAACAAAGTTTTTTTCATCTTTACACAGTATAAAGCAAAGTCGTTCCCGCTGTCCCTACGCTTAGATCTTTTAAACAACGCAACGAATTTTCAATGAAATGACATGTAAGAGAAAAATGTTTTTCTTGAGTAAGATATGGAACGATCAAGTGAATTAAATACTTGAGTCGGGCCATGTCAGAATAGTTTGAATGAAGCAAGGAGTGCGTGCGGTCTATCCTCTCAACTTACCCCTGATTTTGGTTACCCCTGTGGCAATTAGAGGTGGGTAAGTTCTGCATTTTGCCGGAAGCTTCCGAGACTTGCTTCCTTTTAAAAGTACACGGGTTCTAGGAGCAGGTCCCGGGTCCGAGTTCTTAGGTGCGGACTGAGCACTGGGTTTTGTTGCGGCGCACCGAACCGGGACGCACGGGTTCAAAGAACTCGGAGCCAGGACCTACTCGTAGAACCCGCACAGGAACTTAGAACCCCGGAGCCGGACAAGACCCGCATGAGGGCTCGGACCCGTCACCCGTGCAATGTAGGTACATTACACGGCTTTTATTGAGAATTTAAATAAGTAAATTAGCTGTAAGCTGTGATGCTTTCTTATAAACTATTATTTTATAATGCACTTCACCCTTTGATTATACCAAGATAACATGCTCTATTTTAAAACGACTCCGTGTCTAGCCAAATATTCAAAAATCTAATATACCTACTAAACAATTCCGCGTTTCCGCGAGAGCAGTATTACGTCAAGCGGTCACGCACGTCTATGTCGATCAAAGGACAGCGATCGAATGAACGCCCGGCGGCCCGGCCAGTCGCAGTGACGTGGCTCAAGGAGAAGTGGTTGGCGGCTCGCAAGTCGCGGGTTGCGGGGAGTGTCTTGTGGTTCACGCAGTTCCGAGGACCCGAGACTCGCGACTCGGGAGTGGAGTGGAGAGTGGAGCGTGTCGGGGACGCCGAACGGTGATTCCTAGTTCCTACTACTCAGTACTCGCGGCGAACACGGAGACGCCCGCCGGCCGTGTGAGTGGCAGGCATGTATCGCGGTTCGCGAGTCGCGGGAATGAGGGGAGTGGCGTGAGAGTGGCGGGTTCTTGGTTCACGTGGCTCGGACCAAGACGCTTGGGTTTGAGCGTACTCGGCGAACTGGGGACTTGTATTCGAATGGTTAGGAAAGCCGGCGCCGCGCCGCGGCTTCGCGCTGCGGCGTTGGGTTTACTCGGACCGCCGGATTTATTTGGATGCGAGTTACTGGGCCGGGTTCTCTGGGAGTAGTCGATTTGAAAAAGGAGTGGGAGTAGGAACCGCTTCCCGCAAAGGAGCGGATCACACGAGCCCATTCCAGCTGAACCGACACATCGCTAGTGGCAATGGGAAGGTTAATAAGACAATCCTTTATCAATGCTAAAATATTTCTATTTTTAGCTCTTTAAGTACTCTCGATATTGGTTTCATTTTAAATTCTTGGAACTCTTTTGTTATGAAACTTTTATTTGTTATAGTTTCATTCAGTAAAATTGATAACACCACAGTAACGTTTGCGTAATACGCATATGTATGTTTACTTTTAGATGAAATTGTAAACCAATGGGTACAGGTGTTATACAATGGTGTTCAAATTTATTTTAATATCTACGGTTTGTGATGATTCATCTCTATTGTCATTTTACTAGTCAATGATTCATGTCAATTCGGTCGATAGGGAACTGTCGTAGATTATAAATGTAGAATAAATAATATAACAGTAGAGGGACCCTCCACACAATTTGAATTAAAACATATGTGCCACTGACTTAGTGCCTTTTGGTTCTAGACCATTTAGTATGTGGTGTGTCTCTCTTACACTTACGTGAAATTGCACATCGCCACCCCATTTGAATTTCGTAATCATGGTAAAACACAGTTTTGTTTGGAAATATAGGCCTTAATTAGGCCTAAAATTGAATCACTAAACAGGCCCACAAGACACTTGTATTATTCTTTATTCCATGATTATGAAATATAAAAAATCTATTGCAATTTTTTTTATATTTGATTTTTGGAAATAATAAATCATGATGTTTGTTGATGGTTTTTATTTTTATTTTGTAAAACTCCATATAAATGTAAATTTTTATAATGATTTTAAATGTACAAAACATCACTACGTTGCTTGCTGACATTCTCTGGCCATATATCGCAGCTCACTCAGTCTTGCTACAAACTTCTTGGGTTCATCATCAGGACTTGTAAGCAATTTAATAACCAAGAAGCTATGCTAGCATTGTTTGATGGCATACTGAGAAGCAAGCTGGAGTATGCGAGCGATATATGGGCACCATACGTCTCCAGAAGTACATTGATATGTTGGAGCAAATCCAGAAGAAATTTCTAAGGTATGTCTATATATGGAAGCATGGAGCCTATCCAAGGTTCATGCACCATATTGACTTACTTGAGGAAACTGATTCTGTTAGTCTGGAAACTTGACGAAAAGCAAGTCTTGCTATTCTGTCGTTTAAAATTTGGAATAATTTCATCGATAGCCCATTCCTCTTGCGATGCTATGATTTATTTATACCAGACCACTACAGCTGGAGTCTATATCATGATCTGTTCAGAGTACCGAACGGAAGAACAGACGTCCTGGCAAAGCTTAGCATGACGAGGGGAGTGGAGCTGTTAAATGAACTTGCAAAATATTTCGATGTAAGTGACTGTTTTCTATATGCCTTAAAACTATTATTGAAGAGTCACTTGCCTAAATGCTGATATAGCCACTAAATTGTACTGCAATTGGAATAACATTCTTTTGTGAAATTGTAATATAATTCTGATATATGTAGGAACTAAATTTATTTATTTATTTTATTTAGTAAAAGATTATACATTTATATACATTATTTAAGAAATTTTTTGACTGCCCAACTAGGGGATTCCCGTTTTAGGACAGTCAAATTAGGATGAGTATTAACATACGGAACATGGTCTGTATAAATGGTACTGCAATTGGAATAACAATCTTTTGTGAAATTACAATATTATGCTGATATAGCAACTAAATTGTACTGCAATTGGGAAAACATTATTTTGTGAAATTGGAATAATATGCTGATATAGAAACTAAATTGTACTGTAATTGGAATAATGTTCTTTTGTGAAATTACAATATTATGCTGACATAGAAACTAAATTGTACTGCAATTGGAATAACATTCTTTTATGAAATTACAATATTATGCTGATATAGCAACTAAATTGTACTGCAATTGGGATAACATTCTTTTGTGAAATTGGAATACATAATATGCTGATATAGCAACTAAAATACTCATATAAAATACTTCTAAAAAAACTAAAGGCTATAGGTATTCAGGGACAGCTTTACAAATGGATGTGTAGTTACTTAACTAACAGATACCAAAAAGTTAAAATTAATGATACTGTTAGCGATCCGGCCCTTCTAGAATTTGGTGTACCCCAAGGGAGTACCTTAGGACCTATTTTGTTCAGTATTTATATCAATGATCTATGTAACAGCAATTTTTCCTATCACATTATTACATTTGCAGATGATACTGTCTTAATATTTGAAGGAAGAATATGGAACGATGTGCACTATTGTACACTGCAAAGCAAAAGATGGAATAAAACAGCTTAAACTTTGGTTGGACCGTAATCTGTTGACACTCAATTTGGAAAAAACCAAATTTATACGATTTAGTGTGACAGAAGCGGGCCAACCCAAGGAAGCATATAAAATTTTTGTACACAAATGCACTGACTCAACTACCTGTAATTGCTGTAAATTAGAATGCGTAGACAGTATAAAATACCTTGGTGTTATATTAGACAAATATCTTAGATGGGGCGATAGATCTAGTTGCCGCAAAGGTTAGAAAGCTTACGTACATGTTTATGACAATCAGAAATATCTTACGTAAAAAAGAATTGAAACTCATCTATGATGCTATGTGTGGGTCACTTCTAGACTATGCATCCTTAGGTTGGGGTGGCTGTGCAAAAACTGTTTTGGACAAATTAGCGAAAGCTCAAAAATCTCTGCTAAGGGTAATTCTCAAAAAACCATTTAGATATCACAGCGATCCACTATTTGAGGAGTTCCAAGTTCTGGATGTTAGACAACTGTACATGAGAAAAATAATTTTAAACATCCATCAACAACGCCACCTCTACCCATCTATTAACCACTTTCACGACACCCGCCACTCACGGAGAAATCCAATTGTATCACTCACAACTAAAACATCTCTCGCTCAAAGACACTTCTCATTCTTAGGTCCAAAACTATACAACTTAATGCCTGATGTTTGGAAAAAGGAAAGCACAGGTGTTGTTCATAAATTGGCCACTAACTGGTTTCATCAATTAGGTAGAAAGGAGAGTGAACTTTTACTACACAAAAAATGATATCAAACACAAACCAAAAAAAACAACAAAAACTCAAAATTTTAATACTATACTAATCAAACAACAGTAATAACCATCTATTAATTGTTTGATTTATTTTATTGTTTCTGTTCTCTTTCTAGTTCTCATTTGTATAAAATGTGTATGTAGGACTAGGTATTATTTGAAATGCAAACACATGATACCATTATGTTTTAATAATTTACTTTTAAGTATGTATATATTACTTTTATGATAATTTAAATAACTATGCCAAGCAAACCACGGCTATCTTTCCTGTATTTATTGGTTATTATTATTTATTTATTTTTAAATTCTTTCTCTTCTCTTTTTTTCTTATTTTATACAACCCATCTGTGTAGGACTATGATATGCAATGCTTACTTGTTTGTTCTATATCTATATGTTTTAATCCTCTGTAATTAAGTACCTACCTAAGTATTTAATATTATTTTTTTTAAACTTTGCTAAACAAAGAACATTCACTATGTTTTAATCTTTTATTTTTGTTTTGTTTTTTATATTATTTCGTATGTTAATACTCATCCTAATTTGACTGTCCTAAAACGGGAATCCTCCTAGTTGGGCAGTCAAAAAATTTCTTAAATAAAATAAAAAAATTGTACTGTAATTGGAATAATGTTCTTTTGTGAAATTGGAATAATAAACATGCTGATATAGCAAGTAAATTGTAATGCAATTGGAATATCATTCTGTTGTACAATAATAATAAAATAAAATTAAAATAACACCCATCTCTGTATCTATACCAATGATTTTTATCATCTGCCACGTAGGTCGCCAAATGTTATTTTTTTATGAGTTAATATATTTTCTTTTGCATGTAGCGTAGTTACTGTGTAAAAAGTTAAGCCATTGATCAGATTATCATTAACAAAAAAATGGTTTTTCAGTGTTTGTAAAATACATTTCTTAGAAAAAATGTGTCATTTGCTGTACAGTGGCTGGAAAATAATCATTGATTATCTTTACGACAGTAAGATTTGGCTGCTTTAACCTTTATTGCATCAATTACCTGATAGTAGTAATTTAAACAAAATACTTAAATATTTTTGAGCCAAATGACCTTTTACTAAAGTATCAGTTATTGAATTTTCACATGTAGCAAACACTTTGTGGGTATAGATAATTATAATAATGACAAAAAAATAACTTCGTTTAATTGCACTTCTTTGTATATTTTTTAAAACCAATCGGTTTCGATTCAACCTGAATCTTCCTCAGGGTGAATAAAATATATTAAATAAAATTAAAATGAAAAGTAGAGGGAGAGAGAACATCAACTTTGGTGGGGGGCGAAGGGGATGTACCAAAGAAGGAGGGGTAAAATTAGGCGTGCGTAACGGAAATATATTAAAAGTGGGGCTACTTGACAAATCTGTTTATTTAGTAAATTAATAAAGACGTAGACATTTCTAATGGGATAGGTCTACGCCTTAATAATCTAGAAGATGAACTATAAAAAGTGAAGTGATGTTAACGCTTATAATATTAATAAAATATAGCACATCCTGCAGGAAAGGATCGTAAGCCAAAAAAGTAAATTTTACAGAAGATGATGATTGATGAAACAAGCGGTGACATATTTGACGGAATTTGCGATGAATTTTTTCACAGATAAAAGTGATGTTTGCAAGTGATGAAACGGCAAGCTAGAATAATAATAATACATTATTTCTTTGCCAAGCGAATAAAATTAATTTTAGTATGCTAGGATCATTTTTTAAGGTTCAAAATACTGTAAAATCGAGGCATGTGCGGTGAGTTACTAGCAATTCTATGGTGGATTTCTTGACACCCTAGAGGTTAAGAATGTCAGAAGACTGAATTCCACAATAAATACCGGTAGCAATTCCAGAGGGAAGACACCCAATTGAAAAATTAAAGAAACCCAGGGAAAACAACTCTAGAGACTGTGTGAAGAGGGACTGGATCTGCAATGGAGCGAGGACCCTGTAGAAGTAAAGAACGGAGATGTTTTGGACATCTTGTCGAATCGAGAGTCCCCAACGGAATCGACTAGAAGTCAAACTTGATGTTTTTAGGTAAATACTCTTTTTGGATAAATAGTAATGTTTTTTTATTGTTTTATCGCAGAATGACGAGAAGTTCTTCTGGCAGTTCGTGCAGGGCTTCGTGGACATATGGGAGTCGCAGGCGAGGTTGGACTGGGCGGCCGTGCCTCTGTGGTCGGAGGTGCGTGCCGACAGTGTGCCGGCCCTGGCCAAACTCCCCGATGAACTCTTGGCGGCCATGGGGAAGTTCCTTTACATATCCAAGGACAGGGTGCAATACGTGAGGATAATAATTCATCTTTTTTATATGAGACTAGTGAGTTCCCGGCATGCATTGCAAGGCCGCATAAAGAAAGAAATTGTTTCTCCCCGCATGTTCTTTCCCATGCTTCCCCGTTCCAGCCCCCGTTCCCCTCCCGCTGCCCCTTTTTCTCCCGCATTCCCCTTCCACTTGCCTTTCTTCGTTCCCCTCCCACCTCCTGGATTCCTTTACCCTCCTCCTTCCTTCCCTCCTTCCCTCCCTCTCAACAACTCGCGCGCCACCTATTGTAAATTTTTTTATGCTAATTAATTCATTTAAAAATAATATATTTGCGGCACGTTCCAGAGTGGAAGATACTCTCAGTATCGCCCTGGTGTAAGACCACCATTCAGAATTGAAACGTTGCTTGAAATGGCTTTAGCCGTGTTTGGTGACCAGCCGTATATTTTTTGTGGAACAGTTATCGAGATAACGGACGTGATTTCCTGTCAGATTTGTGTGATTTATATGCTTTTTCTGTGTGCAACGTACATTAAATGAATAAATAATCATGAATACTTGCAGAAATTCCTGTTTAAAACGATTTGAACTAAAATATGTGACAGTAAATATGTAAAAATCACACAAATCCGATGGGAGATCACGTCCGTTACCTCGATAACGATCCCACAAAAGATATAGAATCACTCGGCTGATCTGAATAGCCAGGTCTTCCCCACCTTCTTCTTCCCCATCTCCTTCCCCTCCTCACTACCTTCAGCTTCACAACATACCCCAATTGGAGATGCCATAGTCTCACTGGCCCCAGACTAGCAGCAACTAGGACTCTTGTGAGGTTTTCACATTAAAAAAAAAACACTTTTATCACTGTCTTATTTTGTCGGGGACCGTTGAAATGTTTTCTGTTTTCTTCAACCCATTTTGTTCTGGCGATGGTAAAGAGTGACACTGGCAAAATGTGAAAAATGGTTTTTATAGCATAATTTATTTATTTATTTTTTCATTTTCTGGAAATCGACAGTTTACATTTTTTCAGTTTGTATATGAGTAATATAGCCAAAATAAAATCAATTACGAATTTCATCTTTGTGACTTTACATCTAATGAGACAGCATAATAATTTATAAGAAAGGAATATGAAGCGAAAAATTATAAAAACAAAAAATTATATAAAACAAAAAATTACATAAAACAAAAAATTATCAAAAATTGGTAACCATAAGGAAGACAGTTTTTTCATACAAATCAAATCAAAACAGAATTATAAATATAAACAATAGAAACATAGTATATATTTAATTTTTATAAGAAAAACTTTCTTTTTTTACTTTTTTGAAGGTTATTCCCATCAGTGAAATATATCATATTAGAATAAGTTAACAATAATAATCTAAACGAAAATATGAAAGAGAACAAGACACAGAAAAACAGAAAAAAGACAATGGTCTTTGTTGCATCCGAAGCTACCTTCGAAAATGACAGCCTCAAATGCAACTGGCGATATGGACTGTAAAATTACGAAAACAAACAAGAAATGATTGCAGCTGAATGCTTAAATGTGTTTGGTAATGCTTGTGGACTACAAGGAAGTAAGGAAAACCAAGGCACTTACCAAATTAGAAGGCGAACACATAACTTACAAAAAACACTTCCTTCCAATGTCACAAATCGACTTGTAGTAGTCAATTGTTGGTTATTATTGTTGTCACGGTTCCCAGATTTCTTCAGCAATGTGACATGGTTGGGGAAGGTAGGAAGGATAAAAATGACATCCCGGTAGGTACTGTGCATATTATCACTTCAAAACCAAACATTCCCGCCCCCGAGAAGAGATTGAAATCTCTTATCTACGACCGATGGTAAATCACACATTTCCGAATACTGACAACAAACAAATGAATCTAATAACAACCTACAATTAACAAACGACAAACAATTATTCAATCTTTGTTCAACGAAAAACTTTAACGAAATTAAAAAAATAGGAACGTAAGTCTAAAATAAAGCTAAAATTAGTACATAACGAATATGTTCCTAAGATAAGTTATCTAAGAACTATCTTTCATAGCAACCGACACTGCGGTAAATCAAACAAAAAGAAAGGAGAAAACAAACGAGAATGAAAACGATAAATATAAAATTAATAATAAAATTACGAGTAAAATGTTTCAGAGTGGTAATGGATACAGTTTGACAACTGGTCGACGAAAAGTTCCTTGTGCAGTTTTAACTGTCACAACCCGTACGATTTGATCAGGACCCGGATGACATTCCTCGATGCGTCCCAGTGGCCAGTGCATAGATGGAATTTTTCCATCATTTAATAACACCAAATCTCCAACATTAAGATTGGGTGATGAAGTCATCCACTTTCCACGTTGTTGAAGGGTGTGCAAATATTCTTTTCTCCATCGATTCCAAAATGCCTGAGTTATTTTTTGCAACAATTGCCAACGTGATAACCTATTCATTGGTACTTCAGACCAATCAGGTTCCAGAACCGATGTAAGAGGAGCCCCTATCAAAAAATGACCAGGCGTCAATGCTTCAAGTTCAGATGGATCAGAAGACAATTGAGATAATGGACGAGAATTCAAGATGGCTTCTATTCGACTAAACAATGTTGCTAATTCCTCAAACGTGAGTACTTGTTCACCTATTACTCGTTTTAGGTGATATTTTGAAGATTTTATTCCTGCCTCATATATGCCTCCAAAGTGAGGAGCAGAAGGGGGGTGAAAATACCATTTGATTTGCAGCGTGGTGGCAGCAGATGTGAGGTAATCACGAGCTGATAAGTAAAGAACGAAGTTTGTGTGGTTATCACTAATGATACAAGAAGGTAATCCCCTTCTGGCTAAAAAGCGATCCAAAGTCACTAAAAAGGCTTCTGTGGATAATTCAGATTCAACATCTAAGTGTACTGCCTTAGTACTTAAACAAATGAATAAGCACAAATAAGCCTTCAAAACTTTGGCTCCTCTACGCTTACTTTTCTCTATTGAAAATAGATTACCAAAACCTACCCCAAGATTGCGGGAAGGACGACCTTCACGAAATCTAATTTGGGACAAATCTCCCATCATAGGCTGTACACCAACAGGACGAGCTTTAAAACATGTTATGCATTTACCAAGATGCGACCGAATGGCGTTTCGAGCGTAAACAATTAAATGTTTTGATTGTGAAATTGAAAATAACGTCCTAGGCCCCACATGTAAATAATTTTTATGGTACGAGTCAATAATCAAATTTGTAAAATGACTTTTCTTGGGCAAAAGTTCAAAATGTTGGACATTAGAGGCGATATGGACATGCTGCAATCGCCCACCACCCTTGAATAAACTAATGGAATTCAAAAAAGGTATAATCTGCCAACCGAGAGACAAATTTTGACAAGTTTTGCCTGTAACGGGATGAAAATGCACGAATTGCACTTTCATAAACCACGATTTTAGAACTGAACGAAGTTCTTCAGCAGTTAACTTACAGGCAATTTTGTGAGCTCTGAAATACAATATTAACTTGACAATATCATGTTGAAGTTTAAGCTCAATCAAAAATACATCATTCAACGAATGGTTAGAAGATGTTTTTATTCGATACGAGAACGAATCAGTTTGCGAATCCCAAACAATACCTAAAATCTTAATGTTATTGGCATGATCTAAATCAATTTCTATAGGTGCTTCCTGGTGTGAGATTGGAATATCAGAAAGCAGTTCACGACAATTACTCGACCACTTGCTCAATTCGAAACCGCCAAGATTAAGTAGTTCCACCAAGTCTCGCTGCAATTTACGTGCCGATTCAAGTGTGGATGCTCTAGTTAAAATTTCATCAACGTACGTATTTTCTAATAAAACTTTTGATGCTGTTGAAAATTTGGCATCTACTTCCGATGCGAGTTGCTGTAAACTACGTATCGCGAGAAACGATGCGCAAGCCGTTCCGTTTGTAACAGTTTGCATTTCAAATTCTTTAATCATTTGTTCTGGTGATTCACGCCATAAAATATGTTGATAGGATCTATCCTCTGGTCGAACCAATATTTGTCTATACATTTTGCAAATATCTGTTGTAAAGACAATTTTGTGCGTTCTGAAATTTGAAATTAACTTCACAATATCTTGCTGAATTTTAGGTCCTACTAAAAGTATATCATTTAACGACTGGTTAGAAGATGTTTTTGAACTTGCGTCAAAAACAACTCTAAGCTTTTTAATGGATCCAGTATCCTTAATCACACAATGATGAGGAATGAAATATCTTCCAGTCGAAACTGATGAACTTGTCACATCTATCATGTGGCCCAAAGATTCATATTCTCTCATGAAGTGAATGTAATCAGATTTTATATCTGCATGCCGAGAAAAACGGCGCTCGAGGTGATGCAGACGAGATACTGCCGAATGATATGAATCACCAAGAGCCGATTTAACTTCCCCGAATGGAAGTGGAACAACGTACCGTCCCGCATCGTCTCTATAATGCTGAGTTGAAAATATGTTATCACAAAGCAACTTTTCTGGAGATAACAGTGAAGGATGATTGGGAATGTCCTCAATTTCACAAGTTATCTTCACATTAGTTTCAATTGATGAATCTAATATTGTCAAAAACGAATTAATAGGAGATGTGCTGTGATCGACATTTCCCATTAAAATCCAACCAAAAGCTGTGTTCAAAGCTATCGGTTCATTCACTTTTCCTACCACCTGCCCCGAACGAAGTACTGACGAAAACAATCCAGCACCCAATAAAATATCTATTGCAGAGGGCTTATCGAAATTTGGATCTGCCAAAGTTAAATTTCTCAAATGATCCCAGTCTCCCCGACGAATGGGAGAACTAGGCAACTGTGCACAAATGCTTGATAACACGACGAATTCCGCATCAAAAAGCTCATTCGAACATAGAGGACGGATCCGACACTTGACCAGTCCCTTCTGCGCGATGGCCGACAACTGTCCAATTCCTCGAATAGGAATTTGTTTATTAGAACAGTCGAGGCCCAAACGAATTGCACAATCATTTGAAATAAAATTTGCCTGACTTGCACAGTCCAATAATACACGAACCTTGTGAAAGTTACCCTTTTTATCACGAGCTTCTACGATAGCCGTAGCTAACAAAACTGATGATTGGCTAGAGCTCGATAAAACGTTGGGATTATTAAACCTCTCCAAATGAGGTGTTGTTGCCGCGATGGCCGATACGATTGGATCGATGGTTTCAGGTGGGGAATCAAGTATCTCTTGTCTAGAAGTGTTATCGAAATTGTTGCTATTTGGCGCCTGTACTTGGCTGTTTACGTCACGAGAAAAATGCAACAACGAATGATGATTTTTATGACACCGAAAACAATTAAAACGCGACGAACAGTTCTTGACCAAATGCTGACCGGAAAGACAATTCTGACACAATTTATATTTCTTCACAACATCGAATCTAGCACGTGGTTGTAGCTTTAAAAACTGGTCACACTTTGAGAGAAAATGTCCACCTTTACATATTAAGCACACCGATTTTTGTGTACTGACAAAAGAATTTAATAAGCGATTTGGTTTTGCTTTTGGCGCTTCATTTTTCACACCGTACCCATGAACTGATTCATAAATTTTAGATTGTGATTCTAAAAACGACAATAATTGCGAAAAAGAAGGAATTTCGTCCTTGTGACCCATTATCTCGAAGTTAGTTCTGAGGTCATCAGGAATTTTCTTCAAAACAATATGTAGTAATAAAAATGACCACTGATCTGTTGGAAAATGTAAGGCTTCTAACGCCTGAATATTTTCCTTCAAAACATTAACGACAGATCTGAGCGAATCCTTTTTTACTATGGGGCATGAGATAATGTTCTCTACATGTCTGTCTGCAATTATCCGTTTGTTATGAAAACGATCTCTCAACAAATTGTAAGCAATTGGATAATTGATTGCGGAAACCGGAAGATGCTTTATAATATTCAACGCGTCACCCGATAGCGCTCCTAACAAATAATGCAGTTTATGTATGTCACTTAGAGACTCATTATTATGAATAATTGCATCGAACGTATTTATAAAATTTATCCATTAAGTAATTCCACCCGAAAAAGTTGGCAAGCTAATTTTTGGAAGTGAAAAACCGAGACTATTTGATGTTTTTATTGAATCTTCCTTTGGTGGAAAAACTGCTAGATAATTCGTATGAATTTCAAAATACATGTTCATAAAGGTTTTATATTTATTTTCCAAATCGGTTAAGTCTAGCTCTTTACTCTTTGACGTTTCTAAGATCACATAAGATTCAACAAAATCATTCCTTTGCTTTTCGATATCTTTGATTCTAACCAGTAAACTATTTCTATCTATTAAATTACCAGAAATAACTGCTTTGATCGATGAATCATGAATTTCTCGAAGACCTAGAATGGCCAATTTATTACGAACAATAGCAGAAGCAGCCATTTTATACAAAGATTGAATAATAATAATCCCTTGCTAATATTTGAAAATAGAATTCAACAAACGAAAAATGCGCAATTTACCACGAATTTTATCCCCTTTGAGGTGACAATATGCCCAATTCGAAGGCCGAAATGCCAGGAATATTAGGAACACGGGATCAAGGTTATTGGAAAAACACATACAAGCATCCAACTCCAAAGGCTCACGAAATCCGGCTCGAAGGACCAAAAATGTTGCATCCGAAGCTACCTTCGAAAATGACAGCCTCAAATGCAACTGGCGATATGGACTGTAAAATTACGAAAACAAACAAGAAATGATTGCAGCTGAATGCTTAAATGTGTTTGGTAATGCTTGTGGACTACAAGGAAGTAAGGAAAACCAAGGCACTTACCAAATTAGAAGGCGAACACATAACTTACAAAAAACACTTCCTTCCAATGTCACAAATCGACTTGTAGTAGTCAATTGTTGGTTATTATTGTTGTCACGGTTCCCAGATTTCTTCAGCAATGTGACATGGTTGGGGAAGGTAGGAAGGATAAAAATGACATCCCGGTAGGTACTGTGCATATTATCACTTCAAAACCAAACATTCTTTATAAGTCCCAGTTGCGACCATTGTCTTTTTTCTGTTTTTCTGTGTCTTGTTCTCTTTCATATTTTCGTTTAGATTATTATTGTTAACTTATTCTAATATAATATATATTTATTTTTAACCTTTGAGTAAAACCTAAAATTGTGATATTTAATTAAATGAAGACAATATTAGCGAAACTCAATTGAAAATCTGGAAACAGAAAAATCAGAAAAAGATGTTGACACCTCTGAGACTTGAACTCAGGACGTTCGGCTTTACGGGCCGCTGCTCTTTCAACTGCGCTAAGGTATTCCTATCCGATTCGGTCATTTTTAACTGTATCATGCTTCGACTGAGAACTACCAACACTATCTTCTTTCTTAACAAATATAACGCCCAGAGGTGCCTATATCCTTTTCTGATTTTTCGATTGAGTTTCGCTAATATTGACGTCATTTAATTAAATATTATATATTATCGTGTGAATCATTTTTAGGGGACTCCCCTTCTTCAGATTATCACAATTTTTAAGTTTATAGATGAAAGAAAAGTAATCTGATTTCTTCATTAACAGTATTACATATTTATCTATCATTGTCAATTAAAAAAAATTATCTCTACAAATTTGATCATCATTAAACATTATCAAAAGTCATCTTAATTATTATATTACTCATCAGTACAAATTAGGCAAAATGATTCTGTTTTGACAGCAGTGGTATAAATGAATGCTAGTATTTTTAAAAACATTTTAAGGTTGCTGATGTTAATTTATAAATTCATACAAACCATATTTTGCATGTTTTTTATAAATTACATATGAGCGTTGTACAGGTGTGGCTCATGTCATAACTGAATGCTGAATACCTTAACATTTTTTTATCTTGTCTAATAAATGTGCTTAATTTATTGCAAAATTTTTTACAACTACATAATTTACATACAGGGTGTTCACAGACTTACACTTGACTTTAGTTTAACCAGAGATTCTTGATATTATTTAGAATAAAAGTGTTAATGAAATTTTTAGTTTCTGGTGACATATATTTTTTGTTTGTTTTTTTTTTTATTAAAAAAAAAATCTTTCCAATGTCGTGACTGGTCACTCTGGGAAACAACGTGTCAAAAAAGGAGCTTAGTGTTCTCTACGCAATGACTACTTATGGTTCCCAGTGAATTGAATGCCACTCAAACCAGCAACAGAGTATCTCAAAATGGTATTTACGACAGTGGTGGTGGTCTGCAATGTTTATTCTTGTGGCTTCACACTTGGTTTTGGAATTTGAATTTGCACTCAAGTAGGTAGGGTTTTATTAGAGGCGATCAGGTTTGGTTCTAAAGTAATTATGATATTTTTGGTTTAGTGTATGGTGGTGATTTAGAATAGGTATTGTTATACATGTACGGAAATGGCAAATATTTTTTAAATGCATAATTCTCAAGAATAATAACCACAGATTACCACTTGTTACATTTTGGAACTGGTAGATATTGGTATTTTAAACTTTTCCTCATACTTAATTCAAAACTGAAATTTATTGAGTCGTTACACTTTGAAACTGATATGAATTATACAAATGAGTTTTATTTCATTTAATTTTCTTCCAGAAAACGGAAATATGTTCTCGAGACTTGGAGGAAGTCAACTTGCTGCTTCGTTGCCTGCTCATCATCTGCAGAAACTTTGACAACATTCCTTTTATAGCCTCCTGCGATTATGTCTCTCTTTCGGCACCCATCACTTCCAAATACATTGAAAAGGTAAATCCATGACGATAAATTTTTATTTTTTATTTATTCATTGCATTGTTTATTACATTCGTTGAGAATTCTTCGACTACCATGCACTGCACTTGCCCGTGTTGTGGTGGTCGGTGAATACACTTAAA
The DNA here is from genome assembly GCA_917563855.2 of Limnephilus lunatus. NCBI lineage: Eukaryota > Metazoa > Arthropoda > Insecta > Trichoptera > Limnephilidae > Limnephilus > Limnephilus lunatus. The sequence goes on from OU830596.1 coordinate 98,662,494, forward strand.
ATATCAGTTTTTTTTTTTTTTTTTTTTTTTTTTTTTTTTTTTTTTTTTTTTTTTTTTTTTTTTTTTTTTTTTTTTTTTTTTCATCAACAATCATTGGTTTTTTAGTCAAATCGCGCAATGGCTAGGAATTTCAGTGTATTCGCGCATTTAATAACAATGAATATAATATACACAAGAATATCTTTGCCCTATCCCTAATCTAATCTCAAACCAAACTGTTTGAAATGTTTTGGTAATTTTTGTAGATGCATTCGTTATCTCATAAAATTAAAAATAAGTTTTCCATTTCAATTTTAGTTTGACCTTTCCTTAATATTAAGAGCCAAGTTTTTTATTAAATGCGTTTTTGTCAAAGATAACGTTTATTTTCATTCACGAAACTTTTGTTACTCGTAAAGGTACATTTGAACAAGAAAAAACACTATTGAAAAATTTATTTGAATGTCCATATGTATATGTATATAGCGGCCGTAAGTGGAGGGTCCGACCAAATCGGCTGGAATCCCGGAGTCCTTGAAAATCATATGAAAAATCTTCATTATATTATGAATGTAGAATCCGCATGAACCACAGTTAGCCAAAAAAAGTTTTTTATTGCAAAAATGAAAGGTCTTAATTTTGCAATAACTTCTGTCCTATAATAATAATTTTCCTTAATAAGTCCAGGTTCATCAGCATATAAATTTATTTTAAACTTTGAATGAAGTGAATCGGATGAAAATTGGATGAGCTACCATACCAGCCAACTTGAAAAATATTGTTTTGAAAAAAATGCATTTAAAGTTTTCGCTTGTAACCGGGCCGCTCCGTTTTCTGGTCTACCTGCTTGGTGCGCACCCCTCCTAACTATATTTCAAGGTGGAATATGATGCTATAACTTTGGGAATGTATTCTCCATATGTACAGGAAGATTTTTAGGCAATAAAAAAAGTTCATTTTTTGGATCGGCTGGACCAGACTTCCTCCTTAAGAGTTAAAGGCACAATAAAGAAGTTGAGTCCATTTAAAAAAAAATTATCAATGTTCACATTCAAACTTAAATGCTAGTAATTTTTCTTTTTTTAGAGTTCGTTTTCATAATTAAATTAACTCTCCTGGTTTAAATTTTATTAAGCCTGTCAAAACGAGTGGAATCCGAGCGGTAAGAGGCGGGGTGTGTGTGTGACGTCATTTGGGCTCTGGAAAACATGTTGCTTTAGCATTTTGTACAGAGATTTTCTTAATTTTTCCATCAGTAGTTCCAGTAAATTTTTTTATCAATGTTAACTGTATCAGTATTAAAGGTATTTAACACCTATGATATGACCAACTACAATAGCAGTGCAGTGAGATTATGACTATACCTACAAATGCAATGCAACTTTTGGGTGTATAGCTAGGTTTTAAAAGTTTTTAATGCATTTTGTTACTGTCCATGAAAATTCGAAAGCAAAAAAGTTCTATTATAGAAACCTGTCAATTATTTCAAATATAATTTTCAATATTATATTTGGTTTTCAGATATTTACAAAATACTATCCGTCTTCTAGGGGTTAAAAAGAAAAAAAATTGATCAAGATTTCATAGTTAATTAATTTTTAAATTTTGGTTTCTCCCGCCTATTCCGTCAACATTTTGTAGATAATTTGAAGTTGCAGCTAGTGCCACACGCTAGCCAGTAGCAAGAATTACGATTCCCGCGGGAACTAATTCTGCGTTACGAAATCAGCTGTTGGTGGGTGGCCATCTTCACAGCGAGCAGTGTTGCCAACTTAATGGATTTCCCGAAATGGGAGAATTTTGTGTCTAGCGGAATTTACAGGATGACAGATTTCCTGGCGGAATCGAATAAAGTAACAAATTACATACTTTTATAGGCGAAAATAGCTTATATTTATTGATTTATGGGGAAATTTTTATCCCTGAAAATCTCAAGCCATCCCGGATGGATGAAAATACGGGTGTCTGACGGAGTTCTGACTGACGATCCGTCACGATTTAGCGGAAAAGGAGTTTTATTTTTTACAATAACTCCACACAGGAGGCCCTGAGGAAAATAATTTCCCTCAGGGCCTATATCATCTGAAATGCTGTGTGGAGGGTCTTTTTTGAGGAGAGGTAGGAATGAACGTCTTGAAGAGACCCATGTTGTAGGAGGGAGGAAACACAGAGGCCGGCTAATCGTTCCACAGCCGAGCTGTTGAACACATGAACGAGCCGAAGAAGCGACCCATTCTCATGTGACAAATGTCAACCGTGTACATATGTTGGGCACGCGTTTGGCTGTTTCCCGACTATGCACCGGTGCCGAAAGGATCAGTGACGCTAGTTCCTCGGAGCATCTTCCATTGTATTACCGGTAGAACAAGGATAGCATTTCCACCCGACGCCTGTGCTCTAAAGATTGCAATCCGTCTGTTAGATTCCGAGTTGGCAACACTGACAGCGAGCTGTCAGCTGACAGAAAGTAGATCACCTTTCAATTTTTTTCGTAGATTGTCCACAACCTGCTAGTTAACTAGTAATACGATTATGAGTTTATTAAACAGATAGTGAATTTCCCAGCTAGTAACTTGTAAAGTCGCTCAATGTTATCGAGGCTTTACTTAAACTAAAAATAGTCATAACAAGATAGCAAGCAAAACTTTTTGGCGTAACCTCTCTCATCATAAACAAACCATCTCTCATGTAATATAAAGAGATGCACCATAGACATTGCAATACCGTACAAACCGGCGTACAGATGACGTCAGAATTCTTTCGACCAATCATGAAGCGTTTTTAGTTTACTCCTTTTTAATAATTTTTTAAGAATGTTTAATTAATTCTAAGAATAATAACATGGACACATATTTATAAACTTAAAATTGATATTTTTTGATCTACATGAACATATTTTTTATAAGTCAAAATTTTTTTTTTTCACTCAACTTCCTTATTATAGTAGCTTAGTGATCAAAATGTTATTATCAATTCATGCGCAACAGATGTGGTATTTTTTTTACCCTTTAATCTTTTTTATGAACTATTTTTATGACAGAGTTGTAGCAATAGTTACACAAAGAATTATTATTTTTTCAGCTGTTGGACGAAAGTGAGAAGACACCAGAAGAAATCGATGGCATCCAAACCATTATAGTATCATTTTGTCATCTACTGGAGGGTCTGTACGACCCGTACTTGACGTGGAGAAATTACCTTTCCAATCATATTGCCGACTTTTCCAAATTGATATTCAAACCGGCATTGCTGCACGTCGAAGTTGTCCCATTTATATATGGTAAGTAATAAGTAGACATTGGATTATACGCACTATCAAATTGGCGAAATATGCTTGCAAATATGCACAAACAATGCCCAAATGTGCACTTATAATGCCACAATATTTGTCTAGATTAAGTAATGAAAATAGGAATATAATATGTGTTTTCGAATTCAGTTCTTTGGGAAATTTTTGATTTCACAGCCGGGGAGGGCCGTTTTCAAAGACACTCATTGCAATAATAACCTGTTTACTCGGAAAAGACTATAATATCCATCACTTCTAATTTGAACTGCTCATATTTCCGAGAGATGGGAAAGCTGATAGAGGTATTGAAAGAAGGGTAAATGCAGTGAACTCCATTAATGGAGGACTGAACGCCGTTGGCTCCAAAAAAAAACTGTCCAAAGATGCGAAGCTAGCTATCCACAATGGAGTGATGGTACCTACCCTGATATATGGCAGTGAAACTGGCATGGAACAAAGAGGAAGGATGAAAGTAGACTGAATGCTGTAGAAATGAGATCCTTGAGGCGCATGTGCGGTATAACCATGCCGTGAGAAACGTGGATATCCGCAAATAATGCAAGGCTGATGTAAGTGTAATGAGTACGATTAAGAAAGGGAGGCTCAGATGGTTTGGGCATGTAGAGCGAATGAACGAGGAAAGGAGTGTAAGGAGAATATATGATGCAAATGGGAATGGTAGAAGAAGTCAGGGACGCCCGAGGAAGACATGGCACAATCAAGTGAATCAAATACTTGAATCGGGCCGTGTCAAGAGTCAGAATAATAGAAGAGCATGTATGAGACGATGTATGAATATGAACGAGGCAAGGAGAGTGTGCCAAGACCGAGTTATTTGGCGGTCTATCCTCTCTGCCTACCCCTGCGAGGAAACAGCGTGATGGTTAGTTAGCGTATTTTGAAGAATAAAATGGCTGAAATATGCTTTAATGATGAAAAAAACTTCATTAGCAAATCCCCTCCTGTAGCATCTATATTAACCCGTCTCACAATTTGAGCCAACTCGATGGTGATATATTTCACTCAGTTGTGCAGACAGAAGAGTTCTTGTGAGGTGTTGCATAAAAAAAGATGAATGGATGGAGAAGAGATGCTGCATGACATTATTTGTATGCTAAGAAATTAATATGTAGTGCTGCTGGAATTGGAATGTGATCGCAATTTAATCATAAAAATTCAATTACAAAAAAATTACCTTGTTACAATATTAATATCATCACCATTGCATCATTTGATTGTTAAAAATGTGGAGTGACTTGAACAGGGAAAACTGGGAATTATTTTCATATACATAGTTTTATCCTATTTTGCATCAATCTAAACTACCTAAGTTCAAATTTGGCTTGAACTCACGAAACTCGATGAGTAATTTTCGTTCAGTTGTACACTTTGAGTATTTTTTTTTTTTAAATTTCTTTATTCATTGCTTCGATAGTTACATAATTTCTGGATTTTTAGACCATCATGCTAGGCATATTCCCATGTTATGGTGGTCGACGGTGGTGTTAAGATATCTATATATCGATTGTCTAGTTGATTTTTCAGACATCTCAAAAAAATTCAAATTTTAGTTTATGCAGTTACATGTAAAAGTGTACCTTCTATCTGGGTCAATACTTTGATTATTCATGAACACCACCAAATCAATTATAATGCAGAAGAACTTTTAGTGATAAAAAAATTATGTTTTCTTGATTGCTAGTAGGAAATTTCATATTAATGTATTGGACCGTTATGTTTTCCGGTGTTATTTTACAGCATATTTAATGTGTAAAAAGCAGATACTTGTATATAATATTTGATTTATGTTAAGCATTCGAATATTGCTTTCCTAATTATCTCAAAACTTAGTATTTGGAGATGTCTGACTAATCAACTGGACGATCGATATGTACACAGATTAACCTCGGCTAACTGTTGAACTATCAAAGTTACACTGGCATTGCACGGACAGCGTAACAAACCCCCATTTTAAAAAGTAAACAATTTGGTTTATGCGTTCCAGGCAAGCAAACTCACAATAAAACGACCTCTCTGAAATGGCAGATAACCAAGTATGCAACATTATATCTGCCTTGAGTTTGTCACAAATAAAGAGCAAATGTTATTGCGTATTTACGAAGTGTTTATAATGGGGGCATGTCAAATGAACAATGCCATTGTTTGTGATTATTCTGATTTTGTTTTCAGATTGTTTCCAGTGCAATCTGATAGCGAAATATCCATCGCTGAGTGTAGAATTGTTGAATGTATTGGGTGCCACGATATCGGGAGCGCAGGTAATAAAAGATATGATTCTTTAATTGTTTGTTACTGGTTATTTGTTGCCGCTTTATCGATAATAGCACATTCAATTTGCACATTGAACCATGTCGGATCACCTAATTAATAAAAACCAATCAATTAATGTATGTGGTGAATAGGGGTTTTATGATGTACATAAATATTTTCACTGTTCATTAATGAGTGCTTTTATTATTACCTTGACGATCCACGATTACGGCACCGTGACGGAATAAAAATACCATAAAAAATACGTTCTTTATCCTAATATTGCTGCACCTCTTTCTTACACATTAAATAATGTTGAGACAAAAGATGAGACACACAATATGCATGTGTCTGTTTCCTCCAAAGTACAACTTTTTTCCTTTGGAGAAAACAGATATATCTTATTACGGCTCAGCTACAGCGACGGGAATTGCTTTTCATTTTCTTTATAAGTGTGAGGGAGATGAATAATAATGATTGTAAGTTTCCTTTGGGGGTTTTTTTGTTTTTTTACATGAATACTGCACAAAAGTCCCAACTGCTTCCGTCGAGGGCCAGTGAGACTATCGTAATTCCAATTGGGGTATGTTGTGAGGTTGAGAGCAGTGGGGAGGGGAAGGAAATGGGGGAGAGGAAGAGAGGGCTATTCAGATCTGGTCATCAAACACGGCTAGAGCCATTTCAAGCAACGTTTCAATTGTGAATGGTGGTCAATGGTGAAATAACACAAATTAATCGCGACCTTCGGGTTGCGAATCAAGAGCCTTACCCCTCAACCACGCCGGCCCCGTGCAAACATACGTTCACCGTTTGTCTCATTTTCGACTGAGAAAAACGGTTGTGCTTAGATTTTAGTGTGTAAGAAAGAACTGCAACATTATACATTTAAGAACAAAAGCAAAACCATCAGATCATTGACTTTTAACATTTTTGAATTTATGGAATTCACTCACACTTCAATATTAACCTTGTAACTATATTCCATTCTTTCAAAATTATCATCACGGCAAGTAGTATTGTAAAGGTCTATGGAGATGTCACGGTGCAGATTCTCAGAGAGATGCAAGAAAATTATCACTTTTTCCTTTGGAGGAAACAGACCTACGTACATTGTATATCTCATCTTTTGAAAGAGCTGCAGTATTATTGTGATAAGGAACGAATGTTTATTGCATTTTTTATTCTGTCATGGTACCATAATCGTGGAATTTCACGATAATAATAAAAACACTTTGAGTAATTCAGCTTGTGAATTTTTGCGTAAATTCGTTTTTTTATTAAAATATTCCCTTCTAGGCTTTGAGTTTGAGCTTGGTTTTACGTTCACTCGACACTGATGTTTCATATTATATTCACAACATCAAATTAATACCTACGTAAATGCAAACATGTTAGTAACGCGGCATTATTTGTTTTTTTCTGTCACAATATGAACAAATGTTTAAATGATTTTTTTCAAAATTTTATATGGAATTTCTTTCACTTAATAATTTTGATTTATTTTTGTTTTCACCAATCAAATAATGCTGAATAACTTATTTTACACAACAGGTAATGTAATACATATATCATCCACTGGAACAACTGTGTAATATTTTTACAATATTTTAAATTGGTACTAATAGTTTTAACTTAAAGCTTATTTAAAAACCAGCATAAAAGCCTTGGTTTGTGATATTAACTTTTATGTTTTGTTCTAAACATGTTAACAACATTAAAACAGCATTAAAACAATTAGTTTTCTAATAATTAACTTGAAATACTGACTTAAAATAAGAACTGGCCATTTGAACCTTCGTCACAATCGACGCTTTCATTAAATCAACAATCAACTCTATTTGAAATTTTTAATATTTTTACACTTCAAGTAACGATCTCCGTTAATCGCTAACTCTCAGACTGTTTGGTCAAATTTTGATGACTGTTTTGCTTGACAATTGATTGAACAATGCAACAAAATTTTTGAAGAAGCATTAAAGCACCGAGGACTGAAGGTTAAAGAGGATCATAATTTGAAACGGAAATAACCGCCAATTCTTGGCCTGTCAGCGTTTGGTAAATTTTTTATGAAAATTAAAAATAGTAATTTGACATTGATTGTCGTCGATTTAATGATAGCGTCAGATGTGAGTGGGAGTGCAAACGACTGACTTTTAACACTGTAGCGATGCATTAACGGTGATTGGGCTGTTACTTTCAGAGTTTGTTAACTACAAATAGTTCGATTAGTTTGGTTGAAGCGAGGCTAGATACCAGTGGTAAAGGGGTGAGTGGAGGAACCCTCCTTAAAACATTAATAACTACTAATTAACAGATTGGATGACTAACATTACTATCTCTACCGCTGCTTGCTTGATTATGAATTGCTAATACTTATAAAATTGTCTCCTTACAAATTCCTTTCCCTAAAATATTAAATGTATGCAATTATTATGCATACGCAATTAAGACCGTACGAAATAAACGTTGAATTTTGGTAGTTATTCTGTAAAGTAGACATGGGCACAAAAGACCGAATGAATCACATGAATTAATTCAGACCGATGAAGCACATGAATCAATTCAGTAGCGTCCCTAAAACTTGTCACAAACAAGAGTATTGGATTACATATGTATGCAATAATTATGCAAACATAATTAAGATCATACGGAATAAGCTAATAAACGTTGAATTTGGGCAAAGCCTGTCTCACAATCCACTACATTTAGATGGTAGTTATTCTGTAAAGTAGACATGGGCACAAAAGACCGAATGAATCAGATGAATTAATTCAGTCCGATGAAGCACATGAATCAATTGAGTAGCATCTCTAAAACTTGTCACAAAACCAGAGTATTGGATTATGTACTCATACTTAACCGAATCCAGCTGCATTTTAAACAACAAAGAATTAAAAAGCTAATAATTTTTGTTTCTTCCAAATACATACTGCATATTACAAAATTAAATTATGATTGCATTTTATAGATATTGTCTTCAACTTTCAATAAATTTATTTATTTAGAAATAAAATCTGCTTCTTCTTCTAAAATACTCTACAGATCAAATGAATCACATCCGATTAAATATCTACCAAATTAATTTAATTCACAGCATGATTGTGGAATTGGTTGTATCTAGTCATATTCGTTTTCTTTAACATTCCTTAAGTTTTAGTATTTACAACAATGGCCAAAATCGGAAGATTAAATTTTGTATTGGACAATTAATTATTTTGTGTTAGAAAAAATATATACCTACCTGTAGGAGACAAAATGGTTGCTTTGTGTTGCATTATGTGTGGGATTGGACGTGCTTTTGTAGCTAGGTTAATGTTAAAATATTTTATTATATGGTTTATGAATAATAGTTTATTTTACTATGATCACGGGTAGGGTTCTTAGAAGGATTGTAATTTATTGTAGAATTATGTAAATATAATTTATTTATATTTTAAAACCTGCATATTGAATAATATGTTTATGTAATTACATACTTCTATCTTTTTGTTCTTCATATCTTTGAAATTTTCCTTGTTTTGCTCTGCATTCTTCTGAGTTGCCTCTTTTACTCTTTTTATAGATATTCTTTGATTTTCATGTGTATATTTATTTATTTCCTATTCTTCCGGGTTGGGGAAAATTTCATGGTCCTGTCACTGAGAGCTCTGTTGTAACTTCTCCTTTTGTTAAACCCGCCATTTATGAGAGAGAGAGAGTGGTTACAATGGATCTATCAGTGGTCTGCCCATATTCTTCTGCATGTAGGTTATATTATTATGTAGTATTGCATGATCTAGTACTATTCTTATTGGTATCTTGTGGTATTATATACATAATTTATTAACCACCTATTAAAATAAATGTCTTTATAAAAATATTGACAAATCTTTTTTATTTGTCTTAACATTTATGTTTACATATTTGTGTATGTGACATTAACAAATTTATTAATACACGTAGCTGTATATTGTTCACGTCTAAATTTGGGACTAATCTAATTTATAGAAAAGTGTATGAATAGATTTAAACATTGAATGAAGTCAAATGATGTATTTTTAAACTTTGTTTTCAGCATAATGCGTTGCGTTCGGTCTGTCCTGCCACTGTCAGTTTAATTATAAAGATTATTTCTACGGTTGGAATTGACCGGGACGTTCGCCAAGTGGCTTTGAACTGCGTCACTGTTATGGTGCAGGTCCTTCACAAGTCTACTCCGGAACAGGTAACGCACACAAAGCAATTGATTTACAATCGTCCACAAAATATCTAGCCTGAAAATAGGTAGTGAAATCAAGGGATATGGGCCATGAATCATTATCGTGATGAAAGCGCCTAAAAAGTGTTACCAATGACATTCACCCGTGCTACTGCAAATTGCATCTGTTCACAGTGGCACCTCGCCCTTGTTTTTTCTACCTACACACCAAACGCACACACATCTTTCATTGGCTCCGCCGCCTTCATAGCCTCTGCAATTCGACGACAGTCGGCATACATCCATGTCATATCTCTCTTTTATTACCTAATGAGCCAGAACTAAACAATATATGAATGGAAATTATATGATTAATTAATAGAATATGTACTTAGTTTTAAGGTGATCCACTAGTCCTTGAAAAATTCGAAATCGGAATCCCCGTCTCTTTTTGGGAGGGATTTAAAAATACTTGGGAAGACTTTTTTTGTTGGTTTTGATGGTCTTGAGAAAATAAGTTTTCTGTCTTTGAAGAAGGAAATTATATGCATCATACTCAAGCTCAGTGTTACTTGGAGCGATATAAGCAAAACAAACTATGTATATTATATATTATCATTTTTAAGAGGTTTTCAGGTGCCATGTAGGTATTAGGTTCAGGGTCATCAAGGCATCATTACCTTCTGAGTAGCTATCTAGTAGATAGTCTAATGGTCCAAAGAGAGAAACAATCGTTCATTACCACATAATCATTATTTGTTCGGCTACGTTATATGACCTAAATGTCCCATACATATTGTAGTCTAGATACAAGAATATTTAACTATTTTTTTCATACAGTTTACAGCTGAGTTTTTTAAAGTACCGAAAACTCTTGAACGGTGAGCACTGGTATCATGAGATTTAGTCAGATTTTTTTGTCTTGAATTTCTAGATCAATGCAATTATTTTTAGCTCTAATTCATATCTTGTATGGAACAACACTATGGAACTTTGAAATACCCATTCTATATGAAATACCCAATCTATTAATAAATATGCCAAGATGCAGTATTTGTTGCATAGTTTTCAACTGTTCGAATATTTGTTGAATCTCAAAAAAGATGCTTTTTTTTAATTATATCTAAAATAGTTTGAATAAAAAATAACTACATAACTTTGACAATATGTACTAAAATATGTATGTTTTATTTTTCAGCGGCAGATAGAATTATCGCTGATCCTCGAGATGTACACTGACAGCATTAAAAAGATCATCTCCAACCTCCCATCCAGCAATAATAAATCAAATAAGTTAGGAGAGATTAGCCGTAGCAAGACTCCCTTGAGAAGGGCCTCCCACATCAGCAGCAAGGAGAGCGAAGAAGTGGGAGATAGTATAGAAGCAGCGGGCCTAGTCGAGACTAAAGGAGAGATCTCGTATATGCTTGTAACTGCCTTAGTGACCTTAAGAAAACTGTTGGAAGACTTTGAATCCAGCAGATCGGCAATATGTCAATTGCTGATTGATTTGAATTATTTAAGTGTTTTGATTTCTCTACCTGATAGTGTTACTGTGAGTATACTTTTTACTACACATAATTGGAATAAGAAACTATATTCGATTAAGCTTTTTTTTGTTTAATTATATGATTGATCAAATCAATTTCGCATGCAATTCATTTCTCTTTGGTTGGAATATTTCAAACTATGTTCATTTTTTGATGACCATCAAATTGACGATCAGCGATAATTAGAATTCTTTATGTAACAGTCGTGTTGTTACGCTTGTCAGCTGATCAAAAGCCAAAATGGGCTGAGAATTGGCTTTAACAGCGAGCAAACGCTGCTGCCGTCAAGCATAAAAGAATGACCGTTATGCTTTCAAATATTATTATTCATATTTATGAATTCTATTCCAATTGATGATATGCTATGCCTGTCGTACTAGAAACTCCTGTACTGATAGCAGGCGCAATTTATAACAAAATGCAATTAACCACACAATGTTACGTTTAAATAAAAGACAATCAGCATTGTACCATTGGAAATGCATACTTCTAAATTGGTTTTGATAAAATCTTTCTTGGTTGATGATGCAAGACTTAGTGTATTATATAATTTATATTTAAAATAAGCTGTGTCCTATCTAATGGCCAGTGGAAGTGCATTGTATGGCTTTGTTGCAAAGTATCTAAATTTTCTATGGCCAAAAGTTGTTTTAGCGAAAGGGATAGGTAAGTGATTACACCCTTTGGTTCTCGTATCAAAAGAAGTTTTAACATTGTCATAAGTAGTTCTGTGATTAAATTCAAAATGATATCGTTGATTTGACGGTCATCAAATGGTCATATAATACTATTTTGTGTTTATTTGTAAATCGTGAATATCTTGTTTTATTTATAAATGAATTTGTTTTTTCCAGGCTTTAAAATTAGACGACCAGTCATTAGGAATAGAATGTATTAAATCCATAACTAGGCTATTGTCATACTCCCGCACGGCAAAGAAAGCCATTAAGCTTAAGTACAAATATGACGACATCGCCGCCTCATGGCTTCTCTTGGGTACTCCGTCTCGTGAGCTGCTGTTGGAGTGCCTCCACATGGCCATGGACGGGAAGAAGGAACAGGATGAGGAAGCACGACTCTTCAATCCGGAGGTGGTGCTGATGCTAATTAATAGTCTGAATCTGATGACTGAAGGGGATCAGCTGTGGTTAGCTCAGAAGCTGTCATGGCTGTGCACTAAAGATTTGAGAAGGTAAATTTTATTGGAAATAATTTTTTCTTGACTTATTAGTATATTAAAATTCAAAATAACAAGGGCCCAGGATGTAAGCCCTGTGAGATTCCCGACGTTAAGGCAAAAAAAATTCGCAGAGTTACCACCAACAACCACTCATAGCTGTTTTCCTAGCTTTTTATCATAACTGATTTATCTAAAAATGTCTTATTATTTATATTATTTGCATAAAATATATTTTTATTTCAGTAAATGGTTGGCATGCCAGCATGGCGCCATCCTGGCCATTTGCAGTATCCTGTCCAATCACAGCGACACAGTGAGTTCCCCCACTGTCTCGCTGATCAACCTCATGGACAACCTGGCCTGTACCTCCATCACCTCACAGGAACTTAAACAGGTTAGCCATATCTTTGTTCACTGTCAGAATCGATTTTAGATTGTGAAACCAAAAGACTATTGCACATGCTGTTGTTGCGCTTGCAAGTCCGGCTTTGTGAGTTTTACCGCAATGTAAAGAAAAAGGTTTAAGGAAAAGAGCAATTTCAGAAGATGTAATAGCTATTCTTTCAATATTTGCAGCAAGCAATTTCCTCAAATACTGCAGCACACGCTGCAAGAAAATGTCGTGAAATGGTCTGGAGAGTTTTCCAACCAATTTTATTTGAAAAGCGGCGTAAGGCAAGGAGAAAGTGTGTCTCTAGTTCTCTTCAATATATACACTAATGAAATAATTCAAAGACTTAACGGCAAAACAATAGGTTGCCATGTTCAAGATGTATATGTAAATAATATTAATTACGCAAATATTGATGTTAATGTAAGTCAAATTGGATTCGTCAAATTAGCAAGTATGTAGTAAAGTTAAGTAGCAATAAAGATAAAAATACACTTTATAGCTTTTCCTGGTGTTTTCAATCGGTAGACAATCTTGCTCCAACAATATCAGCTATCTATGTGCAATGTGCATCCTATCTACCCTGATAATGTTCCTCGATAATGTTCCTCTATGAAGTAAAATCACGCGTAGTATTAGTAATTCGCTATTAACATCTTAAATTCACCGAATGCGTAAAACTAAAATAACGTACAAACTAAAAACACGCGCATTATGGACTCGTCAATAAAATTAAATGTATCATCACCATAAAACTAGAGTAAAAACTTACGTCAGTAATACAGAAGATCGCTTCTCTCAATTTCAATAAAAATCACGTCAGCAAAATTAAATGCACATTAACTACAAAATTAGAATCAAAACTTACATAAGCAACTAAGAATACTTCCCTTCCCAAAAATAAGCAACATAAATTATGATATTCAAGCAACACTAAAATAAAGTAATGTCAACAGTAAAATCACGCGTTTTTGAACTCGTCAATAAAATGAAATGCACCATAACTTCAAAACTAGAACCAAAACTTAAGATGGCAAATAAGAAGAACACTTCCCTTCCTAAAAAATGGCCAAGTTAAATGGATAAGAAACTATCCACTTAACGAGGCATCCAAATTTTTATTACAGATCTTCAACACTGCTCCGGCTGAGGTTTTCCATGGTTCCCTCCAGCTGTAAAATAAATATTGGAGCAGTTAATAGCCCATGTTAGGATCCTTACCCGACTAAAATCCTTTCCCTCATCCTCAAGTACTCATGCGTACTAAACACCCACCCCTCTCCCGCATGCAAAGATATAAAGTAAACACAAAGAGTAAAATAAACTCATAGATGAAAATAAACCTTGATAAATAATAAGCAAGGTAAATAATAGAAAGAACATTCAGGGAAAAAAAAAAAAAAAAATGTTCCTCTATGACCTTCAAATGCTGGTGGAATCGCTCACCTTGCACATCACTGACTACACAAAAGAAATTCAGTAAAGATGGCTAGGCAAAAAATTCACCTTGATGCTCATTGCTCATATTACAACCAAGCGTTTTGTAGATCTCCAAGAGTTTCTGGACAATTTCGGTGCCAATTTGCTTTGGTTTTGGTTTAGTGTACCATATATATACCAAATTTTATCGCGTGTTTTGTTCACATTCGAAACACTGCTTGCATACTTCGTGAGGGCCCTAAGACTTATCTTGATCGTCAAGCTGTACTTTGAAATATGCAAGATAGGCTTGCTTAAAAAGTGCACTGATGTTTCCACTTTGACTGATAATGGTGGAACTGCCGCAGATAAAACCTTAATTCTGTTTAATGCCCCTAGACAGAAGCATTATCTAGAATTAAGGTAACCATATTTTCTTAATTCTAGATAATGCTCCTCCTGCGAAAAGAGAAAGAGTTCAGCCACAAGATCCCCTTACTGCACATCCTCTGCAACATCACCCGCAAGGGTTACTTCGTCTGCAAGGCCTTCCTGGATCTGCAGTCCGAGGCCGATGGCATCACCGTTCCCAACATCTGCAAGTGGAACAATACCTCCTACGGGTTCAGCTTCCACTGCTGGATCTGCATCGAGAAACTTCCTGAGTCGCATGAGAGCTACGGAAAACAGAGACAGCTACTCAAGTCAGTAAATTTATTACTACATTTTAAATTGAAGTTATGAAGTTCATACTTAGAATTTTTTTATTACTTTCGATGGTTGGACATAAATGAATGTGCGGCTGTATTAGTCAACGCCTTAAGGTTTTTCCTGTGTAGCTGTAGAATACTTCATCTTTGGGGATCCTGTGCAGGGTCTTTTTGGGAAAAGAAGGAGAGGAAGTACTGGGAAAGAAAAAGGTATGAGGGGTGGGTAGGAATCTGGGGGTCAGTGTCCAGAAGTGACGGATATATGAATCTATCCCTCCTACTGCGGTGCGAGGCGAGAGAGTCCTGTTGGAGAGTTCAAATAGTCTTCCTCAACTAGTCTCTTCCGATCTGGCGTGCTATGCAGTTGGTGGGTAGATGCATTTGCTGCCAAGATCCGCACAAACCTCACCCCATGAACCCGGACAACCCTGCCAAGTCACTAAACGTAGCAAACCACTTGGGGTGACCTATACAGAGGTGTTGGTTATCCAATAAAAGGTTCCCGCGGTATCCATCCACCTCCCATGTTTAAATGTTGCTTTAATAATTGACTTTTGGCATGTTTGATATCCAGATCTGAATAGCCAGATACTTCCCAATCTCCCTCTTCTCCATCTCCTTCCTTTCCCCAATTCCTTCAACATTACAACACTCCATCAATTAGGGATGCCATAGTCCCACTGGCTCCGGATAGTTGGGAGCATTTGTGATTCTAGTGTGGTATTCACACCATAATTATATATTCCAGCTTGCTGACCCAGTCCGGCCAAGGCATCGAGATCTCCGTCGACCAGGCGGGAGGTCTCGTGGTCACTGTGCTGAAGAAGAACTCGGTGATGAGCTCCACGGTGCCGTCGGCCATGCTGGATGACGGGCGCTGGCACTGCATCACGGTGTGCATGGCGTACGCCCGGCGCGCTCTGTCGCACAATCAGGTCAGCGTGTACATCGACGGCACGCAGCGGCTGGCCGTCAGCATGAAGTTCCCTTCCTTTGATGATGTAAGTAATTCTAACAATGGAAACCGTGCTGAAGAAGAGCAGTAAAATTTACCATTAGTAGAAGGCTTAGCGGAAGGTTACTTAACCCGACGATCGTAAAGTTGGATGTGGTACACCCAAACCAAGATAAATCGATCAATATTTTAATAGCGAATTATTATTATGCACTGCACGCCTGAGTAGGTGCGCGGGGGGAGGTAAAGAAGGGACAAGAAACGAGGATTTAGACATCCACCGGTCAGTGAGGCTGTTAGACGACGTCAAAGTCGTCAGCGGGTGAGTTTTACCTACCTGGCGCTTGGTGTTACTATTTTTCACAATAGTAAATACTAAGATTAGTAATAGAAGAAAAAGATCATAATTTGTGTTTGTTATGATTTAATCCTTAGAAGATGTTAGTTTTTTTTGTGATTATATCTAATTTTATATAAAAATACACAATTAAGTGCCATAAGTTGAATTCTCTAAGAAAAATGTTGATTCTAATAAAAATGATTAAACTACTCATTATAACACTTTTATACCTAGTTTCGAAAAACAAGTACTTAGAAAACAGGCCAAATAAGTATACTATTGAATAAAAAATATTAATAAGTCGAGAATAAAAGAAACATCTTTGTAAGAATTTCGGGTGCAAATTACCCACCTTACGCTCGATGTTACAAATTTGAACCTTACGCTCGCCGGGTTAAATTCATTTCATTTATATAATTTTAAACTGAGCGTTCGCTTAAATAATAGGCTATAGGTATGTTAAGTTAATGAAAATGTTGTCAAAGTAAAACTAGTTCGGTTAAATTTCATAAGAAAACATTGATGACTGTAGATCTTTCTTTGACTCAGCTTTATTGATGCTAAATATTATACCAATATCCAAAGTGATTGATTCTATTTAAGAACACCGGCATCGATTATCTTAAAATTTTCTGAAAGAATCATCTGTAATGTGATAAAATGTTAAATGAAATTCGTTGACCAATGGACAGGTCCTAATGACTTGAATGAGAAAATAATACTAAACAATTATTCCATATGAAACAAATAAAAAATATTCTTATATCCAAACACCCCTTAAATTACATATTGGCAAGTTAATTCTGCAGGCTAGGAGATAAAACAGTCTGTGCTTTCGGTGATAAACATAATCATTTTTTTATTCATAACCATTCATAACCATATGTCCGTGATAGCCGAGTTTTCTAACCATCCACGAATCAGTCTGAAAAATGTCTAACAACACCAACATCCCTTCTAACGTGTAGATCATAGATTCTCAACCTTTTTTTGCCCACCGCCCACTTTTAGAATATTTTTCTTTCTACCGCCCCCTAACTCGAATCCGAACGAAAGGGGCGTAATAGGATACCATGACAGGATTACATTTGCCACAACGGAGGGGCATAACGGGATACCACAACGGAGGGGGCACAATGGGATATCACGATGAGGTTACATTTGCCACAACAGAGGGGGCGTAATGGGATAGGGAAAATATTTTAAGGTGTGACGTAATTTATGGATGGCCCCTAATGGGTTGGGATGGGGCAAGATAGGATGGGATGGGATGGATTTCTCTGGGTCTGCTACCGCCCCCCTGAAAGTCTGAAACGCCCCCCAATTTTCTCCTGGTCTTCTACCGCCCCCCTGAAGGTCTAAAACGCCCCCAAGGGGGCGTTATCGCCCACGTTGAGAACCTATGGTGTAGATGGTCCATTCCGAGCATACCCAAGAGAAAGTCAGTAGGATAGAGCCGCGGGAAGTAGCAGTACTCCAGATAGAGAAATCTCAGAAATTAATAACTACAAATTGATTTGTGAAAGGGGTTGTAATAGAAGGTTAATAAAATGATTGATTATAAATAATTTGCAGGTGTTCATGCACTGCTGCATCGGAGCTCCAGTTCCTCAGGACACGAGGCAGACCAGCAAGAAGCCAGAAGTAGAGAAAGAATCATTCCACGGAACGCTAGTCAAAAACCTGTTCAACAATCAGTTCCTGCCTTCATTAGTCTTACAGGTATTATTTCAACTTTCTTAAAACAATACAAAATGGCACTAATTTTATCTGTTTGCAAGCCCATCGATTTTGAAAACTGTTTTCAAAAACTTGAAGTTATATTTCAGGATATGTATTTTGAATTCCATTTTTGTTGCAATGGCACCGCCGTTCACATGAATGTTGAAATTCATAAATGGAGGCTTGTTGATTACTGTTAACGGTCAGCATCCAAAAATACACACTTTTTAGTTTGCAGCACATTTGGCGATCCTGCCAGGATCTATATTAATCGAGCCCCACGTTGGGCGCCAATGTAGCAATATTTAATGTAGGCAGCTTACATTTGTCATCCGACAGGTTATATTCACAGAGCAAAAAGAACATCCTTCTCAGGATTGTGGAGATCAGGGATTTGTGGTCATGCATATAAATGAAAGCACTTCTTTTCTAGGGAAATGTAAAACAAACTTTATTGCACTCAGCAGGGGAAATAATACCATTAGGGAAGGTTATCAAAAACATAAATACCTTCAGCATTTAGCAACAAATTTGGAGAGAGAGGGTTATTAAAATTACAGTTAATTTTTAAACCGCATACGTCACGTCGTCGTGATTCTCCTCTTGCAGAGCGAAACGCATCAAGTTCGCAAACAGCCATCCCAAAATGCCGTCCAGCGCGTCACGGGGGGGGCCACTCGATTAAAGGGAATCCACCCAACAAAATAAGCACGGCGATTTCTCACCCATCAGGCGGCGTGAGCAAAACTCGCCGGCCAAACAAACAGACAGCAAAAGAATCCTTGCGGGCAGAACATCATCCGTTGATTCAAGTCTAAATTAACTTCAGCACGCGGATCACTTTATCCAACGACATCCGGCGAGGGATTAATAAAAATAAAACGGCTTCAATGCCATTTGGGTCGTCACACACTCACGTGACATATCAAAATAATATTTCCAGGCTACATAGCACTAGGATAAAAACTTCTCAAGCCCAATCGCCCCAAAAAACCCCGAAGCAAACAAAAACTAAGTTACGTTTTCCGTCATGATTCCAAGAATGACGTTTCCGGTCTCATTCCAGTTTGGCCAACCCACAAAGTTAAATAAGAAAAAAAATATAATTAATAGACAATAAACAGTACCTACTTTACACAGTACCTGCTCGCGAAATAGATATGTTACACTTAAATACGGGTTTCGTGAGGCATAGATAATCACAATCACTTTACTATGTATTCAGAAATAAAAATAAAATTTTATAAAACAGAAAATTTTTACTTACAACCCTTTTCTACAGGATGTGCGATATATGTAAATCATTAACATTATTGCTAGAGTTAGCCAACTACATTTTGAGCCCCTGTCATTATAATAATTAATGTAAATGACAATTAATATGAACTATGCTTGTCAATTTGACTGTCCTAAAACAGGAATTCTTCCTAGTTAGAGTTCAAGTTTTCTTACATCTGAAAATAAATAAATAAAATAACAAATAGTAAAGTGCATTTCATTAATAATTTTTTTTTGGTTATTATTTGGTTTTTCATGAAAATATGCTTAGTTCCTACCGGGATGTCATTTATCCAGTTCCTACCTTTCCCCAATCACATCACCTTGCTGGAAAAGTATTTGAAATTTCGAACAATGAAAAATTCGAGTGCATTGGTTTTCAAAGCAGAAGAAGATTTGAAACTACCTTGGAAGCATGTTGTTGGTGTTTTTCGTGTATACAATCTCATTTTTAATTAAAAATAAGGAATTTGACCATTTCAGAATTATGTAATATCGTTTTGTACTCATTCATTTTGTTGTGGCGATAATTACATCGTCGTATCATGTTGGAACTCTGTTGTGTTGTGTGCTCTTTTGCAGAGATACATAGGTAAGTGATTGGTTATCCCTTTTCCTTGCATACCTCGTTTTTCCTACACACCCAATTCCAGCAAACACCATTTCGCTCGTTTTATTTTTAATATTTACAGTCCATTACAAGTGCATCTGAAGCTGTAATTCATAATCAGTTTTGGATACAACACACATTTTGCATTTTTTTTACGATTTTGGAGGCGCCGTCTCATGAAAAAATTTGGAAAAAATTGATTTTAAAATTTAATTGTTCCAGGCACCTTCTTATCTCTCCTTCGGCTCAATGGGTTCTCCCAAATCCCAAGTCAACACGATGGATCCTTCGCACGGCGTTCATAACCAGGTCCCACTGCACGGTCATATCGCGCACGCGTCCCTATTTAACGACACCTTCACGCCCAGTGCGGCCCGATGGCTGCACGAGGCGGGGGCTGATTGCCATACGGCCCTGTGCTCGGAAGAAGGCTCCGATAGTCAGGAGATGTTCAACCGACTGGTGTTCTGCTTTAGTGCTCTCGCTACTTGGGACGGATGCTGTATGAATTTGGGTGCTTCAAGTAATTATAATGGCAATACGATGGCGCTGAGAGTTAACACCACCAATGTGAAGGTGAGTTGATTTACTTCGTTACTTATGTAGATTCAATTCAATTCAATTTATTCATTTTTAAAACATTACAAAATTAAAATTTCAAAGCATTTTAAAATAGTTAAAAAATTAAGATTCAAACAGACTTAAGCAATTTATACATCATTGAAACACAATCGATATTCGCAGTAATTCTATTTAACAACAAGACAGCTCTATAGCTAGATAACATATACATATATGTATATTTTTTTGAACAGATGATTGTTTGAAATCTCTACATAATATGAATCTAATTAAAAAAAAAGAATTAATTAAAAGAATGTTCTAGAATTAATGTTTCTGTAGATTCACCAGATTCCTGCTTGAACCACTGGCTTCTGTATACATGATGCACAAGTGAATGAAAGAATAACTTTTATCGGGTCATTTCAAGATTCCATACAATAGAAGAATTAATTAATGTGAATGAAGCAATAGATTTGTGTGAAGTTCCATTAGTAGCAATAGGAGCTCTGCACAAAAGAAATATTTATTTTTAAAAATTCCACTTTTCCAGGAAGTGATAAATGCTATCTCCAATGTGCACGTGTTCTTTCCTCTGCTGGAGGATGTGGGGGTTGTTGCGGATGAAGAACCAGACTTGGATGTTTTCCGTGCCCTGCCCAGCCCCCTGGCCGAGCAGGCTGGCCAACAGCTGCAGGACTGGGAGGTGCTGCCATCCAACTCCTACACAGGTACTCGGTGAACCAGCTCAATCCGATGTGTTTCTTTACGTTCAGCCACAATGGGTTGAATTATAAAATTTAAATTTAATAAGTGTCAGGAAGTTCCACCGTTTAATTAGCCAGTCTGGTGGCCCAAAAATAAATACCTGAAAACCTTCCTTTTCTGTGTAAGAAACGAACTATTCATTTGCTAGATTCCTCCATTTTGACGGATTTCAATCGTTAAGGCACAAACATCAGATGGGAATGCTACCCTTATTTCAATGGGGGATGCTCCGAGGAACTAGTGTCATTGATCTCTTCTGCACCTGTGCACAGTCAGGAAACACACAAAATGCACGCCCAAAATTTGTGACCTGAGAACTGGTAGCTTCTACGACTCGTTTTTGTGTTCAACAGCTTGGCTGTGGAATGATATTCCAATCTCAGTTTCCTACCTCTTCGAGACTCTGTTCCAGTCCTTCCTTTCCTCAACAAGATCCTGCAGACAGCATCGATGACAAGCCCTAAGAGAAAATGTTTCCCTCTTGTATGGAGTGATTTAAAAAAGGGTTTACTGAAAGTTCTGATTAGTGTATATGTCGGATAGTTAAGTTACTTAGTGGTATGTATTATTTAAATTGTTTATTTTCCAGAATGGAAGCTGGACCACAATCCTGTTTCAATGTTTTTGACATTGTTAAAAAATAGTATCACGGGAAGCCACCTGAATCAAGAGGAGCTTGTTAAGAATGAAGGAGTTGTGACTATCGGAATGCTTCTCTGTCAGGTAAAATTTATTTATCTACTTATTATACAACAGTACTAGTTAACCCTGTAAATTACGGTGACCGGACAACTCAGAGTGAAACAAACTCAGAAGCACCTCAGAAAGGTCATTAAGAGTGATGATAAAAAAATACAAACAAAATGGTTAAATAGGTTAAGTTAGGTTAGGGTTACCGGCTATTTTAAAAATATTTAATGACCTTTCTGAGGTGTTTCTGAGTTGGTTTCGTTCTGAGTTGGCATGGAACCTAAATTACTATGTACCATTTTAATGTTATAATAATATAGCTTGCACAGACTAGGTAATGAATATGTATTTTTATATCGATCATACCAGTATTCTTTTCTCATATAAAAGTTTTTGATCAAAATTTGTCTGCGAGTACGGTTTTTTATTTATTTTATGTTTATTTTTCTTTTTTGGTTGGTTACATAAATTGTGGATTTTTCGACCGCCATGTTAGGCACATGCCCGTGTTACAATGGTGGTCGTTGTAACCATGTAACCATAATGTATCATGTAACCATAATATAACCTACCAGTACTAAACTTATACCCTAATATCAATGCATTAGAAATGCATCAAAGGCATTCAATATGGGAGGCGGGTATGGGTACCACCGCCCCGGGAACCAATTTATTGGATAACCAACATCTCTGCCATAGGTCACCCCAAGTGGTTTGCTACTTTTGTGACTTAGCAGGGATGCCCGGGTTCTCATGGGGTGAGGTTTGTCCGGGTCTTGGCGCCGGTTGTGTCTGCCCACCAGCTGCATGGCAGGCCGGATTGGGAGAGAGTGGTTGATGGAGTCCCTTTGACTTCTCCAGACGTACTCTCTCGGAACATCGCCTTGCACAGCAGTGAGAGGGTTGTATTCATACGTCCGTCACTCCTGGACACACTGACCCCCAGATTCCTACCCACCCCTAATGCCCTTTTCCTTCCCAGAACTTCCTCTTCTTCCTTTCCTAAAAGGATCGTCGACACAGCGTCCCCAGAGATGACATAGGCCCTGGGGGGAATCGTTTTTCTCAGGGCGTCCTGGGTGGAGCTAACGTAAAAATAATAAAAATAGGTGCATTTAAAATATATCGTAACGCTCTGTCACCTACCTATATTCATACCTACCTATCATCATATACGATTCTCTCAGTATTTTTTCTAAATTATTTATTATTTTGACTCCTGCTAAGAAGATTACTTACTTTTATATATTTAATTACTTTTTGTCCTTTTTTTAGATTTTACTTCTTACTATTTAATTTCTTACCTTTTTTATTTTTTACTTATTACTTACAGCTTATTACTTTTACTCTTTACTTTTTACCTTTTACTTTACATTCATACTTTTACATTCATATTTTATTGTACTATTTTTATTATATTGATGGAAAATGTTGTACTATGTAGAAGGAAATAAATAATGTTGTTTTTTTTTTCTTTTCAGTGCAAGCCATCCCTTATAGACGTTAATGTGTTAATGGCAACCCAATTGCTCGTAGAGACTGTTCGTGACATTCCAAATCCAATTCTCCTAAAAGAACTTTACCAGAACATCCTATTCAACTTTAAGATATGGTCCCGTAGCGCATTTCACATACGAATCGGCCATATACAGTACATATCAAACCTAATCAAACATGACCGCTTATACTTCAGAAAGAACTTTGGCGTGCAGTACTTTTTTGATGTGATTCGCACGTTCTATGCAAACGGGGATAGCATCAACATGAAAGATGCGAAAACGATAAGACTGGCATTTCTCGGAATCATTAAGTATTTTATTAGTAAAGATATAAATATCAATGAGTTGTTGTGTGCTCTTGGGTTTCTGGAGTCTGTGAAAGAAGAGCAGTTGTTGATAGAACTGTTGGAGATGTTGATGTCTCAGATGGAAGCCAAGAATTGCAAGGATCAAATATTTTTGTTGCTTCATGAGAAGTTCACTGGAGAGACTCTGTAC
Organism: Limnephilus lunatus; assembly: GCA_917563855.2. NCBI lineage: Eukaryota > Metazoa > Arthropoda > Insecta > Trichoptera > Limnephilidae > Limnephilus > Limnephilus lunatus. The sequence continues at coordinate 98,686,381 of OU830596.1, forward strand.
GTTTTGCTGCTGAATAGATCTTTTGGAATTGAATTTAAGTTTGTTTTAGTAAAGGTAAGAAACTGTTGTTTTTTTTTGTTCAAAGCTATAAAACATGTGTTTTTAATTTTGGTGCCTTCTCTTTAGGATCTAGAGCTCAGAGAGTCTAGGACTACCAGGACCCTTAGGACGGTTGATCGATAAGGATTGTATCCACTTTTCAATTTTTCTATCTAAAGCTGAACCCAGTTAGCCCATTTGCTCATTGTGCAAATGAAAAAAAACCAGTTGGCAACTCAATCGCTATCCACAAGAAGGCAACTTATGAATTTCTTTGGCGATCCGCACACGGGCAACTTCTCAAAGACCAGTTGTCAAGGGCGACGCAACCAGTCACTCGCATCTCGCAGTGCTAGTCGCTGTGGCCGGCGCGTTTCTGTTGCCAGTTTGACAGGTTGTCATGGTTATGCCTCACAACCTGTCAAATTTTTGAGTATTTTGCAATATGTCAGAGCAGGAAAATATCAATTTGGTTCAGGAGGTGATAAATTATTATTATATACATATGAAGGTTGATAATTGATAAATTATTAATAATTTTTTTTTTTTTTTTGGTAAATAAGCTGATTTAATTACTGAAATTGTAAAGTTGAGTTGCCAACCAGTTTTAGTTTTGGTTTCAGTTTCTTCATGAGCGAAGGACCTAACACTTAAATCCTGTTTTCTTAAAAAATGTCACTTGTCTCCGTAGTAAAGTTTGTTTTTTGTTACTTTGGCTTGTTTGTTCCCAGTTCCTCCTGACTGTGATCCGAACAGACCGCGTACACTCCAGGAACAAGTCGGCAATGCAGCTACAGGACGGCCATGTTGCCATGTTCCCCGGCCTCATAGGCTACATGGAGGCTAAGGCCTTCACCTTGCCCCTCGCCACCAGTTTCTTCGACCTCATGTGCTATGGAGGTAACAATACTACAATACTTTATTTCAACTGACTTGGTAAATGTTCACAATAGGGTGATTGATGGTTTTTTAAATTATCATTAAAAAAAATTACGATGATAATAACATTCTCCATCATTTTTTTGATTAACCCCAAGCGGTTCACTAGGTTTGATGACATAGCAGCATGTCCGGGTTCATGGGGTGAGATTTGTCCAGGTCTTGGCCAAAAATGCGTTTGCCCACTTACCACTTACCCACTACGTGGCGGGCCGAATTGGGAGAGATTGGTCGAGGGAGACCTTTTGATTTTTCTAGCAGGACTTTTTCAGCCCACCGCCTTGCACCGCAGTGGGAGGAATGGATTCATACATCTGTCACTCCTGGACACATTGACCCTCAGACACCTGCCCACCCTCTTATCATTTTCCTTCCCAGAACTTCCTCTCCTTCCTTACCCTAAAAAGATCCACCGCACAGCATCCCCAAAGATGATACGAATCCTGAGAGATTTTTTTGTAGAACTAATGTCAAAAAGGACTTAATACGCTCGGTCAAATAATTCTTTCTGTTTATTTTATTGTAGAAACCAAGGGAGGCTATGCTGGAATACTGGCACTCTTGCATTGCTTGACCTTTGAAAGCATCGATATCAAACTGGAGTTGGCCAAGAAGCTTCTGGCAGCCACCTTTATCAATCTCAATGCACCATTCATCATTGCTAAACTGGTATGAACTTCTTTCTATTTTGTGATTCGTATCGATCCCTTGAATTCATTATGAGGGAAAGCCTGCTCTTTTGCTTTCTCCTTTTGTATTTTACGCTCTTTCATTCCCTACATTTAATTTTTTTCACTACTTGTCACACTTTCTTACATATACCAATGAGACAAAGTACATGCAGTTCACAACTCGATTTTCAATATTTTTTGAAATGCACCTTCAAGAATTTATAATGTAGAGCTTATATGTGTTATGGCATCTGTGAAATGTGTTTTATTATTAACTCTTTTGTTAGGAGTAAGCTTAAGGGTGAGTCAGTGGTGTTTTGCTGAGTTAGGAATTTTTTAACACTAAAAACTAAATATATCTGTAAAAATTTTTTTAGGTTATTTCGAAAAAAAATTCAATGTGTCATTTCAACACCCCTTTGAAAAGTCATTAAAAGCTATAAAAATAGCCCATAACCTAACCTATTTAACCGACTATTTTATTTTTCCATCACTTTTTTTAAAGGTGTGATGAAGTTGCACAATGTTAAATTTTCCGGTCGCCAGGGTTCCATGACAGTTGGCCCCCTGGCAAGAATAAAACTACTTGAATATTACTAATTGAAGAATAAAACAATTGTTACATATAAGATCCCCTAATGTTAAGGTATATATTACACCTGAAATAAAGACACATACATCAGATTGCTTACACAATGGTATTCCTGCAACGTGTACCTACATGTGAAAATATGGAACTAGTTAAAGAATATGTTTATTTAGGTGTTATTATTGATTGCTTTTTCAAGTGGGATATAAAAATAAACAAAGTTTGTGCACGACTAAGATCAATTGTAAGCAGATTGTATAAACTAAAATTTTTTGTTCCTGTCCGCACACTTCGGATAATTTATTTATCTCTAGCTGAATCTGTTATAAGGTATGAAATAACAGCTTGGGGATTTTCCTGTAAAACAAATATAGACCATGTACAATCAGTGCAAAATTCATTGGTTAAATTATTAGCTGAAAAAAATGTATACAAAGAAAGGCATAATATTCCATACTTTTATCAGAGTCTCAAAGTTCTTTCAGTGAGAGCAATTCTGTGGTACAAAATTATATTTCAGCACATAAATAATCCTTTATATATTAACAGGCTGGAACACAACCATAATACTCGTTTTAACTTTAATGAAGGGCTAATTTTACCTAAGCATACAAATAAATATGGACAAAGAACGTTAAATTACATGATTCCCAGTTGTTTAAATATGTTACCTGCTGAAATTAAAAACTGTGCCCAAAACAAACAATTGATGAATTTACTGAAGACTTGGCTTACGGAAAGAATTAATTTGTATTAGCTCACAATGACATATTATTCTAAAGACTTTAAAAATGTTATTTATGTTTTCAAAAATTTATTTTATCTATATTTCTGTAAAAAATTAAATTTTATTTTATATAATTGTAAAAGTGTAACTATTAAATCACTATAATAAGATCTTTAACGTAAAGAACCCGTTAGACAAACTGCTAAAAAGTAGTTTATCGGGACTTTTTGTCTTGTATTTGTAAAGTGTATAAAATAAAAAAAAATAAAATAAAACTTGTCTCTGTATACTGTATATATCTGCATATAAGTACAAAAAATCGACAATGTGTAAATTTGTTTGATATTCATACCAACTTATTATTAAAGGTATTTTTTAAATCGATTTTACGTTTGAAACTGGTAGAAACAGAAAAATCAGAAAAACATACGGCCGCATCTAGGAATTGAAACCAAGACCGGGCCAAAGACCAAAGACCAAAGCAAAGCCTTGCCGGGACTCTGCCAGGCTAGGCTAAGGTTTCTAAGTTTATTTTTCTGCTTCAAATTTTTTATTAAAATTATTGTCTTCATTGATTAAGAATATTATAAGTGGTTTTGTACACGGCAAAAGAGGCTACGCATCTTTTTTTGTTACACGTTAAGTTATATTGTTTAGTTTAGTTTGTTTGTTTTATGGATTCAGGTTGGCTGGCAAGACTGCATAGCCCGTCTCCTCATCAAGCGGTGCATCAGTGAGACCATCGTAGTGGACGAAGCCATCGATCTTATGACCTTTGATGAAGAATCTCTCAAGCTTGAGCCGGATTCGGGCTCCTTTTCCCACCACGCTCACATCCCCTCGCTCAGTGAGGCGGCCAACGTGATAGAACATGAAATAAAAGGTAAAAGTACTTATTTATTTTTATCTAAGACACTATATAAAGAGGTAAGATTTGTTTGTTTGTTTGTTTGTTTGTGTGTTTGTTTGCATCGAATAGGCTCCGAAACTACTGAACCGATTTCTTTCGCTGTTGGGAAGCTACACTATCCCTGGGTGACATAGGCTATATTATATTTAAAAAAAATAGGCATCCTTACTAAAACTTCAATAATGTAACCCAGGGTGAAAAAAAATTACCTAAAATATTCTTTAAATCGCGTGCGCTGCGAAAACTATTGATGATAGAATAAAATAATGTACTACGACTTATATTATATAGATAGAATAAAATAATGTACTGCGACAGCATATGTCTAACTATTATGGTTATGCCACAATAAGTATTCTTTTATTTTAAAAATTTAATTTAAATGTCGCCTCTTGAAAAGGCTCTTTATTTGTATCTTGGTTTTAATCCTTATCAAAATAAATTACTTCATATTCAAGACAGCTTCAATACCTTTATTTAACTTTTTGAATTTTTCAATTCGGATATTTAATTAGAAAGATATCACGAGTTTAAAATTGTTAATATTAGAAAAAAGTTTCGGCTACGGGCCGGGCGGGAGAGGAGTCAAGAAATGCAGTGCCAGGGGGGTTTGCGGGACGGGGGAGCGGGAGAGCGGTGGTGGGGAAGGTGGAAGTGGAACGCTGGAGGGGAACGCATGGGAAAGGACATGTAAGGAGTAACATTTTATTTATTTGAATATGGCATATATTATAAAAGAAAGTCCAAAAAAACGTGCAGCTCGCAAAAACTCAGAAAAGAGTCCCGGTTCGATCAAGGGAGTTATATGGTGTGGTAGATCTCTATTCCCCCTAGGGAATAAGGGTATCCGTTTTTACCTAAAGCGCGTGCTTTTAAAGATATAAGGGCTGAAAGTTTCGCCCTCTTGAAATTTCTAGAACAGTCTTCCGGAAAGTTCTAGAAGGTTCCATAGAGCTGTAGAAAGTTGTGGAAGGAGTGGCGGAGTATGTCGTGGAATGATCAGGAATAGGGAATCGGGAACATCATTGTGCAACATTCCAGAACACTATCTTATTGTCCTGAGCGAAGCCGGGTAACCCAGCTAGTTTCTATATATACAGATTTGTATGTTTTTTACAATAAGTATACATTTTTTATATGTTATACAGTGTTATAAAATTAAATAAAAAAAAAAAACTTTGTAAAACACCACTATTTAATCAAAATTATCAACATGTTTCGAAACCAGAGGTTTCTTCGTCAGGATAAGATTAATATTAATACAAAATAACAAAAGACAAACATGTGACAAAATCTACCTACCGTACATACTTGTCGTGTTCTGTCAAGCTGTTATTTATACCAAGAAAAATACAAGTTTAAACAAATCCGCCGGAAGAAAAAAACTATTTATCGTAAAAAACAACGAACGTTCAACCTGTGGAAGTGTTATTCTTGTGAATTCTTCGATTTTAAGCACATTTTATAGTAATAAACTTATCTTCCATAATAGTTGTTTCTCATACAAAAGTACCACAGTGATGTTTACGGCAGCAAGTGCGTTCATTGGCTGCGTTTGATTATGAGCTCACTGTTCCGGGCTCTAATTGGTTGTTAAGTGTTGTGAACTTTGAATACTTTCATCACAAATCGAAATTAATTTTATTTTGAAGAAAAATACTTTTTTAACATTGAACTGAAGTTACATATGTGTAATAATTATGGGGAAAAAAAAGAACTCTGTTAAAAGCCCTATTATTGCTTCCCCTTACACCTCCCAATCTGAAGAATCGGACTCAGACGCTGAGGAGATTGAAGCCGAAACCAACCCTGACATTAGTCATGTATCAGGACACTAGACATTGTCCGGTACCCAAGTCGCCCTAAAAGCCCTGCAGGACGCTTTAGCTGAAAAACCATCCAAAGTCTCCAAAGAGCAGCAGCTCAAAGTATCAAGAAACGTGACAAATGTTCTCGGCTCCGTTGCACAACTTTTGCTAGAGAAGGAAGAACTTAGAGGAGACCTAAATTCGGCCCTAGCTAACATCAAGGTCTTGCAGGCTGAGAAGAAAATGGCGGAAAATTATGCAAAGCAGCTGCTGTATAAAATCCAACAGCTTGAATCAGATCTGGGTCCAGTAATGCGCCGAGTGGCTGATGCTACAGAGGCTAGCCTTTCTTTCGCTGAAGTCACAAAGAAAAAACTCCCAGTGCCCCCACCACTCACTCGTACCAGCATCAAAATAGGGAAACCAAGACCATCTGTATGTTTTTTTCCAAAACTACCGGGGGTTGATGATAGCGATGGCACAAAAAAAATAATTAAGGACATCGTTAAGCCATCACAGTTAGGAGTAAGGATAACGGGAGTAAAACATATCAAAAACAAAGGAGTCATTATCCACACTGCCAGCAGCCAAGAACAAGAAAGGCTTTTAAATGATCCTATTATATCTAGCTCCGACTTGCTGAGTGCCCGTCTTCCAATTAAGAGGCAGCCTAGAATAATATTTTTTAATGTGCCCCGTGAACTTTCAGACGAGAACTTCTTAGAGAAGGCCCTCTCCGGAATCTCTGAAGCTGATGACTTCAAAGAGTGTGTATCCAAGTGCAAATTAAGTCATATGGCTGGAGCTCGAACCGGACCGTCTTGCCACAGAGTGTACTCGGTGCCTGCTAACATTCGTCATGCGTTGGTGCAACAAGGACGCTTATTTGTGGACTGGACCGTTTGCGGTGTGCGTGACTTTGTTGGACTTACAGTGTGTTTGAATTGCCAAATGGTCGGACACTCGCACAAGTATTGTAAAGATACAAAGAGATGCTCCCACTGCGGTGTAGAAGGACACGCGCGTGAGGCCTGCCCCGCTGCTGCTGCAGCACCCAGTTGCGCCACATGCGCACGTTTTCGAAAGCCTGCAGCTTCGCGTGCCCACCCCACCGGAGATAAGGATTGCCCGGCCTACAAAGCAGCACTGTTGAAGGACCTCTCCACCATTGACTATGGCATCTAAGCATACCGAAATAGATGGCGAGGTACTTGCTGTTGATGCATTAAATATATTATATCAAAATGTGAGGGGTACTCGAACAAAGACTGTAAGTGTACGCAATAATATTTTAATCAATAATTATGACATTATTTGTTTTTCCGAAACATGGCTGAACTCAACGGTATTTAGTGAAGAATTGTTTGATGATAGATATGTAATATTTAGAAGAGATCGTGAGTCAACCAAATCTGTGTCTAAAGAAGGTGGCGGAGTTCTAGCCGCCGTTTCTAAAAAACTTCTTGTGTCAAGAAAAACTGAGTGGGAGAGTGACAATGAAGATTTGTGGCTTGTAATTAAGTCTCGTTCCAACTCGCTCATCTTTATATGCATCCTCTACACTCCTCCTAGTGTAACCGTTGATAATTATTGTAAACATATTGAAAAATTACAGGATCTGTATTTAAAGTATTCAACTCCCAATTCGCAGTTTATTTTTGTTGGTGATTTTAATTTGCCCGAAATTAAATGGATACCTGACAATTCATTCAAAAATAATGTACTTTCCCCTTCTAATTATAAAAGCATGAAAGCACACAGTCTTGTCAATCTCTCATCAATTTGCAATTTGTATCAATTCAATTATGTACTAAATAGAAATGAAAATTTATTGGATCTTGTTTTTTCAGATAAAGTTAACATTGATATACATATAGCACCAGGCTTAACCAAATTGGATCAATATCACCCTTCATTTGAAATTATAGTGAAACAAAATAAAGATCAATTCTTAGAAATTAATAGAAGCGATTCAAAATATAACTTCAGGAAGGGAAACTTTGATGAATGTCGACAGGATCTATTGTCTGTTAATTGGATAACTCTCTTTAAAAATAAAAATGTGAATAGCATGGTAATCTTATTATATGAAAAATTGTGGGAAATAATTGACAAATACTTTAAAAAAATATGGTACTAAAACAAAAAATCAATATCCTGTCTGGTTTAATCAGCAATTGATTGCTCTTCTTAAGAAAAAAAACAAAGTTAGACTTAAGGTAAAAAAAAAAATGGTTATGAGTCAGATTATAGGCAATTCTCTTATTTAAGGAAATTTACAAAAAAAATACAAAGCGAATGTTATAAATCATATATCAACTCTGTCGAAAGTGGTCTGCAAGGTAACATAAAGTTATTCTGGTCATACTCAAAATCATTACGAAAAAAAAATTGTATTCCTAATGTAATGCATCTTGACGATATTTCCGCAAATGACGGTGAAAACATAGCAAATATATTCTCTAAATATTTTTCATCTGTTTATACCAAGTCGGAATCATCTACTAATGATTCAATGCCAAACATAACTGAACACAATCAAAGCAATTTGGGTAAAATACATATTAGTGCAGATGAAATAAAATGTTTTTTGAGTAAAATAGATTCCAATAAGGGCCCAGGACCTGATAAAATTCCTCCTTTCTTTGTTAGTTGCATCCCTTACCACGGGAACTTTTCCCGATCTGTGGAAAAAAGCACACGTGGTCCCAGTATTAAAATCGGGAGACCAATCTTTAATAAAAAATTATAGGCCAATCAGTATACTATCCTGTTTTGCTAAAGTTTTTGAATCTCTGATATATAAAAATATTTTTTCACATTTTAAGCCCCTTCTCTGCACTAGGCAACATGGGTTTGTTCCTCAAAGATCAATCAACGCAAATCTTTTGGAATTTTGTAATTATGTTTGTAATTCTTTTAATGAAAGATTACAAGTAGATACAATTTATACTGATTTCCAAAAAGCTTTTGATAGAGTTAACCACTCCATCTTACTAAGAAAACTTGAACAAATTGGAATACATGGAGACCTATTACGCTGGGTGAAATCATATTTGTATAACAGAACTCAATTAGTTCTTATTAATGGATACAAATCATCCCCTATAGTTGTAACTTCTGGTGTACCACAGGGTTCAAATCTTGGCCCCCTGCTTTTTCTTATATTCATAAATGACCTTGGCTCGAAATTAAACTGTGATTATGCTTTTTTCGCCGATGATTTTAAAATTTTTCGTAAAATTAAGTCTGTTTCCGATCATCAGCTGCTTCAAAATGACCTCGACACACTCAATAACTGGTGTACTGTCAATGATATGCACTTAAATGTTGAAAAATGTTACATTTTAAACTTTACTAGAAATAGAATTATAAAGGATTTTTCTTATGTTATCAATAATATTATTCTCAAAAAAGTTTCTTCAATAAGGGATCTAGGAATCACTCTTGATTCTAAATTCATATTTGATGTACATATTAACAACATTAAGTGCAAATCATTAAAAATGATGGGATTTATTCACAGAATATGTAAACCTTTCAAAGATCCTCAATCAATTCTAACACTTTACAATGCCTTAATTAGAAGTAAACTTGAATATGGAAGCACTATTTGGAATCCACATTACTGCAAATATGAAAACATTGTAGAATCAGTTCAAAAAAAATTACTAAGAATGTTATCCTTCAAATGTGGACTACACGACCATCTCAGATCATACGATGTACGTCGTGATTACTTCAAGATTGATACACTTAAAACTAGAAGGCAATTGACTGATCTAATATGTTTACATAAAATTATTCACGGCCATCTTGATAGTACATTATGTCTTAACAGTATTGAAATTAATGTCCCCAATTCCCATTGTTTAAGACGCCATAACATTTTTCATATGAATACATTTAAAAATAATATCGCCTACTTTAGCCCTCTGACCCAGATGTGTCGACTGTATAACAAGATAGAGTGCGCTGATGTGGATATTTTCGTTGACAATTTGTACGGATTTAAAAAAAAAGTTCTAGCGCTGTTAAAAAGTACTAACTAATTATGTTGTGTGAATTGTCTTTCTATGCATGCTCGCGTATTTCATATGTCTTTTACCACTCATTGCAATGTGTTACTTGAGTGACCTTGTATATAATTCTGTATTTTTATTTGCGATGTTTTTGTTTTTCTAATTGTATTTATTTGTATTTAATTGTATGTAATTGTAGATTTTTATAATTGTTTAATAACTGAGTTTTATAACTGGATTGTTCTCATGTAAGTGTAAACATCTGTAAAACCCAGTATAAATAAATAAATAAATGTATAGACAAATAAATAAGAACTATAGACAAAAATATATTACAGGGAGAGGTGATTAATTACTTAAAAATATCATAAATAACAATTATATAAAATGAAATGTAAACATTATTTTAGAATGTGTACAAATTGCATGTATGTAATAAAAACATTTAAAACAAACAATAATAATCAAAAAGTCTAAATGACATAAAAATTTAAGTATTAAAATTAAAACAAATTTAAGAGATAATTTATTTGTGTTCCCAAAGACATGGAGAACTTATATACGCATTTTTTTTATTTATAAATTTTTTTCTCATCTGCATCACAAAAAGGAAGATAAACATTACGGACCTTACTATTAGCCATGTTTAAAATTTTACACAACTAATGGTTGTTTATCAGTTGTGTAAAATTTAAAACACATTTATTAGTAAGGGGATATCAATTTAATCTTTTAATGTAATATTTATAATAATTAATAATGAATTTTCAGAGATAGCAGGCTCAGTGCACGGTGCCGTGGCGGGCAACTTACAGTATGCTGCAGACAATTTGACCACCGCAGTCGCGTCCGTCTGTTCCGTCATCAGACAGAAGACTGTAGACATTCAGGAGAGCCTCGGGGAGCTGGGCCACTTGAGCAGACCTCATTTACCGGTAACATGTCTTTTACCTCAAATTTTCATTACTTATTACCAAATGTTGGATCGTATACATTTTTGATTTTCAGCTGACGAGACTACTACTCTCGTGACCGTTATATTCACAATATTTCATAAATAACTGTTAATTAAATCCTTCCGACAAAATTGGGTCTATTTTGTCGGAAATTCTAAATATTTCCGCCTTGCAATAAACTCCAAATAAATGGAATATTTCTGAATGCACCCGAAAACTAAAAACTGTTTTTATAAAGGTCATGAAATACGCTTTCAAACTTTATAACCACAAAAAGTTTTAAAAAATGCTCACCTAACGTTTTTTCTAACTGATGACGAAAAAAAAAACATACCTACACATATTTTATTAGGCAAATGTATAATAATCTTTATCATCAACTCACTTTTTTGTTGTGTCTTGTAAAAATAATTATTAAAAAATACCCAAAGCTTCTTAAAATTTTTTCAAATTGCGATTGGAAACTTTGGTTTCATAAAGGTGCTCATTTTAATTATTTTGTGTTTACCTTTTAAATTTGAATATAAAGTGTGTTGTTTTTTCTTTATAACACTGTTTAGTTTAAATTTCTAACCATGATGGTAAGGGAGACACAACGATTTTTATGAGATTGAGTTGTTCCGAAAAGCGAACAAATTGGTCTGAGGGGTTAACAGCGATAAATTTAACTGTAATTAAGTATAGGGAATTAACCATACTGTTTTTACAACACTTTTTTAATAATTTGATTCTGGAACAAACTGCCAACTTTTGTGTTACATACCAGCTTACTGCAAGGTTGGCTTCTCAAGCCACAATTTAAAGACACAATTGGTTTCTTCAAGACACAATGGGTTTCTTCAAGACACAACGGGTTTCTTCAAGACACAACGGGTTTCTTCAGGACACAATTTCATTCCTGCCTCTCAAAAAAACCCTTGCACATCTTCTACAAAGATAATATACACTCAAGAGGGAAACTCAGGGCCTCCTGTGTGGAGTTAATGTTTATATGCAGTAGTACTGCCTTCTTCAGTTGGCTCCTTATTGCTGAGGATCGTGACATCTAATTCAATTTCCATGGTGGACAAGGCTGCCTATATATACTATACAAATGATTAAGCCAACACATTACCCCCAATTTAATTTAATGTATATGAGTTATCTCCTGATTTTGCAATACTAATCTTATTTTTAATCTTATTTTTCCAGACATTCCATGAAAACGATTCCGTAGAGTTCAACGCAGATTCCGATTCCATCCTCATATCCAACCGTTCTGTGACCGTCTCCATATCCAGTATAGATGATGAAAACAATATGAGGTCATTTGAGGAGTTTACAGGGCATAAAACATCAGAGGAAAGAGATGCAGCTAAACAAGTATGTTGTCGTGACCATTTATTGTAAATATTTAAGTAAATCGGTGACCCGACAGTTGTTCCCTTGACAGTTTGCCCCCCCGAAATTATGATTATTATAAAATTATAATTTTTTGTGCATTATTTACCAATTTCAAACCTAAAATCGTCTTTAAAAATAACTTTAGTAATAAGTTTGTATGGATATCAAATGAATTTATTTATAGTGCTGATTTTTGTACAAAATCTCGAATAGCATTCCGGAAATTGCGGTTTAAATCCTGTCATTCAGAAATAAATTTTATTTGATTATTTTGTGGTATTTTACAATTTATTCATTTAAAATAATATATAGCATATTTGCGGCACGCTCCATAGTGGAAGATGCTTTCAATATTGCCCTGGTGTAATTCCACCATTCAGAATTGAAACAATGCTTGAAATAGCATGTGTATGAAATGGCTTTAGCCAAATGGTGTTTGGTGACCAGATCTGAATAGCCAGATTTTTTTTATTTATTTTTTTATTTATTTATTTTTTTTTATTTATTTATTTATTGTTTGAAAATATTACATAATACAATATAGTGAACTTAAAATGTCCAACTAGGCAATTGCCCGTTTTAGGACATTCCAGTATGATAATGTTTTTACATGTAAATTATAGTAAATCATAGTGAGTTATAGATACTTCCCCACATTCCTCTTACCCATCTACTTCCCCTCCCCAATACCCTCCAACTCACAATATACCTCAATTGGTGTTGCCATAGTCTCACTGGCTTCAGACGGGAGCAGTTGGGACTGCGGTATTAAAAAAATCATGGTACGCAAGCTGGCATTATGATGGTCGACAGTCAACTAAAGCAGTGAATCTAACTGTGAGACACAATAGACCCCACTTGACCGTATCCACTTTGGGCGCTCAGAATCCTATCTAATTACATATATGGTTCCTTGCCAACTCAGAATCAAGTCAAATCAACGCCTTTTTGAAAAGTCATTAAAAGCTATGAAAAAAAAATTATTGAAAAAAGCCTAAAAACCTAACCTAACGCAACCTATTTATCACTTTTAACCACTCGGAGCATTAGAGCGTCAAAAGACGCGAATATAATAATAGCGGTCAAGACATTAGAGCGTCTTTTAACGTCAACGCGCGAGATTTTACAAAAATTGATTTATTTCCATCACTAGTATACGGATTACGATGAAATAAAAAACGGAATATTGATAATGAACAACGCCGTCTGTATTCAAAAATATCTATGGAACATAGAGATTAATTATCTGAGCCGAATAGAATCTCCATCTTGTTTGATTGTCATTTGTTCAAGACATTGTTAGTTTTTTATTAAAATATTTTTGTATGAAATGGTAAAAAAGTGAGGTGACAAAATTGTTTATTATACATTTGTACTATAGAATAAGTGTTTTTTTTTTACATAATCTGTGATTTTAGTACCGTTTTCACATAAAACATCACGTGGGTCAGTTTTACAATTTTTTTATGTTTGCATTCTAAATTTTAATATTTACAAATGTTATTATTTATTTGTAATAATAAAATTTGAAAGTTTATTTCATAATCTTTTCAAAACAGTTTTTAGAATGAGGCTATGTTTTCCAAAACGTGATTTATGAAGCTTTTAGTAAAATTCGTAAATAACACAAATATTATCACGTTTTGACACTTTTCTATGGGACACATAATAAACAAAAGCCTATTTCTGAGAGGTTAATGTCTTTTCAAAGGAGGTGTTAAGTTGATTTCATTCTGAGTTGTCCGGTCACCAATTATATGTCTGTGTTATTTGTTATAGGAATCTTCATAATATTGTGTGCTTGAATTTTTTTCTTCTTTATTTTCCAGCTGTCAGAAACATTAATACCTGGAGACCTCGACCTGGGAGATAAGTATGTGGACAAGGAAGAGAATCTGAGTTATATTGTAGCCAACATCTTGTTCACTATTCTGTGGAGAGGAGTCGAAGGATCTTCAAAGGAATCATGGAAGGTTAATTGTTAACTTTTACAATTTTAATTGTTAAATTCATATTTTATTTAGAAACAAATGGATTAACAGTAAGTTGTGAGAGATCATAGATGTTATGTCTCTCTCTCTCTCTCTATAATCCTTTACAGATATTTGTCTTTGATAATAGCACTGGACCTTATCTCAGAACTATGTTGTTTGATTAAAAGACTTTGTTCTTTAAAATCACAGTGACTCGTTATTGTTATTACGCACAATACAAATATGGTTTAAGCTTAAGAGAACAGACGTTCTTATAACTCGCTAGCTAGATTTTGTCTGGCGAGCTCCCGTAATTAGGATGACTTGTCTGTCTCTGATCGGTTATCTTCAGCACACGTCGTAACCGACACCATGTGACCCAAGCGTAGCATAAACAACAGAACAAAGATAGAACTGATCATAACTAATATTCCTATATATTACAATAGATTATAGAAATAAAGCTATATTTGTCATGGAAACATGCTGACTGTCACCGAGCTAAGATCAAACAGTACAAAAATTCATCCTTATAATGGTTCTTGGCCCATTTTCTCGTTTCTATTATGTGTGTAAGTTAGTGTGTATTTATTGACGTTATGTATTTTTTTTTATATTTCAGGAACGAGGACAAGTAATGGCTTGCATCAATCTGTTAGCACTGAATAATGAATTGTATTGCTCTCATTTGCAATTGAGGTAAATTTATTATTATTTATTAATAATTTGTTGAGTTTATTTACTTTATTTATTTTTAAATGTCTTCCAGCGCATCTTACAGGGCAACCTCAGTCAGAATAAAATTAATGGGAATGTGCTGTTGTAAGTACATACTAAAATGAAGTATTCATTTGGAAGGTGCGCCAACTGCGTGGAAGGCTGAATTAGAGGAGAGGTCGGTTAAGGAAGAAGCTTTGACATCTCCATCCGGGCTCTCGATTCATTCGTCCGTCACTTCTTGATGCCCTGTCCCCCGGATTCGTTCCCACTTTTTGCATTTACCTGCTATTCATGACGCTTCGTACACAAGTAGGTGTAAATGCAGGACGACGCTGAACAATTTAGCATGGCTAACAGATGACAGCTGGCATTTGAATATCATCAGATGGGGTCTATAACTGGGAAATTGAAGATCTAACTGGTTCTTTTTGGTGTTTCTTGCAACTTCTTGCAGAGTTTAATCATCCGGTAAACTTGGCAACATGGGCAGGAATAAAGATTTTGATTGGGAGTTGTTTTATGAAATTTCTTCTGATCTATTCTTGCCAATTTTTGCTTCGTTTTGACTCTTCTTGGCTCTTTTTCGTCTATTTCAGTCAATCCTAGTTTCTGCTCACATCTTCTTGCTTCTACTTATCCTCTTTTGGTTCTTCTGGCTTCGACATGGTTCTTTATGAAATACAATTGGATGGGTGAGAGAGCTGACAAGAACCGACAAAACGGGAGACATTTCATCGATGCCTACATTTTATATTATGAAGTAGAAGAAGTTATACAAAATACATTGTATTACGTATGAAGGTATTAACAAGTCTTCTTTTATTATATTTTAGATTGCGATTGCTGGAAATGGGAGTACAAGCCTCCTTGCTTGACCTCAAAGAAACTGGCACCACTGCGCTGGGAGCCAAATCCAATGCATTGTACCTAATGCGACTAGTTTACGATTTGGTTGTCTTGGATCCCAACAAAGATGACAATAAGAAATGTTCCTCTAAATTGTTGGATGGCGTACTTGCATTACTTGGTAAGTCAAATCCATAATACATGTTAATCTGTTTAATCACAGGAAACCATATTTGCCCCAGCTCACATAGGTCTCATATAAATTGTTGTGTCTCCCTTACTATCATAGTGAGAAATATTATCTTAACGGTATTGGAGAGAGAAAACAACATGCTGTATATTCAAATCTAAAAAATAACCACAAAATAATTCAAATGTACACCTTTATGAAACCAAAGTTTCCGACACAATTTGAAAAAAAAATTATGAAACTATAAATTTAAAAAAATATTTTTTTTCATGAAACCACAAAAAGTGAGGCGACGATAACGTTTATAATTCATTTGTCTAATAAAATATGTATGAGTTTTTATATTTTTTTCATTATCATAATTTTAGTTGGAAAAAACATAAGATGAGCCATTTTTAAATTTAGTATAAAATTTTTTTACCTCCGATGATTAATTCACAAAAAAGTTCTTGTAACCTAACCTAAATTGTGTTTGGTCTAAATATTTTTTATTTACTTTGCGTGGCTATAATAAATAATTAAAAAGTGTTTTCTAGTAAAAGTTAATTGAAAGAATTAATTGAAACGGAAAGCTTAAATTTGAGATTAATTGATTTTATATCAACATCAATATTTTGGCTTCACACACACCGCGTGTTATAGATTAGTAATGATTGTGCATTCTTAAGTGGTTTTGGTGAATATTAATTACAGTCGATTCCGCTTAATAGAGGCCACTTGCATCACATTTTAAAAAAAAATTCCGTTTTAGGCAAATATTCTAAGACATTCTGTATTTTTTTTTTCAATCGTATTTTTGAAACCCTGGCGATTTTTTGAAAATTTCAATCCGAAAAATCAGACCATTTTTTTATAAACCGGAAAGACGGGACATAATTTTATGGGTGTGAAAAAACGATAATTACATAGCCGAAAATCATTTAAAAAAAAAAAACGTTTTCCACACAAATAGCAATAAATTGTACGGGATTCAAATTCAAAAACACCACCATCTTTATCAAAAAATCAAACCAAAGGATAATTTCACATAGAACAAACAATAATCTAGTGAACGTTAATCGCAAATTCAAAAATTCGCCGGAAATTAAAGTGTTTTCATATAAAAAAAATTAATGAGTGTGGAATTTTACAAAATTTAAGGGAACATAATTGCCCGTCTCCAATTTTAAGGGAACATAATTGGAGACGGGGACATTTTAATGTAGTGACGGCACGAGCTCAAATAACGGATCTATTCATTTAAAAATAAAAAACTATACATTTCTAAAAATTTTTACTAACATTTTCATAATCTTAGTAAAAAAATCTATCCACACGATTTTTTCCAAGCCGTTATGAAATCCATGCAAGTGGCCTATTGGTTCACCGGTTTATCAGTATAGTCGGTTAATTGGAATAAAAAAAATTGAAAGTATTAATTTTAATAATTTTTAATTATTATTTTTTCTTCTTTATTCGGTTTCTGTTTCTTGTTTTGACTAAAACGAGCCACTTTACGAATCAATTGTTGTAAAAGTTAAATTAATAAATTCTCATGACTATTTTTATTTTTATTCCAATGCAGACAGTCTAAAAGTGTTTGGTGAGGAAGACCAGGATCCTGTGCGGCGCGAGCTAGCCCGCCTCGGCCTGGGCGTGGTGGTGTCCTGCGCGGGCAGCACGGCCACTGCTGGCATCACCGCCACGGCCACCGCGGCCGAAGTGGCAGTTCGGGCGTCTATGGCCGCTCCGGCCTGCGCGCTGCTGCACTCTCTGCTGCGCTCGCCCGGAGGCATGGGCAGCTCCAGCGATACGGAGGCGGAGACCGCTTATCTGATTTGTTCGATAGGAGCAGCTATGAAACAATCTATTGAAGGTGAGATATCATTAGGGAATGCAATCCCGATCTCGTGACATTTTTCGGGATCAATCCCGAAGCATAATATGACGAGATCCCGTTCGAGATCGACGGGATTTGGAAAACACATTCCAGCCAGTGAAATTAGCTGTTGAGGTACTCAGCCGTAGAGATATTGATTTAGTAAGTGCAGAACATACAATGCGTTTCATGATTCGAAAGCTAAAATACCTAAAAACTCCTCTGTCAGAAAAGTTGTCCTCTTCGATGAACAATCATATCTCCGAGCGTCGCATAAATGCAATTGCAGCGCTGTTATATTTGAAAAATCCGAATAATTATCAAAAGGACTTGGAGCTATGGGAAGGCAATGAAACTTTCCAATTGCCTAGCAAATATCTCGTACGGAAAGAAATTAAAAATATAATCAAACGATTGCATCGTAAACAACCAGACTCAACTTCTGGTACTGTGATTAATACCATAGCAAACACAGAAAACGAAGATGACTTGCCTCTTTCTATGGCTAATACGTCACTTCAAGAGGAATTAGAAGAGACTCTGAGAGTATCTAAAAGTCCTTTTTCGCGTGTATCCACAAGTTTAGATAAATTAGAGTCAGTCATAAAAAAAGAAATGGATCTATTTGAGTGTGGAGGAACAAGGGGGAGATTTTTGCAGTTTGCCAACCCGGAGACGGCATTTTCAGCAGCTGGGTACATTGCAAGGGACATTAGATGCCGTTTCGCAGATAGCACCCTTAATACACTTTGTTTTTTAAGAAATTACTTTCAAAATCACACGTAATTACTTTCTAATCTCATTAAGCAAAAAATTTTCTTTTGATTATTTTAATTAAAAAAAAACTGTTTATTATTTAGTAACTAGTATTAGAGAATAAAGGTTTTTGTTTTCTTTCAAATAATATTTTCTTTTTATTAACGAGATCCCGAAAATTCCGAGATCTCACGAGATTGTATTTTCTAATCTCGCGAGATCTCGAATTTACGATCTCGAGTCGAGATTGTGAGAAATGCGATTTTAACCCTAATGTATAAAGAAACTGTATGAAAGACAAGCTCAGAATCGCTTGCGCCTATACCAATTTGGGACCTATGTTCTATTTGATTATTGTAGCTACTCTTAATGATTTTAAATTAATTTTCTATGACACATGCGGTCACTTTTAGCAGCTGTCAATGGCGGAAATATCGATATTTTACATTGTCAAAACAGTGTAAAGGTCATAATTTCTTTGAAAACTCCTTTGAATTGTTTTTTTTTTCATGTTGGGTATGTATTCAAGTTTGTGTAGAAATAATAAAATCAGTTAACATTTGTATGAATTTATATTTTTGAAAATTGTTTCCAAAATGGGAGTTTTTTTTATTAGTTAGTTAGCTATTCTGGAAAAACTTGTTACGACATTATCATGTAATATGTATACATGAAAAATTAGATATATTATCTGGTAAACAGAAAACAATCTCAATTAAAAACAATTGCTTGGTTTTTATATCGATATTTGACCAGAACTCATCAAGGCAATTTTTGTGCAGTTTTTGAAATATCATCCCACGTAAAACAGGTTAAATAGTGAAGTTTTTCAGCCAGCTGGTTGCATCAGAAGTTACTTGATTTAGCCCTGATGTGTCTCCGGAAAACGGTGAAGGTTACATTCTTCTAAGTTGTGTTCTGTTGTTTGTATTTGAGTCCATTAGGTCCGATTTGTGTATTTTATATACGCAGCGACTGTGCAGACCTCACCACTATACTAAAAAGAGGGTCATGAAATTGATACATAATAACAGTAGAGATACTGAGAGCATAGACATACAAATAGCTAGACGAGAACTTACAGATGAGGGATAAAAACCAACTATGGCGGGACGAAGAGAGGAAAGAGACTTGTGATTCGCCAATAAATCAATCTAACAGTATATAGGCACCTCGCACTATAATATCACCATTTAGTTCTTGAAAGTAAAATCTGCTTCTGAATGAATAGACCTTTTTATATGGGAGCGCGAATTGCATGCCACGTTATGAACAGATGTGTAAAGTCCAAATTCGCAAAGTAAGGTTTTGAGTATTTTCATAGTCGAATATTTTGTTTCCGTAGACACTTTTACAAATGTTTCATGATTTACTTACCCCAGTAAACAGATGAATGATGACGTCTTTTGTACGTCCGTGACTGAGAGGAATTATTTTCCTCAGGGCTTCCTGTGTGGATTTAATGTAAAAAAAAATATGATTTTATGATTTTTGTTTTAATTCGCCTGGCTTCATCTTACCTAATTTTTTTGTGCAGTTGGCAACCTGGACCAGTACTCCTTCCTCCTACCAGTGATGAAGGCCCTGCTGGAGAAGGTCCGCGGCTCCATGAATCTGCACAAGTACCTGCCTGAGTTACCCCGCACCAGCGTAGGCCCGGCATTCTTCAGCGATTTCCAGGAATACGTTCAGGGCGAACAATGGGCGCACTTCATCGAGTACAAGGTAGGGTTCATTTACTTTCACCCCCACTCTCTTAGGAACTGTTGGCGCCAATTATGATTGGCTAATTATTTTTGTGTTTGTTTCGAAATAAAACATTTATTCTATGGCAATGATTTGTTCCCTTCCCCTCTCTTCACTTGTCCCCCCACTTGCATATTGCTTACTAGCAACGTATGCAGGGACACTGAAGGTCCTAGATTCATTCAAAATTAAATGTAGATTCGTTCATTAAAAAAAATTAGAGTCATTGCGACAGCCTTGAAGGAGTAACCATCTGTTACTTATACCAAGGTAGGTAAGTGGTGGATAACCTCCAATTGTCCCCCATGACTTCAGTGTTGACAAGCAACCGCTGCAGTAACGAGCTCCTCGTGAATTTATAACTCACATAAAAACACAGCATCGCAAGATTCCTTGGAAACTATGCATTTACATTCGCGGTGAAATCAATAAAAAACATTCTGAAGGATACGCCAAGAAGTCATCCCACCTTTAAATTGTGGAGAATTCATCCTACCTTTATTCCCGTGAGTATTTTCCTTACAAAAACAATTTATAGACAGTATAAGGATACAGAAATCATTTTGCCGTATATTTAAAATCTCTTGCCGAAACATGAACCTCCCTCTTGTCCCCCACCAAAGTTGATGTTCTCTCTCCATTTTACCTTTAAATACTCTGTAATTTATTTTATGTTTTATATGGTTCCACAACAACTCAACAAAGTGGCATTTCAACACCTATTTGAAAAGTCATTATAAGATAGATTTTTTTTTAATAGCCTTACCTAACCTAACGTAACCTATTTAACAAAAATTTTTTTCATCACTTTTATTGAGGTGTTGTAGTTGTATGTTTATGAGTTATCTGGTCACCATTTTATACACGTCCGGTGAAGGTTCAGGTTGAACCGAAATCGGTTGGTTAATATTTTAAAAATATATAATAAAATGGTATTCAAACAAAGCCTTGCTACAAACTCACGAAGTGTTTGCTACATGTGAAAATTTAGGATTCATTTAATTATTTATTTGAAAGTCAATTAATATTTTTTAATATTTAACTCTTTTGAATGAATCTCAATATCTTGTTTGTTATCTCTAAGTATTATTTTGTTCTCTATTTGAAAGTTCTTCAATATCTTCTTTAACCCTCCTGCACCGGAGGGGGGTAATTAACTGTCCCCAAATGAGAGTTTTTGTGATAACTAAGTTGTATTTTACATCACTTACTTCTTTATATTTAGGCAATCCTGGAAATTTGGAAATCAATCTGTATTTAAAAAAAATATCTGTTACTATTTGGTGTCGCGAAACTGCGACTCCACTATAAAATTGGCGGTTGTGCTTCAGAGCGAAGCCCTGACGCAACCCTCAAAGGACCAGTCCCGATAACTACGTGGTCGCAATGTTATATGGGACGATTAGATAGCATGCACTCGCAAAACCTGATGGATATTCAGTCGATGTTCAGATCTGGGCTTTTGGAGAATTAGATAAGCCCAGAACGGAAAAGGAAAATAGGACTCACCAGTTGCAGATGGGGCCTCTCTGATTTCCAGGGTTTGGTGTACACTTCACTATGTTTAGTAACTTGCAATATTATTTTTGCAACAGTATATGCTCAATATGTGCTCCCTGTCTGAGACATTAATTTGTACTGAGCTTGAAATAGTGTCACCTCTTCTTCATGCAACAATTGCTCTTTTTCAAGGTGACATTTTGGGATAGGAATATTAGG
Organism: Limnephilus lunatus; assembly: GCA_917563855.2. Lineage (NCBI taxonomy): Eukaryota > Metazoa > Arthropoda > Insecta > Trichoptera > Limnephilidae > Limnephilus > Limnephilus lunatus. The sequence continues at coordinate 98,708,233 of OU830596.1, forward strand.
TAGGTGGGATAAAATCAGGAATTTGACATATTCTACCCACCAAGTCTGCGAATGCAATACCCAACCAATCCCATATAATAATGCGCAAACACTATTTTTTTAAGATATTAAATAATTTATACATATCCAGTTCTGACGGAATTATTCTCCCCCCCCCCCCTCCCTCCTGGATCAACATTACTTTCCTCGCCAAAAACAAGCCGCGGATTTAGTCATAAAATGAGCATTATACTGGAAAGGGCTACAATGATATGTATTTGAGTTACGCTCGATTTTCTCTTTTACCATTATGCGTTACTTAATGTTTGTCTGCTGGGTGAAGATGGGCGATGTCCGGTTAAAACGGTAGGTAGTAACTAATACCTGAGTGTTATTGAGTAGGGCAAAAGTAATACCAAGATACACGATCGCTCCGCGGTATATGTGTGTTGCTGATGGTGTAACGTGATTTATACCATCAGGTAAGTAAAGGTTAAATTTAACTCCTTAGAAAGAATTTCAATATCTGTTTTATTAACTAAAAGGACTTTATTTTCTTTATTTTATAAAACTAATCTTAATAAAATAAAATAAAGGAATCTTAATATCTTTTTTTATTTACCCTCAGCTGAGGGTGAGTGTTTGACATCGCCGTGTGAAGCATTTGTGCTTTTGATTTTGACAAACAATAATACAATTTTTTTTTATTTACTTTTTATTTATTTATGTTATTATACATATTTCAGTTGAAAATTATATATTGTTCGGTCAATAAGCAAACTCGTATATCTGTAACGTACATTTATGTATCAACTAGGTTCACAGGATGTCTTTTTGGAATGAAATCAAAATGAAGAACAATTTTGCGAGGGTTTTGTTTTATTAAAAAAAGTTATTACAATAATAAATAAAATGCTTCGTCTTAAAACACTACCCTAAAAATTACCGTCGATTGCACTTTACAGTCTTAAATAATACACAACTAAAAACCTATTCTAATAATACAATAATCTTACAACTAACACCACACTAAACTGTCGAAATAATTTCATAAATAAAATATTGCCGATTTTATATCATATGTAATCACATTTACTTTAATAAACTAATCAACACAATGATAATCATTGTGTGGAAATATTTGCTAAGTTTTAGTTCATCACTTGAACCCCGAATGGTTCGAGATTCTATTGAAATATTACTGCGTTCGGTGGTTTTTAATTTTGGCATCAAATTCTGGTGTTGATGAAGAATGTCCCGTTGACATTCTATCATAAGCACTATTCATGTCTATGGAGGTCATATCTCTGAACTTTTGAGAGCTCTTCTCCGACAACTGGGCTGAGTTTCTATCAGGAACATCGTAGTAGTTGGGGGAGAGAACGTCTGAAGAGGTAGGAAATGATTTACTACTTGCTCCATGACTATAGAATGGATCGGGTGCCGTTCCCGCGTAGTAACTGTGGGAAATAGACTTGCTGATCTGTATATCTGTTGCTGGAGCTGTGTTTTCATTGAAAGGGTAGTTTGGATCCTTGGTGATGATGTTACTGATCTCACTACGTGAAGGCATCGTGTCTTGCTCTATCTGGTAACTAGCAAGCAGCTTTTTATTGGCTGTAAATACATCGTTGACGTTTTGAGGACTGAAAGCCATGTTGCTACTCTTATAGTTGCTGTAACGAGAGTCTTCAGGATTCTGCCCGTATGAACTGCTACTGGAATCGAAAGTTGGCCCGTATCCAGTTGGGTTTCTAGAAGCTCTCGATGGGGGCTCCGCGTACTGCCCACCTACGATAACCTGGGCGTCAGATGATGATGCTCCGTAATTTGTATTTTGTTTCTTTCCTTGGACTCGCGTTTTTGTTACTTTTACGAGCTTCTTTTTAGTCGGTCTCTTTGTGACCAGTTCGTCTTGCGAAGTTGGTGCAACATGTATCGGTCTCTTTTTAGAATAAGCAGTTTGGTGGTCGCTGTAGCTATCGAAATCATCGTCAAAACTATCGTAATTTGATTGATCAGGTTTGAACGAAGACGTTCCTGCAAAGTAATTGGTTGGGGGTGCTCCGGGGTCAGGGTAACTAGATCCTGTATCATACGGTGTTGAGTAAGTTGGCGTGTAGGATGCCGCACTTGGTCTAACCTTCTTTTGGGGTTTGAAATACGTGCTTGGAGCTACGTAGGAACCACCCTTCTGATGTTGTCGCGGAGGTTTCTTCGAATAATCAGCGGATGCCTCGTAAGGAGATGAAGCTCCGTCATCCAAATCGTAAGGGTCATACTCGTCATTGCCTAAATCAGTTGAATCTTGCGCGCTGTAGAAGTTTTTAGGAGGGCGAGCGTACGTCTTCTTGGAACTGCCGTAACTCCTGATCGGATCGGGGGCTCCGTACGAAATCGACGCTGAGGTCTCGTAGGTAGATGGAGGTTCACCGTACGAAGACGAGGGAGTTCCGTAACTCGGTGAAAGGGGAGCTTCGTAACTCGAGATCGGCGGCTCGCCGAAACTGCCTGAAGACGGGGCACCGTAGCTTGATGAAGGTTCTGAGAAGTCTTGAGGGGAACCGTAAACGTTTGAAGGAGGTTCTCCGTAAGTCATGGATGGTTCTCCAAACCCGTAGCTTTGCGAAGGAGGTCCATACGAATCTGCTGGGGGTCCGTATGAATGCTTAGGGGGTCCATACGCTGACTTTGGTGGGCCGTACGAATGTTTAGGTGGTCCGTATTTGGCCTTTGGTGGTCCGTATTTCGGTTTGGGTGGGCCATAGTGGGGTTTGGGGGGTGGGCCGTATTTGGGCCTGGGTGGACCGTAGGATGACTTAGGGGGGCCGTAGCGTGGCTTAGGGGGGCCGTAGCGTGGCTTAGGGGGGCCATAGGCGGGCTTAGGGCGCCTCTTGCTGCGGCTGGGGACTCTCACGTAGACAGGGGGCTCGCGCTTCACTCTCGTGCTTTCTGCGGTCGGCTGCACCTCGCTGCTGCCAATTTCCTCTTCTGCTGAAACAGCGATCACGACGAACAGCAACTGAAATAGACAAAGTAAACATTTATAACCAGCCAATTTTTTATTTTATTTTTATACATTTGTTTTACATTTATTTGTATACCTTTTTTAATGTTATGCAGTGTTTTAAAGGAATATAAAAGTAGCCTTTCCACAAAGAGATAAGGCTCTTGTGTTAGATGAGGGAATAAATGCTCAATTATGTGAGAAGTAAATAATAAAATATTGCAAATAATAACAAAAAGATAATAAGGAACTCCAGTGAAAAATATTATGGCTTTAAAAAAATATGTTCATATAGACCAATAAACGCTGATTCTGAATATATAACTTTTATTTAATAATATTAAACGTACAGTTTTTAAAAAAATATTAAAAAGTGCATTTTTAATATTCTCGTTAAAACACAGCGTTAAGTTGGTATGCTGTGTAATGCTGTCATGGTGACGTCACGATGGAAAATTCACTGATGATTCACTGTAATTCATTTGGGTCATTTATATGGGAATTTAGGTATGACACAAGCGAATGTTCTATATATTTCTTATTTTTGAAGATGTCGTAAAAGCATATATATACCTTTATAGAAACTTAATAGAATTGCCTTTTAGATTTTTGTATCTGACATATACGATTGTGTTTGAAAAATGCAGTATTTTAAGTTTCAAAATGAAAAAATTAAAAAAAAAACAGCCGACTGTAAACATATTCTATTAAATGGTCGAAAAAATTAGGAAAATTCAAAATTTAAAAACAGTCCTCTTACTTTATGAATTTGGAATAAAACTGTCACTTCACATTTTATCTCGTTCATACAATTAAAAAGGATAAAAAAATATTATAATAATTCCGAAAAAATAACTGAAAAAATCCGACATCTTGGACTCGGTTTTACGCAATTAATGCGTTGATTTCTCGAATTTGTATTTATTTACACATGCATAAGGCTTTTACATTATCAAATAATATTACTTTTATGGAAGTTTTATTAAATTCACGCGGAAAAGTCATAAAAATTATAGAGAAGTAACCTTTGATTATGTAATGTCAGTAACCTAAAAACCGAACGAAACTAAATCACCAACAAAACATTATTTAAGGACTAAAACTGAAAAAAAGTAAAGGCAGCATTGGTACTTATGCTGAATTACACTAATATCACAGTGAATTAATCATTTAAACGAAAATTATCATCAAAAACATAAAACTGCAAGTAAAATTCATCATCGTCATTCATTGTTTTGCAAAGAATTTGATTTCGCCTTTTGCAATAAATAAGCCAATCAACGCGTTATAATAAACAAGATGGCCGCGCGCCTGCGCAAATCTATGTGAGATTCAAGAAAACCAACATAAAAATCTAAAATACGTGAATCGGTATTTTAGTAGATGACGTCACAAAATTCACCATAGATATGGGTGTTTTCGAGGGATCTCCAAAAATTAAAACTTTGAAAATTATTTTAACTATTAAAACTAACTCTAAAAAAAAAAAAATATGCAGTAATTTAAGTTAGAAGGTCATTTTTCATAAAAAAAAAAAAATGGACTGGACTTCTCTATTGTAGCTTTTTTTATGCGAAAACCGCTCAAGAATCCCAACTAATATCACTTTTGTTTGTATCTGTCAGTTGATCGTTGTTACGAGGCGCATTATAATTCGTCACTTTGTTTGGATAGGGTTCCAACTTCGCCTTTCCATGTTATGAGGTTTCATAGTATGCAAATACGAATTTTCGTAATCTTTTTAAATTTTTTAAAATTATTATTTATTAACCAAGATAATATTACAATACACTCGATATACATTTTTTGGTGTATACCACCTTACTAGGCTGAGCCTGTTCCGAGGTGGCAGGAATTTAATATAATTTTGATATCTATTTAACAATTTTTGATTTTGAGGTTCAATCTTGCGTAAAGTATTTTAATTTTTTCAAATTTTAATGAAATATATTTAAATAGGACGTGGCCCTAAGTTGGAGTTGCATTGGGGAAATGTAATTAGAATCTTATGCAATGAATTATTATGCCCTAGCTGATTGCATATCGTTGGTTCTATTTGCATGTTTAGGTATGTTATAAAATGGTAAGTGTACATCATATTTAAATATTTTCCTTTAACCCCTAAGGTCTCGGGCTTGTTTGTCGGAAGGTCAAAATATTTCGCCTGTGAAGTGCACTTTCAAATTTTGTAAGTCGAAAAAAACGTATGATTTTTGAAATACAAAAATTATCTAAAATTACTGAAAACGAAAAAAATAAAAACACATATATCTTTTGATAGGCACGTATATTATAAACAATGTGTTCAACTTTTCGACTACCATAATACGGGCATGTGCCTAGCGTGGTAGTCGAATCACCTGTAAAACTGTACACAAATTATATAATGAATAAAGAAAAAAAAAAAAAAACTCCCTTTTTTGTCATTTCATGTAAAAATAATTACTTAGTATAAAATGAAGTCATGTTCATGCGGTTTTCATCAATAGACAGAGTGATTCAAGAGGAAGGTTTATATGTATAATACATGCTTATTATAGTTGAGAAAAGTCGACAAATTCAAATATTCAATTCAGGCAGCGGTTAGCTGGCAAGCGGGTGGTGTGTATTTTATAAAGGTTGGGTAATGGCGTTGTGTTTTTAGCCACAGCAATGTGTGGCCGGGTCTGCTAGTAATTAATTAAAAATTCCCAAAGCTTTCGTCGATTTTTTCAAATTGTGTTCAAAGGTGAACCTTTTCAATTATTTCGTGGTTAACTTTTAGATTTGAATATAAAGCGTGGTGTTTTCTCTTTCTAAGATCGCAGCGCAGCGGTAAGACCCTTGACTCGCACACCGAAGGTCGCGGGATCGAATCCCGGCGTGGCAAATAAATTTTATTTGATTTGTGTTATTTCACAATTTATTCATTTAAAATAATATATAGTGTATTTGCGGCACGTTCCAGAGTGGAAGATACTCCCTGTATCGCCCTGGTGTAAGACCACCATTCAGAATTGAAACGTTGCCTGAAATGGCATTAGCCGTGTTTAGTGATCAAATCTGAATAGCCAGGTACTTCCCCATCTTCCTCTTCCCTATCTCCTTCCCTTCCCCACTACCCTTAGCCTTACAACATACCCCAATTGGGGATGCCATAGTCTCACTGGCTTCAGACGGGAGCAGTTGGGACTCTTGTGCGGTATTCATATAAAAAAATGATCATATTTCTAAGCATGATAGTAAGGGACACAACGATTTTTATCGGACCTATATGAGTTGTTCCGAAAAGCGAAAAAATTAGTCTGAAGGGTTAAAACATGTTCAATAAAAATATTTTATACAAGATTCAAACTCAAATTCCGAAATTGGTAGGTAAAGAGATTATGAGAAATCATCTCAGAACAAAAATCTCAGAACAAGGTGAAGTGAAGTAAGAAACCTATCCAAATGAGGTGACGAATTTACCATTAAAAACGTAAGTAATTTGTTCTACGATAATTGCTCCATAAATTAGTATGAAGGCACGAGATAAAGGTGGAGTAAAATTTCGCTTTCTTAACTCACTATTCAGAATAAATAACGTTGGAATGCGTGAAGCATTAGATTGAAATAAAAACATACTAGGTTGGCCTTTACGACAGGAAAGAGCCTTGAAAACGGATGCTGTGAAAATGCTTGTTAAGTTCGGTGAACCCTACAATAATGACACACTGATTTACTAGCTGTTGTAAATATAAGTTTTTTTTACTGTCATTCGATTGAACTACTGTTTGTACCACTCTATCTGGATGATTTAAAACCGGAGCGGTAAAATCTTCTTTTTTTTTGCTTGAATGTGAATTTCCTCTTTTAAGGATTCTTGTGTGTATTTTATCAGAGTTTCATTTGGTTAAAAAAATGATCGAATAGGTATTTGGTCGGCATTTCGCAAAAGCCATTTTTGCTACAACTGCAGCAATCAGTTTGTGCGAAGAGACGTACGTTCCGTCATCGTTCTAATATTTTGTGTCGTTTTGTTTTGTTTTTTTTTTTAATTTCTTGCCCAGCTGGGCTTTTACATTTTTTACAATTGGCTATTTTTTTAAACACAGAACATCTATGTAAATGAGCATAGCATCACGAAAACAAAATATTCCATCTTGCAAAATGGAAAAAAACGGTAGAATGAGAACAAAATAAGTCGAAGCGGAGCTAAGCAGTTTGTTTAATTACATTTGTTGTTCTGCTTTCCGATATAAATTCTATTTTGGCTTGTTTATATTTAGTGAGTGATGGGTTAAATATATCAACAATATCATTATAACCAAGACGCGGGAGAAGGAAGAGGCGAAAGTCGATGACGTCATTTCGAGCTCTTGTTTAGGTTTTTTTTTATTGTAGATACATTATTTTACAATTTTTCATATTATTAATCATATTATAATGTAGAAATTTAAAGAAAGTTGGTTTTTATGTAATGTTATTTTTATATTGTTTTTTCGGGTATAATTGGGTGGGTAGTTATGCACTTAACCTAATAAGATTTTAGGTATAAATAAATACTAGTTTTACAGGAAAAAAATCCATACCTTACGGCAAGGTACCATTTCTTACGGCAAATCTCTCAACGTATCAAACTGATTTAATAAGCTGTGAGAAGGCTGGAAGTTTCTCGCGAACGCGAACGAAAAACTCGCGAAGAACAACTTATGTAACTTGCTATAAATAATTAGGTGACTTGGTGTCGTTTACATTGGTAATTTGTCCATAAATCGCTTACTTGAGCGAATTATGGGAAAAAAACTTACGAGTGTAAAGGCAGAATACGTTGTATTTTCTATGTTCTCCGATTTCGACGTGTCCACATTACACGAAATTTTACATTCTAATAATAATGATGATTCTAAGACGATTCAACAAGAAAATTTATCAAAATGTTCAATGATCGGACACATGGAAGATAATAGCGTTCAGATGATATAATTTAGAAGTTTAAACACGAAATCAACTATTTTCATGTAGTGAGATGAATTTTACGTTATTCTCGACTCGGAGGCCTCTCTCCCAGTTTATTTTAAATCAACGACTTGAAGTTATTATCCATGCCAGTGATTCAATTAGCATTTGGATGTTTAATCTATAAGTTGCCGCCGCTGGGCAGATGAAAATAGTGTTTATGTTAGAAAATCAATAGAGAATTAACCCGCTTGCCAAGGCACCGGCACCGGCACAATTTCTCTACAAGTTAAAAACCCGGAGAATGCACTCTTGGGCTTGCTAAAAGAAAGAACTGCGGAGAATCTTATAGCGTGTGTGGGCCGCGCTGAATATTGATTTCAGAAAACCTAAATTTCAAGTGATTTACCTGCAGGATGTCCTACTTTTGAAATTTCTATCATAATATCAAATACATGTCCTCCTATTTTAAATTCAAATTTATAAAAAAATATATATTTTCAAATCAAATAGTAATAACGGAGGAAATCGGAAGGGCTCCGCCTCTTTTTGGGAGGGATTTAAAAATACTTGAGAAGACTTTTTTGGAAAGGTTGGAGAATGTATTTGCGAGTTGTTTTTTATAGATTGATTTCGTAAAGGCCTCTAAAAACATTAACTCCTTTTTTACTCATTGTTTATTATAATGACAAGGAAATTTAAAATCGATTTCACGGAACCTAGCCACCGCGACGTACGTCCATTCGCCGCCGTAGCCGTAGCGGGACGTTAACTGATACAAAATGCACATAGTCTTTATGCGGACGGCATAGGGTTTAATTCTCAATTCCAAATTCGTTGAACGCCGCCCATTTTTATTCATGCCGAAAAAAACAGCGCGAAACTGCATTTTTTGTTTTATTTTGTGAAATTCAGGCACAAATATTAAAATGTTTTCCAATAATTTTCTAAAGAACTTCTTTTTCCTCATTATGTAATGAAACTTTATCCGAAAATGGATTCATTAGTAGGAGATTTTAGCGCATCAAACTGCAAATAATTTTTTGTAGGCTTGATACTTTATTTTTTCCGGACTCACAAAAATACTTATTAAAAAATAATTGAAACATATTAAGTATATAATATTTTTAAGTGATCAAATTTTCAAACCAAAAACATATGACTTTGCATTAATTCGTAAGGCTTCATTTTATTATAAAGAAAAAGGCGTATTTTTATTTACTGTCTCACTAGGATATACCTGTGTCGAGACATGCGTTAATTATAAAGATATTGTTATCATGTTATAATTTACTTTTCCTACTTTACATTTACACGATGTGCGCACAAATTGCTTTGAAATGCGTTGGAGACTCACTCTGAAACATTTATGGAGATAAAACGCTCGATTTCGCGACTAACCACCGTACTGCAATCATTATTAATTATTTTAACTAATGCAGATTACTCTACACTCTGTTATACATTCCTCTACTGGTAACTAGTAATGCTCTACTATTAATTCCTATCGTTCGCCTTCACAACGAACCGTTTATAATTTAACGATCTCAAATTAAAACGGCGGGAAAGTTATTATTAATCTAACATGAGTAACATCATCGATAATTGAAGAAGATGTTATTAATAAATCTAAACAAAACATGAAACAGAAAAACACACAGAAAAATAACTGTAACTGTGGCGTCTGGGGATGGAACCCAGGCCCTCTATCTTACGGGGACATCACTCCAACCACTGAGCACTAAGACCTGATCTTTTCGTCATTTTTTATCGATAACATAATCCCTTTAAATACAAATTATATTATGCAGAAAATTTTGACCAGTGGCGCTGAATTTGCGCGTTAGACCGCTTTGAATGGCTCAGTTTGATTTACGTTTTTTTATCATCATTTCTTTTTACTTCATCTTTGGGGATGCTGTGTGAAGGGTATTTTTAGGGAAAGGAGGGAGATTAAGGGTGTTAATGTATTTGTAGGAATCTGGGATAAATGTGTTTAGGGTGACAAATTTATGAATCCATCCCTCGCCACAAGGCGATGGGTGGACAGAGTGCGGCTGCGGTGGCAGAGTCTCCCGATCCGGCACGCCACGCGGTAGGTGGGCAAAAGCATCCGCCGCCAAGTCTTAGATAAACCTCACCCCATGAACCCGGTCACCCGCACTAAAGCACCAAACGTAGCGAACCACTTGGGGTGACTTATGGCAGGGGTTTTGGTTATCCAATGTATGATTACCGGGGCGGCGATACTTATTCCCGCCTCCCAAGTTGAGTAAGACTTATTTCTACATATAAAAAATACCCTCACCCTTTGTGCAGCCTTAATACAGCACTTGTTTTTATGCGTAGATACGTACTTTATAACCTACCTTTATTTTCATTATTAATCATGTTTTAAAAATCTAGAAAACAAGAAGTTTGATTTTTAAATATTCTGCCGAGTGCTATCTACTTTTCAACATTTCCGTCATTTATAAAAAAGAGGGATACATTCTACAACAAAGCTATCAGCAGCATGAGCTACCAACAGCTTGCTTGACGTATGTTTTTGACAAGTTGCCGACACTCACGCATTCGCGGACACACTTTATGTGAAAAAATCACGCGAATCGTAAGTGGAAATATGAAAGTTAAGCCAATTCACATTCCTAAAAGCTATCTACGAGATAATCGAAGTTTATTTTTTTGGCTCGCAAAGCTTCAAACTAGTTTAGCTCAAATTTATGACTGTTTTGACACACTTTACTTGAAAAAAAAAATACGTGCATCTTATAATGGGAATCTACTTCCAACCGATATTCGAAGGTGGCTTTCTTTGCCTTCGCAAGTATTTCAGTGTGTTATTATTTTTCACGATGAAATTAATTATTATTACCATATATGATAGGAACAAGACAAATGCGCCAAGAACTAATTGAACGTTGTTATCCAGAAAGCAGCCAGCCATAAAAAACTCAAACGGAGATACGAGCACTTTTGTCTGAAGATATAATAATCAAATCTACATAACACCTAGGATGTTTTTTACTTCAAAAAATTATAAATAATATATAGATATCTAATTATTATAACTTTAAAGTGGATTAAAGGGAAGGTTTTTAGAGATATTGGTGTTTTATAAGGTCTGGCTGCTTTCTGTAGAATACATTATTGAGAATGTAAGCTCAGCAATCAACCGTCCGACCTTACTTTGCGAAATACGCATTCCGTAGAAAACAGCCAGAGCTACCAAATACACTAAATATATCAAATTATGCTTTATTATTGAACTTAAAATCGGTATTTATATAGGTATTACTATTATATTATATTATAGGTATTATTATTAGTACGAAACCATATTTTGTTATTTAAAATGCTGAATAATGGCCTGGACCCCCCAGCGCTTATCAACTTAATAAAAAATCATATTCCGACAAGATCAACACGACAATCCAATTTATTTGGTTTGCCCACTTGTAACAACCCAACCTAACATAACCTAACCTAACCCAACGAATCTTATCCTAACCTAACGTAACATCAGAAAAAAATCCCCAATTCCCCGTAAATGTGCGCAATATAGACATTTTTATCAATACCTTTCAGAAATACCGAATAGAAGTATCTAATGCGTACGATCCAAAATTAATACAAGAGTGTGGAATGTATCGGGAACATCTCATTTCATTATCCTATTTTCCTCTTCCTCTCCTCCTCACCTAACATTAATTATAAGATATAAAAAACGTCTCCAAGCAACTTTAACCTTGGAGACTTTTTTGGCTTGACTTCATTCAACTTATTGTTTGCATTTATCTCTATATTTTATTTATAAGCTGTCTGTCTCTATTACAAATAAATAAATTAATTATTCGCCCAAATTACTGCAAATTACACACAGCATCGGACTTGTTTTCTACCTATAACACGAAATGCATAACTTTCATCGGATCCGCCACTTTGACAGTCCGTTCAGTTTGGTCGTAGCTCGGCGACATTTGGCAAGCTTTGATGCCATATCTCCTTTCGTTTATATTGTCTGTGAGTATTATCGGTAAATGTTACATAATTCTAACAGCATCGCGCAACCAGAGGCGGCTCGTGAGGTGACTGAAATAGTCAGCAGTGCATTTCACTTTTTAAATGTAATATACCTAGGTAAATTAAAGGGGGTACTGCAATACATTCACTCCATTGTAAAATAATTTAATAAATGTCTCCAACACGTGAAATGCCTTTATGAATTTAATCTGTCTCGTTCATGTCAACGTTTCGGCTTGTCGAGCTGAGATATCGCCAGTTGCGGTCCCCGTAGAATGATAAAACAAAATATTGTACACATTGGAATATGCACGATTCGTTTGCGCTTGCGCGGGAGTCTTGGACTGGAAAATAGCTCAAATAATATCCTTTCAAGAATTACGACTGGAACGTATTTTTGTGTATCGATGACTGGGGCACAGACGATGTCGTTGTATGTAATATGAAGGTTGAAGATAAGCAGTGCAGTGCACAAATGCACGTACCAAGGAAAAGTCTCTGCGCGCAACCCATTTCGTCACTTTTATTGTTTAGTCGAGATTGTAAATATATACGAATTACCGAATTAAGAGCCAAAAGAGGGCAGATGCTATAAATGGTAAAGAAAGTATGCGTAAGCATAGAAGTAGATACTTACGCTGGTAAAATGTTCATAAAGATAGGACCATAAATCATAAGTTTAGATTTGCCTAAAAATAAACGTTTTTCCATTACGGTAATAACGTTCTGACCCGATAATTTCAGGAGGATTGTAGGCGTCATGCATTGCTGAATAGCGGTAAATCAGGGTTCAATTCTCGCAGTGATAACTGACTTACTCAGCAATGTTGAATATTATTGTATATAACGCGGAGAGTCGGTTTTTAGTATGCATTTATGTTTGAATACCTACATGAATACGTTATTTATTATACTTATAATATAATTTTGTAGTAAACTCTCGATTGTTTCAGACTGAAGATTTTCATCCATTAATATCCATTAACATCCATTATACGCAGTGCAACGCCACAGTGGTTACGCATATATTTGCTGTTAATTAATTGTACAGCAATTACTTTCACAAGCTATGTAGGTCTAGTTCAATCATAGTAATCGATAGACTTGCCCAAAATGCCCTACTATACATCCGATTTGCAGAACAATTTGCAGGACTGAACGCTGGGGTTCTGCAAGTAGCATCGTGAGTAGGCTAAATCGCCAGCCGAATTTTTATTTATTCCGTTTGTCGGGCCGTCGGAATAATAATCATTCGGTTTGTGGTTTGTGGGTTTAACATGTTGTCCTGCAAGTCGGATGTACAGCCAATGACATGAAATCTGCGTATCATTTCGACAAACTGGAGGCAAACCACGTGAACATATTTTGGCACCAGGAGGGTTCGAGAATGTTTTGAATAAACTACGACACCGATCATATATTCACCACCGAAGAGCGCTCGTTGTAACCCTAAGCAGAAAAGTAAAGTTCGCTAAAGCAACGCAAAGGGTTGCAGCGCAGTCCATTGTGGGACTTTTTTGCGGAAAATCTGAATGTTCGTTTTTAAACAACCGCCTTGCGTAGCGACGTTAAAAATGTCTGTGGTGGGTAAACCCCAAAGATATTGATATATAAGGGATGTGCTATCCGCCGTTTTTACTAGGTGAGACTGCGCTTCCGAGTGTCGCCGGTGTTGTTTACCAATTAACGAATAAACTAAACGAACGCTAAACTAAATGAACAAATTCTTTCCGTATTCAAACTATATTGTTAACCAATAATAATACACACCTTCAAAAAATCAAGAAAATGAACAAATTCTTTTTGTATGCAAACTACGCGCATTAGGCCGTAGTTCGGCGACAGTTGCGCGGACATCATAGCATATCTCTTTTGTATTTTAATATCTTTGGTAAACCCATTTGTAAGCAAGTCTAAATAGTGTAACAAAATATTCAATTTTGGAAACAAGCTCTAACTTGTGTTTAACCGATTTGGCATTGGTAGTTAAGTTTTACGCAGCCAGCAATTTGCACCTTATTGAAGAAAGTAGATAGGTACTAGTATTTCATAAGCAGATTCTATTTTGGAGGACTGATAAGTAATCTTGCAATTCGAGTTGTCTGTATACTGTAAGATAAATTTATTGATAAATAACAGAAATGGGGACGTCCACGCCACCTCCCAAGCTCCGCGCAATTCGGTTTCTTCCCCTTTCGATCGACTGGTCTGTTATCATGAATATCTATGAGTTCGATCAAATAAGAGCCTTCCTTATAGGTGTTTTAGAAAATCGCTGCTGTGGTTAGTTATTAGCCTTGATGGAGTGCGGGTATGTTCTAATTACCATTATAATATTCTTTCGCTCTTATGTTAGATAGTTTAATTAATGGTGCGTGATCCCAACACGAGATATCAACAGTGAAGTGAGCAAACTAGATTTATTACTACTCATGTAAAATTGGAATTTTCATTGATAATGCAGGGTGTTAATGGACGTACTTGACTTACTTTAAACCAGTGATTCTTGACTTTATTTTGAGTAAAAAATGTAACTAAAATTTTGCTCTCCGGTGACTTTTTTCATGATTTTTTAATTGCTCTTCAAAACCAAAAAAAAATCTTCCACGCGTCGTCGCTGGTCACTCAGCCGAAAAACCGTCTAAATACCTACTATTTTTTTTTATATTTTAGGTTGAATAAAAAAACATAAAATCTCACCGGAGACCAAAATTTCATTTACATTTTTTACTCAAGATAATGTAAGGAATCACTTCTTCAACTTCTTAACACCCTGTGTAAACTATTGGTGCTCCGATTCATGCTAGTGTCACACTTAGCGTTAAAAGTGATAGCGTTTTTTTGAAGTGATGCTAGCATTATACTCGTTTCACTATTCATATAATAACTTATATAATAATTAGCTTACAATGACATATTATTCTAAAGACTTTAAAAATGTTATTTACGTTTTCAAAAATTTCTTTTTATCTATATTTCTGTAAAAAATTAAATTTTATTTTATATGATTGTAAAAATGTAACTATTAAATCACTATAATAAGATCTTTAACGTAAAGAACTCGTTAGACAAACTGCTAAAAAGTAGTTTATCGGGACTTTTTGCCTTGTATTTGTAAAGTGTATAAAATAAATAAATAAAAAAACTTTTTCTAATTTTTAAGAAGAAAGATAAACATTCCCGGTTTACAAATAACCTGACATTTTTTTTTAAATTCCATCTATTATTACTACTATTATTATAAGCGTGAAACGTTGTTTGTGTAATGATAGACTTAGACAATAGATAGAACCAACGACGCCTATTAAGCCTGTGCATTCCGAATTTCTACCGTTTTATAACATATTTCTCTCGAAAACTTTGTTTTTAAGTTTCTAAAAACTATATGTTATTTTTGAAGATAGATAATATCTATACATTTGCCACGCTGAAACGGTAATTATATGAATTTCCGTCGATAAAAAAAAAATCGCAAAGTTTGCTCCGAAAATTATTGTAAACACGTTTTATTCTGTTATTTTACAAGTTATATGTATGAAAAAATTTACATCTCAATGCTGTTTAAGGCATTTCCCACAAGATTTTTGCTCTATTTTAAACGAGTCTGTGTTTTATTAAACATTTTCACAAATTTCGCTTACATATTATAGTTTTTAATATTAGCGGGCTCCCTCTAACATATCTCCCGTTCTTCTTCTGTTTGAGCGCTACTTAATTGGTCAATTATTAAATCAACAATTTGTCCTGTTGAGGTGGTAGATATCCCGGAAAATGCTTGTCTAGCAATCGAGTCGGATGGATCGGGTTCAAATACCACGGCGTGTACTATAAACTGAATAATTTCTGAAAGTGTGAAAGTCTGTACGTAAGTATTATAAATCTTATATTTTATAGTTTTTAAAACCTACTAATTATTCCATTGTTATATGCTTATCGGTAAGTGTTACAAGTTTTTCTTTGCTGAAAATTTTCATCACGTTTATTGATCAAATGCATTGTATATAGTATATATATAGTGTTGTATTAGTGATCGATGAACCAGTGGATGCAATCTGTTGCCATAAGTTGTTTTGATATTTTACCTAGTCTAGTAATAAGATAGAGCATTATTGAAAAATATTATACAGCGTGTAACAGCACGTACCCGAAGGATTTTAACCGGCGTTTCCTGAGCATATTTGGAGTAAAAAGGTCAATGACATTTTGCTGTCCGATCGTATTTTTTTCTATTAAAAACAAAAATATACATATTTTTCAATCACACCTCGCCACTGATTCCACTCCTACAGGTCGCGACGGGATCACGTGATACGCGCGCTGTTTCGTGTATTACTGTGCTGCTAGAACAAGGCGGAGTGCTTATCACGTGACCCGTGTTAGGCTATGCCCGACTATTCAGTTTCTACGTGTGATGGAAAAATGGTTTTTATTGTTTTTAATTTAAAAAAAAATCATAAATGACATCTACAGTTTTTACACCAAATATGCTCAGTAGTTGCTGGTTCTGGTGAGTGCTATTTACACCCTGTATATTTGTACGGCGTCCTTGAGGTGATTTTTCACAAAAACGGCGCTATACAAATCATCCAAATATTTTTATTATTATTATTCCCGATTTACAAATCTTTCAACCAAAGAAAGTCTCTCTGAGTTACAAACAACGTGTTAAAGGCGGAGGAAAAATAATATACAGGGTGTTCGAGGGTAAAGTGCATTAACTTCAGGAGGTGATTCTACATGATGGTAGGAGTAAAAAAGATTAACAACTTTTTCCGAAATTCCAACATTTTTTCCCATACAAAAAGACCTATCTACTAAAAATCCTTAGTGTGAGGTACGATCTTACTTGACGAGAGCCTGCCGGACACGATCGTGGCAACATTGTATGGTGATGATTGGCCCGTATCACAGCGGAAAATAATAAAGCTGGCCGCGCACGCCGGTCTAATTTTATATTTTTAAAACAAAACTAGGTACCCCTAAAAATTGGAATTTCAAAAAAAGTTATTTATGTTTTTTACTTAGGTATAGGTACTATCATGTAGAATCACCTCCCGAAGTTAGTGCACTTTACCCCCGGACACCCTGTATATTATTTAAAAAAATGAGATAATATCTAAAATAACATTCATATCTCTGCCTCATAAAATATATTCCACATGAGGGTAATTTATTGCAATAAAAAGCAATTTATAAACGTATTATCATTATTAAATTTGACCTCAAAAACACTTTCTTAACAGATGATGTATTATTTTTGGAAATTCTATCACACTAAATTAGTAATAAATAAACAACTTTATATTAATGCTTAATTATTTCACTATTAATATTCTATGTAATATTAAATTGTTTACTGTTTTTAGTAAGATGTGAAATTAATGAATAGAGTTTCGTTCTTGTCCATGCGTTGATATTACCAACGCAACAAGATAATATCTGCTCGTGTTAATTTAATTTGTGATATTTCGGTTACTGCTGGTACATATCTACATAATATTTGTTAGAAATTTCAATACTCTTTAGTTTTGAAGTGAAACTTCTTTAGCAACGTTGTGATTTGAAACTCGATGGAACGGAATCGAGCGACACTAAAAAGAGACGTACACATACAACACACATGTATAGGATTTAGCCTGCGAGAGAATGAGATGAGACTAATCGGTGTCCTCTTTGTGCGGTGCTTTGTAGCCTATCGGCCTCCTCTTTGTGCGGTGCTTCGTAGAATAAAATGTAAAGTAATGCTTAAACTTGGTAACAATATTATAATAAATAAACCCTTCAATTATCCTACTCCTCATACTCTGCATTCGTCTCATTCTTTTTTCTTTCTGTTTTTTTTTGCAGTTAAGTGAATATTTCAAAGCTCCCATAGCTCGTAGTGGAAATGACTTTGTGAGTTGTTAATTATTGCTGTGGCTTAGAATTTTCAGATTGAAAAGCCGTTGATGGCCTCCGTGGTTGAGTGGTTACTATCCCTGACTAAAAAGGTCGCGGGTTCGAATCCCGGCGTGCTCAAGTAAATTTTATATGATTAATTTGTGTTATTTCATAATTGAATCATTAAAAATAATGTATAGTATATTTGCGGCATGTTCCAGAGTGGTAGACACTTTCGATATCGCCCTTGTGTAAGATCACCATTCAGAATCGAAACGTTGCTTAAGGTTACTTGTCGTGTTTGGGGACCAGATCTGAATTGCCAGCTACTTCCCCACCTTCCTATGCCCCATCCCCACTAACATCAGCCTCACAACATACTTCAATTAGGATATGGCATAGTTTCACTGGCTCAAGGCGGTTGGAATCAGTTGGGACTGTTGTGCGGGATTCCATGACAGTTGACTCCCTGACAGCTGGCCTCTCAGAAAAAATAGGGAAAATACGGTATACCTACTTACATAATATATAACGTGTCCCCGAAGAAGTATGCAGAGAGGATGTACCGTCGAACAACAAATGTATAAAACATATTTACATTCAAATGCATCAAGGAACAACTACTTGTCTATATACCTTCTGTATATACCAGCGTATAAGTACAAAAAATCGAAACTGTAAATAAATTCGTTTGATTTCCTTACCAACTATTATTAAAGCTATTTTTTAAGTCGATTTTAGGATTTAAATTAATAAATAATGCACAACAGATTATAATTTTATATTAATTACAATTTCAGGGGGCCAGCTGTCCGGGGATCAATTGTCGAAGCACCGTTGTGCGGTTTCTCGAAGTCAGAGCTCACCGTTCGAGAGTTTTTATGCTTTAGAAAATATGATAGTTCTTTTAATGGTCTCTCCTATCGGAGGTTGTCAAAATCGAGGCAATTTCATTATGCAGATCGTAATTATCAATAGTTTAGACGGTTCCGCGACTTTGACCCCGATATTTTTGATATGTTATGTCTATGTTTATTATTTTTCGTTTGACACCATGTTTTATATTTTTTTTTTTAAATTAGTACTATAGCGGGGTAATTAAATAAAATCAATCCACGCTTTTCTTCTTGAACACAAATGAGACTTTATTGGGTGGGTACAAGCAATTAACACAAGTAGACAGTTCAATAATCGTAAAAAAACAGTAGTAACTTAAACGTACAAGCTTTAACAGTAGCTTTATGGTTATTATCACAATAATAATAATTCCAAAGGACACCAACTATCCTTTAATCACTCGTCACTTTATACAAAAGATTCACGAGTATGCTCCCTCAATAGAGCCCGGAAGTTACCCCAGACAACTTGGCAAGTAAACTTAAATTCTAAGGGTACGCTTGTCTTTATATAGGTACCTATTGGCCCGCTGCCCCTAACGGCAGCGGTAGTAAGAGACAACCAATGACAGACAGAGAAAGTATTCGAGCGTGAACACTTCTCAAATACGCTCAAAATAATTAGCCTTGTTATAGTATCTATTATTAAAACCCTGATGAAGTAAGCTTGGCTTACGAAACCTGTCGGTTTTTTATAATCAATTATAGTGGTAAAAACAAAGTAATTTATTAAATTGTATATAAATATATCCTGTAACGACAATAAATTATAGTTATCTGGGTTATTTTTCACAAAAATGCGACAAAATTAATACAGACACCTTGTAAAGACCCCAACTTATTTGTTTTTACAGGTGTCCGCGTAATTTTTGTTCCATTTTTTTGTTAGGTTAGGTCAGTATTGGTGAGGTTAAGTTAAGTTTTAGTAGATATTTTGTTGACGTAAAATTTCTCCGTAGGATATTTATCGGAGAATATTCTGTCGCGGGATGATAACGCGCATTACCAGTTAAGGGGGCATCCATTAATAACGTGAGCAGTTTTACTTCCAATCTAGACCCCCCCCCCTCCCCCTCGTTGAGATTTATTTTTGGCCAATTCGTATATTTTTTTTCAAGTAACGTGAATTTTGCTGGACTCCCCCCCCCCCGTTTGTGCTCACGTAATTAATGGATGCCCCCTACGACTATGAATGGTCTTGCCTTTCGTGTAAAAAAGAGTGATAACAACATGTGTTCAGAATTCAATAAAATCATAATTTCCCGCAACTTTATTTTATTAAGAGAGGCAGTAGAAAGATGAGGCACCACATGTTATTCTTTTCACTTCTAGAAGAAAGTTTTCTTAATTTTTAGATAAATAAATCGTGTTACACAAATTTGCCGCATAATATGCCGGACCGAGGAAATTTAATGGACGATCTTACTCAACGTGATATTCGAGTTTTAACGATTCGTTCGATCGATAATAGAATTTAAAATTGAATCGTACCCGATGATTCAATTATAGACTTTTACGAAATTTAAAGAATTATAGGTTCAAAACACGAAACGCATGGAGATAATTTAAAAGTGCCCCTGTTTAGCGGTTATTTCTGAAACGTATTTTTTAGTCAATATAGTGAGTAAAGTTTTTGTCTACTTAAACATTTGCTTGCTAATTCGATTCGTTCAGATGTTTATTGTATTGCGTTTCAAGCAATGTTTTGATTTTACAATATCTATAGGTACTTTTTATTTTTTGAAGTGAAACTTCCCTTACACCGTTGTGATTTGAAACTCGATGAAACGATAAAGCGACACTAAAAATAGACAAACACATACATATATAGGATTTAGTATGCGAAAGAATGAGATAGTATAATCGGTGTCCTCTTTGTGTGGTGCTTTGTACCCTCCCCACTCTTGTCTATTTTAGTTTTCTGAAGGTTTCACTTCTAACGCGTGTGTGACCTGCATTCATTTTTTTAACATTAGATTTACACAGGAGGCCCTGAGGAAAATAATTCCCATCAGGGCCCATGTCATCTTAGGGTGGAGGGTTTTATGAAGAAAAGAAAGGAGAGTAAGTTCTGGGAAGAAAAATATATGAGGAGTGGGTAGGAATCTGGGAATCAGTGTGTCCAGGAGTGACGGACATATGAATCCATCCTCCGACTGTGATGCAAGCGATGGGTCGAGAAAGTCCGGCTGGAGAGATCTAGGTTAGATCCCCCTTAATCAGCCTCATGATCCGGCCCGCCACGCGGTAGGTGGGAAAACGCATCCTCCGCCAAGATCTCACCCCATGAACCCGAGCCGTAGCGGATCACTTGCTGTGACCTATTGTAGAGGTTTTCGTTATCCAATAAATAGTTCCCGAGGCGACGGTACCCATACCCGATTCTTAAATCGAAAAACAGTGGCTTTAACCCTATTTAATGACAACATCTGAACTTTCTAAACATACTCTTCATACCTCTTTCCCCTCCCCAATTACCTCGGCGTCACAATATTTTCTAATACACATAACATAACAGTTGATATTTAAGTTTTGTGACACTTGTATTAAAGTTCTGTTATTATCCCAATATGGGCCAGCCAACAGATATTTAATAGCACTTTACAGAATTTGAATATTAACTTTGAAATTCGATGAATTGTAAAAAATCTGTGAATCAACTGCGCCTTAGCTGTTTCCTCAGTTAACAAGTAGAAAACATCATTAGACATCATTATCGGCGTTCACCTATGAATTAGCATTAAATTTGATTCTATTTTATTTTTTTACTCGTGAACACAACTAGCAACCTCCATTTTATGGCTGCACGACTTGGCGCCTTGAAAATATCTAATATTAATTGATCTTTCACCTACTTTTCAATGTCGGGACCTTGGAGCGTGTTGTCAATTCACACAATCAACACCTGATGTTCACACACGACCATAGTAAATACAAATATGTAATCTGTGCGTTTGTTATAGTCAGAGCATTTATCGAAGTCTTTTCTGAATCGTGGTATGCGGCTTCAACCGAGAGCCGTTGTAACTTAATTAACTTATTACCTTTCTTTTTGATTGTATAGAAAATAAATATTTAACCTTAATATTCATGTAGGTATTATGTTCAGCCTCGTATTATTTCCCAAATTGAGCATGCCAATGCCCTGGTCTTACTGGCTCTGGGAAGTTGTAACTGTAGTGTGATAATCACATAAAAAAAGTATTATGGCCACGTGACGCATTTAGTGAACGAACATTTTTTAAAAGCCTACCAAATAAATAACTGTTACAGAGTTGTAAAGTTTTTTTAGTTACAATAATACTACCTATAATAAAACAGTGCCATAAATACAATTTTTATGTTAACATGTTTTTTTAACAACCTTTTCTGCTTTTTCGTTTATTAATATTTTCGTTCCACAGCCGGGCTGTTAAACTCAAGAACGTGTCGTAGAAACGACCCGTACACATGTTGGGCGCTTGTTTGGCGTGTTTCCCGACTATGCACCGGTGTAGAGGGGATCAATGACGCTAGTTCCTCGGAGCATCTTACATTGTAATACCGGTAGAACAAATACAGCATTCCCACCTGACGCCTGTGCTCTAAATATTGCAATCCGTCTGTTCAGATGGGAGAATCTATCAAACAGACCGCCCGTTTCTGCAGAGAGTCAAGGGTTTTTTTTAGGTATTTTGGAGATCCAGACCAGAGACCACACCTTCCATAGCCTTTTCCTGTCAACTCGGTCGTATGCTTTTTACCTCGCGAGACAATAATATTATATTACCTACATAATAACTGGGTATTTTAATTACGTACCTAGGCATTCCTAAATAATAGAGAGAATTTCACTCAACGTTTGAACAATGCTACTTGTTCATTATGGTTTTAAAGATGTCATTATGTAATTTAATAATAATTACAAGCTTGAGTCGCAAATTGTTCTTTGTTTTAACTAACTTTCGGTTTCTAAAATTACGCTATATAATTTTTTGCATTGTGCAAAAAATGTATAAATACCTATCTTAGTGATTTATTGATGATTTCTCATCGTTAGTACCAAGTACTACTCATTTATAAATAAAAATTATTGCTGATTGTAGTAAAGGTTTTCTAATTCAATTATTTGTGTTCATCATTAAATCAATTTTTATTTAACTTAATGAAGACCACAGATAATTTTCTTAACAATTTAATTTGCGGAACTCTATTTTAATTAAAAGGTTTTTTTTAATACATTAAATTGTTATTCAATTTGTATTTATAAATAAGTTCTGCTTTGTGCATTGCGCGGGATAGCTGTTTCGCCTCATGAAGGCATTACCAAAGTTTGTTAATGCCCTCAGAAAGAGAAGCAGCTGTCACGCGTAATAATATTTACACTGCAGAACTGTTAATAAATAAACTTAATAAATAACGCTAATTTATAAACAAGTTCTGCTGTGTTGTTAGACTGTGCCCTTTAGTTCTAGTATCTCAAGCAGTTTGGACATTGTCAAAAGCAGTTCTGTGTTTGAAGAGGTACGCTAGTATGTTTTTGACGAAAGTTACCTAATGTCCAGGACACAGATTCTCCTAAAGATTTCATCCGAACTACTTGTGATCGGTAGTTTTAGAATAATTTTTATAAATTAGTTTCTTAGCTTTAAGAATCGGATCAATGGTGGTAGCGTTTGCTCCTCCCCAGGCTATAATACCGTACTCGATTAAAAATTGACATAGTGCGTAGTAAATTGTTCTAAGTTGATTAAAGTTAAGAAAGTGGCGAGTGTGACCAAGGAAATACATTGATTTTCTAAGTTTGTTTGTAGTGATAACATATTCTTTCCACTTTAAATTACTGTCAAAAATAATACCCAAGTGTTTGAGTTTAGTCACCCGAGTTGTAAGTTACGGTAATTATGTTTATAAGATTTCCACATTATTTGTCTTATTCTTCTTTTCTTTGATAGGTCAAATTCGACAGTAGGTCCGTCCAATAGGTACATGGGTCGCGAGTCGCAATTTGTATACACGGCTTCTTTACTTTCGTCGTTAAGATTCTGAATATATTTTAGGGTATATTGTCGTCTTAAGGAAGGATTAATGCTAAACTTAATGTATTTAATTTTTATCACATTCATTGTTAGTCTATTATTGTCTAACCATCTTTTAACAATAGTTCATGTCATATCATTCAGTCATGCCCCGTTTGCTTTTAAATAAACATCATACCATGCATCAGGCATAAAATTCCAAAAATATTTAACGCCTGAAAACATTAAAAATCG
Source organism: Limnephilus lunatus (assembly GCA_917563855.2). Taxonomy (NCBI): domain Eukaryota; kingdom Metazoa; phylum Arthropoda; class Insecta; order Trichoptera; family Limnephilidae; genus Limnephilus; species Limnephilus lunatus. The sequence continues at coordinate 98,732,187 of OU830596.1, forward strand.
GACATCTTTTTCAAAAATCAAAACAAAAGTTAGATCATTCTACCTCCGTAAAACATGAAAACAAATAATATTGCGGACAAATACCAAGATCTGTGAAAAACAAATAATATTGTTAACGAATATCTAGTCTTTTAACCATTGTTAAAAATGAAACAACTACTATCGTACATTATGATCATAAGCATTATAATAATTAGTTGAGTATTTTAATGTTACTTATTATTACTATTAAGTAATTATTACGTTTTAGGCACCAAAATGTCAAACATTTAATTATATTATTGTAAGCAAATAAATAGGAAAAATTAGAGATTTCTTGCAATCAAACTGCATCAGTTTTGTGAGATGTAAGTAAGATAAAATATTGTACGATTAAAAGCTGAATAAACATATTTAAAAAAACAAAAAAATCATATATTTAAAATTCACCGAATGTGACATGAATAATGAAGATTGACACTTAATTATTCGTTGATTTATTTTTATGGTGGATTATTGATATTCCGCACTAAACGTACCGTACCGGCAAATGTCTAATGCCGAATACTTCTCTTTATTTTCTTTCAGTTTTCTCCCAAGAACAGAATACATCCATCACGAGCGGAGCGGCATGCTCACAATAAATTACCATTTTATACGCTTCGCTAATATCTTGAATAACAATTCGCTATGCGTTTGTGTGAAGGTGAAATTGTTTATATGCATCGATTTGTTAGTCATGGAGTGTCTTTTAAAGTGTTTTAAATTACTTTACCAATTCGTAATCGATTATCATTATAGAAATGTTTTGAACCGGCTTTGCTAAAACTCACACCACGTGTGGTATTTTTTTTCTGAACTTTCAATAATTTCTTACATTCATTATCTTTATTATAATAAAACAAATATGAAACTTATTTCCACTGTAATTTATTTGACCGTAACCGGTTTCCGCTTGTTAAAGACATCTTCAGACTGGTATAAATTATTCTTAGTCTATGTTTTATATACATAACGTAAGGGGGATGGGGATGGTCTACAAGGATTTTATTCAATTATATGGGTTTTCTTACATTATTACAAGTCGTCTTTGACTGTCGAATTTCTAAATATTTTTGTTATTCCCAGTAGGCTTAATTACCTCGGGTTTATAGCTTATTTCGATATTGTTTAAGGAATACCTTACAAGTAATAAGAATTATTAATGACCGAATTTTATTGATGTCATATTCTTAATTAAAATCGTTTTTATATTTAAGATGGTATGGACTTTTTGATTGATAAATTGATTAGTTTTTTGGCCTTAGTTACAACTACAAACATCTCACAAAATGTTGAGGTACCATTTCGTAGGGGAAGTAACTCTCCAAAAATTCTAATTTAATTACTTCAGCAAAAAAAAACGCTTTTTATGAACAGGTTTACGAAAATTCGTTTGTATATTTTAACATCTCCACACTAATTTGTTCACTTTTGGGAAAAACTCATAGAGGTCTCATAGAAACTGTTGTTGTTCCTGTTGTTCCTTGCTATCAAGGTGTAAAATATGATCTAAACGTTGTTAGAAATATAAAGCACTACCTTTTTTATTCAAATCTTGAAATTAACCACAAAATAATTAAAATGTACACCTTTATGAAGTTACCGATCACGATTTGAAAAAAAAAGAGAAATAACTTTGTGATTTTTTTATTATTTATTTTTACATCAAACGACAAAAAAGTGAGGTAAGTGATCATAACGTTTATAACGTTATCATAATGTTATAAAGTCCGAGTTTTGAGGAGTTGGTATTAAAAATAATGTGTGTTTTATTCCAATGTGGTTGTATGCAACTCACAACCGCCTTAAAAGTTGCACTACCCTTACAAATCAAACACATTGATTAGTTTGTTTATAAATGTACCAAAACAACGTTTTTTTCTAATTGGAACAAAAACATAATAAGATAGAAAAAGTAGTTCAACGCACAGAATAATAGACACATTTGAAGTCCATTTTATTTTAGATATCCCTATGGGAAACACCAGGTGGGAGATTGACGCTAACAATGAAAAATTAGCAACAAATCATATATGTACGTACACTTCTAAATTGATTTCAAATAGAAATGAAGTGAAATTATAATAATTGTGGATTGTCATTGACTGTTTTCATCATCAGATTAACATCTTCTCTATCTTCTCATTAATAGACCGTCCATTGCCTTCCAATGACTTGCTTCCATTAACAATTTCTCTTTTATTATTGTTCTTTATTCAATTTGCAAATAAGAATCTCAAAAGCTCTCAAACAACATCAAGATTAACCCGTCCCAAGTGAAAGGAACTGAAAATATATAATACATTTGATATCATTGTTAACTACTTCAAACTTTGATTAGGTACTTTTTTTTTAACTAGGTTAGTTGCATTGAAGTCATCTTGTTGAGAAATTTAGGTGTAAGCCATAAATCATCTTAATTTGAAGAAATAAAAACTACATTTCGTTTTCAATCAAGTTTATAATTTAATTGAGTTTATATCGATCAAGTTATCTACGTTCCTATTAAAAAATCTACATCTGTAATCCGCAGGTAAATGCAGAGAGAGTTGTGTGCATATTTCTTTGTAGTTACCAACTTCTTCTGTATCCATAGAAATTTTGCCACACTTGTGTTAATCTTTGGATTTTGGCATCAATCATTAAATAAAAATTATTACTTTTGCTGTGCTGTGGTAATTTTTTGCACAAATGGCATTTGTTAAAATTTCTTTATGCAATACAGCCGTATTCAGATGGGAAAAAGCATCCGGGAGTGCTTTTCTAGCCAATGAAAGCTTTTTAGTGGATATACACTATATGGCTTGAAAGACGACTTCCAGCAACGGTTTCGCAACTTTTCAACCCGCGACAAAATATCTCCGATAAAATTACCTACGGAAAAAACATCCCCCAACAAAATATCTACTAAAACCTAACCTAACAAAAAAATGGGACAAAATTAATACGAACATTCTATAAAGACAATAAATTATTCATGTTTTTATAAGAAAAACTCTCTTTTTATTACTTTTGAAGGTTATTCCTATCAATGTAATGTATCATTGAAGAAGAATATAACACTAATAATCTAAACTAAAATATGAAAGAGAACAAGACACAGAAAAATACAATGGTCGCAACTGGGACTCGAACCCAGACCTCTCGTCTAACCTAATATGGAAAAATAATTAGTTGAAGATAATATTGTTAATTCTAAAATTTGAAATATGAGATTGACAAATATGACGGTTTGACAGAAGGTGGCAATAGCAAAATTGGTTAACGAGCACGTCACGGTTAGACAAGAGGTCTGGGTTCGAGTCCCAGTTGTGACCATTGTTTTTTTCTATTTTTATGTGTCTTGTTCCTTTTCATATTTTCGTTTAGATTATTATTGTTATCTTTTTCTTCTATGATATATTACAATAAATTATTGTTCGAAAATAGTTAAATGTAAAATAAGGTTAGGTTGGGTTGGATTTTAGAAGATATTTTGTTGGAGGATATTTTGTCCGTAGGATATTTTGTCGCAGGATCAAAACGTACAGTACCCGCAGCAACCACCCACTGCATATTTCACAAATGAAGGCTTGGGATTTTCTTTCTTCATTGATTTTTTTAATCTTCGACAATCTCGATTTTTTTGTAAGTTCCCCATATCAACATAGTAAGAATGTACCTACAGATATATTTATTGACACACTGACGTAATAAAAAAATCGTTTTTATTTAGATATACATACCTACGTAAACTGTGTCAGTCGGCGTACATTGATAAAAAAAAAACCAATGAAAAATTGGTTTGGAGACCGGATTTGAACCTAAATGCTGCGTGGTTAAGTGGATAATTTGACTGAGGTGATCATATCAATTGATCCGTAGTCTTGATCTTGTAAGTAATTTGGGTTTCGATGTCTCGACTGATCACAGTGATCTTCTAATAAATACAAGGTCATCACAAAACGAGATTTTGTTTAATGTAGTACGTGAATCTATCATTTTGTTACATTAAGTTTTATTTTAATACCGTTTTCGTATTGTATTTTATTTTCTTCAGTCAATTTCAGAGATGTACCTGCGTATCGTGTTTATGGTTTCTCTTTTTCCTTTTTATAAATTAATATTATGTCATACTCACAATAGTTCAATAAAAAAAACTAAAACATGTTTGAGTTCAAGAATTTTATCCAAATTTGACTTTGAAATTTCTTTATTGTTATCAAGTTTAATTTGTAGAACTCCATTTTAATTTTTATTTATTTTATATATTCAATAATTTTATTATTAAATTAATAAAAACAGTTTATTTATAAACAAGTTCTGCTGGTAATTATTATTACGCGTGACAATAATTACCAGCAGAACTTGTTTATAAATAAACTGTTTTTATGAATTTAATAATAAAATTATTGAATATATAAAATAAATAAAATAAAATAAAAATTTATTTTCTACTGTACCTGGTGTTTTGTGAAATTTCACAGGCCAAGATGTGTTCTAATCGCAGTATTTAATGAAAGCATCAAAATATTTCTAAGCAATCGAATTTTCGAACCAAAAACACATGATTTTGCATTACTTCATGGTGCTTCGCCTTAGGGGTAGATGTAACGAGGTACACGTCAAATGTACTGCATGTTTTTATTTATTTTAATTTTACGTCTGATTTTTTGATGAGTTTTTTTTTACCAATAAATTAATTTACTCGTGCCGGGGTTTGATCCTGAGATTTGTGACAGAATTATAGAAGTCTTAATATACATATATTCATTTCTGTCTAAAATTCTTGTGTCAACACATTGACAAACTGATACCCATCAGTTCAATAGGACACAATTATAAAAAATGTTAAATATAAATAAATAATAAAGGATATTTTAATAAAAAAATAAATAAAGTTACATTGTCGTTAATAAATTATCATGTAGGTACCTAGTAGACCAACTCGACTCAAATCACATTATAACAACAATAATGGCACTAACGCAGAACAAAATTCAATAATACGAGTACATCGCTTGCACAGTTTAGGTAATGAATATGCTAATATTGATCATGCCGGTAATCGTCCTCTTATAAAAGATGCATAAAACAAAATTTGTCTGCAAGTACCATATAACCATAATATATCATGTAACCATAATATTATGTCCTACCAGTACTCGCACTCTAATATCAATGCTTTAGACTTTAGAAATACATCGTAGGTACTTTTAAAATTTATCATATCTCGTTTTCATAATCCGTAATACCTACTTATTTTTTTATTTACTTTTTTTTGGCTCCTAAGAACACTTACTTTTTATACCTTTTTATAATTAATATTTAAAACTCTTGTTTTTTTTTTCCTTTTTTAAGATATCTTATAGTGTATACATTTTACTTTTTTATTTCTTCCCTTTAACTTCTTTTTTTTACTTGATATTTTATACTTTACTAGCAGACCCGGACACACGTTGCTGTGGCTAAGGAAACACAACGCCATCTACTGACAACGCCATTACCCAACCTTTATAACCAAAGCCAACTATTAATTTGCATACATATCAAGCCCGCACCGTTTATATATTATATATTTCAACCAATTTACACAAAACCTTGAAAAATTATATACCTAAACCTTCCTCATGAATCATTATATCTATTAGTAAAAACCACATGAAAATCCGTTCCGTAGTTTAAAAGATCCAAGCCTACAGACAACGGGAGCGACTTTGCTTTATACTATGATGTAAAGATACAAATTACTTTTTAATTACCACTTATTACCTTGACTCCTTACTTTTTACCTTTTTTAGATGTACCAACATTTATACTGTTACATTATTTATGGTGTTCTTTATGTATATTTTATTTTTATTATGTTATTTATATGTTAATTTAATTATGTTAGTTGCACGTGTTGTGCCGTATACGTGGAAATAAATTGTTTTACTTTCTTTCCAATAAATACACGTCAAAATAACACACGTGTTTATTTATCGCCGTTTAAAAATAGTGCGTGTTGATGACCCTGTATGTACAATCTGCAATCTCTTGTACCGTTTCGTACTGAGATTCGTTTTCTCTTTTAACATACGGCGCGCGGCGTACCTATAGGCGCAGGCATTCTCCATTCCAATTATATATTTTTATTTTTTAATTCTACGGCAAAAAGAGGTTCCGTTATGATAATTGCTAAATTCCCAAACGCATTAGTTACAACTACGCATTATTTTAGGGGAATTTTAGAAGAATCATGTTTTGGGCATAGTTTTCTAACGATATTTAATGATTGAAAATGTATTGAATTTTTATTGTTAAAAGTATACATATATAATATAGAATAGACCGTGAAAACCGGAAAAGTCATTTAAATTTGGATGTTGGGTATGGGTACCTACCGCTTCGCCGCCCCGGAAACCATTTATTGGATAACCAACACCATAACCTATAAGTGGTTCGTTACATTTGGTGACTTAGCAGAGGTGCGCGGGTTCATTGGGTGAGGTTTGTCTAGGTCTAGGCGGCGGATGTGTTTGGCCACCTACTGTGTGGCGGGCCGGGTCGGGATCGGAGTTTTGAACTCTCCAGTCGGACTCTCGTCCCATCGCATTGCACCCCAGTGGGAGGGATGGATTCATACGTCCGTCACTCTCAGTTTCCTACCCACCTCTCATAACTTTTTACTTTCTAGAACTTCCTCTCTTTCCTTTCCCTAAAAAGCTCTCCATACAGCATCCCCAAAGATGACATAGGCCCTAAGGGGATTTTTTTCTCAGGGCCTTCTATGTGGAGCTATATAAAAAAGTACCTAATGTTTAATCTGGAACTTTAAAAGTACTTCAAGGAATTGTTTTGATATAGTTTCGTCCAATTAATAGATATTTTACTACGTTATTTTTAATTTCGCAATACCTCTTTAGTTACTAGTAATACTCTAGTTACTTTATTTTAAAATTACCGTTTTCCGTCATATTTCTGGAATTTCAATGATTAAAATAGAATCTGCGGTATTTAATTTGAATTAATATTATTTAAGAAAAATTTGAAATATCTCAGTTGTGGGCACCCTGTATTTTTGCATCCAATATTTGGAAATTATAAATGCAAAGTGTACCTAAATGAAAGTTTAGCCAACATGTGCTATAGGTAAACCAATCTAACGAGAGCTCGTACGTTCGTCATCTTCCTTCTTACGCTTCTTGGTTAAAAACTAGAAAGAAGATACTAGAACAGTGACGTCACGCACGATCTCTCGCTGGGACTAGTATGTATCGCTATTTTGGCACTCAATAGGTGAGTATATTTTTATTAAGAGATAACAAATTATTATAATCAGATTAGTAAAGAAAAGGTAGCGCAACACGGCATAACACCCCAAAAACAAATAACGAAAATACTTTTGGCCGTGAAAATTTAAAAACTTTTACAACAACACAACATCAAGTTGTTTGGCAGAATGTTTGGTACAGTGTAATGGTTCCCAAGAAAAGTTTATTAAAAGTTTAAAACTATGAAGTTTGTAATTCTAAAAAGTGTGTCGCGATACTAAGAAGTTAGTGAATTTCTGGTTTAGAAAATATGTGTCCAAACTATTTGAAAAATCATCTATGACCCAAATTATAAATTGCCTTAGTTAATGTATCGGCTCTCTCTTAATTGCACCTATTATAGCTACATAAATATATGTACCTAATCAATCTAAGTATTCAACTGGTTTTTAAGTATGTTTTGCACACAGCAATATCTTTAGGGTGTCTTTAGGGTGAATTGCCTTAAACAACAAAAAGTATGTTTTGATTGTTTATTATCGCTGTCGTAAACAGCAATTGAGTAATTAAAAACGTAAACCTTCGTGACAGCCTTATGTAATTAACTAGCGAGTACCCGGCATGCGTTGCAAAGCCATAAAGAAATTGTTACTCCCGCATCCCCTTTCCCTCCTGCGTTCCTCTTCCACCTTCCCGCCGTCCCCTCTCCTGCGAACGCCATTAATTCATCTCCCCCCCTCTCGGATTCCTTTCTCCCTCCCTTATTCCTCTCTGTCGCTAAACTATATGAAATACACACATTTTTAAAACAAATCGAGCGAAAAAAACATTTTTATGCAAATTTTATAACGCCAGAGCTCACCATAGAAACCATCGTGGGCGTGCCCACTACAGCTCATCAAAGTTTCATCCCAAAGACCACTTAAGGAACAAACATATATTGTAAGAACAATCAATCAAATTTGGTTCCTAACACCTTCACACTGAATTTTGTACCGATTTAAAATACCTATAATTCTTGATTAGATTCAAAGTATTCGATTCGGGGTGAATATCATAAGTGAGTACTTTAATTAAATTCATTAATTTAAAGAGCTGATTCGAACATTGAATTTTGATTTAGCAATCGATGGCTTGCAAAATGTCATTCTCAAAATGTGACATGGTTGATAGTACTGTTTCGTAGAGTTTTTGTAATGGTTAAAAAAAACTGTTCAGATGTGTTGTCATGTGGTTTTAATAATCCAGAAACCTTCGCGAGGGTGGAAAGAAGATGTTTTGTAGGTTTCAAACATTTCCTAAGTTTAACATAGTCATTCGTAAAGGACAAACAAGCAAACAGACATAATGGGTACCGCAATGGGAATCTTTATTAGGTAACCAACACCTCTGCCATAGGTCACCTCAAGTGGTTCGCTACGTTTGGTGATTTAGCAGGGGCGCCCGGGTTCACGGGGTAAGGTTTGTCCAGGTCTTGGAGGCGTATTACTATGACACACTAAACCCCAGATTCCTACCCACCCCTTAAACCCTCTTCCTTCCCAGAACTCTCCTCTCCTTCCTTTCCTTAAAAACACTCCGCATAGCATCCCTAAAGATGGCACAGGCCCTGAGGGAAATTATTCAGCTCATGTAAAAAATAATAATAAAATAAAAATATATAGAAGAAGAACATTATTAAAAGCATGTTACGCTATAACTCATTCTAAACCTTTCCGTGACAGCCTTATATAATTAATAACACAGGAAGTACGATAAGATTATAATGAAATATTTTAATTTAAAATTGTGTAATTTTACAAATGCTGCGTTTTAATTTGTACAAAGTAGTTGCGTTTGCTACGCAACCCGAAGTGACACGAAAAGGTGTCGCATGACACCGTCTTCTAGCGCGTATTGCCTTAGAAATGGAATAAATCCCTTTTTCTGCAATTAGTGGTGAGTGTTGTGGTTTACATAGAATAGTCGTGTCTTTGTAATCATTATTCTAAATTACCAACTGTTCAAAATTGGTTATTTCTAATCAACATTCTCTCGCTGCTGACATCGTAACCCTTCGAGTTCCTATTTATTGTGCCTCGTGATTTTATACTAACTTCTTTACATGAGTCATAAATTTAATGTAATACCAGAATTGTTGATAATTTATTTTAAACTATCGAGTTCCCGGCATGCTTTGCAATGCCACTTAAATAAAGAAATTGTTTCTCCCTGCGTGTCCTTTCCCATTCTTCCCCGTTCCCCTTCCGCCTCCACTTCCACTCCCGCGACTCTTCTCAACTCCCGGTCCCCCCCCCACATCCCTCATCAACCTCCTGCGGACCCCCCTTCTTCGTTCCCCTACACCCTACGGGATTCCCGTCTCTGCCGCTAAGCTATATGAAATTCACTCATTTTTCAAACAATTCGCATGCTATTACAAAATTTTTATACAAATTTCGTAATGACTTCGCAGGCGTGCCTACAACAACTCACTAAAATTTCATTGCCATCGAATGAATAGTACTTATTGGAAATAATTACATAACGCCAGAGTTCACTATTATACATAGAAACCATCGCGAGCATATGCGCACATCAATTCATCAAAGTTTCATCGCAATCGGATGAATGGTTTAAGAACGCATAAGGGACAAACAAAGGATCGTTCGTTTTTATATATTGATAAAAGTATTTTTTTAACCACTCGGGCCTCGGGCCTATTTTCTTGGAAGGTTAAAATATTTCGGCTTTGCAATGAGATCCAAATGGAGTAGGTATTTCTGAATGCATCCGAACACTAACTATTATTTTTGAAAGAAATACGCTTTGAAATTTTATATTCGAAAAACATATATAATTCTTTAAATGCAGATAATATTTTTCATTCACACCCAAAAAAGTTTTAAAACGGCTCACTTTATGTTTTTTCTAACTAAAATTACTGATAAAGAAAAAAAATGCCCACATTTTTTTTAGTCAAATATTATAAATGTTATCGTAAATTCGTTTTTTTGTCGTGTCATGTAAAAAAAAAATTATAAGTATTCCCATAGTTTAATTTTTTTATCAAATTGCGGCGGGAAACTTTGGTTTCATAAAGGTTTAGTTACATTTTAATTATTTTGTGGTTAATTTTTAGATTTAAATATAAAGCGTGTTGTTTTCTCTTTCAGATACCGTTAGAATCATATTTGTAACCACGTTTTCGTTTTAGAAAATACAATAAGTTTTCTTCATAAACTTTTGTTTAACTTTCCGAACGATAAAAATCAACATCATTTATTGATTTGGCTATAAGTAATTTTGTATGCACTTTAATATTTAAAAATGATAAAAAAATCGACAGCATTTATTGGTTTATCCTTGGAGATAAAAAATCTCCGCCTGCGGCGCTTTGCTTTTTAATAAAACAAAACAAACATTTTAGAAAAAACAAATAGGTTGGCAACATATCCGATTGCAAAGTTAACTTTGTAAAGCTGTATGTACCCTACGTCCCTACCCCTTGCAGCCCGCGAAGAAGTTGAAAATTAATAAATTAGCCCTCCGGCAAAAACGTTGATTATCACTGCCCTTTTTGTATATTTATGACCTGTTTTGTTTTTTATTATAACAGTTTTTTTTTTAATTTGGTTGTCGAATCTTTAAATTTTCATAAACTTTTGTTTTTCTTAACATAAAAATATACTAAGTTTAAATTTATGTCACATTCTTGTAGTTCTTTTATTATTTAAACTGATTTCGTTGTGACTCTTCGCGTAATAAGTAATTTTTGATCAACAGGAAAAAATAATTTGTTTTTCGAAGCTGTATCCGTGGTTGGTTTTTTCAACCCTTATTTTTTTCTAAAAGTTTCGTACTTCTTGTAAATAATTTCTTAATCAATATGCGAGTATTATATACTCCTCACTAGTAGGGTTTTTAATATTTTAGATCCCATTTAACAAATAATAATTTTACTTTGCTTGTAAGAAAAACTCTCTTTTTATAACTATTGAAGGTTATTCTTATCAATGTAATATATCATTGAAGAAGAAGATATAATCTAACCGAAAATATGAAAGAGAACAAGACACAGAAAAAGAAAATAATTAATAATTACCTACATGAAGTTTTATTAAAATAATTACTCACACGAAATTTGATAAAAATAAAAATTATCTACACGAAGTTTTATTCAAATAAAAATTACCTACCCGAAATTTTATTAAAATAAAAAATTAAGTGTTTGTTTAAAATTACTTGTACGATATATTTTTTTACCTCATATTTAGAAATAATTCCTATGGTCGATTTTAATAATCACTAAAAGAAGGACTGAAAGTATTACTGTCTGTCTAATATACTTATTTGCCTTGGCAAGTTTTTAATATCTTCAATTCATTAATAGGTATGTTAAATATAGCATAGCTTCCTTATAAACTATATTTCAAAACATTTGCTCGACTTTCCTTCTTTACCATTTTTATTGGATAATTTAGGGAAAATGATTTTTCTACATTAATATTGTTTATTATCAAAGACTCACCGTCAAGCACCACATTACAATAAACTTCACGTCCATTTTCACTTCAGTCAATACCACAAGGATCAAAAATTATCACAAACAACAGAATGTTCAACTTCAGAGAATGTTTGGCATCTGGCAATTTCTTCGCTTTAATTTAGGCTCGATTCTCTCAACGCAGTGTTTATTCTCTAAGTATCCGTTACGCGGAACGAACAGAATAACAACTATTACTGGAGATGTATTATTGGAGATATTGGATGCTGTCAGCTCCACTCGTGGCCCTGAACTGAAATCGATTTCGACGATGCACCGGCGGTTATGAAAATAATCGAAGACGATATCGAAATTCTGAGCGATACGCCACAGGTGTCGGAACACCTTTCTTTCCCGGCTTCCGGCGTGAGTTGGTCAGAAATTCAAAATTTCATTTCGAAAGAAAGAAATTTCTGATTGACGGATTGATGCTGCACTTTCTTTAGCTTCTTTTAAGTTTTTTTCTCGTATCGCGGTCGGTGTCTCGTGTCGACCTTCGCGAGTCAATGTCTTGGTAGGAACTGGATGGTCCGCTGGGTGGAGATGTGCCTTTATACGGAGGTAGGGTTATTTTTGGCGGGAGACGCATTTCCGGACTGGAAGCGATAGCGTGCGGATGTCTGTTTTTGTTCGCGTTCTTTTTAATATTTCGAATTAGGTTTCGTTATTGTAAAAACTACCTATTTACACCTAACTTAACACAGGCATATTTATGATAATGATGTTGTTTTGGTTTAAATTTTTATAAAACTGACCTTTGAGAGTTGTGAGAATCGAATTTGAACTGGCTGACTGTTAAGAGGAACGTTTGCGCGGCCCGTTTCATACAAATCATAATTTTTGATTTGAGATCAAAATACTCAACGAAATTGAAAAAATATTTTTTAATAAAAAGATATATCATATGCTAATACCGATGAGAGCTACTTTATTTAGATTTGCTTTAAATTAAAAGATATAGGTCATTAAAAATTTTAATGATTCATAATTTTAGAGGCAACTTGGGCAATTATTTGTGAGCAAATAAAAAACATTTAAAAAAGTATTTTACTATTTTTATTATAAAAATATGATCGTCAAGCTAATTTGTTCGCTTCTGAAATCGCTGTCTTCCGTACTATGTGAGAAATATGTATAATACAAACGGTGTTAGAAAGAGAAGACACCACGCTTTACATTCTAATCTAAAAGTTTACCACAAAATAAGTCAAATGTGGACCTTTGCAATTTGAAAAAATTTTTGAAAGTTTTAGGAATTTTTTATTGATTATTTTTACATGGTGCGACAAACAAGTGATGTGAAAATAACGTTTATTTGAGTTGAGCCATAAACTTTTTTGTGTTTGCATGCAAAAAAATTATATTTTATAAATTATATGTTTATTTCGATTTATTAAATTTGAAAGCCTATTTTATCTTTCAAAAACAGTTTTTGGTTTTCGTATATGTTCGGAAATATTCCATTTATTTTGTTTTTTATTGTAAAGCAGAAATATTTTAACTCTCTGACTTAATATGGTCGAGGCCTGGGGGGATTGATGTGACTGGTGTCATATCGACTGATAAATTTAACCAAATTATTTTAAAACATGGTACGATACATCACGATTCTGCTCTTGTTTTGTAGTTTGGGCAGACAAATTGATGTGGTTTTTTTTTTCGGAAAGTTTACCGGAAACAACGATGATGCGTCAAAGTGAAATATCACGAATAAGAGAAATTCTGCACTGATTTTTAACTGACTTAAATTGTAGCATGCACAGGTATTCTTCATGTAGTGGTTCGATTCCAGTCAACGCTGAAAATAAAACTCCATTGCCAAACTGGAAAGGTAGGTTCATCCTAGAAGACTCATTCCTCAATCTGACAAAGTTTTGAAGCTGATTAGTAAAAATGGTAGTTCGTATTTTAAATCTAATAAACATGTAGATATTTAGATCGTTCAGTTGATTTAGTCAGACATATCCCTTTTATATGAGGAAAGCAATATTCGAATGCTAACCATAAATCAAATATTATTTAAACATGTCAGTGTTTTACATATGACATTCGACATTTTGAAATTTTCTACTAGTGACCCAGAAAACATATTTTTTGTGTTTTTGTGATTTGAAACGAAAACGGGCGACACTAAAAAGAGACAAACACATACATTTATAAGGTTTAGCCTGCGAGAGAATGAGATAACAATAAAATATTTATTTAATTCACGGGTATTCGGTTCCAATATAATACGATAAATCCACAGTCCCACGCAAGTCTCCTTTGGTGTAGTGGTATAAAGCGCCCGACGAACCTTTGCAGACATTTGGCGGACCAAGGATCGGATCCTACGAAATCCAAAATTATTATTTTTTACATTTCTAAAATTAATATCCAATCTTCAAATCACTCCAAAAATAACAGGCAAAATAAAACACAAAGGAAAGATAGAACCAAATGTATAGGAAAGGGTGCCCTAGAATTCGATGAAAAAAATATGTAAAAAATCATCCTTCACATTGATAAAAACAGTGCTTCGTAGTCTCCCCACTCTTGTCTACTTTAGTTTTCTGAAAGTTTCACTTCCGCCGCGTGTGAATTGCACACTCTGATTTTTTTGTTTATTTATTTCACGTTGGTTTTTCTTCATTATAATTGATTTGGTGGTGTTTTTAATTAATCTTAATATTGTACCAGTTAGAGGGTACACTTTTGCTTAATAACTGCATACTCAACGTAAATTTCGATTTTTTGGACATGTCTGACTAATCCACTGAACGATCGATTTTTTACAAAGATTGATTCATCATACATATTATAATTACTGATATATTTTCGACAAAAAAAATTATAGTTAATTGATTTTAGTGAACATCATAATTTTTTTAAGCTTTTTTTGTTTTTTATTTGTCAAAATTTGCTACAGTAATATGATACTAATTTCTTTCTTCATTCTAAAAATCGTATACAAACAGTCACAGTATCCGTTTGAAAAAAACTGGATCCTTGAAAGTAGGTTAGCAATAAATGTTTTTTTGCAGTAAACAAACTTGTCTTGCGCATAAAATCATGCCAAAATAACCAGTTTTCCACCAAATTTTGTTGTTAAAAAAGCGGAATCGAGAGTGAGATTAAATTAATAAAAGATTAGGTTTAGACTTATCGTTTTGTTTGTGTAATAAAGTTGAAAATCTGGTTTTTAATCTCGCATCATATTGAGGTGAATCTGTTCTCACACGTTTGATTGACAACTCGCCTATTAACCCTTTCTAAGCCATTGTCGATTTCTATATATTTTTTTTTTTCAAATAATTCTCGACACTTTTCTTAGTTCGAAACAACGGGGTTGTTCGCAGTCAGGACGCCAAAAAAGCGATTTTTCAAATTTTTTTCCTGGAAACACATTTTAATTTATTTATATCAAATTTTATATACATGTTGATGTAGTTTTTAACTTTATTCTAATATTTTTTTGTTTAAAAATAATGATTTTTAAGGCTGTTATAGTCGATCTCAGATAGGTCCTCTAAAAAAAGGCGTTTTACGGTGAGCACGATATCTCTGGATTTATCTTCTGAAATCGAAAAATAAAAAAGATTTCCTTAATATAAGTTGTAATCTAGTATTTGAACCAAAGGAATAATCAAAGTATTAGTTTTTTACAAAATGGCGGCTTTTCAAAATAATGTTCGGTTTTGTAATAAATTTTTTGTTTATGGAATGGAAAATATTTATCGGTAAGAAAAAATCTTCGTTCAATTACTAAAAAATATATTTATAAAGCTTGTGTAAAAATTTGCAACTGATTGGTTTAGCTGTTTCCGAGAAATCTTGCTCACCAACTTTGAAAACGCAGTTTTGAGAAAAACAACGCTACAGCAGTTTTAAAAATCATTATTCTAAAAGAAAATAAATATCAGAATAGAGTTTAAAGTTACAAAAATATGTATATTAATTACAGGAATAGGAAACTTTGGTGGGTTGTTGTGCGCACGCCCGCGATGGTTTCTATATGTGTGTAGTGGTGAGCTCTGGCGTTATGAATTTTTTTACTGTACTATTTATCCGATTGCAATGAAACTTTAGTGAGTTGTTATGCGCACACCCGGAAAGTTCTTGTATATACTGGCGAGCTCCGGAATTATGAAATTTGTATTAAAAAACTCCAATTTTGGCATGCGAGCTGTTTGAAAACTGATTGTACCGGGACTGAATGTGTGGCACCCGGGAGGGGGGAGGGGAAGGCGGTAAAGGGGGTAGGGAAGGCGGGGAAGGTGGAGGGGGATCGCGTGAGGGTAAGGCGAGGTGGAAGGGGATTGGAACGAATAAGAAAGTACACAGAAACAATGTATTCATTTAAGTGGCAAGCAGGAAACTCCCTAGTTTACTATCAAAAATATTACGATTTTTTTTTTTTTACAGTGAATACCGCACAAAAATTTCAATTGCTCCCGTCTGGAGCCAGTGAGATTATGGCATCCCCGAGTGGGGTATGTTGTGAGGCTGAAGGTAGTGGGGAGGAGAAGGAGGCGGGAGAAGAGCAAGGTTGGGAAGTACCTGGCTATTCAGATCTGGTCACCAAACACGGCTAAAGCCATTTTCAAGCAACGTTTCAATTCGAATGGTGGTCTTACACCAGGGCGATACTGATAGTATCTACCACTCTGGAACATGCCGCAAATATACTATATGAATTAATTAATTGAATAATGAATTAATTAATTACTAATGAATTAATTGTGAAATAACACAAATTAATCAAATAAAATTTATTTGCGCACGCCGGGTTCGAACCCGCGACCTCCGGATTGTGAGTCAAGAGTCTCAGCCACTGGACTACGGAGGTCGTCGGACATACCATTTTTATTTAATGTTTGTTTAGAAACAAAATCGACACGGCAAAAAGTTTATAATATGCCATAGAAAGGTTTGCTTGGTAGGCATGCAACTAAAAGATGTAAGAATGCGGTTAGAAATGTTTTGTACTTTTGTAAAACACGATTTTGATTGATTCCTGTCGTGTTGGCGCTGCCGCACATAAGCTACATAACTCAAAAAAAAAACAAAGCACAACAACTAACTCACGCCATCCTAAAACTGTCAAACATTCTCAATCATTGAAAATAGTCATGCGATCCCAATTACTGTATTATTTAACATGTAGAAACATATACAGAATTTCAATAATCTATTATAAATATCGGATCCAATGAGAAAGGGTTAATAAAGTTATCAGTTATGGTTGACGACATCAATATAAATACGTTAAATTATTCTGTCACTTTAGCCAAGAAGAAAAATTATTAATAATGCGTGTAAAGTGGGGAGACAGGTCGGTAATACATTATATCTATTTCTAAAGGGTTTTTAATTGCAGTTAATTATTAAAAATGAAGAGTTATATTTATTTATTCTTTATTTAGTACAAGATTATAAATTTGTTATACATTATTTATAAAATGTTTTGACTGCCCAATTAGCAGGATTCCTGTTTTAGGACAGTCAAATTAGGATGAGTTTTGGAACAAATTTTGCAGAAAGAAAATTGAGGAAATGAAAAGAAGAGAAAGAATAAAATATAAAAAAATTTAATTATAATAACTGTTATTTTTTGAACGTACTTATTAATATAAAAAAAAAAATAGAATATACAAACTGAATAAATCGCAAATTGCCGAATAAATTATTTTTTTTTCGTTGTTTAAAAATGTATTTTTAAATTAGTTTATTATTTAATAATTCGATTAAAAAAGCAGGATTGATATAATTGCCATAAGCAAAGAGTTGAACATTTTTTCAGAGACCTACATCCTTCCATACGAGTATATCGATACTGACCAAGTGAAGTGGGTGTCAAGACACCAACACAGAGTTGTATGGTGATCTATCCTTTCTGTCTACCTCTGCGGGGAATATCGGCATGATGATTTTTTTTTTAAATTAAGAGCGGAGACGGTATATTTATATTTCCCGTGAGCACTTAGGCCATAGGCCCATTGTACTAACACTTATTATTAATTTTTCGAAGATAACTTCTTCTCACAGCTTTTCACTTTGTGATGACATTATTTATTTTATTAAAAAGACAAACAACTTTAAGCCGCCATAGCTCAGTGGTCAAGAGAAGGACACGGGTTCAAGTTCCGTTGGCAAGTATCTTTTCTCGGAAGATTTTTTCAATGTAGATGAGTGTTTCAGGCTGATAATTATTGCTTATAATAATTGTTACAAATAACTTTGTTTACATTACTTTATTTTATACTCAATCTACATGTTTCGTGAACAATGTTCACATCATCAGGAGTAAATGTACACATGATGTGAACATTGTTCACGAAACATGTGTATGAAATAAAGTGATGTAAACAAAGTTATTTGTCTTTTTAATAAAATCTTATTATTCCTATATCAGTAACCCAGTCCTTTTTATAAAGTCACCAGGGTTGTATATTGGAAATGAGGCTATACTTTCTGCTTCCACAAAGTGTCTTCCCAGGTCTCATCTCTCCTCTCTACTCCCCCATGGTTCCC
Organism: Limnephilus lunatus; assembly: GCA_917563855.2. NCBI lineage: Eukaryota > Metazoa > Arthropoda > Insecta > Trichoptera > Limnephilidae > Limnephilus > Limnephilus lunatus. Next base: position 98,750,481 of record OU830596.1, read on the forward strand.
TGAAGACTAAACAAAGTTATTTGTCTTTTTAATAAAATCTTATTATTCCTATATCAGTAACCCAGTCCTTTTTATAAAGTCACCAGGGTTGTATATTGGAAATGAGGCTATACTTTCTGCTTCCAAAAAGTGTCTTCCCAGGTCTCATCTCTCCTCTCTACTCCCCCTTGGTTCCCTGAAGACCCCACGAGGGAAGAGGGCCTCATCTCTCCTCTACTAGTTCAGGAGTTCTCCAAGAGGAACTCCAAGAGTTCACGGATTTGGCCTAAGCTCTCCTCTCCACGGAACCTCCTCGTGGTTCCTTCTGCAGGCCCCACGAAGGAAGTCCACGGAGGTGGCCTCGGCTCTCCTAAGTTCCTCAAAGGCCCCTAGTTTTCGAATGAGATTTTCGTCCCACGAGTGTCTAGGGAAATAGAAGGTCCACTACGTCTGTTTCAACGCTCGCTACAGTAAAAGTAAAGAAAAAAGCAGTTACTACTTAAGTTAAATTTCACAAAAATGCGTTTTTCAATCAATTTGACTGCTTGTTTTGCGTCACTTTTTTATTTACTTTCCGAAAACCGATAGTTACTCTAGAGTTATTCCGCCATATTTGCATATTTGACAGTTCTCAGTTTATTAGTTTATTTATGACAGTTCATGGACAGTTCTGCTCGAGGTAATCTACGAATTTCCGCGCTTCATAGTAATCATGATAAATATTATAGAAGACGATGATAGTGACGATGAATTCATCATGCAATATGTCTTGGAGCGAAAACCAAAAACATTTCGACCCCGCGTCAATAATATGGTTATTTGGGACGATCTCGATTTTTTGGCGCGGTATCGGATGATATCGGATGAGTGCTGGGGTAAGGTCTGAGTACTCCGAGATGCGACCGTGTTTCTCCGAGACACTGACACTGTTCCCCAGATCATTCAGCCTGAGCACGGTATCTCACACCTTGGCTTGGGATAGCTTTTGCAGGTTGTGTTTTCACTCCCTGGGCGATGGGTTAGCCACACTCCCTATGAGATAGCACACATTGAATTAGTGTCTACGATACCTTGAAAACATTCTCATATTAGAACTTATTTATTAGTGTTTTTATTTGCTCTCTACATATGTTGTTATGGGATACCTGTACTTTCAATTACGCGTATATTTTTTCTTATCTCCCTTTTATTTAATTGGATCATGTTAAAGTTGTAATAATTTATTTGTTTCTTATAAAATATTGTGATATTTCGCATGTTCGTTCGTTATCTTGTATTAATTTCTTGTCATGAGAGTCATTGTCGATTTTCTCTTTGTATTTCGCTTTTCTACGATTAATATTTCAATCATGTCTTTAATAAAAATACATAGTATCAACAAATAATAATTGACTTTCCGAACCTTTGACATCTGATTGTTTTATTACAAGCCATTTCATACCGTTATATCGCGAAACCTTTTCCATTGATAGATTCTCACAATTATAGCGCGGAATCCGTTTTAACACTTATTTATTTCATAGAAAACGTATCTAAATTCTTCGCGGAATCGATAATGGTAACTTACATATGGGAAAGTATATTTTTTACAGTACCGGACTGATGCACATATACACTTTAGAACATTTCAATCTTTCAACAAATCTAACAATTTGGGAAGCGATATGGATATCACCACCCGGGAACCATGTATTGGATAACCAACACCTCTGCCATTGGTCACCCCGGGTGGTTCGCTACGTTTGGTCATTTAGCGGGGGTGTCCGGGTTGATGGGATGAGGTTTGTCTCGGTCTTGGCGGTCAATGGTGTTTGACGGGCCGGATCGAGAGAGTCTGATTGAAGGAGGCCTTTTGACCTCTCCAGCCGGACTCCGCGATCCACCGCCTTGCACCGTAGTGATTCCTACGTCTGTGACTACTGAACCACCGACCACCAGATTCCTTCTCAGAATAATAGTAAGTATTGTGTCTGTGATCGAGGTTGCGACGACTTCATTCTGTTATTTTTTTTTGCAATTCTTGCCATCAATTGTCATTTTATACTATTTCACGCCATAATTTCATGAATAACAAAAATGCGTTAATCTTTTAAGCCCCTTTCACACTGATGAATATTTTTAATACGATTCGATTATCCGTATTTTTATCCAATTATCGATAATATTTTGGCAATATTGGTATATTTTGATATTTTAACCAGAGGGTTTGACAGCTTACAAACGTTGCCACGTCTGTAAATTGTATGCATGTGTTGTGAAGGTTTTCAATAGCAACTATTGATTTAACGCGAGTCAAATATATTTACAAATGAAACTTTGTGTTACAATAATTAGCTCAGATTTAATAATTATCTTGCTTAGAGGAAAAGCAGGTCGAAAGAACGAACATGCACCCAGCCAGAGAGTGGTGGCCGGTGATACCATTGTATAAAATCGGATAAATATTGTATTTTTATGGTTGTTCGTTGCTCGGCTACAATATTATTATTTTAGTGTCGAATGTGCCCCTTGGTGGCTTTACAATTTTTTATTATAGTTCAGTGTTTATTATATTTGACCGATACTCGTATTTGCATCTTCGAACCACAGTTGGCATTGCAAAATAATTTGTCAGAATTTTTAAAATTTAAATTATCTTGGCTTTTCAATTCGTTTTCTGTTTTTCATATTAATAATCGGATATTTTTTATAACGCCATTTTTGTGAAAAATCACATCAAGGGCGATCACATTTTACAGTAAGAATTGGCCCTAGTCCCTACTCGATCTGCATAGTATATTATATAATTGAAGCTAGGAAACCTTCCCCAAAATACTAATCGTCGAAAATTTAGCTCTTAGAGTATAACGGGGTTGGGTTACATTATACGTATTTTTTTTATAAGGTAGTAGTGTTCTGTTTTTTTAAGGTTAAATTGCTATTCCGGTACTGCAACTTGGCAACATGTTGTCGACTGTGAACAACATATTATGATTACGTTTTCACCATTAGTGGGAAACACGGTATTCATGCGAATACTTTACCAACGCGCTTATTACGAAAATGTGAGAGTGAATTCACATGCAGCTTTTAAGTGTCTGCCTCTGTCACATTTTAATTATTTGTTTAATAATGGCCTTGACTCTTTTATTGAGCAGAAGCATTAAATGACGATTTTACATAAAATTTTAAATTACATTTAGGGTTGAAGTCACCTATTGTAAGGCGAATACCCAAATTTATTCCATATATGTTTCGGCTGTATGTTTTATATTCCAAAATGATTTCTGTGTTCTTACAATGACAATAAACTGTATTTGTTATAAGTTACTTACGGCAAGTAAAGGTGGGATGAATTATTTGCAATTAATTAAACTTAAAGGTGAGATGACTTCTCTGCACTATGTTTTTGAATGATTTCACTATGAATATTAATAATTTCCGAAGAAGTGAGGTGTTGGTTATCGAATAAAAACGGCGGTGCCCATACCCGCTTCCCAAATTGATGAAATTTTGTAATAAAAGGAAAAGTACTGTCTCCCATCTGATTTTGAAAAGTTCTGTGTAATTAATTATGACGAAACCTAGTATATGTCAAAAGGTGGTTAAAACGCTTTTCTAAACATGAACAATCGAGTATTTAAACATTTGTATTGAACAGCTTGATTTACGATATCACAATCATTAATCAAAAAAACTTTTCCCTTTAAAATTACTGTCTTTCATACTATAATTCCGAACACTGCAATATATTCTAGTTATAAAAAAAGTTGGGCGCTAACGAGTAGGTACATCTATCTAGAAAAAAAAAACCTTTTCCTTTGATGCTTCTGCAAAAAAATCACATCTATTAAAAAGGTATTAAGCGTCGTAATGGCTTGATTAACACCAGAGAAACCTCTGATGGCCGTATCATTACTACTTTATGCCCGCAACCCGCAATCACCAAAGGTAGATGATATTATTACTCTTGTTGTGAGTTTGTAAAAACCTCGATTCCCATGATTTTATATTATAGTAGCGAGTTCCTGGCATGGTTTGCAATGCCACTTAAGTCTCGGCATACCCCATTTCTACCGAATTATATTCTTGAAGATAATATCTATACATTCCCTATGCCGAAACGCAAATGATATGAAATTCCCTCGATAGAAAAAAATCGCAAAGTATGCTCCGAAACTTATTATTTTCACATTTCAGTTATTTTACAAGTTATTATGCATGAAAAAACTCACAGTGATTCTTTAAGAGGAATATAAACGCTAGAAATATTTCGATTCTCATGCCTGCAAAATTTAAAATCGAGCGTCTTATTTGCGCGAGGCAAATAAGCGAAAAAGTGGTTTTTAGGTATTTATTCTGTGCATAATGTTATAAGAACGAAAAAAGTTAGAACATAGAAAACCTCAAAAATAATCTTAGCCATAAAGGGATATTTTTTTAAAATTGTTTCTTGTATTACTTCATAGTTATGTCTTGGAAAAAATATTTTTTGTAGTGCTTTACGCTTAAATTTTTTGTTACGTAAATAAAAAATTTATTGTAATTCCAATACATAGAAATGCTAGTAAAAGCTTCAATTTATCCGTGGCATATTTTTTGATGTTCATACTGTAAGCCAATTCGTCGTAAAGATTAATCTAAATAGTATCTAAATAGGATTTCACGTATAACTTCACCTTAAATGCTGTTTTAGACAGACCCCAAGAATTTTTATTCTATTTTAAACGAGTCGTGTTTTATTAAACATTTTCACAATTTTCGCTTAAATATTAACGATATTTACATATCTCTCCACATCCTTCTTGTTGAGCGGGTATACCGCGCCTTAATTAAGAAATTGTTTCTCCCTGCATGTCCTTTCCCATTAGTCCCGTTCCCCTTCCGCCTACCCTCCCACTCCCACGTTCCCTTCCCCTCACGTGTTCCCACTCTGTCTTCCCTCTCCCCACTCCCCTTTTCCGCTTCCCCCGTACCGCGAACCCCTCCTCCTACAGCTCCCGTGCCACCTTGCAATTTTTTAAAAATAATTTTCATAATGCCAGAGCACACCAGTAGGTATATACAGAAACTTACGCGGGTGTGCTCACAACAACTCACCAAAGATTCATCGCATTCGAATGAATACTTCAGGAAATAATTTCATAACTCCTGAGCTCACTATTATATATAGAAAGCAATCGCGGGTACGTGCACATCAAATCCCCAAAGTTTCATCGCAATCGGGCGAATAGTTTAGCAACGAATAATATCATGACGAAAGAGCTCACTATTATATATAGAAACCATCGCGGGCATGCGCACATCAAATCCCCAACGTTTCATCGCAATCGGATGAATGGTTTAGCAACGCATAAGGAACAAACATACATACATGCAAGCAAGCAAACATTGATTTTTATATATAGATGTTGTGTGATTCTGCCGGCCAGAGGTAGAACGCCTGTTATTGTTCGTTCAGTGGTGGCAGTTTGTTGCACTTTCTGTTTGATCACGGAGTTTTCTTTAGTGCACACGAATGTGGACATGTCGTTGCACTTCGGACATGCTTTAGAATTATGTGGGTAAAATTAAACATTCACCAGTCGCACAATCGGGCTTCTGTTTACAACGTTTTTTTGTTTACGTAGTCCAATTTTATTCGCTTAAGTTGTGTTGTCACACTCTCTAGTACTTTTTAGCGCTTGTTTTATTGCATTACCTACTACGTTTTTTTTAAAATGAAAATTTCTTTAGCACTGTTGTGATTTGAAACTCGATGTAACGGAAACGATCGACACTAAAACACACGCATACTCTGTAAGATTTAGCCTGCGAAAGAAGGTGGTAGCAATAAAATATTTATTTAATTCACTGGAACTCGGTTATAATACAAAACGATAAATCCACAGCCCCACGCAAGTCTCCTTTGGTGCAGTTGTATAAAGCGCCTGACGAACCCCAGCGGCTAGAAATTTTGTGGACCAAGCATCGAATCCTACGAAATAAAAATATTTATATATACTTTTATTTTTGTAAATTCAATATCCAATCTTCAAACCACTTCAAAATGAACAGGAATATGAAAACACAAAAGAAAGCGACATCTAGCCACTTCGAAGAGGAAAACACAAATACTAATAAGATGACCAAATCTATAGGAAAAAGTGTACTGGCATTCGAGTGCATTCAAGGGCCTATGTCATCTTTGGAGATTCCTTGTGGACGCTCTTTTTAGGTAAAAAGGAAGGAGAGGATGTTCGGGGAAGGAAAATTGCTTAAAGGGTGGGTAGGGATCTGGGGGTCGATATGTCCAGGAGTGAAGGACGTATGAATTCATCCCTCCCAGTGTGGTCCAAGGCGAAGGGTCGAGAGAGTCCAAGCGCAGAGGTCAAAAGATCTCCCACCAGTCTCCCAATCCGGCCTGCTACGCAGTGGGTGGGCCAAACCATCCGCCACCAAAACTTATACAAACCTAACTCCATAAACCCGAGCACCTCTGCTAAGTCACCAAACGTAGCGAAACATTTCGGGTGATCTTTCAGGGGAGTTGGTTATCCAATAAATAGTTCACGGGGGTGGTACCCATACCCTCCTCCCAAATTATTTACTTGCAAACGTCACTACCATTTTGCTTACAAATTATTGTTTTAAGTATTTGTTTGAAAGCCTTATCAATTTTTTATTCTACTAACAATACGTGGTGGAATTCCATTATAATGATTTATTAAAAGCATTTAAAACTACTTACATAAAAAAGTGGATTAAAGTTTTAATGAATTATTATCATTTATCAATTTTATCTATTGTTAGTTGTCATTATTTTTTTTATTAACACTGTGTACTGCAGATAAAAAACCCCCTTTGACTGTATAAGCAATGTATATATTATTTACCATGAATTTGTAAATATATTTGTAAGTAATATTATTTGTCTTTTTAATTAGTATAATTTTTTTTAAGAAAATCTCTCGTTTTATAATTTTTTAAGGTTATTCCCATCAATGTAATATATCATTGAAGAAGAAAATAATAATAATGATCTAAACGAAAATATGAAAGAGAACAAGACATAGAATAACAGAAAAAGATAATGGTCGCCACTGGGACTCGAAACCAGAACGTCTATCCGGGGCGTGCGTTTACCAATTTCGCCATTGCCACCTACTGTCAAACCGTCATATTAGTTAGTCAATCTCGTATTTAAAATTTTAGAATTAACAATATGATCTTCAACTATTTTTTCCATATTATTGCCAACTACCCTTTTTATTGGAATCGTTCTAAGAATTGGTTTATAACCTAGATAGAGCGTCACGGATAAATATATCCGATTTTTTTTTTATATAGAACTATGAACATTTTATAAAATTCTAAATGAATATTCAATTATGCAAAAGAAAAATTCTTTTTTATAACTTTTGTTGGTTATTCCCAGCAATGTAATATAGTTGTAAGAGAGATTCCTGGTTCGAGTCCCAGTTGCGACCATTATGTTTTTCTGTGTCTTGTTCTCTTTCATATTTTCGTTTCGATTATTATTGTCATATTCTTATTAAATGATATATTACAGTAATGTTTTCACGTACACGGTCGTTTATCAACTGAATAAAATTTTCACAACAATGTTTACCCAAGAAAAGATTGAATTAAACAGCGTCAGAAGCTGTTCGTGTCGTTATTATAGTGATAGTACGTCTGTGAAGATCTTTTTATTTTAAATGGGGTTTTCCGGTTTTTGGCTTTTGCTAAAATGACTGCATTTGAATGGGATTCCAACTACAATGGCCATTTATCTTTTTTTTTCCGTTTTAAAGATATAAGACTTAGGTAAATTTCCTGAATAGTCTCATTTTAACTCTCTTTATGTTTCTTGATATGTGTATAATGTCATTTTCATGCAATTGTTACGTTTCGATTAATGTTTTTAATACTTGAATACCTAAAATATCAAAATATATTAGGTTTTATGGAAATCGTTGTGTCTCTTTTACTAGCATAGTGAGTTATGTGATATAAACGGTGTTAGATAGAGAAAACACTACGCTTTATATTCAAATATAAAAGTTAACCACAAAAGAAATTAAATGTAGACCTCTTATTATTTTTTACATTAGTCGACAAAAAGGTGAAACAAGTTCTTTGTTTAAAATCGCTTTATTTAAATTTATATTCGTCGACTGGTTTTGGTTAAACCTTCCTCAGGAAAACAAACATATAAACCAAATTACAGTACAGAGTAAACACAATAGAAAGAGAGAGCATATAAGAGAGGGAGAGAACTGGTTGGAGGAGGGGTAAAGGAAGGGTGGGGGTTTAATAGGTAGAAAGCGAACAATTTTAAAATCGGACTCCTGGTTAATTCCTAACTGTTTGTTTAAAACTTGATGATTATGTTTCTTTGATTTTGATATATCTTACGAGAACAAATTAGCCGGAGGGGTTAAAACATTCAATTATTATTTCTTACACTTTCATAGCTAAAATTTGAAAACATTTTATAATTTAGGTAATGTATTTAACTCCTGGGTGACGATTATTCAGTATTTTTTTACCGTCATATTATCAACATTAAAAAAATCAGTTAAATTATGTTTATAGATACATTTCTGTTAACCCTATAATAAAGTTGAGGGAGGTCATTAATTCTTGACGATGTTTATATTCCCACGGATGGTTTTATGGTAGCTCTATAAAAATAAGACGGAAGAAACATTTGATATCTGCAGACTTGGATTCACACGCGGTGTTAGAACAGGTCAGCATCATTTTGACCTTGCCTGTCATAAACCTAATGGCTTCTCTGGTTGTTATTCTTATTTCACACTGTACCGCTGGTACCTTTGTTTTTTTAATTATTTTTATTTGAGATGCTGCACGAAAGTCCCAATTACTCGGATAGACGGATATACCTATGTATCAGTGCCTTTTTAAAGAAACTTAATATCTGTAGGTCATTATCTACTAGATTTCATTTAGTTCTGTAAAAAACCCATATAAATTAAATAGCTGTTCCGGATTTTGAACCTACGACTGCGGATTTTGAATCTGAATTCATATCGCAGCATGCTTTGACGACAATGCTAATCATTGAAAAGTCCACATTTGGTTTTGTGCTTAGCTCAATTCGAATCTTCAACGACTCTGCTGAAAGTCTAATGGGTGGAATTCTTCTTAAGTCGGTTTCTCATTGCTGAGGATCGTGACCCCTACTCCAATTCCCATGTTGGACAAGGCTCCTCCACCCTTCGTGGTACTGTGCTGTGTAGAGAGCTGCGGACATCGACGCCGACGCGCGACGTACCGAATCCAGCGATACTTAGTTACTCCAAGCGCATTGAAGACCGGCAAATCATTCCACAACCGAGCTGTTGAACTCAAAAATCGAGTTAGAAGCGACCAGTTCTCATGTGACATATGACAACACGGGCATGTGCCTAGCATGGTTGTCGAAAAATCCTCAAATTATGTAATTATAAAGCAACGAATAAAGAAAAACAATATATATAAAAATGTCAACCATGAACATATGTTGGACGGGTGTTTGACGTGTTTCACGACTATGCAACTTCTCCTCTGCTGCTTCTGCCCTCCAGTTTGCCATTGACTATGAATTTTTCCAAATTGGAGTATATTTGAAGCCTATTGTGGATGCCTAACTTTTCCAGAATGGACACATTTGTGCGTTTGGGTGTCCAAGATATCCTGAGAATTTTTCTCCAGCACCACATTTCTTGAGCGTCTACACGATTTTTTTCGCTTGCTCTAAGTATTGTTTCCACATCGTATTGAAGTACGGGAAAAATCAAAGCGTGGAATATAACACCTCTTTTAATGCAACGGAAATTTTTCAAAGCACGACAAAACGATTCGTACATAATACCTAAAGCAAACGTCCCGATAGCCCAGAGGTGATGCGCTTGCTTTCTGTTCCCAGAATCACGAGTTCTCTGTAGGTTGTCAATTGGAACAACAACAACTGTAGATTGAACTTATGACTTTCGAATTTCGATTCCACAAACATTTTCTATACCTACTTATCTGTGCTTATAATTTCTCATAAAAAGCATTTCAGTTTCGTACTAATCTTTGAACTAAGTGCATATTGAAAAAAATGTCTATCAAATGAGCACTTATATCGAAACAATACTTAATTATCGACGCGTACAAATGAACCAACGTGAAAGTTCTTATTGAATTTCATGTATTGACTTAACCAATCAATAACTCATCCTTTCGATTATAGGTGCATTGGTCTTGGTTACTGATTATAATATGGATAGTAAAGGGGAAAAAATGATTTCCAGCAACATTATTTTTGCATAGTTTGTGCGTTATGGTACTTATCTATAGCTTACCTACTTTCATTGAGGCCCACGAGTATCAAATTAATCAAAGAATCAAATTAACATTATTTTTACTTGTATGATTACTTATGTGTAGATAATTTTGCCGGGATTCGATCCCGCGACATTTGGATTGCGAGTCAAGAGTCTAACCTCTCGACCACGAAGGCCGTCAAACCATGCAGAGAGTTTTTTTCTCCATAGAACGAGGAACAAATATTAAATAATAAATTATGTGTTATTCCATAAAAAAATATTAATTGCTCGCGCCGGGTTTTGAAGCATCCATCTCTGGATTCCGAATCAGTAAGCAATCGCAATGAAGTATTGAAATTATTTTGCGTCTTATCCCTGCATAATATGCATAAGGCATGTATGAAGCTAAGGAACCAAATTTCACTTCAACACTGAATGTGTGATGTTTGTTTATTTGCCGCTTTCGTAATTATCATCAAGTTGGTAAATTTCATTGAGAAGGATGCGCGAAACGAGATCAAAATCATTACCAACGCGCTGGTTTGGAGTCAGACATAAAAATAATAATAGTTTTATTATTAAATTGTGCATTTTAGAGCCTGAGAATATTGCACGGATTTAATAATAAAGCTCTTATTATTTTTGTCTGAGTCCACACATTGCTTGAAATGGCTTTAGCCGTGTTTGGTGACCAGCTCTGACAGGTACTTCCCTACCTTCCTCTTCTCCATCTCCTTCCCCTCACCACTACCTTCAGCCTCACAACATACCCCAATTGGGGATGCCATGTCTCACTGTCTCCAGACGTTAGCAGCTGGGGTATTCACATGAAAAAAAAATGGAGTGTGCAATTGACTCGCGCTAGAAGTGAAACCATCAGAAAACTAAACCAGACAAGAGTGGAGAAGCTACGAAGCACCGCACAAAGAGGAGACCGATTATACTTTCTCATTCTCTCGCAAGCTAAATCCTATAGATGTATGTGTTTGTCTCTTTTTAGTGTCGCTATTTTTCGTTTTATCGAATTTCAAATCACAACGGTCCTAAAGAAGTTTTCACTTGAAAAGAAGCAAAACAAGTTTAAATTCCCGCTAAATTGCAAATTAATTCTTAAAAATAATGAAAGTTAATAGATATCTACCTAAATAAAACTTTAGGTCACAGTTAAATTTTTCAAAGATTCCGTGCGATAAGCGAAAGTAATGGCAGGTTCTTATACAACATAACGGTGGCGGGCTGTTGGGCTATTGGGCTACCTATGCAAAGGCGTATTATACGGCACACTCGAGCCTACAGTCCGTCAACAAAGTGTGACAGTTCATAAAATGAAACTATTTTTTATGGCAACCCCGAATAACCAACACACTATGTCATATATGTATGTAGTTTCAAATGAGAGATTATTTTTGACTTTCTAATTTGACAGATTAACATTGGAGTGAAAAAAAATGACAGTACTCAATTGTTCTTAAGAGGCCGGTATTCGAATTTCTACCGATTTCTTGCAAACCCCCCTTAATTATTTGAAGTTTTTAAGTTCTTAAAAAAATATATGTTATTCTTGAAGATAATATCTAGACATTAGTCGCGCCCAAACGCAAATTATATAAGATTCCCTAGATAGAAAAAAATCGCAAAGTATGCTCCAAAAATTATTATAAACACGTTTGTTTCAGTTATTTTACAAGTTATATGTATGAAAAAATTCACAGCGTGTCTTTAAATGCTGTTTAAGATGTTTTATTAAAGATTTTCATGGTTCTTGCATCGATTTTATCGTTGTAAATGTTAGTGCGCTCTTCTAACATTCGTAATTTCATATCTCTCTGTCTTCTTCTTTTTGGGGCCGGGAACTGAGCCTTAATGTTTTGGTGCCATTTTCATCCACGTAGTTTTTTTTAAAATATTAATTTACATATTAGTTTACACAAAATATTAGTTTTGTAGGTAGGAACATTTCAAATTCAATCTCGCGTGTGTTAAAAAAGTTACAAGTTAAAATTTTAAATATCCTTTGAATATGTTGTAAAGTCACATTCCTTCAGAAAGTACAACTAATTTCTGAACACAGTTTCATTAATGTGAAAAATACTTATTCTGACAAAAGTCCTTTTTTTTAATTAGGTTACATTATGTTTGCTTTAAACCATATTTTGGGTCATAATCACCTATTTTGGGGGCGGCTATGGGTACCGCTGTCCCTGAAACCATTTTTTTTTTTTTTTAAATTAGTTAACGAGGTGTTCAGTAATTTATTTATTTCTTTGTTTTACAATTTAGTGAAAAAATGTGGCCTTACTGGGGTACCCCGTTCTAAGGTCACATTATACATGTTTTCGTGATTGAAATATAATTAAATACCTATGTTTAAATATTACAAGAGGAAAATTATAAAGTTATATCTAAAAGAAGCACAATACAAGCATTGATCTTTGTTAGGTTGAATCAAATTGAATCTATATTCTTCCATCCTATGTCCATAATACATGTCTTAATGCTTCTTTTGAAGTCGGTGGATAACTAATACCGCTGCCATGGGTCACCCCAAGTGATTTGTTAGTTTTGGTGACTTAGCGTGGGTGTCCGGGTTGTGGTGAGGTTTGTCCAGGATTTGACGGCGGATTCATCTGAGAGGCCGGTCGAGAGACATTATGAACTCTCCAGCAGGATTATTTCGACCCATCGCAATGAATTCATATGTCTGTCATCCTAGACTCGCTCCTACTCATACAGATTCCTACTCATGCCTCATACTTTTTCCCTTCCCAGAACTTCATCTCCTTATTTTCCTTAAAAAGAACCTCCGCGCGTAATCTCCAAAGATGACATAATCCCTGAAGAAAATTATTGCCCTCGGGGCCACCCGTGTGGTTAGGTATCTTAAAAAATGTCGGTGTCGCCATTTAATATTTTTTGTACACTTTCTTAACGGACTGTACAGTCGATCTTACGGTATGTGGTTCCTGCTTGAAGTGACCCACTGATATTGCAGCGCTCTGAACTTGTTCGTGACGAGGGCCTTCACAGCTTATCACTTTCGCGTATATGAGGCCTACTTTGCTGTAATCAGGAGTTATTGTAAACTAGCAGTTAAAAACCCGCTCCGCAGGTTTTTGCTGCTAAGCTCTGCGGGCGGCTTTTGGTTCGGATTCGCCCAGTTTGTGTGTTGGTGACTGGTTACAAAAATAGACGATTCCTCGCATCCACTGGAATCTAGTGACAGCTAGTCACCCGGACAAAGTAACGGCGACAAGCTATGACGTCATGCATACTATATAGACGCGTGGTATTATCATTCACAACTGCTAGTTACAATAATAATAATCATATTACCTTCAATATATCATCACCTACTTCAATATAATATCATCTACAACTAAATTTAAGTAAATGTCTTATTATGAGATTTCATAGAATAAAAAATCCAATAATTTATGAATACTCCATTAATGATGTAGTACTAACAACTGTAACCGAGGTGAATGATTTAGGTGTAAACTTTGATCAAAAACTGAAATTTGTAAATCATATTGAAATTACATCAAATAAAGCTTTGAAAATGTTGGGTTTTGTAATAAGAATTTGCAGCCAATTTAAAAATATTCAAACCATTAAAAAATTGTACATGTCATTGGTTAGGAGTCAAATCGAGTACAACTCGACAGTATGGGCACCTAGTTATGCCAGTCATTCACTCACGATAGAAAGAATTCAAAATAAATTCTTAAGATATATTAATTTCAGAATGGGTATTACAAGGGAATGTATCAACTATGATTATCTACTATGTCAACTTAATTTATTAAAATTATCCGAACGTAGAATAGTATATGACCTAACATGTTTACATAAAATCATAAATTCAATAATTGACAGCCCAGAACTATTATACTTGATTTCTTTCCATATACCTCGCAATTCAACATCGAGGCACTATCTACCATTTTATTGTGACAACTCCAACACAGAATCACAATTGTATACCCCTGTTCGCCGTATACAAATTTTGGCTAATGACTATAAAGACGTTGTTGACATATTTAACACATCATTCACTAAATATAAACAAGTAATAGTAAAATTTATATCAGAAAGAAGAACCACAAATTTAATAATTCCAACTGCATAGCTCTGCTTCGAATTATGTATTGCACTTTTCCCAGTCTACAGTTTTTCCATCTTGCGTGCTGGAGTATTTTGTTTTTATTTCAATTTGTTTTTTTACTCTATTTTTGTTTTAGATTTGGTTATGATTTTGATTTTGATATTGATTCTGATTTTTATTTTGATTTTGATTTTGATTCTGATTTTGATTTTGATTTTGATTTTGATTTCGATTTCAATTTCGATTTTGATTTTGTTTTGTTTTGTTTATGATTTTGTTTTTTATTTTGTTATGCACATTTAGATTTAGATGTTCTTTGTCCTCCTGCCAGGCGATGCTCCTCACGCTAGTTGTTAACATAAGTGGCGCCATCTTTTGGTTCGGTTCTATTACTATCTTTTGGTTCGGTTCTATTACTCTGGTTATATCAATCAACCTTTTTGTCCGGCATGCTGGGTATTAATTAATAGCCTTGCCGATAGAAGGAAAACTGCTTTGCTGATAACAGCATATAAACTTCTGTATTCCCGATATAATTCAAAAAATTTAGTTTTATGTCCCCGACAACTTCACAAGAGCGCGCAGAAACAGAACTTTTTTTGTTCCGAGATGCAGAATTAACTTACCATTAGTAATGCCGCTCGGAAAAATGATTCTGTTACTAAATTACCTTTCCCCTAATATAGATATTTTTCAACTAAATATTCAAAAATTCAAAAACGCTATTATTACTTAATAAAATACAATGTATGTTTATTATTGGTTATGTGTAACTGTAAATATGCATTTAAAATAAAATAAATAAATAAAATAAATTACAAAAGTAGATTTGTATACGAACTCCACATACGAAAACGGTTTTGCGTAATGCGCGGCGTCACAGTTGTATTCTTAGCCGAATTAGTTAGGCTATAAATACTGTTTGATAGTGTAGTAGGACCTACCTGTTATGAATTATTTTATGCTGGTATTTGGCTAAATAGTATTAAATTTTTATTTTTTATTACAGGGATGGATATGATTGTCCGATTTCTCTTCATTATCCACGCCTTAATAATAAGTCGGGATGATTTTTCATTGTGTTAAAAAAAAACAGTATTTTGACTATCGTTCCGCATCCAAATATTTTAAAACCTACTTGAAATAGTAAGATCTGCTTAATAGGTTTGCTTGTAATTCATGTTCTAACTACGCACTCACCATATGAATAAAAGTTCATTCGATCTTAATCTCGTTGGCTGGTGAGTTCATTGGCATTGGCAATGTTAATAGTAATGTGTAAAAGCAAATGTTCATGTTTTCGGTCGGAGGAGACCCTGCTTAATATGTATGTTTGTGGTTCATGTTCTAACGAAATACTCAACTAGCACTGAGTGTACATACATTTTTTACCGTATAAAGAAGAGTTCATTCGATCTTAATCTTGTTAGTTGGTGAGTTCATTGGCATCGCGGAGATGAGCTGAACACGACTGCGCTATGTCAACAACTGTCAGCTCATCTGAAGGCGGGTGATGTTTGATCAGTTGGGAGGCTGCGCGCATTTTTTTTTAATACATTATTTTTGTCATTAGTGTATTTATCAATTATTATTTTTATTTATTTATATCGGAGTCTCCTGTTCTAAGGTCACATTGTACATGGTTTTGTGTATGAATTATAAATAAGGTTAGGTTAAGTTTTTTTTTTGTAAGTACGTTCATTTTTAAAAGTAAATTTTTAACAGTATTTTATAGAGGGAAGGAAACGGTAGGGAACGTGGAACATGGTAAAGTGGTGGTAAGGAGGGGTTGGGGATGAGGGAGATGTAGATGGAAGGATTGCACATCGGTCGTAGTAGCGGTGGGGGATAGCAGGAGGCGAATTACAAAATCTCATACAAACAGCTCTGAGAAGTGTGTTTATTTCGTATAGGTATAAGGTGTAAGGGTAACGTGGAAGGGAAATAAGGTGAGGGGTGGAAGGCGGGGGAGGTAGAAGGGGAACGCGTGAGGGGAAGGGGACATGGTAGAGGAAAGGGGGACACATGGGAAAAGACACACATGTGAGGGGAAACGGGGGGATCACAAAGGAAAAGACATAGAAACGGTAGGAGAAAGCAGTAGGTAACAACCGGCGTAGTCCAGCGGTTAGGCTCTTGAAGGCTTGGCCACCGAAGGTAGCGGGATCGAATCCCGACGTTGCAAATAAATTTTATTTGATTAATTTATTTCACAATTTATTCATTTAAAATAATATATAGTATTTTCGTTGTTAGTTTTTGGGGTGTTATGCCGTGTTGCGCTACCTCCACGTTTCGGACAGCGTTGCAGTGTCCATCATCAGGGCAGATCCGGTAGATCCAACGATGTGTGCCCTGATGATGGACACTGCAACGCTGTCCGAAACGTCGGCTATAGTAGGAGGTAGCGCAACACGGCATAACACCCCAAAAACTAACAACGAAAATGCTTTTGGCCGTGAAAATCTAAAAACTTATCCAATATATAGTATATTTGCGGCACGTTCCAGAGTGGAAGATACTCTCAGTATCGCCCTGGTGTAAGACCACCATTCAGAATTAAAACGTTGCTTGAAATTGCATTAGCCGTGTTTGGTGAACAGATCTGGTTAGCCAGGTACTTCCCTACCTTCCTCTTCCCTATCTCCTTCCCCTCCCCACTACCTTCAGCCTCACAACATACCCCAATTGGGGATGCCATAGTCTCACTGGCTTCAGACGGGAGCAGTTGGGACTCTTGTGCGGTATTCATATAAAAAAGGTATATTTGAAAAATCAATGTTTCTCACACTAACAGCTGTATGTGGCTAGCTTTCGGGTCGGAAAACCTTTTGATTTATTCGTGTAGGTACGCACCAAACGGAAAAAAAAAACAAAAAATTTTATGAATTGAAACACAAACAACAGAATTAAAACTCAAATACTTTCTACGTATTTACTTATCACTTTATTATAAAGAAATCAATAATTTATCAAATCGTAATATTCTTATTCATCATTTTTAGTCAGTGATGCGCTCTACAAATAATTTTACAACTTTACAATCCTTGTTAATATTGCTTTATTTTTTTTTCTGAAAGTTTCGCTCTTAACCGTGCGGCAAAATTATTTCCATATAACGTCCCATACGTATCGCCAAACAAACACGTCGATAGGAGTTTTGAACATGTTAGGCTTTAAATTTTTTTCTACGTTTTAATTTTGCTTTGTGTATATTTTGACCTTCATTTATCATTTTTGGTTGATTTAATTTAGTGTCTCAGAATTATAAAATTGCGTGTAGTCTACTTGTTTGTAATATGACATTAAAAAAATGTTACAATATGTTCAATTTTAAAAAAAAATCGTCAGCTCCACACAGGAGTCCATTAAGAAAGCAATTTCCCTCGGAGCCTATATCATCTTTGGGGATGCTATGTGGAGAGGCTTTTTAGGGAAAGGAAGTTCTAAGAAGGACAAAGGTACGAGTGGTGGGTAGGTATCTTGGGAGCAATGTGTTTAGGTGTGACAGACGAATGAATCCATACATCCAATCGCGGTACAGGACCATAAAAAAAATATAAAAAATTCCAAAATTCGTTGAGAAATTATTAATAAAACAAGCATATACGATAGATAAACAACCCCCTGTGGCTGTGTAAACAATGTATATATCTTTCCATGAACATTTTTTGACATTTTTTAATTAGTAATGTTTACTCATCCACGGTCGTTCATCAATAAAATTTTCACGCCTTTTTTGAGTAAGGCTGAAGGTGTTTTTTATTAACATTGAAACATTTTGTATTAACATTGAAACTTTTAGTTTTTAAAAATGGGTTACCTATATCCGGATGCGTGTGAACTTCACTTCCTTATTTTTCGCAAAAAGTTCACACTTACTTCATGTTTTATTTATACCCGAGGTCACTTCTAAATGCACAGGGAAAGTAAATGTTGATATGGAATAAATAGATTTACGAGGTTGGCCCTGCCTTTAAATAAAATCACCCCACATTGATTTTTTCTTCTTCTGGTGCCCCCTCCTGTCAAAGTCAGTCTATCACCAGGACAATCTTCAAGCTATATTGTAAATATTCGATATATTATATCTCATTATTGAAGTCATCATATTTAATGTCACTAAAATAATTATATCCAAAATAAAATATAATTCACGTATTTCGAAACCCGGGTAACTCAACACGGACAAATTCTGTCCGATTCAAAAGATCCACATTATGTACATTACATACATTCCGCCAACCTACAATTAAAACGACTTTTGGACAAAGAATTATGCAATATTTCTCTATAAAATTATTTTATTTACTCCCTCTTGCAATAAAAACCATTAAAAAAAATAACCGACTTCAAAATGTTCGTGCCGACTTCAATAAGAAGAATCGATTATGGACATGGAAGGAAGTTCCAAAACTAGCCCGTTCCTTGTATCCACTGTCAACGTGTCAATCAGTGATGACTAGTCACCGCGAAAAAGTACCCGGGACAGGCGATGACGTCATATATCTTTAATATGCAGCCGCTTGATACAACTGAGTATTACCGTCAATTTTTCGAAATCCGGGAGATACTCCAGGTTCACAAATTCGTAGAACTTATACCTAGGAAGGGCACGTCCCTATGCGTCTTTCCGACGAAAGTGGCGGCGTCTTGTAACGAATTCTTGAATTACAACTGTAGCTTTGCCTGAAAATCCACGTACAAGGATGTTTATATGGTGCGACGAGTAATGCGCGTCGGCAGACATGCGTTCGAAGCCGGATTCTTAAATACAACAACGCAGACGCTACGGTATTAATAACGTTCGACACCTGCTAGCAATTGAAATCAGAACAATAAAGCTTCCACTATTAATCATTATTTAAAAATGTTGATATTTTCAAGGGTCCCTCTAGTTAAATCCATTCCACTGTATTTACAGAACGTTTTTTATCCTGCCTAGGAAAAACCATCTTACTATTTATATTACAGCGAAGAAAGTTTGTGTTATTTTTATGCTTTGTATAATGATGGCGCGTGTTGATTGAGAATGTATAGTGAATTAATTAATCATTTGTTGTTACAAACGAAGTCATTGATTGCGTTCGGAAATCAGAATTAATAATACTTAGAGTTGGCATACTTTTTTATTATTAAAGTAAATTAGTATTTCCAAAAGAAACATTAAATAAACGAGCGTATAGTTTGTACATTAATTTATTGTTAGTGGTTAAAATATAAGTAATTTTTATTTTATTATTTGCGTTATTTCTCTACTCACTGTTATTCCACCCCTTCCACCTTCCCCTTCTCCCGGATTCCCCTCCCCCTCCCCCTGCCTCCTTCTCTTCGTTACGTTAAACTATATGAAATACAATTATTTTTAAAACAGCTCGCGCGCCACCTATTGCAATTTTTTTATATAAATTTCATAACGCCAGAGCTCACCTTTATATCTTTACTCCACTATCAGAGCTCACAAGTATAACTTTTGCGGACGTGCACACAACAACTCACCAAAGTTTCATCTTAATTGGATAACTTATAACTAGCTAACTCAAAAATCAAAATCAAAAAAATATTTATTGTACATTTAAAAAATACAAAAGGTATTGCTTATGGGTAGATCCCATTTCTTCCAGCTAACCACAAACATGTTATATTATAATGTTCATACAAAGAATAATATTATAATTTTTATACAAATAAGAAAATACAGATAACAAGAATACAAAAATAGGTGTTTCATTTATGTGAGGTATTCACTTAAGGTGTAATGACATTTGTTTAGAAGTAATGTTTTGAGTGATGATTTGAATTTGTGTGTGTCTTGAATTTGTTTGATATTATGTGGAAGGTTGTTATATACTTTAACGGCCATGTAATATGGTCCTTTTTGGACTATTGTTTTGTTTGCTTTCATAGTAATTAGTAGTAGCTAGTAATTTCATAACGCTAGAGCTCACTATTACACATAGAAACCAAGAATCAAACCAAACAAAGAATTATTTATTTGAATAAATTAAGATTTTAATTTCCCAACAAAAAATGTAACTGTCGGAAATCTTGAAATTGATAGAAAATGAGATATCATCATAACAAATTAATAGTTAATTGCATGGCGAAAAAAATAACTTTTGCGAGAAAGTTAAATTAACAAATGAAGTGTTTATTTGAAACTCTTCTTTATTGTCTGGGACATAACATATGGATTTTTAATATTGTAAAATGTTTTTTATAAATCAATTTAGTGATGGGCGTGATCGCGATGTTCATAATTTAGAGATTATCGATTATTTTTATGAATTACTATGAAATCAACGATTATATTTTTTATGCATAATTTTTAATTAAAATATTTAAAATTTAATTTGCGTGAAATTGAATTTATTAATATTTATTGAATGATTTATTTTTGTGTTATTGAGTTAATTAATGAGTTATTTTCTTCGTATTTTTGTGTATACCGTTTAAACCCCATGTAATTCTTAAACCATATAACCAATCGGGCGATAGTTACCCAAATTTGGGTAAGATAGTTTATTTTAATGTTTTTTTTATACTTAGGTACTGGAATCACCTAACTTATTTAGTCGCTAGCTTCATTAAGCTCCTATCGAATACCAAAAGACGTCACTAATATTCCTCTCATAGAATATTCTATTCTAGCAGTTAAAAACCCGCTGCGTGGACGGTGGGTGAGTCGGGTGTAGCTTTGTAACAAACTTCACTTACGAAGACGGTTTTGCATAAAGCGCGGCGTCATAGATGTACTCGAAATCGGGTTCTTAAATTTCAACCGTACGGACGCTAACATATTAATACTATGGCTGTGGAACGATTTACCTGCCTCTGTGTTTCCTCCCTCCTACAACATGTTAACTCCTTCCTTTTCTCAAAAAGACCCTCCACACAATATCCTCAAAGATGACATAGGCCCTGAGGGGAATTTTTTTCCTCAGGGCCTCCTGTGTGGAGTTAAAGTAAAAAAAAATATCAAATATCAAATTCCTAGATAATGTTTTGTATCGTGTAATCTCTATGTAGACGCCAAAACTTAATAGGAAAGGAAACGCAGGGGAGGGGTGATGGAGTGGTGGAGGAGAGGGACGGGTTACAAAGAAACATAGTAGCGGTAGGGGATAGCAGGGGGTAAATTTGTAAAATCCATGCTTTTCACACGGACAGCTGTGTGGGGCCTACTCAGTACTCACGCGTCGAAAAACCTTCTGATTCATTCGTGTACGCACCAGACGGAAAATCAAAAAAAAATATAGTGACATCTAAAAACACTTCACTAAACAGAAATAAAACACGAACACTTTCTTTCTTTGGGGGCTCGCTGGTATTGAATAAATGAAAATAACTGATATATAAAATCATTAGGTAAACTTTTCACTTACTGTTTTCGTTATAGCAGATTGTGCTGACTTGTAGTGATTTGCCGGCCATATAAATAAATGGATGGCGAACAGTCATTCTTTGGTTTTCTAATGACTTGATGGATTTTCTGCGCTTTTGATGGATTAACGACTAAAGCATCAGATGTCTGAACTTTACGGTTGACAAATGGGGACTAATTCAAACGATTAGTATCTGAGTAAACAATTGCGTCGGCTTCCATGGCGTCGTCGTGAGTTCGTCACGAATAAAAAGTTTCAGAAATGGACTACTCTATTTTGGCAATTTTTGTTTGAGTCTCAACTCTTCCCATTGAAACCATGTCTGGAACCATTGAAGCTTTGGTTTCCCCGATTGGCATAATTATAAGTCTGAAGGTAATGGGAAGGGGAAGGAAATGGGAAAAAGGAAGATGGAAATTTTTTTGACTATTCAGATCTAGTCGCCAAACACTCATTTTACCAACGTTTCAATCTGAATGGTGGTACATTAATACACAATGGTTTACATCAGGGCGACACTGATTATCTTTATATTAACCTCTAATACAAATGAATTAAATAAAATTTACTTCTCGCACGCTGCGATTCGAACCAGGGACCTCAGTATTCGTAGTCGAGAGTTTTACCCCCCGACAAGTGTAGGACGTCAAATATACACAAAGAACTTAGTTTTAATTTTCATACATATAATATGTAGGTATATCTACTTTCATACAATTTGGTAGGCGGGTATGGGTACCGCCGCTCCGGGAACCATTTATTGGATAACCAACATCTCTGTCATAGGGCACCCCAAGTGGTTCGCTTTTGTGACTTAACAAGAATGCCCGGGTTCAAGAGTTTAGGTTTGTCAGGGTCTTGGCGGCAAATGCATCTGCCCACCTGCTGCGTGGCGGGCCGGATCGAGAGAAACTGGTTGAGGTAAGCCTTTTGACTTCTCCAGCCTGACTCTCGTAACCCATTGTTTTGCACCACAATTGGAGGGATAGATTCTTACGTCTGTCACTCCTGGACACTGACCACCACCCCTCATACCTTTTTCCTTCCCAGAACTTCCTTTCCTTCCTGTCCTTAAACAGACCCTTAACACAGCATTCCCTTTGATTACATAGGCTCTAAGTGAAAATATTTTCATCAAAGCCTCCTGTATGAAGCTAACGTAAAAAAAAAACAGAGTGCAATTCACACGTGGTAGAAGTGAAACCCTCAGAAAACTGAAGTAGACAAGTGTGGCTAAGCTATGAAGCACTGCACGAAGGGGAAGCTGATTATACAATCTCATTCTCTCACTGGCTAAATCCTATGTATGTACGTGTTTGTCTCTTTTTAGTGTCGCTATTTTTCGTTTCATCGAGTTTCAAATCACAACGATGCTACAGAAGTTTTCACTTCGAATAAAAAAATTGCGCATCCCTAGAGTGTCTACGGTAAATTATCTTGTTTGGTTGTGGTCACTTATTGTACCACGAACGAGTTTATGATAACATCCTTTTGGATTTAGTAGCCTAATCGACTACTTGCAAACACTTAATCAAAATGTAAACATCTACAATCACGTAATAAAGCGGGAAAAGAAATAATTAAAAACGATTAAATAATACTCTAAACTACCAACCTTCGACTTCCTTGTTAGATTCTCATATCACTTCTCCGCAATGTCTATGATACGGTTCGTTGTTTTCATACTTTACCGGAATTAGTCTATTATTTAAGGTTATCTTCTGACTACCGTTCTTTGTCAATACTTGCATCTTATCTGACATAATCTATACCTTTTCCTGTATTTTGTCTTCTGTACCGTATACCGGTTCAGTAACCACAAGTCGCAAGTAATCTGATTATGGTATTGTACTTTGCATAAATTCGATGCAACTGAGAAACAGGAAACAAAAAGTGGTTTAGAAGAGAACTTATGCAATAAACTATGCACAAAACTTTGGTCGTCTATTCAAATCATGTTCGATGTTACGACGTCAATGTAAAATGTTAAGTTTAAACTAGGAAATGTCAAATACGAGTACGAGGAAGATTCCCTGAAATAAATACATGCCTACTACGTTTACTGCAGATCTAGAATTCACTTGTTGGAATCGTCTCTCTTCCATCCACGTATAGGAGATGGATTATTTGAGCCTTTGCTCGAAATAATGTTGTATCCAACAAAACTATCAATGTTGAGTTATTGATTTACTTATTTTATTTTATTTATTTATTTAATATAGGTATGTTACAATACATTACAAAATGATGCTTTATCTGTCCAACTGGGAAGGATTCCCGTTTCAGGACAGCCAAATTGCACATTTATTTTATAATATTCTTAATAAAGGAACGGTTTTGTTCAAGATTTCACAAGAATGAGATTCTGTCAAGATATGAGAACATTAATAATTGCATTCGGAACGAAGGAATGGTTTCTTTATGTCCTTGAAAGAATCGCAAAGATGTGATTTTTTTCATGGTCATTTTGGAGAACATTATTAATTGCATTCAGAACAAAGGAATGGTTTCTTTCGAGAGATCGCAAGGATGAGATTCTTTCCAGGTCATTTTGGAGAACATTTACAATTGCATAAATAAAAATATAGTATGTAACTATAATTTTTTAAACATTTACTTTGATGGTATAATGTTTGATGGCATATTTATGCATCTTTTAGTGTAGGGATTGTGGTAATAAATTTTTTTTTAGGGCTGTGGCTGCATTTTAAAGTTTGGTTTATGGAAGAACGTTGTACAATGCTGTTTATCGAAATCACGGAGCATGTTTTAATTCATGGGAATAAATGGAGAAAACGAACGTCTTACGGCTTCAACTAGAAATACTTCAAAGCAAAGAAGCTGAAGAATGCAGGAAAGTAGTGTTTGTCCAGAGAAAAATATTATTGAAGCTGCTTTTTAGCTATTGAAGTGCTATGTATATCTAACGTAAATGGTTTAATTTATTCGTATCGTTTTTTTTAAACCCCGACGCAAGGAGCGGTGTTATTGCTTTTTAAGCTCAAATACATCAATGGCATGTGTAAATTTATGTTCGAAGGATATCTTGCTTTCTGTTAGGTACGAAGAGTAAAATATATTTTTTATGGAATTTTCCACTAATTCAGCATAAATTCTAGTATTAAACTCCCATTTAATTGCATTTCTTCACTACTTTTCATTTAAGCTCTTAAGAATTGTATTTTTAATTTTAAATGTTAGGAAACATATTTTTTAAATTTTTATTATTAAATCCTTGATTTTTCCCAATTTTACATTTTATGTGTACATTTTTTGAAAATCGTAAGAGTAATGGGACCCACTAAGGCGCAGCCTGTGCGTGGGTAATATAGTTAAATAAGCTTTGTTCTACCTAGGAAAAACAAAACAGTGGGTATTAAGCAAAAACATAATTAAAATTCGTCTAAAATAGTTTGTACAAAAAGGGTATACAATAGTGAACAGTGTTACAATTGGGTTTCAATTTTTGCATTTTTCTCGGAAAAATAATATTGTTGGATACAACATTTTTCCGGCCCAATTATTGAATCTAAGGTTTTTTTTTAATTCTTGTTCCCCAGGTGCGCCCCCTCAGCATTGCATACGACCGCGAGACCAACAGCCTGGTCGGGGAGCCGCTTAACACCTTCTGGGCGGAGTGCTACGAGGCCTGCAAGGCGGGGGCCAACGCCCGGGCCAGGGAGCAGACACTGGCCAAGGGGCACTTCCAGGTAACATACAATTGCTAATCGATGGCTTAGAGTTAAAACATAGTACCACTGCAAATCATGTACACGTACTATATATATATGCAGACTATTAAGAAGGTGCCGTTGAAGATAATCAAGGGAGTGGAAGTTGGCCAAGGGACACTTCCAGGTAACAAACAATTGCTACTCTATAGCTTAGAGTTAAAACATTGTACCTACCACTGCAATGCATGTACACATACACAATATTATATGCAGACTATTAAGAAGGTGCCATTGAAGATAATTCTTGATGTATAACTTTTTTGAACAGTATTATGAATTATGAGTACCTATCTATATATCTAGTTTGTTTAGGGTGAGGTGCAATATGTTCTACGGCAATGATGGAGTGTATATCAAATGGATTCTATGACCAAGCAGGACATTGAAGAAAAGTGTTGTGGTGTGTCTCATTCGAATACCGTTTTAAAAGTTGTGGTTTATTTTACGAGCAGTTTTGTAAAATACAAAAGTTTGATGGAATTTATTTTCTATTTGCAAAATTTTCTTAGTGTTTTGAATTTATCAAATTTAATTTTTATTTTCATGATCGTGGAACTCATTTTTCATTTTTATTAAAATGTTTTGCATATTATATCTATTTTTACGCGTGACAGCTTTTTCGACTTCCAAAATGTATTGTCAAACAGCGGTGAAGCCGTGAAAAACAGTGGTTTATTGAAAAATGCATGAGTAACAAAGTCTTGAAAAGGTTTATATAATTTTATTTTATACAGTCAATGCCTTCTTACTTCCTTCGTCGCAATTCCAAGGATTTTTTTACTGGTATATCCTATTAAGTTTTTCCGATTAAGTATTTTTTTTGCTGCTGATTAAACTAGACGCGACAAAATAAAAATGCAAAAAGACAAAAAGATTCAGTCGTCTAATTCGTAGATACGACTGAAAATTTTCCTTTCTTTTCTATTTCACATTTTTTGTTTGAGAGTCGTTAATATTGTCTTCAATGATTAAAAATTAAAATTTATGGTTTTACTCATCTAGTTATTCTAAAAGTAAATAAATTTTATATCAGAAAGCTAGAAAAATTATTTTTTATGAAACTGATCCATCTTTTAAAACTTTTTTGATAATTCAAAGTAGTATGGTTCCAGAAGTAAGACTTATAAATCTTATTACAGAGCCAGGTGATATCATCGTTCAAGAACTGGCGGACCGAAGACCTGCAGAGATACAACGCGTTCCAGAACCAGGTCAGGGGTCGAGAAGCGAGGGCCGCGGCTCACTGGAAGGCCAGAAGAGCTTTCCTCACGGGGCCCAGGGGTGCTTGGGATGCGGGGTGAGTCAAACACTAAATTAATACAATAATTGTTTTGCAAATTTGTGACGAGTTTATATAAAAATGACTTTTTTATGAAATTACTTCTTTGACAGTGTAAAAGTATTTATGTGTAATTAATTTATACGTAGCGGAAAGAAATCCTAAACGCCGGTGTTTATCATATCAATCCAAGGTAAGTTATATATTTTATGTAAGTTTCTCTCTTGTGCTATTCTGCCTGCCATCTGTCGATATCTTTAATAAACTTAGTTGTAACACGAAGGCTTCAAAGCATTTTTTGATTGCGAACTTCGCGAGAAAGTCGCTTTTGTTTCTTGTAATAAATAAAATAATAAAAGTTATTTATGATTTTAGATTTTATATCATACCTACTCGTATGTACATAATATTTATTATGCGGATATTTTAGTTTCCCGTTATTTTTTTTTTTAAATGCAAAGATTATTAAAAAAATCAATAGATATTGGACAGTTTGCGTCGCGGTGGTGTGTGGGGAGGTAATTCGTTAAATAACCAGTGACGAAATTTCAAAAAAAAAATTAGAATAAACTAAAATATTGATTAGATAACAACAAAAAATGTCACCGGAGACCAAAATTTCATTCTCATATTTTATTCCAAATATTATCGGGAATCATAGGTTAAAGCAAGTCGGGTACGTCTCTCATTGATCCGATCTTTAAAGCTCAGAAACTAATTATAACTAGTTTCTGAGAAATACAGATTATTCTAAAACTACCGATCACAAGCAGTTCGGGTGAAATCTTTAAGAAAATCTGTATTCTGGATATAAGGCAACTTTACGCCAAAAACATTCGGCATACCTCTTCAAACACATACATATTTTTCTCAATTTACAAACTGTTCAAGATACTAGAAGCGAAGGGCAAGATCTCGTACTTATCTTTTTCGCCAGAGAAACTTTTTGTCAGATTTTTTTTAGGTACTTTGGCCATTAGATAGAACACAAACTATTTGAAATATACCTAAATCAGACACCAAGTCTTAGATCAGCAGCCAAGATATATCAAACATCAACGATTTTATTAAAACCTATTTATAAATATGGGTTCCCGATGGCAAGGGCGGATCCAGGATTTTTTTCTGGGGGGGGCACAAGGGGCGGAGGGGGGGGGGGGGTGCCCCTCAAGAGCATAATTCCCCTCCCCCCCCAGAACGGACCAATTTTTTATCAAGTCGAAATTTGTGTTTGTGAACTTTAATGGGGGGGGGGGGGCTTTTCCGACCGCGCTTTCCCCCGACCGTACCGCTCTCACAAAAGCTGATTATCATCTTTCATTTGCAAGTGCATGAATGGGATGCAACGAATAAAATTCGCAATTCCAGCCAGAAATGGACAAGAGTTTGACTCATGTTCTTTTTGTTATTTTATTCATATATTTTAACAACTCTGATAATTTGATTTTCTAAGTATGTACTGTGATGGAATCTCCACAGTACACAAAAATACCATCCTGGGGGGGGTCACGTGCCCCCGGGCCCCCCCCCCCCCCCTAAATCCGCCCTTGCCCGATGGTACGATGCTGATTGGCTTTCATTTTGATTAAATATTGTATACATAAATAATATACAGTAAGCACATACAAAGCAATGACAAGAGATCAAAAATTAACAATAACTTTGCTGTTATAGCACAGGATAATAACTACGGTGCTATTGTATCACACGACAAAACAAGAACTTTAAATCTAACATATAATATAAAACAGGAGGGAAGCAGTTTACATTTAGAAATAAGAAACATTCTAAGTGGACATTAAACCAAAAGATTACCTTAAAATTTGAGAACATGGCTTATTACAGTTATTATAACAGTATATTATACAGTATATTAAGTATATTATTATAACAGTATATTATACAGTATATTAAGATTTGTCATGTATGTTTTTACAACCTACAACTTAGAAACTTTCTCTTTTATTGTAATGTATTATCTTTCCTTAATTTATCTGTATACTCTTTATGACATGTACTAGTTATTTTTTATAGTTTATCTTTTGTTTTTAAAAACCTGTCTCTGTATTATAAACATGTATTGTAAAAGCCCACCAGGGCGTTGAAAATCAATAAATAAAATAATTATTGAAAAGAGGTTAAGATTCATGAATGGTATTTTTTTATTTTAATAATTTTGTTTTTAAAGCCCGTTTAAATTCAGTAAAATTCTGGATATTAGTAAGAGCTGAGGGAAGTTAATTCCAACCGAGCTGC
Source organism: Limnephilus lunatus (assembly GCA_917563855.2). Taxonomy (NCBI): domain Eukaryota; kingdom Metazoa; phylum Arthropoda; class Insecta; order Trichoptera; family Limnephilidae; genus Limnephilus; species Limnephilus lunatus. The sequence continues at coordinate 98,779,499 of OU830596.1, forward strand.
TTAAGCCAATTCAAGAAATGTTTCGGTTTTTAATTGTGATCTTTTACCAGAATCTATCTAGAGTGTATCTACCACTGGTATGGCGTGTAATATCTATTATCTCGTCCAATGCCAATCATTCTGAGTATAAAATTTAGTCACCCGTTTAAAAAGTAAACGTATCAAATTACCTAGCTAAAAGACCTTCACATTATTTCAAGAAGAGCGCAAACCAATTAAAATCTTCACATACCCGTTTCTTAGAGACGGTCAAAGATGATGTCCCCATTCGTGTCGTGTTTGTAAACATTTATTTCATTCTGAGCGACTTGCCTTATCGAGCACTTCACTGAGGAAATTATAAATACTGGACTGCGATGATGAGACGCCTCAGTTGAGACGATCCGCCTTAAAAGGATGCTGCGAAGCATCTCGATGATGATTGCATCTCTGAACGGGAGATTATGTTAAGTGTGCGGTGTGCAATACAGCCGGCTTTTGCAATATTGTAATTTGTGCAACTCAAATGACTGTGTTTGAAAATGTAATGGTGTAATTTGAATAATGCATCATTTGTGTTGCAGCTTGTATATTGTTTAATCACGATATGAGGTGATATGATAGTAGATACAGTGCTGTTTTTATTGTTTTTCTGTGACGATTTTACGGTGTGAACTTTTTACTGACATATTTTGTATTGGACCATGGCCAATCCATTCAGCACTGTAAGTGTAATTCAAAAACCCTTTTTGTTAATTTGTGTTGTTTTATGTTTCTACGTTTTTTTTTAAATTATCTTTATTTTTTTATATTAGCTCCACACAGGTGGCCCTAAGAAAAATATTTTTCCCTCATCGCCTGTGTCATCTTTGGGGATACTGTGTCGGGGGTCTTTTCAGGAAAGGAAGGAGAGGAAGTTCTGGGAAGGAAAAAAGTGTGAAAGGTGGGTAGGAATTTAGGGGGAAGTGTTGTCAGGGGGTTAGGAATGACGGACGTATGGATCTATCCCTCCTACTGCGGTGCAAGGTGGTATTCCGAGATAGTCCAGCTGTAGAGGTCAAAAGGTCTCCCACCACCAGTTTCTCCCAATCCGGCCTGCCACGTAGTTGGTGGTCTCAAACACATTCGCCGCCAAGATCCGGACAAACCTCACCCCATGAAACCGGGGTTTATTTTTTATTAAACACTTAACACTCAAAACTAATATAAAATACACATCACTGACAAACACACAACACATAATATATGTAATATATACCGATAAATTTTTTTTTTTTTAGTAATAAAATAATTCATTTTATCCTATCATTTAAACTTAATTATAAATTTTAATTTTTAGTTTATTTTGATTTTGTTTTATAAAATGGAGGCCTCAGCACAGGTGAGCTACCCAGTGAGGCTGACATTGTTGATTTTATTTTTGAAATGTAAGCTATTATGTCAAACAAATGAATAAATAAATGTCATTAAAACTATGTTAGATATTGCGATCTCGGTTAAGTTTATTTCATTTTATGCATTTGACAGATGTTTCGTCTTCCGGAAACATTGTCAAGTAATACGCAAACACGTCGCTTGATTTCTGAAATTTAAAAAATTTCGAAAAAAAATAGATACGTTCCGTATTTCCATGGTGAAAGACCACTAATATGTAGTGTTTAAAGGCTAAATCTGAATAGCCAGGAAGTTCCCAATCTTGCTCGTCCTCGTCTCCTTCCCGTTGTCATTCCACAAATGTGGATATCAAAGTCGGCCTTCTTGGTTCGAGGGTAAGGGTTTCGACTTTATTGATTTGTGTTATTTCACAATTTATTAATTTAAAATAATATACATATTGCAGAGTGAAAGATACTATCAGTAACGCCCTGGTAACCACCATTCAAAATTAAAATGTTGCTTGAAATGGCTTTAGCCGTGTTTGGTGACCAAATCTGAATAACCACCTTCCTCTTCCCTCCTTCCTCTCCCCACTGCTTTCAGCCTCAAAACACACTCCAATTTTGGATGCCGTAGTTTTACTGGCTCCAGAAGAGGTCACTTGGGACTCTTGTGCAATATTCACATAAAAGAACATTAAAAAAAAAAACATTCAGGCAGTGGGGGGCACTTCGTGTTCGTATTATAAAAACGTATTAATTAAAAAAAAATATATATTTTCGTTTTGATATGCATATTTTTTTTTTTTTTTTTGCTCATTGGTGGGCACCTATATTTATCCTGTAAGGGGGCATACATTAATTACGTGAGCAGTTTTTCTTCCAATCAAGACCCCCTCCCCCCCCCCCCCCACCTTGGTGAGATAAATTTGGGCCACTTCGTATATTCTTTGCAAATAACGTGAGATTTTGCTGGACCCCCCCCCCCCACCCTTTTTGAGCTCACGTCATTAATGTATGCCCCTCTAAGTCTTTTCTTTCAGTATACGAAAGAAGAAGAAGTTAAAAAAAACAGACCTGCCGAAAAAGTCGTGCATTTCAAAATTGCAAACTACTGCGTTAAATCCGTTGTGTTCAATATGGAGCTCGCACTGCACTTCGTGCGTATGTTAATATCTCGCCTCTCACTTTGATGGATGTAGAACCTGCATAATATTACATAGAATCTGGTTCACTTTTTGTACACGGTGCATTGTGTGATATGAAGTTATCGACTCACGATTCAAATGTATGCACTTTTCTCAATTTTCATAAATCCGTGTGTTCATTATGGAGAACTGTCACGAAATGTTTGTTATACATTTTTATTGTCAAAATATTCAGATTATATTCTGTAAATTTCTCAAAGGTATTAACTCTTTTTTTATATGAATACCGCATAAGAGTCCCAACTGCTCCCGTCTGAAGCCAGTGAGACTATGGCATCCCCAATTGGGGTATGTTGTGAGGCTGAAGGTAGTGGGGAAGGGAAGGAGATAGGGAAGATGAAGGTGGGGTAGTACTGGCTATTCAGATCTGTTCGCCAAACACGGCTAATGTCATTTCAAGCAACGTTTCAATTCTGAATGGTGGTCTTACACCAGGGCGATGCTGAGAGTATCATCCACTCTGGAACGTGCCGCAAATATACTATATTATTTTAAATTAATAAATTTTGAAATAACACAAATTAATTAAATAAAATTTATTTGCCCACGCCGGGATTCGATCCGCGACCTTTGGAGTGTGTCACCTAATCCAGAAGCTGACAGACCTGAAGGTAACTCCGAACGAACCGCGCATCCGGTGCTGCACCTAGTATGAACATAACAAACCAAGCCAATAAAGTTATCAGCTACAATGGACCCGGCCGTCTGTTCCTATAAAAGAGACAACCGACTTCTAACGAATGCTTATCTTCGACTTATCATTCAAGAGACTACACGTCTCTATTTGTTGCTAGATTCCCCAATAGGGTATTTTCACAAACTGGGGATACCGCCAAAAACATGTGGAAGATTTAAAGATTATTTTTCCGATGACAATTATGGCATTAAAAAAGTTTAATTTGAATATTTTCATTCATAATTATTGATTTCAAAATAGGCCTGCCGGCCTAAAACGGCAAACGGCCCGTGGTTGGTTGAACGAATTATGACGTAACGCCCGTCAACATTCAGAAGTTTATCACCGCGTTACTATCAAAAGTTTAAACATTCTCGACTTGTTCGCGGTTATTGACGGTTTTATTTCATTTTTTAAGATGCTTGTGTTATGTTCCTACAGTTTTGTATAATATTGTCCAGCTGTAATGGCTGACAATGATTTTTTTGGGGATTTACGGTATTAAAAACATTTTGTACGCACAAACTCTCATTATATCCGTTATATTATATTATTTTAACAACATGCGCCCAAAATAGAGTTAATTCTGGCCCTTTTAAATTAAATTGAACAAAACAGCAAGTGACAGTTCGTAACCTAACTTCCCTGTGATGATCTTTAAAATTTTGGCCATTCTACAAGTAAATTTCCTAATATTTCCTAGGTATCTTAAGTGAATACCGATTAACTTCCGAACTACTCTCAACCATCTGGAACCAGTGAGACTATGGCATCCCCAATTAGGGTATGTTGTGAGGTTGAAGGTAATGAGGAAGAAAGGAGATGCGAAAGAGGAAGGTGGGGAAGTATGTGGCTTTTCAGATCTGGTCACTAATCACGACTAAAGCCATTTCAAGCAACATTTCAATTCTGAATGGTGGTTTTACACCACGGCGATACTAAGAGTGTCTTGCACTCTGAAATATACCACAAATATATTACATATTTTTTTGAGGGCCAGCGTAGTCCAGCGGCAAGACTCTTGACTTACACACCGAAGGTCGCGGGATCGAATCCCGGCGTGGCAATTAAATTTCATTTGATTACTTTGTGTTATTTCACAATTTATTCATTTAAAATAATATACTATTGTATATTTGCGGCACGTTCCAGAATGGAAGATACTCTCAGTATCGCCCTGGTGTAAGACCACCATTCAGAATTGAAACGTTTCTTGAAATGGCATTAGCCGTGTTTGGTGATCAGATCTGAATAGCCAGGTACTTCTCCACCTTCCTCTTCCCTATCTCCTTCCCCTTCCAACTACCTTCAGCCTCACAACATACCCCAATTGAGGATGCCATAGGATTCAGACTGGAGCAGTTGGGACTCTTGAGCGGTATTCATATAAAAAAATTAATAAATTGCGAAATACAACACAACTTATTCAAAAACCGATCAGTGGCTGAGTTGGCATCGCGTTTGGGTCCACCCAGGCGTCTCATGTTCGATTCCTCGGCTGGCTGAATCATCCATCACGACACAAGCAACATTTTCCTATTACTGTGGTGGCGTTAGGAGATTTTCACACATTGTCAGATCATTCGTAAACCGGGAATGTTTGTCATTCCATAAAAAAAATGTATATATATCTACATCCCGATAAATACATATTATTATTTACATACAAATATACTTATTCACGCCGGGATTGCTAGTCGAGAGCCTTACTCCTCGACCACGGAGGCCGTCATTATTGTGTAGATTTCCATCTTACGACTGTAAACATGGGTGTTTCCACGTTTAAATTATGAATATAAATGGTCAATAACAAAATGTTTTTTATTGTAATGTTGAAAATCAAATCTGCAAAAAAGCAAGCCGACTCCGTCGAAGCCAGAGTCAAGTTAGTTTATAAAAACAAGGGAGTAATGTATTATAGGGCCCCCATATACAGCAGAATAGTACATAACTGCTGACCCTGTACAAATCACAAGTCCGCTTGTTGAATTTGGCAGCCACCTTTATTCTAGAGCCCTAAAATACTAGAAAAACCCATGTTTCACAAAGCAGAAACGTGCAGTACGTTCGATAGATTTCCCTCTCTAACAAACGGATTGCAATGTTTAGCGCACAGCCTTTAGGTGGGAATAGTGTCCTTGTTCTACCGGTATTTCAATAGAAGATGCTCCGAGGAACTAGCGTCATTGAACACTTCGGCACTGGTGTCAAACACTTAAACCCACGCCCAACATTTGTATACGGTCGACATGTTTTATCGCTTTAGAAAGGGTCGTTTCAACACCTAATTTTGGGTTTTTCTTATAGTATTTGTATACATGTGTACCAAACTATACATGTTTCGCCAGTAGGAAGATATAGGATAAATATAACGACATAATTCGAGCAAACTGGAAGTAAATGAATAACACAAACTGCAACTTACGAACTGACTAGTCACTTGGGCGGCGATCGGGAGATGTTCGGCGGCGGTGACGTCACGGAGCCATTGGGCAACCACAGGGCGCGAAAACATCGTTTTGGCGGCATTTTAAAAAGGCGTATTTTAAAACGTTGTAGAAAGTTTATTCGTCGTCATAAAAATAAAATAAAAAATCCGTTATCATCGTAATTTTTTACTTATTTTTTTTTCAATAATAAAAAAAAACTGTGAAAATACCCTATTGAAACTGTTATAACTCACTGTACTGTTTATTAATTTTAAATAAATAAAATAAGTTCATAGAATGTTTATTTAACGTTTACTAGCGACATTATAAAAAAGATACGGTCGCATCTAGGAATGCTTTCAACGATTAAATATTTCAATTTAAGGTTTTAAATTATTATGGTAGGTGCCAGACAAAGATATAATGAAAAAGGTGCATTATTTTTTTTATTTAGGCGATGTATTTATTCACTTTTACACCCAAACATTATTATATATAATAAAAATAATATAATACTACGATACAATTATTAGAAGGTGTAGGCATGATTGTTACATAGGACGTGCTGAGTTCAATTGCAAATGTCTGTAATGTTTAAAATGGCCATTAGTTAGAATCCACTCATTCAACTTCACACATGCGGTGATGTTTTCTTTGGTTCAAGTCGGGGAATATGTAGTCGTTAATTAAACTAGTCAATTTCCCAAATGTGTTTTATGAAGATAACTTAATAAATACGTGATAGATGAGATGTGTGATGCATAATGGTATGTTAAAGATTTTTTAATGGAAAAGGTAGTTGACGTGTTAAACGAACGAGATAAACAAATAATGTTACTTGTGTTTAAATTTTTGATTGTCAATTTTATTGACGTCGGTTTGATGTTAATTGAATTGTGGAACACGTGTGAAGTTGTGAGGTTTGGTGCTGCATCCCAAGAAGAAACAAACCCGTCGAAATCAATAAAAACATACCGCTGATAGCTTTGTTGTAACCTCCCACATGTGACTGAAAGAGGTTACAAAGATGCCTCAATTGGGTTATGTCTCTTATTGGTTTGTTGGGGAGGTTCTCGGGGCCTGATGGTGTCTAAGATGACCCTAACCCCAGTGGGGGCCCAAGGGCAGGGCAGCGTGAGGTGCCAGCGCCGGGTACCCGAGGCCGTAGGGCCTGGCGAGCCCCAAGCCGTGAGCGAGGGGGTACCCAGGGGCGGCCAGACCTACTCCGGGATACACGGCTTTGGCTACTGGCAAGATGGACTTGGCCACGACCTTGACTGCGGGCTCCCTGTGCACGACGGCCTGGAAGCCGTGGATGGGGTCGGCGGTGTAGTCCACTGTCCTCCTGTTGCCGTCGGGTTCGATGAGGGAGTAGGATCCCTGCACCACGTCTCCGCTGCGCGTCTCGTGCTGGCCCTTGGAGTCTCCGGTCAGACCATCCTAAGAAAGGATGCAATTTCAAATGTATTTGATTGTTTTTCTTTAAACAACTATCTGATCTTAAGGCTCCGTTCCCGGCCCCAAAAAGAAGAAGACGCAGAGATATGAAATTACGAATTTTAGAAGAGCGCGCTAACATAACGATAAAATCGATGCAAAAATCATGAAAACCATTAATAAAACACGACTCTTTTAAAATAGAGCAAAAATCTCGCGACAATTGTCTTAAAAAGCATTTAAAGAAACGCTGTGAATTTTTTCATACATATATCTTGTAAAATAACTGAAATAAACGTGTTTATAATAATTTTTGGAGCATACTTTGTCTTTTTTTTTCTATCGAGGGAATTTTATATAATTTGCGTTTGGGCGCGACTAATGTATAGATTTTTCTTCAAGAATAATATATTTTTTTAAGAGCTTGAAAACTTCAAATGTTTAAGGGAGGTTTGCAAGAAATCGGTAGAAATTCGAATACCGGCCTCTTATGCTGCTTCAGCGCACGGATTGTCATACTTAGTTATGCTTTTTACTTTTTTTTTCCTGCAGAATGTAAAAAGTGCAGTTTTTAAATGTGAATAACTTTGAACCAAAGTTGATCAAAGGCAACCTTTCCCGAACAGAACAGCTGAGATCAGACTTGCTTTACGCATACTATATAGATGCTAAATTTAAAACTTTTATATAATCTAAAAGAGTCAGATTTCGGGTTGTGAGTTCTCGCACCACACATTAATCTTTGGTTGGGTTTTTAGATCTTTTCATTACATCCAATTTTTTTGTTTTTTTTGGCTTATTAGTCAATATTACTTACTGCAGTTCTAGATTAATTTTAGCAAGGTCTATCCAACAATTGATGTCCAGACCTTGCGGCGTTTTATTAATTTATGGTAACTCCATCTAACTACGCAATGAATATCCCAACCTCCCGAACTGGCAATGTATTAGTTTCCTTTACCTGGACATTGTAGGAGAAGCTGTACTGGGGATTGGGGTCATAGGGCTCCGGCTGGACGACCTTGGCGATGGCAGGTGCGGCCACGGCCACCTTGGGCAGCAGCCCCCCGTAGCCCGCGTAGGCGCCGTAGCCCGGCAGCCCCCCGTAGCCCCCGTAGCCCCCGTAGCCATGGGCCACTACGGCTGGGGCGCCGATTAAACCGGCGCGCGCTCCGGCGAACAGAGCCATCATTAGTAAAACCTAAAATGTCAAACAATGTGTTAAATCGTATTATTAAAGTCATGGTAAAGATAATGGAAGTTATTCGGATATTGGTTTGTGATTTTTTTTTTGTCAATCAAACTTTTCCTATTTTTTTTTACATTAGCTCCACACAGGGGGCCCTAAGGTAAATCATTCCCCTCAGAGCCTATGTCGTCTTTAGGGATGCTGTGTGGAGGATTTTTCTAAGTAAGGAAGGAGAGGAAGTTCTGGGAAGGAAAAGGTATGAGAGGTGGATAGGAATCTAGGGGTCAGTGTGTCCAGAAGTGACGGACTAATGAATTCATCCCTTCCACTGCAGTCCAAATCCTGCTGAGAGCCCTGGAGAGGTCAAAAGATCTCCCTCAACAAGTCTCCCGATCCAGCTGGCCTCACAGTTGGTGGACAGACGCATCCGCTGCCAAGATCCGTATCAACCTGACCGCATGAACCCGGGCACCCCTGCTAGGCACAAATTTTGGTTATCCAATAAATGATTCCTTATGTTGAATGACTCCCTAATTGAATGTTCCCTATGTTTTAAAAGATATATATTATCATGTTAATCTAGATATACTCACTTTGGTAGCCATATTTGGTGTTGCTTGTTGTATTGTCGTCTACCCCGTGCGTGGTACAACTGTGATAAGTCTGTCTCTTGGCGTGCTCTTTATACCCCGGCCTTTTGGCCCGAGTTAGCCCGGGGCCACCCATATCAACTGCAAAACAGATTTATCACCTACTGGATTGACCATTACTTTTTCCTAGTACAAATAATGTCACTTACTTTCTGAATAGATTGTACCTGCCGCTAAGGGCAGGCCCTACCCCCGCTTTACCTGTAAATTTATTTAAAACTACACACAGTCAATGGTCATTGCGAAATAATTTTCCAAGGCTGTTTGTATTGAATAAATTTGTACTTAAAGTGTATTTTTTGTACCGCTTTTCTCAACCTTTAAGATCAGTGGCGTTTCGTGACTTGATTATTTGAAAAACTTATTAATAGAGGACTGAATGCCGTTTGCGCTATTAAAAAAACTGTCGAAAAAGAAGCGAAGCATCAGTCCACCCTGATGTATGACAGTGAGGCATGAAACTGGCAGAGGAAGGATCAAAGTAGACTGAATGCTGTTGAAATGAGATCCCTGAGGCGTATGTGTGGTAAAACCATACATGATGCAGATGTAAGCGTAATGAGTAAGATTAAGAAAGGGACCCTCAGATGGCTTGGGCATGTAGAACGAATGAACAAAGAAAGTAGTGTAGGTAAGAATAATATATCACGCAAATGTGAATGGTCGAAGAAGTCGCGGACGCCCGAGGAATACATTGCACGACCAAGTGAATCAGATACTTGAGTCGGGCCATGTCAAGAGTCAGAATAATAGAAGAGTGTGTATGAGACGATGTATGAATGTGAATGAGGCAAAGAGCGTGTGCCAAGACAGAGTTGTTTGGCGGTCCGTCCTCTCTGCCTTCCCCTGCGAGAAAACGGCGTGATGGTTAGTTAGTTAGTCTTATTTTTAACTAGCTTTTACCCACGGCTTCGCTCGCATAGTATTAGTGGGAATGGCATAATTGTTATTATTATTGCTATTTTGTCTAATAGAAAATAATTATTGTTTAATAGAAAATTTCAAAATTTGAGAATGACATTTCGCAAATAAAAATTCTATTTTAGAAAATATTTAAATTATAGACAGAAATAGAAATTTATTTTAAGTACCTACTTCCTTTATTAGTATTTTATTCATATTTCAATCCAGAGTAACCTAAAAAAATAAGAAAATGACAGTCCACTTCAAACGCTATGCTTTATAGCAACGTTATGCTTTTTGTTCGGAGAATAAACATTTTTAGAGATATGTAGATATTAACTACGACGCCAAAAAAGTACTCTTTTTAATTACAACAAAGCACTCTTTTTAAGCCTTAAATTTAAAAAAAAAACATTGTTTCTAAGGTAACAATTTGTTTGACGTTTGCAATAACTCGATTTTGTTAGGAACAGAAAACGTATGATACATAATTTCATAACGCCACAGCCCATTCATAACGCCAGAGCTTACCAATATATAAAGCCGTTGTTACTCGCAAATAATGTAGCTTTCGATTAGTGAAAGAATTTTTAAATTCCATTCGATATTTATTGCGTGAAAGAGTAAGGACCATCCATACAAACTTTCGCATTTATAATATTAGTAAAAAGTAAGATTAGGAATTTTTGTTCTCCTGAAGAAAGCACAGTTTTCGCCCGAAAGTATTTCAACTTAGACTAAAATGAAATTGGTTTGTGCCATTAATAATTTTGACCACGAAAACTGCTGATTTTTTTCAAAATTTAATATTAACGATTCATGACACTTTTCTCTACGTGCCTTTCTATTGAACGTGTTTTAAATTTTATACAATTGATCAATAACCATTATTTCCTCGGGCTAATTTGGTCGCTTATCGGAACAACTCGTATAGGTCTCATAGAGATCGTTGTGTCTTCCTCATTGTCATGTTTAGAAATATGATTAAAAAAATATTATAAAGAGTAAACACGCTTTTTATTCAAATCTAAAAGTTTACCACAAAATAATTAAAATATACACCTTTATGAAACCAAATTTCGGATCGTATTTTGAAAACTTTGTGAATTTTTTAATAATTATTTTTCATGGAACGATAAAAAAATCTAATAAAATAGTGATATGTTTTCGTTTTTTTTAGTTATCAGTTATTTTATTTAGAAAAAACATAAAGTGTGCCATTTAAAAAAAATATATATTTTTGCATTCCAAAATTTTATACTACCAAAATTATATGTTTATTCGATTTATAAAATTTGAGGGCGTATTTTTTCACCGTATAAAACAGTTTTTAGTTTTCAGATATATTCAAAAATATTTCATTTATTTGGATTTTATTGAGCAGCGGAAATATTTTGACACTCTGCCAAAATATGGTCGAGACCTAGACCGAGGAGTTAATGTACGGTAAATGGTTGTTTATCAGTAGTATTAAATATAAAACGTGTTTATTATTAAGGGGGAAACTTCTTCCTCAAATAACAAGTCTGCCACTGCTGCTGAAATTAATATTATTGTAATTGTTATATTTTATAGAATCAACTTTGGATCTAGTTAGGCGATTAGTTTGTTAAGGGAGAATAATAGGAATAACATTTCACAAAAGACTGAATAATTATTATTGAACGGTTTTTGAATTGCTTTTAGATTTTCATATTTCTTCATATTGTCATATTTCTTCATATAGTCATATTAGATTGTAAAATATTGTATTTTTTATTTTTATGTGAATACCTCACAAGAGTTCCAAATGTTCACGTCTGAAGCCAATGAGACTATGACATCTCCAATTGGGGTATGTTATGAGGTTGAAGGTAGTGGGGAGAGGAAGTAGATGGAGAAGAGGAAGTTGGGGAGGTACCTGGCTGTTGGGAGGTATCTGGTCAAAAAACACAGCTAAAGCCATTTTAAGTACCGTTTCAATTCTGTATGGTGGTCTGACACCAGGGCGATACTGATAATATATTTCACTCTGTAACGTGTCGCAAATATACTATATATTATTTTTAAATAAATTAATTGTGAAATAACACAAATTCATGAAGTAAACAAGTGACACGGGCATCATCAGCCTAGCACGGTGGTAGAAAAATCCACAAAAATGTAACCATTAAAATTATTTGCGTACACCAGGATTCGATCCCGCGACCTTCAGATTGTTAGTCAAGAGCCTTTCCCCTAGACGGCCTAGACCTAGACCATGGCGGTCGTCAATATTATTAATTTTTAAGTCTGTACGAAAATATCTGTCTGAAATTAAATTAATACTGTCTGAACTCCGCTGACAGCTACAAAGTTTAAAAAAATGTACCTACGTTTTAAAATACGTTTTAAAATACATTTTCCACGCATCCAATCAATTTATGGGTAAGATTACCGCCGCCCCGGAAACTATTTATTGGATAACGAACATCCCTGTCACAGGTCATCTCAAGTGGTCCTCTACGTTTGGTTGCTTAACAGTGGTTGTAATTTTGAATCATTGTATCCGAATCCGAATCAACTTGATAACCTAATCGGTGTCCGTCATAAAATATTATCAAATTGTGCACCATTTCTAACGTGTGGAAAATAACCAAAAGGCCGCCTATGCAGCAGACGATCGCTCTATAAGATCTTTTGTTGTACATTTAGACCAGTGTTGATTGCCATTCTATTGATATATTTTTATCCGCGAGTTTTCTTTTATTGTATAAAAAATTGCATACAATTGGAATTTGTTACCCGCTAAGCTACTGCAAGTAGCTTGTCAGCAGGAGATTAGTTCCACAGATTATTAATTACAACAACAAATTAAATAATCATAAACGCATTAGCGTAGCAACAACATACATACACATATAACAACATATAACAAACCTATCAACATTGTGATAATGTAAATTTTAAAAATAATTCAGAATAAGCATTTTTATGGTGAGAAAAAAGTGGAATAGGGAAATTTATATATATTTTTAAATATCATGCAATAGTTAAGAATGCAATACATTAGCAACATAATAACAGCAATACAATAGTAGTTAATTATATATTTGAAATTTTTTGCATGGTAAGAGTTATGCAAAATATACCTAATCTTAATACATAAGGTTACTCCCTAATAGCCATGATTTTAACATCAGGGAAAATTTTGTCGTAGAGCAATATTCTTTACATTCGTACGGCAATTTGTTAAATATTAATGGTATAATATATTCAAGGGTTCTTTGACCGTATTTGTTTTGAAACACAGGTACTTTCATTACTTTATTTTGTATGAGACGTGTATTGTGTGTATGATCCACCGTTGTTTTATATGGACTGTCGGATATATGCTGTAATACAATTTTTTGCCACATAATAGCACGCACAGGTAATACATTGATTGATTTATATACGATACTAATGTCTCGCCTTTGGTTAAAAACAGTTTTGCTTACTATCACCAATCATTTGTACATGTTTTATGTTAGTTTTACATGATTGCCCCCAAGAAGTTATCCCATATCTCACGGTTGATTCTGCAAGAGAAAAATAAATCAATTTCATGGTTTTTATAGGCACATAATATTTTATTTTATGAAGTCTACCTACAATAGATCGAAGGCGCTTACAAAGTTTGGAAATGTGTACATCTCACTTCATGTTATAATCTACTGTTACTCCTAGATACAGATAGTTGTTAACTAGTTCGATAGTTGTACATGAACATGGCTGTGTGATGTTATCGTGAATGCAATCAAAAGAGTAAGATACGATTACAGTTGCCTCGTTGTACTTGACATGTGGTGATCTTATATGCATCAGTTTTGTTTTTTTGGAATTGATAATTAGACCGTAATCATGCGACCACTTTAATAAAGAAATAAAATCGTGCTGCAACAATTTCATTGCAATAGATAAATTTTCATGGGATATAACAAGTGCAGTGTCATCAGCGTAAACAAAATATTTTACAAAAGAAAATATTTTTGTCATAAGAGATACAAAGAGAATATAAAGTGTTGGTCCCAAAATTGACCCTTGTGGAACTCATTAATCAAATATTTTTTAGTAGATTCATTAATCATATATTTTTTAGGGTATTATGCCCGGCGAATTTAGGATTATTTACATACCCCAGGCTCACTATGATTCACCGATTCTTATTTTTCTGAAGCTAAATGACCTGCAAAATTAAAAAGAGAAGTACGTTGAATATGAAGATGTAGGATTAAGATATAATAAAAGACAGTGCGTTATTTTTATTGTCGTTTTTATTCAGTTACGCGAACATTATACATTAATAATTAAAAATAATAAAATACTACGATACGATTATTTGTAAGGTGTTTGCTTGTTTGTTACATGCTGAGTGCTGAGTTCATTTGCAAATGTCTGTAATGTGTACAATGGCCATTAATTCGAATCCACTCGTTCAACTCCACATGTGCTGTGATATTTTCTTTGGTTCAAGTCTGGGAATCTCGTGTGTTAAGCAGGTCAATTTACCAAATGTGTTTTATGAAGATGTCCTCTTCAACTTAATAAATACGTGATAGATGAGATGTGTGCTGCAGAGTATGTTCAAATTTTTTGAATGAAAATGTGCTTGGTAGTTGACGTGCTTAACAAACGAAATAAATAAATAATGGTGATTGTGTTTAAATTTTTGATTGTCAGTTGTATTGACGTCGATTTGGTGTTAATTGAATTGTGGAACATGTGTGAAGTTGTGAGGTTTTGTGCTGCATCCCAAGAAGAAACAAACCCGTCGAAATCAATAAAAGCAAACCGCTGATAGCTTTGTTGTAACCTCTCAAATATGACTGAAGAGGTTACAACGAAGCCTCAGTCAGATCATGTCTCTTATTGTTTTGTTGAGGGGGTTCTCGGGGCCTGGTGGTGTCTAAGACCCTAGCCCCAGTGGGGGCCCAAGGGCAGGGCGGCGTGAGGTGCCAGCGCCGGGTAACCGAGGCCGTAGGGTCTGGCGAGCCCCAAGCCGTGAGCGAGGGGGTACCCATGGGCGGCCAGACCTACTCCGGGATACACGGCCTTGGCTACTGGCAAGATGGACTTGGCCACGACCTTGACTGCGGGCTCCCTGTGCACCACGGCCTGGAAGCCGTGGATGGGGTCGGCGGTGTAGTCCACTGTCCTCCTGTTGCCGTCGGGTTCGATGAGGGAGTAGGATCCCTGCACCACGTCTCCGCTGCGCGTCTCGTGCTGGCCCTTGGAGTCTCCGGTCAGACCATCCTAAAAAACGAAGCACTTTGAAGTTTATTTGATTGCTTCTACAAAATTGTATACAGCTTGTGTGCTTTTAATTTCCGAATGTGTTACGATTAAAGTCCTACTTTTAATAGTTAATAAATTAGGATCAAATTTTGATAAAATCTACCTAACAGAATATTGGTTAGGTTTAAACTATAAATTGATTTTGGTTAAAAAAAATTACCCAGTCTAAAAGAACCAGATGTTGGGTTAATGTTCTGACAAACATTGATTATTATTGGTAGGGTTTGGATCTCTTCAATATATCCATCTGTTTTGCTCTTTCTGTTATTTTCACTTATTTATCAATGTTTCTTACGACAGCTCTAAGGTAATTTAAATAAAATCCATGTAACTAAGCAATTAATATCCTAACGCAATATTTTATTTATAATGATTGTCGTATTATTTAATTAGAAAGTGATAATTTCCTTTACCTGTACATTGTAAGAGAAGCTGTACTGGGGATTGGGGTCATAGGGCTCCGGCTGGATGACCTTGGCGATGGCAGGTGCGGCCACGGCCACCTTGGGCAGCAGTCCCCCGTAGCCCGCGTAGGCGCCGTAGCCCGGCAAACCCCCATAGCCCCCGTAGCCATGGGCCACTACGGCTGGGGCGCCTATTAGACCGGCGCGCGCTCCGGCGATCAGAGCCATCATTATGAATACCTGAAAAGTGTGTTGTGTTTAGTAAATATCACACATTCATAGAATATGTTACATCAGCCGTACCCAACATCACGTTTGAAGCTTTTTTTATGAAATAATTCAACTAAGAAATTATCACGTCTTTTAGTAGGCTCCTAAATTATTTCATGTCTCCAAATGTAAAGTATCGCCTCTCCCCAATATCGTCTTAGACTTCAAGTGATATCTCAAGTTTTTGGATATCAGTCAGTGATCAGATTTTCTTTATTCGAACGAAAAAGTTACCTGCGTCTCTTTCTTCTCTTTGTCAAACAATGATTTGTTTTTTTTAGTTTGGTAATGCGGAATTGATGTTTTTACCGCAATATATTTTACAGCGTTACTCGTAGGGGTTTTTAATATTTTCTTTAACCTACCCCAATATTTTTAAAATTATCTAATAATAATTGGATAATTTGTGTAGTGATGTTTTTGTGAAAAATAATCTCAAGTGTATTTGTTTTCAAGTTATTAGTTAAGAAACAGTACAAATGTTGATCAAAAATATTCAGAAGACGTTGGTTGCTTTATTTGTTGAAGACTCTAAAATATTATTAATAGTTTATTTTATTTTAAGATAGTTCACTTACTTTGGTAGCCATGTTTAGTGTTGCTTGTTGTATTGCCGTTTACCCCGTGTGTGTACAACTGTGATAAGTCTGTCTCTTGGCTTGCTCTTTATACCCCGGCCTTTTGGGCCCGAGTTAGCCCGGGGCCACCCATATCAACTGCAGTACCTGTACCTGTAATCTACTGTAGTACCTAGTACCTGTAGTATAGTAGTATATTGTACTCGCTGCTAAGGGCAGTCCCCACCCCTTAGTTCATAATATGTTAATTGATTTGCAACTGTTGTCGATGAAGTTTGTGAAATCACTTGCCCCAGCGCCGGGGTCTTTGTTTTTTATGACTAATATTTTGATTTACAATATCCGTTATGTTATTGATAAAAGTATGCTTCACACCCTTGTAAAAATATGTTTAGTTTGTAAAAATAACGCTTGGTCGTAAGAAGGATGTCCTATTTTTGTAACACCAGCCCCGCCTCCCCCTTCTACCTACTTAATTAACTTCTCTACCTACTTCATTTTAATATTTTTATTTTCATGTGCAAGGACAGAGATCTATAGCATTCCATCCTCTCTGCCTACCCCTGCGGGAAAAAGTATAGGTGGTCAGCGCGTTAATTATACCTAAAAATGAATTTGTATGGTTATAATAATCAGAGCGGTAGAGACTTTCAGTGTCACCCTAGTGAAAGACTACCACTCAGAATTGAAACGTTGTTTAATTTGACTTTAGCCATATTTGATGACCAGATCTGAATAGCCATGTTTCTCTAGTTTACGCTGCTCCAAGTTAGACTAGTCCCATCTTGTTCCTTTCCACTGTGGCGGCTATGTCATCACCTTCTGCCTCACAACATTACCTACCCCATTGGGGATGCCATAGTCCCAATGGCTGCAGGTAATTGGGAGCTGTTGGCACTCTTGTGGGGTATTTACATTTAAAAAAACGTGGAAATTCGACTACCAGTCGACTTTTTTTCATTTCTCTTTCTGTCGATTTTTTTTAAGAGGCCTGTATTCGAATTTCTACCGATTTTTTGCAAACCTCCCTTAAACATTTGAATTTTTTAAACTCTTAAAAAAATATATGTTATTATTGAAGATAATATCTAGACATAAGTCGCGCCCAAACGCAAATTATATAAAATTCCCTCGGTAGAAAAAAATCGCAAAGCATGCTCCAAAAATTATTATAAACACGTTTGTTTCATTTTCGTTGTTAGTTTTTGGGGTGTTATTTGTTTGTTGTTTGTTTCAGTTATTTTGCAAGTTATATATATGTACGAAAAATTCACAGAGTTTCTTGAAATGCTGTTTAAGACAATTATCGCGAGATTTTTGCTCTATTTTAAACGAGTCATGTTTTATTAAAGATTTTCATGATTTTTGCATCGATTTTATCGTTGTAAATGTTAGCGCGCTCTTCTAACGTTCGTAATTTCATATCTCTCCGTCTTCTTCTTTTTGGGGCCGGGAACGGAGCCTTAAATTACGAATTTTGAACCTTTGTACGGGTTGTTAAGGGACGTACTTGACTTACTTTAACCGGTGATTTCTGGCATTATTTGGAGTACAAATGTAAATGAGATTTTGGTCTCCGGTGACTTTTCAATGACCTTTTTTTTCAAGTGAAACTTCTTAAGCCTTGTGATTTTAAATTTGGATGAACCGGAAATGCGTCACTAAAATGTATTATTTGACGGTCCTCGGTTCTAATATAATGCGGTAAATTCACGACTAAGCGCAAGCCT
Source organism: Limnephilus lunatus (assembly GCA_917563855.2). Lineage (NCBI taxonomy): Eukaryota > Metazoa > Arthropoda > Insecta > Trichoptera > Limnephilidae > Limnephilus > Limnephilus lunatus. The sequence continues at coordinate 98,797,623 of OU830596.1, forward strand.
CCGATAGCGCAGCCTTCTATTTTCACTTCTACCGCGTGTGAATTGCACTCTGATTTTTTTTTTTTTTTTCAAAATCAAACCAAAAAAAATTTTTTTATTAGTAATTTAAAATTTTTACTCAAAATAATGTCGGGAATCACTAGTTAAAGTAAGTCTAGTACGTTCCTTAACACCTGTATAATGAAGAAATACTTTTCTGTAACAACCTCAATAATGTTGTTGTCCGTGATTTTATTGCAGTCAGTTCGACAAAAGTTAATGTTGTCAACCGGAGAACGTTTTCTGAATATGTAGTTTTACAAAGTACATAATAATTTGAATGACTGTGATAATAATAAAGCGATATTTATGTGCGGTGCACCGGGAACAGTGCGCAGTGCCTTAGCGGTCGCCCCGCCTTGCCCCGCGGCGATTTGGCTTTGTAATATATAATAATGACACGCACTCGGTGCAGGCTGCACAAGTGCACAAATGCAAAAGTATACCTACCTTCGGGTAGTAGCAGTTTCGAGTGGTTAGGTGCCAAATCTCAGAGGCCAGCGCGGGTTGTGAAGTTAAATTTTTACGATCAATAATTTATAATATTTGTAATACATTGATTTGAATTCGCTATCGTTGGCAAGTAAAAAAAAGTAACGTTAAACACTTTTAAAGAAGTGGCTGTGTTCGGCGTAAATTATTGTAAGTAAGGCCGAGGAACTAGCGTCATTGATCCCCTCAGCACCGGTGCATAGTCGGGAAACACGCCAAACACGCGCCCAACATTTGTATACGTTTGACATCAGCTCGGCTGTGGAACGATTTACCGGCCTCTGTGTTTCCTCCCTCCTACAACATGGGTCTCTTCAAGACCCATGTTCACTCCTTCCTTTCCTCAAAAAGACCCTCCACAAAGCATCCTCAAAGATGACATAGGCCCTGAGGGAAATTATTTTCCTCAGGGCCTCCTGTGTGGAGTTAATGTAAAAAAAAGTAATAAATTGTATCTTCAAAAATATTTCTCCGAAATCTACGTGACTGCTAAAGGTACAATAAGCTCTATTTCTTCGTACCCGATGACAGCCAACCTTCGATAAGAGAGAGCACTAGATGAAAGCGATTAGTGGCAAAAAACTTTTTTTTCAATAGCTCCACAGAGGAGGCAGTGAGGAAAATATTTTCACTCAGGTCCTTTGTCATCTTTGGGGATGCTGTGTGGAGGGTCTTTTAAAGGAAAGGAAGGAGAGGAAGTTCTGGGAAGGATAAGGTGTGAAGGGTGGGTATGAATCTGGAGGTCAGCGGGTCGAGGATTGACGAACGTATGAATCCATCCCTCCCACAGCGTTGCATGGCGATGTTCCAAAAGACAAGACTCGGAAAGACCTCACCCCTTAAACCCGGACACCCCTGCTAAGTCACTGAACGTAGCAAACTACTTGGAGTGACCTATGGCGTAGGTGTTGGTTATCCAACAAATGGTTCCCGGGGCGGTGGTACCCATACCCGCCTCCCAAATTGAGTTACTGATTTCAAGAACAATATTTTATATACGTAGTGCGCGCATTGATGATATTTACATTTGGGAAAAAATGTTAACTGCTAGAACCTCTATAATTTACAATACATTTCTGTTAACAGGAACGGTTGCGCGACCTTTTTCATACAAAACTTCAATTTGGATTTGTGGCCAAAATACCCAAAATATCGCATCAATACAGTTTTTGGAAGCAGATGAAAGACTCTTTAAGATTTTAGTATTGCAAGTCGACATATGCAATTAAAAATTTAATTTTTTTAATGCAAACATAGGCTCTCAGCCTGCCATCCGAAAGTCTCGCAAACATATCTAATTAGGGAATGGTTTTATAAAAGTTCTTATCTTCAGTTATTAATATTAATTTTCGTTTTTGAGTAATTGCATTTCTACTATGTTGAAAGCTGATGCAATAATATAGAAGGATGTATTGCGTTGCAGTGCTCACCTCATATGGTTCAGGGCGTGTGCTTTTATTTTATCTGGACTAAATGCTAATTTTATTACACCTGTCCGTTCTACTGTCATATTGCTTAGTTGTTGTTAAAAATCCTTGAAATTGTATAAAAAACTTGTCGCTAAAACAGTACCTTTGCAGGTTTAAATGTACAATTCAATTCAAAGTAAATTCAGTAGTAATTCGTGAAGTAACAGTAGATAGTAATTCGTAAACGTTACTGCCAACAATAATTATTATAAAAATTTCTATTGAGATATTGGCCGTAACTCTGGCTCAGTGGACTCTATAACTAGGATTTACTTTTCAAAATTGGAACTGATTGTGGGCACAATTATTCCGACAAGCGATAAAGTATGTACCAACACTTTTATTTAATTTAATTAATTATTACTGTTATACTTTAAATGTGTACATTTTTGGCATGTGTCGTAATTTTTGAATTTTTCTAACGGTGTACATTCAAAAAGTAAATTTCTGATCGTCTCTAAGGGTATCCTGTGGCAATTTACTTTCTTTAAATAAAATACCTTCAGCTGCACAAACCTGCAATTATATCTAATAGTAACGATTTAAATTATTTGTCATTTGACTATTTAAAAATTTTCAATAAATTTTATATATTATGTAAGATGATTTTTGGTTTTAGACAATAATTTTTTTCTTCTAGAACTTGATAGTTTTTTTTTATATTAACCTCTCGGGCTTCGAGCCTATTTTGTCGGAAGGTCAAACTATTTCGATTTGCAATAAAATCTAGATAATTGTAATATTATTTAAAACTAAAAACTCTTTTTGGAAGATGATGAAATACTCTTTCGAATTTTATAATTCGAAATAGACATATATATATATATTTTTTTTAATATTTTAAAAATTTTAGTGCATACATAAAAAAGTTTTAATAATGGCTCACATTCCGTTTTTTTATTAACTACTAAAATAACTGATAACGAAAATAATAAAAACGCATATATATTTAAAACTAGCTTTTACCCGCGGCTTCGCTCGCATGGTATTAGTGAGAAATTACTGGCATAATTATTGGCATAATTGTTATTATTCTTGCTTTCTAATAAAAAATAATTATTGTTTAAATAGAAAATTTCAAAATTTGAGAATGACATTTCGCAAATAAAAATTCTATTTTAGAAAATATTTAAATTATATAAATTTATTTTAAGTACCTACTCCCCTAATTTATTCTGATGATTTCGCCTCAAGTAGGAATTAGTATTTTATTCATATTTGAATCCAGAGTAACCTAAAGAAATAACAAAATTACAGCCCACGTCAAATAATTACATAGCATACATACATACATACATCTTCTTCCCCTTGTCCTATTCGGGTCGGGGACCCATTGCATCGACAAGGCTCCTCCATAAGTCCCTGTCTTGTGCTGATTGTTCGGCTTCTGTCCATGGTAGACCCATCCTCTCCTCACACAGTTTCAGGAGTTGCCTCGCCCAACTGTGTCTAGGGCGGCCCACTGGACGTCTTCCTTCTGGAAGATATATTCAGTTATTATTACTCAGTATTTTCCTCGGAATTCGGTCATCAGACATTCTTAGTACATGCCCAAGCCACCTCAATTGTGATTTTTCTATGAAGAGTAGCAGTGGTTCAATGTTTAGATCATCTCGGATCGTCGAGTTTCTTATATGATCCCATTTCGTAACTCCTGCCACTCCTCTCAAGTATCTCATTTCGGCAGCTTGGACTCTGGAGCGTGTTCTTTCATTTAGCATCCATGTCTGGTGGCCGTAAGTGAGCGTTGGGCGGTATACCGTTTTAAACACTGCCATCTTTGTCTTGGTGCTAAGCTCGGCTTTTCTTATTACTGAGCTGTAGAGAGGACGCAATACACTGCTTGCCGCACATATTCTTCTATCAATTTCTCCGTCTTGCCGACCATCGCTGGAAAACTCGACCCCAAGGTATTTGAACCTGTTCACCTGTTTCAACTGAGTCCCATTAGCGAGTCCAAAAGCGAGTTTAAAAAAAAAAAAAAAAAATTACATAGCAATGCTATGCTTTTCGTCCGGACAATAAACATTTTTAGAGATAGGTAGATATTAACTATGACGCCAACAAAGCACTATTTTTAGGGTGAATTGCCTAATAAAAAAATAAAAAAACATTTTTTCCAATGTAAGAATTTGTTTGACGCGTATGTTTGAGAAAACGTATGGAAAATAATTGCATAACGCTACAGCTTATTCATAACGCCAGAGCTTACCAATATATATAGCCTATGTTACTCGCAAATAATGTAGCTTTCGATTAGTGAAAGAATTTTTAAATTCTATTCTGTGTTTATTGCGTGAAAGAATAACACTCATCCATACAAACTTTCGCCTTTATAATATCTATCTATAATATATGCAAATGTATTAAAAATGTTATCGTCAACTCACTTTTTTGTCCTTTCATGTACCTTAACATAATTAACAAAAAATTCCCAAAGTTTAATGATTTTTTTAAGTAAAAACTTCTTTAGCACCGTTGTGATTTGAAACTCGATGATACTAAAAAGCGATACTAAAAATAAACAAACACATACATCTATAGGATTTAGCCTGCGAGAGAATGAGATAGAATAATCGGCCTCCTCTTTGTGCGGTGCTTGGTAGCCTTCCCACTCTTCTCTACTTTAGTTTTCTGAAGGTTTCACTTCTACTGCGTGTGAACTGCTAACTTGTAATATTTTTTTAAATAGTAAAATATGTTAAATGAAGGGAAGTCTATAGTAAATGGTTCATGTATTCGGTTTTATATCAGTCCCTAGTTAATAGTGTAAGTATGTATTTATTTATTTACGTATAATGTTTTCAAGCATTTAACAAATTTATTTCCTGATATTTTGTCTTTTTCTTTTGGCGTTTCTCGCTTGAATGCTTGTTTTAACTTGCTTAGCATTAGTACCTAACTTACTTTTCTTTAAAATTTACTCGTTTTTTAAAGCAAATAAATCACATATCCAATTGTGAAATGAATGCATAAAATAAACATTATTTTAACTAGTCGTGTGTGACGTGAGTTTGAGATTTTTCTAACTGCGAACCCCGCGGCATTTGTTGCGTTTGTTCCACCACGTTGGACGCCAATGTGTGTAGATCGATACCACCTCCTTGTGACGTAACACATCTTTATTGTGTAGGTATTTATTCATTGTGTGTACCTCGTTCTAGACTCAAAAGCCTGTATGTATGAACAACGGCCAAGTCAATAAACGCTTTTATAATTACCGTGACGATTGACGGTTACGGCACCTTGACGACAAAAGAGGAAAATAAACATAACGTTCCTTATCGCTTCAATGTTGCAACTCTTTCAAAAGATGAGATACACAGTGTACGTAGGTTCTGTTTCCTTCAAAGAAAAAAGTGATAATTTTCTTGCGTCTCGCTCACATACCTACGTTTCCGTAGACCACTACAAACTACTAGCGGTGATGATAATTTTTAAAGTATGTAATATAGTTATAAGGATAATATTGAAGTGTGAGTGACTTCCAAAATTTCTAAAACGTCAAATGTCAGTGCTATGTTTTTGCTTTTGTTCTTAAACATAAAATGCTGCAGTTCTTTCTCATAAGCTAAATAACAACAGTCGAAAATGAGACAAAAGCTGAACGTATGTCTCCACCCCCCCAAAGAAAACATACAATAATTATCATACATCTCCTTCAAGCGTATATATAATACTTGTTTCTGTATCTATTTGTAAATAGTAAAATTAGATAGAATCTAAGAATTCTTAATAAATTGTACAGCGCCCTTGAGGTGATTTTTCACAAAAACGGCGCTCTATAAATTATCCAATTATTATTGTTAGTATGAATAAAATGAAACGCAAGGAAAAAGTAGTACTTTGGAGGAGACAGTCAAACGTGTTTTGTGGGTCTCATATATTGTCTCACCATTATTTAATGTGTAAGAAAGAGTTGCAGGATAGCGATAAGGAACGTACGTTTATTGCATTTTTGCCGTCACGGTAATTATAAAAGCGCTCAACGAAGGGGATGGATGACCCAATTTGAGAAATTTTCTGCAATCTTGATTTGTTACAGGTGGTTAATACCTTTAGACATGTGCTTTAATAAGTCCCAGCTTTTCTCCCTTGCGCTTCCCTCAACCCCCTTTCGAATATATTTCAATTTGGGAGGCGGTTGTGGGTACTGCCGCCTCGGGAATCATTTATTGGATTACGAAACCTCTGCCATAGGTCAGCCAAAGTGGTTCGCTACATTTTGAAGTGCCCGGGCTCATGGGGAGAGGTTTGTTTGGGCCGGATCGGGAGTGACTGGTTGAGGGAGACCCTTTGACCTCTCCAGCCGGATTCTTTCGATTCATCGCCTTGCACCGCAGTGAGAGGGATGGATCCACAAGATAATGTAGTGTAGAGCTAATGTAAAAGAAAAACAGGAATTGATTCATACATTGGTCACTCCTGGATACCGCGACCCCTACTCTCCCCTTATTTATTTTTCTTTCCTACAACTTCTTCTCCTTCCTTTCCCTAAAAAGACCCCCACACCGCATCCCCAAAGATGACATAGGTCCCGAGAGAAACTGTTTTCCTTAATGCCTCCTATGTAGACCTAATGAAAAAAGCCTCGTGGACCTATACATTTTTTTAAAAAAGCCTCCCGGACTACGCTAATTTCTCCTCGATCACTTTATGAACTCGGACAATGTTGTTTTATTAATTTTGAAATGACGATTTATGAATTATTTTTATAATAATAAATAATAAATCTTATGTATAAGGAATCAGCGTTTGTTGGTGTACCTATTTTAAGCCACAATATTTTCACTGGAGTTTCTTATTACTTTATTATTAGGATCCGGAATAGATTCGTCAGAATAGTTAGGATCCGGAACGGATTCGTCATCGCCATTCCAGGGGAGCTCGATTGAATAAATTTTCGCAAATTCAATATGCAAGTAGGTAGCTCGCAATTATTTTTCCCGATTTCAATAACTAAAGTACCTTCTACTTATTTATTGAGTTGAATATCATTGAATAACCACCATCTATCGATTAAATGTACCAGTATACAATTTATGATTTCCCCGCTTTAATCAAGCCGTAATTCATAATATTAAGACTTTCACAATTCAGCTTTTGCGCGAACCCTATTGGAAAACTATCAAACTCAACTTTAAGTTTGCCAGTTTCCATGTAGGCGTCGCTAATGTCACTTCTCATAATAACCATATTATTATTTTAATAATTATTGTTCAAATAAACTATATCAAAATAAATATCATGTTCACGCACCTTAATCATTGTTTTAGTGTTTTCTAGTCGATGTCGTTGCGAAACTACAAAAATACGTTTGTACATAATCGATAAAATTCTGCATCACCTGTACGAATTTAAAATGGAAAAAGTTTAAACTTTTTTTGTTTGTTTCTTATATTTTTACTTTAATTTTTGTTAATATGCCAACAACCGATATATTTTGCTCTTTGCTATAACGTTTTCTTTTAGTTTTTTCGAGAAAATGTTTCTTTTTTTAACCTCAAAAATACCCAGATTCGTCGATTTTAGTGTTTTAAAGTGACGAACTAATTAACACTGTGTTCAACTAATTAATTGATCATCACGTCTTTTCGATGTAGGATTAGTTAAATAGGGTGAACTGCCACGGTAATGCGCGTTTTCATCCCGCGACAAAATATCCCCGATAAAATATCCTCCGACAAAATATCCTACGGACGAAACACCCTCCGACAAAGTATCTATTTTGTTAGGTTAGGTTAGGTTTTAGTAGATATTTTGTTGGGGGATATTTTGTCCGTAGTATATTTTGTCGGACGATATTTTGTCGGGGATATTTTGTCGCGGGATGAAATTCGCGGAACCGGATTGCCACACACTCAACTGCTTAACGATGCTGCATCTATGGTTGACGTTTTTAATGCCACTAAACTTACAGACAGTTTGGGACTATGTTTTGACCCATGTCATAAAATATTTTTAAAACTGTCTCGAGGACGTTTACGTACTTCCATTTTATTGGATTTTTCTCTCAATCTTTCCTAGTTGTACCTTTGTTAGACAATAATATCATTTCGTGCATGCTTGATGTAGTTAATCATCTTTTAGTATTTTATGTGGCATTAATTTATCTAATCATGTTACAAAAAAAAAAAAAAATTTTCGCTTTGTGTTTTAAATTTTTTTTTTTTTTTCTGCAATTTTGTTAAACTACAACTCTATTTTAAGTTATATAAATATCCATTATAATTTTCCTTTGACAGAAGGTTTTTCACTGACTTGGTATTTTTATATAAAGTTTAAAATCTAGTCTCCTTCAACGGAAGCAATCTTGGAACAGGCCCTCCATTGATATGCTTGGTGTAACCAGATATAGTGCCTCCATCGAAGCTAGACTTGTTAGCCTCTGAAATGTTAGAAATGTTTAAAAAGCCTCAAAAACTGGACATACTACACAGGGCCCGCAGATACTTTAATATTACACAACTGCTAACCCTGTACAAGTCTACTTGACTTACTAACCAGTAATTCCTAAAATTATATTGGACTTCGGTGACTTTTTCGATGACATATTATTAACATTTTTTTCTTTAAAGTAAAAAAAAATCTTCCGCATATCGTCACACTCAGCCGAATAACCGCCTAGTATCTTACCAATCCCCAATTGTACAACGCCTACTATTTTTTTTTAATATTTTTGTAGAAGAAAAAAAACATCGATTGAAATCTAAAATTTCAACGAAGACTGAAATTTAATTTGCATTTTTTACTCCAAATAATGTAGGAATCACTGGTAAGTAAGTCAAGTACGTCCCTTAACACTCTGTATAATTCGCGCACTCTCCTATTCGATCCCTAGCAGCATATATTTTTTCACGCGTCCTGTTAAATATGGAATAATTTGTTAAACCTAATTATTTTTTGTTTATAATTTCTTTTCTTGCCTTATATGACACGAAAAAATTGCCATCCATTCACTTGATGTGTTGTGGTATTATAATTAACCTTAATTGAGTCACAAAGCAATGAACAGGTATTTAAAATTCCTTGAAGAAATGCCAACTGTCAACTTTTTTTTCAAGAATCTCGACAATGTGTCGAGAAAAATTCTATAGGACTGCATTGTGACGGTGGTGAAGATGGGAATGTGGGTGAAACGCTGTTGATTAGACGATTTATTAAAGAATGTTTAGGAAATTAATTTAACAGTTTTTTCCTTCTCCCATTCTCTTTTTATTGGTTTTCCGGACATGTTTCAATCTGTGATGGTCATCATGTATGAACTACCTATTATTGGTAGTGTTGTTTTCGTAATTTTTTTAGGATTAACTTATTGGCGCTTTAAAATCACATTTTAATTAATTAGAATCATATTTAATAACAATATTTTAAACTTCTGCAAGTATTATAGTTTTTTATTTATTTTTTATTATGTGAATACCTAACAAGAGTCCCAGCTGTTCCCGTCCGAAACCAATGAGACTTTGACATCTCCAATTAGGGTATATTGTGAGGCTAATGGTAGTGAGAAGAGGAAGGAGATGGGGAAGATGGAGGTGGGGAAGTACCTGGCTATTCAGATCTGGTTACCATACACGGCTAAAGCCATTTCAAGCACCGTTTCAATTCTAAATGGTGGTCTTACACTATTGCGATACTGAGAGTATTTTCCACTCTAAAATGTGCCGCAAGTATACTATATTAATTTTTTTTTATTAATTAATTGTAAAATAACACAAATTAATCAAAAAATATATTTCGCACTCCCGGATTCGGCTCGCGCTACCTCGCGGCGGATGCGTCTGCCCACCAGTCTCAGGCCGGATCGGGAGAAAATAGTTGAGGGAGTCCCTTTGACTTCTCCAACTGTGCTCTTTCGGAACATCGCCTTGCACCGCAGTGGGAGGGATGGATTCTTGCGTCCTTCACTCCTGACGTACTGACCCTAGATTCCTAACCACCCCTAATACCCTTTTCCTTCCCAGAACTTCCTCTTCTTCTTTTCCTAAAAAGACCCTCCACATGAGGGGAATTATTTTCCTCAGAGCCTCATGTGTGGAGCGAATGTAAAAAAAATAAGAAGATAATATCAAGAACTCTCAATGTCAATACGGAAGACATAAAATCAGAAAATAAAAACGTAACGGTCGCAATTGGTACTCGGAACCCAGATTAGAGGTAATTGCGACTCCACCAACAAATTTTGCTACAGCCAAACTTGGATACGAGGCCAAAATACTTTACCAAATGCAAAGTTATGTTTTTAATTAAAAGGTTTAGCAAATATCTAGTACGGGTACAATCCCTTTTAGATGTAAGCAAACTTGATTATGCATTCAAAACATTAAATTTGATTGAGTTATTCTTCCTCCGAGATGGAACACTCTAGAGGTCCATTCCTTACTTCAAACCCCTCCAAGCCGTTGGGTTTTTTGTGCCCTTCGGGGGCTTGTCAAACAAAAGCTATCGTAGACTGCACTATCATCCGCGTAGCAATGAATTGGTTCACACGAAAAAAGATCGTTGATGTGTAACAAAAACAAAATTGGAAACAGAACCGATCCCTGTGGGACGCCAGCATTTATCAGAAAGAGATGAAACCATCAGAAACCGTCTGAATCCACCTCTCCCTCAAAAAAATGGGCAATCCACGTAGACGAGGAAGCGGGAAGTCCGTAATAAGGCAGTTTATTGACAAGTCCTCGTTGCCAAACCCGGTCAAAGGCCTTGGAAATGTCATGTGCACCGTTTGGGTCTCATCGAAACCTTCCAGGCACCGACCCCAAACATGCGTCACGTACGCGAGAAGATCACCGCACGTGCGGTTTCCCCGGAATCTGTATTGCCGATCGTTGATCATTTTGTTCGTCTCGAGGTATGTGAGCAGTTTGTCGTTGACTAACTGCGGGGCGGTAGTTGGCCGGGTTGGAGCGCTCACCTTTCTTGGGAATAGGGTTAATGACAACCACTTTTTTCCAACAAAGAGGGTACAGAGCAACACTTCAGGGATATTTTGGAGAGCTCAATGCTATTGTTGCAGCACACCTCTGCCAGGACAGATTATTTTTTTAATATTTTGGAGATATTTTATAAAAATGTAATACATATTTCAACTGACGAACTTGTATTTAGCGAGATGTCAACTCTGAAATGAAACCGCTGCGATACATTTTGCTGATATTTATACTGAGTTGAGATTTAGAGTTTAGAACATATGTCCAATAAGGCGTATTTTATTATATTACATAATACACATATGATACTTACATTCTTGACCGGAAAAACTACGTTGATTAAAGAAAACTTGCGGCCTTCAGAACTGGAGCAAGTGAACGCGGTAAAAATACTGGTTCTTCGAGATAACTCCATATGCACACATTGGGTTGGGTTTTAAATGCCTTTTCGAGCCATTTAATGCAACCTGCAGTAAGTTATTGCACTCTCACAAGTGCAATAATAACGAGTAATATAATTTTTATTGGCCTGATTAGGCCATTTTTTTGTGAGCGAGTGATACCAATATGAATGATGTAGGTGTTGATATACGGTTCACTAGGTGAACCCCTATTGTTCAGATAAAACTGATTTTGGACTCTTATCGGAAAATATGTTGGGAGAAATGACGAAAATAGTAGTAGATGGAAGCATTCGTTTAGTATAACACAGAGCATTAAACAACACAAAGACTTTATTTTAAAATTGTAAAAAGAAAAATATAAATATTCAGTCATAACTGAAAATCGTACTAGACTTAAATAATAACTGCGTGCCCTAAACTAAACCCTTTTTTTGCGTGCCCCAAATGATAAAAATCCTAAAATTATATAAACTCTTTTAGTATTTTAAATAATCTAGAAATATGTTAAATACGGTTAAAAAAACGGTTTTCACTATGTCTATTTTTTTAGTGTGAATATCGCATAAGAGTCCCAACTGCTCCCAACCGCCTGAGCCATTGAGACGATGGCATCCCCTATTGAGGTATGTTGTGAAGCTGCAGGTAACGGTAAGGGAAATTAAATGGGGAAGAAGAAGGTGAGAAAGCACCTGGTAATTCAAAGCTTGTCACCAAATGGCTTCTCGGATGGCTTACTTGACTTTTGGCTTACTTTTACTTTGAACACGGCTGAAGCCATTTCAAGAAACGTTTCAACTCTGGATGATTGCCTTACACCACAGCGAATTGAGAGTTCCACTCTGGAACGTGCTGCAAATATATCTTATGTTATGATAAATCATTAAATTGTGAAATAAGGCTTTCGGGAGCAGTTAGGACTCTTGTGCCGTGCGGTGTCATATAAAAAAAAACAGCACCACTCATTACGGGTTTTTATTTGTACCGCAAATACCAATCTTGTACATAATACTTCACCTGATTTTTATTAAAATAAGTTAGCTCTCCTTCGTATTTTTCTAATTTCGGTCTCTAAATTTCCTTCGATTCCTTTTTGGAAATACATGAGAAGTAGGAACCTGTCTTAATCGCCAGTCCTTCTTTAAGAGACCATGTAACGATCTATTTAATTTGTTGGGCAGCCACTATGGCGAAATTCCTTATTGATTTTTTATGTTGAAACTTCACCCAAGATCGGGAAAAGGAGAAGGTTGGTTGAATTATACCTGGCTATTCAGATCTGATTCCTTAATGTAGGTAAAGGAATTTCCAGCAACGATTCTGCTTGTCATCACTAAATTCATTTAAAATACCTGTTTTTCATTGGAAAAATAACAATGTTGTATTTTAATTTCCAACGTGACCCAAAAAAATGTCTATTTCCTTACATTTTCTTTTCACTACTTATTTAACCAGTTACTAGTTTTCTTTTCTTAAAACAATATCGGCCTTACTAAAAAACCCCGTTAAAATTTTATTCTATTGACAAACGGCCGCGGATGTAAAAACATGACTAATTAAAAAATTGTTCTTGGAAAGAAATACACACTGCAACACACTGTTTACACAGCCTGGGAGAGTAGTTTATCTCTGTTTTAGTAATAATGTCTGAACGAAATTTGGAATTTTCCAAAGTATTTTGAATGTTCTATATATTTCTTATTTTTGAAGGTGTCGTAAAAACAAATACCATTTTTAAAAACTAGATAAAATTACCTTTTAGATTTGTGTATTTGAAATACACTTTAGTTTAAAAAAACTGCCATATTTTAAGATTCAAACACGGTAAAATGAAAAAAAAATTCTTACCAAAACATTTTTCATGAAAGTGTACAGAAATTAAAAAAAAATCAAAATTTTAAAAACAGTCCTTTTATATAATGAATTTGGAATGAAACTTTCACCTCACTTTTTCCTCGTGCATACAATAAAAAAATAATAAAGTTTTTTTATTGCAAAAAAAATAACCTAAAAAATATCTCCGACATTTCAACACATTTCTCGCACCACTAAAGATGTTAATTTCTTTGATAAGTTTACCACCACATGTATTAGATATTAATATTTAAAAAACACCACTTTTATTAAATTCTCATAAAATAAATATCGTTAAATGTAAATTTGAATTTTTATGTATCATATAAAATACTTTTTGACATTTCATCTTTGAAAGTATAATTATTGTTATTATAACTTCACTAAAACTAATGAAAAACAACAAAAATCACTGTAAATATATCAATTATATGAATATAAGAGTGAATTAGTCATATTAATAAAAATTACGATAACTTTTGTAATATTACAAAACACATCGCCGTACCCAAAAAATCTTTCGCGGCTTTAATATGGTTTCATTGCGAACTGCGAATACGCTGGCGCTCCCATCTAGCGGCTATGAATGAAAACAAAATTTTATAGATTATGAAAAATTGCACTGTTGCCAAATTTAAAACTTATTTTAAAGTGATAAAGCTTATTAGTAATATTTCGTGTTTTAGTGTAAATTTGTTTTATTGATGTTGCTGCAAAAACGCAGGTTATCGGTCGTGCTGTGTTTTTTTTTTTTAGTAAGGCTGTATATGTATATTTATTTAATTCAATCACATATCTTTGTACGCCCAAGTATCGATGCAAGATGATGGGTCGTGAGAAACCGGCTGGAGAGGTCAAAGGATCTTCCTAAACGGCCTCTCCAGATCCAGCCCGCCACGCGTCTGGTGACGATGCCTGTTGGTTTTTGTCGCAACCGTCCGCGCCCCTCTTCAAAGGATCTTCCTAAACGGCCTCTCCAGATCTTGATATTGCTGCAAAAACACAGGTTATCGGTCGTGCTGTGTTTTTTTTTTTTAGTAAGGCTGTATATGTATATTTATTTATGAAGTAATATGAAGTAATTTATTTTGATAAGGACTAAAACCAAGATACAAATAAAGAACCTTTTCAAGCGGCGACATTTTATTTAATTTTTTAAAATAAAAGAACACTTATTGTGGCATAACTATAATAGTTAGACATATTCTGTTGCGACACTTTTTATAAATAATGATGCGTTCTAGAAAGTCGTAGTATATTATTTTATTCTATCATCAATAGTTTTCGCAGCGCACGCGATGTAAAGAATATTTTAGGTAATTTTTTTACACCTTGGGTTACATTATTGGAGTTTTAGTAAGGATCTCTATTTTTTTAAATATAATATAGCCTTTGTCACCCGGGAATAGTGTAGCTTCCCAACAGTGAAAGAATTTTTCAAATCGGTTCAGTAGTTTCGGAGCTTAATCAATGCAAACAAACAAACAAATCTTTCCTCTTTACATAGTGTAGTAGATAGTAGACATGTAGATTATTTCGTAGTTCTCCTCACTAGGGATCTTCTGCTGAGGGGGACTATGTTTTGGATAAATTTTCTGCGACTTCTATGGTATAACTTCATAGTTTGGTTAAGGTGTTTCAGAAACTTCTATGACGATATTTTTATTATACTATTAAGTTATTTTTCCGATAGTTCCTTTGGGTGGAGTCTGAACCAGCCTATCCAAATAATCGAATTTTTTATTGCCTAAAAATCTTATGTGGAGAATACATTCCCAAAGTTATAGTGTCAAATTCGACCTTTAAATTTAAATATAGTTAAGAGCGGTGCGCGTCAAGCAGGTAGACCGGAAAACGGAGCGGTCCGGTTACAAAAAAGTTTGCGAAAACTTTAAACGTGTTTTTCTCAAAACCACGTTTTCAAGTTGGCTGGAATCGTAGCTTATCGAATTTTCATCCGATTTTTTTTTACGTGAGCTCCACACAGGAGGCCCTGAGGAAAATAATTTCCCACAGTGCATATGTCATCTTTGGGGATGCTGTCTGGAGGTTTTTTTTGAGGAAAGGAAGGAGAGGAGAGTCCTGGGAAGGAAAATGGTTACAGGGATGGGTAGGAATCTGGGGTTCAGTGTGTCACGGTCGTCCGCCGCCAAGACCTAGAAAAACCTCACCCCATGAACCCGGGCACCCCTGCTAAATCACTAAACTTAGCGAACCACTTGGGGTGACCTATGGCAGAGGTGTTGGTTATCCAATAAAGGTTCCCGGGGCGGCGGTACCCATTCCCGCCTCCCAAATTGATTCACTTCATTCAAAGTTTAAATTAAAGAAATTTGAATTTATACGCCGATGAACCTCGACCTATGAAAAAATATTATTTTAGAACAAAGTTGTTGCAAAATTAAGACGGATTTTTTCTTTAATTTTCATTTTATGTCTGCCATTTTTGCATTTAACAATTTTTTTTGTAAACTGTGTTTCAAGCGCCTTCTACATTCATAATATAAAGTTTTTTTTTTTTTTAATTTTATGTTTCAAATGATTTCCAAGGACTCCAGGATTCCAGCCGATTTGGTCGGACCCTCCGCTTGCAACCGCTATATCTATATATACAGATATTCAAATCAAACTTTCAGTAGTGTTTATTTTTGTTCAAATGTACCTTTACAAGTAACAAAAGTTTCGTGAACGAAAATAATTTTTTCTTTGTAAAAACCCTTTGAAAAAACAACTCGACGGACCAGACTCACTCTTTAAGTCGAGATTTAATGTCGTGTGTCGACAGTTTTTTAATTTTCCTACTCCAATATTTTTAGATAACATTTTACTTAGACCTATGCCTTCATAATTATTCGTGACAGCTGTTTCGCTTGAGCTTCTATTAGCAAACAGTTCCTTACTAATTATAATATTTTATTTGCTATCACCTTGAAAACATTTGGCGATGGTATGATTATTATATTTTCTTTTTGATGAAGGACTAATGAATGACTGATTATTAATTACGCATTCCTCTGCCGTCCCAATCGTCGTTGCAATATTTCACTTTCTACGATTCGCTTAATTTGTCGGATAAGTACTCACCGCTCAGAAATCAGGTGCAGTGGCACATCCGTTGGTCAGGGGTCGAAAACCGATCATTTTATTTTATTTAGTAGGTGTCTTTTTCTTATTTTGTAAGCAATTTAATTTTTTATATCGTAGTTTATTTTGTTAAATGTTTTTGAAAAATGTTATGTAACTTGAACTAAAGTCACATTACTTTGAAAATAAAGCTAATCAAATGAAAAAAAAAAAATTCTATTTTTGATACCGACAATTCTTTGTGGAATTCCATTATAATATTATAATAAAACACGTACAAAACTTATTTTCTATTTTTTTTACCCGTTTTAGACTGTTATTGCCATCTTCAGACTGGTATGAACAATTCTTAATCTATAGTTTATATACATATCATATGGGGAGAGGGAGGGGGTAGGATTATATTCAAATTATAGGGTTTCTCCATATTTGTTGCCATGTCGTCTCGTCAAAACGGATTGTTTCAAAAAAATTAAACCTATCATCAAATTTTTTTAAGATCATTTTGTATAGTCTTGTCAAATAAGAGTAGAAAATATAAAAAAATGGAACTACTAAATTGGTAGACTGGAAACACCAATTTAACTATCAAATATTCTTATGAAGTGCAATAACACTGAATGTATAGAACACAGTAAACAACATTTTTAAAAAAAATCTTCATGACATAAATTTGATTAAAAGGTGTTTTATAAAGCGATTTGCTTTAATTTAATTTAACATAAATTTGAATTTAACAATAGAATCACTAATGGTGAAATACAATTTTTTTTAAACGATCCCTGAGATGCATACCGGCATGAAATATACCAAATCTTGAACATTCAGTAAATAAAACAAAAACTAATATTAAAAATCGAGGCGTATGTGTTTCTAACGTATTATTTAATGTCATTGAAGAAGAAGACATTAATAATAAATTCAAATGAAAATATGAAATAGAACAAGACACAGAAAATAACTTTAGGCTTAGTACTTTGAGCTTTAAGTTTTGAGCTTAAAGAAAGGTAACGTTCAAAACTGGAACTTGACTCCGGGATCTCTCGTCTTACCTGGACAAGCGTTTCATCCAACTCGGCCATTCACACCTCTTATTTGTAAGTCATTTTGGTCGATCTCATATTTCAAATTCAGAATTAACAATATTATTTTCGACTCTTTTTCCCCATATTTTTAAATAGTAACAATGTTCATAGAACTGGTTTGTAACCTAGATAGTGTCTCGGATAAACGTATCCGATTTTATTTGTATGCGACACCTCTATTTTTATTATTTTATTGTCCTGTTTATTTATTTTTGCAAAACAGGTGAAAACTTTTTTTTCATTGTTTTGGCTCATCACTCACATTTCATTTAATTTTTTTAATGTGAATACCTTACAAGAGTCTCAGCTGCTCCCGTCTGGAACTAGTGAGACTATGGCATCCCTAATTGGGGTATGCTGTGAGGCTGAAGGTAGTGGGGAGTAGAAGGAAATGGGGAAGACGAAGGTGTGGAAGTACCTGGCTATTGAGATCTGGTCATTAAACACGGCCAAAGCCATTTCAAGCAACGTTTCAATTCTGAATGAGGGTCTTACACCAGGGCGATACTGAGAGTATCTTGCACTCTGCAACCTGCCGCAAATATGCTATATATTATTTTGATTGAATTAATTGTGAAATAACAAGTTAAACAAATAAAATTTATTTGACCACGTCGGGATTCCATCCCGCGACCTTTGGATTGCGAGTCAACCATGCCGGCTGTCATTTAGACCGTTCTATCATTTCTCACCATTATAGTAAAGGAGATACAACGATTCTATGAGACATATGTGTGTACTTTCCAAAAACGGACAAATTAGCCTGAGTGGGTAAAATATGTAAATTATTTCCTTTATACCAATTCTACTGCGCACTTAGATAAATTTGAAGTAGGAATTCCAACTCGATGGTTTGCGACCACTCGGCTCACTTATTCGGTACGATTACTATGCGCGGATCGTCCTCAAGGAGGCCCCATTTCTTTCATCGCAGGGTCTTCTATATCGGTGCTGTAATCGGCCGTAATTTCACTATAAAAGCATAACTTCGCATTGTTACAATTCATACACTCTCCTGTGCTTTCACAGTCAACACTACTTCCCATACAACCCCAACATGTCTTTCAAGGTAAGCCAAATACAAATTTATTAATACTCATTCAAATAAATATAATTTATTTTTTCCAATTGATTCTGTACTAGATAAAAATATTGCTACTTAGCTATTTATAATTTGCTTAGTGTGTCATTTAATGTTGCCCCTTTAGAGATTTCTAAAGGACGTATCAACAACATAAGCAAGATTTACAAATAAATAAATCAAGCCGTATTATTTTAGCTGATCTTTATCTTTAATCAATTTAATACATAACATTTCTAGATTAGACAACTTATTTATTTTAATTCTTAAATGTTTCTGTCTCGACATAGAAAACATCTTGGTGAGACAGACTAAAATAGATCTCATATTGTACACCTGTGTGATCTTACATCAGAGTTCAAAAAATTGCTTTTTAATACGTGCATCATTTCACTAAGTTTTGTGTTCTATTTCTTTTGAAATTTCTCTATTGTGTTGACCAATGGTCTACCAAACGAAATAAATCTGTGAGATGTTTTATTATTTACAAAAATTCTTCATTTTCAATCTGTACTCCTGAGGAATGTTTTTTTTTTTACATTTCACCTAATAACACAGAATTATGAAACAGTAGTTTTTTCTAGTTTTTAAGTACTTAAAATTTGTAAGGTCTTCTATATTTTACTATCTTTTCAAAATTTTGTTATATTTGCAGGTAGTTTCCATTTTGGTAGCGCTGGCCGTCGCCGCCGAGTGCGGACTGATACCTCAGGTCCTAGGTCCCGCCCCTGTGGCATACCCGAATGACCCCTTCCCCCAGTACGCCTTCGCGTACAACGTCCACGACTCTATCACCGGGGATCGCAAGAGCCAGGAAGAGACCAGGAACGGAGGAGTCGTCAAGGGATCCTACAGTCTGGTTGAACCCGACGGTCAGATCAGGACTGTGGTCTACACCGCTGATCCCATCAATGGATTCAACGCTGTGGTTCAGAGGGGACCCCTTGTACATTCCAGAGCTGTCCTTCCCGCTCCCATTGTGCCAGCAGGACTTAGGGTGATCGGCTGATAACATCACGCTACTCAAATGGATAGTACAATAAAAGACTTTAGTTTTAAGCTTAGACCTATTTGTAACTATGTGTATGATCATATTTTTCCAAATCTGCCTCATTTCATGCTGTCATTCTCGTGCCTTCTTTTATAAGTCTTTATTCAATTTTTTGAACTATTGTCTTATGAAATCTATCATTTCTGTCACTTTATATCTGTTTACTTAGTTTCTTATTCCGTGACTTTTAGTTCATATCTAAAGTTTAATCAAAAATAGGGTCATGTCGATGTCTTGAATCTGATTTCTTTCATTTTCATTTATATCTTGCCATTGCTTTATGTTCAATATCTTTTCTATCTTCTCGATCTTTACTTATTTCATCATTATTTCTTTCTAAATTGAGTCACTTACCTTTATGCACTCTCTAGTCTCCGATTCCATCATTGCGCTCTCTATTTTCTTTTGTTTCTTCCAAATCTCTTTCATCATCCTATTATAGTTAGTTCACCTATGTAAGTTTAGCCTGTAAGATGTTTATGTGATAATGCAAAATACGTAATAATAATATTAAAAAAGTGTTTATGAAATGAATTTGTTTATTTTTATTTGCTTAATCTAATAATATCCATTCCATCTTTTGATGGAAACTTCACTGAATCGCGCAGTACAAATTAATTATTATAGTTAGACATTTATTGTCTAACTAATATGTATAGTAAGAGTAAATATATATATTCCCAATGGCCAAGCAATTATAATTAAAATCGATCACCCTGCTTATCGAGAAAATGTCCAGTCGATTAGTGGTTTGAACTATTTATAAACTTGGCGATAAAATTGTTCAACCAACCAAAAGAAACTGTACAATCAAGCTTCAGAATATTTTAGCCGATTTTTTCAATCATATTTTACATAGGTATTTTCCTTTGTCGACTTAGTTTTCCTAATGTATTTTAGAGAAAAAACAATATTTGTTTAATGTTTTAAAAGCACAGAATTTGATAAAACACATGATATAAACTAATGATAATTTACATATCTACATTTTGTCAACTCTCGACAAAATAGCCAACAATATTTATTATATCAAACTTTATTACGAGAAACCTTTCTCTTGTGGTAATTATTTAGATACGAATCGTCATCTGCAGCAATTAATCGTTACTGAAGATGATTATAACCCAACTAATCGGTTAGTAGCTGAGTTGGTATCGCGCTTGGGTTTCACCCAGGCATCGCGTGTTCGATTTCTCGGCTGGCTAAGTCCTCGATCACTAGAAAAAATTTCCGCTTACTGTGGTGGTAGTAGGATATTTTCAAATATTGCCAGGTTACGAATAACCTGGCAATAATAATTGTCTTGATTTTTAATGTTTTTTTTGTGTATGTACCTCTATTACTTACTACGACGTTCTCCTTTTATTTTACACGATTTAAAAATAATGAGAATTGCGATTAATAAAAAATTAAACATTTTTCAAACAGTAAGAATCGTGGCTCCCTTGTCTGGCACAAGAGCTCTCTTTTTGATAAGGTATACATGACCAATGATGGCCTTAAATATAATATTTTGTAAAATAAATAAATATAACTCATATTCTTTATATTACAATAAAAAAAAGGAAGACGAGGGCAGAGAAGTGCCTGGCTTTTAAGATCTCGTCACTAAACACTGCTAAAGCCACTATGTCAGATAGCACGAAATATTAGGTGACTCTATTTTAAAAGGTGTTCTTTGGTCATTCTGTCCGTGCACTGCGAGTCGGTGTCTTTAATTAAAGCAGCCGGTAACTAACTGTAGGTAGTTTAATGTATTCTTTGACTTATATTTTTACAAAGGTATGTGTGGCTTAATCCTTTTCCATAGCAGCTTACTCAATATGTTCACCTGTTATCCGTTGAAACTCGTGAGGTATTTGCGTGCTTTTATAATTGGGCTCTGCAATTATGATATTAATAATTTACTAACAGTTAAAAACCCTCTCTGCAGGTTTTTGCTGCTAGGCCCTGCGTGAGGCTTTTGATTCCGCTTCGCCCAGTTTGAGTGTTGGTGACCATTTTATAAATACGATAGGAACTGATTCCAAAAATAGCCGTCTTCTCGGATCTACTGTGATCCAGTGACAGCTAGTATACGGGACAAAGTGGCAATGACATCATATGTAATATATAGCCGCGTGATACTATTATTCACAAATATATATTAGTATTACCGTCAATCTTTCCATATCCGGAGAGATACTCAAATTATATTATATATTGGTTCTTAGCAAGTTACAGGGAGAAATTAACCCCTTTGTCTTGCAAACTGTAGTAATGTCACCTGATGGATTTTTTTTAACCCGATGTTCGGGCTGCCTTGGGCAAGATGAAGGGCATTCAAATTTTTTATTGCTTGTTTTAAATCTGCGAGTGGCATGTATTTTGTATAGACATATGCACACATTCAGACATTTTTACATACACCCATGCATGTATGTATTCATATACCACAAATATGTATACCATAATAAATATATACAAGTATTTAATTTTTTATATAAGAATATAAAGGTAAATTTTGTTATAGCCCGCGCATCAAGGTGGATGAAGGATGGATATGGGCAGGCGGTGGAGGGGATTGTCATCGGGACTTGATTGCCCGAGACATGAGATGCTTGGGTTCGGATTTGAAGCAAGTTTTGAGAAAAATGTTTTGGCCAGGTCTATTATGTGTTTTTTAAGTGGAGGGATTTTCGTGCCTGAATTAATAATGCTATTTCGGACGAACCAAGGACTTTTGGTGAATCTTCTAAGCAAGACATTTTGGAAGGTTTCTAGACTCTTAGTATTGCTTGTGGCCCAAATTGGAGCGGCGTAAGTCATGATGGGTCGTAATTTTGATTTGTAAATGAGAAGTTTGTTCTGAAGCGACGTTTGACTGTTATAATGTAAAAGCGGGTAAAGGGATGAAGCAGCGTTTTTGGTTTTTTTAATTGTATGTTTGATGTGTGTGTGCCATGTGAGTTTTTTGTCGAGTGTGACTCCAAGATATTTAACATTGTTTTGCCAGGGTATTGCTTGGCCGTACATATAAACTTGACCCTTGGGAGTGCTGCGAACCTTTCTTCGTGAGAAGAAAATAGCAGCGCTCTTGGAAGGGTTCACATCTATACGCCATTTGTTATAAAAGTCTTGGAGTATGTTTATGTTATGTTGTAAGCGAAGTGTGATCATCCTGGGAGAACTGTATCGAACCATAATGGCGGTGTCGTCAGCGTACAAGGCTTTATACGAATGTTGGTTCTCCGTGAGTGGAATATCGTGTAAGTAGATATTGAAGAGGGTAGGGGAAAGCAGGGATCCTTGCGGGACGCTTGCTGTCATGAATCTGGGCGTTGAAAGTGCACCTCGGATCTTTACTTGAAAAGTCCGGTGCTGAAGAAATGGTTTTAAGATACCGAGGAGTTGGGGATCGATGTCCGTGTTGTGCAATTTGAGGAGCAGGCCGTTTGACCATACTTTGTCGAAGGCTTTGGCTATGTCCAGGAAAATGGCGCCAGTGGACCGTTGGGAGTTGAAGCCGCCGAGGATTAGTTCGGAAACTCTGAGCAGTTGATGAAGGGTTGAGTGTTGAGATCTGAAGCCATGTTGTTCATCAGGAAGGGTTTTCATCTCGTGAATGTGCTTTAAGAGCCGGGTGAGGAGAATTTGTTCGAATATTTTACCAACATTTGAGAGAAGGCTGATTGGACGATGGTTCTCACAGAATTTTGGGTCCTTCCCAGGTTTTGGGATGAGAATGACGTGCGCGTGTTTCCAACTTTTGGGGAAATAACGCAGTCTGAGAGCGGAATTTATGAGGCTCACAATGGTGAGAATGCTTTTAGGGGGGAGGGCTTTAAGGGCAAAGTTTGTAATGCCATCTGGACCGGGAGCTTTTTTGTTGCTGCGGTGTTTAATGGCCCTTCGGACTTCTGATGGGGTGGTGAAATGTACATTTGTTCCGGGAAGGGAGTCGAAAATTATGTCTATTTGGTGGTTGACATTTGCTATATGGATTGGGTCGGCGTGCTTAGAGCTGGGGCTAAATTGAAATTCAAGATTATCGGCAAACGCCTCCGATTTATCTTGATCGTCAAATATGAGGCCATTTTCGGTATGAATGGGATGGCTTGGGGATGGGGTAGTTTGGAGAGATTTGCATAACTTCCATAGGGAGCCGTCCTGTGGATTTATATCTTGAATTTTTTTGTTCCAGGTGGAATGTGAAAGCTCGGAGAGTTTTTTTCTAATAAGTGCTTGAATTCTATTGATTGTTTTTTTAACCGAGGGATTTCGGTTTCTATGCCAGTGTCGGCGAAGATTGTTTTTTGTAGAGATCAAATCCTGGATGTCGGTTGGGAGGTCTCTTTTGAGATTAAGGGGGGAATGTTCAGGAAGAGTTTTAGAGGCATCGGTGATGGAAGATATAATTATCTCGGCAAAGTTGTCAACTGCCTTGTCTAATTCAGGGCCGTCGGAAATATTTTGAGGGATGATTGTTTTTTCCCCAACTCTGTGAGTGAAATACGTCCAATCAGTTTTTATAGATTTGCGGGGTGCCATTGGAGTGAAAAGTTGATTCAGAGTAAGCAAAACAGGATTATGATCTGAACTTAGGTCATTTATGGTTTCGATATCGTAGACCCAGGGTAATTTGTGGAGAAGTGCAATGTCCAGAACATCGGGTCTAGCCCCGCTGTTTGGGAAATGTGTGGGTTCAATTGGGCCCGCGATGGAGAGTTCAGGATGAGTGCTAGCGTACCTGCGTAAGATACGTCCATTTGTGTTAGTAATCCTACTATTCCAATTGGGGTGCTTTGAGTTAAAGTCCCCAGCGAGGATAGTAGGAGTGTGGCTATCGAGGAGAGTATCAAGGTCATTTGGATCAAGCTTATCTTGCGGACGGTGGTAGATAGAGTTTATTCTCAATGGGCCTGAATGTTTTGTATAAATTGTGATTGAGGTTGACTCGATTGACGACAATGCAGGTGTAATATTGTATTTGTGGGCGATTTTCGATTTAACAAAAATGGCAGTGCCACCGCCTCTAGTGTGTTGTCGGTCATTTCTATATAATGTATAGTTCGAAAGTTTTGGCGTTTGTGATGGGTTGAGGTGAGTTTCATTGATGAGTAAAACGTCGAGAGCGTGTGTATTTGCAAAAATACGTAATTCATGTAAATTTTTTAAGAGACCATTAGCATTCCAAAATGCCATGCGTAGCGCGGAGGGCATGGTAGTAGAGCTGGCCATTTACACTGAAAAAAGTGAAAAAATCTGAGGGGCAGCGGAGAAAATGATCGATATGTAGTCTGCTGGTGAGGTGGCAGACTGAAATTTGGGGATGAGGTCGGAGAGGAGATCGCCAACCTTGGAGAAATTGAAATTTTTGAAAAATTCAAAAATATTGAAGGGGGTGGCAGGAGGTGTATGGGAGGTTGAGGTTGAGGGAGTTGAGGAGGGGGGTGTGGACGTTAGTGGGGTTTGAGCAGTGGCCCGCGCGTATGATAAAGAGGGATTTGTAGTATGTGAGGTGAAAGTGACATTACGTACTGTTTGTAAGATGGGTTGTGGAGATGGTCGTTTCGGACATTCCTTGTAATTTGCCGGATGGGCTCCAGAACAGTTTGCGCAGGTGGCGGGTCCATCTTCTCTCTGCTTCTTGCATTCCTGCGTAAAATGGTCACCCGCGCACTTCACGCAGCGGGCGGGCAGGTGGCACATCATTGATGAGTGTCCAAAATTCTGGCAACGGTGACACTGAGAGGGGGCTGTCTTCTTATTTAGATACTCCACTCTTATCATTAGGTGAAAGAGGGAAGTGAGGGAGAAGATTTTTTGTCCCGCCTCACCATGATCCAGTTGTACGAGGACCAGTGGAATATTTTTCCTGTCTGGCCCGGATCTCATTCGAGTTACTGAATTAACAGGGAAGTTGAGATCTATTAGTTCCAGGCGGACCTCTTCTTCGCTAATTGTCGTCGGTATTCCTCGCAGAACCGCCTTTGTAGATTTGTCTTCTGCGAGTTGGAATGTGTGGAAGGGAGTTGTGTCCTCTTGCAGAATTTTTGTTGCCAGCCGGAAGCTGGTGGAGTCACCGGTATTGAGGACCACACCTGTTGGGATGGCCTTTGCGTTAATTATAGTAACCCCAGCATTCAAGAGGCGCTTTTCCAGGAGGCTCCAATTTTTTTGGTATTTTATAAAAATTGGAGGGATCTTAGCAGGTCTAGTTCTTGTGATATCAGTGATGTCATTTGCAGTGGAGTCAGACATGGTGTTTGTAACTGGCAGTGGTGAGATTTCATCGTCTGTAGCGAGGGCGGAGAAACGGTTTGAAGTTTTTATTACTTCGGTGGAGGGAGGAGGAGAAGCGCACGCCCTTCGTTTTTTGTGAGCTGGAGTCACCCATAGCGGGGGGAATGAGTTTACGGAAGAAGATGGAGCGGTTGATGTTGAGCTGGAGGCGGTTGTCGAAGTGGTGGGAGCTGTTGAAAAAGTAGCAGAGGTCGAGGTGGAAGTAGAGACGGAGGTCAGAGATGTAGTGAGGGTGGGAGTTGTTGTAGGTTTTGAGGAGTAGTCGGAGACATCTTCTTCACTTCCGAAATGCTTTAAATATAGAGCAGTTGAGCGTCTGGACCTCGTTACTTTTGATTTTTTTGCTGAAAATTCTTCTAGTTGTGCTTCTGTCGCACCCACAGCGGCAAGTTGTTGGCTGAGAGTAGACATCGAATCCAGGATCTTGTGCGTAGGTTAATAGTGAGGAAGGTAAACTGTGAAAGGTCAATGTGTAAGCGGGGGTCTGCAGGCTTGGATTTGGTTAAAAATGAAAAACACAACACTGCTTTGAAAGCTGACAGCTCAATATTTTGTAACCATGAAAATTTGTTTTTGTTCGGAAACTTATAGAACGAAATAACTATGAGAATGGAAGGAAACAAAAGAACCAGATGACGCGAACAATGATTAGAAAATAAAGTGTTCGGAACGCGATGCACTATTCGGAGCTCGATTTTTGAGCTGTTGCTTTCTTGAGTAACAAAAGCGGACTGAGATACTCAAATTATTATATATTGGTTCTTAGCAAGTTACAGGGAGAAATTAACCCCTTTGTCTTGCAAACTGTAGTAATGTCACCTGATGGATTTTTTTTTAACCCGATGTTCGGGCTGCCTTGGGCAAGATGAAGGGCATTCATATTTTTTTATTGCTTGTTTTAAATCTGCGAGTGGTATATATTTTGTATAGATATATGCACACATACAGACATTTTTACATACACCCATGCATGTATGTATTCATATACCACAAATATGTATACCATAATAAATATATACAAGTATTTAATTTTTTATATAAGAATATAAAGGTAAATTTTGTTATAGCCCGCGCATCAAGGTGGATGAAGGATGGATATGGGCAGGCGGTGGAGGGGATTGTCATCGGGACTTGAATGCCCGAGACATGAGATGCTTGGGTTCGGATTTGAAGCAAGTTTTGAGAAAAATGTTTTGGCCAGGTCTATTATGTGTTTTTTAAGTGGAGGAATTTTCGTGCCTGAATTAATAATGCTATTTCGGACGAACCAAGGGCTTTTGGTGAATCTTCTAAGCAAGACATTTTGGAAGGTTTCTAGACTCTTAGTATTGCTTGTGGCCCAAATTGGAGCGGCGTAAGTCATGATGGGTCGTAATTTTGATTTGTAAATGAGAAGTTTGTTCTGAAGCGACGTTTGACTGTTATAATGTAAAAGCGGGTAAAGGGATGAAGCAGCGTTTTTGGTTTTTTTAATTGTATGTTTGATGTGTGTGTGCCATGTGAGTTTTTTGTCGAGTGTGACTCCAAGATATTTAACATTGTTTTGCCAGGGTATTGCTTGGCCGTACATATAAACTTGACCCTTAGGAGTGCTGCGAACCTTTCTTCGTGAGAAGAAAATAGCAGCGCTCTTGGAAGGGTTCACATCTATACGCCATTTGTTATAAAAGTCTTGGAGTATGTTTATGTTATGTTGTAAGCGAAGTGTGATCATCCTGGGAGAACTGTATCGAACCATAATGGCGGTGTCGTCAGCGTACAAGGCTTTATACGAATGTTGGTTCTCCGTGAGTGGAATATCGTGTAAGTAGATATTGAAGAGGGTAGGGGAAAGCAGGGATCCTTGCGGGACGCCTGCTGTCATGAATCTGGGCGTTGAGAGTGCACCTCGGATCTTTACTTGAAAAGTCCGGTGCTGAAGAAATGATTTTAAGATACCGAGGAGTTGGGGATCGATGTCCGTGTTGTGCAATTTGAGGAGCAGGCCGTTTGACCATACTTTGTCGAAGGCTTTGGCTATGTCCAGGAAAATGGCGCCAGTGGACCGTTGGGAGTTGAAGCCGCCGAGGATTAGTTCGGAAACTCTGAGCAGTTGATGAAGGGTTGAGTGTTGAGATCTGAAGCCATGTTGTTCATCAGGAAGGGTTTTCATCTCGTGAATGTGCTTTAAGAGCCGGGTGAGGAGAATTTGTTCGAATATTTTACCAACATTTGAGAGAAGGCTGATTGGACGATGGTTCTCACAGAATTTTGGGTCCTTCCCAGGTTTTGGGATGAGAATGACGTGCGCGTGTTTCCAACTTTTGGGGAAATAACGCAGTCTGAGAGCGGAATTTATGAGGCTCACAATGGTGAGAATGCTTTTAGGGGGGAGGGCTTTAAGGGCAAAGTTTGTAATGCCATCTGGACCGGGAGCTTTTTTGTTGCTGCGGTGTTTAATGGCCCTTCGGACTTCTGATGGGGTGGTGAAATGTACATTTGTTCCGGGAAGGGAGTCGAAAATTATGTCTATTTGGTGGTTGACATTTGCTATATGGATTGGGTCGGCGTGCTTAGAGCTGGGGCTAAATTGAAATTCAAGATTATCGGCAAACGCCTCCGATTTATCTTGATCGTCAAATATGAGGCCATTTTCGGTATGAATGGGATGGCTTGGGGATGGGGTAGTTTGGAGAGATTTGCATAACTTCCATAGGGAGCCGTCCTGTGGATTTATATCTTGAATTTTTTTGTTCCAGGTGGAATGTGAAAGCTCGGAGAGTTTTTTTCTAATAAGTGCTTGAATTCTATTGATTGTTTTTTTAACCGAGGGATTTCGGTTTCTATGCCAGTGTCGGCGAAGATTGTTTTTTGTAGAGATCAAATCCTGGATGTCGGTTGGGAGGTCTCTTTTGAGATTAAGGGGGGAATGTTCAGGAAGAGTTTTAGAGGCATCGGTGATGGAAGATATAATTATCTCGGTAAAGTTGTCAACTGCCTTGTCTAATTCAGGGCCGTCGGAAATATTTTGAGGGATGATTGTTTTTTCCCTAACTCTGTGAGTGAAATACGTCCAATCAGTTTTTATAGATTTGCGGGGTGCCATTGGAGTGGAAAGTTGATTAAGAGTAAGCAAAACAGGATTATGATCTGAACTTAGGTCATTTATGGTTTCGATATCGTAGACCCAGGGTAATTTGTGGAGAAGTGCAATGTCCAGAACATCGGGTCTAGCCCCGCTGTTTGGGAAATGTGTGGGTTCAATTGGGCCCGCGATGGAGAGTTCAGGATGAGTGCTAGCGTACCTGCGTAAGATACGTCCATTTGTGTTAGTAATCCTACTATTCCAATTGGGGTGCTTTGAGTTAAAGTCCCCAGCGAGGATAGTAGGAGTATGGCTATCGAGGAGAGTATCAAGGTCATTTGGATCAAGCTTATCTTGCGGACGGTGGTAGATAGAGTTTATTCTCAATGGGCCTGAATGTTTTGTATAAATTGTGATTGAGGTTGACTCGATTGACGACAATGCAGGTGTAATATTGTATTTGTGGGCGATTTTCGATTTAACGAAAATGGCAGTGCCACCGCCTCTAGTGTGTTGTCGGTCATTTCTATATAATGTATAGTTCGAAAGTTTTGGCGTTTGTGATGGGTTGAGGTGAGTTTCATTGATGAGTAAAACGTCGAGAGCGTGTGTATTTGCAAAAATACGTAATTCATGTAAATTTTTTAAGAGACCATTAGCATTCCAAAATGCCATGCGTAGCGCGGAGGGCATGGTAGTAGAGCTAGCCATTTACACTGAAAAAAGTGAAAAAATCTGAGGGGCAGCGGAGAAAATGATCGATATGTAGTCTGCCGGTGAGGTGGCAGACTGAAATTTGGGGATGAGGTCGGAGAGGAGATCGCCAACCTTGGAGAAATTGAAATTTTTGAAAAATTCAAAAATATTGAAGGGGGTGGAAGGAGGTGTATGGGAGGTTGAGGTTGAGGGAGTTGAGGAGGGGGGTGTGGACGTTAGTGGGGTTTGGGCAGTGGCCCGCGCGTATGATAAAGAGGGATTTGTAGTATGTGAGGTGAAAGTGACATTACGTACTGTTTGTAAGATGGGTTGTGGAGATGGTCGTTTCGGACATTCCTTGTAATTTGCCGGATGGGCTCCAGAACAGTTTGCGCAGGTGGCGGGTCCATCTTCTCTCTGCTTCTTGCATTCCTGCGTAAAATGGTCACCCGCGCACTTCACGCAGCGGGCGGGCAGGTGGCACATCATTGATGAGTGTCCAAAATTCTGGCAACGGTGACACTGAGAGGGGGCTGTCTTCTTATTTAGATACTCCACTCTTATCATTAGGTGAAAGAGGGAAGTGAGGGAGAAGATTTTTTGTCCCGCCTCACCATGATCGAGTTGTACGAGGACCAGTGGAATATTTTTCCTGTCTGGCCCGGATCTCATTCGAGTTACTGAATTAACAGGGAAGTTGAGATCTATTAGTTCCAGGCGGACCTCTTCTTCGCTAATTGTCGTCGGTATTCCTCGCAGAACCGCCTTTGTAGATTTGTCTTCTGCGAGTTGGAAAGTGTGGAAGGGAGTTGTGTCCTCTTGCAGAATTTTTGTTGCCAGCCGGAAGCTGGTGGAGTCACCGGTATTGAGGACCACACCTGTTGGGATGGCCTTTGCGTTAATTATAGTAACCCCAGCATTCAAGAGGCGCTTTTCCAGGAGGCTCCAATTTTTTTCGGATTTTATAAAAATTGGAGGGATCTTAGCAGGTCTAGTTCTTGTGATATCAGTGATGTCATTTGCAGTGGAGTCAGACACGGTGTTTGTAACTGGCAGTGGTGAGATTTCATCGTCTGTAGCGAGGGCGGAGAAACGGTTTGAAGTTTTTATTACTTCGGTGGAGGGAGGAGGAGAAGCGCACGCCCTTCGTTTTTTGTGAGCTGGAGTCACCCATAGCGGGGGGAATGAGTTTACGGAAGAGGATGGAGCGGTTGATGTTGAGCTGGAGGCGGTTGTCGAAGTGGTGGGAGCTGTTGAAAAAGTAGCAGAGGTCGAGGTGGAAGTAGAGACGGAGGTCAGAGATGTAGTGAGGGTGGGAGTTGTTGTAGATTTTGAGGAGTAGTCGGAGACATCTTCTTCACTTCCGAAATGCTTTAAATATAGAGCAGAGATACTCAAATTCTACAAATCCGTAGTACTTATATCTAAGGAGAGGGCATCCTCGTGCGATCTGCTAATGAAAGTGGCGCCATCCTTTGGCAAATTCTTGAATTCCGAAGTAGCTTTTTAGCGTATTAATAATACAGATGGCGGAACTTCCGTTTGTATCTATTTTTTAATCGAGTGTGTACGACAGACGTTAGCATATTAATACTGTTCGATTAATGCATTTGACCAAAATTTATTGCGGTATTTTATGCCAAATCACCCTAAATATATAAATAAATTATCTTCAGACTATTGTATATCTTACAAACTCTAAGCTAAAAATGAATCCAACTAAAACATATAATATCGTTAAATGAAAACAAATCACTGTTAAACACCACTTATTTTATGAAAATTATCTACATGCTTTAAAACCAAAGTTTTCTTCGTCAGGATAAGATTAAAATTAATAAAAATAACAAGTACAGACAAATAAAAACTGCAGACAAAAATATTTAGGGAGTGATGATTAATTAGATCAAAATTATCATTAAAAAAAAAATATATATATATATATATATACTAGCTGGGTTACCCGGCTTCGCTCAGGACAAAATTCGAGAGTGTTCTGGAATGTTCCTCAATGATGTTCCCGATTCCCCCGAAAATTTCACGACATACTCCGCCACATCTTCCAGAATTTTCTAGAGCTCTGTGGAACCTTACAGAACTTTCCGGAAGACTATTCTAGAATTTTCATGAGGGTGAAACTTCCAGCCCTTATATCTTCAAAAGCACACCCTTTAGGTAAAAACGGGTACCCTTATTCCCTAGTGGGGATAGAGATCTACCTCACCATATAACTCCCTTGATCGTACCGGGACTCGTTTCTGAGTTTTTGCTGTCCGCATGTTTTTTTGGACTTTCTTTTATAATATATTGCTGTTTCCCGGCATGCGTTGCAAAACCATATTCAAATAAATAAAATGTTACTCCTTGCATGTCCTTTCCCGTGCGTTCCCCTCCAGCGTTCCACTTCCACCTTCCCCGCCACCGCTCTCCCGCTCCCCCGTCCCGCCAACCCCCCTGGCACTTCATTTCTTGACTTCTCCCGCCCGGCCCGTAGCCGAAACTTTTTTCTAATACTAACATTTTTAAACTCGTGATATCTTTCTAATTAAATATCCGAATTGAAAAATTCAAAATGTTAAATAATGGTATTGAAGCTGTCTTGAATATGAAGCAATTTATTTTGATAAGGATTAAAACCAAGATACAAATAAAGAGCCTTTTCAAGCGGCGACATTTTAATAAAAAATTTAAAATAAAAGAATACTTATTGTGGCATAACCATAATAGTTAGACATATGCTGTCGAGACCTTTTTTGTAAATAATGATTTGTTCTATAAAGTCGTAGTACATTATTTTATTCTATCATCAATAGTTTTCGCAGCGCACGCGATTTAAAGAATATTTTAGGTAACTTTTTTACACCCTGGGTTACATTATTGAAGTTTTAGTAAGGATGCCTATTTAAAAAAATATATAATATAGCCTATGTCACCCAGGGATAATGTAGCTTCCCAACAGCGAAAGAATTTTTCAAATTGGTTCAGTAGTTTCGGAGCCTATTCGATGCAAACAAACACACAAACAAACAAATATTACCTCTTTATATCGTGTAGTAGATTGAAATATAAAGTTATTGTAGAGTATGTAAAAATTGTTTTTTTTTTAAATAAATAAATATAATTAAGATGTCTAAATTTTCAAAAATATATTACATTATATATGTAAATATTAATATGAAAGTAAATGTTTTTTGAAATGATTAAATTTGAAAATATGTCACAAATACATATTATATTATCTGCAGAAAGAACCCAACAAAGCCATACCACTAGAATTGGCCCAACAACGAACTTTGTGGCAATACATACTAAAACATCTTTTGGCCATAGAATCTATTTATATCAGGCTCCAATTATGTTTAATATTCTGCCAGATTACATTAAGTCTTCCAATTCATTAGCTAAATTTAAAAATAATGTTCAGAAATTTATGTTGACCGAGGATTGGCATACTATTTTTTCATCCTTGTCCTTTTTTAAATAATAAGTTTTTTTTTAAATAATTAGATATTTCAGTTCCATTTGCACAAATCGAAGTGTCTCCCTAGTTGTTTTGAACTTACTTTGCTTTTGGCAGGTATAAATATTGTTACAAATCATTAGTATGTAATATTAGTGTTTTGAAAGTAGTGTTTTTATATTGTGTTTTGTATGTAATGCATCCTCAAATTATAATTGTTAACTTCAATACAGACATTAGTCCTAGTGAGGTTAATTTATGTACAAAAAAACAACAACAAAAAATGTATGGTGAGAATATAAATAAGTTGTGTTACAAATAATGTTCTTCTAAGCTACAGTACTGTTCGAATTAATGTGAACACAAGTGATCAATTGGAAAAAAATAATAAATATTCTTTATTGAGGAAAAAAAAATAGAGAAACAATTACAATTTTTTTTTTTAATACCTGGTGTGTCCACCCTTAACTTTTTAACTTTTTGTACACGGTTTGGCATAGAAGCAGCAAGTTTTTTTACAATTTTCTGATATTTGCGTGTCTCTAAACCATATCTAAATTACTGTCTCAATCAGCTTGGTTTTTGTTGTGCTTGTCTTGCTTTAACTATAGCCCACCGATTTTCAATTGGATTAAGATCCGGAGAGTTACCTGGCTATTCAAGGTATGTATTTTTTTTGTCATTGAAATATTTACAATCTTAGTGCGTTTTTTTAAGAGAAATATCCATTTTCAAAAATTAGAAACAAAAAAGCTTTAGTTAAGTTTACCTCTGCAAAAAAACTGCAATTCTAAAAATTACAAAATTTAACGCACTGTAGTTTGGTGTGTCTCGTAACTCATTGAATGATTGAACAATAAACAAAATGGCCGCTATTACAATATGCTGCATACAACGGCGAAAAACAAGATTATTGTGCTAATTATCACGTGTTTACATTATATTAAAGATAAATAAAAAAATAAAAAATATAGATAAATAAATAAAAAAATTAAAAAATCGCACAGTACTGTACTTCTCTTTTGCACTTGTCATATTTTTTTTATTTATTTGTTTTTTTTATTTAGTAAAAGATTATACATTTATATACATTATTTAAGAAATTTTTTGACTGCCCAACTAGGGGGATTCCCGTTTTAGAACAGTCAAATTAGGATGAGTATTAACATACGGAACATGGTCTGTAAATAATATAAAAAAAAAAAAACAAAACAAAAATAGAAGATTAAAACAAAGTGACTGTTCTTTGTTTAGCAAAGTTTTTAAAAAAATAATATTAATTACTTAGGTAGGTACTTAATTACAGAGGATTAAAACATATAGATATAGAGCAAACGTGTAAGCATTGCATATCATAGTCCTACACAGATGAGTTGTATAAAATAAAATAAAAAAGAGAAGAGAATGAATTAACAAAAAAATAATAATAATAGTAATAACCAATTGATACATAAAAGATAACCGTGCTTTGCTTATCATAGTTATTAAAATTATCGTAAAAGTAACATGTACATACTTAAAAGTAAATTATTAAAACATTATCGTATCTTGTGTTTGCATTTCAAATTATACCTAGTCCTACATACACATTTTATACAAATGAGAACTAGAAAGAGAACAGAAACAATAAAATGAATCAAACATTTAATAGATGGTTATTACTGTTGTTTGATTAGTATAGTATTAAAATAATAGGTATAATGTGTACTTTTAACTGGTGTTGCATTGCATAAAGCCTATTAACATATTTTGTATAAATATAAATAACAAAGAGAAGAAATAGAAAAAAATAAAATATGAAATTAAACATAATATTAACGTAATAGGTAGGTACATATATACACATAATGATAAAGATTAGAACATAAAGGTATCTTTTACATGTTTTTTTTTTTGAGTTTTGGTTGTTGTTTTTGGTTTGTGTTTGTTTTATTTTTTGTGTAGTAAAAGTTCACTCTCCTTTCTACCTAATTGATTAAACCAGTTAGTGGCCAATTTACGTTTTAAAGTAAGACAACGGAAATATAGAGTTTTCCACGGACGTACAAAATATATGGACATGCCCTTACATGATAAAAGGCGTGTTATATCCCCCTCCCATTGGAACCATTTTTCGGAACCGGCTGGGCTTGCGAGAGCCCCGCGTTAATCTAAAAAATGTGACGTCATCATTCTTGTCCGGACCAGTGTAGAGCTCTTATCGTACATTTTACGCACGGACGTTGTATGTCTATGGAACACATACTATGACATCGAGATACATGGCGACGCGAAACACAAAGCCGCTGTTTACTGGGGTAAGTAAATCATGAAACATTTGTAAAAGTGTCTACGGAAACAAAATATTCGACTATGAAAATACTCAAAACCTTACTTTGCGAATTTGGACTTTACACATCTGTTCATAACGTGGCATGCAATTCGCGCTCCCATTTAAAAAGGTCTATTCATTCAGAAGCAGATTTTACTTTCAAGAACTAAATGGTGATATTATAGTTACCCGGTGTGTCTGTCTTCCGGTATTCTACCGTGATATGCTTAAAAAGTGACTTTTTACAAAAAAATTGACAGACAATCTAACTATGAGTTTATCACCTAGAAATGTTTTGAGAATTCGTACTAAAAGTGGTCAACAAACTGAAATTTTGTGTGTATAATAAAACTCTGTGCCGAATTTATATCCTCGTGTGTCTGTTTTATCGATACTCGAACGAGGAGTGCCTCAAAAGTGATATCAAAACTGAAAGTCTAAACTTTAATTGTGTATAAGTGAACTAAAAGATAGTCTAAACTTTAATAAGTGATATAAATAAAACAATAAACATCGGAAAAACAAAAAATCTGGCAATTTGTGAATGCTTAACAAATTTGAATTGTGAATTAAACAATAATCACAGTGTTTTGTGTTAAAAACTACTAAAATACACTCTAGTACATTTCGTTGACAGTTGTTTAATATTGACTTTAATCTCGCTGACACCCAACAGTGATTTGGCGTAGGAGCAGAGTGTTTGGCTCCCGTATCTTCGGAGAAGGGTTCGATCCTCGAACAAACCAAAATCTTTTTATTTTAATATTATATTTATAAACTACCTGTTCATAGATGGCGGTAAATGCGTAGATACACTAAACCAAAAATAATTTTAACCAGATACCCTACCAGTCAATAGATGGCAGTAAAGTAGTAGAAAAATTAAATAAAACGGCAAACGGGCTTGATAATAGATGGCGGTAAATATACCAATTTAAAGAAATACTACTTACCGATAATATTAACAGATGGCAGTAGGTATATAAAATATATAATTATTTATTTATTAAAATTATTGGAATTTGAAAAATGGAAAAGGGAAATAAAACACCCAGAGTAAAAAATTCAGACCCATTTACGAAATCTTTTATGACCCCAAGATCCCCAACCGAACAAGAGGAAGATAATTTATCGTCTGATTCGGAGAATAATAGAGATGATGAGGAAGAAAAGTCTATATTGATAGAGACAAATCAAGTGAGTAACGCACTTACTAACTCAAGAATCATAATTAATTCCATGAAGACAACCCTCTCAGAAAGTAAAGGAAAAATTTCCATGGGCCAAAAAGAAAAAATTAATGAAGGAATGGATAATTTATTTAACATTATAGCTCATTTAGTAGCAGAAAATAATGAAATGAAGGGCGAATTAAAAATTCTCCGGCCGCTCACAAAAATAGTTACCCAAAATTTTAATGAAATGAAAAAAATAATGCAGGAAAATAAATCGCTTTTCAATAACATGAATACAAAAAATGAAGAAATTAAAAAAGACATAAGAAAAATAATAATACCCGAAACTTATGCGGAAAAGGTAAAAAAACATGAGCCGATTGTAATCATAAAACCAAAAAAGAAAAATCAAGAAAATGTTGAAACAAAAAACGAAATAAGCGTTGG
This sequence comes from Limnephilus lunatus, assembly GCA_917563855.2. Lineage (NCBI taxonomy): Eukaryota > Metazoa > Arthropoda > Insecta > Trichoptera > Limnephilidae > Limnephilus > Limnephilus lunatus. The sequence continues at coordinate 98,834,553 of OU830596.1, forward strand.
AGTACCAAGGCCCGCTATCTGCGTCTTTCCAGTAAACGCTGAAGCCACCATGGACAGCGATGCCACAATAAAAATGGTCCAAGATGTCATTCGACCGTCCGAAATAGGCGTTCGGATCACGGGCATGCGCAAAATAAGGAACAAGGGGGTGCTGCTCAACACGGCAACTGCAGGTGAGCAGGAAAAATTATTAAATGCCACTTGTCTTAATAATTCGAGCATACTTAAGGCCCGGTTACCCACCAAACGACTCCCGAGACTGATATTTTTAACGTGCCGAGGGCTTTAACTGATGCTGAATTTTTGAGGATCGCTCTAACGGGTATTCCCAATGTTCAAGACGTCGAGGGAACACTGGCAAGCTGCAAGCTTAGTCACTTGGCTGGCGCTCGTACAGGAGACACCTGCCATCGAATATATGAGGTGCCTGCTGCTGTGCGCAAAACACTCGTGGAACAGGAGAAAGTGTTTGTCGATTGGACTGTGTGTCGCGTCCGAGACTTTTTTGGGCTTACCGTCTGCACTAAGTGCCATGTGATTGGACACTCCTTCAAATACTGCCGAGATGAAACTTGGTGTGGGCACTGTGGCCAAAAAATTCACACCCGCGAATCCTGCCCAAATGCCGCTTCCGATCCAGTCTGCGCTACATGTACCAGATTTGGTAAGCCTGCTGCTCATTCCACTGGAGACAGGGACAACTGCCCGGCCTACCAAGCTGCACTGAAAAAGGATCTTGCTACAATCGATTATGGAGTGTAACATACGTGAGCATAAGTGCCTCACCATCGAGGATTATAATCCCGTGATGAACTGTCTACGAATAATGTACTTGAACGCGAGAAGCATCCGTAATAAGTTTGATGAGATCGAAGAAAAAGTTAGAAGTTCGCTGTATATTGTGCACGTCCTCGTCATCACTGAAACGTGGCTTAATGTTGGAGAGGAAAATTTTTACTCCTTGAGTGGTTACAAAAGTGTTTTTGCCTCTCGCCCCAACGAAGGAGGAGGCGGCGTAGCAATATATGTGATTGATACTATGAAGTGTGCAATTATTGAAAAATTCTCAAACGAAAATTCCTTCTTAGGTATAAGTCTTTGTAGCAGTGATAGGAAACCAGTCAACATTTATGCTATCTATCGAAAACCTAACACAAACATGCAGGATTTTTTAATACACCTAGAAAACATACTGAACGAAAGTAGACAAGATACATTAATATTCGGAGACTTTAACATTGACGTATCCATATCCACACACTCTTCATTAAAATATAATAATCCAAATAATAAAAGAAAAACAAAATCATAGCTTTTTAACTGAAAGTCGTACTCGTCAAAAGCATATATTTCCAACACAAAAATGTAACACCTCATTTGCACAACATCATTACACAAATCTAGGAAAAAAATACTTCAATAGCCTACCTGAAAAAATAAGAACAATCGAAGACGATAAATGCCTACTAAAAGCAATTAAAGAGCAATTTAAAGTAAAAATAACAAATTGATAAAATTTATCATCATAACTTATATAACTTGTAAATATGTTTTTTTTAAGTATCTACCACAATTAAATCAAAAGATTCAAAATATATTTAGTTAATATATTTTAAATATTTTTTCATCCCGATACTCGTCCCTCTTCTAATCACAAGCGTCTGCTTCTATAGAAGAGAAATATCATACAAAAAAAAAAAATATCAGTGAAAATTTATTATATAGTTTATTTGTATCAAAAAAAGATTATTTTGAAATATAAATATTATATTTTATATGTTATTTTTGCTGTATAAATAATGTATCTTCTGTAATAAATAAATGAAAAAAAAAAAAAAAAAAAAAAAAAAAAAAATTTTTGCAACATCTTAGAATCTTACAATTTCTCAATACACAACAAAACATTTCCCACGAGAGTTACTGATACAAGCAGCACCATTATAGATCACTTCATATCAAATAGGCAAAACATTCAGACTACTATATCGAATATTGATGATCCACTTAGTGACCACAACATACTTATTGTTGACTATAAGAACAACTTAAAAAAATGTTTTAATAATAGAACCAAATCCCGGATTACGAGACCTATCATCAACAGTATGTCAGTAAAATCCTATCTTCTTGATAACAATTTCACGATCGACTTAAGCAACTCAGAAGACCCTTTTAAAAGTTTCAATTATCACATTAAAAAGGCAATAGAATCAGGTACAACCAAACCAAAAACAAGATTAGTAAGTCGGGAACAACTGAATACTCTATGGTTTGATTCCAAATTAAATTCCTTAATCAAAGAACGAAACCAGATTCACAAACAGTGGAAACAAGACCCTGGTAATATTACTCTTGTAACACTTAAAAAGAGATTGAGAAATACCATTACTAATTATAGGCGAAGTCTAAAACACAAATATTATGCGAACAGCTTTCAACAAAACCAAAATAACCCTACTAAAACTTGGAAAATCATAAACTCTATTCTGTCAAACCGAGCACATAAACCAACCAACGAAATAGAATCCCTCATCGTAAATGACTGCGAAATTAAGGATCCGGATCAAATAGCATCGGCATTTAATGAGTTTTTCCTCTCGATAGGAGAAAAGTTAGCAGCTACCATTCCGTCATTCCCGGACGACTGCAATACCGTCCTTGTAGAACCGAAGGCTTGCCAATCCTTATACATGGCTAGGACAAACAAAGATGAGGTATTGAGGATCATCTCTAAAACAAAGCTGAAAGCAGCACCGGGACTCGATGGAGTAACACCATCAGTTCTTAAGGCTTGTAAAGAAGAACTAGCGGGTCACCTAACAGAACTTTTTAATTGGTCACTGTCCTCGGGAAAGTTTCCGAATGAATTAAAGCTTGCGAAAATAATACCTATACATAAAGGAGACTGTAAAACATGCATTTCTAACTACCGTCCTATATCACTTTTATCGGTATTTTCAAAAGTGTTTGAGACCATAATCAAAGATAGACTCCTAAAATACATATCTGCGAATAATATCCTTACACCACAACAATATGGCTTTCGGAAAAATTCTAGTACTCAATGTGCCACCTTTGATTTTATCTCTACCCTTCAACAGTATATAGACCAGGGTGAATATGTGGCAGCCATATTTATAGATCTCAAAAAAGCCTTTGATACGGTCAATCATGAAATACTCTTAAAGAAATTGGAACATTTGGGTATTGTTGGGAAGCCCCTAAACCTCATACGAAGCTACTTAGATGATAGATTTTGTCTTGTCGAAGTCAAAGGGGTCTCGAGTGGCTTAGGTAGAATCACATGTGGAGTGCCACAGGGATCAATTCTTGGCCCTCTGCTTTTCTTGCTATATGTCAATGACATAACTAAATGTGGTATCTCTGGAAAACTCCAACTTTATGCGGATGATACTGTAATCTACTATCACAGTAAAAGCCTGAGTGACCTGGAGTCTCTAATGAATGTAGATGTCTCAATTTTAGCTAATTGGCTCCGTATTAATAAATTGAGCCTCAATATAAAAAAAACGCACTATCTAACATTCGGTAATAAGGATTATGGGTCCATGAATATTTCACTTGGAACTGATAAACTCCAAAATATGGAAGTTACGAAATATTTAGGGCTATTAATAGACTCTAAACTTACGTGGAATTCCCATGTTGAGCATGTGAAATCAAAAATTTCCCCAATTACCGGTGTACTGTACCGACTCCAAGGTCTTCTCTCCATATCTCTACTACGGGCCACTTACTATGCAATGATTCACTCCCATCTGAGTTATTTAGTTAGTATCTGGGGCACTATTACTAAAAAACAAATATCAGAAATACAGGTGAGTCAAAATCGAGCTATAAGGAATATCTACCATCTACCGTGGGATACACATATCAAACATATATATTCAAAGACAAACATACTTCCTTTTACGGTTCTACCTAAATACAATATCACTAGTGCAATATTACAAATCATACATAGATCCGCACACACTAACATCAGACCAGCCTTTAATTCAGACATACACCAGCACAAAACACGATCCCAAAATCAAATACACTTAGCATCATCTACCCACACAACTAAATTTGGTATTAACTCGTTACAATATATCGCATATAGACAATACAATGCATTACCTAATGAAATAAAGCATTCAGTAGCTAACAAAAAAATATTTGTTAAAACGCTTAAAGAATATTTCCTGAAAATGTATTTAAACCAGTGAATATTGGCTCGCCTTCATACGTTTGTTTTTTTATGTTTTATGTGTATGGATGTCTCTCAGTATTCCTAAAATCTCTATTCTTGACAATGCATTTTTTATTTATTTATATATATTTTTTTATTTTTTTCCCTTTTCAATATATTGTATTTTTTAAACGTGTAATATCTGTGTAAAATGTACTTATATCTATCTGTCCTTCCCGTAATGAGTTTTCTTCTCAACTCATTGGGAATAATGTGTTACTTGTCATATTTTTGTAATACATTATAATTAATAAATAAAAATAAATAGTTCGAGGTGCCTATATACTGTTAGATTGATTTATTGGCGAATCACAAGTCTCTTTCCTCTCTTCGTCCCGTCATAGTTGGTTTTTACCCCTCATCTGTAAGTTCTCGTCTAGCTATTTGTATGTCTATGGAGTTTTCCGTTATTATATCGAAAATAATCTTCCTAGGTGATTTTATTTTGACCGGGTATTTCGTTATAACATAATTACAGTTTAATTGATTCCTAGAGGTTACGGTGTGACATTTGTATGGTATGTTGGCTCAATAAGTGAGTAATTATATCTTGTATTTTGCCCTGCGTTCCTTAATAAGCACATCACTCACTACTGACTATTGATCAATACTAGTTCACCTAAGTCATAAACCTAGTCGACCAAGCCTAACATAATGCAACTTAACCTAAACTAACCTAACCCAACATAACGCAACTTAACCTAACCTAACCTGACGTAACGCAACCTAACCTAACCTTTTTTTTATTAACTCCACAAAAAAAATCTATCAGGGCCTATGCCATCTTTGGGGATGCTGTGTGGAGGGTCGTTTTAGGGAAATGAAGGAGATAAAGGTATGAAGGGTGATTTGCTTTGAATTTGATGGTCATTTTCTAAATTGGAAATGATTCCGTCAAGAGTTCAGCCAAGCGATAAAGTAACTGCCTATTATATAATATTTTTAATAGAAAATTATTTAATTGTAATTATTTAAATTGATTTTCAAGAATATAAGACCTTTCACAGGTCACTGCTACAATTAACTCTACACAAGAGGCCCTGAGGAAAATAATTCCCCTTCGGGTCTATGTCATCTTTGGGGATGCTGTGCGGAGGGTCTTTTTAAAGAAGGGAAGAATAGAAAGTTACGTGAAGAAAAAATGTATTAGGGGTGGGTAGGAATCTTAGGGGCAGTGTGTCCAGGAGTGACGGATGTATGAATCCATCCCTCGTACTGCGGTGCAAGGCGATGTTCCGAGAGAGTACGGCTGGAGAAGTCAAAAGGACTCCCTCAACCACTCTCTCCCGATCCGGCCTGCAATGCAGCTGGTGGGCAGGGGTATCCGCCGCCAAGACTCTGAAAAACTTCACCCCATTAACCCGGGCACCTCTTCTAAGTCACCAAACGTAGCGAACCACTTGGAGTAACCTATGGCAGAGATGTTGGTTATCCAATCAATGGTTCCCGCCTCCCAAATTGGAAGTACTATATTAAATTAATAAAGCTATGCAAGCAAAGTAATTGGGTTATCAATATATTTTTTTAATTTTAAAAGGTTTTTTTCGGAGGAATTTACCATTCCATAACGTTTAATTATGTTTAAGATTGGGTCATTAATTAACCTTGTTTATTGACTGAGCGGCTCAGATACTTTTCAGTTATATCCATACATTTTCTGATTTTCGATAAGGTTAAATGTATCGAGCACGTTTCTAAGTGTAGACCTGATACATTCCGTTTACCTAACTTGTACGTTGTGTTATTGTCGGTTCAAATCGACCGGTACAAATCAGGACCGGAGTGTTAAGGTTATTTGATATTATCTTAATTTCATATATTTTTCATATAATGTGAATTATTTTCTTGATGGTTGACGGAAATAAACCCGGCGCGCGGCGCCAAGAATGTTGGCTTTCATAATTATAATTACCGTGACGGCAAAAAAGGCAATGATATTACTTTCCTTAACACAATAATGCTACAGCTCTTTCAAAAGAAGACTTTCTCTCTCACACACTGCACCGTGACTTCTCCGTAGACCCCTGCAATACTACTAGCCGTCACGATAATTTTGAAAGTATGGAATATAGTAACAAGAATATAATTGAAGGGTGAGTTAATTCCAAAAAATCAAAAACGGCCAACTTTTCTGATGATTTTGCTTTTGTTCTTAAACATACAAAATGAAACAAACGTTGAGCGTATGTCTTCACCCTCTTCCCCCCCCCCCCCCCTCCCCTCCCAACGGAAACATACAATTATACACATTTTTATCATACATCTCCCTCAAAAAGAAAATGAAACGCCACCACACCCGTCGCATTAACTGAGCCGTAATAAGATATATCTGTTTTCTCCAAAGAAAAAAGTAGTACTTCGGATGAAACACTCACACGTATTTTGTGTCTCATATTTTGTCTCACCTTTATTTAATATGTGAGAAAGAGCTGCAGCATTATGGCGATAAGGAACGTATGTTTGTTGCCTTCTTTTCCCGTCACGGTAATAAAAGCGCTCAAACACATTAAAGAGGAAAAAATATGTAAACAGTGAAATGCACATTATATTTATTTCGATTTATCTTAATCCCGTATGATTATTTATGTGGTGTTCTCACAAACAGTATCTCCAAAACTTCTTGGAAAAATAGGATTTCACTTGAAAGAATGGAGTTCTTTGAACAATCTGTGATTTATTAATATTACGCTGATTACAAAATAATTAGTCAACCTAACTAAAGGCTGGCTATAATTGATCTGGTTACCACTGTCTTTTGTGGGAACAGCTGCCCTCGGCCCTCTGGTGATCTTGCTGGGAAACCAGTCCTGCCGACATCTTGCGGACTTTATTTTTTTATTTATTTTTATTTATCAACAGAAACAAACAGTACATTATTTACAGTGGTGAAAACAGTATTAAGTATAATTCATGGTAGGTACCTATGATATGTTTCATTGGAGTATCTTATTTATATTAAATGATTACCGGGTGATGTGCGTAGTGGGCAGATGTGTGTGAGTATGTTTGTAGATGTGAAAAGTGGTGATGTATGTATGCATGTATCTATGCGCCTTGAACACTGACATGGTGCTTATGCTCATTACTGACATGATGCTCTTTTAAAATTTGGGAAGTGAATCGGAGAAAATGTCGATATTAGAATTTAGACAAACATTATTTAACATATGATGAGCACGATTAATTGTTTTTTTATTATTATTTATTGAGTTAGTTTATACTACATGAATATAAACTAATAAGCACAATGTAACATTTTATTTGATAAATTTAAATATTTTTACTGTAAGCATAACGTTTCTTTTTAAATATATTCATTCTTTCTTCATTCTTCATACTTTCAGGCATTTCATCATTCATCTTTAGTCCTCTATACATTAGGCAGTTCTGTGATTTTGAATTCTTCATTTGTGGCAATCGAACTCTGTTTATATTTCTTGTTTCGTAATTATGTACGTCTCTATTAAAAACAATTTCATCCTTTAAGTATTTTGGCATTTGGTTTTTCATAATTTTATGCACAAAAATTAACACATTACATAGTAGTATTTTTTTATTGGAATCCAATTTAGCTCCTCTCTCATTTGATTAATCCTTGCGTATTTGCCGTTCCCCAGTATACATCTCATAGCACTGTTCTGTATAACTTCTAGTTTGTTTAAATTTCCTTCATTGGCCAAATATAGCATCGTAGAGCAGTAATCCAAATGTGAAGCAACAATAGTTTTATAAATGAGCTCCGTAGTGTTTCTATTTAATTTATGTCTTAGTCTTCTAAGAAAATTTACCTTTTTGATACCTTTTTTAGCACATATTCAAAGTTTGCTGTGAAAGTCAGTTTTGAATCGAGTATTACTCCCAGGTATTTGATTTAATTTACTTTTCCAATTTTTTCACCATTAATTGTCAAATTTAACCTGTGTTACGCGTTTTATTGCCTATTTCCATATATTTTGTTTTGTTATTTTTAATTGATAAACTAACGTTTAAGACAGGATTTTTTTGCATAGCACAAAGGGTAACAATTATTATAAGCAATAATCATCACGTTGGCGGCATGTACCTTTTCTCGGAAGATTTGTTCAATGTAAATTAGTGTTTCAGGCTGATAATTATTGCTTATAATAATTACATTGTTTTTTTTTACGTTCAGTTTCAATTTGTTTAATTTCAGCCATTTTGCTATATTTTGTAGGTCTTCGTTTATTTTTTAATTGCATCTATGTAATCTTCACACGAAATATAGATTAAGGTATCGTCTGCAAATAGTCAATTGGCGAATTAGTTGCTGCATTTATTTTATAATTCAGCGTGTGGAATAATTCTGTATGGCGTGTACGTCTTAAGGGTATGTTAAAATTAATTAGGGAATGGAATTTAGTATGCAAAGCTTTTATAACTGCCATCTGTGTGACAAGGCAGGAAGCTTTTACATGTACTACAATTTTCAAATAGTTTATTACCTTCCCAATCCGGCCCTCTCAACAGCGTCCCATAGAAATTCGTTAACCGCGATTTTTATAATGACCGCACCGAGTGCTCGCATGTTCACTTGTACAGTGTGCACTACTGCATTATTTGTAGCCTGCTGCACCAGTTCAAAGGCTAAATCGGCATGTACATTCGTCTCGTTCTGGCTCCACTTGTCCCCCACGAGTGAGAGAAGTTGCAAGATCGTGGACCAGCATCGCGTCAAAGGAATGCTCCAGAAATTTCATATTTCGTAATATGTGCTCCTAATATATTGATTCCGTATTAAATATAAGGAATCGAAAACCAGTGTGATTTATTTTTAATTAATTAAATGAAGACAATTTTTCGCGAAACTCAATCGAAAATCTGGAGACAGAAAAATCAGAAAAAGATATTGGCACCTCTGGTATTCGAACCCAGCATCTTCGGCTTTCCGGGCCACGGCTCTATCAACTGAGCTAAGGTGTCTCTATCATTTTCTTTTTCCTTAGTTTTAATTTACTGAGCGTAGCGGAGTCCTGTTTTAACTCGACCGTTCAGTATTTCTTCTGTCTGTAATTTTTTCGTGTATTTTTCCGGTTCAGGGTGGTGGCCGTCTTGGATACTTCCTTTTTATCCCTCTAGAGTTCGCATGAGCTTGGATTCTATTTCGAGATGTCAGTTCGAAATAATCAATAATACGATGCCTACTTGCCTGAAGAAAGTTTGAAAAATCATTGTAATCAAAATGTATTTTAATATTTCTTTGGACAAATTGACCGGTCAGTGGCTGAAAGGGCATTGCGTTTGGGTCCCACCCGGGTGTCGCGTGTTCGTTTCCTCGGCTGGCTAAGTCCTCCATCACGACACAAGCAACATTTTCCGCTCAGTGTGGTGGTAGCAGGAGATTTTCAAACGTTGTTGGGTTATTCGTATCCCGAGAATGTTTGTCTTTCTTTTGAAAAAAAATCCATATTTGAAATAAAAAAATACACATATATGATTTATTGGGCAGGTATTTAAGTAGATACCTATTTACAGATCTTTTGATTTCGGGTAAGATTTTTTGTTTAGAATTATTAAATGAGAAAAAATTAGAAACATGGGTACTTTTTTGAAGTGAAGGTCTGGTAATATAATTTCAGATTTTAACGGCCAAAAGAATTATCGTGGTTTATTTTTGGGGTATTATGCCTTATTAGCCCAAAAGTTTTGTTTTGAAGAGACCCATGATGTAGGAAGGAGGAAATTCAGAAGCTGGCAAATCGTTCCGCAGCCGAGCTGTTGAACTTTACTAGTTATAGAAGCGACCCATTCTCTTATGACAAATTTCAACCGTTTACAAAAAATATCAATGACGTGAGTTTCTCGGAGCATTGAAATACCGGTAGAACAAAAACAGCGCTACCACCCCGACGCTTGTGCTCTAAAGATTGCAATCCGTTTGTTAAGGTAGGAGAATCTATCGAACGGACCGCCCGTTTCTGCACACAGTCGAGGGTTTTTTTCAGATATTTTGAGGTTCCAGAACTCAATTGGTTTTCGTCATTATTATTTATTTCATTAACATTCAACAAGTGTAAAGAAAGTTTGATCGTCTTACAATGACGTAGGATGGCCAGGTATATGTGATATTCGTCAAAAATTTGGTAAATTACACTTATTTGACCCAAATGTTGAAAAACAATGGGAAGAAAGTTGTAATTCATCTATTTTTAACTCCTTAAGGGCCTATTTTGTCGAAAGGTCGAAATATTTCCGCTTTGCAATAAAATTCAAATAAATGAAATATTTCTGAATTCATCCGAATCATAAATTTGACAATTCGGAATAAACATTTAATTTTTTAACTATAAAAAATTTGAGTTTTAAAAATGGCTCACTTTTCATTTTTTCTATTTAAAATTACTCGTAATAAAAAAAAATAAAAACACACACATCTTTTATTAGGCAAATGTATTATAAACGTTATTGTCAACCTACTTTTTTTCCATTTCATGTAGAAATAATTAATGAAAAATCCCAAAGTTTCATAATTTTTTTTCAATTTGCGGTTGGAAACTTTCGATTCATAAAGGTGAACATTTTAATTGTGTTTCAGTTGACTTTTAGATATGATTATAAAGCGTGGTTTTTTCCTCTTTCTAACAACGTTTGGATCATTTTTCTAACTATGATAGTAAGGGAGACACGACGATTTCTATGAGACTTATGCGATATCTATAATACCATGCTTTATTTTTTTTAATAATTTTTTTTTTTCCATATACCTATTATAAAATATAATATTCTTATATTATCAATGGCTGTACTTTATTCTACTTCGAAGTCTGCAATAACACTTCGGTTTACAAAGTAGAACAGTTGAATTCAGAGCATGTGTTTTCGCTTCGCGCCCCTGGTCTACACGTAACTACCGAGAAGACCAATGCAGCCTCCCTCCATGCATCTCTGCAGATCTGCTCGGTACGATCCCCCCCGCCCCGGGCCGGAGGATGCTGGTGCTCTCGAGATTGGTTTAAAAGCCCCGCTGGTCCATGCAGCATCATCAGTTCCTTCAGGTCTGTCTCAGGCATTCAAGTCCGTACGAGAGAAACGCAACCAATCATGTTTGTACAGGTTAGCAACCCTTCAATCCAATCCAATATGTTGCATCATTCAAATAGTGCCTTCAATCCATTTTTCTTCAAGTCTTCTACACCTTGTATAATTCAGACCATTTCTCTATTTTTATTATTATATTCCTTTCAATTTTCTCTATTGATACTTCGAACTAAACTATGTGCTTTTGTGCATTTCTGAAATGCACCAAACTTCTTCCATTTTCTAAGCCTTTAACTTTTCTTTTTAGGCATTCTTAATAAATATAACTTACCATCACGCCGTTTCCCCGCAGGGGTAGGGAGAGAGGACGGACCGCCAAACAACTCAGTCTTGGCACACACTCTTCTATTATTCGGACTCTTGACATGGCCCGAATTAAGTATCTGATTCACTTGATCGTGCCATGTCTTCCGCGGGCGTTCTCGACTTCTTCGACCATTCACATTTGCGTCACATATTCTTCTTACTATACTTTCTTTGTTCATTCGCTCTATTCGCCCGAACCATCTGAGGGTCTCTTTCTTAATCTTACTCATTACGCTTATATCATATGCCTTGCATTCTTTGCGGATTTTCACAATTTTCACACGATCATACATGGTTTTACCACACACACGCCACAGGAATCTCATTTCAACAGCATTCAGTCTACTTTGATCCTTCCGCTACCAGTTCTATGCCTCACTGCCATACAACTAAATATAAAGTTATTTTAAATAGCTTTATCCAGTTGTTCAGTTTCTTCGAGGTGTTTTTATTTTCTTTAGCATACATTTCGGTAGAGTAAACTACAAAATTGAATGTAAACACATTTTAGAATGATTCCTCGATCCTTTTTATTTTGTCGACTCAGTTTTTTTTTTTTAAATTTGTTTGACTCATTTTTAACTTTCAATAGGTATTGTGTGTCACCCTTTTGGCTGTAGTCCATGCGTCGCCGATAGTCTCAAGCGACTGGGGACACGGTTCGGCCTCTTCCGTATCCTACACTCAGCCCATCTACCAGAAGACCTTGGTGCAGGCCACCCCCGTCATCCAGAAGTCCTACTACCAGCCCGCCCCCCAGATCGTGCACGCCGCCCCCCAAATCGTCCATGCCGCCCCACAGATCGTCCACGCCGCTCCCCAATACGTGTCCGCCCCGGTTGTGCACGCCCCAGTCTACCAGAAGCAGGTTGTCCAGAAGGTCGTTGAGCCTGAATACGTTGACCCCAACCCTAAATATTCCTTCGCTTATGGAGTGACCGATCCCCACACTGGAGATTCTAAGAACGCCGAGGAGCACTTGGAGAACGGAGTCGTGCACGGAAGCTACAGCCTGGTGGAGCCCGACGGTCACGTGCGCAAGGTGACCTACACCGCTGATCCCCACAACGGATTCAACGCTGTCGTCGAGAGGTCTGGAGGAGAAAAGGTCGTCGCTGCTGCCCCTGTCGCTAAGGTCATCGCCGCCCCCGTCTATGGTGGACACGGCTGGTAAATCCACATGTTTCATCACCCTAAAGATTTGATCCTTTGATTCTTGACTGTTCTAACTAAATTTTCCTAATTTGGGAAGATTTCACTTATTTCAGTTTGTTTACCAGAGATTCTTATTTATTACTCATTACGCTTTTTATCATCCTTCTCATCCATCATCATCATCATTCATCACACATCATCCCATGTTATCTTTATTTTGTTTTTTGTATATTTGACAACAAGCTCTAACACCCAGCTTGATTGTCTTCTTTTCTATTTTCATCCTGATCTCATTCAGATCTTTTGTATCTATTTATTTGTATAGTTGATCTCTTTGATGAATCTTTGGATCAAATCTCATCTAGACTTCGCATCTCGTTTAGGATCATCCCATCGACGTATTGTAATAAATCGTACCTTCACCCTGAAAGCTTTAATCGTATTGAAATGTGTTTTAATGTTATTTATTACGATTGTATATAGTCATAATGTTAATTTGCATTATAATTTTGAATGTGGTTATTAATAACTGCCAAATAAACCATTCATGGATGCAAATTTAAATTGACGTCTGATTTCAATCACTACATTTATCCTTATGTCCTATTCCCTACAAATATTTTTATTGGTACACCGCAATAGTAGAAAGCATAAACACTCATCATAAGCACCAAGCATAAACCTACTTCATTTCTGCCATTACTACATTATTATTATTTAATGAATATTACAACTTTAGAAGATAGAAGAAACATATCCGACCAGAAATTTTTATTCAAAATCATCAACAACGTAGTTGACAACAATTATCTTCTGGAAAACATTAATTTCCACTCTCCAATATGAAATACAAGGCCAAACCAACTACTCCACGTCCTCTCTCACTAAAAAAAATGCACACAACATTTTTTTCAGACGCTGATATTTTCCATTTGTCATTTGGTCAATTTACACCCTCTACCACTGCTGTGTGTTATTTCCTCATTCTAATTTTATTTTCTCCTATGTTTTTCTTTTTATTTAATCATGTTTATCCTTGAACATTATTTTATGATGTGAAAATGTGTTATTTTTGTATAGGTAGTTAGATAGTTTAATTTCATATTATCTATCCTACGTGCTTTATTTAATCTGTTTTTTTCTTCTTTTCCTACCACCTTATGTTTTGATTAATCATCTATGTTTTTCTATATACACTATACGTTTTTGCGGAAACTTCGTTGGTTCATGCAACCGCGTAATATGTAATTACTTTAAATAGTTTTGTAAAAGTTTTAAATGTTTGCAACTTCTCAATATTCGTTTACATGTGGTTTTTACTTTAATTTTGTTGAAAGTATAGTGGTAACAAACAATATTACGAATGCACTTGAATTTTTGTAATCGTTGAAGTGATTAATATCATCCAGAAATTATCTTCAAAGACTTATTAATTAGATCGTTTAATATAATGCTTATCTCTTACCAAAGACTAGAAGCTAGAAGCAGAATGTTTAGACTCTGATACGAAATCCACGTTTAATTAGAAATGGCCTTAATTGAGTGCAACATTAAATCAGCAATACATTGCAAGATTTTCTCTCCGCAGTATCGACAGAAGCTGTCAACCTAATAAAAATTGCTGCATTTGCTGTAATTCCTGCAATGTATTGCGAAATCCACAGGGCATAAGTACTCGTATGTAATGACCCAGAGGGGCCGTGTGTTGTGATTGTATAACACCTCCCTATATGTATATGTGATAGCATGTCTGTTATGTGTAATTCTGAAATATCTCTCTTCTAAACAAGTGCCTTGTACAACATTTGACACATGGAACTTGTTCGTCAATTTATCAGAAAGGAAACAAGAGATGTAGAAACGAACCAGGTCTTAATCATAGACCCTAAAGCTTGGATTAACTAATGGGTGCTTTATTTGATGATTTTTTTCAACATAATGGAGTTACGTAAAACAATTACGGAGACAATGTGTCAAATCATGTCCTCTTTATGGAACTGTACGAAAATCGGCACCAAAATAGAGCAGGTTCCCATTTTACATCACCAATCCATATCATGTAAAAGACAATTCAAATGATCAATAAGACTGATTAAACATACAATGGAATTCAGAGCAACCTTTTTATCAGATAGTATTTTTTTTTTATTAATTAATTTTTGTTAATTCTAGACTTACAATTTTTTATGCCTATCTGACTGAAAATACCTGTGTTGAGAGCAGGTGCTTTAAAACACGAGCAGTTTATAATACAAACAAAATCACATATAATAAAAATACAAAACGTCAATAAGACGGATAAAACTATTCTAACATACTGAACAATTAGTCATAATAGACCCGATATAGTTTTACATGATAAAATTTAAAAAAATAACTTTTTTCATTGATGTCGCTATTCCGAAGTCGTGTAATATTCAGAAAACTGTTTCTGATAAAATAAGAAAATATACAGATTTAGGAAATGAGATTAAAAGAATTTGGCATTCTCAGAATATAAAAATATTACCTTTTGTTATTTCGGCTACTGGCATTATAACTAGCTCTCTCATTAAAAATTTAGGCTTATTAGATTTGTCAAAGAATTTATATACAAAAATGCAAAAGTCAGTTATTTTAATTTTTTTTTGTTTTTATTTTTTTATTTTATTTTACATTTTCACAATATAACATAATATAGCTTACATATTTTATACACTCTCCTAATTAAGCAAATGCTTGTGTTTAGGAGAGGACAACTTGTTAATAACTTAAGAATTATTTTAAAAAAATCCTTATGACAAACTTAAAAATTTAACTTATGAAGAGATATAGACTTAACATTTTTTAGTGTGATTATGAGTAGACTTAACATACTTAATACAATTATTGCTTATAATAATTGTTACCCTTTGTGCTATGCATAAAAATCTTGTCTTAAACATTAGTTTACCAATTAAAAATAATAATACTTAATACATGTAGGATTACGAAAGATTTTTAAATATTTATATTGAGGGATCAGTAGGATTTATCGGTCCAGTTAGGAGATCTACCTAGCCGAACCGTCTGATATGAAAATATCTGGAGTCGGTGAATTATTTTCCCATGTGGTATCTGGTTGATTGACGTATTGTTCTTGTATTGTTCTGTATTTGTTATACTATATAGTGCACTTACATAGCGTGGATTGACTAGATAAACATTTGTGGAAAAGTGTGTGGAAGGGCTTAGTCTTTCTTGTGAGGAAGATTTAACCCGGGCATAAAATCTGATGCACCTAAATAAAACAACAATACATTTAAAGAAACAGACAATCATCATCGTAACATTGAAAAAATATATATTTATAGGTTGGTTTTGGTAATATCTTTGATGTTAGATTTGTTTTGGCTGGTAATCCAGGACTTGGTATCAGGATACATTGTGTTTTGTCTAATGGGCAGTGGAAGTGCATTGCACAGTTTTGTTGCATAGTATCTAAAATGTCTTTGTCCAAAAGTTGTTTTAGCAAAAGGGATAAGTAAGAGATTATGTCCTTTGGTTCTGGTATCTCGAGCAGTTTGGACATTTGTTGCCTAATGTCCATGACACAGATTCTCCTGAAGTGATCGGTAGTTTTAATATAATCTTTATTTAGTTTCTGAGCTTTAAGAATCGGATCAATTATAATACATCTACGCAATATAAGCTTGTCCTCAATAATTCTGCAAATTTTATCTAACAAATCTAAAACTTTTCACAGCTCGCGAGATAAATAATAAGGGAACAAAAGAGGGTTGGCGAGATTTGTATATATTTTAGTAGAAAGTAGGTACTTTTATTATTTCTGTGATAGAGATATATTTATCCATAAAGCTCCAATATTAATTTCTCTGTGTAGTTGATGAACCAGTTGTTACTGATAATTGCTAACCTGTTCAATTTTACTCTTGACTGCTATTCTGGAGACATTTCCTGATCTATGTAATCGTAAATGACCTCGTAACTAATTAACGTTAAGTACCTACTAGTAACTTTATCCAAACATTTTTTTAAATTGACTTTCGTACTTAAAAATATGCCATAATGCCCTAATTTATAATATCTTAAAACCATATTTTTTATTATGTACAAGCGAGTACCTGGCATGCTTTGCAATGCCACGAAAAAGGATTTTTCAAATTTACCCCTTGCTATCCTTTACCGCTATTATGTCTCCTTTGCAATCACCCCCTCTGCCCCTCCGTTACCCCCTCCACTGCGTGTCCCATCTCGTCCGCTCCCCTTTCGCGTCCCCTTCCTCTCCCCCTCATTCCTTCTCTCCCTGCCGCTAAACTATATTAAATACACGCATTTTTCAAGCGACTCGCGCACCATATATTTTAACGTTTTTATACAAATTCGTAACGCCAGATCTCACCATTATATATGTGTGTATACTGTATGTACATAAACCTTCAAGGGCGTGCGCACAACAACTCACCGAAGTTTCATCACAATCGCATGAGTAGGTACTATAGGAAAT
Source organism: Limnephilus lunatus (assembly GCA_917563855.2). Taxonomy (NCBI): domain Eukaryota; kingdom Metazoa; phylum Arthropoda; class Insecta; order Trichoptera; family Limnephilidae; genus Limnephilus; species Limnephilus lunatus. The sequence goes on from OU830596.1 coordinate 98,851,811, forward strand.
AATTTCATGACGCCGACTTATATTATAAAGGGTGTTGAGGGACGTACTTGACATATTTTAACCAGTGATTTCTGACATTATTTGGAGTAAAAAATGTTAATGAAATTTTGACCTTTGGCGATGTTGGTAGGTGTGGGACAGCTGAGGCGGGGTAAATGGGTTGGTCGGCTACTCGGCTGAGTTACCAGTGACCACACAAGGAAGATTTTTTTTTTTTTTTGAAGAAAGATCAAGTCTAAGAAATGATTTTTTTAATTATACATATCTACATACTTATTATATTATCCAATCGCGGTTTGTGATTTAATTATTTATCCCAGCATCTCCTTACCCTCCCGCATACCCTTTCCACCTTCCCCGCCTATACTCACCCCTCTGCCGCTTCCCCGTCCCGCCAACCCCCCTCCCGCGTTCCATATATTCAGTCCCAGTACATTCAGTTTTCAAACAGCTCGCGTGCCACCTATTACAATTTTTGTTTTAAATTTTCATTTTTCATACATTACAAATATTCATTTTTGTATATTATTAGAACAAATAATCCAATTTGGTACCTAACATAGGTATCTATTTAAAATATCTATAATTTTAAAAATGCATAGATAATTCTTTTGTTACAAAAAAAACAGGTGCCTGCTAAATTCAATTTCATCAAACACTCGAACTGTCAAACGCGCGAAGTTAAAATAGTCGTTAAGTTTTCTGAAATTATCCATTTTTTTGCGCAATTTTCTTAATTTTTCTTTCCGTAAAAACCTCCTACAAAGTATTATAAAACTATATATGAATGAAATAGGTAAAGTCGTTCTGAAGTTGTTGCGTGACCAAGGGAAACAGGGATTCATTTATATATATATATATATATATATATATATATATATATAGATAATGGATTCTGCATCGAAGTCTTATTACCAGTGCGTTGTTTATTTTATCCAGCAGACAGTCTCTCTATCTAGTATGCATGTTGCCTGCTGAGATTTAGTAGTCTTTGTTTGCTTTGGCGAACGCAGTTGTTATACTTCTCTTACAACGCAGGTATTTATAATATAATACATTGCACAACTGTTGGTGCCGGTGAAAGCGACGCCGACCGCGACGCATCGCTAACGTGCTCTCGTGTTAAATACATTATTTTAGTTTTCAGACTACTGCTGTCTACTTATCGATACGCTTAGCATAAGTGTGCGTATCTACATACCTTTACATACAAGATGTCAATCAAATGTTGTCTATTTGATACTAGCTGACCCGGCCACGCGTTGCTGTGGCTAACGAAACACAACACCATCTACTGGATGGTAATCAACGTTTATAACCACCGCCATCTGTTGATTTGCATACATATCAAATTCATGGCGCCCGCTTGCCAGCCCGCTCCCTTTATATATTATATACTTGCTTTTACCCGCGGCTTCGCTCACATAGCTTTAGGGGGAAATCTATATATATTTAAAAATCAAAATATGCTAGCTTCTGGGTTTTTAGTTGCCGGAATGCGTATAATATTCAGCATGCTGTTGACGGCGAGCTTGGGATTGTTCTGTTGACTCAGCAGCTCTATGTGCTGCCTGACGCACCGCATGTTTAAGTCTTCGCACTTCAGCTTGTGGAAACGTCTCTTCAAGTCTTGCAACTCTCATAGCTCGAGCTTTATTAGAGCTTTTGCTTAGATTCGACTTACGCTTTCGTGGCATAATTGTTATTATTCTTGCTGAAAATAAATATGGTTTAATAGAAAATTTCAAAATTTGAGAATGACATTTCGCAAATAAAGATTCTATTTTAGAAAATATTTAAATTATAGAAATAGAAATTTATTTTAAGTACCTACTCCCTTTATTAGTATTTTATTCATATTTGAATCCAGAGTAACCTAAAAAAATAAGAAAATGAAAGTCCACTTCAAACGCTATGCTTTATAGCAACGTTATGCTTTTTGTTCGGAGAATAAACATTTTTAGAGATATGTAGTTAACTACGACGCCAAAAAAGTACTCTTTAATCACAACAAAGCACTCTTTTTAAGCCTAAAATTTAAAAAAAAACATTGTTTCCAAGGTAACAATTTGTTTGACGTTTGCAATAACTTGATTTTGTTAGGGACAGAAAACGTATGATACATAATTTCATAACGCCACGGCTCATTCATAACACCAGAGCTTACCAATATATAAAGCCGTTGTTACTCGCAAATAATGTAGCTTTCGATTAGAGAAAGAATTAAATTCCATTCGATATTTATTGCGTGAAAGAGTAAGGACCATCCATACAAACTTTCGCATTTATAATATTAGTAAGATTTCAACCAATTTACAAACCTTGACAAATTATATACCAAAACCTTCCTCATGAATCACTATCTATTGGTGAAAACCGCATTAAAATCCGTTGCGTAGTTTAAAAGATCTAAGCGTACAGATAGCGGGAGCGACTTTGCTTTGTACATACTATGTATAGATTTGATGACCAAGTGATGGAAAATATGTGTTAGTTCCTTTGCTTATAAAATGGTACTCGCACTATAAAAAATTAATAATTCGTAAAATGTCTTTATGAATATCTTTTTTTCGAGAGCTTTTGCCTATATGTATTTATAGACTAGGAGACGACATAGGTAAACCCTACGTCATCGAGTACACGGATGAAACTACTTTTTAGTGATAATGGACAATTAGAAAACCTTTAAAAAGTTGGTCTGCCGGTGCGCCTCTTGGCAGGAGCCGCGCTGCCATGGAAATAGTCAGCGATTTTTTCGAAAAAATTACGTCATCGAGTACACGAACGGGAATGGTTTCATATGATAAAGGTCGATTAGAAAATGAGAAAAAAGCAGGGCTGCCAACCGGCAGCCTGGCAAGTTCGCAGGCAGCCGGCGTCAAAGTGGGGTAAAAAATAGTTAATTTTACGTCATCGAGTACACGAATGAAACTAATGAATAACTATAGTCCAGATCATTACGTTTAAGAATTTATTGGTCTGCCGACCAGCAGCCTGGCAAATTTTTGTGTACGACTTTTTAAAGTTTATTTTTAATTTTTTTAATTTTTCGTTTATCTTTATTATTATTTTTATTTCTTGATATTTTTAAAAACTTTGATTGCCATATTTTAAAAATATAAGCGATAATGATAAAAAAAAAAATAATTTGAGAGTTCCGAGTGTACCCATCCGTCAGGTGAGCCGTTCGTCGCCAAACCACTTACGAAACCTGCCGCGGTGCCCCTCACTGCTGCCGCGTGTCAATATTATAGTACAAATTTATAATATTAATAGTCCTTTTAAGATCGACTAATAGTTCATACTAGTTGGAAGTTCGAAAAACCAACGCACCATCGCTGTAAGAGGTGCGTTCGTCCGTAAAACGACGGAAATTTCCGAAACCCCGTCCGTTTCATATCGGTTTCGCTTGCCCTGCTGCACCGATTACATCGAATACAAGATCGAAACTAACGAAAAACTGTAGTCTAGATTATTTTATTCATTATTTCTTTGGTCTGCTGACCAGCAACCTAGCAGTTTTTTGTGTACGATTTTTTAAAGTTTTAATTTTTTTTTTCAATTTAAAAAAAAATTATTCTCAATATCCTTATTATTATTTTTATTTCAATATATTTTTAAAAACTTAGAATTCCAGATTTTAAATAAAATAAGTGGTAATAATAAAAAAATATTTTTTGAGTGTTCCGATTGTAATCGATGCAGCAGGGCAAGCGAAACCGATATGAAACGGACTGGGTTTTGAAATTTCCGTCGTTTTTCGGACGAACACAGCTCTTACGGCGATGGTGTGGTGGATGTTCGAACTTCCAACCACTATGTTTTGTTAGGTAATTTTAAAAAGACTATTATTATTATAATTTTGTATAATAATATGGGCATGCAGTGGCGGCGCAGGGCTCCGCGACCAGTTTCCAGTAAGTTGTTTCACGTCGAAAGGCTCTCCCATCCGATGAGTACACTCGGATCACTCAAAAAATTTTTTTTTATCATTACCACTTATTTTATTTAAAATCTGGCGTTCTAAGTTTTTAAAACCATATTGAAATAAAAATAATAATAAAAATATTGAAAATATTGTTTTGTTTTTTAAATAAATTACAATTTAAAAAAAAATTACACAAAAAACCGCCAGGCCGCTGATCGGCAGACCAAAGAATTCATCAATGGGATGATCTAGACTACAGCTTTTGTTTAGTTTTGATCTTGCATTCGACCTAATCGATGGCCACTATGTTAACCACTATGTTATATTAGGTTATTTTAAAAAGACTATTATTATTATAATTTTGTATAATAATATGGGCATGCGATGGCGGCGAAGGGGTCCGCGGCCAGTTTCCAGTAAGCTGTTTCGTGTCGAAAGGCTTTCCCGTCCAATGGGTACACTCGGAAGACTCAAAAAAAAATTTTTTTATCATTACCACTTATTTTATTTAGAATCTGGCATTCTAAATTTTTAAAACTATATTGAAATAAAAATAATAATAAAGATATAAAAAATATATTTTTTTAATTAAAAAATAAATTAGAATTTAAAAAAATCGTACACAAAAACCCGCCATTCTGCTGGTCGGCAGACCAAAGAAGTCATGAATGGGATGATCTAGACTACAACTTTTGGTTAGTTTTGATCTTGCATTCGACCTAATCGATGCAGCAGGGCAAGCGAAACCGATATGAAACGGACGAGGCTCGGAAATTTCCGTCGTTTTCCGGACGAACGCAGCTCTTACGGCAACGGTGTGGTAGTTGTTCGAACTTCCAACCACTATGTTATATTAGGTTATTTTTTAAAGAGTATTATTACTATAATTTTGTATAATAATATAAGCATGCGATGGCGGCGAAGGGCTCCGTTTTTTAAATTTGAAAAAAAATTAAAACTTCTAAAAATCGTACACAAAAAACTGCCAGGCTGCTGGTCAGCAGACCAAAGAAATCATGAATAAAATAATCTAGACTACAGTTTTTCGTTAGTTTCGATCTTGTATTCGATGTAATCGGTGCAGCAGGGCAAGCGAAACCGATATGAAACGGACGGGGTTTCGGAAATTTCCGTCGTTTTACGGACGAACGCACCTCTTACAGCGACGGTTCGTTGGTTTTTCGAACTTCCAACTAGTATGAACTATTAGGCAATCTTATAATGGATGAATAAATATAATGAAATAAAAATAATAATAAAGATAAACGAAAAATTTTAAAATTTAAAAAAAAACTTTAAAAAATCGTACACAAAAATTTGCCAGGCTGCTGGTCGGCAGACCAATAAATTCTTAAACGGAATGATCTGGACTATAGTTATTCATTAGTTTCATTCGTGTACTCGATGACGTAAAATTAACTATTTTTTACCCCACTTTGACGCCGGCTGCCTGCGAACTTGCCAGGCTGCCGGTTGGCAGCCCTGCTTTTTTCTCATTTTCTAATCGACCTTTATCATATGAAACCATTCCCGTTCGTGTACTCGATGACGTAATTTTTTCGAAAAAAATCGCTGACTATTTCCATGGCAGCGCGGCTCCTGCCAAGAGGCGCACCGGCAGACCAACTTTTTAAAGGTTTTCTAAGTGTCAATTATCACTAAAAAGTAGTTTCATCCGTGTACTCGATGACGTAGGGTTTACCTATGTCGTCTCCTGGTCTATTAGGCAAGGAGGGAGGTGGAGGGGAATCCTGGAGGGGGGAGGGGAGGGGAACGAAGGAGGGAAACACGGGAGTATGAGTTCGTGGGACGGGGAGAAACGCGAGGGTGGAAGAAGGGGAAAGTGGAAGGTGAACGCGGGATGAAAAAGGGACGCGGGAGGGTAACAGGGACGCATGGGAAAGGACACGCAGGGAGAAACAATTTATTTAAAGTTACCAACCGGTTTCGCTTTGATTGCTTCATCAGGATGACAATGAAAACTTTGTGTTTAATATCTTACCAAAAATTATAGAGCTACTCCATTTGACATAATCTCTCAACAATCAAGGTACTTTTTTGGCTCTCGATGCGCATGCGTTATTTAATTATGTAGACGGTATAACTACTTTATATTTGGATTGGCATATTGCCTTGCACGAATTGTATTAAGCTATCCTTTACGCATACCTATGTGACAGGTGTTTAAATCCAACTAGCAAAATGTCTTATTGGACGTCGATCAAACTTCAAAGACTCGTACTTGCAAAATATTCCTTGGTGTGCGTCTTATAAGTATGTACTGAACTATTTCATTGTAGAATATTTTAAAATAATCGTAATCAATATACCTATATTATAACAGAAAGTCCAAAAAAACGTGCGGCTCGCAAAAACTCAGAAACGAGTCCCGGTACGATATAGGGAGTTATATGGTGTGGTAGATCTCTATCCCCCCTAGGGAATAAGGGTATCCGTTTTTACCTTAAGGGCGTGCTTTTGAAGATATAAGGGCTAAAAGTTCCGCCCTCTTGAAATTTCTAAAACTGTCTTCCGGAAAGTTCTTGAAGGTTCCATAAAGCTCTAGAAGGTTCTGGAAGAAGTGGCGGAGTATGTCGTGAAATGTTTGGGAATAGGGAATCGGGAACATCATTGTGGAACATTCCAGAACACTCTCGAATTGTCATGAGCGAAGCCGGGTAACCCAGCTAGTAAATAATAAAACTTGTAATTATTATCGTAAATACCTACTGTTATTTTTTTTCCCTCCATTAGTTAAATTCTTATTACTCAGTACCTAACTGCGTTACACATTGAGGACTCGTCGAGGGTCTTTAAAAGTAGAATTAATTAAAACGAAAAAAAAGAATTTCGAATCGCAGAAACATAGGGTTTTTAAGTATGAACAAGTAGTGATTTTTTTTTACTATTTCATTGATATTACTATTTCCATGAATTTTGAATAAGCCAGTTTCAATTCGAGAGAAGATGGGGTAGAGAAAAATCTGATTAAAATGTTATTCAACTACTTTCGGACTAATTTTCTCTCTTGAGCTCAAATATTTAAGATATGTTCAATTTGGTAGGCTGGTACGGGTACCGCCGCCCCGGGAACTATTTATTGGATAACCAACACCTCTGCTATAGGTCACCCCAAGTGGTTCGCTACGTTGGTGACTTAGGAGGGGTGCCTGGGTTCATGGGGTGAGGTTTGTCTAGGCCTTGGCGGCGGATGCGTCTGCTCACCTGTTGCGTGGCGGGCCAGATCGAGAGAGACTGGTTAAGGGAGGACTTTTGACCTTTCCAGCCAGACTCTCTCGACCTATCGCCTTGCACCGCAGTTGGAGGGATGGATTCATACGTCCGTCACTCCTGAACACACTGACCCCCAGATTCCTACCAACCCCTCTTACCGTTTTCCTTCCCAGAACTTCCTATCCTTTATTTCCTTTAAAAGACCCTCCACACAGCATTCCCTAAGATCACATAGGCCTTGAAGGAAAATATTTTCTTCGGGCCTCCTGCGTGGAGCTATTGTAAAAAAAGGTGCATAGTTTGTTTATAGCATTTCTGTGGATTTTAAATTTAAAATTATGGATCGCACTTGGTATTTACGTAATTAATTTAAAAATTAATTACAACCCGATAATTTTCGATTAACAGAGGACAGGCTTTTCAACATTTTGGAAAATAAGGTTTTAATTAATCCCAACTTCTTACTTTCAAAGCACAAATAACACTATCGATCCTTACATCTGCAATACATTTTAATCACAATTTTCCTATTTTAAACTCAAACCACCAAATCTCCCTTCGTACTTCCCCACCTTCCTGTTTCCCATCACCTTTCCCTCCCCACTACCTTCAGCCTCACAACTTACCCCAATTGGGGATGCCACAGTCTCACTGGCTCCAGACGGGAGCAGCTGGGACTCTTGTGAGGTATTAGAAAAAACCTATCCAATTTTCCTAATTTAAGTATCATATAAAATATTTATAGGTAATTCTGAATTGTACAATTTAATTATTGTTATTATCAAATATTTTACAGCGCCCTTGAGGTGATTTTTCACAAAAAGACGCTTTACGAATTATCCAATTATTATTATTACGAATAATTTCAATCTGTAAACTTTACCCGTCATAGCACAGTGACATACCTACGGCGTGTGAAATAATGCTAAAAATGTAACAAATGTACCTAGAATTTCTTTTGTGCATGAATAATAATTTGCAGAGTATTAGGAATAAGTTACTGAAAATTAGTTAGGAATAAAAAAATAAATAAAATAAAAATTAAATAAGTTTAAAAAATATGGAAATAATGTTACTAATTCTTAAATTGACATATGATAAAAAAAACCTCCCCCCGAAACGATACGAAAAAAATTATGAGAAGTAGATAGAAGTTCTATTTTCATTGATAGTTATTATTATATTATCTTCAATAATTATAAAGTTTTAAGATATCTTTAACATATTACTAGAGCACACATGTTTTCCCTTCGGAAGTCGGGAATTAAATGAACATTTTTGCATCACGTATCGCCTTTTATATTTTCCTCGGCTTGCTCTCTCGTATGCTGCCAATGGGTATTGGTGTTGGGAAATGATATGGGATTTGTGTAGGTAAATATCTCGCCACCTTGTAACGATTTGCAGAGGGCACGACAGATGGTGGTATGCGGTATCTGCATCTGCACTTAATATGCAACAATTGTGCATTTCTTAGTAACTGTAAACTGTCCCCAATTTTTAAATGCAATCTATATCTGCATACCCTCTTCATGCCGGTATAGATTTAAGTAACTAACTCAAAGTAGATGCTTATATGCAAGAAAATTCACAAATAAATTTTCTCTATTCCGTGTTATATTTTGCTAATGTGTTATCGTTTTTATAGTGGGACATTTTTATGGGTTCACGGAATGTGATTTGGTACTTTTGTTTGTCAATAATATACCATTTCACTGATAATATACGTAGGTATGTACTTCAAGATTTGAATATATAGTTTTCAGTCAATTTTTAGTGTTTTCACGTTCGGTTTCTGTACGTACAATGTGCATTCAATATTACGTACTTACAGTCGGTATTATACTGCCATTAACTTAAAAAAAATTTTTTTTTTTTCAAAAATTGCAGCTTGTCTGGTGATTTAGCGGAGCACTACGAAAATCGATGGTCAAATGGACGTGATAACTCAGTCCAGGTGTGAGCTCAAACAAAAAACCAAGAAGAATTGGTTTCTGTAGCCCAACAGCTAGCAAAATACGAAGCCGTTTTGAAAAATATGCATTTTTCCCAAAATGACCGACAATTCATCCCCGGAAATGATAATAATTATTATAAAACTATATTTTTTGCGACTTATTTACCAATTATTTCAAAGATAAAATCGACTTCAAAAGTACTTTCAATTATAAGTTGGTTAGAATATCAAACGAATTTATATCCAGTATCGATTTTTTGTACTTATGCGCCGGATTAAATAACTACAGTATACAGACAAGTAGTTTTATCCTTGATGCATTTGTATGAAAAATGTTTTATATTTTTGTTATTCGGCTGGTACATTCTCTCTGCACACCCCTTCGGGGTCACTTAGTTATATTTTCTGTAAGTAGGTATACCGTATTTTCCCTAATCCGACTGCAGATTGTATATGAGTACACCGGGAGGCCAGCTATCGGCGGATTAACTTTCATGGATCCTTAGACAATTATAAGATCCTCAAATCCTTAAAAAATGACATTACCTAATTTAATTTGACTTATTTCGTAATTTAGGTGCTTTTCCAAGCCTGGAGAATTTTTAAAATTTATTTCAATAACGTTCAATATATAGCTACCTAAAAGAAACTATAATTTTAAAAAATTAGATTTTCACGGCTAAAAGCATTTTCATTGTTTGTTTTGGGGGTGTTATGCCGTGTTGCGCTACCTCCTTCTTTAGCCGACGTTTCGGACAGCGTTTCAGTGTCCATCATCAGGGCAGATCCGACGATGTGTTGACATCGTCGGATCTGCACTGCAACGCTGTCCGAAACGTCGGCTAAAGAAGGGGGTAGCGCAACATGTCATAACACCCCAAAAACAAACAATGAAAAATATTATAAAATTAAATAATATTTTTATGAAATAGGTCATTTTCAGATGTTCCTAGAACTGTCTGTAAAATGTTCAGATTTGTGAGATCAATGATGTAGATTTTTAATTTTAGGTTTTGATGAAAGATCTGTCTTTTAGTCTTGATTTTTTTTTCATTTATTTCGAAATAATTAATTAGCCAGGAATATCATAAATATTAGGGCTCTAATGTGAGTTTTGGTAAAATAATAATATTGAATAAATTGAGATAAAGGAGTAGGAGTAGGTGATATTGTAATTCCGGTCACAGACCGTTTAGTAATCGCCATTGGCCTGCGTCTCCGCCACGTCCATATGTTGTGCAAATTGCTGATAGGCGATCGGAATATCATTTTACTAGACGGCTGGTAAAACAGCGACCAAGAGGTTCAAATGGACTAACTTTTTTATTATTATCTATTTTTTTTTTTTCAATAAAAAAAATATTAATACGTGTTCAATCCTAACTACGTTATCACTGGAGAAGGTAGCGAAAATTAATAGGCAATGAGAGCTTTTACGAGGTACTGTGAAGGCAAAAGGGCAATAAACATACGTTCCTTAATCGCTATAATGCCGCAACCCTTTTAAAAGATGAGATACACAATGTACATAGGTCTGTTTCCTCCAAAGGAATAAAGTGATCATTTTCTAGCATCTCTCTGACACACCGCACCGTGACGTCTCCGTAGACCACTATAATACTACTAGCCTTGACGATAATTTTTGAAAGTATGAAAGTACAAAAATTAATATTAAAGTGTGGGTGAATTCCAAAAATTCAAAATCGTCGGACGTCAATGTGCTGATGGTTTAGCTTTTGTTCTTAAACATATAATGCTGCAGCTTTTTCTTACACACTAAATAACAACAGTCGAAAATGAGACAAACAGTTAACGTATGCTGCACCCCCCCAAAGGAAACATGCAATCATTATCGTACATCTCCCTCACACGTGTAAAGAAAATGAATCGGAATTCCCGTCGCCGGAATCCTTATACAATAGATCAGTTTTTTTTACGATAACTACTCACAGGAGGCCCCGAGGAAAATAATTTTCCTCAAAAAGAGAGAAGGAAAAATTTAATATGGATGGGTAGGAATCTGGGGTTCAGTATTTCCAGGTTATCCGCCGCCAAGCCCTAGACAAACCTCACCGCGTGAACCCGGACACCCCTGCTAAGTCAACAAACATAGCGAACCACTTGGGGTGACCTATGGCAGAGGTGTTGGATATCCAATAAATGATTCCAGGAGCGGCGGTACCCATTCCCTAAATTGATAAAAATAGTACCTACTTTAGGGGAAACAGACACACTTCTGTCTGTCACAATAATGTTCACAAGTCTGTCAAATAATAGTAGAAAATAAAAAAAAAGTAGAAATAAGAAATTTTTAGGCTGGCAACACCAATTTATCTGTCAATATTCTTTGAAAGTGCAATGACATTGATCGGAAGTTTGATCTATGATTCGGAGATTTCGATCCTCCTTCAGTTCAACATCTCCTCGAGCGTCTCATTCTAAATGGATAGATGAGTTCTTGGACAAAATTGCCCCCCCCCCCCCCTTCTGTACCTAACTTAGATGAAATAACTCCCATCCACAACACTTATATGTCTGATCACTGGCTAGACTCTCCATTCACTTAAATTGAATTTAAAAAAATGTTTATCAACAGTCAAGGACTCATCTCCAGGCAGAGATGGTATCCCTTATAGCATTATCAAAAATAGTAATGATAATGTTCTAAATCACTTCTTAAGCATCTTAAATAAAATCTTCCAGACTGGCATAATGCCTGATGACTGGAGTACTCAAATAATCATCCCAATCCTAAAATCAAACAAATCACCCAATTCTGGATCCAAATACAGGCCAATTGCTCTTTCATCCACCCTCAGTAAAATTTATGAAAAATTAATTTAAAACCGGTTAGAATTTTTTGTCGAAAGTAATCAGCTTCTCTCTCCATCTCAATTTAGATTTAGGAAAAAAAAATCTACGCAAGATAACCTTGCCATCATCAGTACTGATATTAATTTATCCATTTCTAATCATGAAGTATGTCTTGCAGTCTTTATAGACATAGAAGGCGCCTTTGACAATGTTTCCATCGCAATCCTTTAAAAAAAACTTTTAGGCCTTGGCCTACCCCCCATGTTTGTCCAATCTAATATTAATCTATATCTTGATAGAAAAATTTTCATTGAGCTACCAGATATTACTCCTCAGAGTAGATCAATTTGGAAGGGTTTACCCCAAGGCGATGTATTATCCCCCATACTGTATAATATATACACGTACGATATGCATGTCTATATTCCCCCTCAAGTAAAAGTTATTGAGTTCGCAGATGACTTAGCTTTCTTCTTATCATCCAAAATCATCCCACTCGCCGTCAAATATCTTAATGAAGCCATGGATGCCCTTTGCACATGGCTCACTTTAAATGATCTGGAACTTTCATTCCAAAAGAGTCAGTGTGTCACCTTCTCAAACCGTCATAAAAATCCTCCTGTTCAAATTTTATTTAAAAACTCTCCAATCCCTAACGTCTCTGAAGTTAAATTTTTGGGAGTAACATTTGATAGGAAACTTAAATGGTCTTCCCATATTCATAATATAGTTACTAAATGTGAAAATTTTTTAAATATCATCAAATCATTGACTGGCGTTTGGTGGGGTGCTCACCCTACCTGCATTAAGTTGCTTTACAGTGCACTTATTCGAAGTCATCTCACCATGCCTGCCCACTTTTTAGTACTGCATCCAAAAATGCACTCAGTAAATTAGACAAAATTCAATCGAAGTCATTGCGAATAATAACTGAAGCGATGCAGTCGTCCCCCATCAATTCCCTTCAAGTGGAATGTTCTGATCCCCCACTTTATTTAAGGCAACTGTTTGCTGACAAATTTGTTCTTAAATGTTTAAATTCTAAATGTCATCAGGTTATTCCCAGAGTTTCGTTGTTCAAAGACTCAACACATTCATCTACAATCAGAGCTCGAACTAAACCTCTTCTTGCCATCTATAAAAATTTTCGCGCTCTCTCAGAGCTTCAAATTATCCAAAATGATCTTCTTCCACCATACAAATTAAAATATAGTCATGTCACCCTATCCCCAACAATTTTAGAAGGGATCGGCATCCTTAAAAGCCATTCCAATCTCCCAGCCCATATTGTTAATAACATTTCAATGACATTATTTCTTCTAAATGGCCCAACTCTTCTCTTTTATTTACTGATGGCTCCAAATCTCCAGACTCTCCTAACTGTGGTATAGGTATTAACGTTTACCACAATAATTCTAATGATTGAATATTTTATTCAATTTCAATCCAATTTTCAATATTTTCTGCTGAGTGCATTGCAATAATTGAAGCACTCAAATATATAATCAAAAATAATTTTTAACATTCCCTTGTTCTCTCTGACTCTCTCAGCACCCTCAAAAATCTTAAATCCTGTCCTCTTCTTCATCCTGATGATCACTTTGTATGCCTTATTAGAGTGCTGATAGCCTCCATTCAAAGCTCTGGAAAAACCGTAATTCTTGTTTGGATCCCTGGACATGTTGGCATAGTGGGTAACGATATTGCGGATTCTTTGGCAAAACAAGGAGCGTTCAGCCCTATTGTTACCCTCATAAACCATATTCCCCTCTCCGATATTTTTTCCATCGTCAAAGATAGATCCCGCAATGTTTGGACAGAGTATTGGAACATTTCTAGTCAATCCAAGGGAGCCCACTACGCCTCAATACAAAGGACTATCCCATCAAAACCGTGGTTTCAAAAATTCCCCCATTTTCCAAAAAAGAAATTTCCTCACTTATTCGAATGAGAATCGGGCATTGTTCCGTTCCTTCTCACCTTTTTAAAATTCACATCCTTGACTCCCCAGATTGTACATTCTGTGGTCTAGATGTGGGCAGTTTAGATCACATATTTTTTGGTTGTCCCTCTCTAAATAAATATCCTCTCGTCTATCAGGCGTTATCTAAAATTGCCTCCCCTTCATTCAACATTTCATCTCTTCTAAGTCTGAACTCGACTCCAATCTTCCATATAATTCTGAAATTTGTACATTTAAATAAAATGAATATATAAATTCTCCTTTCCTTCCTCTGTAATTTTAAACGATGGCCTAGAACACCCTTGAAGGGTGAAAGCCAGAAATAATTGAAAAAAAAATGACTCTGATAATACAAAACACTGCATACCTACACATATAAAAAAAACATTTTTTTGTTCTTAAAAAATAAAATAAATCGGAGAAGCACTTTTGTGAAGGTGCCTACTAAATGACATAAATTTGATTAAATATTGTGTTTTACAATAAATTGTGTTAGTGATTGGCTTTCATTTATTTTAACATAGATTTGAATTTAACAGTAGGTGGAAAGGAAGAATGGTGAGTTTAGTTACACTACTTTTAGATCTGAATGAGTTAAATATATTCAGATCTAAAATTAGAGACATGATCTAAATCCCAGGCAACGCTAGGTACTTAAGCTAATATTAAATAAATGTGAGCAATTTCTAAAGTGTGCTTTATATTTTATTACAATATCGTTATTCTTCATTATGTTAACACAAAATAATATACCTATATGCAATTCTAATTTTGAGATTGCAATGATTTTTTTTTCACTTTTATGCCTTTTTAATAAAAATGTAGGTTACACAGCTTTACATTAACACCATGATTATACTTTTAGTATTGCCATTTGGGCAATGGTGGCGCCCTCGTATATTTTCTACTCTTATTTGACAAACTGTATATTGTGTGTCTTATCTTTTGTCTCACCATTATTTAATGTTTTAAGAAAGAGCTGCAGCATTATTAAGATAAAGAACGTACGTTTGATGCGTTTTTGTGCTTTCACATTCGAATATATTATTATATTTTACCTACGCAAACGTTTTCCACTTCAATCCCTGCGATACATAACCAGTGCCAAGAGTGAAGTATTGTCGGTCACCGGTAAGTAGCCAAGTACTTACCTTACCTGCCTGGTCACTGTTCACTGGTCAGCGGTTAGGAGAACTGTTGGAAAATTGGGATCACCACATGCCCTACTTATCCTTTGTCTCACATTCTCGTAGATATTTTATGTTACCTAATCGGCTTGTGCTAGAGATGTTGTTTACAACAACAAACAATGCCGTGATTTTTTATAAGTTGGCTAAATACCATCACCCACTCCTGCATGACAATAGGCCACTTGCATCACATTTAAAAAAAAATCCGGTTTAGGCAAATATTCTAAGACATTTCGTTTTTTTTTTAATCGTGTTTTTGAAACCCTGCGAATTTTTTTAAAATTTCAATCTGAAAAATCAGACCATTTTTTATAAACTGGAAAGACGGGACATAATTTTATGGGTGCGAAAAAACGATAATTACATAGCCGAAAATCATTTAAAAAAAGAACGTTTTCCAAACGAATAGCAATAAATTGTACGGGGTTCTCTTCGTAACATCTGTAAAAACACCGCCATCTTTATCAAAGAATCAAACCAAAGGATAAGTTCGCATAGAACAAACAATAAATATAGTGAACTTTAAACGCAAATTAAAAAATTCGCCGAAAATCAAAGTTTTGCCATATAAAAAAAATTAATCAGTGTGTAATTTTACAAAATTAAGGGAACATAATCGGAGACGGGACATTTTCATGTAGTTACGTCACGAGCTCAAATAATGGATTTATTTATTTAATTAAAAACAAAAAAAACACATTTCTAAAAATTTTTACTAACATTTTCGTAATCTTAGTAAAAAATTATATCCACACGATTTTTTCCAAGTCGTTATGAAATCCATGCAAGAGGCCTATGTAGATATTTGTAGGTTCATGTATCTTGAATTTTCTTTGAATTCTTTCTACATTATGATTATGCATTTTGTAGAAGGGCGACCAACTATTGAGTTATGTTCTTTTAAACTGATTAGGGTTCTCATGAATAAACCGGGCGGCGCTTTGTCCGTACAAACGTATTCCCCATTTTCCTCTCCGGTTTTTGACATTAGTGGAATTTTTTTTATATAATATAGACATCGACCACTAGCGTGTCGGCACGTTTGGCTTTTTTTGATAAATTACTTCTTGTAGGAATTGGGACCCTCTAAAAATCATTAAATTTGCCTCGTTTAAACGCATTCAATAGACGTTCATCAATAAATCTAAACAATGTATTTTTAAAAAAAGTTTGAAATTGGTCCAGTTTTAAAGGAGAAAAATGGGAAATACAAAACCTATATTTTAATGGTTTTATTTAGGTATTATCAGCCTTGTTGTCCCTTTCGCTCAGTATTCGGGAATAGGAGTTTGGTAAAATACCTATTGTTGCAATTTCTCGGGGTCGTGGTTTCCTCGTGGGCCGTGAAATCTAGTTTCTCATACACATTGCCTGCAAATTATCTTACTCGATACTTAACTGTCTTGAACTTGACCGAAATGGGGTAACTACTATTACTATTGGTAACTACCATTACCATTAGTAATGGTAACTACCATTACTATTGTTTGTGGTCTTATGCTGCGTATACACTTGCGGACCGAAACGCTGGTCGAGCTACGAATTGTGGGATAGAAACGAAGAAACCGCAAGAGGCGTTTCACTGCACTTATTGTTTCTTCGATCCTTTCCAATAAGTTGTGGTTCAGCTCGGCAATTCGGCTTGCCTGTGTATATGCAGCATTATATCATGCATAGTAGTTATATGTTTTATTGTGGGGGCATTTAGGCCTCTAAACATAATCGATTTTTAAAATTTTATTCATATATATATATGTATATTTATTGCTTTGTAATTTAAAGTTTTTTTTATGTAATTAATAAACTGGCTGTTTGATAATGTCTTCGAAAGACAATACAGCTGTCACGCTTAATAATAGTTAGGTACACCGCCGTAATTGATTATAAATAAACAGTTTTTTTGTAATACATTAAATAACAATATTATTAGTAAAAAAAATACTTGGAAAACTTTAAAAATTCAAAATTTATGATGGGCAAGGGATTAATTAAAATTAGATAATAGAAACAAGTATTATGTAGGTATCTCTCCTAGCGAACATAAAGAGCAACTGAAATTTGGGACTTGCTCATGGAGAAACTGAAAAAAAAATCAGTTGGCAACTCAATTGCTATCCACAAGAAAGTATCTTCAAAGCATCAGCGCGTTTCAGTTGCCAGGTTGATAGGATGCCATGGTTACGCCTCACGACCTGTCAAGTTTTCGAGTAATTTGCGATGTGACAGAGCAGGAAAATATAGATTTTGTTCAGGAGGTCGATAAATTATTATTTTATATTATGGTTCAATTATTTTTTTTTACGGTGCTCCAGATTTTATGTCCGGGTTAAATCTTTCCCAAATGAAAGACTAAACCCTTCCACACACTTTTCCACAAATGATTATCTAGTAAATTCACGCAATGTAAGTGCACTATATATTTATAATAAATACAAAACAATACAAGAACAATACGTCAATCCACCAGAAACATAATGGGAAAATATTTTACCGACTCCAGATATTTTCATATCAGAGGGTTCGGCTCTGATGAAATCCTAACTGGTCCGATAAATCTTACTGATCCCTCAATATAAATATTTTTAAAATCTTTCGTAATCCTACATGTATTTAAAATGACTGCCTTTTCCATTTTTATATATAAATTCTTTGACAAATCTAATACGCCCAAATTTTGAATAAGAGAGCTAGGTATAATGCCAGTAACCGAAATAATAAATGGTAATATTTTTATAGTCTGAGAATGCCAAATTCTTTTTATCTCATTTCCTAAATCTGTATATTTTCTTATTTTTTCAGAAACAGTTTTCTGAATATTACAAGAATTTGGAATAGCGACACCAATGATATAAGTTATTTTTTTAATTTTGTCATGTAAAACTATATCGGGTCTTTTATGACTAATTGTTCTGCCTGTTAAAATAGTTTTATCATAATAAATTTTATAAAATTCATTTTCTAAAAATGAATTTGGTTCATATTCATAATATGGTACATTACGGCAGTCAATCAAGTTATGTTTAGTTACCAAACTTTGGTGAATTATTTTTAAAACTTGATTGTGCCTAAATGTATACTCGGACGGCGCTAATACAGAACATCCCGATATAATATGTTCTATAGTTTACGGAAAAGCCAAACATTTTCTACATAAATCATCAATTTGATTTGTATCTTTGATGATATGCTTCCTATAATTTTTAGTATTAATGACTCTATCTTGAATGGCAAGCTTAAAGCCTTCTATTTCTGCGCTTAACTCTCTTATTATTATTATTGATAAATTATGTTTTTGTTAAACAAGCAATATAAAAATAACAACTGACATTCAAGTATATAAATAAGAACATATACAAAATATTAAAAAAGAGAGGTGATTAATTACTTAAAAATATCAGAAAAAACAGTTCTTTAAAATTATAAAAAAACAATTAAATTAAATTAAATATAAAAATTATTTTAGGATGTGTAAAAATTGCATTGACATAATAAAAAACTTTAAAAAAAACAGGGAGTCTAAATAATAAAATAAATTATTATAATTGTAAGTAGGTATTAATAAGAAAATAAATTTAAGAGGTTGCTGTTATAAATTTAAAAAATGTTTGATTATGTTTAATATTTAATTGACCATTAACACCTTTCCTAATTTCTAAATTATCTAATTGTATACCCGTTGCAAGTTATTTGTTTTCATTATTCGACCGGTCAGTGGTGGTGTGGGCATCGCGTTTGGCGTCCCGTGTTCGATTCCTCACCTGGCTAAGTCCTCCATCACGCCTCAAACAACATTTTTGACTTACTGCGGTGGTAGTATGATATTTTCAAATAGTGTTTGGTTTTTCGTAACCCGGGAAAGTTTGTCTTTCTTTTTTTTAAAACAAATATTATATCAATAATGACGCCACAAGGAATATTTGCGAGGTTTGAAGGAGTAATTATTATGTAGTTACTTATTCATTAACTTTTTTTCAGTTTTGTATCTGAGTTTTGTGCGTGATGTGTGTATAATTTTGATCAGTAGAATGACAATGTTATTTTGGCCACTGAAACCCAACAAACTTTAGATTTTACAAAAATTCGCATTCTGGCTTATGCATTATTGGTAACTGCGTGTATTGGAACATTTTGCGCAAACTTTGGCTGACTTGTTAAATTCATTTCGATTCTTCAACAGTACGACAATTTGGTAATGTCCAGATGCTAGAGGTTCTACAACTGTGAAGAAAGGTTGCTTGCTCTGTAAGGGAACGAAATTGTTTTCTTTTTCGAATTTTTGAACAAACACATATTATATGCTCTGTAGGGGTACGAAATTGTTATCTTTTTTCGAATTTTTGATCTACCATTATTATATTATATGCTCTGTAAGGGAACGAAATTGTTTTCTTTTTTCGAATTTTTGAACAACCATTATTATATTATATGCTCTGTAAGGGAACGAAATTGTTTTCTTTTTTCGAATTTTTGAACAACCGTTATTATATTTTATGCTCTGTAGGGGAACGACATTGTTTTCTTTTTTCGAATTTTTGAACAAGCCCTATTATATTATACGCTATGTAGGGGAACGAAATTGTTTTCTTTTTTCGAATTTTTCAACAAGCACTACTAATTGCCCAACGACAGTGTCAAATTTATCTGACATAGAAATCTCTATAAATGCTTAGGTACTTATAAAACATCAAAAGAAATTAAGTTCTGTTTTAACTATATCGTTTAGCAGTTCGTCTGTCTGTAATTTTTTTGGACGTTCTGTTTCCGGTTCAAGATGGTGGCCATGTTGGATACTGCTACTTTACCCCGCCAGAATTTGCATGAGCGTCGATCCTTCTGCGAGCTGTCGAATCGGAATAATTAATACTAGGCCCTGTGGGAGGCCTCAATAACTTTGTAACAAACTTCACTACGAAAATGATTTTGAATAAGGCGCGGCGTCAGAGATGTACTGGAAGTCGGGTTCTTAAATTTCAACCGTACCGTCGCTAACGTATTAATACTATCAGATTATGGTTTTTTTACGTGAGCTCCACACAGGAGGCCATGAGGAAAATAATTTCCCTCGGGGCTATGTCGTCTTTGGGGATGCTGTGTGGAAGGTTTTTTTAAGGAAAGTAAGGAAAGAGAGTTCTTGGAAGGAAAGGGGTTTAAGGGGTGGGTAGGAATCTGGGGTTCAGTATGTCCTGGTCATCCACCTCCAAGACCTAAACAAACCTCACCCCGTGAACCCGGGCACCCCTTCTAAATCACCAAACGTAGCGAACCACTTGTGGTGACCTATGGCAGAGGTGTTGGTTATCCATTAAAGGTTACCGGGGTGGCGGTACCCATTCACGCCTCCCAAATTGAATCTACCTGAAGAAAGTTTGCATAAATAATTTTTTTTTTTTTTAAAGAAAGACAAACAATCCCGGGTTACGAATAACCCAACAATATTTGAAAATCTCCTACTACCACCACAGAAAGCCGAAAATGTTGCTTGTGTTGTGATGGAGGACTTAGCCAGCCGAGGAATCGAACACGCAACGCCCAGGTGGGACCCAAGCGCTATGCCCACTCAACCACTGACCAATAATTCTCATTGATATTGTGACGTTTCTTTGGACAAATTGTATAATTCATATTTCTTATTAGTAGGTACCTACCTACTTACATATCTTATAAGTTCGAAGAAAATTTGTTTTTTTTTTTCATTATTTTACTACTGTATATGTAAGCGAATCGAGAGTGGACCTGCATTAGAAGTGTGAAGGAGCTATTCCGGGCAGCGCAAGACAGAGAGACCTTTTCAAGAGTGATCGCCAACGTCGGGGGGACCTGATAGGGCACACAAAGAAGAAGAAGCGAATCGAAATATCGATTGCTATTCTAGCAATTCAGTTTTCAGTGTGGAAAATTTCAGCTGATAATATTTTTTGCAAATATTATTATTTCCAAAAATTTCAACTTATTAAACCATAATTTTGTGCTTCATTCTTTAACAAATGTTTCGGATATTATTGCAACCCCTTCTATGTTGTTGATCATCCGGAATTCACGGGTTTTTTATGGAGTCCTGCAATACAAAAAGGGTTATCACCTAAATTTCTGTTGCCGAAAACAAATCTGCTCCACCAAGTTTGAGAGCCTTGTTTCCTCAGTCGAAATATTCTTGTTACTCCCCATTGTGTCGCAGAGTGTTTCGTCAATCTGTCGGACAATGGTGTGTTGTATATAAGGCTAGTCTCATCCTCCACAATCATCACACCAGCTCTAGTGCTCCAGACAAGCAGTCTTCAACCACCAACCGACCAACCCTCACACAAGCCAAGCTTAGCAATGGGCCTGATCGCTGTAAGTACCTACTAAGACTATAATTTTTTCTCCGGTAACAAATTATCTCTCGTTTTAATATCGATTGATTTTGATAGCATTTCCATTTATATGTTGATCTTCTTCAGTCATTCAACCTAACCTAACTGGAAGTAATTTAATCTAAACAATGGGGTATAATTATAAAAAATCCTTGCTCGTCTCTCTTATAAGTATGTCAAATTGAAAGAAATATCTGAATTATTTCTCAAATCTTAACAAAAGTTTTGAGGTTTTTGAAATTTTGTTTTTAATCCCTTCTAAGTGTACCCTCATGTATATCCGTTTTATTGCTTTCTTATTTTCAATTGTCATTTTAATTGACATCGATTCTTTCTTCTTCATAAGTTACTTTCCTTTTTATAGTGCGTCTTGCTTTTCGAGTCATTTGAATTCAAAGTATTGTTTCAGAGGTGTCCAAAGTGTAATTGAGGCGCAGGCGAATTAATTTGTTCCAAGCGTGCTTGACCTTTGCGAGCAACTTTCCTTTGGAGACACCTCATTACGTGATGTAGAGCACTGTGGCATCTGATTTACATAAATTAGCTCTTATTACTTTCAATTTCATTACCTTCTTCAAAACGGACAAGTGACCAATCCAATCCGATTTTTCTCCTGGTATTTTGCTGAATTGGTCATTGACAAATATTTATATCAATATTTTATATTGAGGTTAATTCGTTTCTCGTTTGCCTAAAATTAGTACTTTTCACTTTTATTTTAATAACCTTCTTAAAAACAGAAAACTGTCCAATTCAATCGTTTTGTTATATTGTTGATCTGATAATTGGCGTAACTCTTTGTAATAGTTGTTTGATATTTTTTTTTGCAGGTAACTTCTTTCCTCGCCTGCCTGGTGGCTGTGGCCAACGCCGGAGTAGTGGCACCCTTCAACTACGCTCTTCCTGCCCCCCTTTTGGCTCGCCAAGTCGTCGCTCCTGCACCCCTTCTTGCCCGTCAGTTCGTAGCCCCCGCCCCAGTAGCCGTAGCCCAGGTCAGGGAACTGGACGATGCATACCCACAATACCAGTATGCCTACAGCGTGCACGACGGCCTTACCGGAGACTCCAAGGGACAGGAAGAGACCAGAGACGGCGACATCGTCAAGGGATCCTACAGCCTGATTGAACCCGATGGTGTCAGGAGGACTGTCAACTACTACGCTGATCCCATCAACGGGTTCAACGCGATCGTCTCCAGGGATGCTCCAGTCATCGCCGCCGGTCCCGTCGCAGTCCCCTCCAAGCTGATTGCTGTCTAAATCGATGCCCACAACAACCTGTTACAGTTGACTTGTCATGCTTCTAGATCTGATTTTGAATCTTTAAGTGAATGCTAATGGCGTGCAATGATTAGTTTTTTCTTTACCTTTCCTCTTTTAGTTTTTTCTTGTAGTTTTTCTTGTAGTGTTTCTTTACCTTTCTTCTTGTAATTTTTCTTGTAGTGTTTCTTACCTTTCTTCTAGTAATTTTCCTAGCAATATTTCTGGTAGTGGTTCTTTACCTTTCTTCTTGTAGTGTTTCTTTATCTTTCTTGTACAAATTTTTCTCATAGTGTTTCTCGTAGTTGGTCTTTGCCTTTCTTCTAGTAGTTTTTCTTTTAGTTTTATTTGCCATTCTTCGAATATCTTTTCTCTTCTCCTTTTTTCATACCTATTCCATGTTATTCTATTTTATCTGGGTCGGTTATTATAGTACTTTACCACATCTTTTAATATTCTTATACATATTTATAATGATCTCTTATTATCGTGTACATATTTTATCTTAACTTGATTTGAACTTTTATGTCCTAATTTCTTTCTTTAGATATCTAGTTTTCTATTGCACTCTTTTTTTGGGCACTTCTTTTTTGGTCATTTTTTTAAATAACGACTCTCTAACCTCTCCTTTTCTCTAGTGTTTTATTGTTCTCTGACTTGCAAGACTGATTGCCAACATATTCAAATGACGATTATGATCATGACAATGCCCATATGCGTTTTTATTACTTGTGTACCTATGTATGTTATCTTTTTCTAATGATTATTGTTTTTAATTTAGATAAAATGTTTGATTATTGAAAATTTGTTAAAAAAATAATAAATTTAATATGTCTTAAAATGTGTGTATTTCATTTCTAAATCGCTCCGATGACTATATTTGATGAGTCTTGAGATCATTAGGTACATTCGAATTTATTAGCACAATTCCTTTTGAGTTAAAAAATGTTTTTTTATGTTCGAACATAGTTGATAGATGGGTCAACATATTTGGTCAAGCCTAAAAGAAATGAAGAATTAGTGATTCTTTTTGCCGTGAAATCTCATTGCAAAATATTCTAGCTCTCCTTTGTATCATCTTGTCCTACTTACATGACTACTATTAAATTTACGTATTTCCCGCTTCTATTAGTCCAAATGAAATATTCATTGTCACCAACCATTGTTATGTTGGTTGGTACAGTCTACAGAATATTTTTGAGAGGTTTGCATGGATATTTTTTACTGAACATTCGGTATACCCACATAGTATACGTACAATATTTATGTTGTAAAATTGTACACGTGAAATATGATTTGAGAAAAAATATGTTATGTTGATCTAAATATTCCGGTATGTAATAGATTTACCTTCTGAGCTGTGATATTTCTTTTGAATTTGGTAAATTAAAAAAAACTAAAAACGCTAGTTTTTTTGTACAAAAAGTTGTAAACTTAGAATGTACTATTTTATGAAATGTGTGTTTACTTACGTTCTGAGTATACAGGGTGTATTAAAACGAACCTGAATGAATTTACTCAGCTTTTCTTGAACTAATTTGTATCCTTCCTTCAGTGGCATTTAAAAAATGTATATACATTTATGTCACGTTGGCCACATTGATTGTTCACAAAGTCCACTTATACAATGGGGTACACACATCAATGGACAGTAAGGAGCGGGTGGGTTACTCGACCAGTAACAAGTTGCGACGTGTGACAGAAATTAACATATTTAGTTTTTAATTGAAACCCCTTCAGGCCTCTACCGTATTTTGTCAGAGGGTCAAAATATTTCCGTTTTGCGATAAAAAGCAAATACATTGAATATTTCTGAATGTATCGGAAAACTAAAAACTCTTTTGGAAAGGTGATAAAATACGCTTTCAAATTTATAAATCGAAATAATAATATAATTTTTGAAATACATTAATTTTTCATGCAAACATAAAAAAATGTCTCACCTTACGTTTTTTCGAACTAAAATTACAGATAACGAAAAAAATATAAAACACGTACATAATTTATTAGGCAAATGTATTATAAACGTCATCATCAACTCATTATTTTGTCGTTTCATGTAAAAATAATTTAATAAAAAATTCTCAAAGTTTAATTTTTTTTTTAATCAGCGGTCGGAAACATTGGATTTATAAAAGTGTATATTTTAGTTTTTTTGCATTTAACTATATTTAAATATAAAGCGTGGTATTTTATCTTTTTACCACCTCTTAGATCACATTACTAACTATGATAGTAAAGGAGACACAACGATTTCTATGAGACCTATATATGTTGTTCCTAAATCCAAACAAATAGACCTCACGGGTTAAGGGGCCGCAACTCGAATTTCTACCGATTTCTTACATATCTCCCTTAAACATTTGAAGTTTTTACGCTCCTAAAAAAATATATGTTATTTTTTAAGATAATGTCTAGATGCTGCCCTAGCCGAAACGCAAATTATATGAAATTCCCTCGATAGAAAAAAATCGCAAAGTATGCTCCAAAAATTATTAAAAACAAATCTGTTTCTATTATATTTTAAATTATATTTGTGAAAAAATTCGTAATGTTTCTTTAAATGATACTTAAGATGCTCCCCAAGAGATTTTTGCTCTATTTTAAACGAGTCGTGTTTTATTAAATATTTTCGCAATTTTCGCATCGATTTTGGCGCTGTTAATGTTAGCAGTCTCCTCTAGCTCAGGTATCGATGTTTGTAGCCTGTTCGGTACCAACTTCCCGATATAAACCCTGTAGTATATACATATATTTTTTATTATGTAGATATTATCTGTGTTTCTTATTATCTATATTTATTTCAGAACCTCTCCGGACCGCTTCTGGCGCCTGTCTCCGCACGAGAACCTGTCCCGCATGCGGCTGCGCCTGGAGCCCGCGCCCCGGCCCGCCTCACACGCCGCGGCCGCCCGCCTGCGCGACAACCTCGGCAGGGCCCCACCCGCCGCCCGACCCGCTGCCCCCGCGCCCCCCGCCCGCCCCGTGGGGCCACTGGGGGCCGAGGACGAGCTGGAGGATGAGTTCAGGATGCCGCTGGAGCCTGAGTAAGAATTTTATTCATGCATTCTAGATACCAGCAATTTCAGTTAACTTTGATGAAAAGTGAAGAAAAATAACAAACCTAATCTAACCTAACTAACCTATTATTTCTTCATGTTCTGTTTTGTAAGGGCCTGCTCTGTGCAGGCGCCATTGGAGCAGTCGCAACTCGCCAATGTGCCAATGCGACCGGCCCTATTTTTTATTTTTTATATGAATATCTTACAAGAGTCTCAGCTGCTCCCTGCTGGAGCCAGTGTAACTATGGCACCCCCGATTGGGGTATGCTGTTAGGCTGAAGGTAGTGGTAGGAGAAGGCGATGGGGAAGAGGAAGATGTTGAAGTACCTGACTATTCAAAACTGGTCACCAAACACGGCTAAAGCCATTTCAAGCAATTTGTCAATTCTGAATGCTGGTTTTACACCAGGACGACACTTTGAGTATCTTCCACTCTCTGGAACGTGCCACAAATATATTATATATTATTTTAAATAACACAAATTAATCACATAAAATTTATTTGCCCATGACGGGATTTGATCCCGCGACCTTCAGATTGCGAGTCAAGGGCCTTATCCCTCGACCATACCGGCTGTCAATTTTTGAAGTAAAACTTTTTTACGCACGCTCGACACTTGGGGGTAAAATGATGAATATGTTACGAAAAAGAACCATATGCGAACGCTAATTGAAGTAAAACTTCTTTACGAATAACCATATGCGAACGCTAATCTATATGAATGTGAAACGCTATGAAACGCATTTCTTTAAGCGAAACTTGTTATGAGTTGTTATGAGATGTTATGAGTTGTTATGAGTTGTTTTGAGTTGTTTTGAGTTGTTGTAAGTTGTTGTGAGTTGTTGTAAGTTGTTATGATTTGTTATGAGTTGTTATGAGTTGTTATGGGTTGAGTTGATGGGGATGTTGAGGGGATGGGGATATTTTTATTCCTGTTATTGTTATATTGTTAATGGACGGCATAAGTTAGTGAAGTTTTACTTCAGTCGTGTGGTCTATAGCACACTCGTTTTTTTTTTATTGTGTTTAGTTTTTTTTTGTCTCTGTTCTAGTTTATGCGGTTACCGACGATTTCACAATTTTAAAAATAGTCATCCTTATGAGATGGTCTGTGAATATAAGCGAGATGGTCTGTGAGCCATTAATAGATTGAAACACTAAATGCATTAAATTGTCACCAGCATCGTTCACCCACACTACTGCAAATCGTCCTCCAAAGCGCCCCTCCTTGGTTCCTACCTACATATCAATCTGTCCATGCAGTTTGGTTGTAGTTTAGCGACAATCTTCCGCTTCCACGCCATTCCTAAAATTTGCACTAACAAAGAAAATCCAAAATAAGTATTTGCATATTCACATACGTATTTTTGCAACTTCCGTTCCCCATTGGCAAGGACCAGCATTTTCTCGTATTATTTCACCTTCAATATAGTACCATTTTTTCTCATATTTATCTTTCCAGATCTGTTTTTTTATATATTATTGTTCTCTCCTCTTTTAGAATCCAACCAGTCGAGTCCGGAAAAGAAAAGATGGTTGTATCTCAAGAGTGTGAACTGGTGACCCTCATGACCAAAGTGAAGGGTCGTTTGGATGTCACCACCAGCTGCCTATACTTCCACGACCTTAGTCCGGTGAAGGAAGACGTTGAGAGAGAAGACTTTACGGTATTAACTGTAGTTCATCCCACGCTGCTTTATTATTTTTTATTGTAATCTACATATTTCGGATTTTAATATGGATTTCTTGGTTTCAGCTACAACTTTCCCAGTTACGGGAGATTCATCTCCGAAGATACAACTTGAGAAGGAGCGCTTTAGAAATATTCCTTATTGATCAAACTAATTATTTTTTGAACTTCACAACAAAGGTAATAAATAGTTCACGTCAAACCATTACGTCATTTATTTCGGTGTGTTATCTGTTTCTGTTTTTTTATTCTGGTATTTTTAAATGCTTTCAGACGAGAAATGGCGTCTTCACTAGAATTTTAAGTTTGCAACCGCCAAACATTTTATACGGCAGTGGGCAGTCTCCTTCAGAACTCTTGAAGGCTTCAGGTCTAACCCAAAAATGGGTCAATAGAGAAATCACCAACTTCGATTACCTGATGCATCTGAACACAATAGCCGGAAGAACATACAACGACCTCTCCCAATATCCAGTTTACCCTTGGATATTAGCAGACTATCACAGCGAGAGACTGGATCTCGAAAACCCCGAATCTTTTAGGAATCTTTCAAACCCAATTGGAGTTGTGAATCCAAAGAACGAAGCAGAAGTAAAAGCAAAATACGACAACTTTGAAGATCCGACCGGAGTTATATCTAAGTTCCACTATGGCACCCATTATTCTAATTCAGCCGGGGTCCTTCATTATTTGCTGAGGGTGGAGCCATTCACCTCACTTCACGTTGAGCTGCAGAGTGGCAGGTTTGATGTGGCTGATAGGCAGTTCCATTCCATCGCCCAGACTTGGAAGCTTCTCATGAATAATCCAAACGATGTCAAGGAGTTGACACCGGAGTTCTTCTACTTTCCCGAGTTTCTCCAGAACATCAACAAGTAAGATAATGGTTTAGGAATATTTTCTTAATCTTTGTGATATTTGACATATTGATTTTAATGATAATTTATTAACATTTATTTTTTTACAAAACAGTTTGGACTTGGGTATCCTGCAAGGTACCAATCATCGAGTGGCTGATGTTGCATTGCCTCCATGGGCGGAAGGAAGTGCTGACAATTTTATCTACCTCCATAGAAAAGCCTTAGAATCAGACTATGTTTCAGAAAATCTCAATAACTGGATTGATCTGGTGTTTGGCTACAAGCAACGAGGGCCTAGAGCTGTTGAAGCTTTGAATGTGTTCTATTACTGCAGGTAAGCAACTCTGGATAATTTTTGTGAGCAGGCTACATCCCAGGCTGGAATTCGGCCTCTTCCACACATGTTATCCGCTAGCAGTCCTCAAGCTTTCCTATCAATCTTCATCCAGTCATCCACCTTTTCCTCGAACTTCCTCTAAGGATTAGCTCCATTGGGCCACCATTTGGTCACAGGTTTCGGCGTTCTGGCATTCTTTTCACATTACCAGCCTATGAATTCTTTGAGACCTACAGAATCTTGCAATTTTTTTTACATTAGCTCCACACAGGAGACCCTGAGGAAAATAATTTCCCTCAAAATAATGTCATCTTAGGGGAAGCCATGTGGAGGGTTTTTTTTAAGGAAAGGAAGAAGAGGAAGTTCTGGGAAGGAAATAGGTATGAGGTGTAGTCAGAATCTGGGGTCAATGTGTCCAGGAGTGACAGACGTATAAATCCATCCCTACCACTGCTATACAAGGCGATAGATCGAAGAGTCCGGCTGGAGAGATAAAACGGTCTCCCTCAACCAGTCTCTCGCGATCCGACCTGCCACGCAGTAGATGGGCAAACACATGTGCCGCCAAGAAAATTGAACTAACTTTAAATCTTTCCCCCATAGAAGACTGTCAGAAAAAAATTATCTCATTTATTTCTTCAAAACTATCGATTGTATTATTGATTCACCTACATTACTACAACTCATGAAATTGACTGTTCCAGTTACGAGGGTGCAGTGGACCTGGATGCCATTGTGGATCCAGCAGAAAGAGCCGCCGTGGAGGGGATGATAGCGAACTTCGGGCAGACCCCGGCGCAGCTGGTGCGGGGCACGGCGCACCCCGTTAGGCTGACGGCCAAGAGGGTGGTGGGGCGTGCCCTGAGGGGTGAGGCAAGGGCCCTGGACTGTCTGCAAGTGCTGGGGCAACTGACAACCACATTTATTCAGGTTAATTGGTGCTAATTTATTTCTTTACAATGATTGCATGCAATTCTTATTACTAGGACTATTGTCATGCTGTTTGGATACGGACTCAATCAAGTTTTATTACAAATACAAGAGTATACTAAATCACTTACTTACTTATGTGTGTATGGCACTTACTTTTCTTAGGACAGTGATTTAGTTACCTCTTATTATCACTATTGAAACAATATTGGCGTTCGAAAGAAATAATGAAAAACAACGAAACTAGGATGACTATCAAACGGAAACTTTTTGATACCTGTATACTTCCTGTACTTACTTATGGTTGCCAAACTTAGGCACTCACAAAAATTCATAATAAGAAACTGGAAACTTGCCAAAACTCCATGGAAAGAAGTATGATAGGGAAAAGACTGTCCGATAGAATAAAAATTCAAACCATTAAGAAACAAACAAGAACAAAAGATGTCATAAAAACAATAAAAAAGCTAAAGTGGAAGTGGTCAGGCCACACAATCAGAGGAAGTGAAAAATGGTCAAAATTAGTCATGAATTTGTTCACAAGTGACAAGAAGAGAAAACGAGGTAGAGCTTTTAGACGGTGGATTGACGACATCAAAGCCATAGCAGGTTGTACATGGACAAGAGTAGCTAATGATAAAGAGTAATAGCAACAGTTGAAGGAGGCCTTTTTCAACTAGTGACATACAGACAGGGAGTCGATCCATGATATAAGTGTTATAAATATTATAAATAATGTAATGTAATTAACTTTTTTTTTATTACGGTGCTCCAGATTTTATGTCCGGGTTGAATCTTTCCCAAATGAAAGACTAAACCCTTCCACACACTTTTCCACAAATGAATATCTAGTAAATTCACGCAATGTAAGTGCACTATATAAGATAATAAATACAAAACAATACAAGAACAATACGTCAATCCACCAGAAACATAATGGGAAAATATTTCACCAACTCCAGATATTTTCATATCAGAGGGTTCGGCTCTGATGAAATCCTAACTGGTCCGATAAATCCTACTGATCCCTCAATATAAATATTTAAAAAATCTTTCGTAATCCTACATGTATTTAAAATAACCGACTTTTGCATTTTTATGAATAAATTTTTTGACAAGGTTATTATTATTATTATTATATTATTATTATTATCACTGTCCTTGTCACTGGCTACATGTAACCTAGCCATTAGGAATTCTAGCGATTCTATTACATACTTCCTGCATCATCTTAATAAATTGTTTACACTTCCAGGTATCCCGTCCCGAAGATCCCATCGTCTGGCTTGGGGGCCCCATCAGGGCACGGGGCTTCCTGCAGGGTGGAGGCCGCTGGGTTGCCGCCTTGACTCGAGGCGGAGCCCTGATGGCTCCTTCTTGGCAGCCTAACAACCCTGCGGGGGCCCCCCTTGATGTGGAGCATTCTACAAACACTATGAAGTGAGTAAATACGCAATGTATGTACATAGTTTGAATCATCTCACATGTGGCTGATTGGTAAGTTTCTTGGCACTAGATCAAATTTGAAACCCTGCACGATCAATTAAAAATTTGGTGATGCTCTCAGAATCGGCATGGTGATTCCTATTTTTTTTCCTTCCATCATTGGCTCTAGACAATTTTTAGCTTATTATTAATATTTTTACATAATATATTTTGAAAACATTTTTACATATTAATATTACATTTTATTATGTATGTTGGGTGTAAGGTGAAACTGTTAGTTGATAATATTGTATGTTTCGTGAACACCTCACTAGGAGAACCTGTGCTGAGGTGTTCACGTGTTTATGATTCAGTGTGACAAGTACAAGTATTTATGTGTTGTAGTAGAAAGTTAGTTTTTTTTTTCTCCTTTTTTCTACATTTTAATGATTATTGTATATTGATTATATAGAAGAAAAAAAAATATTTATGTATATATGAATGGTAAATTCTTGAAAGACGTGTTTATTTATTTTCACTTTTTATAGTTTGGTTATGTTTGTTTAATATTTTGTATAAAGTGAGTATCTTGATTTTCGATCCCGGCTGTGATATGTTTTTTGTGAATGTTTGTAGACATATTTGCAGTTAGTAGTTAGTTAGTAGTGGTGAAAATGTCTTTGTCCGTGTGTGGTGTGTGTTATCGGTATGTTCAGGATTATATTTGTTAAGGACTTGGTTTTTATTATTGTTTTTGGTTGAATTGGAATATGAAGTTTGTTTTGGAGGAGGTGTAGGAGAGCAGATTTGGCATAAAGTTGTTTTATTGACATGACTTCTAATTTATTGTACATTTCGCTTGAATCTGTGTAGAATGGCACTTGCAAGATTAGTTTAATTATCGCCTTTTGTATCTTTTGAATTGGGTCAATTGCTATATTTGTAGCACTTCCCCAAGCCAGTATTCCGTATGTGACAATGGATTGACAAAGCGCAAAGTATATGGATCTGAGTATTGTTAGTGGGAAAATGGTTTTAATGGATTTTATTAGGTGCATGACTCGTTTTAGTTAGTTATGAATGCATTATTACATGAAATTTAAATGATTCTTATGTGTTGTTTTTTTCCTTATTCTTCAGGACTCGTCGGCAAATAAACATAATTGGAAAGAAGTGTTCTGGAATAGACAACCGGGCCATAGCAATGTCTTCTGATGGAAAACTGTTGTATACTGGCGGTCACTGGGACTGTTCTATTAAGGTGTTCTCCATCGCTAGCAAGGTCAAACTGGTCAGCACCGTCATAAGGCATTTTGGTAAGTTTAAAACACAACATTTATTTAGATCATACTATCCAGAGCATACTAGGCGAATCCAAACCCACGACGGATCTTGCTTTATATACCCCTACCAATGGGTAGCCCCACCCATACAAAAAATGCTTCGAATGGTCCACAATTTTCCAGAACATTCCACAATATTCGAGAGTGTTCTAGAATGTTCCGCAATGATCTGGGATGTTCCGGAATGTTTCCGAACATTCCAGACTATTCCCGAACATTCCACAACATTCCAGAATATTCTGGGACGTTCTGGAATGTTGTGGAATACTCTTGAATACTCTCGAATGTTCTAGAAATTTCTAGAGGGCGAAACTTATATCTTCAAAAGCATGCCCTTCAGATAAAAGCGAGAAACTTCTTCATAGAAGCAAAGATGAAGGGCTACCACACCATATAACTCCCTTGATCGTACAGGGATTCGTTTCTGAGAGTACACTTTCTTTTATAATATACATTGAAAAAATCCATGTCCTTCATTAAAGTTTTCTTAATTGTTTTGCGCATGTCTTAAAGTTTGACTTATTTTTTCATATTTTGTCTAATTTACTATCCAAGGCCCCGTGCAATGTCTGGCCCTGGACACCTGCAGCGAGCGATGGCTGGTGAGCGGAGCGGCTGACTCCAGCCTGGCCGTGTGGGAGGTGGGTGGGGCGGGTGGCCAGGGAGCCACGCCGGTGCCCGTGCACTCGCTGTGTGGCCACGACGCGGCGGTCACCTGCGTGGCAGTCATGGCTGAGCTGGACGTGGTTGTGTCAGGATCAGAGGTATACTATTAGTCTATAAATCCCTAACCTGGAATTGTTGAGAACAGAGGTAAGCTGTGGCGAGCGATGGCTGGTGAGCAGCGTGGCTAAATTCACCCTGGTTATATGCTATTCTGAAGAGAGATTCAAGATAGCTAATTAATGAGTACCATGATTCCTATTCTAAGATCCGTAAATTATACATATACAGCCTTACTAAAAAACGTAGTAAAAATTTTATTCAATTGATAATGTTTGTTGGATGTGAAAACATTACTAATTTAAAAAATCACAAAAAATTGTTCATGGAAAGATATATACACTTACACAGCCAGAGGGTGTTTTTTATCTATTGTATTATATGCTTGTTTTATTAATAATTTCTGAACGAATTTTGGAATGTTTTGCAACGTTTTTTTAAATTTCTTGTCTATTTCTTATTTTTGAAGATGTCATAAAAACAAATACCTTTATGGAAACTAGATAAAATTACCTTTTTGATTTTTGTATCTGCAATATACTTTCGTGTTTAAAAATTGCCATAACCAAATTAAAATCACAACATGACATTATTATGGCACTAAAACTGACAAAAATATTTCAAATAATAGTAATGATGTACAATTATATTCATATAATGGTGAATTGGTAATTACAACGGAAAAAAATAAATGTTAGTGTTCAAAAAAATTAAATGAACTGTGCCTAAAATATCACATGTCGCAACTGAAATTTTCCCTCGAATGAACAAAAAAAACATGGCCACTGTGCTTGCACAAATGTTCCTGTATAAAATATAAAAACATTATTAGGGGTCGTCCATTAATCACGTGATATTTTTTTAGCAACTTTTTTAGCACCCCTCGTGATATGTGGTGAGGTTTTAGACTGCCCCCCCCCCCCTACCCAAAATCATGTGTATTTTTTTACTGGCATTTGGTTTAGAAATCGTAGTGTTTGGTATTTATTCTTTTTCTTATTTTTTTTTTATGTTATCATCTGTTTTTTCTACATCACAAACCTTATAATTATTTTTTCTATTCATATGTATATGTTTTTTTGTGTGATTACAGGACGGCACGGTGAATGTGTACAGCTTAAAGAAAGGGGAGTTCATTCACACCCTCCAGCCCAAGGGGTGCCATGGGGTGGATATTTGTGTCAAATTTATAGTCTTGTCCCATCAAGGACACATAGGATTTATCGTAGATGATAAGGTAACACATATCTCATATCACAAAAATATTTAAAGCGAAACCCTCTTATGAAGTATTCCCAAATAAAAAGTTTGTTTTTCCGGTCCCTTGAAATATCTTATAAGAGAAAGTTTTTCATAATCTTATTTTCAATATTTTTGTTTAATAATTGAGTCATTGGGGAAAATGTACTTTGATTTTAGATTTACAATTCAGTTCATGTTTTTACACTGAACGGAGCGTGGAGATCCAGTAGGAACGTATGTGGCCGGGTGACCGCCCTAAATACTATTGGAGACTGTCTCCTGATTGCTGACGATGGAGGGGATATCACAATTTCCACCACACACAGGTAAAGAATTCAATATATTAATGAAACAATATTAATGTTTAAATTACCATATTTTTTTATTAATGCCGAGTGGTTTCCTGGTCAAGCGATTCCTTTCTCAGGGCAAAATGTATACAGTGAAACTCTGTTAAGAAGTTTTCTTGCTTAAGAATT
The DNA here is from genome assembly GCA_917563855.2 of Limnephilus lunatus. Lineage (NCBI taxonomy): Eukaryota > Metazoa > Arthropoda > Insecta > Trichoptera > Limnephilidae > Limnephilus > Limnephilus lunatus. The sequence goes on from OU830596.1 coordinate 98,886,601, forward strand.
TTTTTTTTTTTTGTCCCTTGAAAACTGAACGGCCCAATTTATTCCACATTTGAGGTTTTCCACTTAACCACTGGAGCAACAGCGCAATTTAAAACTTTTTTCTCCGATTGCTCGGGATTTTTTGGTGATTATTTTGAATATTTTTCGCCCACATAAAAAAAATCATACCTCTGAATTTTAATATGGAGACATACAAACTGATTATAGTTCCATATAGCCAATGAATTCACCTATGTTTTGTCCAATTATCGCAAATTTGTAGGATTTACAAAAAAATGTTAAAAACCGTAGACTTCTGCTTAATTTACTTACAAATAAGGGAAAATTTGCCAAAATTGGCAGCAAAGCAATCCGAGGTATTTGAAATAGTGCCATATTGTGGCAAAAAGCACTCCACTGGTTAAGAAGCTTTTTTTCCGGCCCCTTGGAAAACTTCTTAAGAGAGTTTCACTGTACTAACTTAACACACTTCATGCAGGCGAAAACATGGAACCCGTTGAAAATGCTATTTATTTTAAACGGATATATCGAAAACAATATGCACATTAGAATGAATTTTTTTTAGGAAATTAATAATTTTTAAAATATTTTTCAGTCTGAAGCCAGTTTACGACGTTCCGTTGCACGTGCCCATAGAACACGTGCTAATAACTCCTCACAACACCCACTTGCTGGTGGGTTTGGCTGACGGCAAAGTGGCAATCATTGGTCTGCCACCAGCCAAGAAGAATTCCCTGCATCCTATTGATGTTGTATAAAATTACATATTTTTTTACTAGAAACAAACTTTCCCCCTTAGATTACCAATAATTTTACCAGCATATTTATAATCAATTTTTTGAGATTTATTTCAAATTATAAATTATATTGTAATTATATTAATTATTGAGTTTGGATTTTTGTTTAATCAGTATTTTTTACTATTCCAATTTTCTCACAACTTTTTTGTTAGTTTTACATACATATTTAATTTTTAGTATTGTTAATTGTTTTATTTTAATATATTGGCTGTACCTTTAGCTAGAAACAGATTTTATAAAATAATATTGTATCGATGGTACATAGCTTAGAATGCTTAGGTATCATGTTTTAAAAAATTTCAAAAATACACAAAGAAATTTTTGAATGACTTCATTTTGTATTGAATTATGACAATGGTGAAGTTACATAATTCTAAATCATTATAATTATAATTTTAGTATTCTTAGAATGAAAAAATGTTAATAACCTTTGTTTTTATGATTAGCTTCCAGCTTATAAAGTTAATATTCTGACCTTAATGATATTAACAGAGATTTATCTTAATTTATAATACTGGTCATATATATACCTATTTGTTAATTTAAGTAATTTACCTATTTTTAGATTATGTGTTTTGATATTATTAGAACAACATTAAGTTGAAAGAGTCATAGTTTCTATATAATTTTATTAATCTTAGATTAGAATGAAATTAAATTATCATTGGGTTGTAAAATAGAGCCTAAGTAACCAATATTATTGAGGATAAATTGTTTTTTTATTTTTATTGTTGAATTCAATAAAAATGAACTCCCGAGTAGTAAAAATAAATCCCTCGAATTAAAAAATAAAAAGTATCTAATATCGAGTGTCTAAACATGGTGTCAATTTTTTTCTTAATGATTGTTGAAATAGTGGATTTATTGTACTTAAAGTGTTAATCTTAGAATCAGCTAATCGTAAGTTAATCATCACATGTTATTACTGAAATGCACTAAAGATTTGTATAGAAAATGGTTGTCTTTATTCTACTGTTATTGGATTGAGAAGTAGGGATTAGAAGAATTAGGATTGTTGTTTGAAAGAGTAGAAAGAAATTATATTACGGCAAATGTGCCTAAATTACACTGGACAGATAACCACTAGAAGTGTGCTTTAACCTGTTGAACGTGGGATGATATTTCGAAAATCGCGCGGAAATTACTTTGATGAGTTCTGGTCAAATATCGATATAAAAACAACGCAATTATTTTTTTGTAATTGTTTTCTGTTTACCAGATGATATATTAATGAGTCTAGTTTTTGCACTGTTAATTCGTGGTGGAATTCCATTGTACTTAATAGAATTGAAATTAAAAAACTTTTTCACTTTGTTCCACTTATTTATCTATAAATATATATTTATTTATTTATAAATAAGTGGAACAAAGTGAAAAAGTTTTTTAATTTCAATTCTATTAAGATGATATATTATTACATAATAATATCGTAAATAGTTTTCCCAGATTAGCTAACTAACTAAAAAAAAAAAAATTAAAATATGTAGTCACATAAATGTAAACTGATTTTATTATTTCTATACAAACCTGAATACATACCCAACAAGATTAAAAAAAAAAAAACAATTCAAAAGAGGTTTCAAAGAAATAATGCTATAAATGTAAAATATCAAAATTTTCGCCTTTGACAGCTGCTGAAAGTGACCCGCAAAGCCGTAGAAAATCTATTTAAAATCATTCCGAGAAGCTAGATTAATCAAATAAAGTGTTACGTCAAGAAAAATATTGGTGCAAGCGATTCTAACCTTGTTCAATACAGTTTCTTTACACATAAGGTTTAAAATCACAAAAAAATTAAAGTTTTTTTTTTGTGCCCGTTGGCAAGAGATGAAAGGTTAAACTGATTTGAAGAAACAAAGATGTTGTCAATATAAATATGGTCTTTCAGCTCTTAGACACCCGTCAGAACAATAATATTAAGAAATATTTGCTATTCAAGTAAGAATTTCAATATTTGAAAATGATTGATCTATTTTATCAGAAGTTAGGAAAAATTTGCTTATTTCGGGTACATCGACAAGCCTGCAACACATTTCTATTGGTATATCTCTTCAGTTGTCTAAATGAAGTAATGGTAAAGAAACTAGATGTGTATTAGGAATTGAAACAGCGAAATAATCATTTAAACAGAGATTTAAAGTTCTTTTTTGATACGGTTCTGCCACTGAGACTTGCATTGTAACCTCACTTTTGGTTATGTGCATCGTTTACAAAGAAGAGGAGCTAACAGCGGTGTGACTTTGTTCCAATTTATCAGAAAGCTTTTGAATGGATTCTAGACTATCATGTAGACATTTTTAGTTTTATTAAAATAAATTGTTCAAAGGTTTTTTTATGGTGTCAGATATTTTCTTCAATTTTACAGGTTCACATTTTTTTATTGTCGGCAACGATCAGTTGCTAATATTTGGACGTCCATGGCTTTTTTAAATGCCAATTGTTTGCAAAACTTAATTTTTATTGTTGGGAATGATCAAGCTGTTTTTCTGCCAGTAAGTACCTACTCAAAAATATTTACTCTATTGGTTGAGAGCAGTTAAATTTAGTAGATTTTTTATATGGCCAGGTATTTCACACATACTGAAGCTGGCAAAGGTTTGGGTGAACCTCCCGAAATGCTAAACAAAGAAAAAACTTCATTGTAAAGAAATCCATTCTAAGCTTCGATAAATTTCTTGTGAAACTTTTATTAGCAGGTAATTTTTTTGATACCTTTTTAATTTTGAGAAAACGAAAAAGCTGACCGAAACAGTATATTAAAAAATATATTTTCAATCAATGAATCCTTATCGACCATTTATTTTTAGAAAAATCATCTGTTTGTACAGTACAAAGATTTAAATTTAAGTGGCTTTATATTGTTGAAGTGTTACAATAATTCAATAAGTTTTGCGTGCTGTTATAAATATGCCATATTTGCAACTAAATTGAGGGTAAAACAGTAAAACCCTTACATAAAGTTTTTCTAGGAACTGTATAAATCGTATGGGAAAACCTTATACAAAAAGTATAAATTTATTTTGTTTGATTTAAGTTAGGTATTTTATTATTTCTTTTGTGGAAACCTTATGTAAGGGTTTTATAACGTATTATATTTTTTAAAAAGTCATGACTGCTATTATTTTTTGCAACTGAATATAACTGACCAATATATTTTTTAAATAATTTAGGCCTTTAATTCTCAAAAGTATCTTCTTACAATATTCCATTGCATTAATTTGATTATTCTAGTTTGATTTACATGTTTATTTATTCTCTCATTAATTTGTGACATTTAATTATTATCAAAAACATGGAGAAATTAAATAAACATTTTTACGTTGACTATTTAAAGCACCTGACAATACCTCCTAATTGCGTAGTGGAAAATCAGTATGTTTTTCTTTTGTCTGATTTCTGAAAAAAATTACAAGTGGGCAGTTCCACCTAGTAGGAGTGAATCCTTCAGAAAACTAAAGTTGACAGTGAGGAGACTACGAAGCACCACACAAAGAGGAGACAGATTATTCTATCTCATTCTCTCGCAGGCTTAAATCCTATAGATGTATGTGTTTGTCTCTTTTTAGTGTCGCTTTTTCGTTTCATTGAGTTTCAAATCACAACGGTGCTAAAGAAATGTTCACTTCAAAAACTTTCAACAATAAGTTCTGGCGTCATGAAATTTGCATTTTTTTAAGTGAAAACTTCAAATGGGATAGAATTATCGGTCTCCTCTTTGTGCGGTGCTTCCCAGTCTCCCCACTCTTGTTTACTTTAGTTTTTTGAAGGTGTCACTTCTATTGCGTGTGAACTGCACACTAGTAATTTTTTTTCTTTCTGAAATTTCAAGATCAACACAACTATTTTCAGCACACGATTTTTTTTCCACCATGGGCTATAGAGCTTGAAATGTTAATTTAACTGCCTAAAAATAAGACAAGACAAAGAGAAAAATTATAATGAGGCTGTTGTTACTGTGACAAAGAAGACCGGGACTTATTTATGAAATTTAAAACCTTTCTACATTCCTTGAAGTAACTGTTGATTTATATTTATTTTTGTCAAAAATATTTCTGTTATATTTAAAGCCTATATTCACTGTAAACAATGTTTCGTCAACAACACGTAGATGTTTACAGAAACAATGTTTCGGGAACTTGGCCGTCCACACTCAGTTATTTCAAATATGTCGCAACGTGTGTCGCAATGTTAAAAAACAACTGAAACACATGTCCACACTTGTAAACAGCTTTGTTTGCGAAACTGATTTGTTTTCGTTCTCTCCACTCCAATCGAGGAGCACAGAAACATCGCTAGAAACACGTATTGTTTACTGCAACAGTTTGACATGTTTCAGAAACATATAAAATTGTTTCAGAAACATATATATTTGGTTTCTGAAACAGTGTTTATGAACAATTGTTTCTCAGTGAATACATGGTTTAAACATAACTTTTTTTGGTTGTGAAACAATTTTAAAATTTGTTATAATGAACCAATACTTTGTTTGGATAGAATACTTTTTAATTTGAAATAATATAACTCATTGATCTCCTTACTACACATTATTATTATCTTTATAAACATTTGGTACAATATTTTCTTTTGACAATTTTATTTATTATCTCTATTGTCTATTAAATTATCTTAATATTTCTAAAACTGTGGTCATTACAATATTTAATCATTTGATGATTTTAAAATGATTTTTCTTATTAAATCAATTATTTTAGTATTAAAATTGAAATTATTTTGAGCATGTTAAAATTAATGGTTTTCTAATGATAGGCTTTACATTTAAATTATGTTTTTTGGGTAGAAAAATATTTATAACAATTAAACAATAAAAAAAACTTACATAACAATAAAACTCTCTTCATTGCAAAATAATACACTCATATTAGGTACCTTTTTATAAGTTTCACACCTACCAAATTAGAATCATGTGGTAAAAAAAATGTGAGATTGTTTAAAAACTAATCAGAATTTTCATGACTATGAGCAGATAGTCATAATGGAATTTAACCATAAAAATATTAGGTACTTATCCTAATTAATAGATTCTTCGATGACGTAAAGGTCTTTAAAAAACTGCACTCTTAATAGTCAGAACTTCGACCGATATGTTTAAAAAGTATTTTAAAGCTTTCCAGTTTTCAACACTTTATTCAAAAAATATTTTATTTAAACTAAAAAAAAAACTGAATACCTAAACTGGGCAATAAGCCAAAGTACACTGGTTATTCCTAGTTTGAATATATCTTTAGGACAGATAAATATTAAGAGGAACAGCTGCCTGACCATTTTGGATTATTCATATAAAATTTAATTTTGTATTTGAGATTGTATCAAAATTAGAGCCTTGTCGATGCAATGGGTCCCCGACCCGAATAGGACAAGGGGAAGAAGATGTATGTATGTATGAGATTGTATCAACCAAACTGAATAATTATTTTTTTAATCAAAAGTTATGTGAAATATCTGGTATGGATATGTTTTTTTTTAAATTTATTTTTGTTTTAAATGATGATATATAGGTTATTAAAAATTCAATTTTGCTTCATTTTGGAGGCAACTTTGGATTTTTTTGGGAGTTAATTATAATTATTAAAAAATATATATTACCTTAGTTTGTTTCAAAGACCCAATCATGTTTGATAACGTCTAAAAGGGATCGAAATGATAATCTAGTCTCCTTCAACGGAAGCATTCTTCCGAACAGGACCTCCATTGATATGCTTGGTGTAACTCTAAGTGACCAGCTCAGGTATGGGGGCTCCATCGAAACCAGAGTTAAATTAGCCTCTCAGAAACTGGGCGTACTGTACAGGGCCCGCAGATACTTTAATAGTACACAACTGCTAACCCTGTACAAATCGCAAGTGCGCCCCACGGTTGAATTTGGCAGCCACCTCTGGTCTGGAGCTCCAAAATACCTTTAAAAAAACCCTTGACTCTGTGCAGAAACGAGCGGTCCGTTTGATAGATTCTCCCATCTTAACAGACGGATTGCAATCTTTAGAGCACAGGCGTCAGGTGGGAATGCTGTCCTTGTTCTACCGGTATTACAATGGAAAATGCTCCGAGGAACTAGCGTCGTTGATCCCCTCGGCACCAGTGCATAGTCAGGAAACACGCCGAACACGCGCCCAAAATATGTACACTGTTGACATTAGTCACATGAGAACGGGTCATTTTTACGACTCGTTCTTGAGTTCAACAGCTCGGATGTGGAACGATTTACCGGCCTCTGTGTTTCCTCCCTCCTACAACATGGGTCTCTTCAAAATCCATGTTCACTCCTTCCTTTCCTCAAAAAGACCCTCCACACAGCATCCAAATGCTTTTTTGGGTACATATACGCATTTTAAATAAAAACAGCCATTAAATTATTTACATTTATTTATTAAATATTACTTATTTTCTTACACAAATAAAAGATCTTTATAACATTACTCTACACAAAATTTCATCTACTAATTCAAAATATATATTTGTATCTAAAGAATAATTCATAGGTACAAAGCAAGTAAGTCGTAGGTACCTAATTGTTATCTTAGGAATCTACACATCTCTTTATCACAGATTAGTTTACTTCGTTTACAAAAGGACACAATATAAAAACATATTATATAGTTGACAACTCAGTTGCGAAATATAACCCTTACACGTGTTATGATAAAAGAAAAGTGTTTTCACTATCACAGGCAAATAAGTACGTAATTATATCATTTATTAGAATTACACTATCTGAAAACAGACAAACATAACATTTTATAATAAAGTATACATTCACTTTTCAAGATAATACTGAGGTTAAAATTAAAAAATATGCAATAAATAAAAATATTTCACATTTTCGTTTGTTCGTTGGAGTCTATTTTCACTGTCCATACATTTGTGGTAGGATTTTCCTTTTGTTGGATCTTGAGGGGGTTCAGAAGCATGGTTGCCATGCCACTGATGACTGTCAGGACTCCAAACGATGATAATGATACTCCATCGCCAAAGATATTCTGTAAATATACAAAAAAAAAAAAATTATTAGTTGTCAATTTTTTGCTGCATACACATTTTTAGATATTTGAAAAGAATTAAAGTCACAAATTATGATCAATGATTTAACAAGGAGGAATTTTAGGGCATTGCTAGTTTTAATTTATGAACAAAATTCTTTTTTATGTTTGTATGTTCATAGAAAGTGGTCAAAAAAATCTTTATTATTGCTTTACAAAACCATAATCTTTTATCGATATCTATAGGTAAGTGTGCTAATTATTTATTTATTTATTTATTTATTTACGGACTTACGTCCAATTTACAACATGGTATAATGGAAATTTGGGAATGTACATTGTAAGGGTGAAAGTGGTACATGAGAGCAAAGACAAACAGAAAATAGAAGTGTCAAGTCAAGTCAAGACTTTGCAAAAATTACAGTAAATATAAAATATCATCATTTATTTAAAGAGCGACAAAATTCATTCAAGCTTATACCAAAAAAATCAAGGTCTTGTCGTGAGTTGACCACTCTACACATTCTGGACAGTGGTGAGTTATAACCATAATTAGTGGAGTGCTGATTGAGGAAGAGTAGGTCTTTATTTCTGAGTCTACGAGAAGGTATATTGAATGGGATGAGTTGTAGTAATGTAGGTGAATCGATTATGTAGTTAATAATTTTGAAGAAACAGATGAGATCGGATTTTTTCCGACGGTCTTCTAAAGGAGAAAGGTTTAGAGTTTTTTCAATTTCAGCATACGAATAATTGCCTCGCTCTAATCCTAGCCTCAATAATTATTGCACCAATTGAACGCTTTTATTATTACCGTGACGGCAAAAAAGGTAATAATTATTGTTGGTTTTTATTTCTTGCTAGAGCAATCCCGATGAATTACAGAATTCATTTTAGGACAGGAGGAACGTACAATTCAAGGGTGGGAGGAAATAGTTACAATTTTACATAGGAATTTAGATATTAAAAATATAAGTTTCACATACAATATAGACGAAAAATAAAAGACAGGTTTAGTAGAACAAACAACAATAGAAAACAATTAAAGAAAAAAGGAACAAGGTTATACAAAGACGGATGATTACAACTAAATGGAAAAGAAAAGAAACAAGACAATTGAACATGACAAGAAAATTACATAGTTTCATCCTTAAACGTACTTAAAAAATATTCTTTTCAAGCATTAGTCTAAATTTTTTATATCTGGAAGCGAATTATATAGTGTATAGTCAACAAAATTAGAGGAAATTGCTGCAAACCAATCCCAGGATTGAAACCAGAGAGAGAGAGAGTCAACATAGTTCATAAACATACATTCCTTATCATTATAATACTGCAGCTCTTTCAAAATATGAGATACACAATGAATGTAGGTCTGTTTCCTCCAAGGGAAATAAGTGATCATTTTCATACATCTCTCTCACACACTGCACCGTGATGTCTCCGTAGACCATTACAATACTTAGTACTTACTAGTTGTGATTATACTTTTGAAAGCATGGAATATAGATACAAGGATAATATTGAAGTGTGAGTGAATTCCAAAAATTAAAAAACGACACATGTCAATGCGCTGATGGTTTTGCTTTTGTTCTTAAACATAAAATGCTGCAGTTTTTTCCTACACACTAAATAACAACAGTCGAAAATGAGACAAACGGTGAACATATTTCTGCACCCCCACTCATAAAGACAATTAAACGCAAGGAAAATGTAGTACTTTGGAGGAAGCAGTCACACGTATTTTGTGTATCTCGTCTTTTGTCTCACCATTATTTAATGTGCAAGAAAGAGCTGCAAAATTTTAGCAATAAGGAACGTATATTAATTGCCTTTTTTGCCGTCACTGTACCGTAACTGTGAATCGTCACGATAATTATAAAAGCCCTCATTACTTACACGTATTAAAAAAAAAATGCATCTCAGCCCTTTCCCGTGCCTATACTTTTAACATTCGATTTTCGATCCCATGCAGGAACTGCAAGTTCAAATTAGAAACTAATAAATTGGTTTGAATCTCAGATAAAAACCAATGATTTTGAGACTTAAAATTACACTTGAATTCGAGGAGGCACTGTATACCTGTGCAGTATTGGCAATATAAATATTAAAATTACATAATTATCATAAAATAAGATGCATACCGTAAATCCAATAAGAGGAGCCGTCATGAAGATGATTCTGGCGCACACGGTGGACGCATACACCACCCTCTTCTTGTGAGGCAGAGGGAATAGTTCCGCCGTGCAAGTAGTGAGCACACAGAGAGATGCGCTTATGCCTACTTTGTTGATCATGGCTATGGTCATCAGATCGTATAGAAAGTGGCTGCCGTCAACTGTCAAAAGTTAAATTATACATATTTATTAGGTGAATTACGAAATTACCAACTGGGTAGGAAGGCTTTCCAATATGTCATGACTCAATTCAAGTATTGAATTCACTTTTTACTGTCCCATGCCTTCCGGCGTCCCCTACATTTACTTCCATACGGTTGCGCCTCAAATTTTATACTGTTTTACACAGATCTCCCTTCTACTGCATTCATTCTACTTTCAACATTCCTCCATTTGTTTAATGCCTCATTACCATACATCAGAGTTTGTATCAAAACTTTATTGCGGACAAGCTTTCAAGCTTTTTTGACAACCTTTAATACAGAGATATTATGTACATCCAATCATTCAATGAATTTTCTGCACCTCTGTCAATGTCCTTATTGAATATACAACCTACTTTGACTAATTTCCAAAAGGACAAAACCTTCCTCTTGCTCCTAGGATTCATCATTAACTGTCAATCCTGAACCTATTACGGTCAGTTGTTTCACATTTAGTTTTTTTTTTTTTTTTTAAATATGTTTATTCAGTTTTAATTTTACAATATTTTATTTTACAAATCTTACGAAACTTTTTTTTTTTTTTTTTTTTTTTTTTTTTTTAAAAAGAAAGACAAACATTCCCGGGTTACGAATAACCCAACAATGTTTGAAAATCTCCTACTACCACCACAGAAAGCCGAAAATGTTGCTTGTGTTGTGATGGAGGACTTAGCCAGCCGAAGAATCGAACACGCGACGCTCGGGTGGGACCCAAGCGCTATGCCCACTCAACCACTGACCGGTCAAAATATCAATCTTAAAATCAAACTGATCAATCAGTTTGATTTTAAGAAATCTCTCATTTTTTTCTAATTATTTAATACAGTATACTTTTCAGTTTTACATAGTAAATACTAAATATAATACTTAATATTAAAATACGAATTGTTATGACAAACTAATTATTATAATGTTTTAATGTTTATGAATTGCGTTGTAGTAAAAATATTTTACACAGTACAAACATACGGTGAGAAAAAAAATAGAAAGGAACTATATTATTTGATTTTATGTTCTTCGGAGGTAGAAAGATATAACTTTTGTTTTGATTTTTGAATAAGATGTCTCATTTTTGATATTTTCAGGTAATGTGTTAAATATTTCCGGAATTTTATGACTTTTTGTTCTATCTCCGTATACATTTTGAGATTTATTGACAATAAACATTTGTGCTTCTCTATGCCTAGTAGGGTAGTTGTGGTTTACAGGTTTTTTGAATTCTGTATTCCAGAATTCATCTAGGGTTAATTGGTAATCTACCTTACTGTGTATAGAGAGGACATTGCACAAGGAGAACATTTTTTTATAATCACCTTCACATAACTGGACCTTTTTTTGCCTGATATCAATTTTAGGAAACGGATTTGTAATTGTTCTATTTTATTTAAGTATGTTTTGTACGTTAATCCGTAACTATTTATTCCGTATCCTATAATTGTTGAACTTGTTCTGTTAATATTACATAATTCTTCCCCTTACCGTGTGTTGGAAAGAACCAAATTGTGCAGTTGAGTATTCCAGTGAGACCAGTCAGAACACCAACACAAGACCACTTATGTTTGGTTTTCATCAAGATGAAAAAACCTAACAGTCCTCCAAGAAGCTCAGCCGCACCTGAAATGATCAACAAAATACATAACTAAAATGTTATTGCTCCTGATTTTATTTCTTGACAGACGTCATTGTTCAACGGTTTTTAATGGGATTCATTAACAGATTTTCCACATTATATTTAATATAATATTCATGACAGTTGACCAACCTGCAATAGCTGTATTGACATATAGATATTTTCTTCCAAAGCCTCTGATATTCAGCAAGCAGCCATAGTAACATGTAAACATGAGACTCCAAGAGGTCACCACGAAAAGAACCCTCCACCAGGCTCCTTTCATCGATAAGAGATGGCGCCACTCGGATTTGCTGACCACAGCTCTCTTTCTGGAAAATATAAACATCGCAATCAATAGATGCTTATAATTACCGTCACGATTCACGGTAACGGTACTGTGACGGCAAAAAAAGGCAATAAATATAAGGCTTATCATAATGCTGCAGCTCTTTCTTACATATTAAATAATGGTGAGACAAAAGATATGACACAAAATATTTGTGACTGTTTCCTCCAAATTACTACTTTTTCCGATGGAGGACACAGATAGGTATATCTTTTTACGACTCTGCCACGGCGAAGGAAATTTTTTCGTTTCATTTTTTTAATTGTACGTCTGAGGTCTGAGGGAGATGTATGATAAAGTTTGCATGTTTCCTTTGAGGGGATGCTGACATACGTTCACCTTTTGTCTCATTTTCGACTGTTTAGTGTGTAAAAAAAAGCTGTAGCATTTTATGTTTAAGAACAAAAGCAAAACCATCAGCGCATTGACATTAGACGTTTTAGAATTTTTGGAATTCTTGTTACTATATTCCTTCTTTTAAAATTATCGTCACGCTAGTAGTATTGTACGGGTTTACAGAGACATCACAGTGCCGTATGTGAGAGGGATGCAAGAAAATTATGTCTTTTTTCCTTTGTAGGAAACAGATCTAAGTACATTGTGTATCTCATCTTTTGAAAGAGCTGCAGCATTATAGCGATAATAATAATAATAACTTTATTTCACATAAAATTGAACAATAAAACATATGTGGAAACTTTGACTAGCCAACTAGGAATGGATCCTGTTTTAAGCCAGTCAAATTGACAAATTTAATTTCATATTACATTGTTTACTTACATAACATGTTATTTATAGCAGGAAAAAGTGTTAATTATGTATTCCTAACAGTATATAATTTTGTACTCATAAGAAAAAGAAGACAAATAATGATATCTTAAAATCAAATTCAGATATTTTCCCCTAGAGCGCTTAAAAACAAAACAAAAAACAAAAACAAAAAAATAAAAGATAAAAGATAAAACCGGTAAAGTAAACAAAATCGGTAAAGTAAATAAAACCGGTAAAGTAAATAAAGCAAATACAAGCCAGATGGTAATAATAAGAAGCCTATCTCTTGGTCAACATATCTTCGCTTTTGACCCTCCCTAAATCAAGGAGCCAGTCGTTGATTAATTTGCGCAAAACATTAGTATACATTAGATAAGGAACGTATGTTTATTGCCTTTTTTTGCCGTCACGATATCGTAACCGTGAATCGTCTCTGTTATAATAAAAGCATTCATTGACTGTTTTTTAGTAACAATGTTAAAATTATTGTTATAATTTTTAATTTCTCCAAACACTAGTGAGTTAGGAACATGTTGGGTTCTGTTTGTGAAATCAATTTTCCCAATTAGGCAACGTTTTAAGTATGCTCTTGCATATTAATGGGCTTTTGTATTATTGTAACTACTTCAGTAGGTAATTTGGCTTACCCAATTAGATCATGTGCCTCTCTTTTGAGTAAATCATGTAAATTATCTGGAATGGATGTTCCATTATTATTTACTGCCACAGCATTCTCGAGAATTTCTTGTGCCGTTTTAACATCGCTTCTCTCTAAGTGCCACCGAGGAGGGTCAGGTATCCACCTGAAAATAAATCATATTATATTATTCATATTCCGATTATCTTAATGCGTAGTTCCTTCTATTTAATTGAATTTTTACAACATTTTTTATAAAACCATAGTTATTGGCCCGTTGGTTTTAGCTTGATAAAGTTGTGTGCTTCGCGTTTGAATATGCTCAAAATAATTATTCCTCTAAATATTATGCAAAATGCACAGAGAAGCAAGTCGTTTATCTAGGATAGTGGTTTGATACCACTACCAGTTTGTCAACGGGGCGTCGAAATAGGTACCACCGCCTGTGTTCGAAAACAGAAAAAAAGATATTATCAGTGTATCCTGTGTGGAGCTCATGTAAAAAAAAATCAGTAAATTATTTTTTTTTTAAGTGTTGGTAAGCGTTACGTTGTTTTAAATTTGAATTTAAACATATCCCTAATATCGGACTTCTGTAGTATGCCCTGTGTACTCTTCGTCAATAATATTATTCTTCCCATTATCTACACGGAATGATTGCTGTTTTTTTTCTTCTTTTTATTAATTGACAGTTATCAGTACTGTGATCATTTTGACTATAATTTTGCGTAAAATAAAGATTTTTGATCAGGACACAAATATAGATGCTTCAATCCCAACGTGATTACTAATGACTATGAATGACTCGAACAGAAGCCAGGAGTTTTTTTAACTCGCAATAAGAAAAATGAAATAGGTTTGTGCACAATAATTTACAGTGCCATAATTATATTGGGGTCCTCACATAGATAATAGAAACAAAGGCTGATTATGACATGGAAGCACAGGTACTTACTGTCGCCGAGCCTCGACTGAACTGCTCGGTTTATCAAAGTTTGGTGTGTGAGTAGAAACGAAGGCTGGGTGTCGATGTGCATAGACGATTTTGGAAGTATTGATTCATGGTTCTTGGCCTGCCTTCCTTATTTCTATCACCTATGAACCCTAAGCTATATCTATTTGTTATCAAACAAGAACTGTAGGAAAGTGTAATGTCTCACCACCACAGGATCATAATAACGACGGTGAGCGGCAAACTGATGGTGATGTATATCTGAGCCCAGGTCTCCGTAAAGTATCCGATGGCCGGCAGCAGGATGACTCCAATGGCCCACATGTTTTCGAAATTGGCGCTGACCATGGTTTTATATCTCCCACCCCATATGTCTGCCACTGAAACGAGAATGACAAATCAAAATAAATGGGGACTAAATTTTTGAGAATTGCATATCCCGCGTACCCTTCAAAAATCGGGTGTATTTTTTTTAAATTTGGTATAGTTTTCCAACTGTCTCCGCAACTAAAGTCTCTCGTCTGCGGACATCCTTACTCGAATAAAGTTCAAATAATACGTACTTAGAATCATTAGCCAAACAAGAGTATAATAGAAAAAAAAAGTTAAATATGTAATAGGTACATAGTTATGTAAAATCCAAGGCATTTAAAAAATATACATGATATCAATTTTTTATTTCTATTTTCTATAAAATATCTCTTATAAAATAATACGCCTTTTATAGCTTAGGGCAAGTCCATGTATTTTGTACGTCCGTGTTTTCGTAGGATTAGACCCCTGCTGAGCGATTCTATATCTTTTATGGGATCTCTTTTGTGAGATCTCCTGTCAGATTTGTGTGATTTTCTATGGCTGTCAATTGCTTTTTCTATGGTTATCAGGCCAGCTTCGCTGATTTATGAAAAGGCAAATACAGCCATAGAAAATCACACAATCTGACAGGAGATCCCACAAGAGATTCCACAAAAAATGTAAAATCGCTCGGATGCTGGGCTGGATCTCTGCAAAGATTAGTCAGGCGCTTTATACCACTATACTAAAGGGGACTTGCGTGGAACTGTGGATTTATCGTATTATATTGGAACCTAGTACCCGTGAATAAAACAAATATTTTATATCTATCTAATTCTCTCGCAGGCTAAATCCTGTAGATGTACGGGTTTGTCTCTTTTTAATGTCGCTCGCTTCCGTTTCATCAAGTTTCAAATCACAACGGTGCTAAAGAAGTTTTAATTTGATAAAAAAAGTATTAATTTTTAGGGTACTTACTGATGACAGCCCCCGAAGTAAAGGTGAGCGCACAGCACGCCGCCACTGCGCAGCGAGCAGCAACGTGCAGCCAGAAGAGCGGCATGTAGCCTGTTGCTATGCCAACCACGATCTGCAGGATAAGGCCCAGCATCATCACGCGACGGGGTCTGCAGCTGCAATATGAATGGTCCAATTCTATTATCTAAAATAAATTACAGCAATTTAATGCAATTTCTTAGATTTGTCCATCGCTTTGGGTTGGTAGGGTAAGGAATAGACAAAAATCGAAGACTGTGCAGAAAAATCATAATTAGCTAATACGGTTTGCAGTGTAATCATTGGACTAAGCCCGTCGTCCCTCTTGGTAACCAGATCTGAAGAGCCAGGTACTTCCTCACCTTGCTCTTCCCTATTGCCTCACAGCATATCGCAATTGGGGATGCCAGTCTCATCTCTCCAACAGGACCCTCTCGGAACATCGCCTCGCACCGCAGTGGGAGGAATGGATACATACCTCTGTCACTCCTGGAGACCCTGACTACCAGATTCCTACCCACCTCGAATACCTTTTTCCTTCCCAAAACTTCCTCTCCTTTCTTTCATTAAAAGTCCCTACACACATCATTCCCAAAGATGACATAGGCCTTAATTGGGGAACTATTTTCCTCAGGGCCTCCTGTGTGGAGCTAATGTAAAAAAAAATTGGCACCAGACAGAGTTGGGAGCGATTGGGATTTTTTTGCGGTAATCACATGAAAATTATTTAAGCTCATCAAATCTATCTATCTATCCATATTCTATCTATCTTCTATATGAATAAAAACGAATCGCCGAAATGTATGTACACGCATACAGTGGCGTAGCTAGCATGGGTGACACCCGGGGCGGATAGGGCGGATAACGTGATTGGTGTCACCCCCCCCCCCCCCTTTAGAGTTGACAAACATTAATTTCGACTCATAAAAAATTGGTCTGTCCTGGGGAGGGGGGGGGGGAGTGGCTTGAGAATTATGATTAGGGGGGTGCAACCCGACTGAGTGACTGAGTGTCACCCCCCGTCGGGTGGCACCCGCACCCCCTCGCCACGCCACTGCACGCATAACTTCCGAACGACTGCACCAGATTGGATTTTTCTTTTTTTTGTGTTCGTTTTTTGTCAGGACAAGGTTTGTATGCTCTGGCATTATGAATTTTGCAATGGGTTGCACGCGAGCTGATTGAAAACCGAATGTACCGGGACTGAATGTATGGAATGCGGGAGGGTAACTCGTGTAGGGGGTTCGCGGGAGGGGGGGAGGGTAACCAGCGAGGGGGAAGAGGGGAACCTGGGAGGGGGGAGGGGAACTCCGTAGGAGGGTTCGCGGGACGGGGTAAGGGGGGAATTGGAGCGGAGAGAGGGAAGGTGGAAGAGGCGGAGTGGGAACGCGAGAGGGGAAGGGACGGAGGAGAGGAAGGGGAGGCGGAAAGGGAACTGTGCGAACGAGAAAGGACACGCAGGGAGAAACATGCATTTGCATGCATGCATTGCACATTTTTTAAATGGCATACCAACGCATGTCGGGTACCAACTAGTTTATAATATTTACATTGTGTTTGGTTAACGACTTGAAATTCGGAAATAATGTATCTTATTAATAATTTTTGGAAAAATTATATATTTAGAAATATAACTATAGTTTATAACCATCATCAAACATGCTAATTTTGATTGACTGTGATATGCGTTAATCTTGCGTGAAATTATTAACGTTCAATGCTTTATTTTAATTGTCTCTCAAATTGGGAATTTTCAACGGTCTGTGGTAGTTATTACACGAGTATATTTAGGAATTGATCGTAATTGTATCACAATTATTTACCATGTGTACGGTTTCAGAATTCTCACAGATAAAAATGTTATCTTGCTAACGAAAAACAAATCTTAAAAAATTGGGAAACGTTTCAAAAGATCTTAAAATTAATAAGAGATAATATCACCTTTTATCGGTAGATTATAATCAATTTATAGTTTTTTTGGGAAAATATCATTTGGTTGCCTACTGAAAGATAGATTCTTGATAATTAATCATTATTATTGTATAAAGTTATCAGAAATGTTTTGTTTGAATCATTATTTAATTTTTTTAAATATATCGATTTCTAACTGCGCGTGCTTCAAAAAATGATCTCAAGGTGATAAAGCTTGTCTCACACGAGCGCTATACTCTCATAATGTACGTATGTGGGCTTTGCCTATTTCACCATATCGCTCGCTATACATCCCCAGCGATATGGTAAAACGAGCCAAGCCCTCATATATTATGAGAGCACAGGGTTTGTCTAAATCTAAAGTGTTTGTATTTTTTTTTTCATTATCATTAATTTTAGTTCGAAAAAACATAATGTGTGCAATTTGGCAAATTTTCAAATTCACTAGACACGCTTAAAAATGTGAATACTATTTAGAAAAATATTTAGATTCACCTTAATTACAATAAAAGACAACTTTTTGCATTTGGGGCGTTGGAAAATACTGCATTCAAAATTTCAATAACGTAAAATGTCAATCGTGTGAAATTTTTATTGTCAATAAAGAATTTTCTTACGTTTCCATAGCCTCTGTTGCAATGACTCCTCCGATGAGAACTCCCATCAAATGGAAGCATTGTGTGATGGCCACCAATATGGCCTTGGTACACACCAGGTCAAACTGAAACAAAATAATTTCCGAGTTTTTAAACGGTCATATCGTACATTTTTATCACCACGACCTGTTCAAGATACCACACGGCAGAACAGATGTCTTAGCACAGCATAGCATAACAATAATAATGGTGCTGTACTAGTCCCAATGAGAGATCGTATGTGATGTCATCGTTCTAGTATCTTATCGTTTTCAAACAAGATGCACTAGAAAAAAAGAGGTCGAACGTCGATGACATCCGTACGAGCTCTCGCTGGGTCTAGTTTATTGAATGAAATTTCTAAAACACTCGATATTTCATTTAATTCTCTTCCAACCTTAATACTTTTTTGAACACTAAACACTCTTTTGAATATTGTCTGAGTTTAATTAAAATATGACAATTTGAGGTTTTACTTGTTAAGTTAAAAATAAATATTCATCCTAGACTTGCAGAAAAGTCAATAGATGTCGCACATTAAAAATAAAAATGCATAAAATTTATCCAAGAAACTATTTAGATAGCATTTAGTTGGAGTGTGAATCTTGCAATCTTACATAAAGATAGCCGCCAATAAAAATATGCTTTATGAAAATGAAGAAATATTGGTAGTTTTTAGAAAAAATAACAATACTACCAACATTTTTTATTTTCGCCAATAAAAATAAAAATAAAATTATTATTCAAAGTGTGATACAGGTAAATATGACCGAATCGGATAGGGACACATTAGCTCAGTTGGTAGATCTCCGACCCTGCAAGGCGTAGATCCTGGGTTCGAGTCCTAGATGTGTCCGTATATTATTCTGATTTTTCTGTTTTCAGATTTTCATTTGAATTTCGCTAATATTAAATGATTTGTATTTTAATAATAACAAATGTGCTGTAATTTCCTTCACAAAGAACAGAAACAAATTTTCAAACACATATCACATTAACCATATCGTTTTATCAAACATAACTTCAATTAAAGACTTAGGCGTGATATTTGACTCTTCACTTAGCTTCAATAAACATGTAGATACAATTTCAAAAAGTGCATCACAAATATTAGGATTAACTCTTAGAATCACAAATTGCTTTAAAAGTGCAGAATTAACATTAACATTATGTAAATCAATTGTGCGAAGTATTCTCGAATACGGATCCACTATTTGGTCTCCCAATTATGAGATTCACAATTATAGAATCGAATCCATACAAAGAAAATTAACCCGTGTTATTGCATATCGCGAAGGTTTATCTGATCAATTTGAAACGTATAATGACCGAATTCTACACTATAAACTACACTCTCTGACAGGAAGACGGAAACTTTCCGATTTATTGCTTCTGCACAAAATTATACATGCATCAGTTGATACACCAAACATTTTATCCTAAATCAACATCAACACACCATCAAGAGATTCAACAAGGAGGTTGCAAGATATTTTCTATATATCTACCTACCACACAAATACAGGATATTTCTCCCCTTTACCAAGAACATTAAGACATTATAACACTATACACCGCTCTAATAATGAAATTGGCATTTTTAATAACCCATTCAAACACTTCAAAAAACATATTTTACCATCAATCGTATAAAGCTGATATTGTGATGAAGCCCTTTATTCAAAGACGTGAAATATTGTACCTACTAAATTCAGGTGCCAATAATAAATTGTTGGTGATTCTTTTGTATTCTACATTTAACTATTATTTGCATATTTAAGAGTAACAAATTATTTTTAATACTACTTTTGTTGTAATTTAAATCATCCATGTATGTAATTTTTTGGGCATAATTGCCTGTTTTATGTACTTAAATAAAAAATAAATAATAAAATAATATTGTCTTCATATTAAAAGCTAAAGAAATCTTGTAAATTCTGTAGATAATGTCGTACATTTATTAGATTTAAAAATAATAAAAATATTTTTTTTATTAAAATCTGCCACTTACGGGGCCGAATTCTAAAAAATTCCCTCCTACTTTAGATTTACATTACATCACCAGAAATACTACGTCACGTGGCGGTACAAGAGTCAATTTTCAGAATATTAATTTTAAGAAAATATGCTTACAGTTTTAACAATCGACAGAAATATCGACAACACATCGATAAACAAAACTGAACCATTCTATCCTAAGTTTATTGTTAAGGGAGTAACAGTTAAGTATTGAAAAAAATATCATCGGACAGCAAAATGATATTTAAATTTCTTATTCCAAATTTGCTCAGTAATCCCTGGTTAAAATCCTTCGGTTGCTTGCTGTTACAGCCAATATATATATTTTTTGGAATTTATAACAAAATCACACAACTTCATAATTAATTCACAGAAATTATATGAGAACAATAATTATTATCTTTAAACCGTGTTTCTTTACAAGGTATTATTAAAAGTTTTGAAAAATTTTAGGTACAAAATAATATTACGTCATCAATTTATTACATTGTGTTTTCTAAAGTGTTGCCAGCTTCCTGAAAGGATTTCAGACAATTTTTACAATGCCTTCGATTGAATTGTCCCTTAATTTCATCGATAAAGATGAATGTCAATATTTCAGACACATTGTTTTATACTTTAACCGAATCTATTTATGAAATACAGCAAGCATTCAACTATTTTAATATAAGTAGATAATATAAACTATATATAATAATAATAGATATTAAAGATAAGAAAGTAGGTAAGTTACTATTTCAACATAGACGAACTCGAGTAGTCTCCTGACATTTTATCAATCAACAACCATGGACTAATTGATCGAAGCCATGGACAAATAAATTTGAAATATCTGATAGCAGAAAAGGATGTGGCGTTATTTTATTAAATTATTATCTGTTATTTTCAAACAAAACCGTTGAAGTTTCAAACGAAATAAGGTCAAATTTCCCCACCTTCCTCTTCCCTATCTCCTTCCCCTCCCCGCTACCTTCAGCCTCACAATATACCCCAATTGGGGATGCCATAGTCTTACCGGCTTCAGACGGAAGCAACTGGGACTGGGTGGAGAATACATATAAAAAACAAATAAGAAAAAAATATGAAAATAAACAAAACGTGGAATTTTTCAGTTTCCAATACTTTAATACAATTTTCCGATCAGTTTTTTTCACCATTTTCAACACTCCGCAAGAATTTTTTAGAATAGTTTAAAACATGAAAAATTTCTAAACTTCGCGAACAAAATCAAAAAGATAATTTCCTGACCCAATATTCCGATTCCCTTCATTTTAAATTTCCCTGAAGAATTTTTTCAAAGAATTTCAAAACTTCACTAATATCAAAAAGATTAAAAAATTTCCACACCAACTTTCTGACCAAATTTCGGATTTTCCCAGAAGATTTTTTTCAAAAAATAAAACATTCAGGGATTAAATATTTCCCAACGTGGAATGTTTCCAAACTTCAAATAAATAACAAAATCAAAAAGATAAATGTCCAAAAACAGATATAACAGATGAAATTGAGAAAAAATGAACCCAACTTTATGTACAACGATCATCCTGACATGGTTATTTTGGCCCAGCTACCTTTCTACCACCGAATCACCCGTTATTATTTAAGGAAACGTTTGGAGCCGTGCCTAAAACAACAAAATCTCTCTATGATGACTTAATTGAAAATTATTTAAAAAAAAAATTATAAATGCTAATCTTAACATTGTAGAACTCTCAAGTCGATTTGGTTAAAAATTGCTGCAGGAGGGGCTAGGATAAAAAATCGAATTTCATGTCAAAATTCACAATTTCGGCGGCGTTCTTTAATTTTTTGAGTTCTGATTGACAGTAAAATTCTTAGTTAATGGGAGTTTATTGCTTAGTAGAAATTAGTTTTTATTCGTTCAGTGAATTTTAAATGAACGAAGTTACACGACACACGTATTTTAAGTAGGCATTTGCAAATGTTTTTTTTTTATTTTAAGAGATAAATGAATATGTACTTATGTGATAAGTTAATTTTTACACAAATTCTAATAATACAAAGGGGCAAAACTTTAACTTTACTAAATTGGACGAAGCCTGTCAAAAAGCCATCTGCAACAAAAAACCTGCGGAAGATGCGCGGTGATGTCTAAAAGTCAAGAATATAATATGGTATATATGTATACATAAGTCAATAAATATTTTTGAAGAAAAAAACAGTCGATCAGCTGATATTATATTGATTGACTTTTGTTTTGGTAAACCATTCTCCTGCTTCTTGAGCCAACGTTTAGGTCAGCGCCTTACAGTGTCCATCATCCAATGATTCAAGTAGTTGAAAGAAGCACAACACGCCAACTCAGAACCACGTCAACTCAACACCTCTTTAAAAAGTCATTAAAAGCTGTGACAAATAGCCCATAACCTAACCTAACGTAACCTATTTAACCAATCTTTTATATATTTTTTCATCACTTTTAATGACTTTTCAATGGAGGTGTTGAGTTGATTTTCTTCTGAGTTGTCCGGTCACCGGTTTAACTATACCTACGCCAAGTTAAAAGTTCAGTGTCTCACTATTCCGACTTTAAGCGCTGCTTAATGTTTACACTGCATTTATAAGAAAGGGGGGCAAGTGTCAAAAATAATTTTAAAAACTATTGACCGTAAGAATCAGTTACCTGCGTTATAAGTGTAGTTCTGTAGTCCAGATTAAAAGAAAATTGTTCACAGGGAAAGGTAGGCTCATTGGCAATCGAAGGATTAATGCTGGTTATCAGGAAGGACTTTAGTTTTTCTTCTGTGCTCCTGTGCTGTGTGAGGTTTATTATATTGGAACTGTAGAGGAGGCAGCGGTCTGGGACGAAGGATCCATCTGCTGTGATCTGGCTGGGATGCTGCGAAATGTTTGCAGGAGATCCATCTAGAAAAAAAATGTTTATTAAATTCAGAGTTTAAACAATCAGCTTTTTATGCATAATCCTATCAGAAGTATTGCAGCTTGCATAAAAATTGTTTTATACGTTTACTAGCGAGTAACCGACAAGCGTTGCAATGCTACTAAAATAAAGATAGCGTTTTAATTTTGTTTGTTGAACTGCTTTTGGATGCACAGGAATATTTTTTGTTTTCTGTCTGGTGCGAACACAAATTAATCAGAAGATTTTCTCCCCTGCGTCTCCTTTCCCATGTGCTCCCCTCCCGCGTTCTCCTTCTACCATCTCCCCCTACCCCCTCTCTCCTTCGCCACCTTCCCCTCTTCCGTAAACTTCCCTCTCCTTTATTCCCCTCCCCTCTCCCGGATCACCTTTTACCTTCTGCTTTCCCACCAGCTGCAGCCGCTCAAATACATGAAATACACTCCTATTTCAAACAAATCGTGCGCTACCTATTGTATTTTTTATACAAAATTCATAACGCCAGAGCTCATTATTATATATAGAAACCTTCACGGACATGCGCACAATAAATCACCAAAGTTTCATCGAAATCGGATGAATGGAGCGCATAAGGGACAAACAAAGAAATTTTTTTTTTTTATATATTCAGATTGAGTACTTAATTGTCTCCTTCATACTATATTGTAGATAGAGCAGCCATATTTAGATCCCATTTAAATTTTCACTGTTTTGAGTTTAGGCAGTGGCGTACCGTGGGTATCAGCCGCCCGGGGCGGAGGAAAATTTTGCCGCCCCCCCCTCCCCTATATAGGTACTTCTTCCGGGGGGGGGGGGGGGGGGGGGTAGTGATCCTTTTTTTAATTTTTTTTTTTTTAAATATTTATTAATTAAATCTGTATGTGGTGAATTAAAACTACACTCAGAACGTGAAAACGGTTTTTCTTTGGTTCTGGCAGAACATAAATTGTCTGCAACTAGAATTTTATATTTGCACTTCGAAAAGGTTATGTTTTCCTTCGAAATATGTCAGCAGATGAATACACAATTGGAATTTTACATTCTGAACAGTAAAACTGGCTTAAATTTTATCTGTATGCGGTGAATTAAAACTACACTCAGAACATGAAAAAGGTTTTTATTTGACTCTGGCGGCACACAACTTGTCTGGAAGAATTTTATTAAGCACTTCAAATAAGTTTTTTCTTCGAAATGTGTCGTCGGATGAATTCACAACTGGAATTTTACATTCTGAACACAAAAGGGGTTTTAATTAAATCTCTAAGCGGTGAATTAAGACTACACTCGGAACATATAAATGTTTTTTCTTTGATTCTGGCGGCACATAAATTGTCTGCAAGAATTTTATAAAGCACTTTAAATAATATAATGTTTTCCTTCGAAATGTGTCGTCAGATGAATCCACAACTGGAATTATACATTTTGAACACAAAACTGCTTTTAATTAAATATCTATGCGGTGAATTAAAACTTCACTCAGAACATAAAAATGGTTTTTCTTTGATTCTGGCAGCACATAGATAGTGTGCATCTAGAATTTTATAACTGCAATTCGAATAAGTATGCACACACCTGTCAGCTATTTAACTTTTCTGTGATAATAAATTTAAAATATATACACCGTGATATATACGTGGAAGAAAACCGTATAAGTGTAATTTTTTGTGCGCTTTCAGCAGGGCGCACAAAGCTTCACGAATATAAAACACAAATCGACTATCAATTAGAGCTAAAATGATACTCTTGCCATTTACATTTTTAATTAAAAATAATGTATGTGTTAGAAATAAAAACAAAACGTCTGTCATTAATATTTTGATTTTAACAGTATATAAAACTTAAGAAAGATGTTAAGAAACTATAAACTAGAAAAAACTTTTAAGTCCTGACGCGAGAATAGAACCCGCGACTTCCCCAATCCAAATTTTTACAAGATGATTATTGATTGTGAAATTTTGCCGCCCCCCCCAAAAGTGCCGCCCGGGGCGGGCCGCCCCCCCCGCCCCCCCCACGGTACGCCACTGAGTTTAGGTATCTTCCATTAAATTTAAATGCGATAAATTATGAAGACGGTAAAACTGTTTATCTATCTGTTCCAAGACTCTCGAACGGTGAGCTCTGGCGTCATAAAACACAGTTTTTTTTTCTGATGAAAAGCAACACAATTGTTTTCTGCTCACACCATCACTTGATGACTATTTTTTTAATAAGTGTTGAATAGTAAAAATAAAAAGATTGTGGCAGTTTAACCTGCCCCGTTTCCACTCTTCGCTACATTGGAAAACGTTTCAGCAACTAACTGACATCCCCAGACTGGTTGGTTTTTAGAGAGTAATCTTGCTGCAGATTTTGACAACAACCGACGTTCATCCACGACGCGGGACACACCAGACAAATGGTGGAATCTTGATCTCGTAACATCAATTTGACGGCCGGCGAAGTCCAGCGCCGCGGGATCGAATCCCGGCGTGGCAAATAAATGTTATTTGATTGTAATTAATTTGTGTTATTTCACAATTTATTCATTTAAAACAATATATAGTATATTTGCGGCACGTTCCAGAGTGGAAGATACACTCCGTATCGCCCTGGTGTAAAACCACCATTCAGAATTGAAACGTTGCGTTGCTTGAAATGGCTTTAGCCGTGTTTGGTGACCAGATCTGAATAGCCAGGTACTTCCCCACCTTCCTCTATTTTTTAACTGATCAATCAGTTTGATTGTAAGAAATCTCTCATTTTTCTATTAAATTAATACTATATACTTTCAGTTTTACGTAGTAATATATTTATACTTAATATTTAAATACTTATTATTATAAAATACTAATTATTATAATGTTTATGAATTCCGTTGTAGTAAAAATATTTTACACAGCACAAACACACGGTGAGAAAAACATAAAAAAGGAACTATATTATTTGATTTCATGTTCTACGAAGGTAGAAAGATTTAACTTTTGGTTTGAATTTTGAATAAGATATCTCAGTTTTTATATTTTCAGGTAATGCGTTAAATATTTCCGGAAATTTTGCCTTTTTGTTCTATCACCGTATACATTTTGTAATAAACATTTGTGCTTCTCTATGCCTAGTAGGGTAGTTGTTGTTTACAGGTTTTTTGAAGTCTGTATTCCAGAATTCATCTAGCGTTAATTGGTAATCTACCTTACTCTGTATAGAGAGGACATTACACAAGGATTTTTTTATAATTGCCTTTACATAATTGACCTTTTTTGCCTATCAATTTTAGGAAACGGATTTGTAATTGTTCTATTTTATTTAAGTACGTTTTGTACGTTAATCCGTAACTATTTATTCCTTGTTCCTATAATTTATTCTGCTAATGCGATGTATATTCCCTATCTCCTCCCCCCCCCACAACCTTCAGCATCACAACATACTCGAATTGTGGATGCCATAGCCCACTGGTTCCAGACGGGAGCAGTTGGGACTATCGTGCCAATTCATGTAAAAAAATAACTTTTTTACCTTTTTTAACTTATTCTTATATCTTGTACATTATGATTAAAAAACGTTCTGGCGCCCATGAATACTTAGTAATTATTTATCTACATTAGAATAATTAACAATGTGACATTCGATTTTAATCTCAAGAAATTTCTTTCACGCCCTGAGTATTTATTACAATAATTAGAGTCTTTGCCAATCCATCAAATAAACATTAACTGCACAACAGTTTAGAATAAACCTTTATATTCTATGAACATTCATTACTTTTATTTCAATGGTAGATTGACATCTTTATTTCGTGCTTTATAATAATCTTTATGTAGGTACTATTATAATTAACCATCTCAAAATTTCATTATTTTGCGCTATAAGATGTTGCATAACTAATGTTGAGATCAAATGAGTACAAAAGATCCGAACATGGTTAAATTATGTATTAGCAGATAATCTATTGAAATTTCAATATGGTTTTTCAAGAGTTGAATACAAAATATCAATTTGGTGGTTACATCAATTCACCAGTCTTCAGGAATTAAGTTGAAGTATCAAAACAATTATATGGGGGTGCTAATATAATTTAAAACTACGCCCAACGATAACAGCAGAACTATTAACAAGTCTGGGTATTCCATTAGAGAGGGGAAAAGTTTATTGCAATTTTGAAAGCAATTTAGAGTACTTATGCTAATTTTTGGCACTATCGTCGGTAACCGATGGAGGTTTTTCATGGTATTTGAATAAACATTTGTTCGACGGCACTCTGTTAATTTTAGATCAGGGGAATCGAACTTTAAATGAAACTCTAAATTTTGTGCAAACAAAGGTAATTCTTTTCACAGATTCTCTTAATTTTATGAATAGTTTGTAACCTGCCTGGTAGGAATTCTATGTTTGTTTTATCCGTATTTCAACGGAAGTTGCGGGATGAATAAAGATCTAGTGTCATTTCACATGTTTAACAATTGTGTGCGGTTGTTAATTTCAATTTCTTTTGTTTTCTTTCTTGTACTCAATTACATGAGGATTGAATTGTCAGCATCAAGATACTTTTAGATAAGCTTATTCCTTACTTACCTTTAAAAACCTACCACACAGCATTTCCAAAGACGACAAAAATTCTACTGATGTCTATCCTATCAGAAATTGTTTTTTTGTCATTAGCTCCACACAAGAGTAGGGTTGCCATCCGTCCGGGTTTCCCCGGATATGTCCTAGTTTAGAGGGCGTCCGGGGTGCATCCGGGCGGGGCTTCATTTGTAGTCCGGGTTTCAAAATTTCCAAAAATTTCAACTGTTTTTTATTACACTGACTATGTTTAAAATAACCCGTTGACATGTCCGGGTTTCGGGCTCTAAAATCCGGGGTTTTCACGCGTCTTGTCCTGGTTGCCAAATTTTAGAGATGGCAACCCTACACAAGAGGAGGAATAATTTCCTTCAGAACCCATGTCATCTCAGGGGATGCCGTGTGGAGGTTTTTTTTTCAACAGCCGGCGTAGCGCAGCGGTAAGGCCCTTGACTCGCACACCGAAGGTCACGGGATCGGATCCCGGCTTGGCAAATAGATTTTATTTGATTAATTTGTGTTATTTCACAATTTTTTCATTTAAAATAATATATTATAGTATATTTGCGGCACGTTCCAGAGAGGAAGATACTCTCTGTATCGCCCTGGTGTAAGACCACCATTCAGAATTGAAACGTTGCTTGAAATGGCATACCTCCAACTGCGGTACAAGGCGATGGTTCGAGGGATTCTGGCTGGAGAGGATAAAAGACCTCCCTCAACCAGTCTCTCTCGATCCTGCTCACCACGCAGCAGGTGAGCAGACGCATCGGCCGCCAAGACCTGGACAAACCTCGCCTCATGAACACGGACACCCCTGCTAAGTCACCAAACACAGCGAACCACTTGGAGTGATCTATCGCAGAGGTGTTGGTTATTCAATAAATGGTTCCCGTGGCGGCGGTACCCATACTTAATTTACATGTTTAACAATTTCACGCTGTTTTTATTTTCATTTTCTTTGTTTTCACGACCCTTTCTTTAACTCAATTACTCGAGTGATGATTTGTCAGCATCAAGATACTTTTAGATCGGTTTACTACTTAACCTCTCACACAGCATTTTCGAAGACGACAAAACAACCAACATTTTATATTCTACGTAATTATTCTTGTTGAAAGAACAATAATAATTAGCAAAGTACATTGAGTTCTGTGAAAAACATTAAACAATTTAATTCCTCCAAAATTTTTCCTGTTATCTAAAATAATTGTGTCGATTGTCAAGTGGTTTGAAAACAATAGTATGTAACCCCTCCCACTAACTTTATTTAAGTTGTGTGAGTGCCGCTATATTCGACGGTTTGACGAAGAACAATAGTAAGTAAATTTTGATTTGATATAATATCTTCTCTTGAATTTCTGAACCCCCTGTTAAAAAGACCACGAACCGGCACTGGTTAGGATCAAGCAGGCTCAATCATAGGACGTGTACCGGCTTCCAGGATGAAGCAAACATGATGAATTCAACCGTTACATAATTACAATGTGTGCATCAATATGTATCTACAATCAGAAGCAATATGCTTTATTTTTCAATATGTAATCAATGAAATAACTCGTCAAAAGCAACTGTAAAGAGAGGGGTTCCTCGTGAGAATCTTCTGTGAGGACTAGAAAAATACTAACAAACTAACCCGACAGCTGGCACTCGTACTCCCCCTCCCAAGGTGCAGGGGCCGTGAAGATGATGCAGGCCATGAACCAAGCAGCTGGTATCTTCGTCAGGAAGACGATCATCGTCGTCCTCAGTTGCCACCAGCCCTTCTCGCCCACCAGCTGAGTGATGATGTCTCCAGACGCCGGAGCGGGCGACGCGACGACGGACCCGCCCATCTTGAGGGCTCCCTGGCTGCCGGAAACTATGGTGGCCGCTTGGGTCTTTGCTCCGAGCAAAGGCTCCTGAAAACAATAAAAAAATCATTTAAAATGTTTTGTTATTTGTATATAAATTTTATTTTATAATATATACGTATATTTTGATGCATTTCCCTGAAATTCTCGGATTTTCATTTAGAAAAAAATTCTTATGGTAAAATAGAAGCTCTCATGCAAGAAATTTAGGAGGCGGATAGGGACACACCCGCCCCGGGAATCATTTATTGGATAACCAACACCCCTGCCATAAGTCACCCCAAGTGGTTCGCTACGTTTGGTGATTTAGCAGTTGTGCCCGGGTTCATGGAGTGAGGTTTGTCTAGTTCTTGGCGCTGAATGCGTTTGCCCACCTACTGCGTTATGAGCCGTATCGGGAGAGACTGGTTGAGGGAGACCTAACCTAGATCTCTCCATCAGGACTCTCTCGATCCACCGGCTTACACCGCAATGGGAGGGATGGATTCGTACGTCCGTCACTCCTGGACAGATTTACCCCAGAATCCTACCCACCACTCATACATTTTCCTTCCCAGTTCGTCCTCTAGGTACTTCCTTTCCCTAAAAAATACCCACTACATAGCATCCCCAAAGATAACATAGGTTCCGACAGAAATTGTCTTCCTCACGGCCTCCTGTATGGAGCTAATGAAAAAAAAAAGAAATGGGAACCACGATTCTTACTTTGGCAGGTAGCGTAATATTTATTTCGTTACATTTAAGTGTTTCAATTTAATTTATTTTTTCTCATTGCATATTAAATATGTTTTGGGTTCAATACGGCCCCAAGCAAAGTCCTTAGAACCAGAGAACACCAAAAATATGTCATTTTTAAATTTTGTTCAGACGTATTGACTCTTTTCCAGAAAAAATTATAAATTGATTTCGAAAGATTGTTCTTTTATCTAGTAAACGTATGTTTTAAATTTTCAGAAAAAATGATTAGTATAATAAAGTTGTACCACAGGTCGTTAGCGGATTTGTTAAATTTTCAAAAAAGTACATTTATTATACAACACCCATTTCAAATCAATCCATTATCTGGTAAACGTATGTAACAGAATTTTAATTTTAGTTTAAATAAAATTATAAAAAAATATATAAATACATGTGTTTCTTGACGAAAATTGGTCCGTTTATGTATTTATTTGCGCACTTACAGACTAATATATTTCTTTTTTTTTACATTATTATTTTGATGAGACATTATTGAAAAATGATAAATACTTTTGATCAAAAAATAATTACAAAAAGTACATAATTTTAACAGTTTTATCAAAACGCCTTTCAGCATTTTTGGATGCAGGTATAAATTAAAGCAAATTTGGAATGAAATAAAATCGATATTGAGTTGTAATTTTTAAAAGATGGCACGGAGAGTAATTAATCTTTCTCATCGGAACCGCCTTGTACGATCGTAAGAACCTCTTTCGACGAAATGTGGATTTTCGGCCGCTGGCTGGTTATACTATAATGAAATGGCTTATAATTACACCTACATCTACAATCTTTTTATTTATATAAAGAAAAGTAACCGTGGTGGATAAAGGGCGGACACCGGTTGGGCGGCGTAGATTTGATTTGTATAAAAATCTATTGTTTTATTCCGAGACTGATGAAATTTTGCACACTTTACCTTCAAAACAAAAGTAAGATCACTACTAAAAATCGTTCTGTGTAAAGCCCGGTCAACGCCGGGGATTATTATTATTATAAGATACCGGTCAGTGGCTGAGTTTGCACCACGTTTGGGTCCAACCCGAGCGTTGCGTGTTCGATTCCTTGGCTGGTCAAGTCCTCAATGACGAAACAAGCACATTTTTCTCTTACTTTTTTTATGTGAATACCTCACAAAAGTTCCAGCTGCTCCCGTCTGGAGCCAGTGAGACTATGGCATCCCCAATTGGGGTATGTTGTGAGGCTGATGGTAGTGCGGAGGGGAAGGAGATGAGGAAGAGGAAGGTGGGGAAGTACCTATGCAGATCTGGTCACCAAACACGGCTAAGCCCATTTCAAGCAACTTTTCAATTCTGAGAGGTGGTTTTATACCAGGGCGATTCTGGAAAAATTCTCCACTAACTAACTAACCATCGCGCCGTTTCACCGCAGGGGTAGGCACAGAAGACGGACCGCCAAACAACTCGGTCTTGGCACACACTCCTTGCCTCGTTTACATTCATACATCGTTTCATACATTCTCTTCTATTATTCTGACTCTTGACATGGCTCGACACTAGTATCTGATTCACTTGGTCGTGCCATGTCTTCCTCGGCCCGACTTCTTCGACCATTCGCATTTGTTTCATATATTCTTACACTCCTTTCCTTGTTTATTCGCTCTTCATGCCCAAGCCATCGGAGCGTCCCTTTCTTAATCTTACTTATTACGCTTAGATCGGCCATGCATTCATTGCGGATCTCTACGTTTCTCACACGATCGTAACATGGTTTAACCACACATTAGCCTCAGGGATCTCATTTCTATAGCATTCATTATTTTTTATATGGACACCTCACAAGAGTCCCAGCTGCTCCCATCTGGAGCCAGTGAGACTATGGCATCCCCAATAGATGTTGTGAGGCTAAAGGTAGTTGGGAGGGGAAGGAGATGGAGGAGAGGAAGTTGGGGAAGTACCTGACTATTCAGATCTGGTCAAAAAACATGGCTAAATCCATTTCAAGGATCATTTCAATTATGAATTCTTCTACTTTCATCCTTCCTCTACCAGTTTCATGCCTCAGTGCCATATTTCAGGGTAGGTACCAGCATGGATGGCTATCTTCGCTTCTTTGGACAGTTTTTTTGTTGGCTCCAACGACGTTCAGCCCTCCATTGATGAAGTTACCTGCATTTACCCTTCTCTCAATATCTCTATCAGCCTTCCTATATCTCGTTCACATACAGTAACTAAATTGGAAAACCGGCAAGAGCTAAAATGTTAGCTTATTACAGTAAATTAGTATTTTGCAAAAACCACATATCGAGTTCCCAGTTAATCAGACATTTCCAAATAAAATATTATGTTTAAAGATAATGAGGAAAGTAATATTGGACTGTTCACCATAAATCAAGTATTATTTACACGTGCCTGTGTTTTACATGTTAAATTTGCTGTAAAATAATACCGGAAGATATAACAGTCCGGTACATTAATATTACATTTTGAAATATCCCACTGATGATCCAGAAAACATTTTATTTAATTCACTACAAGTTTTTCTACATTGTAATTGATTTGGTGGTGTTTATGAGTAATCTGAATATTGTAACTGATAGTGGGTACACTTTTACGTATAACTGCACACCCGACTCAAATTTCGATTTTTCAGAGATATCTGACAAATCAACCGGACGTTCGATATATCCTAAATAAAATTCCACTCGATTCCGATTTGTGGTACTTGGTACAATTATTTATTATTATGATTCCTATTACCGCCTTACCATGTATTTGCCTGCCGAATTGGTACATGTAATATAAGAGAAGGAATGCAAAGAACTATGAATAAATTATGTGATACAATGAAATGCAAAAGTTTGGACGTACTTAACATAGAGTATGAAAAAAAAAGTTCCGAATTGCTTGACGGTCCGTCCTCTCTGCCTACCCGTGCGGAGAAACAGTGTTACGATGTTAGTTAGTTAATTTACCATGTTCCACATTTTTTTTTATTTAGAACATTACAGAAGATTAATTTATAAATGTACATCTTTGATTTATAAATATGGTTTATTTTTTTTTAAATTTGAAAATAAGTTACTGTTATAAAACAAAATATGGTCGACTATAGTGCATAACTCACAACATTAAAAAACAGAAAGCTGACACTCGTTTATGGAGTAAAAAACTTTTACATAAACAATTCGTCGAATATTAGATGGACCGTGAAATTATAAACTTTGCAAATATATTGTAACGTAAAGAGAAATGGAAGAATTTATACTAACGTAGAGAGAAATAGAAGACATTATAGTAACGTAAATATGAAAAATAAGAATTTATACTAACGTAAAGAGATACAGAAGAATTTGTAGTAACGTAATGAGGAATAGAAGAATTTATAGTAACGTTAATAGAAGTAGAAGAAATTATAATAACGTAAGGAGAAAAACAAGAATTTATAGTAACCTAAAGAGAAATAGAAGTATGTATAGTAACGCAAAGAGAAAAAGAAGAATTTATAGTAACTTGAAGAGAAATAGGAGAATTTATAGTGACGTAAAGATAAATAGAACAATTTACAGTAACGTAAAGAGAAATAGAATAATTTATGGTAACGTTAAGAGAAATAGAGTAATTAATTGTAACGTAAAGAGAAATAGAAATATTTATAGTTACGTAAGGGGAATAGAATAATTTACATAAAAAATATTCTTTTAAGCTTTATAAAGGTATTCTATAATTAAAATATACTCCACCTTTAATTAAAGCTTCGAAATCACACCGTTGCAAAACATTTTCAAATCACTGAGTTTTTCCACATTTATTTTTCACCTATAAATAAATTGATAACAGCATGAAGGCAAAGAAAAGAAAATACCTAATATTCACTAAAAGAATTTCTAGAAAAAAAATCGTTTTCAGAGATGTTACATGGGCTATGAAGTTTGGTACACTGAAAACTGTCTTTGATTGCAATAGGAAGTCACGCCGCCTTCTGGTGAAAAGATTCTCAAACTGTTTTAAATTTTGTTTATCATTATAAGATTTTTTATAAATCAGAAAATAAGTAAGTAAGATAATAAATTGTCAAGTATTTTATTATTCAATTTTGGATGATAAGTAGCCCTTGAGGTGCTACGCAAATTAACCAATTCATTAATAATGTCATTCGTTCGTTTGCGAATAAATTCCGAAAAGAAAACTCGCTTATCATTTTTGATGCCAAGGCAATGACATTAAACATAGCTATGGAATTTTTCATATCACTTCTCGTAGTCCTAAGGCCAATATCAGTTATGTTATGGTAGGTAACGAAATAGTGAACATAGATACACATAAACAAATAAATGTTTTAGTTATTCCTGGCCCTCTAGCACGGTCGATCGATAAGAATTGATAGGATAACTTTGGCAAATTCTCATCGTTCCCTAGCATGACTGCAGATCGCCAACGAATAAGTAACAGTTCGCAATGATTAAGTGAATATTACATATTTATTTTACTTGTTGGGGGCTGGTTTACTTTCAAACATCTTGATATACAGTTTGGGCTTATTTGAATTTTTAATTACGTACAATCAAACCCCTGGAACTCGTTTTGTTTTGAATTTATGTTGCATTTTCCAAAATGGAACTGATTGTCTAATAATTCCTTCAAGTGATATAATGCAAAAATATAAAATTTTATTTGAACATGAAATTATTTAATATTTAGTTTTTCAAAATTGGAATAATAATATCACGTTATTTTTCACGGATCCGCGCTGTTTTCTCATAAAATGAACGATTATTTCTGTCAATAAATTTATGACAGTAGATTAGGTTTTATAATTGCCACACTCGGAGTTATCTTTATAGCTAGCTATGAACAACGTGAGTGGATAGGTACAGATTTTAACACAATAATTATTATCCATATTTTGATGTATGATTATTTTTATACATAGACTAGCCAGTTCCCGGCATGCGTTGCAATGTCACTTAATAAATAAATTGTTTCTCCCTGCGTGTACTTTCCTATTCGTCCAGTTCCCCTTCCGCCTCCCCTTCTCCTACCGTGTCCCCTTCCCCTCATGCATTCCCCCTCTGCCTTTACCGCCTTCCCTCTCCCTTCTCCCGCTTCCCCGTCCCGCGAACCTCCCTGCCGCGTTCCCCTCACATCTCCCCATATATTCTGTCCTGGTATATTCAGTTTTAAAACAGCTCGCGAGCCACCTATTGCAAATTTTTTATACAAATTTCATAATGCCAGAGCTCACCAGTAACAACAACTCAGCAATGATTTATCGCAATCGCATGAATAGTGTGGGAAATAATTTCAAAACGCCAGAGGTCACCACTATATATAGAAACCATTGCGGGCGTGCGTAGAACAACTCACCAAAGTTTCATCGCAATCGGATGAGTGGTTTAGGGGCCGTGTAACGGACATCAAATTAAATATTCATTTTTTTATATAAATATAAAGGTTAAATTCAATGACAATAGATTGTGACCCGTATAATGCATAGGGAATGCAAGGAAAGGACATTTGAACGAAATACATCGACTACAGTGATGGATATAATCGAAAAAATAATCGAATGATTTTTAATTGGTTTTAGTATCTCCCTCCTTCGAGTATAATACCAATTTCAGTTGCGCTGTTTTCGTCGGAAAATTACCTCGCAACAGGGGGCGCTTTATAACTTAAGTTATCCAATTTACAGTAATTTATCACTTATAGACTACTTATTGCTCTTATGTAATTCATAAGAACGACATGTGATATACGTATACAGATACGAGTTCCTAACAGACGAACCAGGTCAGACATGATTCTTAGCCTCCCTCGGTGCAATACTAATTTATTCTAAGCAGAACTCTTTCATCTATCGTGCGTCCAATACTTTTAACACACACTACAAAAAATTTGACATATTTAATTCTGCACCACATTCCTTAAAATCACACAGACGCTCTCTCGATACTTTATAACAACAATAATTTCTAATACCACCAGTCACCATTATATTAAATTCCTTTTTTTTTCTCTTTTAATTTTTTGTTTACTCATATTTTTATTACTATACCTCAACCTAACTCATTCTCCCCCCCCCCCCCCCATCCTACCCCCTCCCTATTCCACCCTAATTAACTTGTCTCTTGAAATGAAATTTTTTTTTTCTTTAGCAAATATCTCTGGAACCACTACACTTGTATACAATACCCATGTGGAAACCTGTAAATGGTTCAATTATTGTGACTCAATTACTATTATGCTCTGTTATGAATGTAAACTGTTGGTCTCCCAAATAAAATAAAATAAAATACTTGGCTGTATTTTTACAAACATACATATAGCAGACCAAGTAAAGTTAGATAAATAGACCAAGTCGGCTATTTATCTAACTTCACCGTTATTGTTAGTTGTTAGATGTTTTTCATTGCAATTATAATAAATATAATAATTTAAAAATAAAATAAAACTGTTTTATATTGATTGCAGAAACTTCAGACATCGTTTTCTCAAAACATGAGAAATGTAGAGCGTTCCTTCTGCATTACATTGGCGTTATCACAAGTAATGACTTGCAGCTAAGATTTATTACCTACTAATGTCTAATTTTTTTTATATATTTCCATCAGATCGTATTAAGTCTATCTAATAACGATTTTAAAAAAATCAAACCACAGCATAACTTAACGATTTAAACTATTTAAAAAGCCCATGGTTTGGAAATCTCTGCCTTATCTGGGGTTTTGAGATCGATAAGGACCGGGTATTTAAGAGCTATTATTTTTGCTATTAAATAATACATAATCGCCGCACGATTAGATAAACATTAAGGATAAATTATAAATTTTTTTATCGTCTTAAATATTTGGTTGTCCAAGAATTAAAAACCTTTCCTCATTTTCGGCGACGCGGGCTTTATTTCTCAAAATATGGCGGTACTAGCGTGTAACTTAGACTTTCCTCTAAAAAACGAGCGGTGATCCGGCTTGGTAGCTGCTGCAGTGCGATCTTTGCGTCCGTTTGAGATTTTTTTTACATTAACTCCGCACAGGAGGCCCTGAGGAAAATAATTTTGAAAGGAATGTTTTTTTACCTATTTCTTAATACTGCTATTAACACAAATGTTTTAAATGTGTTTCTCACCACGCCATAATTAAAAAAAACTTTAAATTGATACAATATTGTTAATAAATAAATCGTAGTTAGACGAAGGGTCTAAAAGTTACCGCCATAGCTCAGTGGTTAAAGCAGCCGCCCTGAGAGCGGATTGTTCTTACATTCAAATTATTTTTTTCATTAACTCCGCACAGGAGGCCCCGAGGAAAATAATTTCCCACAGGGCCTATGTCATCTTTGAGGATGCTGTGTGGAGGGTGTTTTTGAGGAAAGGAAGGAGTGAACATGGGTCTTGAAGAGACCCATGTTGTAGGAGGGAGAAAACACAGAGGCCGGTAAATCATTCCACAGCCGAGCTGTTGAACTTAAGAACGAATCGTAAAAACGACCCGTTCTCATGTGAATAATGTCAACCGTGTACAAATGTTGGGCGCGTGTTTTGCAATAAAATCCAAATAAATGGAATATTTGTGAACGTATCCAAATTATAAAAAATGTTTTGAAAGGTGATGAAACACGCTTTAAAATTGTAGATATTATTAGAAATAACCAAGTAAGTAATTATTTCAAATACATTTTTTTTAATACAAATTTTAAGTTTTAAAATGGCTAAACTTACTTCTTTTCTAACGAAAATTACTGGTAACGAAAAAAAACACATATTTTATTATATTCGTAATCATCGCCTCACTTTTTTATGGTTTCATATAAAAATAATTTTTCATAAAAGTTTGCATTTAAAAAATTTGTGGTTAACTTTTACATTGAATATATAGGGTAGTGTTTTCTCTTTCCAATACCGTTTAGATCATATTTCTCACTATGAGAATAAGGGAGACAACGATTTATATGAGTTGTTCCGAAAAGCGAACAAATTGGCCTTTTTTCAAAATCAATCACTTTTTTCAGTCTTTTATATAATATTCCCGCAAAGTTTCATCGCAATCGGATGAATGGTTTAGCAACGCATAATTTCATGACGCCATAGCTCACTATTATACATAGAAACGATTGCGGGCGTGTGTTTAACAACTTACCAAAGTTTCATCGCATTTCGGTTTAAGAACACATTAGGGACAAACAAATAAACATTCATTTTTATATATTAAGATTATTAATGTATGCAGATAGTAATTTTTAAATAAAGTTGACATCTCTTAACCTACACAATTTTGTAATTAGTTTGATATTGTGTTGTCAAGACAACCGAAAGCAATTTCACCAATTAAAAGTAACATATGAAATCTGAAATCAGAGCGTGGTCCAAAGGTTCGATATTGTTTTCCCAAATGCGTAATAATTTCTTAAAAAAATATCTATGAAATCCACGTGCTGGATTGCCTGATAAATAAATACTTTATCTTATTCTTATTATTGTGAGTAGGTAGCTACAGTGAAATATAGCATAATTATCACAATGTATGTGTATTTATTGGAAAACAGCGGCGGGTCTGAACCGGAGGCACAACGGTTGCACCATTTTAAAGTTTTTTTTTTTTTTTAAATTCTTCAAGTCAAAAATCTGATTTTCTTATTTTCCGACTGGTATTGTTCGAAATTTTTTGCAAAATGTAATCAGTAAAATTACATTGAAGTTGTAAAAATGTGCAATACATACTGGGTATTTATTTATTTACTAGTGAGCTCCGGGCATGCATTGAAATGCCACTTAAATAAAGAAATTGCTTCTCCCTGCGTGTCCTTTCCCGTTTTCATTCCCTCCCCGTTCCCCTTCCGCCACCCTTTCCTATCGGGCGTTTCTATCCCTCCCGCGTTCGCCCTTCACCTTCCTCCTCCCCACTCCTCCTTTCCGCTGTCCCGCGAACCCCCCTGTGTGAAACTATGTGAAATTATAATTAAAAAAAAAAAAATTTTCAAACAACTCGCGCGCCACCTATTACAATTTTTCATACAAATTTCATAATGCCAGAGCTAACTATAATATATAAAAACCTTTACGGGTGTGCGCACAACAACTCACCAAAGTTTAATCGCAATCGGATGAATGGTTTAGGAACGTACATATAAGGGACAAACAACAAAACACGTTTCTTTATTTACTTTGTTTCTGATTCTCTCAAGAAATGATATACGAGTATAATAAATGCACACCGATTTATATTTTAAAATAAGAAGATTTTTGGAACCATATTAGAATTGTTTTAAAAACCACATGATATCTTCGTACTAATTGATAACAATTTAATTGATATTGTGGGAAAGGAAATTTTCTTTAGATTACATTTAGTAAATCGTAATCTGTGTGTATTTTATCACTGTATTACATCTCTACATATTGTAAATTAAAGTCCTCCGCTTCGTCTGTTTGTCTGTTCGCGATAAACTCAAAAACTACTGAACGGATTTTCATGCGGTTTTCACCAATATATAGAGTGATTCATAAGGAAAGTTTAGGTATATAATTTCTCATGCTTGTATATGTTGAACGAGCCGGCTGGCAAGCCGCCGCGGCCGGTGTGGATTTGATTTGTATGCAAATTAACAGATGGCGGTGTGAGTAAATAACACTTGGTAATAAAGGTTGGGTAACCATCCAGTAGATGGCATTGTGTTTCGTTAGCAACAACAACGTGTACCCGGGTCAGCTAGTCTAAAAATATGGCACACTGCAACAATGTTGTTAGAAGGGAATAACCAGACAGAACAGGAAATATGTCATTTTTAAATAAAATTTTAGCCGTATTGACTCTTTTCCACCAAAAGTATAAATTGATTTCGAAAGATTGTTATTTTATCTGGTAACGTTATGTTTTAAATTATGAGAAAATATGTTTAATTTTAGCATAATAAGGTTATACCGTGGGTCGTTTGTTAAATTTTCAAACCAAATTTTGTATTATATAACACACATTTCAAATCATATAAACCATGCAGTAATAAATCAATAATTTATCTGGGAAAGCTATGTTTCTGAATTTTTATTTTAGTTTAAATAAAATCATTCAAAAAAGATCCGCACATGTGTTTTGTGACGAAAATGCTTCAGTTTGTCTATTTTTTTACGGTCTTACAAACTAATATATTTAAGATTTTTTTACATTCTTATTGTGCTTAGACATTAAAAAATAATTATAAAAAGTACATAATTTTAATAGTGTTATCATCATGCCATTCAGCATCTTTAAATGTAGCTGTAAATTAAAGCAAATTTTATATGAAATAAAATCGATATCGAGTTATTATTTTAAAAAAGCTGGTAGGGAGAGTAATTAATCTTTATCATTGGAACCGCCCTGTATGATCGTAAGAACATCTTTTGACCAAATATGAATTCTCGGCCGCTGGCTGGTTAATGGCTCTTAATATCAAACATTATTAATGTGATGACATTGATCAACTTCTAGGAAGCTAGAATATTTTTAAAATCTGAACAGTAGGTAGGTACCTACCTACTTATCAATATTTCGTTTTTCTTTTAAAAAAATTGAGTGCTAAAGCGAAATGCAACAAGTGTTTACTCGAAGTATGAAGTGCACACCACTGGTTCAGATCATTCACTTTATTAGCCGAAGATCACATGTAAATGCCTATATATAACTACTGTTAGAAATTATACAAAATGGCATACATTTTCTTATTACTAATACATGTTATTAAATAGGAAATGATAGGTAGGCATTCTTTAAGATAAGATAGTTTGTCAACCCTCCAAGTTTCATTCAAGCATTTTCCCGGAAATAGGAGATTAGCGGTGTCGCGTCTGCCATGCACTTCACTTGGTGTATTTCTGGCTATCAAAACCACTTCAAATTAATCAAGGGACTTCGTAATCTTCGTATATAAAAATTTGAGTGAGCAAATTCACACGCGGTAGAGGTGAAACATTCAGAAAATTAGTCTAGACAAGAGTCGGGAGGCTTCGAAGCACCCTACAAAGAGGAGACCGATAGGCTACGTAGCACCGCGCAAAGTGAATACCGATTATACTATCTCATTCTCTCGCAGACGATTAGATGTATGTGTTTGTTTATTTTTAGTGTCGCTATTTTTGGTTTCATCGAGTTTCAAATAGCAACGGTGCTAAAGAATTTTTCACTTCAAAAACAGAGTGTGCAGTTCACACGCGGTAGAAGTAAAACCTTCAGAAAACTAAAGTAGACAAGAATGGGAGGCTACGAAGCACCACACAAAGAGGACACCGATTATAATATTTCATTCTCTCGTAGACTAAATCCTACCGATATATGTATTTGTCTCTTTTTTATAATTTTTTTTTTTTTCAATATTTTAAATATGACTTTACTGGATAAAATAGCAATCTTTCGAAATCAATTTGTAGGAAAGAGTCAATACGTCTAGTCTAGAGACTAGAATTTCATTTAAAAATGACATATTTCCGGTTATGACTGGTTATTTATTCTCTGTAAAAAAACAATTTCTGACCTTTTCGAAAATAGATTCTTACATGCGACATCTAGTGAGGAAATCCTAAAATGTTTAGTTTTCTATAGATATGTCTGGTGTGTACTTAAATAATCATACAAACAGAAGCAAATATACCTGACATCTATTGTCAAAATGCCGTAACATCGATATTAGAAAATATAGCAAAAATGAGTAAACACCTGAGTAATAATTTAGAATTAATCAGAAAGTCGGTACCTACTCAATTATTCGAAATATTGAATAAAATATTTAAGATTATGTTAGATTAAGAAGAGAGACTAAGGGAAGATAAGACCACGATTACAATAAAATTATAATTAAATTCGAGCATTAATTTCAACCTTGCATTATGTTTAAATTAACATCAAGTGCATGTTAATAAATCAACGGAGATTAAACTAAGCCTCAACTAAAACCTGCACTGAAAACTGAAGCCTTTGAACTTTGGGTAGGTACTGTTGAGATATTGGACATGCAGATAAAACAATGATATTAATATATTATAGGATATGACAGGAGTAACAGAGAAACTTTGGTATATTCGATATATTAATTCAGGTATTTAAAATAAATTCACTAGCGTTAACCTTTCGCAGTTAGTACCTACACTCGTACTTATTTCGTGAAGCAAAGTCAAGCGTTCAATTTTTTTCTGTTTGAACAATTTTTTACACGAAAATGTCAAATGAAGTTTTATTTACATTCTTGCTGATTTAGATTATGTCATGCTGTCTGTTATGTGTAATGAATCCCACCCTACCTCGTAAGGTATATTTTGAATAATATCCATGTATTTTCCACTCACTTTACAGCGAAACTTTTAAATAAGCACATAATTTAAAATAACTACATGATTTTTAATTTTTAACTTGTATTGGACTTGAAACCATATCACAATAAAATGAGGAACCCGTGTCTATTTGGCAAATTGTCAAAAAATACATTTTCATCCATCCGCGTTATCTTCTATTTTGAGAATTATTCTTCACGTCAGATTGTTATCAAGACATCAAGGGTGAAAAAATTGTGACTATTTTTGACGTGTAAATGCAATTTGTCAGGAAACCAAAAGCACATTTATTTTAGATATCAATCATATGTATTCACGATTTTCATAAAATAAACTAACAGATAAAGCCGCGTCTTCACCGACAAACAAAAATGTACAAAAAACAAGTACACATTTAATGGATGCTTAGGTCGGGGCCACAACGTATTTTTTAAATGTTTTTTTTTCCGACGTTATCAAAAACATTGCGTTCTTGGTACACACTTCTTGCCTCATTCAACATTCATACATGCTATTATATTATTCTGACCTTGATATGGCCCGACTCAAGTGTCTGATTCACTTGGTCGTGACAAGTCTTCCTCGAGCTTCCGCGACTTCTTCTAAATTCTCATTTGCGTCATGTATTCTCCTTACACTCCTTTCCTCGTTCGTCAAACCAACTGAGCTTCGATTTCTTCATCTTACTCATTACGCTTACATCAGACTTGCATTCTTTGCGTATCTCCACATTTCTCATATGATCGTACATAGTTTTACCACAAACATGCCTCAGGGATCTCATTTGTACAGCATTCAGTCTAATTTCATCCTTTCTCTGCCAGTTCCATGCCATACATCAGGGTAGGTACCTACCAGCACTCCATTGTGGACTTCAATTAGTGGAGTCACCTGCATTTACCATTCTTTCAATATTTCCATCAGCCTTCCCACATCTCGTAAACAAACTTCCCAAACACACAAACTCATCCACCTACTCCAAGTGTTCATCATTCACAACCATATTGCACATTGTTTTTGAACTCTCTCTTTCAAATTCCATAACTTTAGACTTTAAAAAACATACGGTATTTGCAGTCAACGGCAATATGTAAAGTCTGAACACAATTACTATTCAAACAGGCTGTTTATTCGGATTAACTTTCTTACTGCGTTCTTGTGCAAAACTATCAGAGATTATCTCATTGCTCTCTATTTAAATCAGAAAGTATTAAAGCGTAATCTGTTTGCTCTGGAAGTTCATTATAATTTGATCAGATAGTCGTTAAGCACATAATAATGGCGATATAACCTCCCACTATGAACATATTTATCTTTTTATATCACTTCAAAAGGGAAATTTAATCCGTTCTTAAACAAAATTACTTGAATCAATGTGTACCCATCGGGCTGCAAACAGCTCCAATCTGTGTATTGTTTTTCTTCCTACTGCGTTTCCATATAACAGATTTATTTTTAATCCACTGTTAAATAAAGGAGTTTCATATTTGGTATTTTAGTGGCGGTAATTAAATAAAATACACAATTATTTACGATAATCGTCTTTTAGTCTAGGTCTAGGCAACTCGAAACAGCAGAACTGCGAATGCTTAGACCTTAGGTGGTCGGCAGGAGTATCATTAAAAGATAGGATTATAATTTCATGCATTCGTGGTAGCCTGGGTGTCACGGACATAAACGGTAAGTAAAGCTGGAGGAACGACAGTTGAGATGGTATGGGCACATACGACGGAGACCACCAGACCACACAATGAAGCAAGCAATGTTTATGGAGCTTCGTTGACAATCATCCAGAGGAAGACCAAAGAACTCCTGGATGATTCAATGCTCCAAAATTTTACAGAGAAACAGCCTGGATGAAAGCGATTCCCAGAACCGAAGAAGCTATAGCCTGAGAACGAGAAGAGCCGACACCAACAGCCTACCCAGGCAATGAATTGGGACAGTGGAAGGTAAAAGAAGAAGGTCTTTATTTGTAGTAGGTACAATCAATTTGAAAGTATGACATAGTTCATTAATAATAAAAGAAATAATTTTATACTTAACCCAAAGTAAACTAATTGTTCCCTCCCCTCAACCGCTTGTTAAACCTTTCAACAAAGGTTATACGAGTCCATAATCACTCCAGGTTAGCTGAAAGAATTTCAGTCCTGCTGGAGATTTTCCTTGAAGATGCGCGGGTAGTTCCGGAAGGCAACTTAACTCTCTGGGATACCATATGACCTTATA
The DNA here is from genome assembly GCA_917563855.2 of Limnephilus lunatus. Classification (NCBI taxonomy): domain Eukaryota; kingdom Metazoa; phylum Arthropoda; class Insecta; order Trichoptera; family Limnephilidae; genus Limnephilus; species Limnephilus lunatus. The sequence continues at coordinate 98,931,468 of OU830596.1, forward strand.
TCGGTCATCCCAGCTGTGACATCTGAGCAGCAGGGTGAAGATTCTAACCAATAGTAAGTATCCCTAGTCGCATGGATTTCATAACAACTTGGAAAAAATCGTGTGGATAGATTTTTTTACTAAGATTACGAAAATGTTGGTAAAAATTTTTAGAAATGTATAGTTTTTCTTATTTTTAAATAAATAAATCCATTATTTGAGCTCGTGACGTCACTACATGAAAATGTCCCGTCTTCGATTATGTTCCCTTAATTTTGTAAAATTCCACATCGATTATTATTTTTTATTTATTTATTTATTTATTTATTTCTATATATTACAGTTTTTACCTTATATATTTAATATTTTAACATAATATATTTTGAAAACATTTTTACATATTAATATAACATTTTATTATGTTGGGTGTAAGGTAGGTTTGAGAAGGTGAAACTGTTGGTTTATAATAATGTTGTATGTTTCGTGAACACCTCACTAGGAGAACCTGTGCTGAGGTGTTTACGTGTTTATGATTCAGTGTGACAAGTACAGGTATTTATGTGTTGGTTTTTTTTTTTTTTTACATTTTAATGGTAATGGATAATTTAGAAGAAAAAAAAAATATCTATAAAGTATATATAAATATATATGAATAGTTGTTAAATTCTTGCAAATATGTTTATTTATTTTACTTTTTTTATAGTTTTGTTATGTTTGGTTAGGGATTAGGAGATTTTGTATAAAGTGAATATCTTGATTTTTGATCCAGGATGTGATATGTTTTTTGTGTATGTTTGTGTATGTATGTGTAGTTAGTAGTTGTTTTAGAGTTATGGGCATATAATTAAAAAGTTTGGTTGCGTAATACTGAAAATGTCTTTGTCCGTGTGTGGTGTGTGTTATCGGTATGTTCAGGGTTACATTTGTTAAGGATCTTGTTTTTTTATTGTTTTCGGTTGCATTGGAATATAGAGTTTGTTTTGGAGGAGGTGTAGCAGAGCAGATTTGGCATAAAGTTGTTTTATTGACATGACTTCTAATGTTTTGTAAATTTCGCTTGAATCTGTGTAGAATGGCACTTGCAGGATTAGTTTTATTATCGCTTTTTGTATCTTTTGAATTGGGTCAATTGCTATATTTGTAGCACTTCCCCAAGCCAGTATTCCATATGTGGCAATGGATTGACAAAGAGCGAAGTATATGGATCTGAGTATTGTTAGTGGGAAAATGTTTTTAATGGATTTTATTAGGTGCATGACTCATTTTAGTTTATTCGTGATGAAGTTTATGTGGTCAGTCCAGCGTAAGTGTGTATCAATAATAACCCCTAGGTACTTTGTTTGTTTGACCCTTTCAATATGCTCGCATTGACAATTGGATACAGTTTGTTCACAGTCATGCAGAAACAGGTCTATGTTTGATGGAGGTTGACCTCTTTGTGTAATACTATGTGTGATGTATTTTGTTTTGATTGTATTAATGGTAAGAGTATTACTGTTTAGCCATTTTTTAACAATTGACAAACTTTTTTCTGCTATTTTAAATACCTCTTTCCATGTGGCAGCTTGACAGAGAAGAACTGTATCGTCAGCGAAGGTCACGATTTTACCTTCAATATCAATGTTACACAACTCGTTTATGTAGATGAGGAATAATAAAGGGCCAAGTACACTCCCCTGTGGGACTCCGTATGTAATTTGAAGTGGTTCACTTGTCTTGTTGTCAATTTTAACTTGTTGAGTTCGGTCAGACATGAAGCTTTTAATTAAGTCGAATTCTACTCCATTAATACCAATGTTTTTTAACTTCTTGAAAAGTTTTTCGTGTGAGATTGTGTCGAAGGCTTTACATAGGTCTAAATAAATTGAAATAACTTTTTTCTTAGCGTCAAGATTATGTGTTATGAAGTCTGTAACAGAAGCTATTGCATGTTCTGTGCTCATGTTTTTCCTGAAACCGTGTTGGTTCAACGACAGTATTTGTTTTGTTTCCAGATAGTGTTGAAGCTGTTTTTTAATAGTTTTTTCCAGAATTTTTGAAAAGGTATTTAGTAATGTAATGGGTCTGTAGTTGTTAACATTGTTTTTTGGTCCTGATTTGAAAATTGGAATAATAAGGCCTTTTTTTAGTAAGCTCGGGAAAATTCCTTCTTTTAAACTACGATTAATTAAATATGTGAGCGGTTCAAGTAGTTGTTGACTTAAAGTTATGATAGTTTTAGAATTTATACCATCAGGTCCCGTAGTATTGTTATTCTTTAGTGATTGAATTATTTTATTGGTATCGTCTAGTGTAATTTTTCGTAATTTGAAGTGTCTGTTACAATTTTCATTGTTGATGATAGATGTATTGTTTTGGGGTTCCTGAATATCTCGTAGAGGCTGTGTAGTTTGGATATTTTCAGCTAGGCTAACTCCAATATTTGTGTAGTGTTTGTTGATATAATTGAGAATACTTGTAGGATTGTCGTGAAAGTGGAGTTCTTTATCATCAATGAGTAGATTTTTTATGGTATCATCTTTTTTCTTCTGTGAATATGAACTTTCCCTCAAAATTGACCATACGCTTTTAGGGTCATAGTTTGATGTTATCAGTTGGTTGCGATAGTACAATTCTTTGGCTTTACGTATTATTAGAGAACAGATGTTTCTGTACCTTTTGTAGAAGAAATAAAGTGAAGTATCATATGGGCTCAGTTTGACTTGTTTGTGAAGTTTGTCCCTTTTTTTAATGCAATTTATGATGCTTTGGGTAATCCATTTTTTAAGCCTAACTTTGCGGTGTGGGATAGATATGTGTATAGTTTTGGTATTTTGGGTAATGAGAGTTTGTAGATATGTAAAGAAGAAATTCCAGGCCTCTTCCGCCGAGTTAAATTTTGTAAGATGTTCCCATGTTTTATTTTCTAAACAATGATTTATGTTAACGTAATCAATTATTTTTTTTGTGGTGCTATTTTGGAAAATTGTGTTTCTCGTTGGTGAAGTCAGGCCTATCATAGTTGTGTAGTGATCTGTAATTGTGGATTCGTATACTGCACTACATATTTGACTTTTTGTTTTAACCATAAAGTGATCTATGCACGATTCCGAGTCTTTGGTTACTCTGGTAGGAGTGTTAATGGTGCTTATAATGCCATGTTCTAGAAGCATCAGTTGGTAATCAATATTTTGAGGGTGTCCATTAGGAAGTATGTTTATGTTTAGATCACCAGCAATGATGATGTTTTTGTATGAAGTGAGTTTTTTTAGGTGAGAATCCAGAGCTATTATAAATGGTGTAATGTTATGTGTGGATGGTGATCTGTATATGGCGAGAACACACGTATCTGAGTAGCATTTATATGGCAACACTTTGATTTCCGGCGAATTTTTGAATTTTTTTTTAACGTTCACTAGATTTATTGTTTGTTCTATGCGAACCTATCCTTTGGTTTGATTTTTTGATGAAGATGGCGGTGGTTTGACAGATGTTACGAAGAGAACCCCGTACAATTTATTGCTATTCGTGTGGATATTCGTTATTTTTGAAAAATGATTTTCGGCTATGTAATAAGGAACTCCAGTGAAAAATATTATGGCTTTAAAAAATATGCTCATATAGACCAATAAACGCTGATTCTGAATATATAACTTTTATTTAATAATATTAAACGTACAGTTTTTAAAAAAATATTAAAAAGTGCATTTTTAATATTCTCGTTAAAACACAGCGTCAGGTTGGTATGCTGTGTGGTGACGTCACGATGGTAATCACTGTAATGACAGGTTTATTTATGCTGTACGTCATTTGTATGGGAATTTAGGTATGACACAAACGAATGTTCTATATATTTCTTATTTTTGAAGATGTCGTAAAAGCATATACCTTTATAGAAACTAAATAGAATTGCCTTTTAGATTTTTGTATCTGACATATACGATCGCGTTTGAAAATTGCAGTATTTTAAGTGTCAAAATGAAAAAATTAAAAAAAACAGCTGACTGTAAACATAATCTATTAAATGGTCGAAAAATTTAGGAAAATTAAAAATTTTAAAGATACAGTCCTCTTACTTTATGAATTTGGAATAAAACTGTCACTTCACTTTTTATCTCGTTCATACAATTAAAAATGATAAAAAAATATTTTAATGATTCCGAAAAAACAACTTTAAAAATATGACATCTTGGATTCGGTGTTACGCAATTTAATGTGTTGATTTCTGTATTTTGTATTTATTTACACATGCATTAGTCTTTAACATTATTAAATAATATTACTTTTATGGAAGTTTTATTAAATTCACGCGGAAAAGTCATTAAAAAAAAATTTCAGACGTAACCTTAAACCTATCGTACAACGGAAATACACCAACAAAACACTATTTAAAGGACTAAAACTGAAAAAAAAGTAACGCAGCATTGGTACTTATAATGAATTACACTAATATCACAGTGAATTGATCATTTAAACGTAAATTAACTTCAAAAACATAAAACTGCAAGTAAAATTCATCATGTCATTTTTGCGAAGCTTCTGATCTCGCCGTAGCCATATCGTCGCCATTGCCCATACACCATAAAGTCCATAAATAGACCAATCAACGCGTTAAGATGGCCGGCGGCGCCTGCGCAAATCTATGTGAGATTCAAGGAGACCAACATAAAAAACATGAAATTGAACTATTGATGACGTCACAAAATACATCTTAAATTTGGCGGGTTTTTGAGGGACCTTGAAAAATTGAAACTTTGACAATTATTTTAACTATTAAGATGACAATATACCCTAAAATATATTCAGAATCTTAACGTCGTAAGTAAAGGAGCCGTGTATACAAATAGAGTCTCGCGACCCGTGTATTGCACGGACCCACTGTCGACTTTGCCCTATCAAAGAAAAGAAGAAGAAGACAAATAATGTGGAAATCTTAACGACGTAAGTGAACACCTACACGGCGTTCACTTAGTGAACGCTACACGGCGTACTGGATGAACGTACGGTGGAATTCACCCTAGCAGGCATGGAGATTAGACCTTTTCACCGCGTTCAATTTAATTAATTCTGAAGAATGTGTTCCAAATATTGAAAATGTGGGATGATGTCGCACTGCCGAAGTTATTAATTTATCGTCTAGAATAATAAAATCTGGTGCTTACCGCTAACTTTAGTTGTACAACGAATTACAAATTTTTAAAGGCGTTCTACATAAAATATATTAATGGTAAGGTATTGTTTTTATTAATCTTAAATACAAAGAACTTACATCCCCAGGACAATATCTGAATAAAAAAGTTAATATAGTTACGAATTCGCCGGAAATGATTAAAAAGTGAGTTTTGAGCAAACAAAAATTATTAGGATTGTGTACCGCCTTAAAACTAACTCTAAAAAAAATGCAGTTATTTAAGTTAGAAGGTCATTATTCATAAAAAAAAATTAAAAAATAGGACTGGACTTCTCTATTATCGTTTTTTCGCACCCATAAAAATATGTCCCGTCTTTTCGGTTTATAAAAAATGGTCTGATTTTTCGTATTGAAATTTTCAAAAAATCGCCAAGGTTTCAAAAATACGATAAAAAAATTAAAAAAATACAGAATGTCTTAGAATATTAACCTAAGTCAGAAAAAAAGTGATGCAAGTGGCCTAAGTAAGTAAGGGACGAAGCGATGCGGGAATGGAAAGGCATTTGAGATTGAATAACTCTCAACATACACTCGAAATAATAAGATGGTTTTGTTACAGTATATTATTTTTATATTGTCTTTACCTTATTATCATTTTTTAAATGTTTGTATAAATTTTATTCTAAACTTTTTACTTTTAATTTCTCTTTAGCTTCTGCAATAAGGAGGAGAAATAATTTTACGAATTATTTTATGTATGTACTATGGGGTCTTTCAATAAGGACGCTCGATTTTAAAAAGTAAATAAAACAAGTTATGTGTGAGATATCCACTCAATTTTTGAAGTAAAACTTTTTTACGCACGTTCCACATTTGGGGGTAAACTGGTGAATGTGTTACGAAAAGTGTGATTGTTACGAAAAGTGTGATGCAAACGGTAATCTATGCGAACGGTGATCAATGTCATTAAAAAAGGAAACGGAGCATGTGCAACTTTTGCCCAGCGAAAAAAAGACGCATGAGTGTGTACTACTGTGCGAAATGCAAAAAACTATATTGTCTGGAATGTCAACGTCAATGTCACCCCAATGTCTTATGTTCTTTCATAAGTTAGTGCAAGTGAAACTTTTATAAGTGTGGTCACGACTGAAGTAATACTTGAAAAACTTTAAAAGTGTGGGCACACTCGTTTTTTTCTTCATTTAAAGCCAAACGAAATAGTTAGTAGTGTACTACCCACGAATCTAAATTCTATAAAAATATATCTACAAATTTTCTGATTTTTATTTGAACATGCAAGAATAATTTTCAATGTCGTTGACTCCTTACCAGTACTTCCAATCAAATGTATTACTACAATAATTATAATCGGAAAAGATTAGAAATTAAAAAAAAATCTTTCCCATTTTTTAAATATTATGAAAATTTCTCTTGCTTTCGTAAAAAAATATGTATTCATTGTAGCAGTTTTCCCCAAAGCTTCCCACCAAAACCGATTTGACGGTTTTTATTTTTAGAACATTCTCAGGCAGCAGCGCAGTAATCATTAAATTTCAATATGAAGTTCACGCATTTTCCGCTAGGTGGCCAACCATTGGTTATAAAATTTTCCGAGAGAGTCAAACATTTCTTACTGAACATGTATGTAAAGTATTTTACTTGGTTTCTGGTTTTCTAAGTTTTCTTTTGCAGAAACGATTGGATAATTAATACAGCTTAGGGCAGCAAATAGCTTTTTTTATGTGAATACCTCAAAGAGTTCCAGCTGCTCCCGTCTGGAGCCAGTGAGACTATGGCATCCCCAATTAGGGAATGTCATGAGGCTAAAGGTAGTGGGGAGGGAATGGATACGGGGAGAGAGGAAGGCGGGGAAGTACCTGGCTATTCAGATCTGGTCACCAAACATGGCTAAAGCCACTACAAGCAACGTTTTCCAGGGCGACAGGGTGCCACAAATATACTATATATTATTTTTAAATAATTTAATTGTGAAATAACACATTAAATCAAATAACATTTATTTGTCCACGCCGGGATTCGATCCCGCGACCTTCGGATTACGAGTCAAGAGCCTTACCCCTCAACTACGGAGGTTGCGTTGTATTCATACCTACAAAATGTATATATGTTTATCATAGCGCGAACTAGTACCTTAAACCAGTGCCTTATTTATTAAAGGCCTAAATAAAATTGTGTTATTTAGGTTATATTAAATAAATATATCAACACTGGAAGTTTAAGTTATTTCTACATATAATGATGCTTTCCACCATATCAATAATAACTGTCTGATTGTATTATGTATTCAGATCTTGAAAGCCTGTGACAGCTGTCACACTAGTCAACTAGTCAACTAGTGGATGAGTATATTAAAAGCCTTTACGTATTAATGTTAATATTTTCATAACATAATGAGCTCATTGCCTGTCATTCTGGATAAACCATCTAATAGTTCTAAAAGAAAATTGACATATTTGAATTAATATTAGTTTTATTAAAGTGGCGTCAATTATTTTCTTTGATATAATTAATATACAATAGATAATAACATAATTTTTCTATAGCGCCGTTCTATAGTACTGAAATCATCACCTCAAACCCCTTAATATATGAAATAGATTGAATTTGAACTTTTTCGAGGCGGGTGTGGGTACCGTCGCCTCGGGAACTATTTATTGCATAAAAAAGACCTCTGCCATAAGTCATCCCAAGTGTTTCGTTACGTCTGGTTGAAGGGATGGATTCATACGTCTGTAACTCCGGGACACACTGACACCTTGATTCCTATCCAGCATTTTTTCCTTCTCATAACTTCCTCTCCTTCGTTTCCATAAAAATATCGGTGGCCGGAAAACCAATAATGAATTCAACTCAACACCTCCTACGAAAAATCATTAAATATGATAAAAAAAAATTGGTTCAATAGGTTACGTCTGATTTGGTTATGGTCTATTTATCAAAAAAAAATCGTAGCTTTTAATGACTTTTCAAAGAGGTGTTAAGTTGAGTTAATTCTGAGTTGGCATGGAACCAAAAATACCGTATAAAGTATCCCGTAAAATAGCATAGACTAATTATTTTCCTGTGGGCCTTTATTGTGTGGAGTTAATGTTAAAATATATATGTTGGTAACAAGTATCTACCTCTCTCTACCTCTCTTAATAATATACCTTAGGCCAGTGATTCTTAACCTTGGAGGTACTGAGGTTTCAAATGCGCATCATGGTTCGATTTCCAAATAAGAAATTATTTAGAAATCGAACCAAATCATTTGAGTCGGGGGTGTGTCTAGACATCCGTCGAACCCGCGAGACTGACTCACCGAACCCCTGGGGTTCGATCGAAACCAGGTTAAGAACCACTGCCTTAGGCATTATATCGTTAGTGGGTATCAAATTTTGTAATTCTTATTTTAATATCAAATTAGGTTAGCTAAACTGATATTAACGGTTCCGCGCGTTTACATCCCGCGACAAAACATCCCCGGACAAAATATTCCCGACAAAATATGTTAGGGAAAAAAACATCCCCCAAAAAAATATCTACTAAAACCTAACCTAACCACTTAACAAAAAAAATGGGACAAAAATAATACAGACAACCTGTAAAGACAAGAAATTATTGTTCAAATATAGTAAAATGGAACAAAAATTAAACAGACAGCCTGTAAGGACAAGAAACTATTGTTCAGACATAGTAAAATGGAACAAAAATAATACAGACATCCTCCTGTAAAGACAATAAATTATTGTTCAAAAATAGTTATAAGAAAGAATTAAGCGTGGTGGAGATACATTTTGTCCTAGGGATATTATGTCGGGGGATATTTTATCTGAGGATATTTTATCGGGGATATTTTGTCGGTGGATGAAAACGTGCATTACCGATATTAACAGAAGTTAATTTAATTGCTAGGTATTGATGTATTAGGTTGTCACTTTATATAAAGGTCGCCGGAGTAGTTTTGGTCAATTAATCATTTGACATCGTTTCTAAAAATATATATTTTTAAGAAGATCAGCTTTCGTGCACAGCAAGCTTTAAATTTTAATTGATTTTTTTATTTATTTATACATTTTACAAATACAAGACAAAAAGTCCCGATAAACTACTTTTTAGCAGTTTGTCTAACGGGTTCTTTACGTTAAAGATCTTATAATAGTGATTTAATAGTTACATTTTTACAATTATATAATAATTACAGAAATATAGATAAAAATAAATTTTTGAAAACATAAATAACATTTTTAAAGTCTTTACAATAATATGTCATTGAAATCTAATACAAATTAATTCTTTCCGTAAGCCAAGTCTTCAGTAAATTCATCAATTGTTTGTTTTGGGCACAGTTTTTAATTTCAGTAGGTAACATATTTAAACAACTGGGAATCATGTAATTTAACGTTCTTTGTCCATATTTATTTGTATGCTTAGGTACAATTAGCCCTTCATTAAAGTTAAAACGAGTATTATGGTTGTGTTCCAGCCTGTTAATATATAAATATATGCTGAAATATAATTTTTTTCCACAGAATTGCTCTCACTGAAAGAACTTTGAGACTCTGATAAAAGTATGGAATATTATGCCTTTCTTTGTATAAATTTTTTTCAGCTAATAATTTAACCAATGAATTAATTGAATTAAATTGTGTTTTTTTACAATTTATTCATTTATTATAAAATTTAGTATATTTGCGGCACGTTCCAGAGTATAAGATAGGTATTCTCAATATCGCCCTGGTGTAATACCATAATTTAGAATTGAAACCTTGTTTGAAATGACTTTGGCAGTATTTGGTGGCCAGATCTAAATAGTACTTTCCTACTTACTTCTTCCCCATCCCTTCCACCTCCCCATAACCTTCAGCCGTACAACATACCTCAATTGGGGATGCCATAGTCTCACTTGCTCCAGATGGATGGGAGCAGTCTGGACTATTGCGTAGTTTCACATAAAAAAATATATTCCCGTTTATTTTCCAGTCACTTTGTATTCTTCAACACAATCAGCGTATTCCACAACAGATAGAATATTTTTTAAGTTACATTTTGGATTTTGGAGAAAAAATAAAAACTTTTCTCGTAAATTTCTAAAAAGTTCTAACTTTGTGAAATTAGAACTTTCCTGCAATTAGACCTCTGACTTTCGATGTGATTTCAATTGCAACCGGTATATTTTTTCACGGAAAATTGGATGCAACTGGCGTGATTTTAGTAAGTGGATGGTGAGTGCAGAGGACACACATAGGCGTGTAGTCAGATTTTGGACACCGAATTACCGGTAAATATTATCGGCAATCAGCGTCTACCTCCCCCCCCCCCCCCCTTCCGCCGAGTGGCCCACCTAAGCTCACTGGTATTTTTTTTGGTTCAACTCAATTTTGGAGGCGGGTACGTGTACCCCCGCCCCGGGAACCATTTATTGGATTACCAGAACCTCTGCCATAGGTCACCCCAAGCGGTTTGTTACGTTTGGTGACTTAGCAGGGGTGCCCGGGTTCATGTGGGTGAGGTTTGTCCGGATCTTGGCGGCGGATGCGTCTGCCCACCTTCGCGGCTGGCCGGATCGACTGGTAAAGGAAGACCTGTAGGTCTCTCGAGTAGGACTCTCGGAACATCGTCTTATCCGCGTCCCGCAGTGGGAGGGATTGATTCATACGTCTGTCACTCCTGGACACACTGACCCCCAGATTCCTACCCACTCCTCGTACCTTTTTCCACTATTTCCTCTCCTTCCTTTACTTAAAAAACCCTCCACACAGCTTCTCCTAAGATGACATAGGGCCTAAGGGGAATTATTTTCCTCAGTAATGTAAAAAAAATGTTATTCTTTCTCGAGGGCCAGGATCACCAAAATTTTCATCTACCTAATTATATCCTAAACCTAAAAAAGCAACAAAACATGTACCTACTTAAAATGTTACGTTCAATTTTTTTAACGATCACAAAAAACTGTTTTTACATACCGATTAATATGCTATTATAGTTAGGTATGCAGTACATAGGTAAATGCATATGTTATAATTATTACAGTAGGTAGTTGTTTATAGACTCTCTTATCAACACGATCCAGCAAACTCTGATTGCATTCATCGTGTATAAATATCTGGGAATTGAAGCTCGTTCCGTCTTCTCATTTCAATTAAGATTATTTAAAGATGCCATCTGAGATCAATTGACGTCCATTGAGATGCTGTATTAGAATAATATAGCATTTATTGTGGGACTATTTCAGTATGTAACGCTGATTCATTATTTTATTTTCTCATTGTATTCCATATCAACGTCTGGACGAAATTACATACACAGGCGTAAAATTCACGCACCAATATTAGGAGGGATCCATTGATTAGGGGCCATCCATAAATTACATTACACCTTAAGGGGGGGAGGGGACTAGAGAAGTGTGAAAAGGGGTATGGGGGGTCATCGGCTTTGTGACGTCACATGCACAAAACGACTGGGACACACGCGACTGCCACAAAAATATTTTCGCTATCCCGTTACGCCCCCTCCGTTGTGGTAGATATTATATATTATAGCAAAATATCTGATGTCTCTCAAGTGTGTGGAGGGGGTCTCACAAATATAACGATATGTGACGGGGACGGGAGGGGGAGGTGGGGGGGAATCATGAAATTCATTCATCCTAGACTGAAAAATCATTAATTTATGGATGGCCCCTTACGTGAGCTGTTTTTTTAAATTTTGGGTCCCCCCCCCCCCCCCCCCTCCCCCCCCATGATGAGATTAAGTGACATTTGGTGGGACCCCACCTCCCCCTCACGTATGATTTACACCACAGTTGTTAAAGGACTACATTCATTTTCATAAATAATTTTTAAAAATTCTTTCTCTCGAAATAAATGTTTTTCACAATAACCATTAGATTTTTTTCAATTGGCAAATGGGACACTTCAAAAGAAATATAATAGATATATAATCTTTTAAAGCTGACGTGAGATTTTTATTGACCCCCCCCCCCCCCCCCCCCCCCCCCCACCCTCCAGCCCTCAGTTTATGAGATTTTGCTGGACAGTATAGGAAATAATCTCATAACGCTAGAGCTACTATTATGTATAGAAACCTTCGCGGGCAAGCGCACATTAAATGACCAAAGTTTCACCACAATCGGATGAATGGTTTAGGAAAGCATATTATAAGGTAAAAACAAAGAACGTTCATTTTTCTAAAAAGAAGATAGATAATATATAAGTCTCATACACATTAGTAATTAACATGTCAAAAGTCTACAATGCGCTTTTAAACTCGTGCTAAACCAAACTATTCTTTATTTAATGAGAGTGTATGCTCTATCAATAAGTGATAATCACATGCCAATGAAAAATCAATATCCATTGTCGTTTACTTAGTGTTCTGCTAACTAAAACTAGTTAAATATCAAACCAGTGTAGCCGATAGACGGTTATGTTCATAGGTATCCACCATTAAAAATCGAATTGGCGTTAGGCGTGTTAGCACGATTAGTCAATCGATAAGGATTGATAGAACTTTAACTTTCGGTAACTTTTCATAATTCCCTAGGACAACTGCAGATCGCTAACGTACACATAACAGGTGATGTCGAATATATTAAGAATACTTAGTCAATGTGAACTGTTATTTATTCGTCGGCGATCGGCAGTCATGCTAGGAAACGATGAGATGTTACCGAAAGGGTTGGTATCGATTAGGTAGGACCGGTCAGTGGCTGGGTTTGCATTGCGTTTGGGTACCACCCAGGCGTCGCGTGTTCGATTCCTTTGCTGGCAAATTCTTCCATCACGACACAAGCAACATTTTCCGCTTACTGTGGTGGTAGTAGGAGATTTTCAAATATTGTTAGGTTATTCGTAACCCGGGAATGTTTTTCTTTCTTAAAAAAAAATCTATAAGATTTAGCCTGCAAGGTAATTAGATAGTATAATAGGTCTTCTCTTTGTGCGGTGCTTCGTAGCCTCCCCACTCTTGTCTACTTTAGTTTTCTAGTTTTCTGAAGATTCACTTCTATGGCGTCTGAATTGTACTCTCTGTTTTTTTTTATTATTTCACCAAGGATTGAATCTTCCTCCCCAGAAACTAACTAAAATAAGTGAAAAATCACCTAATCCAAAACTAAAATGGCTGGTACCGACATTTGTTTCATATGTTAGCTGCTATAATTTTTTTAATGTAATGTCATCCAATTTCAGAAAAATGCATGTGCGCGAGCGTGTGAGTGCGTAAGTGCCACCAAAAGTTGATAGAATGCATTGTCATCAGTGGCGGACTAAGGGGGGGCGGGGGGGGCGGCCCGCCCCGGGCCCCCGGTCCTAGGGGGCCCCCAAACGCCTCCACGTTCCCTTGACCAAATTCTAAACAAGGCTTTAAGGAACCACTGTAAAAAAAAAAGATTTTATTTATTTCATTTTTTGATTGATGTACTAGTTAAGAATGCTTTCACCAAATTTATTAAAAATAAATTCGAAAAATCGCCGGAGACACAACATTTTATGCGAAATTGTTTCAAACAGTTTGTATGTTGAATTATCCTTCGGCAAAACTTTCAATGCGTTTTATTTTTGAATGAATTTTATTTTCGATAAATCGGTAAATTATCACCCTTCATAAGAAAAAAAAAATAGAACGGGGACATTTATAAAACAATCCCTACGTAGGGTCATAGTCCGGGCCAGATTAAAAATTTCGGGGCCCCTAGATAATGCACGTCGCGGGGCCCCTACCCGATGCGCCTAAGGCCTACACTGCCTTATGGACAATAGGGCCCTGCTAGGGCCGGCTTAATAATGTCGGGGCCCCTAGGCAATGCACGTCTTGGGCCCCTTTACCCTAGGGGCCCCTACCCAATTCGGGGCCCCTAGGAAGTTGCCTCTACGTCTTATGGATAATACGGAATATCATGAATTTTATTTTCGATTTTTTATGATAAAAAATAAATATAATAAAATGGAAGGGGCCATTTTTAAAATGATCCCTACGTAGGTTCATAGTCAGGGCCGCATTAAACATGTCGGGGCCCCTAGGAAAAGCACGCCTCGGGGCCCTTTTACCTAAGGGGCCCCTCCTCGATGTGGGCCTCTAGACAGAGGCCTACACTGCCTTATGGACAATAGGGCCCTGCCACGGCCGACTAAAATACGTCGGGGCCCCTAGGCAATGCACGTTTCGGGGCCCCAGCCCGATCGATGCGGGGCTCCTAGGCAGTGGCCTAAACTGCCTTATGGAAAATAGGGCCCTGCCAGGGCCAGCATACCATGTCGGGGCCCCTAGGCAATGCATGTATTGGGGCCCCCTTACCCTAGCTTTCCCTACCCAATGCGGGGCCCCCTAGGCAGTTGGCTATACGTCTTATGGATAATACAGCCCCGGTTGTAGTGACTGGATTTTCGAACAGTTTAAGATTTGGTGCATAGTACATGCAAATCACATTTATAGTTTTTCTAATGTGTTGTCGAACAAGATTTTAAGCCGCGCGCCTCTACCCGAATTTCTACCGATTTCTTTCATATCCCTCTAAAACATTTGAAGTTTTTAAGCTCTTAAAAAATATTTATTATTTTGGAAGATAATATCTATACATTCCCCACGCCGAAACGCAAATTATATGAAATTCCCTCGATAGAAAAAAATCGCAAAGAATGCTCCGAAAATTATTATAAACACGTCTGATTCAGTTATTTTACAAGTTAATATGTATGGAAAATTCACAGTGTTTCTTTAAATGCTATTTTAGATAGCCCCCAAAAGATTTTTTCTCTATTTTAAACGAGTCGTGTTTTATTAAACATTTTCAAAATTTTCGCTTCAATTTTATCGTTTTAAATATTAGCGATTTCTCTCCAAAATTCGTAATTACATATCTATGCATTTTCTTCTCTTTAAGTGGGGATATGGCGCCTTGAGGCACCAGGACACTGTAAAAAAAAAAATATATATATATTTTTTAAATTTCATGTTCCAAAGTTAACAATGCTCTCACCAAATGTTTTTTTACGGCATTTTATATGAAACCGTTTGAAACTGTGTATAACGTTGTTGAATTATTCTTCAGCAAAACTTTGAATGCGTTTTTCTCGAAACTTTTTTAACACGTTTTTAAACGTGGTTGACAACATATTAAAAAAACTATACATCCGCCTGTATGTATTTTTATTGCATTTGCATTGAAAAAAAAAATTAATTTCACTAACTCTTCAACTGTTCGAAAATCCATTCAAATCTATGGCAGCACGGAGGGGAATTTTCATATCTGAAAAAAGAAAAATAGCGGACCAGTGAATGTTATATTCGAATTTTTATGGAAAATTTTCGGCGTTCTTAAAAAAAAATAGGGGGCCCTAAAATTAGAAACCCGGAGGCCTTTATAAAAAAAATCCTATGTGGTGCCACAGTGACTGGATTTTCTAACAGTTTAAGACTTGGTGCATGCAAATCAAATGTTCAGTTTTTCTAAGATGTTGTCAACCAGGTTGAAAAACGTATTTTCGAGAAAAATGCGTTGAAAGTTTTTCTGAAGGTTAATTCAACATACAAACGGTTTAAAACTTTCTTCAATTTTTTAGAATTTCATTAAAACATTAAGTGATAGCATTATTAACAAATGCATTTTTTAGAAAATGAAATACAAAAAAATTACATTTTTTTACAGTCAGGCCCCCCAGGACCAGAGGCCCGTGTGAACTGAATAAAAATCTTGCAAAGTAACATAAACTTTTTATACTAGGGGGGGGGCTCATTCAGCTTTGCCGCCCCGGGCCTCTGACGGGCTTAGTCCGCCACTGATTGTCATCAACAACGATTCTCTCTGCCGAGTTTCAGCTTGATCAGGTGTAGAGAAGTGGTTTAATTTCCACTTACAACATTTGCATTCAATCATTCACGAAAAAAACGACATTCCAACAGAAGTATTTAAAACTATGATTAGATACTTGTGTATTTATTTTCACATCAACATTAGTACAAAAAATAGACGTTTTTCTTCATAATTTGCACTCGTAAAAAACATCACATGAAGGCACTTGGGTACGAGTAGATATATTATTATGTTTGTTTCATGGAGTGTAATAATAGTACGAAGCAATGGGAGTGGGCAACTATTAATTCTAATTAAATATATGGAATATTATTTACTTGACAAGTTCTTGGAATTAGAACACTATTCCCCTCAAGGAGGAAAACATCAACAGTTATAATATGTATAATTTTATTCAGATTTATGATTCTCGTACATAATTCTCATCAGTGATTGGAAATATGAATTTAGTAATGTAAAAAGTAAAATGCATAAAAATATAGGTAAGTGAGTCGTAACATTCAATTGAAATAAAATACACCACATATTACTATATTTTAAAATGTCAGCCTTCAAACATTCAATGTCAAAACAATTGAAAATATAATTTTTATTTGATTAAATGAAGACAATATTAGCGAAATTCCATAAAAAATCTGGAAAACAGAAAATAGAAAAATATATGGGACATCTGGGACTCGAACCCAGGACCTTCGGGCTTTCCGGGCGGCAGCTCTACCAATTGAGATAATGTGTCCCTATCCGATTCGGTCATTTTTAACTGTATCATACTTCAACTAAGAACTACGAACATTATCTTCATTTTCTTGAACGCATATTTTATTGGCTGCTATCTTTATAGAAAGAGAAGAAGTTTTGGGAAGGAAAAAGGTGTGGATGGGTAGGAATCTTGGGCTCAGTGTGTCCAGGAGAGATGGACGAATGAATCCATCTTTCCCACTTGATGATGTTCCAAGGAGTCCTGGTAGGTCTTCTTCAACCAACCAATCCGACATGCCATGCAGTTGGTGGGCAGACGCATTCGCCACCAAGACCCGGACAAACCTCATCCCACAAACCAAAACACCCCTGCTAAGTCACCAAACGTAGTGAACCACTTGAGGTGACCTATGGCAAAATGTATATGCATTTGCTTCTTTTGGTTTGAAGTTTACCAAACTAGGTAACTGTATATAAGTTGGACAATGAGAATATGTAAGCAGGAATTGACAGAGTATTTTACTGTATATCATTGTTTTGCAGTTAGAGTTTTATGGGCCAGAACTACGAGTACCTATATTTAACACAGGTACAAAAATCTACCTGCCTATTTTCGAAAAATATCAAAAATTTTAATTGACTAATGATTTTCACGGTGTCCTCTGTCGTAGCATGCCTGTATTGTATTAAAGCAGGCATGCCCAACCCGTGGCTCACGGGCCGCATGCGGCTCAATTGAAGTTTTCGGCTTTCTGTGTTATAGATTTTGGTATTTATACAAAAAAGAAGAAATAAAATATAATAAACTTGAACTTGAAGTTTTCGGCTTTCTGTGTTATAGATTTTAATATTTATACAAAAAAGAAGAAATAAAATATAATTAACTTGCACATATAGACACACTTGCTGACATATTCACTGCGTGTTACTGTCGTTACAGAATTTCTTTGTATTACATTCTAGGTGCGAATAACACATAACACATAGGTATTCATGACTAAATTTATTGTACCTAATATTTTTATATTACTTGCGTGGCAACTTTCCCTTATCCCTCTCCTCTCCTTACCCGTCCCAACCCAAATACCTATTTCGCATTCTATTTAAGTATTATTTTAATTATTTTATTGTTGTGTATACTATAACATGTTTATCACTTGTTGAATTAACATCTGTAGGTATTATTTTTTTTTTAATTGCTGCTTAGTTCTGTTTTTCTTAAATGTTCTAGTTTACATTCAGTTACTTTTATGTTTCTAAATACCTATCTGTGAACATTAATAATTGGTCTGTTTTTTGCCATCCTCTTATGTATATTTTATTACTAAGACTGTTTATGCTCCTTAAAAAAAACATAACATTTTTAGTATATTTTGGAACTTTCTTGTTATTAGACCAAGGACTCTCAATGGAGTTTTTAATTTATTGCTTGAAAAGAGCCAAGCGCATGGCCGCACTAGGATTTTTGTTCGCTATAGATTTCAACGAGTATATTTTTTTCATACATTTCTCGGAATATCGAATATAACTGACCTGATTTTAGTAAGTGGGGGTGAGTGCAAAGTACACACATTGGCGAGTTTATGGTCAGTTTATGCTTTCTAGCATTGAAGGTCGCGGTTTCACAATAACAGAATTTTTGGACACCAAATTAACGGTAAACATTAATAAGTGGAGGGTGAGTGCAAATAATCACTTCCTCCCTACCCACCACCGGGTGGCTCACTTAAGCTCAGTAATATATTTTTTAATTAAAACTTCTCTACGCACGCTTGACTTGGGGAGTAAGCTAGTGAGTGCGTGACCAGAGCGTTACGAAAAGTGTGATCAGGCGAGGCGAACGGAAGTTGAGAGGGAGATATAAGTTAGTGAAGATAGAAAGAGAGAGAGAGTTACGTTTCATATATTGTTGTAGGGGCAAGAGAGAAAGGTGCGAGCACATATTTTCTTTCTCTCTTTCTCTCATAGCAAGTTACGTTTCGTATATCTAAGACACAGTACACAAGTGGTTGTAGTTGAGTGGGCATAGCGCTTGGGTCCCACCCGGGCGTCGCATGTTCAATTCCTCGGCTGGCTAAGTCCTCCATCATAACACAAGCAACATTTTCGGCTTTCTGTGATGGTAGTAGGATATTTTCAAACATTGTTGGCTTATTCGTAATCCGGGAATGTTTGTCTTTCTTTAAAAAAGAAAAGTATAGGCCTATTGTCTGTATCACACTGTAGCAGCAAGAGAGAGCAGTGCGCGCGCACATTTTCTTTCTGTCTTCTTTTATAATTTAATGAAGTTTTTCTTCAGTTGTGTGGTCTAAAGCACAATCGTTTATTTTTTATTTTTTATTTGGCTGACCGAACGATTTTGGTTGGGCACCCCTGTATTGAAGTAATTACAGTTGATGATGTTGCGATTGTGCATTTTTTCTATCATATCATAATATAGGATGTAAGCAATCATCAACCATAATAATGTTAACCGCGGTTCGTTAAGGCATTCATCACGCCATCAGCCATCAGCTGGATAAAATCATTTGACGTTTGGATCGACGTAAAACATAATGCCGATGCTGTTTGACCTTACGATGGCAAATCTTTTGTATACGCACACAATACATGACTACAAGAAGGTTTAATTTTTTTTTTATATAATTAGTAACACTACAGCTAAACATGACAATATATGTTGTAGATAAATAAAATCAGAGTGTGCAATTCACACACGGTAAAAGTGAAACCTTCAGAAAACTAAAGTAGACAAAAGTGGAGAGACTACAAAACACTTTTTTTATCAATGTGAAAGATGTTTTTTTCCATATTTTTTCTCCGGGTCTCCTACCGCCCCCCTGAAAGTCTGAAGCGCCCACCCACAAAAGGGGTCCATGGGCCAAAAGAGTTTGGGAAAGGGGTCCGCGGGCCAAAACAGTTTGGGAACCACTGCGCTAGACTAAAGGAGGCGTGCGTGGGACGTATTATATTGGAACCGAGCACCCGTGAAACAAATAAATATTTTATCGCTATCTCATTCTCTCGCAAGCTAAATCCTATCCTAGTTTGTCACTTTTTAGTGTCGCTCGCTTCTGTTTCATCGAGTTTCAAATCACAACGGTGCTAAAGAAGTTTTCACTTCAATAACAAAAGTGGTTTATGAATAACAGTTTAATTTAAGTACAATTGGAATATTAACAAATTATTATATTTTGTGAACTATTTGCTAATCAACGTGAATTTTCACCTTATTTGAAAAGGGGGGCGCACATTAATTACGTGAGCAGTTTTTCTTCCAATCTAGACCCCTCCCCCCCCCCCCTTGGTGAGATAAATTTGGGCCACTTCGTATATTCTTTCCAAGTAACGTGAGATTTTGCTGGACCCCCCCCCCCCCCCCCCCCTTTGAGCTCACGTAAGTAATGTATGCCCCCAAGGGAACAAATTTAACAAAGGATCATTCAAAAATATTTAATTATTTTAAAACTTATTCTTGTATTTTTTGTTCGGTATGTTTTTAATTAATTAGAGTTATACCCTTTATTAATTGCAATATGTTTTATTAGATTATGTTAATTTAAAAAAATATATCAATACAAGTTGTTAAAACTAAGGGTTTATTAATTTTAATGTGTTTGAAAAAGTTGTGTATTTATTTGTATTCACCAGCCTGAAGGTTTAATTTAATGTTGAAACCAATATGAGAATCTAATAAAAAGTTTTTAAAAAGGGAATCAATTTTTTTATTAAATTCGTCTTTTTCATTTGTAACATTATGGCAATATAACCGGTGAAATGAATAAATTTTTACAGGCGGATAAAATTACGTGTCAAAACTCTTTATTTACACAGTTGTTATGCTTTTGGCTATACATAGCAGTTTGACTTTAAAATAAATTGCAATTCATTGACCGACCTGTTTTTTCCCACATAAAAGTGGCTGCTAAATTCTCTTGAGAGTGAAGTTAGGTACAAACAGATTGTGCAGCTAACTTCAACAGAATAACCAGTCTGCCATACAATGTTGTATCTTTTGTGGATACGGAATCGAATCCATACGTAATCGTCTGTCACATTTCATTTGTGTGATCGTCTATGTCTATGGCTTACAATTGCTTTTTCTACGGGCTGATGTGTCGGCTGTCAGCGCTATAGCCGGCTTCAACTAGTTTAAAATACGAAATTCGTAAGTAAACATGATTATTTATTCATTAAATGTACGCTTAAAGTTGAATATCATGGATTTGACATTTGCGAAATCAGCGACAGCTTACCAGGATTGTCAATTTGCCGAGAATTCCCCAAATTGCGGGGAACTTGTGGAGAAATTGCGGGGTATTTATTATTTTGTTCTCCCCAATTTGGGGAATTTTAACATTTATTGCGGGTATTTTAGAACATAAGCATCGGCAACCCTGCAGCTTGCACATCACCCCGTAGAAAAAGCAATTGTAAGCCATAGACAATAACACAAATCTGACAGGCGATTACGTATGGAATCGATTCTATATCCACAAAAGATGCAGAATCGCTCTTTTGGAACAAATCTTATTTACCTACATAACAATGAAACTATTCCAATATTTGTTGTTACCGATACGTTTTTTGTCAATAATTGACAGTGAAATTCTTGGCCTTGAATTGTCAGAGGAAATGTAAGCAAATTGAGCAATCACTTCACCATTGCTTATGTTATGATAATGTGGCTAAATAAGCTCAAATGATATAACTACACGACACAAAAATATTGTATGTATTCTTGTGTGATTTATTTCGCCACGAATATAAGTAAAAGACATAAAAATTGCTTGGCACAAGGAGTTCGGAGGTCACGATATCCAGGCCAAAAGAGGTTTTATTTATTTTGTGAATAATTTTGTAAGATAAAAAGAAGTAAATCGATGGAAACTGTAACAAATAATTTTAGCCATTGAATTGCGTTTTTAAAAAGTTGTTTTTTTATTGCGTTTTTAATTTTAATTAATTGCGTTTTTTTAAAAGTTGTTTCTTATTACGTTTTTAATTTAATTAATTGCGTTTTAAAAAGTTTTTTCTTATTCCGTTTTTAATTTTAATTAATTGCGTTTTTTTAAAGTTGTTTCTTATTGCGTTTTTAATTTTAATTAGTTGCGTTTTTGAAGAGTTGTTCGGTTTTTAATTTTAATTAATTGCGTTTTTTAAAAGTTGTTTCTTATTGCGTTTTTAGTTTTAATTAATTGCGTTTTTAAAAAGTTGTTACTTATTGCGTTTTTAATTTTAATTAATTGCGTTATTGACAAGTTGTTAATTATTGCGTTTTTAATTTTAATTAATTGGGGTTTTTTAAAAAAAAATCACTTTCAGTTTAGATTTTACGCGGAATTTCTGATCATTATTAACGGACGCTCCTTCTCAAAAAATATTGAGCGCTTTTATAATTACCGTGACGATTTACGGTTACGGTACCGTGCTGGCATAAAAAGGCACTAAGCCTAAGTAACACAATATTCTGCAGCACTTTCAAAAGACGAGTTCTTAGATCTGTTTCCTCCAAAAGAAAAAAGACATCATTTCTTGGATCTCTCTCACACACGGTACTGTGACGTCTCCGTACACCCCTACAAAACTGCTTGCCGTGACGATAATTTTGTATGGAACTAGTATGTTCACGATAAGAATGGAATATAGTTTCAAGGATTATATTGAAGTGTATGCAGAATTGTGCTCATCATATGCAGATTGCAGAATTGAAAAGAGCCGCACAAGACAGGGAAGAATGGAAGAGGAGATTAGAGGAGATTGCTGCAAACCAATCCCAGGACTGAAACCAGAGAGAGAGATTGAAGTGTGAGTGAATCCCAAAAATTCAAAAACTTCAAATGTCAATGCGCTGATAGTTTTGCTTTTGTTCTTAAACATATACCTAATGCTGCAGCTCTTTCATGCATACTAAAAATAAAACAGTAGAAAATGGGACAAACGGTGAACGTATGTCGCAAAAAAGTTGTACTTTGGAGGAAACAGTCACACATATTTTGTAAGTCTCACCATTATTTAATGTGTAAGAAAGAGCTGTAGCAATATAGCGATAAGGAACGTATGTTTATTGCCTTTTTTGCCGTCACGGTACCGTAAACGTAAATTGTCACGGTAATAATAAAAGCGCATATTCGGTTTTAACTGAACTGCTTGCATAGGATACTCAATATTTATTTAAATTGGTCAGTATGCGTAACAATGTGCGTGTATACCATATTTGAACGTCACGTTCAGCTGATAAAAAAATATGAGAAAAAACGACAAAGAATGCAGGTATGTTTCCTACCGTTGCATCTGATAGTGATAATGATTATCACTTCGTTAAAATCAATTATTTTTATCATCTCAAAATAGAACTGCCAAGATAAAACAATGCTCTTAATTTTTAAATTCACTCCTTTACCTTAAAAAAAACCTAACACCTTTACCTACCAGGTTTTTTTATTGAGTTTTCAGTTTTATTACCACTCATGGTCTCAAGCCTATTTTGTCGGAAGCTCAAAATATTTCGGCTTTGCTATAAAATTCAATTAAATGGAGTATTTCTGGACGCTTCCTAAAGTTAAAAATTGTTTTCGAAAGGTAATAAAATATATTTTTTTAATTTATTTGCGAACGTTACGTTTTTCCTAACTAAAATTACTGATTACGATAATAAATAAAAACGCATACATATTTTATGGGTATAATTTGCATATGTAATTAAAAATACTAATTTCGGTTGTGCTTCTGTTTTTTTTTTGGAAAATCCGGACAAGCGATTAAGTGCCTACATAGATATATTATTATATTTAATTGCGACTCTACAAATAGATTAAGATATATGCTGAAACAATGGTTACTAAATAGAGATTTTTTATATTAATTAATGTGTGTTAATTGTGACAATTTGTATAATAATATGTATGATATTAATATTAATATATTTAAATTGTAATTGAACATTAACATCCTGTTGACAAACTGCTTTATTGCGGTTTAACGGAACTGTATCTTGAAAACAATAAAAAAAAAATTAAAAAAATACCAGGCAAAAAAAATAGGTCCAATATTTTTCCGCAAATTGGTCCAATATGCCCTTCAAAGGTCTTAACGCCGAACGAGAAACTATCAGAATCCGGTCCCCACGCGTCGCCACTCACGTGATAATAGTGGAACACGTTTCGACGAGATTTTACTACTAAATAGCGCTAGTATTATGTACCTATAAACATTTTCAGGTACAACGTGAAATTTAAGATAATTTATTGTTTGATAAATTGAAACATTTTATAATTATTTGGTAGCAGCAAGACGTTAAGATCTCAGTACAATACGATAACAATTTCTTTTACCATATATACACATTTATCTTATTATCTTGAGGCTTGAGGCTTATCTTGTTATCTATAAATTTGTGTATTTTAAAAAACGGGAATTTTTCCCACGCGAAAAAAATTGTTTTATGTAATACAAGATAACGTTGATGGAAAAAGATGGGTTGATAAAAAATACTGAAAATAATGTAGCAATTGTAACTACCAATTTGGGAGACGGGTATGGGCACCGCCGCCCGGGGAATCATTATAACATCTCTGCCATAGGTCACCCCAAGTAGTTCGTTTGGTGAATAAGAATTGGTGCCAAAGTCTTGGCGGCGGAAACGTCTGCCTACGTCGCGGGCCGGGTCGAAAGAGATTGGTGAGGAAGACCATTTGACCTTTTCAGCCGGACTATCTCGAGCCATCGCCTTGCACCGCAGTTGGAGGGATGGATTCATACGTCCGTCACTCCTAGATACACTAACCCTCAGATTCCAACCCATCAGTCGTACATTTGTCTTTCCTAGTTTTTCTTCTTATTTATTTCCATAAAAATAACCTCCACACAGCATCCCCAAGACGTAGGCTCGGAGAGAAATTATTTTCCTCATGGCCTCATGTGTAGAGGTAATTTTAAAAAAAAACAGAGTGTGCAATTCACACGCAGTCGAGGTGAAATCTTCAGAAAACTAAAGTAGACAAGAGTGGGGCTACGAAACACCGCACAAAGAGGAGACCGATTAAAATATATCATTCTCTTGCAGACTATATCCTATAGATGTGTGTGTTTGTCTCTTTTTAGTGTCGCTATTTTTCGTTTAATCGAGATTCAAATCACAACGGTGCTAAAGAATTTTTCACTTAAAAAAAAATAATTTTTTTTTTCAACTTATTTCCGGTCACAGGTTAATGAGGTTTGATGTGTAATTAGGTGAAAAATTATTTTCTCTATTTTTATTTTTTGACCCAATAACTTTTTTCTGAATATTTTTTTGATTATTTGCACCTCACTGAGGGCACAGCATTGACTAACTTAATTATTGACTATCAATATGTCCGTCAAATCAACACTGCTAGCAACTTGAAATGAGAGTATGCTTGGTTCTTATCGGAATGTCATTTTATCCGTTTCCTACCTTTCCGTAACAGCGTAACCATCACCATGCTGGAAAACTAAATATTATTATTTTCATTTTTTTTAAATACACATATACAGTCCGTTTATAAGTCCATCTAAAGTTGTAATTCGTAAGCAGTTTCAGATGCAACCAAAACCCAACAGTTTTTGTTTCAAGAAAGTGTGCCTAATTCTAAAATAAATGGAAGTAATTACGGTAAGAATCTCTGCGTAAAATGTCAAATGAAATTATTTTTATCTTATCTCCCGATTATGGAGAAAGTTTTTAAAAATTTCAGTTTTTTATCTTACAATATTCTCGGCAGTACTTTAATGTCGACTCGTCTAAATTGTAGGAAAATCTCCACAAGACATTACATATAACAATTTGGGAGGCGGTTATGGGTATGGGAACCATTTATTGGATAACCAACACCTTTGCCGTAGGTCACCACAAGTAGTTCGCTACGTTTGGTGGCTTAGCAGGGGTATCGGGGTTCGTGGAATGAAGTTTGTCTGGGTCTTGGCGGTGGATGCGTCTGCCCATCAGCCACGCATGGCAGACCGGATCGGGAGATACTAGTTGAATGAGACCTAACAGGACTCTCTTGGAACACCTTGAACACCTTGCACCGCAATGGAAGGGATGGATTCATACGTACGTAACTCCTGGATACACTGACCCCCAGATTTTTATCCACCCCTCCTACCCTTTTCCTTCCTAGAACCTCATCTCCTTCCTTTCCTAAAAAGACCCCTTCCACACAGCATCCGCAAATATGGCTTAGGCCCTGAGGGGAGTTATTTTCCTCAGTGAAGCTAAGTTAAAATAAAATAAATTGTTGAAATTATACAGCGATATACACAACATACCAAACAGCGATCGAAGGAAACGCTTTACCAGTAATTAAAAATGTTTATTTATAATCATTTAAAAAGCATATTATGCTTTTTAAGTGATTATAAATAATTGATATTCGACCACGATGGTAGTACATAAGATCGATTTTAAGTGAAGCGTGCAAATTGGTACACAAATCGATTGAATTTCTGTTTATTTTTGATTTTCTCACTTCTGTATATTCTGCCTTTCAAAACAATTAATAAGAGACCTAATCATTAATTAGGTTATGTTTTTTAAAAAATAAAGTACTTAATATGAACTGGAAGAAGAGATGTTTTGAGAAAAATATTTCCATAGGAACAAAGAACAGCTTCACTTCTACCATGAATATATCCCATCTAATATCATCTCTTATACTGTTTATGTTTTCAAAAGGTCAAAAGAGACGAAATATTTTTATTTAAGATCCAATATATCAATCACGAACCAATACTCACACTAGTCCAAAAAATCGATCGATTTCCAACATCTATTAAAAAGATAATATCATTACTTAACTCCAAAATTAGCATTTGTGCACATACTGCTTTTTGTCTCAAAAGTATGTCACGTGAAAGAGAAGGTTGAAACGCCACACGAAACAAAAAACTCTTTCACTATTTTTTTCCAAGCAAGTTCATTGTAAGTCACGCTCATTTAAAATTCAACCAGTGATCTATGCCTATAGGATTATTCAGGTTTTACAAAAGACATTCAAAAGCGAAATAGCTACACTAAAAAAGCAGCGAATGTCCTATCATTAAAGAGGATACTTTAAAAAAACGTTTTAAATCGTCGGGAATTTACTCGATGCAAGAAATTGCAATAAGCTCTCCAATATCACTGTGTAAAAAATGAGTTCTATTTCTATTCCCATCAGTATAACACAATTTCTATACACTTAACACTTTTCTTTTACCTTTTCCATCTCTTTCACAGTGTTCTTCAAGACATTTTTAATTAATTGTTAAATTTATTACGTTTTAAAACACCATCATGTAGTAATAATATTTCATAACATCCCACAAATAATCTGGGTTGGTTTGAAGAAATTGCCACCTATCAAAAGTCCACTTAAATACCTTCTATAATGCAACAAAGGCTTACAAAATTCATTCTGAAACATTGCATCCAGCTTATCTGCCATTTTTTTTATAGAATTTGTCGAAGATATCATCGGAATTTTTTCTGTAAAAGGTAAAATCAAACCTGCGTCTCCTCTTCCTCGTCATTTTGAATTCGTTCATCATCCTTGTCATATTTCGTCATTTGTTCCACTTGTCACTAGCCAGCACGTGCGTTCGAACTCGCGATATGGCCGAAATGCAAACCAATCGGTAAACCGAACCGTTCCGCGAACTCACTCGCTTACTGGACTCACTAGACTGCCACTTTACACGGTGTTTTACTAGAGTATTTTACGTATTATAATATTGCTTAGGTATTTACAGTACGCCGCCGATACGAATTTCGATAGATAGGCCTTCTGATTTCCGACTATGAGGCAATATTCGTGACAGAGCGGTCGTTTGCTCTGTTGAAGTTGTATGGGTTATTTGCTCTTTATTCCAATGTAAAAGATATTCTCATTATCATCATGTTGGGAGACAACCTTTCGTAATCAAAATGTCATCAGTTTTGTATAGTAAAGTTTTGAATGTCCGCTTTCCAGGCACTTCCCTTCGTTTACTCTTAAGGGGGGAGTCTAGTCCAGCCGATCAAAAATACCGACTTTTTTGTTGCCTAAAAATCTTCCCATTATAGCATTAAATTCGACCTTTAAATATAGTAAGAAGTGGTTCGCGCTAAGCAGGTAAACCGGAAAACATACCGGTTACAAGCGAAAACTTTAAACGCGTGTTTCTCAAAACCACGCTCTGAAAGTTGGCTGGAATCCTAGCTCTCGAAATTTCATCCGATTCACATCGTTCAAAGTTTAAATTAAATAAAATTTAATTTATTCGTGGATGAACCTCTTGTAAAAAATTATTAGTACAGGACAAAGGTATTGCAAAATTAAGACCGTTTTTTTTGTCAATTTCCATTTTATGACCGCCATTTTTGCTATCAAAAATTTGTGTTTGCAAACTGTGGTTCATGCGCATTTTGCATTCATACTATAACGACTTTTTAAAAATTTTATTATTCGAATGATTTCCAAGGACTCCAGGATTCCAGCCGATTTGGTTTCGCATGTGGCCGGTATAACTGTATACATAGATATTCAAATCTAGCTTTCAAAAGTGTTTTACTTGTTCAAATATACCTTTAAAAATAACAAAATAAATTTTATCTTTCAAAAACCGTATTGAAAAAAACTTGGCTCTATCAGACTCCCCCCGTAAGTTGCCTTCCCTAATTTGGGAAACAACATCTCCAGTACTGAGAAAAATAACAGAAAAAAATATCGCTAAAGACGCTGAAACATCATAAAAAACTCTTCCTGTAAAACATTTTTTTCTTTTTGGCTTCTAAAAGTATGGTTGTTAATTTGCTACCTAAATGCAATATCCTGATTAGGTATCCAAGCATGGACTAAATAAATATGAATTACAAAGAAAAATTCTGAAAAAAGTTGCGATATTTTATTAATTTTTATTTCTATATAAGAATGAACCGAATAACGCTTTTCACCACGCAGCTATCGAGACCAAGGCCTCAATACCTTGTGGTTATAATCGTTGTACCGATAAGACAGAGATCCTGGATTCGATCCCCAGTTGTTTCATGTTTCGTTTAGATTTATTCAGATGTTTTAAGTGAAAAGCTCTTTTGCACCGTTTTGATTTAAACTCGGTGAAACGAAAAAGTGACTTAGCCTGCCTTAGAATGAGATAGAATAATCGATCTCCTCTTTGTGCGGTGCTTCGTAGCCTCCCCACTCTTGTCTACTTTAGTTTTCTGAAGGTTTCACGTATATCGCGTTTGAACTGCACACTTGTATTTTTGTAGGTTTCATTTAAATAAGTTGTCAATAGTTATCAGGGAGTTATAATTGCTCCACAACCAACACTATCGAAAGCATCTAATCGTGATGGATTTTCCAAATTCCAGAAAAAAAAGTGTCTGTAGGGCCTACCTCGAATATTTTAACCATTGCGTACGTCACACAGAGGGACCAAACGGCAAACGGTCTTACAACGATCTCCACACGAATACAAAAAATGCAACACTGACAGAAAAATACCTGCCAAAACAATCCAATAAGTACAGAAGGTATCACATTTTTAGAGGTTCCAATAATTTATTTGTATGGTAGAAAATATACCTTTTCCTTATTTGCCTTTATCAACGCTTGGAAATTTGATTAATTGCGGATCAAACATGCTGACCGTATAAAGAATCATTTTGTAAGGACATAACGCAAGTGAGAGTTTATTTATTATTTACTATGCAAAATCAACAAAAATATTTATTTTTAGTCTAGAAAAGAAATTACAAAATTATGTTTTGTAAAAAAATACTACTCCTTTATTAGTTAAAAAGGTCACGCGTAAAGTTATGATTTTAGATTTTCACGGCCAATAGTGTCAATTTGGGAGGCGGGATTGGGTACCGCCGCCCCGGGAACCTTTTTGGATAACCAACACCTCTGACATAGGTCACCCCGAGTGGTTCTCGGGGTGAGGTTTGTCTAGGTATTGGAGGTGGATGACCAGGACACACTGAACCCTAGATTCCTACAGACCCCTTAAACCCTTTTTCTTCCCAGAACTCTCCTCTCCTTCCTTTCCCCAAAAAAACCCTCCACACAGCATCCCCAAAGATGACATAGGCCCTGAGGAAAATTATTTTCCTACGGGCTTCCTGTGTGGAGCTGATGTAAAAAAAAAATCATCACGTAATGCTGTCGGAAACGTTGACTAAAGAAGAAGGTAGCGCAACAACGTCATAACATCCCAAAGATAAATAACGAAAAAAAGTCATACTAAAAGTTTTTACAGAATTATTAAGTAAAGAAAAATGTAGAACTCTTTTGTAGAAGATTTTTAATGCGAGGGTTGTGCAAGAATTAGAGACCTTTCCTCATTTTCGGTGACTTGGACGATATTTTTCAAAATATGGCAGCACTAGCGTGTAGCTCAGATTTTCTCCTAAAAAACAAGTGGTGATCCGGAATGGTAGCTGCTTCAGTGCGATTGCGATATTTGCGTCCGTCTGAGATGGACACTCCGCTGTCGAATCTCGCCGCCTTCGAGGGGCGCTCAATTATTCGCTTTCTCAACTAAGAGGGAATCCGCTCTGTTGATGTTCGTAAGCTCGCAATTTTTATCCCGTACGTATTTCAGTTACTTACGGTGAAATTATGGTGCCAATTTTATCATGCATAAAATAATAATGGCTTCGAAATCCGGATATAAAACTTGCGAAAAACCTTATGAACGGATGTCATCAAACAATGATAGCACATTGTCGAATATGAAGGTGGATTTCTCATTTTTTCCAACCGCTTTTCATATTTACTCACATTTGATATCTTATTTCAAAGATTCTTTCGGTCGTAAAAACGTCAAAAAAACTCCAACAGCAGGAGAACAGCATTTCATAAATATAAACTCTTCAGTTTGTCAGCAAGTCTACCACACGAACGATTTTGAGAGAAAAAGACGTACCTATGCAAATTGCGTGCTCGTTGGGTTCCCAAAATGCTGAAGAGCAAAATCGTGTGGAAATTGCTCGGGTCTCTTCGAACCGTTTTTCCAAACAAGGCGAGGCTTTTTGGGTTGAAACATGGGTTCACCACCTAACCCCGGAATCAAAAGGGCAATTAATTACATTATTTGCATCTTTTTCTCTTCACCTGAAGCAACATTTTTTGGCCGGAAAATCTTCGGGGGTCGACTGAGACGTGAATGAAGAGGGGATAGTATTTTGGCGGTGGAGTTTTACGATAAGGGAATCAAGGACCTAGTGTAACGGCTCACCAAGTGCATCGAACGTAACGGGGACTATGTTGAAAAATAGTGAAAAAATGTCACATGATTTTTTTGGTAAATATTTTTTTTCCTGATTTTTTAAATAAGAACGGTCTTTAATTTTTGGATAACCCTCTCGTAGATAACTGTATAACTGAAAATTAATTGAAACGAAGTGTAAACTTAATTGAAAAAAATGAATTATAGTATTTGTTTCGGACGTGCAAACAATAAAGAAAAAAAAACTTTTTGGGAAAAATTAATTGCAGTTCTGACAAACAATTGCCAAAGTTGCCTCTAAAATCATGAAAAATAGAATTATTTAATGGCCTGTATGTTGTAATTAATAAAAATTAAATAAATAAAGTAGTAAACATCCGTATTATATATTTGCTGTACCTTTCGATTAAAAAACTAATTATTCAGTTTTGTTGAGTATTTTGGCGTCAAATCCAAATTTAATTTTTTATGAAAAGGCGCAGCCGATCCTCTCAATGATTCGCAGTTATCAACAAAGGTAATGTTATTTGATCAGTAGGTACATATCTACGTGGTTTTGTGTAAGTGTGTTTAAATGAACAAAATATATATTTTTTAATCAACTAGAACAATCCATTTAAAACCACGTATTTTTCCTGCTGAATAAATTTTATATTATTTTTATAAGGTATCTATTAAATACACGGTGTCCGGAAACTCAAAGTACAAGCGAGAAACGGGTGAATCTATATCACATTTGAAGTGGATTTTGTCCGAAGTTGAAATTTAAGAGGTAGGTAAATTTTGAAAAAATGGCTGCTAATAGGTGATCAATATCAGATGTTTATGTCTAATAAAATGCGTCGAAGCTTAGAACTGGCTCCAAAAGCTTTTTAACCCTTTAGGTGCCAAGGGACAGTAACAAGAAACAAAATGTAAATATTCAGATCGAAAAAAATATAGATATTGTTCTCCGCATGTGATGTATTTACAGTTTCCTGCTGGTACTATGAGTTTCCTGACACCGTGCGTATCTTATAACCCGCAGCATTTTATAACCCGTGGTCCAACTGCTGTCTTGTAGGCGGATATGGGTACCGCCGCCCGAGGAACCATTTATTGGAAAACCAATAGCCATAGGTCACCCCAAGTGGTTCGCTACGTTTTGTGACTTAGCAGGGGTGCCCGGGTTCACGTGGTTAAGTTTGTCCAAGTCCACTTATCGTATGGCAGGCCGGATCAAGAGGGACTGCGAGAGAATTGCGAGCGATTGAGGGAGAAAATTTGTTCACTCCTGCAGGATTCTCTCAACCCATTGCCTCGCTCGATGGATTCATACGTCCGTCACTCCTGGACCCACTGATCACCAGTTTCCTACCCATAATTCATACGTTTTCCTTCTCAGAACATCCTCTCCTGCCTTTCTTTTAAAAGACCCTCCACACAACATTCCCAAAAATGACACAAGCCCTTTAGGGAAATTATGTTCCTCTGGGTGGAGCTATTGTAAAAAAAATCTTGTGTGCAGTTCATTTTATTCTACGGCTTACGAAGCACCACACAAAGAGGACACCCATTAGTCTATCTCATTCTGTCGCAGGCCAAATCCTATCGATGTATTTGTTTGTCTCTTTTTAGTGTCGCTCATTTTCGTTTCCTCTAGTTCAAATCACAACGGTGCTAAAGAAAAAAAGTGCTAAAGAAGTTTTCACTTTAAAAAAAAAATTACGTGATTTTATTGCAAATATGAAACATTTGAAAAGAAGGTAGTCAAGTAATATAATAAATAAATAAAATAGAAAGGATACTATGACATTAAAAATAACAAAACCACACAACCAACCTGACTTATTATGGTTATTATTTTATGAAGTGAAAATTTAAAAAAAAATGAAATCGCAGAATCAAAATAAGATTTTTTTTTTTTTTTCAAGACATTTAGTTTTTACATTAAAAAAATGATAACATATGCAAGGATTATACAACAATTTTTTTTTTAATTCTACTACTCCATAAATTGAGCTCTAGGAGCTCGTGTTTATGGGAGGAGTATTTATGCACACGCAAAAAATAAAATAATAATAATGTTCTAATTCCATCATCCAAATTCAGCTGTAGAACGAATTAATTTACCCAGAAATTTAGGAGGTAGAGGTATAGTCAAAATAACATCTTTAAAACATAATCAGGTAGAAATGCTAAGAAATTTTTTCCATAGGAAAGCTGATAGTTCAGAAATGCACAAAATAATTTGCAAGGCAGATAGAAATATTTCACCATTAAATTTATACGACGAGAATGCCAGCATTCTTATAAATACCAACCAGGAATTATTAGATTCCTGGTCAAATAAAATTCTTCACGCAAAACACTTCAATTATCTCAACCAAACATATGTTGACAAATTTTCGTCAACAAATGGTTGAGTATTGGAGAGTTGAGCGCAGAAATAGAAGGCTTTATGCTTGCCATACAAGATAGAGTCATTAATACTAAAAATTATAGGAAGCATATCATCAAAGATGCAAATCAAATTGATGATTTATGTAGAAAATGTTTGGCTTTTCCGGAAACTATAGAA
Source organism: Limnephilus lunatus (assembly GCA_917563855.2). Taxonomy (NCBI): domain Eukaryota; kingdom Metazoa; phylum Arthropoda; class Insecta; order Trichoptera; family Limnephilidae; genus Limnephilus; species Limnephilus lunatus. The sequence goes on from OU830596.1 coordinate 98,964,846, forward strand.
CATTTTATATCGGGATGTTCTGTATTAGCGCCGTCCGAGTATACATTTAGGCACAATCAAGTTTTAAAAATAATTCACCAAAGTTTGGTAATTAAACATAACTTGATTGACTGCCGTAATGTACCATATTATGAATATGAACCAAATTCATTTTTAGAAAATGAATTTTATAAAATTTATTATGATAAAACTATTCTGACAGACAGAAAAATTAGTCATAATAGACCCGATATAGTTTTACATGACAAAATTAAGAAAATAACTTATATCATTGATGTCGCTATTCCAAATTCTTGTAATATTCAGAAAACTGTTTCTGAAAAAATAAGGAAATATACAGATTTAGGAAATGAAATTAAAAGAATTTGGCATTCTCAGACTATAAAAATATTACCATTTGTTATTTCGGCTACTGGCATTATACCTAGCTCTCTCATTCAAAATTTAGGCGTATTAGATTTGTCAAAAAATTTGTACATAAAAATGCAAAAGTCGGTCATTTTAAATACATGTAGGATTACGAAAGATTTTTTTAATATTTATATTGAGGGATCAGTAGGATTTATCGGACCAGTTAGGATTTCATCAGAGCCGAACCCTCTGATATGAAAATATCTGGAGTCGGTGAAATATTTTCCCATTATGTTTCTGGTGGATTGACGTATTGTTCTTGTATTGTTTTATTCTTATATAGTGCACTTACATTGCGTTAATTTACTAGATATTCATTTGTGGAAAAGTGTGTGGAAGGGTTTAGTCTTTCATTTGGGAAAGATTCAACCCGGATATAAAATCTGGAGCACCGTCAATAATAAAAAAGTGTTTAAACAATATTCAAAGAACTTATGAGATAAATACAAATATTAATTGACATAGGTTCTTAATTTAGGAAAAAAATAGTTATACAAGGTCAATACTTTTTTTTTAAATATTCAATATATCAATACTTTTTTTTAATATTAAATATTACAGTTAAAGTAATGTGTTTAAATGTGTTTCTCTGCGATAAGAATTTTGTTGTTAAACAAATAAAGCTGCTATTTGCATAATTTATGGCAATACAAAACTCGCTAGGCCACGTGTAAATACTTGCTTTTTTCAAGGATTTTTCCTACAGCCGAAAATGAAAACATCGTATTTCAATCTTTTTTATTCATTTTCCGTTTTTCCTTGTAAAAAAGAGTAAACACATCAAATCTTCAGACGTGCGACCGCATATTTGTCTCATTATTAAAACAAGGCTGGCAAAATTAACGAAAAAATAACCCGTTTGAAAAATTCTTTCTTTTATTTCCACATTCCGCCGATTCGTCAATACTATTGTGGAGGACGAACAAGCCATCAATCTGCAGAAGCGCAGCAATCCGATTGGTCCCCATACACCAATAGGATTCAAACTTTATCACACTCTTTTTTTGTTGTTAGTTTTTGGGGTGTTATGCCGTGTTGCGCTACCTCCTTCTATAGCCGACGTCGGCTATAGAAGGAGGTAGCGCAACACGGCATAACACCCCAAAAACTAACAACAAAAATGCTTTTGGCCGTGAAAATCTAAAAACTTATTTATCACACTCTCTTGCGCCGCGACGAAGATCATCCAGATTATTCTACTTTAAGCTGCCGGATAATAAACCGTATTACTTGTTCGCTTTCCACCTTCACATACAAATGTTCATATTAAATATTAAATTATGGTGCGGCATGTTCGTATGTAATTTGTTAAATAAACCTGTAAGTACTGTATCTACGATCTGCTTATTTGATTTACTACACACTTAAATATACCCCATACTACCAATACTTAAAATGTTTGTTCAACAGCTCATTGAATAAAATTTGCGGTGTATGGCAGCTAAAATAAAATAAAGTAAATCCAATGTACTCATAACGAAGACCACGAAGATGAGTCTCGTCCGGGCGTTTATTTCCCCAATATTTCTATACGGTGTGGAAATATGGACACTTGCGGATCGATATTAGTTAGTTTCCAGATATTACTCCTCAAAGTAGACCAAGGCGATGTATTATCCCTCTTACTGTATAATATGGTTGCATGACAGTTGGTCCAGCGACAATTGATCCTGCGACAGTTGATCCGCCGACAGTTGATCCTTCCGACAGATGAACCTCCCGACAATTGATCCTTCAGAAGATTTGTTGTATGATTTTTTTTAATTTTTACGCTGGTGTACAGTGTATGTAGGTTTAGTCTTATTACTTGAAATGGCTTAATCCGTGTTTGGTGACTAGATCTGAGTAGCCAGATACATTTTTCACACCTCCTTCCCCTCTCCACTACCTTCAGCATCACACCATACCAAAATTGGGGACGCCATAGTCTCACTGGCTCGAGACGGTTGGAAGCAGTTGGGACTCTTGTGTTATATTCAGATAAAAAAACGTTACATTATATGCAAGTAAGAATCTCGGTTTTTTGCTAAGTCGACTGCACGTATAAGTATGTCGTATTTTGTTATTGCCGCATGCTTCTTCGGAGAGTCGAAATTATTGTTAGTAAAAATATTTTTATAGCGGATTTTTACTCAAAATGCCTTCAGACATAAGTACACGGGTTGTACATATCCTCTTTGCGAACTTACTTGAAGAAAAAATCGGGATACGATTGCGGGAGAATCTACTGTCGGTCGGACCAACTGTCGGAAGGATCATCTGTCGGAAGGTTCAACTGTCGGTGGACCAATTGTCACAGGACTAATTGTCGGGTCACCGAATAATATACACACGTGTAAATAATAATTCTTCGGAAATGAGTGATATAAATAAAGCGAACAAATGTACTTTAAAATTGTATTGACCAAAATAAAGTTTCATATTAAAAGATTTTGCGCAAAAATCTTTAATTCCTATTTTAAAGTTAAAATTAAATAAACGAATCACAATAATACTTATTATAGATTAAAATAAATGTTATTCCCGATGGACGGAGAATGGAGCAGGTACCTATTTCTTTTTATTTCTTGCCTTGGAATTCCATCACGGCAACTTAAATTTCAGAAATTCTTTCTTCCGCGTCGCAGGATATAAAGATGCTTATCACCATGATGAGTGTCTTCCTATAGTTACACCACGTATGTTAATGAAATTAAAGAGATTTCTCTTCTTCTGTGATGATTTCGTATGTTCGGCTGGCAATGGTCACAGGTTGAAGAATGATTGGACTGGGTTCAGTGACAGGTAGCAGGTGGTCACTAGAAAAAGAGGAAAAAATCGCATTAGGAAATTAAACTGCCTTTTTAAAAATTTACTGTGACTTATTATTTGAAGTTGGTTTCAAAAATTGCGGACATAAAATTAACATTGACGAAAAAATCTGTCCTAGACTTGCAGAAAAAAAAGAAGAAAAAAGTCAATAGATGTCGCATATTAAAAAATAAAAATTTATCCAGACACTATCCAAATAGCATTTATTTCGAGTTGAATCTTGCAATCATATATAAAGATAGCAGCCAATAATATGGGTGTTAAGAAAATGAAGATAATGTTGGTAGTTCTTGATACAGTTAAAAGTGACCGAATTGAATATAGACACCTTAGGTACACCGTTGGTAGAGCACTTGCCATGTAAGAAAAGGGTCCTGGGTTCGAATCCCAGAGGTGCCAATGTCTTTTTCTGATTTATCTTCCTCCAGATTTTTGATTGAGTTTCGCTAATATTGTCTTCATTTAATTAAATATTATAATTCGAGATTTTACTCATAAAGTCAAAAATAAAAATAAGGAAACATTTAAGATAAAAAAGAGCTATTTAAAATTTGTTATGCATTAGCCAAATCTCATCTACAATATGGTCTTATCAGATGGGGAAGTTCGTGCGATTCCATTATAAAACCAGTCCTCATAGCACAAAGGGCAATTTTGAAAATTATACGAGTTCCCATCAAAACTCCTACAGACTACGTTTTTAAAGCACTGAAATTAAATATCACTGAAATAATTATGTAGGTACAAAAGATATTTTATGTACGCATTCAAAAAAGAGAATAACTTTACACAGACAAACTCGGGCCGATTCACAAGATCTACATTACAACACACATTCTACCAACCTACAACTGAAACGACTTTTGTACAAAGAAATATGCAATAGGTACTTCTCTATAAAATTATTTAATATACTCTTCTTGCAATAAAAACCATTAAAAAAATAACCGACTTCAAAAGAAGCATTGACATATGGATGATGGTCATGATGGACATGGAAAGGAAGAATATGGATTCAATTTTGTAACCTAATAAAGATTAATGCTTGTATTGTGCTTTCTTTTAGATATAACTTTATAATTTTGCTCTTGTAATATGTTAACATTGGTATTTACTTATATTTCAATCACGAAAATATGTATAATGTGAACTTAGAACGGGGTACCCCAGTAAGGACACATTTTTCTTTAAAATGTAAAACAAAAAAAAAATAATTATAATAATAATTATGATCACTAAACAGCGGGAAAAGCCGGTAAATGATTAGATATGGTACTTACCCGAATTTGGATTCGAATTTACTAGGAACTTTGTGGCAATTTGACTCGTGGTAGATCGGCTTCTTCGTCGTTGACCAAGGCCATTGCAGATCCCAGTTTTTGTTCTGCAAACATAAAATAAATCAATTTAATCTCTCAATTAGAAATATGATCTAAACGATGTTAGAAAGCAAAAACACTAAAAGTTGAATGAAACAAAAAAATTAAAATGGATACCAATTTGAAATGCAATTTGAAGAAAATTATGATTCTTTGGGATTTTCTTATCAATTATTTTTAAATGAAACGACAAAAAAGTGAGTTTAACTATAACGCTTATAATACATTTGTCTAATAAAACGTGTCTGTGTTTTTTATTTTTTTTTGTTACCTATAATTTTAGTTAGAAAAACTTAAGATGAGCCATTTTTAAAACTTTTTTAGGTTTGCACTCAAAATTTTTATATTTAAAAAAATATACGATTATTTGTAATTACAAAATTTAAAAGCGTATTTCATTACCTTTCAAAAACAGCTTTTAATTTTCGAATGCGTTCAGAAATATTCCATATATTTGGATTTTTTTGCAAAGCGGAAATATTTTGACCTTCCGAAAAACAGGCCTATTCTAAATTTTATATTATTCCATGAAAATATAAGTGCAAAGTTTATGCGGATTTTTTCTTTTAAAATTGTCTAAAATTTGCAGAATTTTTATTATTGACTTCCTTTAAATTTATCGAATTTTATGGATATAATGCAAATTACATGGTCAGCTGTCAATATTTGTACAAACATGTGTACGCTATTTATTTACAATTGTCTCGTTTATCAGACATTCCACACTGATAAAAAAAGATAGTAAATTATGTTTTCTCAGTTATTTTTTTTTCTTTAAATTAAAATAATAAATGAATTAAGCTTACAGTTTTGCAAACGAAGTATTTGATGGGCTTTGGTGGTGGTTCTGGGGATTTGATTTCTTCAGGCTGGAAATAAATATAACAGGTAGTGTAAAGATATAGCAAAATTAATGTGTTTACAACAAAAGTATAGTTCGAACAAAAGCTGCGCAGCCTTTTTCATACAAAACTTAAATTTGAATGTGATACCAAAATACTTTACCAAAGTGAAATGTTACTTTTTTAAATTTATCTAAAGAAACAGCAAATATCTAGTACAGATGTGTGCTACTTTTTTAATTTAGTTTCAAATTATAAAATGTAGGCAATATGCTCATTTTAGAGGTAGATTTGACATTTTTTGTGATTTAATAATTATGACTAAAAAACTATTATTTCCCTACTTACTATATTTTAATATAAAGAAAAAATAATAATAACTAAAACTTCGCATAAAATGCATTTTGCGAGTTTAATTTATATTCGACAAATTTGTGTTCCGAGGTAAATCGGTCCTTTGTAATTTAAATTTAAGACCTATGCTTTTTTAATAAAGAAATATATTTTTTTAAATAATTATCATTAACTCAATTAACAAATAATTGTCAAAGTTACCTCCAAAATCATGAAAATTAATATCTTTAACGGCCTTTGTTTAATATTTATTTATTAATATATGTATATATTTTTTTTAATTACGGACGAATGAATTCATCCCTCATACTGCTATGCAAGGCGATGGATCGAGAAAGTCCGGTGGAGAGGCCAAAAGTTCTCCCTCCAACTACTCGATCCGGCCCATCTGCCACCAAGACCCGACAAACCTCACCCCATTATCCCGGGCACCCCTGCTAAAGTCACCAAACGTAGCGAACCACTTGGGGTGACTTATGGCAGTGTGTTGGTTACAGTAAATGCGGCGGTACCCATATTTGCCTCCCAAATTATGTATGATTATAATTTTTTTGTTTTATTTCTTACCGGAAGTTCATCCTGATAATAACTGTAGGTAGTTTCAACATCGTCAGGTCTGTAAAGACAGAAAAGTACTAATTATTAGACTTCAAGAAAATGTATGAAATGTGGGATGGTAAAAGTTACAATTAAAAAAATAATAATTGATTCTTGCGGATTTTCGTTTGAACAAATATTTATCGTCAAAAATACATATTTAACCCTTCAGGCTAATTTGTTCGCTTTTCAGAACAACCCATATAAATCATTGTTTCTCTCCTACTAACATGGTTAGAAATATTATCTAAACGGATTGGTTAGAAAGAGAAAAAATAATTAAAATGTACTCAGAAATAACGCCACAAGTTTCCGAACACAAATTGAAAAAAAAATATTGGGTACTTTTTATTCATTATTTTTACATGAAAGGACAAAAAACGACTTAACTAAAAACCATAAACTTTATTAACTTTTGCTTATTAAAATATTGTAATGGGAAGAACATTGTGGTGCCTATGGCAGCACTAGTGTAAATAAATAGATCACCAAGGAAACTATAAATAAAGATATCACCATGGAAACGAAAAATAACAAAGCAGTACAAATAAAATCTGGGTATAGTTAGACAACTGTAAAAATAAATAAAGCTGTATTAATGTAAATGGAATGCAAATAAATAATGTGACTGACAATCGTGTTGTTTTTATTAGTTTGTGAACCCAGAACGTTATTAAAAACGTAACAATTGGTGTCAGAAGTGGGATTCCAAAAAAAAAAAAAAAAAACAAACTTCAACAGTGAGAGTTCGGATCAGGAAAATAAATTGTTTAACATTATACGGTGACAAGAAAAATGGCGACCAAGAAAAACAGATTGATGGACTTAAAGGTAATGGAATTAAAGCGGGAACTTGAGGAACGTGACCTGGAGACAACGGGGACGAAGAGTGTACTGCAACAACGGCTACGAGTGGCTCTCGCGAACACTGGTGAAGATCCAGAGAGTTTTTCTTTCGAAACGACTGGCGGAATTGATGACCTCTGTCGACATATCGACACCAAACTGGAAGCAACCTCCCAAAGCATCGGTGACATGAGGACGCAGCTGGAAGGGAAGCTAGACAACATTTCTTGCTGCTTCAACGAGAAAATAGTCGACATGGAAGAACGCATCCGGAGAATAGAGGAGCGACTCCACGCGACTGGTGGTGAGAGCACCGTCATGGATGTAAAGAATTTATCAAGGCCCCCAAACGCTAACGTCGAGGAAAGGATGGTCCTGACCCAGTTGAGAAACGACCTACCCACCTTCGACGGAAAATCTTCCTGGGAGGAATACCTGACGCTCTTTGAGACCGCGGCCATGATAAATGAATGGCCAGGTATCAAGAAGGCGTCGATGCTGTGCCTGTCGCTGCGGGGAGATGCAGTAAGGGTATTGCAAACTATTCCGCTGATAGAGCGCCAGGACTATGAGCAGTTGACGCAACGTCTGGAAATGCGGTTTGGTCATCGTCACATGGAGCAGATCTACCGCTCGCAATTGAAGAACCGCTTCCAAAAGCCGAACGAGACGTTGCAAGAATTCGAAGCTGACATCGTCCGCCTGGTTAGAGGCGCCTACCCAACAGTGACTGACGATGTCTAGGAGAGTCTGGCCATCGACAGATTCTTGGACGGACTGCGGGAGGGTGAAACGCAGCAGGCCGTCAAGTTGGCACGTCCAAAGATGCTGAGTGAGGCGTTGACGCAAGCTCTGGAGTTCGAGGCCGTGAAGCAGTCCGTGAGAAGCCAAGCTCGGGTACGTGCTCTGGAGACCAAGGGGGAAGAATCGCAACCATCCATGGAGGAATTAGTGAAGCGTGTCCTGGAGGCTTTGAAGGTACAGAAAAGGGAGATACGCTGCTGGAACTGCGGTCAGACAGGACACCTTCGTAATAAATGCCCAAAACCAAAGAGACAAACCTCGAAAAAAAGGGTTGATGGGAAGGGGCAACCATCGATCCGTACTACCGAGGCTCCTGAAACATCTGTAACTATGGCGACACTTGGAGGGGGATCTAGCGGTATTTACATAGAGGGTCTGGTGGATGGAAAAAGTCGCAAACTGTTGTTGGACACGGGAGCAACTGCGTCGATCATAAGACCAGATATTGCTGCCTCCGAGGCAAGGATCGTGTCGTCACGATGGAAACTACGTACGGCAACAGGGGAGTTGGCGTGTGTGCACGGGGAGACAGCCGCCCTTTTCAAAATCGGCAACACCACCTTCAAGCATCAGGTTCTAGTCGCTGACATAGAGGAAGAAGTGATCTTCGGGATGGACCTGCTATCGAAATTGGGCTGTAAGCTGGACCTGAGAGAGGGAGTCATATGGATCGACAACGAGGAAGTGGTACTGCAGAAGGGGGGTGGCGAAATGGTGTGTGTGATCCTTAGTGCGGATACTCTGCTACCCCAGTGCAGTGAGACACTGATTACCGCGTGTCTAGATACGTGGAGTCCACCGGGGCAAACTGTTATCTTGGAACCCGAGAGGGACGGTGCGGGACTCGGACAAGGAATTTTGGTCGGTAAGGCGCTAATCCGCACCCGTGAGGAAATACCCGTCAGGGTAATGAATGTCAATGACTACCCGGTAACCCTGAAGAAAGGCACTCGGTTAGGACATGGTTCACCTGTTTTGGCGGTTGTTCGGCAAGTTAACAACATGACCGTGACATCGAATAAGCTTCCAGACCAGCTAAAAGATCTCGTTGAACGGGCCAGTAGGGGACTTCCTGCCAGACAACGAAACGCTGTCGAAACGCTGATCAGCAGATATCAGAATGTCTTCGAAGGCTCGAACGGGTTGTTAGGAAGGACCGACGTCGTACAGCATCGCATAAGAACAGGGAACGCGGACCCTATCCGACAAGTCCCTAGGCGATTACCATTTGCGAGACGTGACGAAGCTGAACAGATAATCCGGGACATGGAGAAAGGGAAGATAATTGAGCCATCAAACAGCCCATGGGTTTCACCAGTGGTACTGGTGAGGAAGAAGGATGGGACCACACGTTTTTGTGTGGATTACCGACGACTCAATGATGTGACCAAGAAGGATAGCTACCCTTTACCTCGGATCGATGACACGTTGGACACCTTGGGAGGCTGTCAAGTCTTTTCTACTCTGGACTTGAAGAGCGGATATTGGCAAGTGGAGTTGGACCCAAGAGACAAAGAGAAGACGGCTTTTTCTACCGGGACGGGACTCTGGCAATTCACAGTGATGCCATTTGGACTTTGTAATGCTCCTGCTACGTTTGAGCGGCTGATGGAACATGTACTAAGAGGGCTATCCTGGGAAACAAAACCTTTGAGGAACACCTGAAGAACTTGGAACAGGTGTTCCTGCATTTGCAGGGCGCCCACTTGAGACTTAATCCCAAGAAGTGCAACCTTTTTCAAGAACAAGTCAATTATCTCGGTCACGTGGTATCCGAAAGGGGGGTCTCAGTCGACCCAGAAAAAATCCGTGCCGTCAATGAATGGCCAGTACCGAAGGATAAGCACGAGTTGAGAAGCTTCCTTGGCCTCTGCACTTACTACCGACGGTTCGTCTATGGGTTTGCAGATATTTCCAAACCATTGACAAGGCTCACCGAAGAGAAAAATTGTTTTGCCTGGGACTCTTACTGCCAACAGGCGTTCGAAAACTTGAAGCAGAAGTTAACCGATGCCCCTATCTTGAGCTATCCCAAACCAGAAGGGAAGTTTATACTGGATACAGACGCCAGCAACGTGGGTATGGGAAGCGTTCTGTCGCAAGTCCAGGAAGGGGAGGAGAAAGTCATCGGGTACTTCAGCAAGGTACTGTCTAGACCTGAGCGCAACTATTGCGTGACGCGAAGGGAATTACTGGCAGTTGTCAAGTCGGTGGAGCATTTTCACAAGTACCTTTACGGGAGGAATTTCCTGCTGAGGACGGATCATGCGGCGCTCAAATGGCTCTTGCACTTCAAAAATCCCGAGGGACAGGTGGCGAGATGGATTGAACGGTTGCAGGAATATGATTATGAATCTGAACATCGAGCTGGAGTTCTCCACCGGAACGCAGACGCTCTATCCAGGAGACCTTGCGCGGAGGATTGCATCCACTGCGGGCGGATGGAGGAGAAGTCAGCAGTAGTGTGTAGAACAGGAGTCATGGATGAGGATTGGGAACCTGCAGAAATCGGGAAGGACCAAAAGGCTGACCCCGAACTGAAATATCTGGTGGAGTGGAAGAAGGCGATACAGCGGCCAAATTGGGAGAACGTCGCTTCTTCTTCTCCAAACGTCAAATCATACTGGGCTCAGTGGGATTCCATTGAATTGGAAAATGGGGTTCTTAGAAGGGCATTGGAAACGCCGGATGGAGAACCACGTAAGTTACAGATGCTGGTTCCAAGGAAACGCATTCCCGAAATCCTTCGGTTGTTGCACGATGGAACCTCCGGTGGGCATTTGGGAGTCAAGAAGACCCTAGAAAAGGTCCGGGAACGCTTCTACTGGGTGAACTGCAAAAGAGATGTCAAGGATTGGTGCAGAAAGTGCGTGACTTGCGCCACGGCCAATGGACCGTACAAGAGGAAAAGAGCACCGATGCGACAGTACAACGTAGGTAGCCCGTTCGAGAGAATCGCTGTGGATATAGCTGGACCGTTCCCTACAACCGAAAACCGGAACAAGTATATCCTGGTCGCTATCGACTATTTCAGCAAGTGGGTTGAAGCCTATGCACTGCCCAACCAGGAAGCAGTTACCGTAGCGGAGGCATTGGTCACGGAGCTAGTCAGTCGATTTGGTGTGCCTCTGGAGCTACATTCGGACCAAGGACGTAATTTCGAATCTGCAGTGTTCCAGAAAATGTGCGAGATCCTGGGAATTAGGAAGACGAGGACTACAGCACTGCACCCGCAGTCTGATGGAATGGTTGAAAGAATGAAACGTACAATCGGCAGACATCTGGCGAAGGTTGTCTCGGATCACCAAAGAGACTGGGACCGACACTTGCCCTTGTTCCTGTTGGCTTACCGATCGGCGGTTCATGAAACTACGGGGCAGATGCCTGGAAGTGTGCTCTTTGGACGAGAGTTACGACTGCCCTGTGACCTGAAGTTCGGATGTAAACCGAAAGAAGACGTAGCTGGTGAGGACTACGTGTCAGACCTTCGTAGGCGTCTGGATGATGCCCACGACCGGGTCCGTGTGAATATCAAGGCTGCTAGTGACCGGATGAAGGAACATTATGACGTCAAGGCAGAGAAGGGGGGCTATCAATCTGGTGAACTAGTCTGGCTCTTCGACCCCCGTAGGCGCCAAGGTTTCTCCCCAAAACTCCAACGGTCTTGGGATGGCCCCTACGAGGTGCTGAAGCGGATCAACGATGTGGTCTACAGGATAAGGAAGAGGCCCAACGGGAAACCACGGATCGTCCACTTCAACCGGCTTGCTCCCTTCCTGGGTGACAATCAGGATGATCCGGAACAGCATGTCCGAGTCTGCAAGGTCCCTGAGGAGGAAATAACCTTCGAACAATTCATGTCCCAGGCTAGCGAGGGGCACAAGACCCGACATGGAGTGACACAAGAAATAGCGCAGGACCTGTTCGGGCTTTCAAAGGAGCATGCTCTGGCCTTCTGCGTGACACACGACTTCGACATGTCACGGGGAATTTCGAGGGTTTTGCAGCATAAGTTTCTAGTGAAACAGGAGTTGGAGCGGCAAGCACCAGCTATCGGAGAGATGGCGCAATAGGGAAGGACCACCAATCTTCTGCTTGGTGACCAGGGAGACAACCCAAGTTACGCCGGAGTACCGAACCATTTGGGACTGTCTGATGGTTTTGAGGGACCGCTTGTTGCAGTCTGATATCAACCGGATAGGGATCCCGAAGCTCGGTGGCCGTGGGATTGGGCTGGACTGGAGGATCTTGCGGAGCATGTTCGAAGAGATCTTCCGATACACTGGCATATTGGTTCTGGTATGCTGTTACCACAAAGGGTCAGAAGCAAGTGATGGTAAAACTGTAGCTTGTCATTTCTTTGCGTCGGCTCGATGCAATCGAGGACTAGATTGCCGATACCTTCATGAAGAGAATTCGGGGCCTGTTCCGGGACGAAACAGCCCTAAGGAGGGGGCAATGTAATGGGAAGAACATTGTGGTGCCTATGGCAGCACTAGTGTAAATAAATAGATCACCAAGGAAACTATAAATAAAGATATCACCATGGAAACGAAAAATAACAAAGCAGTACAAATAAAATCTGGGTATAGTTAGACAACTGTAAAAATAAATAAAGCTGTATTAATGTAAATGGAATGCAAATAAATAGTGTGACTGACAATCGTGTTGTTTTTATTAGTTTGTGAACCCAGAACGTTATTAAAAACGTAACAATATGAATGCATGTTTTTTTTCATTATCTGTAATTTCAGTTAGAAAAAACGTAAGGTGAGCCATTTGTAAAACTTTTTGTGTTTTCATTAAAAATTTTAATATTTCAATAATTACATTTGAATTATAAAATTTGAAAGAAAATTTCACCACTTTTCAAAAACTGTTTTCGTTTTTTAGAAGCGCTTAGAAATATTTTATTATTTGGATTTTATTGCAAAGCGGAATTATTCTGACCTACTGACAAACTATGGTAGAGGCCTGAGGCGTAAAAAAACCTTTAATTGTATCAATTATTATTAATAATAAGACAACTTACGCAGATACGACTAATTTGATGTGGATTCCCGATTCGATTATAATGTCATGGGCTTCTTTTAGTGAAAGTGTCTCCGTTTGAATTTCATTAATCTTCAGTACTTTGTCTCCTGCTCTGATCCCAGCCTTGGCGGCGCGACTGTCATCCCTAACCTGTAATCATAAACAAATAAATCAACGTTTTGATTACAGTGCAATTTAGTGACCAGTGAATAGGGGTAGAGGATTTATGACTATGTTTTTATAGTTAGGTCGAAGTGTTTCGGTCTATATTGTCATTATACTATTATAGTATTACGTCAACATTAAAACCATAATATTGTGAATAAAAATTAGATAATGTGCAAGATCCTATATCTTGTAGGTACTGATTTGACCCTAGGCAGTTGGTAGGTACCTAAAGGTCAAGAAAATTGGTGTAGTTGGTCCTGCTCTTAATCTATTCAAAACATATCTTAGCAATAGAAAGCAATTCGTTAGCATTAACAATCAAAATAGCAACCACGTTCCGCGCCCTTGAGGTGATTTTCTCACGAAAATGGCGCTATAAAAATCATCCAATAATAATAATAATAATAAACTATGGAATTCAGCAGGGATCCTTACTAGGACCACTAGTGTTTCAAATTGATATCTCACGTAAGTATGTAATTTTTATCTTTAGATAGTATAAAATAAAGTCGCTCCCGCTGTCTGTGCGCTTAGATCTTTTAAACTACACAAGAATTTTCATTCGGTTTTCGCCAATAGATAGAGTGATTCATGAGGAATGTTTTTAGGTATATAATTTGTCAAGGTTTTGTGTAAATTGGTTTGAAATAGGGCTGACAAGCCGGTGATTTGGATTTTGATTTAACAGATGGCGTTGGATGTAAAGGTTGGGTAATGGTGTGGCGTTGTGTTTCGTTAGCCACAGCAACGCGTGGCCGGGTCTGCTAGTACAATAATAAAATAAAAATAATAATAATCACCCGAGGGATTTCCTACATAAAAGTCTGAAATTGTTGCTTATGCGATGATGGAGGGACCTTGTGGAACTTGTGGAAGCATTGAAACCGCAACGCCATTCTCTGGGTCAATCAAACGAAAATAACAAATCGATCAACATTAGATTATGTGATCAAATTGCTACCGACATCCGTCTTTACTTTCTTATTTAATCCGGACATCTCCAAGACCTAATCCCTTCCTTTTTTTACCGGAAAATATCGCCCAACCGAGTGCTGACAATATTATAAAAAAATGGTAAAATATTTGAATAATTATTTAATATTTGAGTCATGGTGTTTCAAAGAGAGATTACGAAAACGGTGTGCAATATAGTTGTGAATGATGAATACTTGGAGCAGGTGGATGATTTTGTGTATCGGGAAAGTATGTTTACGAGAGATGGGAAGGTTGATAGAGAATATTGAAAGAAGGGTAAATGCAGGTAACTCCATTAATGGAGGACTGAATGCTTTTGGCATTAATAAAAAAACTGCAAAAAGAAGCGAAGCTAGCAGTCCACAATGGAGTGCTCGTAACTACCCTGATGAATAAGCCATGGAACTGGCAGAGGAAGGATGAATGTAGACTGAATGCTGTTCAAATGACATCACTGAGGCATATGTGTGGCAAAACCATGTACGTATGATCGTGTGAAAAATGTGGAGATCCGCAAAGAATGTAAGACTGATGTAATCGTAATGTAATGAGTAAGATTAAGAAAGGGACCCTCAGCTGGGCATGTAGAGCGCATCAACGAAGAAAGGAGTGTAAGAAGAATATACGACGCAAATATAAATGGTAAATGAAGTCGGGGACGCTCGAAGAAGACATGGCACAATCAAGTTACTCAAATACTTGAGTCGGGCCATGTCAAGAATCAGAATAATAGAAGAGTATGTACGAGACGAAGTATGAATGTGAATGAGGCAAATACTGTGTGCCAAGACGAGTTGTTTAGCGGACCTCTCTGCCTACGCCTGCGGGGAAACGTTTTTGATGTTTAGTTAGTTAGTTTTTTGAATAATTTGCATTACTCCGTTTTACAGCAACCACTCGAGCGACAGACTAATTTAAAACTTTTTCCTCGGATTGCTCGTGATTTTTTGGTGATTATTTTGAATATTTTCCGCCTACATTAGAAAAATCATACCTTAAATTAATAATTCAATTTAAGTAAAAATGCATCTAGTGAAAATTTGCCTAAAAGTGGCAGCAAAGCAATCCGAGCTAATTTAAATAGTGCCATATTGTGGCAAAAAGCGCTCCAGTGGTTAGACAGAAAGTTTCTTTTGAAGAAAGCAATAATTAGGAATACTTACATAAGTAACCATTATAGGTTTGTTGTACCGCACCCCCCCGGAGAGGTCAAAGCCCCAGATGGTATCGTCGAAGTTAACCCTCTCGTGCACCCCCTCATTGCCGGACTCCCAGGAGGCCTTGGCGAGGCGTGTGGGCGGCAGGAGCTTGGGGTCGATGGGCGGTATTATAGTGTCTGGTAACATCCTAGAAGCTCACAAGGGTGAGGACCGTAAGATTAATCTGAAACAATAAAGAAAATGGGTGTTAAATTTCTACCACCTCGGAACAGAATCAGTGTAGTGGAGTGGTTTCTACCATAAAAGTAATTATATGAAACTATTTATTTTCGGAAGTAGGTTTTTATGATAGCGAATCAAAAGAAAAACGTGTATTTTCGATTTGTTTATTTATAAAGTACGAATTTACTTTTCAGTATGAACTGTGAAAAGTTGCAATGTATCGGATGTGTTAGCCGAGTTTTATACTTATTGTGAGATTTTTTTTACGTTAGCTCCACACAGGAGACCTTGAGGAAAATAATTTCCCACAGGGTTTATATCGTCTTAGGGGTTGCGATGTGGAGGGTTTTTTTAAGGAAAGGAAGGAGAGGAAGTTCTGGGAAGGAAATATGTATGAGGGGTTGGTAGGAATCTGGGGGTCAGTGCGTCCAGAAGTGACGAATGTATGAATCCATCCCTTCAACTGCGGTGCAAGGCGATGGGTCGAGAGATTCTGGCTGGAGAGGTCAAAAGACCTCCTCAACCAGTCTCTCTCGATCCTACCCGCTACGCAGCAGCTGGGCAGACACATCGGCCGCCAAAACCTTGACAAATCTCACCCCATGAACCAGGACACCCTTGCTAAGTCACTAAACGCAGCGAAATACTAGGGGTGACCTATGGCGGAGGTGTTGGTTATCTAACAAATGGTTCCCGGGGCGGCGGTATCTATAGCCGCCTCTCAAAGTGAAAAATTATTTATTAATACTACGGATAAGCTATATAGAGAATGTTGAAATACCCACTACAAGAAAATAAACAAGACACAGAAAATACAAAAATGTAACAGTCGCAACTAAGAATCAATTAGTTGGGATAATATTATTAATATTTCTAAAATTGAAATGACAGAAAAATGACAGAAAAAAAAACATATCACAATGGCCGAATGGTTAGAGACGTTGTCCGTTGACAGGTTCGACCGCTACCTTTTTTATTTTCTGCGATATTTTTTTCACATACATCATTTGGTTTCTTAACTGTTTCGTTTAGATTTATTAGAACTATCTTCTTCTTCAATGATAAAAAAATATTTGCTTATATTTTTTAAATTTATTTATTTACTCTACAGAATTTTCTTCCAGGGGCTATGTCACCTTTAGAGACGCTGTATGAAGGGTTATTTTGGGGAAAGAAGTAAACCTGAGCATTGAATCTTCCTTGGGTAGAGTTTGTAGGTAGGTTTGTAGGTAAAGGGAATCATAGAAGCCGGAAAATGATTCCATATCTGAACAGTGTAACGCGGGAGCGAGTAAAGAGGTTTCTATATTTCCGAGATATTTTTAAAGAGAATAGTTTCCTCAAATATTACGATAAGTAAGATGTTAACAACATATACAACAACTTGTAGTGAATGCATTTTGATATTAGGTTGATTTCGTTTAATCACATGATACCATATTTGTCCCAGCACACATAGGTCTCATAGAAATCATTGTATCTCCCTTACTATCATAGTAAGAAGCCTAAACTAAACGGTACCAGAAAGAGAAAACAACGTTATATTCAAATCTAAAAGTTACCCACAAAATAATTAAAATGTACACCTTATGAATCCAAAGTTTCTGACCACAATTAAAAAAATAAATTATAAATTAAACGAAGACAATATTTGCGAAACTGGAAAATCTGGAAACAGAAAATCCAAAAAAAGATATTGGCTTCAGTTTTCCGGGCTACTGCGCAGTGGTCCGGAAAGCCGAAGTTCCTGGGTTCCAGTTCCAGAGGTGCCAATATCGTTTTTCTGATTTTTCTGTTTCCAGATTTTCGATTGAGTTTCGCTAATATTGTCTTCATTTAAATAAATATTACGATGTGAGGTTTTACCCATGAAGGTAAAAATAAATAAAATTATTAAACTTTGTGATTTTTTCAAGAATTATTTTTACATGAAACGATAAAAAAAGCGATGTTTTGATTTTTTTCGTTATCAGTAATTTTAGTTACAAAAAACGTAAGGTGAGCCGTTTTTGAAACTTTTTAAAGTTTGCATTCATAATTTTTATAATTAAAAAAATATAAGGTTATTTATAATAATAAAATTTGAAAGCGTATATATTTTAAAAATAGTTTTTAGTTTTCGGATACGTTCACAAATATTCCATTTATTTGGATTTTATTGCAAAGCAGAAATATTTTGACCTACTGAAAAAATACGCCAGAAATTTGAAGGGTTTTAAAGTTTTAAGGAACCTTTTGATTGACAAATAAATAAACTCAATTCTTTGTTTTCAAGCCTTTCTTTTACACTTAATAAGTAAAACATGTTTATAATTTTAAAAAATCAACTTGCTAACGTATAACCTAAATTAACTTCGTAGTAACCAAGGTGGATAAAAACGAAATAATTTTCCAAAAAAATAAATTCTATAAAAAAGACTTTTAAAAAACTTGTCCACAACAATGCACCTCGCAGTTATCTAATCATAATTATTTGATAAAACATGAATTTAATGGTTTTCCTACATTTCGTTAACACTATATGGTTGAGAATCAAACTTCAACATATCTTAAAAATTTTCTTTTATCACCTGTTGACATTCAAAATAAATGAAGTGATTTGTTGTATTACAAAATTGGTGTATTACAAAATTTGTAGATGTTTTTGTGAATGAAATCTACTTTAGTCACTAGAGGCAATTATGAATTGAATAATTTAAAAGTGTTCTACTTACTTCACTCTTCAGGTACAGAATAAAATACGATCTTTCAATTAGCAGTAATTTATGCCTTCATCGATCTTCTATGAATCATTCATCGAGATCGAGCCAAAATCATGAGGAATCGTCTCGTAAAACAAACCCCGACGTCAAAAAGTACAAATAATTTTACTTTGCATTAAATGAAGCAGATCAACTACTTCATCTTTTTCGTTTGTTAACTCTTGTGCTGCGTTGGAATCTTTTTCTAGAGATGAATATTTTGGCTAAGGGCTTGCAGTATTTGATCCATGAACATATCAATAAGTAAGACGGGAAGTGCAGCAAATATCTTTAATGCTTTGTAGTTCATCCAGAAACTATGCGTAGTATTCCATTGGGCGTACGTTTATATCGATAAATCACTCCTACTCATACATACTTGTAGGTTTATCCTTATAGGTACATATTATTAGAAAATACTTTCATTGAGTGCTTTAAAATTACCGTGACGTTTCACGGTTACTAATGCTGCAGCTCTTTCAAAAGATGAGATACACAATGTAGGTAGGTGTTTCTTCCAAAGGAAAAGAAGCCACCATTTTCTTGCACCTCTCTCACACACCGCACCATCATGACGTCTTCGTAAACCCCTACAATACAACTATCCGTGACAAGGATAATAATGAAGAGTGAGTAAATTCAAAAAAATTAAAAAAAAACGAGTGTGCCACTCTAGACCACATTTTTTTATTTTTTTTTTATTTATTTAATATAGATATATAAGTGTACAAAGGTGTTACATAAATTACATATCGGTACAGAAATTATTTAAAATTGCAATCTCATCAAAGAAGAAGCTAGTTCTTGTGCTTGATGAGCGAGTTACACTAATTATAACGGAAATAGAATAACATTATGCAAAAGGTAAGTATATAATACGAACAATTGAGACTTCTGGATCATCAATATGTGTAGGTGTACATACATAGGATACGGTACGAAATTCGAAAAATCTAAATAATATAGAGATAAATATAATTTATAATAAATGGAAAGAAAGAGAAAAACTGGTAATTATTTAGTTTTAATTATTCCTGATGAAGTGTAGCTTCAGTTTGAGTTTCAGTTTATTGATGTCTTTGGTTTTTTTTTATTTCAATTGGAAGGTTGTTGAAATACTTTATTCCTAGGTAGATATAATTGTTTTGCATTAGTTTGGTATTAAATTTTGGTATTTTGATGTTGTCTTGATATCTTTTTGATTGGTAGGTTTCAAATTTTTTGATGATATTATCTTTGTAAATTTGGATAATTGCATTTTTTTTTTAAGATATTCTCTACTCGAGGCACCGTAAAATCTGCGAAAAGCGTTTCTGTTGGATATGTGGAGGGTTTCTTTAGGATTACTTTAATGATTAGCTTCTGGATCACTTTGATCGGGTTTAGAATATTGTTGTAAGATCCCCCCCCATCCAATAATTCCATATTGAATTGATGACTGGATTAGAGCATAGTATACTCTTTTTAGATTGTTGAGTTTTAAAATATTTCTTAATCTTATGAATATATATACACTTTCTGATACGCTTAACCAATTCACAGATATGGCTCTTCCACTTCATATGTTGTTCTATTATCACTCCGAGATATTTAGTTTCTGATACTGATTTCAATGTTGAACAGTCTTGAATACATGTGATTTTATTACATTTGTTATTGTGGATAATTATTTTAGTGTTGGGGAGTGTTTTTAGTTTGTTAATTGAGAAATGTATGTAGTATGTTTTGTTAGTGTTCAATGAGAGAAGATTTGTATCAAACCAATGTTTTAAGGTATTCATGCTATTATTTGCTTGCTCGTTTACTATATCCCAGTCGATCCCATTCACTATGATAGCTGTGTCGTCGGCATATGATATTATGTCTGCGTTAATTGGTAGTTTGAAAATGTCGTTGACATAAATTATAAATAGTAGGGGGCCTAGGACTGTGCCTTGAGGTATCCCGAAATTACTTGTTAGTGGTAGACTTAGAAAGTTGTTTATCTTGACTACTTGGTGTCGTTCAAATAAATAGCTTTTTATCCATTTTAGAGCGTTATCGTTTATCCCAATACAGTTTAATTTTTTAATAAGTTTATCATGAGAAATACTGTCGAAAGCTTTTTTAAGATCTATGAAGATTCCGAGGCATTTCAAAGAATTGTCTAATGTGTTCTGAATAATGTTCGATAGTTTGGCAATCGCATCTTGGGTACTTCTATTTTTCATAAATCCATATTGGTTGTCGGTCATTGGTTGTCATGACTGAAGTAAAACTTCACTACATAACTTATAAAAGAAGAGAAAAAAATGTGCTCGCGCACTGCTCTCTCTCTTGCTCCTACAGTGTGATACAGACAATAGGCCTCCACTGTGTCTTAGATATACGAAACGTAACTGGCTATGAGAGAAAGAGAGAAAGAAAATGTGTTCTCGCACCTCTCTCTTGCCCCTACAGTAATATACGAAACGTAACTCTCTCACTTTCTATCTTCACTAACTTATATCTCCCTCTCAACTTCCGTTCGCCTCGCCCGATCACACTTTTCGTAACGCTATCGTTACGCATTCACCAGCTTACTCCCCAAGTCAAGCGTGCGTGAAGTTTTACTTCAAAAACGTCAAATGTCAATGCGCTGACGGTTTTACTTTTTCTTACACACTAAATAACAACGGTCGAAAATGAGACAAACGGTGAACATATGCATGTTTGCACCCCTCCAAAAAAAAACACACCATCATTATCATACATCTCCCTCAAACGTATAAAGAAAATGAAACGCAATTCCCGTCGCTGCGGCCGGTATGTAATAAGATGTATCTGTTTTCTTCAAATGAAAAAAGTAGTACTTTGGAAGAAACAGACACGTATTTTGTATCGCATGTTTTGTCTTACCATTATTTAATGTGTAAGAAAGAGATGCAGAATCACAACGATAATGAACGTATTTTTATTACCTTTTTGCCGTTACGGTACCGTTACCCCGAATCGACAAGGTTATAAAAGCGTCTATTGGATATTTATGTTAAATATATGTAAAAAATTTTGCTTTTCAAATTGTAATCAAACAAATATGATAAACGTTTTCACTGCCTACCCCTGGTGAACTAACTTAACGCATTTTTATCGTTACTGTGTTTAATTCGTAGAATTAAAAGTTTTTAAAAAAAAAATAAAAAAAAAAAAACAAATTGAATAGTGTAATAAAGTTCTGCAAATAATTAAATTCTATTTTTATTTTGATTAAACTAAAAACAGATTTACTTTATGTGGTCTCATTGCCGGTAGCTGTTTCGGCGTTCAAGGCTTTAGTCAATTCACCTTTTTGTCGTTTTATGTAAAAATAATTCATAACTTTTAGATTTGAATATAAAGCGTGGTGTTTTCTCTTTCTAGCACCATTTAGATCGTATTTCCAACCATGAAAGTAAGGGAGACACAAAGATTTATATGACACCTATATGAGGTTTTCCGAAAGCGAACAAGGTAACAATCTCAATAAGTATTTTATTTTATATTTACGGTATTTGTTTGTGTTATAAAATTATTAACAACAGTACAAGCTTGTCTTAGTGAGGTTAAAAATTGAAATCTAAACAATAATACCATGTAAACAATAAACAAATTGCATCCGGAAATAAGAAAAATAATGGCATTCGATGCTGACATTTATATTGCACCTTAACGATGCAGTAAAGGTGTTACCGATTGAGATGAACGCTTTGAATCGAAGTGATGAAAATATGGGAATGTCAGTTGGCCGAAAAATAGTCACTTGTGTAGATATGTATATTATATGAAGAGTGGAGACAACAATCAGATAATAAATTCATTCATAAAATTAATTCTTCTATTCTGATTGTCTATAATTGCGACCGGATGTTCATATTAGGTACCTACTCATTACTTGGCTAATGATTGGTTATCTGTATATTTTTCTTTGATTTCCACATCTCTCTTAATATATTAAAAATAATGTTCTCTGTTTGTCCTTTATGCTTTCCTAAACCATTCGTCCGATTGCGATGAAACTTTAGGGATTTGATGGGCGCATGCCCGCGATGGTTTATATACCTACTTAATAGTGAACGCTGGCGTTATGAAAAAAAATTATGTACTATTCATCCGATTGCGATTAATCTTTGGCGAGTTGTTGTGCGTACGCTCGCGAAGATTTATATATATACTGGTGAACTCTGGCTTTATAGACTTTGTATAAAAATTACAATAGGTGGCGCGCGAGTAGAAGAATGTGTGTATTTCATGTAGTTTAGCGGCAGGATGAGAAGGCAGGAGTGGGTGAGGAATTCATGAGGGGTGGAGGGGAACGAATGAGGGGGAAGTGGATCTGGAGTTACGTGGGGTATTCGCTGGAGAGGTGAGTGGGGAAGTTGGAGGGATAACACGGGAGGAGGAAGGGGAACGGGATGAACGGAGGGAGAAACATTTTCTTTGTGTAAGTGGCATTGCAACGCGTTCCGGGCACTTGTTAGTATTCTTATATTTCTTATTTAGAATGATTACTACGTAATTTACCGTAAATATATCGATGTCATTGAGCTTGTAGTGGACAATGCTTTGTTTAGTCTAATTCTGATCCGAACTAACCTTGTGAGTAGTAAGGGATTCTCGGACCATGTTAGAAAATTCTTTATCCCACGCTCTGTTTATTACAGGGTGGTTAATGAGCTATCACTACTTCTGTTGTTATTTATTTAATTTTGCACTATTCATTTTATTTTGACCCCCATATTCCTACCCACCCCTCATACAGTTTTTCTCCTTCCGTTCCCTAAAAAGACCCTCCACACAGCATCACCAAAGATGGAATAGGCCCCGAGGGCAATTGCTTTCCTCAGGGCCTCATGTGTGGAGCTAATGTAAAAAAATAATATCTGCTTTCTAAAGTTCGTTTACATAATAGGCCACTTGCATCACATTTTTTTAAATTTTTTTTCCAGTTTAGACAAATATTCATATTTACAAATATCTACATTCTATATTTTTCTTTTTTTTTTAAAATCGTATTTTTGAAACCCTGGCGATTTTTTTAAAATTTCAATCCGAAAATTCAAACCATTTTTTATAAACCGGAAAGACGGGACATAATTTTATAGGTGCGAAAAAACGAGAATTACCTAGCCGAAAATAATTTTTTAAAAAAAGGTTTCCACACGAATAGAAATAAATTGTACGGGGTTCTCTTTGTGACATCTGTAAAAACACCGCCATCTTTATCAAAAAATCAAACCAAAGGATAAGTTCGCATAGAACA
Organism: Limnephilus lunatus; assembly: GCA_917563855.2. Classification (NCBI taxonomy): domain Eukaryota; kingdom Metazoa; phylum Arthropoda; class Insecta; order Trichoptera; family Limnephilidae; genus Limnephilus; species Limnephilus lunatus. Next base: position 98,988,447 of record OU830596.1, read on the forward strand.
AACAATAAATCTAGTGAACGTTAAACGCAAATTCAAAAATTCGCCGGAAATCAAAGTGCTGCCATATAAAAAAAATTAATCATTGTGGAATTTTACAAAATTAAGGGAACATAATCGGAGACAGAACATTTTCATGTAGTGACGTCACGAGCTCAAATAATGGATTTATTCATTGAAAAATAAAAAAAAAAAACTATACATTTCTAAAATTTTTTATTAAAATTTTCGTAATCTTAGTACAAAAATATATCCACACGATTTTTTTCAAGTCGTTATGAAATCCATGCAAATGGCCTATTGTGTAAACTAGCGGTTAAAAACCCGCTCCGCAGGTTTTTGCTGCTAGGTCCTGCGGGTGGCCTTTGCTTCGGCTTCACCCAGTTTGAGTGTAGGTAACCATTTTATAAATCCGATAAGAACTGGTTCCAAAAATAGACAGTTTCTCGGATCCACTGTTCACAGCTAGTCACAGAGTTAAAGTAACCGTGACAAGCAATGACGCGATATGTAATTTCTCCATACCCGGAAAGATCACTTAAATTTTATAAATCCGCAGTACTTATACCTAGGGAAGAAACATCCATATGCGAGCTGCTGACGGAAGTAGCGACATCGTATTAGTATACAGTAGCTTTGTGTGAAATTCCACGTATACAGATGTTATTTGAGGAGCGGCGCGTATGACGTGGCGTCCGACATGCATTCGTAGCTAGGTTAACCACGCAGACGCTACGGTATTAATAACGTTCGATGCTTTTGAAAATTGTTAGTTCTTTTCTATAAACGTGCAACATTCCAACAATGCCGACAACATTTACTGAAAGCTTGCTTTTTTTTCTACAATGTCGAAATTCCAAGTATTTTTTTTTTTATATTCTACGAAATTCGAACGAATTTTATGTATGGTAGGTACTCCAAAATTTATTGATTTATATAGTTAGCTCCAAGGTTTGTAGAAAATGCGTTTACTAAGGTAAGCTCATCGAGGGAGTAGAGCGGTGATTGTCTAAAAATTCGTGACGTAGCTTGAAGTCCATGTTCCACTGTGAGATTTGAATTAATTGCAATACAAGTGACAGTGTTTACTTAGAGCTACGTCGTAATTTCTAAAGCGACCCGACGAGTTTATTTCGAAAAAGGCCCATAAAAGTTAACCTTGTTAAACGCATTTTTTACGAACCTTGCGTTAGCTCTAAATAATTTATTTAGTTTCTTCGGAGCAATTAAAAATAAATCCTAAATGTTATGAATGCAAATATCATTTGGGAGATTTTTTATGGGTCATACAGTAGTTACATACTTGTCGGTGCTCGTGATGAGCTGTCAGGGCCGAACTCCTGCTGCACCCTGTACCTGTGGAGTGGCTAAAAGTAACCGCATTTCCGACCTCGTGTTCATGGATGCATTTTTTCTAGAGATTTATTTTGTATTTATAGTTTACCAATAGAATACGTCACGACCATGGCACTGGATTATATGATGCATGTACATAATACGTATTTATGCCTTTTTGGTCATTAGGAAATATTTAAGCTTTTGCCAACATTAAGGGGGGAGTCTGGTCGAACCGATCCAAAAATCGACTTTTTGTTGCCTAAAAATCTTCCTATATCTGTGGAAAATACATTCCGAAAGTTATAGCATCAAATTTGACCTTTAAATATAGTTAGGAGCGGTGCGCGCCAAGCAGATAAACAGAGAACGGAGAGGTCCAGTTACAAGCGAAAACTTTAAACGCGTTTTTCTCAAACCCACATTATTCAATTTGAATGAAATCGTAGCTCATCGAATTTTCATCCGATTCACTTTATACAAAGTTTAAATTAAAGAAAATTAAGTTTATATGCGGATGAAGAATTATTATTTTATGACAAAGTTATTGCAAAATTATGGCCTATCTTTTACGTCAATTTTCTGCTATATCTATATATGTAGATAGGTATTTAAATCAAATTTTCAAAAGCGTTTTTTCTTGCTTAAATGTACCTGAAATGTAACAAAAGTTTCGTGAACGAAAATTATCTTTGAAAAAAAACGCATTGAAAAAAAAAACACACGGCTGGACCGGACTCCCCGCTTAATGCCTATTTTTGCCATAAAATTATTAAAAATATGAACTATTCAAATTAGAAAGGAGCGATATTCTAGTTTTCTTTTAATAACAGACAAGTTTTTATCAAAAAGAGTGGAATGAAATGATTTTGTTTCTCTTCCATCGGGAAGAATTTTGGGTGGTCGCCCTGTGAAACCAATAATTTACCAAAAAACTGGTTTAAAGCCTTTTTTCCTATTTATTCGTATACTACTTACGTCTTACGTCCTACGACCATAATATTCCCGAAATTCACAGTTCCACCTTCGAATACCCCCTGCTAACCCCTACTGCTACTACGTTTCCTTTAAAATCCTTAACTCTGCGCCCCCCCCCCCCTTCCCTTCCCCCCCCACCCTTCTGGCGTGTTCCTCTTTTACCTTCCCTGCCTTCCCTCTACCCGCGTACCCTCTCTCCTTCGTACCCACCCTTTCCCGGATTCGCGGGAAAGTGCACAACAACGCTCCAAAATTTCGTCCTAAACGGACGAATGGTATCTATACTATTATAATATTATAAATGCGAAAGTGTGTGTGTTTGTTTGTCACGCCTTCATGCCTAAAACACTGATCCGATTTTTAAAATTCTTTCACCAATAGAATCCTACCGTATCAGCGAGTAACATAGGCTATATATAATGGTAAGCTCTGGCGTTATGAAATATGTATGAACTCTCACAGAGGCGGTAAATACTCGTACCTACTTCAAATTCCTCATTTGAAGTAGGTACGAACTGCACACATAATAAATAATCGATACACAGTAGGTTAAGCTATTATTATGATAGAGTGGTAGATTACCCTAATCTATAACTGTACTTCATCATCAGTCATCACCATCTGTGCGTGGTCACCCCTGAAAAGTAAACATGAGTCACACCGATCGATCGGTTCATTGGAATGTCAGATGAACTTTTAATAGAGTAATGACTGTAACGAGTCTCCTAACCCGCAATAAATTCTACTCACGAATCAGCTGACTAAGCTGTCGACTGTTAAATTAATTTGATCAATCCTACACAAACACACCAAAATTATTGTGATAAATATTATTTTATCGATTCATAACCGTTCATCGTATTTTTTGCAATCAAAAGGTATATCAAATTTCTAGTACGGATGTGGGCTAAGTACTTTACTTAGTTTTACTTTAAATTATAAGATTTTGGCCATTAAAGATGTGAGTAAATGGAAAAAATAAAAAAATAAATTATGTATTTATTTTAAAAATGTACAATAAAAAATAATAAAAGAAATCATCTTGAAGGGTGTAAAATTAAATTACAAATAACCTATTTACGTCGAAACAAAAATTTGTTGTTTTTATATTAAAATTACTACCCAAAAAAACGCATTTTTAACTATGTTTTATTTTTTGGTGTAATTTTTTATCATATTTTTAATACTAATACATATAGTAAATTTTTTTTAAATGTTTTTCATTTACTCACAAATAATTGCCCCGGTCGGGTCTAAAATCATAAAATGACCTGAATTTAATAGGTAATTGAAAGCAAAAAAAACAAAAAGCTCGAATCTGTACCAGATATTTGGTATACTCGTACCTACCTTTTGATTACAAAAATAATTTTCAGTTTAGTTGGATATTTTGATCTCAAATCCAAAATTAAGATTTATATGAAACCCGAAATGAGTCGCGCAAAAGTTCCTCTTAAATGTTTAGATAATATAAAATAACTTTCGAAATATTTAACCTCTTTTAAATTTGAACACGTTAAAAATGTTTTAAGAACTACATATCCAACCTTTAATCGTCAATCACCAGTCCAGATTCAAAATCAAGGAGTGACGCCGTTATGCCTTCCCCACTTTCTACCTAAAAATACATGTTATGGTCTAAATTCATTACAATATTAATTAATTTGGGAAGTCGTTATGGGTACCGCCGCCGCGGTAAACATTTATTGGATAACTAAAGGGGTCTCCACACGGTACTGCCACAGTACCAACTGCCGCAGAACTGGCTAAAAATCGTATAGTCTGTAGTCAAAAGCGCCAGCCGTATTGTTATTATAATAACAATACGGCTGGCACTTTTGACTACAGTTCTGCGGCAGAACGTACTGCGGCAGCACCGTGTGGACACCCCTTAACACCTTTGAAATTGTAGGACGCCTCGACTGGTTCGCTACCTTTGGTGATCTTTCTGATTTTGGGTGAGGATTGTCTATGTCTTGGCAGCGAATGCGTTTGCTCTTCTTCTGCAGGCCGGATCGGGAGAGACTGGTTGAGGGAGACCTAACCTAGCCCCAGATATTCCTCAACTTGCACGGAGAGAAATCGATTTTTGCTCTAACGATAAATTAACAGGTCTAGTTAATAAAATATGAATTTCAGGATATATTATCAATCTGCTTTAATAATGTATCATGACCATCCCGATAAAAACACGGTTTAACGGTATAATGCTTGATAATTTAGCATTACAATATCATGCTTGATATTTCCCCGTTATGATCCCGTTTTTAACCGTATTTCTGAATAAAAAGACAAGAATTCCGAATTAGATTTTTCTCCGTGTGCTTTCCTTAAATAGACCTTCCACACTTCATTCCCAAAGATGACAAAGGCTCCCAAGGAAAATAAATTCTCAATAAAGAAAGACAAACATTACATTAGGGTTATGAATAACCCGACAATATTTGAAAATCTTCTACTATGTTGCTTGAGTTGTGATGGAGGACTTAGCCAGCCGAGGATTCGAATACGGAAAAAGAAAAAGGATTTTTTTCCCCAGGACCTCCTATGTGGAGTTAATGTAATTTTTTAAAATTATAATTGGTTCCATGACAGTTGATCCACCGACAATTGGACCCCGGCGTACTTACATACAATGTGCAGTCGGTTTAGGGAAAATACGGTATACGATAAACCTACTTACACAAAATATAACTAAGTGACCCCGAAGAGATGTGTGGAGAGGATGTACCGCCAAATAGTGAAAAATTAAAACATGTTTCTCAAGTTTCTCTTGCATATGTATTGTTATTAGTGGCAAAATATTCAATTACTCAAATGATAACATCGATTACATAACTAAGCATGAATTCACTCACCAAACACAAGAGCTTTCTCTCTTTACGGTGAGGAAAGGCTTTTATTATATTCATATTACAAATCTGTTTAACATGTAAAAAAATGTATAATTATTGTAAAAACATACATATATTAAATAACTAAAATTTGTGCATCTCTGAAAAATTAAAATCTACTTCTCTATACATATACTGTGTAAACCAGAGTACAAGTACAAAGAACGCAGTAAGTAACAAAGAACAAAGTACACAGTTTGAGGTGATTTTTCACGAAAAGGGCGCTATATAAATCATTGAAATATTAAAGAAAACGACACTATGTATAAATTCGTTTGATATTCATACCGACTTATTTTTAAGGGTATTTTTGAAGTTGATTTTACGTTTTGGTAATTAATGCACAAAAAAAATTATAGTAAATATCAATTCGGGGGGCCAACTGTTTGAGGATCAACTGCCCGAATAGCATTGAAATTATTATATTATGTAATTATCTGAATAATGACCTCTTATATATGATGAAAATACTTCTCCCTAATTATTACCAAAATAAATTACCTACGATTATGTCATAAGCATACTTTAATGAGGAAACTAAATTGGGGAACTTTAGGTAGGTACCCCCTTTTGGGTCATACGGCATTTTTATAGATTGTTTCTCATTTAAAAGAACCCCTTAGTGTGGAAGACTAAGAAAAAAACAAAAATAAGTTAAAATACCAAATAATTGCTCTTCTTCAAACATTTTTACACTTAGGTACTTTACACTATACTTTGTATCTTGAGAGGAAACCGGGCGGTGTTTTGTCCGTACAAACGTTTTCCCCAATTTTCTCCGTATCCTTCACAGAACTTCTCATTACTTTCCACTTCTCAGGACACATCCCCTAAGATGTGAAAAGCCCTGAAGAAAATAATTTTTCATGTGTGGAGTGATGTTACTGTAAAAAAAATCTCCGCTCGGCAATGACATTAATACTGGACGCGGGGTAGAAATCTCAAAGTGGGAAGCCAAACACAAGACGATTGTAGCTGTCTCTATTTCTAGTACTTTAGTTCTAAACTGCTACGCGTCGAGTGAGGTCGTGTCTTACCAGTAAGTAAATTGTATTGCAAAGCGCCAAAATGCCCTCCTGTGTGATGAGAAAATGCTTAAATTACACGGCAAATAGTCGTAAAGGCGAAGGAATAACACTTCATTTGTAAGTACACGCAAATTACTTATTATTATCAATTATTATAATTATTACAATTAATTTTATAATAATACGTCATTGTATTCTTTACCCTTCCCTGTCCATTGTGTAACCGAGTGAGAGTATCTTGTTATCTCAGTTACACCCATAGGTCACATCCGTGATGTGAAAGCAGTATTCGGCGAAGAAATTAATAAGCCGCCCTACCATATATCTATGACATTCACACACGTACATTCTTTGATTGTCTGTCTTTATCACACAGGAATAAACTTTTGAATTTAGAAATTATACTGAAAACCGCTGAAAACAAAATAGTGTTGCTTGCTTTCCACATTATATTGTAAGTATGTGAGACTATGGCGAGTCTATTTATATAACGTCATTGCCGCTCGGATAGAAAATATCACCAGAGGAAGAAGCAGAAAACATTATTTTTAAGCAAAAAATATCTTATGAAGAAGATAATACTAATAAATCAAAACTAAAATATGAAAAAGAACCTCTTATTTAAGTCATGTTTGTCAATCTCATTTGTCAAATTCAGAATTAACAATCTTCGATTATTTTTGTCCCATAAAATTTAATATTACTTCAAACTTTATGTTATTTCAAAAGAGAGTTATTCTAATAAAATTTAAAAATTGCTTCATTACACTTTCAACGTGAATATTTGCAAAAAAAATCCCCGCCATTGACCATTACCACTGCGCCAGGTATTATTCCCAAGTACTAGTAGCACGGTAATAATTCCACAGACAAATACTAAACGTGTTTGGTGGATAAATGATGGGTTCCATCTCAGAATTAAACCAACTCAGAAAGGTCATTAAAAGCTATGAAAAAATAATTTTAAAATAGCCGGTAACCCTAACCCAACTTATCCTATTTAACATTTTATAATATTTTTTTATCCTCACTCTTAATGACCTTTCTGGGGAAGTTCTGAGTTGGTTTCATTCTGAGTTGGCTGATCACCTAAATAATGTAACGTTGTGTCGTCGTTGGCACTACTTCTATTATTTATCAGCAGGGGTAGGGCGTGGTTCCTAGCCTTCCTTCTCAATCAATTTTATTTCTATAGACCGCCCAACACTGTCTACAAAATAGCTGTCGATCATCCATGTTTCAATACATGCATAGTATTTTGTCAACGAAACAATAAAATTTAACCACTCATCAGTATTTGCGACGAATTATTTATTGTAAGACAAGGAAATGACGCGGCGTAATGATTTTAAAGTTTTTACGGTTCTTCTAATTTAAAAATAATTTTGTTGGTTAATTCATGAAATAAACACCATTTTTGAACGGTTCAGAATCATTACAGCCAATAATAAATTAACTTTTTTTTATTTTGTGTTATAAACACCTCTGCCACAGTTCACCCCAAGTGGTTCGCTACGTTCGGTGGGACTTGCAGGGGTGCCCGTGGTTATGGGGTGAGATTTGCCCGCGTCTTGGAGGCGGGTGCGTCGGCACACAAAATTTTCCTCAGGGCCTCCTGTGTGGAGCTAATGTTAGAAAAACACGCTATTCTGTGCATAAGATATCAAGAGGATGGTAAAATACGCCATCTTACGTGCATCATAGAAGAAAAGAGTATCTAGTATATTGTAATGTCGAGAGTCAAATGAACGTCACATGAAAAGAAAACTTCAAGGAATCTGAGATTATTTATTTATTAATTTAAGGACAACAGTCCATTAAAAACATAATAATAACACGAATAAAAAAAGCAGAGGTGACAGTGAAGATAGAGCACATATAAATGAATAGCAATGACAATATAAAATGTAAAAAGTACATATAGAAGACATTACAAGTCAAAGCATGAAGAAGCATTTAAATATTGCTTATCGACTGCCGGAAGTCATTTAGTTATGAAGAGGATGAAGATGTTTGCTACAAATTTTCAAAAACCGTCGTTTTTCAATCCGTTTTCCTAGCAACCATAGAAAATCTCAAATGTTATCCTCGTAACATGAACAACTTTGACAAAATATTGATTTTTATTTAACCAATTGCAAAAAACTTTCCTAGACATCATTTTAGTCTTTACTTACATATACATAGTCTTCTGTAACATTACATTATGTACATAACCTACATTACTACAACTCATCCCTTTCAGTGCACTTTCCCGTAGACTCATAAATAATGAACTATTTTCCCTCATTCAATACTTCATTAATTATGGATACGAATATTATTCGCTTCTGTCCAAATTTGTTTATTGACTGATCAACTCAAGTCAAGACCTTTACTTCTTTGGTATGAGTATAAATAGTTTTAGTCAATCGCTAAACGATTGACAAAATTTTACAACTAGGTGGCCCGTCCCGGGGGGGGGGGGGGGGGGCAAACGCCACCATGTTCCCCTGAAACAAGGCTATGTTTTAGCATTTCGAAAAATTGACGCAGATTCAGCATTTTATGTGAAATCGTTGAAAACAGTAAGTAAGTTGTATGTTGAATTTTCTTTCAACAAAACTCTAAATGTGTTTTTCTCGAAACTTTTTAACACGTTTTTCAAACTGGTTAACAACATATTTAAAAACTATAAGTACATTTGATTTGCATGCACAAAATATTTAACTGCTAGAAAATTCAGTGTCTATGACCCACGTAGGGGAATATTGATATCAAAAAAAAAAAAAAAAAAATTGCCACGAATTTTATTTTAGATTTTTTTTGGGGAAATTTTTATTATTCATTTAAAAAATTGAATGGGCCTTTTATTAAAAAAATCCCTATGTGGTGCCATAGTAACTGGATTTTGATGCAGTCAAATTAGATGTATAGTTTTTCTAAAATGTTGTCAATCAGGTTGAAAAACGTGTTAAAAAAAGTTTCGAGAAAAACGCATTCAAAGTTTTGCTGAAGGATAATTCAACAACTGTCGGTTTGTATGTTGAATTAATAACGGTTTCATATAAAATGCGGTATCTCCGTCAATTTTACGAATATTCTTTAAAAAATTGGTGATAGTCACGGACGTACAAAATATATGGACATGCCCTTACGTGTTAAAAAACGTGTTATTTTCCCCTCCCATTGGAACCATTTTTCGGAACCGGCTGGGCGTGTCCGGACCAATGTCGTGCTCTCGTCGTACATTTTACGCGCGGACGCTGTATGTCTATGAAACACATACTTAGAAAATGAAGAAGACTTGGCGAATCACAAGTCTCTTTCCTCTCTTCGCCCCGCCATAGTTGGTTTTTACCCCTCATCTGTAAGTTCTCGTCTAGTTATTTGTATGTCTATGGTGATAGTATTATTAACAAATGCATCTTTCAGAAAATGAAATAAAAAAATAACGTTTTTTTTACTGTGCCTTAAAGCCTTCTTTAGGATTTGATCAAGGGAACATGGAGGCGTTTGAAGCCCCCCAGGACCAGAGGCCCGTGTGAACTGAATAAAAAGCTTGTAAAATTACATCAACTTCTTAAACTTCAGCTTTGCCGCCCGGGCCTCTGATGGGCTTAGTCCGCCACTGCTTGTGACTTCTATTTTCTTATGTTTTTCTCTGATTTTGTCTTTGCTCACAGTCTTACACAGTCGAGCTTACATCCCCGAGCACCTCGACACGAGACTTCATAGCTATACCACCAAGGCACTCACCGGTAATTTCTGTCGAACATCGAACAAGAACAATGGTCCTTGAATCTTTTTCGCATCGAGCCGTTGCACAATTCACTGTCCCTTAGACAAAAATACAAGATCAACATTCGAATTCATGAACTTTGGTTTTGCAATTGAAAAGATGATGAGTCAAAACACCCAGGACATTAGTCACTATTACTCGGATGACTGTCGTTGGCTAATTATTCACCCTCAACTTGGGGATTACCAACAGCGATGCGCTAATCACATGTCATTATCAGTTGCATTTTATCGTTTGAGCAAGATGTATCGTTTAAAAATACACAAAAATACCACGTTTTTACAATCAAATAACATTGGACTCTACTGGCCCATGTATGTATTATGAAATTATGTCATTACTTTCTTTCGTTAGTCTGTATGATGTCCTCAAAGATGTAGTCTAAATTTCATACCTGATTAGTGCATTACTTAACTTTGAAGGCGTTTTAAAAAAAATCTCCAAATATCATCTCTTAGGTACGTTTTTATTGTTGGTCTGTTAATACATTTTTATTGCAAAAATCCAAAAATATTGTCTGCATCTGTCTGCCATTGACAATTTATTGATTTGTTATCTGAAAGGGGTAATTTTATCAAAAACGCCGAACTCGCAGTGTTCGAAGAAGTGCCTGGATGTTTTTAAGAAATTGTGTTTGCTCTTCGAATCTTTTTTGTGTGAACGATCAACAGCAAGATCAGTTTTTGTCTAAGCAGACTTTTTTTATTTAAAATTTAATAAAGTTAATTAAATAATTAAAAATACTTTGTTTTTACCACAATAATTTTTATTTAAAAAGTCGACATATTTCGAGAACGATATTCTCTTCATCAGGACATTATATGTACTAAAAACTAAATTATCAAGCATAGAAAGACAGGCGTGGGTGGAAATGGAAGTAGTTGGAGGGGGGAAGAGGGGTGGAAATAGGAGGAGCTTAGAAGATAGACAGGGGGGAGGGGGTTGCTTAGAAGATCATAGACAAAATTACAATGGAAATATGTTTAAGATAGGGTTATTCACAAAATGAATTTGGTTAGGTATTAATAATATTTAAATTTCTATTGACATTTTTCCTAATTTCTAATATTTCTAAAAGATCTAATTGAATAGATAGATTTAAAATATTTAAATTTAAAATATTAGAAATTAGGAAAAATGTCAATAGAAATTTAAATATTATTAATAACCAAATTGGAATGTTAAGTTTATATTGGAAGAAGTATAGTAGTACAGATTTAGCATAACCTTATATGCCTTACTGTCAAGACGTCTAGTGTTTCGTACATTTAATTCGAGTTTGTGAAGAAAGTTACTTGTGGGGATGTATTTTTATATCGGATCTATTGCAACGTTCGTTGCACCCCAAGCCAGTAAGCTATATGTGATAACTTGATGGACAAAGTGCAAAAAATATGGTCCGGAGGATTGTTCTTGGAAACATGTTTTTAATTGACTTAAAGAGATGCATGACTCGTTTCAGTTGGTTTGTGGTATAAGTTATGTGGTCAGTCCAGCGAAAGTTGTTATTTATTATTAAATTTATGAATACTTTCGAAAGTTTTTAGATTGGAAGGTTGTAATAAGTCTGATTTTCCTACTGCATGTAATCCGGGCCTCTTCAAAACCCGCAGTAATAAATCTCTTTATACAGCCCCTACTGCGCCTCACAACTTTGCCCAACTGGGTGGCGACATAGTTTTCCTGTCTTTATTTATTTACACTGTACGTACAGAGAGGGGAGCTCTTGTAGCACATTAAAAAAACAGTTTTATTCCTAGATATGTACTATTAAAATGCTAAGTGTTCAATTTTAGGATTCGGATGTTATTCTGATTAACTTGCTAATATATTAGTTGTAAGTTATTTGAAACTGTTTTGCTTTAAAAAATTTGGTTCTTATAATTTTGTATATTGTAGGCAAATTAAACGGGGTTTCAGTAGAAAATCATGATGTCTTCTAATATTACCTTTTATCAATCATTGAATATATATTTATATACCTGATATTAATAAAACCTTATATACGGAAAACCTAACATAGTACACTAGAGGAGTTCTTTATTGACCATGTTTTCAATTAATATCAGCATTTGCTTGATCATTATTAGCAGTAGGGGAAGATTGGCACTATTCGTACACTTTTTAGACTTTGATTTTTCAAAAGTTGATAATTAAAGATAGAATGCTCAATATTATTATAACATAACAGCATTCGTTCCGCTCATTATCAAAAGGTTTGAAATCAATAACTTTTTAAATAAATTAATGGTTTGAATTTTAGCAAAAGCCGAAAAATGTCCGAATCTACCCCCACTCATGGGGTACATTCGTACACGGTTAGGGAAACATTCATTGTCACTCTTCTTCAGTAGAAAACACTTGGTAACTTATGTATTTAGACTCATATGTACTGCGGCTCGTGCCATCATCACCAGGTTTATCTTTTATTTTCTTTACCCGACTCTCCAAGAGACTCTGTTTCTGTAAGATAATTTTCCTTTCAAAACATCTTTTATTGCCGCAGAAGTATTTTCTTCGTTTATTATTATGCACCTAGTTATTGTGCACCTATTTCTTATAATTCCGGACCATTTTTTCAATTTTTTTTTAAATGAAAACAAGTTCGTTAATACGAATGTGCCCCTGGAGAAGGCGTACGAATGTGCCCCGAAGGTCAAAAATAACATTTTTTTACCGACACATAAATAGATACATTATTATTTTCTTGATTGTAGTCACTAACCATTGCGCAATAATCCTATAGAATTTGACGCCTCGCTAAAGCACAAAACATCCAACAACATCGACAAAATATTTACTTTGAGCATGCGAAAACACATTACGCCATCTCGCAGCGACCGCAATGGCGGCTAACTTCGTGGACAACTGACGGTCGCCCGCGCCTACCCACACACGAAAAGCTAAGTAAATACGCTGTTCTAATAAGCTGTAGGAGTGACTGTATGAAGCTTCCCCGTGTATGAATGGTGCCAATCTTCCCCTAAGTTACATACATTTTAGATTTTAGATTAACCTTCGTGAATAAATTTAGAGTGTCTGAAGGGAATTGTGAATGGTAGGTCATCAGAAAATAAAACGAAAGATGTACTTAAATATAATAATATAACAATATTTATAGTTTAATAAACAAGCTTATAAAATAAGTTTAATATATATGTTTATCGTTTACCCACGAAAAGTTTGATCATTAAATAATACTAAGAAGTCAATATTTTTATGAATGTTTGAAGTTAATCTTATACAATCATATTTTGCATGCAGATGATAATAATTATTATACGATCTTCGCATCCATTTTATTGATAACAAGCATTTACACATACATTTTGTACAGTTACGGTCGTTGTTCCCAACTTTTCGATCAATCAATTTGAGCCTCCGCGTTCAGATAAGTTATTTGTTTAGTAACGCTTGTTTCGCCTGTTGGTCGGAGAGTTGCATTGTGAAGAGCGCATTTGAGGAGTGTTGAGGCAAAATTTCGACTCAGTTGATCAGTAGGATTGGGAACAATAGCCGTTAATTTTCATAATGGATACTGACCGCCTCCCGATAATATTATAATAATCTAAATAGAGTAAAATCTCTGTAAAAGCTAATCTTCTGGTAATGTTTCAGCTGTATCGGGTTGAGGACCATTCTTAACAGGTTCATCCTCTTCTTCGGTCTCCGCTTCCTTATTTTCAGTCTCAGGTTCCACATTTTCAGGTTCGTTCGATTCATCACCCTCCGCATCTATAAGATTTTCTTCAGTTTTGATTTCTGTTTCAGGTTCGTCTTTTCCAGGAGCACCTTCTTCGGTCAAATCTTCGTTTTCAGGTTCGTTATCGTCCGTCGGTTCATCGTCCAATCCATTTTCATATTTTTCAATAGCTTCATGTTCTGTTTCACCGTCGTCTTCTTCAACTTCATTTGGTTCAGCTTCATATCCGTTTGTTTTAGATTCCTGTTCATCCGTTGATTCCGCAGCTAACTGGTTTTCTTTTGCTTCAATACGTTCTTCTTCCAATAAATTTTCCACTAATTTGTCATAATCTTTTTCTGTTTCCGGTGTCAAATTATGTTCTGCAATATTTTCAGATTGTTCTTCGTCCTTATTTTCTACTACTTCTTTTGTTTCAGGTTGAGCAACAGGTTTTTCAGATTGTAGTTTTTCTGCCATGACAGTTTGATCATCTTCTGGTGCTTGTCCGTTTTCTTGAAATCCGTTCACTTGAGGTTGGGTTTGCATATTTCCATTAGTATTATTGGCTTCAGTTATTGGAGTGGCTGCTTTACTTTCTACAATTGCGCTTTCTTCTGGTTCTTGCCCTTCTGGAATAGGTGTGGTAGATTTTTTTACTTGCTTTCCATCTAATTTTGGCGGTCCATTGTCTTTAACTTCTGGAGTAGGGGGATTTGATCTCTTTTCTATTTCTTCTGACGGTAGAAGCACAATCTTTTTAGCCTCTACCTCTTTGGGCTTGATTTTTTCTCTGAAAATATAATAAACGTGTATTAGTAACTTGTTGTATAGTTTTCAATATACACTCGTGACATAAAATAGGGTGATAACACTTTAAAACTATTTACACCGAGGAGTATGAACACACATACATAGTGCAATTCTCTCGAGTGGAAGTTTGTACATAGTTAAAAGGTAGTCTGGGTACGTGCACATCATAACATGTGGGATTCACGAACACTCAACACTATAAGTAAATTTATACCATTGTTTACGATTGATGATGCTTTAGTTTTAATTTGACAGTGAAATACACGGTGTTTTTATTGGAATCATAATAATCACTATGAACGCTTTGATCTTCATCATCGACAAAAATTTCATCAAGTTTATAATTATCATCAGCATTCTGTTCTGCGTCACTACTCTGTTCTTCGTCACTGTTCTGTTCTTCATCACTACTCTGTTCTACGACACTATTCTGATCTTCATCGATAGTATACATTTTATGTTTAGTTTGACCTTCTTCAGTATCGGATTCAACACCTTCTTCGTGTTTTTCATCGTCATAAAAGTCATCAGAATCCTCTCCTTCATCACTCTCTTGCGGTAAATCTTCAATATGACCAGGAGATTCACCATTATCCTGATCGTCACCACTATCAAGACTATGGGCATCATCATAGTTTTCATCATCATAATATTTTGCTTCATCCTCACTGTGAAAAACACATTAATTAAATGGGAAATGCGTATATGACATGCTGATATATGTTTTTTTGTTAACTCTCTTCTGACGTCAGTGGTGTTAACTAACTACTTAACCATCAAGCTGCTTTCCGCAAGGGTGAGCGGAGAGAATGGACTGCCAATAAACTCTACTCACCATTCATCGCCTCATACATACCCTTCGGTTATTACGGTTCACTTGATCGTGTCATGTCTTCCTATGACGTCCCCGATTTCTTCTACCATTCACATTAGCATCATATATTCTCCTTACACTTCGTGCATCGTTCATTTGCTCTACACGTTCAAACAATCTAGGTCGAGATTAATTAATCTTACACATTGAGCTTTTTGCATTTTTGCAAATCTCTATATTTTCCGATCATACATGGTTTTACCGCATGCACGCCTCATCGATCTCATTTCTACAGCATACATTTTATTTTTATTCTTCCTTTGCCAGTTCCATGCCTCGATGTCATTCATTGGAATTGATATCAGGACTTGTTTTGCTAGCGCGAACCGCGTTCAGGCCTTCATTAATGGAGTTTCCTGCGTTTACCCTTATCAACTTTCCATCTCTCGTGAAGATACTTCCCAAAAACACAAACTCACCCATCTCCTCTAAGTATTCGTCGTTATTATTGCACACTGTTTAGTTATCTCTTTTTCAAAGACCATGACTTAAGACTTACATTCATCATCATCCCATTATTGATATACCGCATCATTAGCATGCAACAGGCAACATACTTTCAGATTACTGATTTCCGTGCCAAACCCACCTCTTTCAAATTTTCCACACAATCACTGT
Source organism: Limnephilus lunatus (assembly GCA_917563855.2). Lineage (NCBI taxonomy): Eukaryota > Metazoa > Arthropoda > Insecta > Trichoptera > Limnephilidae > Limnephilus > Limnephilus lunatus. The sequence continues at coordinate 99,004,447 of OU830596.1, forward strand.
GATATTAAGCAGCCTCGCAACACCTATTTGTAATCTCAAAACATCCCATGAAACCTTCGTTCACTTTAAATCACGCATGGCTTTCCTCGTACAGAGACGCCATTTCCTGTATGAGGGCCTTCATTTCATACTTGCTTTTTTCAATCTGCTCAGTCATATGCTTTGTGTAGGTCGACAAAGACACAGAAAAGCAACTTTGTTTTTTGCCGAAAATTTCTCAGCGAGCATACACAATGAGAAAATCTGGTACGGACTACCCCCTTTCACTCATGAGAACACCTTACACATCACATATTTTATGTTTAGTTTCCGTTCATACCCTTTCAATCAATATTCTACCATACAGCTTGCCAACTGAACTTAGCGTATGATTTCCACATTCCATACATGACCTTTGTATAAAGCACGATCACAGCCTTTATCTAATCTAATCCTATGGTCGCTCAAAATCATTTGATGTTGTTAGTTAAGTTAAACTTCATTGACATAGTCAATAAAGTCAATTTTACTACGTGTTTGTTTATTTTACAAACGCAAAAGCAATGATGAGATGCAGCTCAAATAATAATTATAAGCCTTCGTAAGTATTGTTATGCTTCTTATATTATTAATGTTTTTATTCTTGTAAAAAAACAACAGGATTTCAGTATAACTGTCAGCTTCTGAAATATATGATTTGATTATTGTTAGTATGAAAAATCATTTCTCTGTTCTGTTGTCGAAACGAGTTTAAGATAATTTGATCATAGAAGTTAAATGCAATTTTAGACAAATTTTCAAAGGTGTTCTTACGGGTATTTGACTTCATATTGGCTTGGAACCTGGAAGCAATTAGATTCTCTATAAATGTAAGTCTTCCTGGTAGTCCAAGGCCACATGAGATTCCAGTGGGAGTTCTGTAAGAGAATACAAATGAATGTTTTTCTACGCCTTTCTCTCGCAAACTTACTATATTTTTTTCTTTTCAATTAGGTAAATTTCTATTTTTATCAGGTTTTATTTACGAAACAAATTAATTATTAATATTGCTAAGGTATAACTAATGCATTCATTGGAGAAGGCTCTGGTTGATTGATTTTTACTATTTCGAGAAAGGTTGTGGAGTACTGAGCTCTGATAAACTGTATGAATCCGTTGAGTGACTTATATTGGTTTATTTGGACGAATATGTAATAATTTCACGTTTGCATACAACGCTTCAAGTATTCTCTAGGTTAAGTATTTTTTTAAGTACCTACATATCTAGGCAACTCACGAAAGCGCAGTGGTGACTAACGGAACATTGGAAAAGGTAATCAAGTTATTTGGGAAGGAACTCACTAGCCATAGAACATAGCTAAACACATTAAAACCATCTCAACAACGAAAAGGAAGTAAGGACAAAATAAAACTGACCGTTTTGCAGACGATTTTTCTCTTCCTGGCGAGTTCTTCTTGCCGTAGTCTTTCCGCTTCGGCTGTAGCGTAACTGTCCTAAAATTAGAAATGATCGTTTGTACTAAGTGATAACTAAAGTTTCGATTATTAACACAAATAAATCATGAGTAACGGGAATTTCTTTCACTTATTTTAATTAAATTATGAAAACACCTTAACATATTTAATAAATCGCTTTAATCTCAGGTATCAAATTTTAATGAAACTTACATATTCGTCTTGGAAGGTATTAAAGGTTGTGTCAGTATCTTCAGGCCTGTCAAATAAAATGAAAAACGTAGTATATTACATAAAAGTGAAAATTGGAACGAAGCACATTCAAATAATCGCACAAGGCTTGTCAAAACTGTCACCGCTCATGAACATATACCCTTCAGGAATGATTATAATGTTAAACTATTAAAAAATATTGTAAAAAGGTTAACTTATCAGTAATAATGTTAAAATTCGAGAAAATGCGCTCGGAAGAGTAATTTACTAGTCGGTAAATCAGATCTAAGAAATGAACAAGTGGATATGTCTATAAACCATGCTTGTACAGTTTCTCTTCTTAGCTTCAAAACTGTTCCATGACAGTTGATCCACTGACAGTTGCCCTGCCCCCCCCCCCCCCCCCCCTCCATTTAACTAATTTAACTAATCACATTCAAAATGCCTATCTTTATCTATGTAGGCATAATCTATTATAACAACCTCACCCAAATTACCTTAAACTGCTATAAGAGTCCCAATATGTTTACTTTTTATATCTTAAAGTCTGCTGTTATTTAAATCGTTTATTCCTTCATTATCTCTCATTTCTTAGTTTATTTATCTTTAATTCTAATATTATATAAATCTTGCGTTATTTCTTACATATTATTTACTCACTAATTACAATAATTTTTGTTACTAACTTACACGATTCATTAATTTTTAATGATTTTTAATTTATATAATGATTTTTTAAACTTATCATGATTTTTATTTTTAAATTTATGCATGGTTTTCTAACCTTACTTATTACTTACAATAGCCGCTATTACTAACTTACAAATTATTTGTTCTTTTAATTTACTAATTGAGCTAGAATTCCCTCACTAAATACAAGGGCATTGTCTCTTTATGGTGATGAAAGGCAATTATAACCGATGTAACTTTATATGTATTTTTAATCAGTATTGCCAAAATATATTTTTAAAAAAAAATTAAAAATAAAATTGGTGCAGTCGTTCGGAAGTTATGCGCGTACATACATTTCAGCGATTCATTTTTATTTATATAGATGAAGATAGAAGAGGATAGAAGATAGATAGAAAGATATCATTTCGGGGGGCCAATCGTCGGCGGGTCAACTATCGGGTCACCCTTCAAAACATGACTAAATACTCGTGTATCTATATTTTTATATAAACTTTATTACATATATCTTCCTTCCTATACAGGTATATTCATCTGGTAATATAATTCTAAGACAAATCGTTGGTTGTCTCACGAAAGATCGCAAATATTTCAAAAATCACTTTCGATGGTGTGGTACACTTAGTATAAGATTGAGACATGATTAATGAAGACAAAGAGATACTTTTCAACAGGCACAATATTACGATGATCACAATATTCAATGATATTTTAAGTCGGCGAAGCTTTAACTTACGCAGTGACAGCGAGCCTGATGTAGATCCCTGACTCTACGATAATGTCGTGGGCCTCCTGCAGCGTGAGGGTTTCAGTCTGGATGTCATTGATCCTCTTCAACTTGTCACCCTTTCGGATGCCGGCCTTATCCGCCCTGCTGTTGGGTTTCACCTGTAAACAAACATCTCATTATGGACAATAATGGCATTTCCAATAAAATTCAAAATTATATCCTCTGCTTGCAAACTGTGTCTAAATTTCTCTGATAAACAATAAAGAGTGTTAATCTCAAGTGACCTCCATGTAAGAATGGTCCAGCATATTTTCTGCCTTCACAGAGTATAAATAAAATAATATAAGTATATTTTTACGCAGCATCGCGTTCATTGGTCAAATGCATTGTAAATATAGTTTTTTTATTAGTGATCGACGAACCGGTGATTGCACTCTTTCAGCTATAAGTTTTGTTGTAATGGTTTGCCTGGTCTGTAGTTAGAACTAAGATTGTGGATATAGGCACAGCACCCTTGAGGTGATTTTTCACAAAAACAGCGCTATACTAATAAGATTATTATTTTTATTATTTTGCAGAGATACCTGCGTTCTAACTTCTGCCTCTTTCTCGTAGCAGACCACTTTTCAACCTTCCTCTCCCCACAGAAGATGCCTTATATTATTCCCACTAACTCTGGGCAGTCACTCTTGTTACAATTGAGTTCTCAACGACGGATGGCGTGCTGGCGAGCCTAATATGAATATATTATATTGATGAATGGTGGATTATTTCTATATCTCCGTTTTAGCGGCGCTTAACAACTTAATTACCTAACTAACCTTATCACTTTGGACGGGTTGTTTCACAGAATTTGACCAAATCATCAAATTCCAAAGTTAATAATATTCATGATCGAAAGCCCTATTTAAATTCCGCCATTATTATTATTTTTTTATTTATTTAAGTACTGAGTGAAACAACAGACCCTCAGCCAGGCTGAAATAATAACAGAACTTGAATTTCTACTTAAAAATTTAATGATTTGTTCAAATTCTGTGGAACAGCCCATCTTTAGAGTTAAAACCACTTCTTATTTACATGCTTATAACTTGTAACATAGGTACTAATAAATAAGTACTGAGACAATTTCATAAAAAAACTATTCGAGTTAAGTACTTAGCAGTAATTAATACTGAGTAATGAATTGTTGTTCATGACATGTGATCAAAATATAAAGTACATTCCACAATATGCAATAATTACCCATTCACTTAATTAGAGTTGACTTAATAGGTACACGTTGCATTTAAATTCATTAACTAATGAATTTATACTGCCATTAGAATTAAATATTAACCGGTAACAGGAGACCAAATTTGTCCCAGCTCATATAGGTCTCATATAAACCGTTGTATCTCCCTTACTGTTGTGGTGAGAAAGATCTCAAGGGTTTTAGATAGAAAAAAACCCACGCTTTACATTAAAATCTAGAATTTAACCATAAAAAAATTAAACGTGCACCTCTATGAATCCAAAGAATCCTATAGCAATTTGAGGAAAATATAAAAAATTTCGAGAATTTTTTATTCATTATTTTTCTATGAAACGATCCAACGTTAGGTGATTATAACATTTATAATGCATTTGCCTAATAAAAGATGAGAAATAGATTTTTTTTTTCGTTGTCAGCAATGTTATATAGAAAAAACGTAAGTTGAGCCATTATTAAAACTTTTTATTTATGTATTAAAAATTTATGTATATCAGAAATTATAAGAAGGCATATTTAAAAACAGTTTTTAGTTTTCGGTTACATTCAGAAATATTTAATTTATTTGGATTTTATTGCAAAGCGGAAATTTTCTGACCTAGACCTGGAAGAAGTCTAGAAATTATAGATAATGGCAGGAAAATTAAAAAGCTTTGGCCCTTGGAACTTTTTGGAGTTATCATTATAGGCTTACCATCTAAGGCTGGAAAGTTTGGAGACCCCTGATATAGATCAACAAAAGATGATTCTGAATAAACAAAATTCGACTTGAATATATTATTATAAGTTGAAATTTAAAATCATCATTTAAAAACGAGTAAAACACCATCACTTAAAAACACTTAAAGATATGTTTAATAAATAGGTACTTTGTGGATAAATATATAACATATTTTCTTAATTAAACTTACTCTCATAACCCTGAGAGGAATGCCATATCTGGAACCACCGGCCAAGTCGAACCCCCAGATGGTGTCATCGAAGTTAACCCTCTCGTGCACCCCCTCGTTGAGGGACTCCCAGGAGGCCTTCTCCAAGTGGGTCTTGGGGATGAGATGTGGGTCGATTTTGGGGATGACTTTTGATTGGCCAAACGACATCTTGAAAGGTCACCTGCGTCCTGCAAAATAACATAAAACAAAATGCAATTTTTCAAGCAAACTGTTCATTAAATTATGATATTTGTGTATGAGTGAAGACACGTGGTAGGTGTAGGGATGATACTTTTTTTATGTATTTATATTAATTTTATTTATTTATTACAAAAAACATTTCAAATTAAAACAATCTGCAAAATTATTAAATGTTTTTTTCCTTATTATTCTACTACTCCAAAAGTGGAGCTCCAGTAGCTTGTGGTTATCGGAGAAGTATTTTCGTAAATACATAAAGAAAATAACGCTTAAAAGGAGATATGCATACAATAATCAAAAACTTTTTAAATAACTACAAATGTAATTCAATTCAACGAAAAAAATAACATCAAACAAAGTAGTTTTTTAATGCTAGTTAGTATGGATTAAGTAAACGTGTCTATATTTAGGGTGCAATATATCATTATTCAATTTCAGGGATTTAATTTTCCTTTTGAATTGTTCATATTTTACAGTCTCGGTGACATTAATTTTGTTTTTGGAAAATAATATATTGTACCATTTTACACCTAAATATAAGTGGTGGTGCTGGGCCGTGGTCGTTCTTAGCATTGGGATGGAGTCTGGTCCAGCCGATCCAAAAAAACTACTTTTGCCCCGGCCTTTTGCCCCGCTTTTTGCCCCGGCAAGGCGTAGGTCCTGGGTTCGAGTCCTAGATATGATATTTTTCTAATTTTTCTCTTTTCAGATTTTGATAGAGTTTCGCTAATATTGTCTTCTTTAATTAAAATATTACAATTTGAAGTATTACTCATTAAGTTTAAAATAAAAATATATAGTTTTTTTATTATTTTTATGTTAACCCCACACGGGAGGTGTTGAGGATATATATTTTTTTAAATTTTTCTTTTTTCAGTTTTATGGTGGTTACATAATGAGTGGATTTTTCGACATCCATGCTAGGCACATGCCCTTGTTAATAATGTCAATAATTCCCCTCAGGGCCTATATCTTTTTTAAAAAAAAAAGACATTTCCGGGTTACGAACAACCTGACAATATTTGAAAATCTCCTACTATTACCGCAGTAAGCGGAAAATGTTGCTTGTGTCGTGATGGAGGACTTAGCCAGCCGAGGAAATGAACACGCGACGCCTGGGTGGCACACAAACGCGATGCCAACTCAGCCACTAACCGATGACCGGGATATTGTGTGAAGGGCTTTTTTAGGAAAGGAAGGGGAGGAAGTTCTGGAAAGGAAAAAGCTATGAGGGGTGGGTAAGAATCTGAGAATTCGGGAGTGACGGACGTATGAATCTATCTCTCCCACTGCGGTGTAAGGCGAGGTTCCGAGAGAGTCCTGTTATAGAGGTTAGAGAGAGAATCTAGAGTATCTAGGTATTATATATATATAGCTAACAAAAAGCATTAAATATCTTGGGATTGAAATTGATGAAAAACTACAGTGGAATTCACACATTGATCTTACCTCAAAAAAGCTAACAAAACTCATCTACTTCTTCAAAAAATTACGTAACATCTTGTCAATGAGAGATTTAAAGAGAGTATATTATGCCTTATGCCACTCTCGACTAGAATATGGAGTAATAGGATGGGGCGCAGCAGCATCTAATCACATAAAACAACTTAAGGTAACTCAGAATTGCATCATAAAGACCATACTGAAGGTCCCCATAAGGACGTCAACAACAGAAATTTTTAAACAGTTTGATGTTCCAAGCATACAGAAAATCTACGCCAAAAACATTCTAGTACATCACCACAAAAATTATTCAGAGGCAGACACCTCACATGCTCATAAAACCAGAGCCAAACAAACAGTATACCAAAGTGTAACTCTTCATTTGGACAAAGAAGTTCAGAATTTTTAGCAGTAAAGTTATATAACAAACTCCCACTTAGTACCAAACAAATTAAAACAAAAAATAGCTACATTAAGGACATTAAATGTTGGCTGAAGGAACTATCGGAAAATGAACTTACATGTATACTTAAAACATTGTCATAGAAGTTTCTGGAAAACCTTATCCAAACAATAAGTTAATCTATAGAAGTCGCTGAAAACTTATCCAAAGCATAGTCCCCCTCAGCACAGGATCTCCTAGTGAGGAGGACTACGAATATATTTTCTTTTTTTTATACCTAACATGTTTCATATAAAAATTTAAAATATAATAAATGTATTGTTACTAAATAAAAAAAAAAAAAAAAAAAAAAAAAATTATTTCTAATTTGAATCCTTTAATTCTTATGATCTTTTATGGGACACCTACATATACATATAACTTTCTGCCACTCTTTTTTTTTATATGACCACATTTGATTCATTTTATAACTGACACCTTTAGAATGGACTAGTATGTTAGTAGGTGATTTATCTATTTTCACGTCAGTGTGACCGAGAAACTTTCAAGTACGAATAGCGTTGCATGATGAAAGCAGATGTTTGGGATGATTGAGCTATCGAGAGGTCCGACGTTTCTTCACAGGTTGCGATTTGTTTGTAATCAACTGATCGACGTAACGATACCTACTAAAATAGAACTTTTATGACGCGATGACAGATTGATGACAGATATCACGTAGATTCTGATCGAGTTTGGGTGTGAACTTGTCTAGAATTATGGAGGCCAACCCCTTCAGAAATCAACCCCTGAATTACGCTCAACCAGTTAATCATTTTCATTTTACGCACAGCACTGTTTTGTCACTTAAGGGGGGTATTTCACCATCCACCTGATAGCTTATCCATACGATAACGAATATTAATAAATAAACAAATAAATACCCACAACACGTAAAAAAAACTCGGCTAACTTAACCTAGATACAACCCTTATTGAATTGTAAGAAAACTCAGACTTTTTAAATAAATAAATCGTGTTTAATTAATCGAAAATATACGTTATCGTGTGGATAACCTATGAGGAGAATGGTGAAATACCCCCTTTTTATAGTCTTGTGACGAAACGAAACAATAACAAAAACAATAAAACACGGAAGAAAGGTGACGAAAAGAACAATCAAACTACAAACCGAACCTAACCTATTATTATTTTTCAAGTTCTGTAGAAGTGAAATCTTCAGAAAACTAAAGTAGACAAGAGTGGAGAGGCTACGAATCACCAAGCAAAGAGGGGACCGATAGGCTATGAAGCACCGCACAAAGAGGAGACCGATTATACTATCTCATTATCTCGCAGGCTAAATCCTATGGAAGATGTATCTACGTGTTTGTATTTTTTTCGTCGCTATTTTTCGTTTCATCGAGTTTCAAATAACAACAGTGCTAAAGAAGTTTTCACTTCAAAAGAGCAGTTGATAAACAGCAGGTACTTGTTTACTTTTTCGTATTTGTTTTGTATTTTTTATAATAACAAATCACTTTTTTTAAAAAATTATTAGCAATAATTGTAATAATTATTGTTGTTTAATCTACCGATAGTTATATCAAACTGAGGTGAAATCACTGACAAACGGCCTGTTTTAGTTGGCAATGCCTTCAGAAGGCGAAACAACTGTCACAACATACACAGTAGATCTTAAAAGAATACAAATAGCAAAAACGAATTTTACCTACATAAAATTATTTTTAAATTTACCTTTTTTCTATATTATTATATGAATAATATGCTTATTGCGTTGTTAATTTGAATAATGTTACGTAGTCAAAAACGGTTTTCTTTAAATTTATACTTTCCTATTTTTAATTTAGGTGCACCAGTTTTAATTTATTTCACCATATAACTATTTTTTTCACTTTAAAAAAATACATGTGGTATATAGGGAAGACCATCGGTCTTGAGAGGTAACATAAAAATACCCCTTTCAAATAACATTAAATTCCAACAGAAATGAAATTAGCAATATCTCTCTTTAGAAAATATTTTTTATTAATTTAATCTTAAATATGTGTGAGTAAAAATTCACCCCTAAATGAACTGTATAAACATGAAAATTGATGAGGGGTGATAGTAATTATTGTGAATGAAATAAGAATACAAATCTGTCATACCTGCTACAAATAACAAATTAATAAGGTGCTGTCTCTTCAATTACTGATAAAATTATGGCAAACACAACCACACTGTTGCTGTCGATGTTTGTATCAACACATCTGTGCAACCCACCCTAAGTGGAGTACTAAGAAAATCAGATTGATCAGGGAACGTATTGTATTGTATTTTTTAAATTTAAATAAAATTTAATTATTTTATCTATAGGTTCTACAAATATTTTAGTTGTTTTATTATTGTTTTCGGCTTACTGGGCCATTTTGAAACTGTATTAGACAACTTACTTATATCTTTCTGTTTACCCCTGTCCAATTTCAATTTTTAAGATATTTAACTAAAATGATTAATTACCGGTTAAACCAATTTACAGAGAAAGTAATTGTGTCAAATAGATTCTCTATTTTGTGGAGTACTTTGAAATCTGTTTTCCCACATTAAACGTTAATTGATTGAGGAAATTTATTTATTTCCCATTTCTCAGTATGTTTATAAGACCTAAAAAAATAATACATTTAAATAAATAAATTTAATAAAATTCCCACTGAAAGCATATTCGAAAATAATAAAATTTTATAAAAGTCCCCACAGAACGCATATTCGAAGAAAAAAAATCTAATCTAATAACTAATTTCAATAAATCTGAAAATGTAACTAATTTTAAAAAACTGATAATGTTACTATTTTTAAAAAACTGATATTGTAGCTAATTAAAAAAAAATGTAAATAATTTTTAAAATATGTAACTAACTTTAAGAAATGGCCAAGATCACCCTTAACGGGTGAAAGCCAAATAAATAATAATAAAAAAAAGATTTCAAAGATCCAACATTTAAAAACTTATTTGTGAAAATTTCAATCATGCAAATTATAAAAGAAAAAGATAAATACTCATTCATAACTTAAAATCGTACTAGACTTAAACATGTATTTGTATGCCACAAACTAAACACATATTTTGCCCAACACCATTATATAAACCAAGGAAAATACTTCTTTAATAACCTACCAGTAGAAATCAAAAGCATTAATGACAAAGTACAATTGTTTAACTCTATCAAAAAGTATTTTAGAGAAATCATCAACGGGAAGACTGCTTCCCCTATTTCCACATGAATGTCACATTAAAAATTATGCTTGTTTTACTTCTTACTGAATACGTGGATGTTAGTATATTTTAGTTAAAGGGTCTTGATTGCGATGTGACTATATTAACTGTACCTAATATATATATGTGAAACACGTGAGTGTATTTTTATTTAGAAAAAAAAGTTAATTTTCGCAATAAATATAGAAAATAGTTCTTCTCACTTTACTATACAAATACAATAGAGGATAGCGACATTTTTCAGATTTTCAAACATCCTCTCCCCCATCTCCTTCCCTTCCCGATTGGGGCTTCCATAGTTCTCCGAACATTTGGAACTCTTGGAAAAAATTAAAGCGGAAAAAACTTTTTTGACAACGAATTTAAAAATGCAATTAATTTGATAAGATTCTTCCCATTTCGCCCCTCTATCGGGAAGACATCTAGTATCTAGTTGACGTGCGATTGACAGTTTGATTGGACGCTCTCCAAGGGATGCCTGACACTCTTGTCATTCCTTGTCCCTCACAACACCCAAACCTCTATCGAGCGCAACTTATACTAGAGTACCTACAGTCAAATCATGTCGAAAAGGATACATTTGAATGAATTTGTGTCAACCGAAAGTGTAAAAAGTTTCTAATAATTTTGAAAAAATTTGCGCACAGTCCATACTTACCTGGTGATGCGTAGCAACGTTCATCAATTACTTACATTTTTTTTCATTTTTTGTTAGAATAACTCTTTTTTTATAACTTTTGAAGGTTATTCCCATCAATGCAATACCTATATCATTAAAGAAGAAGATAACACTAATAATCTAAATTTCGACCACGATAACACGGGCATCAGCCTAGCACGGTGGTCGAAAAATCCACAAATAATGTAACCATAATATGCAATGAATAAAGATTTTTTTTTTTTTTAAAGTGTTCAAACGAAAATATGAAAGAGAACAAACACAGAAAAATAAAAAGATAACAGTCGCAACTGGGACTCGAACCCAGAACCTCTCGTTTTACCGGTTACCAATTCAGCTACTGCCTTTTCTTTTTTGAACGTCATATTTGTCAATCTCATATTTCAAATTTTAGAGTCAACAATATTATCTTCGACTAATTTTTTTCTCCATATTATTGGCAACTATATTTTTTCATTGGAAACATGTGTTCTAAGAACTGGTTTGTAACCTAGACAGTGCCTAGGTGTGATACCGATTGACAACAGAATACCTATTGTCAATAGGTATTCCATTCTGATATATTTATTCGAGACACAAGCAAGGGTCTTTTTAAAACGATTTACCTATACCTACTTATCTGACATTTAGCATTTCGTTTAGTACCACTTAGCAATAATGACGTTATTTATCTATACCATTATAGCGAGCTGTTAGCTAAACCTATTATACTTATATTATGTGGACATTACCGATTTATTGCACTCATGGAGCGATGGAGCCATCCTTGATTGAACTGTAATTGTATTTTGTGAGGCTGAATGGAGTGGGGAGGGGTAGAAGGTGGGTAGAAGAAGGATGGGAAGTATTTGGCTATCCAGACCTGGTAACCAAACACGGCTAGAGCCATTTCAAGCAGCTGTTCGATTTAGAATCAGAGTAGATTTAAGATTCAAAATGCAGTCAGCAAATATAACAAAGAGGCCCCTAGGGAGGGAGGGTCTTTTTTTATTTATGTTTTTTTTTTGTGATAATATATAACAAAATTACACATAGTATTTATAATACATTATTCCCAAGGGGGCGTCCATTAATTACGTGAGCACAAACGGGGGGGGGGGGGGGGTCCAGCAAAATCTCATGTTACTTGAAAAAAATATACGAATTGACACAAATTTATCTCACCGCGAGGGAGGGGGGGTCTAGATTTGATGCCCCCCAATGAGTTTAATAAAACTCCTTTTGGGTGTGATTTTTATATAAAAAAAAATCATATAAGAGGAACGGTTCATACAAAACTTATTTTTGGACATGGTTTGGGGGTATATTCTGAAAGCCATAAACTTATAAGAAATTACAGTAAACTTCAGAAGTCCAATTACGCAATGGATTTCTTACTATAAATAAAAAATTATGAGAAGTATAAATAAAACACATTATTATTACATTAACACTGAGTTCAATTTTTTGGAATTAGCATATTTTCTATATTGATTCAATGCCCACTCGAACTTTTGCAGCGCCTCCTAAATGCCAAAAATTTAAAAACGTCCCCCAGACCTTCAAAACGCCCACAGGGGGGCGCTGGCGCCCCCGTTAAGAATCACTGCCTAGCCGAACCGACTGAAATTTTTGATTATTTTAAAAATGTTGTGTCTAAATCTAAAATGACATTTTTTGAAATTTTGTTAAAAATTCAGCATTTCCATTGCCAAAATGCGAAGCTTGGGATCTGACTTATCGGGTTCTATTGGGTCGAACCGACTGAAATTTCGGATTCCCATTAACAAAATCTCCAAAAAGCTACATTCGTTGAAAATTCATCGTTTCCAAGCGCGGAATGCAAAGCTTGGGTTCGGACTTTATCCGTTATCTCGGGCTCTAATGGACCGAACCAACTGAAATTTTGGATGTTTATTAAAAATTAAGATCTTAATAGGAATCAATAACAAACCTCCAAAAAGTAGCATTTGTGGAAAATTTGTCAATTTTGGGACGTAATGCAAGGCTTGGGTTCGGACTTAAAAATCCGTTATCTCGGGCTCTAATGGGCCGAACCGGCTGAAATTTTGGATTAGTATTAAAAATGTTGGTCTGATGCCGAATCAATAAAATCTCTAAAAAGTGACATTTGTTAAGAATTCATCATTTCCATGGGCACAATGCGAGACTTGGCTCTGACCAAAACCTATTATCTTGGGCTCTATTATGCGGAACTGACTAAAATTTTGGATTCCTCTTCAAAATTATGGTCTGAAGACGAATCAATCACAAAAAAGCGACATGTGAATTGTAGAAGAAGTCGGGGATGCCCGAGGAAGACATGGCACGATCAAGTGAATCAGATACTTGAGATGGGCCATGTCAAGAGTCAGAATAATAAAAGAGTATGTATGAGACGATGTATGAATGTGAATGAGGCAAAGAGTGTGTGCCAAGACCGAGTTACCTTGCGGGGAAACGGTGTGATGGTTAGTTGGTTAGTTAGTTTAGAAAAAAATATTACTTGAGAAATTTTGAGCATAAAGAAACTCGAAATATTCAAAATATTTTTTCATTTTGCAGATATTCCAAAAGGAATCAGTTCCAAAAAATACTGATTCCTCAGAGAATGTCGACGGTTCCAGTGACAGCAAATTAACTGGTTCCTTATAAACGGGACAGGAATATCGAACATCTCTAAAGCAAGTTTCTCCCCGCCATTTTTAAAAGAAAACCGAGAAACGTCAGTTGCAGGGGGGTATAACTCCGCTTTATTTCTTCAACCGAGTTCAAAAATGGTAAATTTCTATGACTGCGTGACGTCATACCGCGAGGACCAATGGAAAGCTTGACAGCTATGCGCATGTGTAATGTGTATCAGTCTATCAGTGTATAATCCAAAATGGTCGCTCTTCAAAATGTCACGGTTTATTTACCCGAGCGCAATCTAAAACTTTAAACATGTAAATATCAGCGCGGTGTGGAATTAGCAGACTTGAATACATTGTTTACCCGATTTTGAGAACTCGTGCATGTGTTTTTGGATAATACTATCGTGAAATGGCACATTGCGATTGAATGCATAATCGTCGTGAATTCATAACCTCCAGGTACAAATATTTATGTTGATTATTTATATGGAATTTTAAGCTCATTTCGTACGGCTATTTTAGCGAATAATTACAATCACTTCATAGTGTCATAGGTACATTAATTTAATCTTGTTTTCACGTATTTATAATGTTTTGTTTTGATCTGTCTGTCATGTATCTCACGAGTTTTTCTAATACTTTCAGCTCGAAACACCAAAGTGACGGATAGTGTCGGGCTGCCTACTTTCTACCCCTACAGCTGGCAGGCTGGCGGAGACTACAAATGCTGGAGAACACTCATTTCCTTCAGTAACGTTGTGGTGTCATACCGGGAGATGGGGGGCTGACTTATTCCACCACTTCCTGGCACCGCTGTCCTTGAGAGAACACAAGAAGGAAGAGTCTCCACCAGAACTCGACAAGAACGACACATTCTCAGTACGCCTTTTCTATTCTGTACTTTATATTTTTGTCAGTAGAGGGAGTACGAAAACAGTGTGTAATACAGTTGTGAATGATGAATGCTTGAGAAGGTGAATGAGTTTGTATATCGTGGGAAGTATGTTTACAAGAGATGGGAAGGTTGATAGAGATATTGAAAGAAGGGTTAATGCAGGTAACTCTATTAATGGAGGATTGAATGGCGTTGGCGCTAACAAAAAAACTGAAAAGTCTAAAGAAGTGAAAATAGCAGCCCACAATGGAGTACTGTACCTGATGTATGGCAGTGATTAACTGGCAGAGGAAAGATGAAAGTAGACTGAATGCTGTAGAAATGAGATTCCCGAGGCGTAAGTGTGGTAAAATCATGTATAGTCCCTTTCTGCCTGTACAGCGTATAATTAAAGCAATATATTATGTATATTTTACGCAGCAAAGCGTTTATTGGTCAAATGAATGTACGAGTATAGTTTCATATCAGTGATCGCTGAACCGGTGTATGAAATTTTTTGCTATAAGTTAAAGTGGTTTGTCTACTTTATTTATAAGTTTGTACAGAGCGCCTTTGAGGTGATTTTTTTACAAAACTGGCGCTATACAGATCATTAAAATATCATTATTTATGATCATGTGAGAAATGTGGAGATCCGCAAAGAATGCAAGGCTAATCGTAATGAGTAAGATTAAGAAAGGGACCCTCAGATGGTTTGGGTATGTAGAGCGAATGAACGAAGCATGGAATGTAAGTAATATGACGCAGATGTGAGTGGTAGATGAACTCAGGGATGCCAGAGGAGAAGACCTGACACGATCAAGTGAATCAGATATATTGCCTCGGGCCACGTCAAGAGTCAGAATAGTATGTATGAGTCGATTTGTGAATGAGGCAAAGAGTGTGTGCCAAGACCGAGTTGTTTGGCGGAACGTCCTATCTTTCCACCCCTGTGGTGAAACAGCGTGATGGTTAGTTGGTTATTCTTGTTTTTAACTAACTAACTAACCAACCATCACGCAGTTTCTCCGCAGGGGTAGGCAGATAGGACGGACCGCCAAACAACTCGGTCTTGGCACACACTCTTTGCCTCACTCACATTCATACATTGTCTCATACATTCCTATTATTCTGACTTTTGACATGGCCCGACTCAAGTATCTGATTCACTTCCTCGGGCGTCCCCGTCTTCTTTTACTATTCACAAACGTTCATTCGCTCTACATGCCCTTGTATTTCCTTCTTCTTGTATTATTGTATTGTATTTCCTTGTTTCACTAATTCTTGTATTTCCCTGTTTTTACCTGTTTATAATAAAATATTAAAACATGTTATTGAGTTTTCATTTATTATGACATTCCATTTTATTTTTAAAATAATATTTTAGGCTAAAAAAATTGGGTAGGTACCGAAAGATAATTATATTGTCTATGGTCGAGCCTTTCATTGTTTCCTCTATTCTTGTCGATGGTGTCTATGACGTCATACCGCGAGGAAAAAAAAAAAGTCGTCACATCTATGGTGAAATAGCGTTGAAATTTTGTCTGAGCAAAAAGCAGGAAGTTATCAATCTAATGACTGGTTTATTTATGGTCAGTTGCGTAAATAAACAAATCCGTAATTCTGTAAACTTTTTTATAAACGTTGTAACATTATTATAAGCCTGAAGCAGATTGTTTTCTGATATTTAAACATGTGCGGCCGCACAGGATTGTAAGTTTAATTTAAATTATCTTACAATATTTATTTGATTAATTAATACAATGGATATTGTAACATTTTGTATTCTCTTAAGATAACCACAAAATTGATTTAATTTTATAGATCTTTGCGTGCCACAGATGTCCAGTGTGCTTGCGCATATAAAAGAGCTAGTGAAGTTAATTTCCAAAAGCCAGATTTGGTTGAAGAGTATAACTTTGGCAAGGAGTACATTCCCAGTTACAATATTGCGCCCACCGATGTGACTCCAGTCGTGGTGTCCGCCGGGAACTTTGGGGCTGGAGAAAATGATGAACAAATAATTAAACCAATGATGTGGGGAATGGTTCCTCCGTGGCACAAGGTAAAACCATCTCTGTTATTGAACAAATGAATTTTTTTTTAAATTATCTCTATCCGAATTAATTCTGTTCAACAGCAAGATTGCTCTCCTGACTGGCATGACCATTGACAAGTTAGTCCTTCAGGCTGGGAGATAGAACAGTCTATGCTGTCGGTGGCGAAGATACACATAACATAGAAATTAATGCTCTCCAAGATAGCTGAGTTTTCAAACCATCCGCGAATCAATCTGAAGAAATGCGTAGCAATGTTTACAAGTGGCGGTCCTTGAGTTTTTAGTGAGCTAGAGTGCTAAATTTGAAAAATATGACATTATTGACGTTGTTGTAGCTAAAAATGATTTTTTTTTCAAAATTTCAACATTTTGTATGAAGATCTCCAGGATTCTTTCAGTCAGGAGATACGCCGCATCCACATACTGAAAGTTCTTCATACAAAAAGCTGAAATTTTGAAAAAAAAAATTCTTTTTCAGCTACAACAACATCAGTAATGTTCGATACGTTTTTAGAAAAGTATTTTCGTTATTTGTTTTTGCTGTACATCTGACGGATCGGCCCTGATGATAGACACTGCAACGATGTCCGAAACGTTGGCTAAAGAAGGAGGTAGCGCAACACGGCATAACACCCCAAAAACAAATAACGAAAGAAAAGAAAAACAGTAATGTCCTATTTTCCAATCTTAGCACTCTAACTAACTGAAAACTCACGGAACGCCACTGATGTGTACATCCCTTCTGACCCGTAGATGGTTCATTCCGAGCATACCCAAAAGAAAGTCGTTAAGATAGAGCCACGGATAATAATAGTAGGTAGAGAAATCTCAGATTCTTCTGAACTCTCTCCAACATGAGAGAATATTTTACTCGGTGTGGACTCCAAATTACCGACCCACTTTGCATTGTCATCGGTAATAATAATCTGCAGAGTTTCAGCTCCATCGGATGTCGGGAAGTGGGTTAGTTTCCCCTTCCAAGATTCCACTTTATTCATACAATCAAGAAAACAAAATCGAAATTCAAATAGATGTGTTTAAATAAAAAACCAACCTGTACAAAACAAAGTTTTTTTTACAATAGATGTATTTTACTATTTTTTTTACCATGTACTATTTTCAAATGTCTTTTAAAACTTTAAAAAAAATATTTTTGACTGAACTTTGAAACTTCCTCCCCAGGAACTGGAATCAACACCTACGCCGAATCTTAATTGGATTGTACCCAGGGCTGGGCAGAACTTGAAATACTTGTAATTGAAATACGTATTTGAAATACAAATACGTATTTTGTATTCGTATTTTAATTACTTCCTAAAAATATATTTTGTAATTGGTATTTCAATTACCTGATGCTGAGGTATTTTGTAATTTGTATTTCAAATACTTATGGCTTCAAAATACATTTTCAAATACATTTAGCGATCTTAATAATGATAATAAAAAATAAACTAACGTAGATAATACATAGACTAAAAATGCTAGAATCCAGAGCCATATATGTTAATATTTAGAGTTGGCAACACTATTTGTATCATATTAAATTATTAGTATCCGACCGAAACAGGACTTTCTACCGAAACCGAAACAGATACTGGCCGCCAACGTCCCGTTGGCTGCCAGTATCTTTTCTCGGAAGATTTTTTCAATGTACATGAGTGTTTCTGGCTAATAATAATTGCTTATAATAACTGTTATCTACCCTTTGTGCTATGCATAAAAATCTTGTCTTAAACATTAGTTTATCAATTAAAAATAATAATTGATACTTTAATAGTACACAACTGCTAACCCTGTACAAATCACAAGTGCGCCACACGATTGAATTCGGCAGCCACCTCTGGTCTTGAGCTCCAAAATACCTGAAAAATACCCTCGACTCTGTGCAGAAACCGGCGGTCCGTTTGATAGATTTTCGGATTGCAATCTTTAGAGCACAGGCGTCGGGTGGGAATGCTATCCTTGTTCTACCAGTATTTCAATGGAAGATGCTCCGAGGAGCTAGCGTCATTGATCCCTCCGGCACCGCTGCATAGTCGGGAAACACGCCAAACGCGTGCCCAACATATGTACACGGTTGACATTTGTCACATGAGAACGGGTCGCTTCTTTGACTCGTTCTTGTGTTCAACAGCTCGGCTGTGGAACGATTTGCCGGCCTCTTTGTTTCCTCCTTCCTACAACATGGGTCTCTTCAAGACCAATATTAATTTCTTCCTCTCCTCAAGAAGACCCTCCACACAGCATCTCAGATAACATAGGCCCTGAGGGAAATTATTTTCCTCAGGGCCTCCTGTGTGGAATTGTAAATGTAAAGAATGTAAAAAAAAATAATAAATTGGAGCGGAGATGAGATGTGTCTTCTAAGCAATATGTTTGGTCAATTTTTGCACGTCTCTGTTTCACTCTTCTCAGCTTTGCTTCTATGGAAACGCACCCTTAGATAAGGGCACTTACGACAATTTATTGCAACCAAAGGTTCTACCAAAACCAAATGTATTTTGTAATTTGTATTTTGTATTTGAAATACAAAAAATGTTATAATACTGTATTTTGTATTTCAAATACACGACTTCAAAGTATTTTGTATTTCGTATTTTAAATACATGCGAAAAAGTATTTTGGAATTTGTATTTTTTAATTACAGCAAAGCATGTATTTTGCCCAGCCCTGATTGTACCGACATTTATTTTGTATATTAAACACTGTACTAAGTAACCATCTCGCCGTTTCGCCGCAGGGGTAGGCAGAGAGGGCGGACCGCCAAACAACTCGGTCTTGGCGCACACTCTTTGCCTCACGCATCGTCATGCATCATTCATGCATCGTCCCATACATTCTCTTCTATTATTCTGTGTTATTATTCTCTTCTATTATGTCATCCAATTTCAGAAGAATGTGTACATGTGTGCGTGATTGCCACCAAAAGTTGGTGAAAAGCATTGTAATCTATCTGCAGAGTTTCTGCTTGATCTGCTGTGGAGAAATAGGTTAATTTCCACTTCCAAGATTCCATTTCATTCAGAAAACAAAATCTAAGTATAGTATTTAAAAAGTTTTAAATTTAAATAAATAATGAGAATGTTTTTTTGTTATAATTTCCAGGGCAGTTACAAATCTCATGGCCTGTCGACCAACAACTGCCGACTGGAAGGACTCACATCATCCAAGCTCTTTGGAAGTGCCCTGAGGGACGGCAATAGATGTGTGATTTTAGCAGAAGGATTTTACGAGTGGCAAACTACCAACTCTTCCAAACAACCCTACTACATCTTCCACAGTCAGGATGAAGGAGTCAAGGTTATGTAATATTTATATACACACTACACAATACACACCGCTCTGTAACTACTTTCATAGTACCTACTTACTTCTTTTATTTATGTAATTGTTGTGTAAATAAAAGAAGTAAGTAGGTACTATGAAAGTAGTTACAGAGCGGTGTGTATTGTGTAGTGTGTATATAAATATTACATAACCTTGACTCCTTCATCCTGACTGTGGAAAATACCTTTTATTTTTATAATAATAATAACAAAAAAAGAAAACTTTAAATTACATTTACAATAGAGAAGTCCAGTCCAATTTTTTTAATTTTTTTAATGAATAATGACCTTCTAACTTAAATAACTGCATATTTTTTTTTTAGAGTTAGTTTTAATAGTTAAAATAATTTTCAAAGTTTTAATTTTTCAAGGTCCCTCTAAAAACACCATATCTTTATTTTATTTATTTATTTCCATATATTACAGTTTTTACCTTATATTTAATATTTTTACATAATATATTTTGAAAACATTTTTACATATTAATATTACATTTTATTATGTTGGGTGTGTAAGGTAGGTTTGAGAAGGTGAAACTGTTAGTATTATGCATTTTGTGACGTCATCAACACGTCATCTACTAAATACGAAAAAACGTATTTTATGATTTTTATGTTGGTCTCCTTGAATCTCACATAGTTTGCGCAGGCTCCGCCGGCCATCTTGCGTATTATTAACGCGTTGATTGGTCTATTTATGGTGTACGGCGCAATGGCGTCTATGGCGACGGCGAGATCAGAAGCTTCGCAAAAATGACATGATGAATTTTACTTGCAGTTTTATGTTTTTGAAGATAATTTATTAGTGTAATTCATCATAAGTACCAATGCTGCGTTACTTTTTTTTTCAGTTTTAGTCCTTTATAGTGTTTTGTTGGTGATTTATTTTCGTTGTACGATAGGTTTAAGGCTACGTCTGAAAATTTTTTTTAATGACTTTTCCGCGTGAATTTAATAAAACTTCCATAAAAATAATATTATTTAATAATGTAAAAGACTAATGCATGTGTAAATAAATACAAAATACAGAAATCAACACATTAACACCGAATCCAAGATGTCATATTTTTTCAGTTATTTTTTCGGAATCATTAAAATATTTTTTTATCCTTTTTAATTGTATGAACGAGATAAAAAGTGAAGTGACAGTTTTATTCCAAATTCATAAAGTAAGAGGACTGTATTTTTAACATTTTGAATTTTCCTAAATTTTTCGACCATTTAATAGATTATGTTTACAGTCAGCTGTTTTTTTTTAATTTTTTCATTTTGAAACTTAAAATACTGCAATTTTCAAACGCGATCGTATATGTCAGATACAGAAATCTAAAAGGCAATTCTATTTAGTTTCTATAAAGGTATATGCTTTTACGACATCTTCAAAAATAAGAAATATATAGAACATTCGTTTGTGTCATACCTAAATTCCCATACAAATGACGTACAGCATAAATAAACCAGTCATTACAGTGATTACCATTGTGACGTCACCACAGAGCATTACACAGTATACCAACTTGACGCTGTGTTTTAACGAGAATATTAAAAATGCACTTTTTAAT
This sequence comes from Limnephilus lunatus, assembly GCA_917563855.2. Taxonomy (NCBI): domain Eukaryota; kingdom Metazoa; phylum Arthropoda; class Insecta; order Trichoptera; family Limnephilidae; genus Limnephilus; species Limnephilus lunatus. Next base: position 99,026,111 of record OU830596.1, read on the forward strand.
ATTTTTTAAAAAACTGTACGTTTAATATTATTAAATAAAACTTATATATTCAGAATCAGCGTTTATTGGTCTATATGAATATATTTTTTTAAAGCCATAATATTTTTCACTGGAGTTCCTTATTGCAGAAAATTAACTATTTTTATATTAATTGCTAAAAAATGTTTCATATCACTGCCACTGGTATGTTTCTAGTACTTGAGCTGCATTGGAATCGTGTTTTGAGCAGTATTGTGACAATAATTGCTGAATCGTATACTGTAAGCCTGAGCCCAAATACGAATCTGATTGTTGAACTTCTTTGTTCAACTTACTTATTGAATACTTATACGTGCCTGTTTATGTCTTTCATGCTCAGTTTATTATTTCTGTACTATATACTTGTTATGATGCTCATGTTATGATAACTGAGAAATTCCATTGATATGCTTGGTGTAACTATAAGTGATCAGCTTAGGTACGGGGGCTCCATCGAAGCCAGAGTTAAATTAGCCTCTCAAAATCTTGGCGTACTGTACAGGTCCCGCAGATACTTTAATAGTACACAACTGCTAACCCTGTATAAATCGCAAGTGCGCTCCACGGTAGAATTTGGCAGCCACCTATGGTCTGGAGCCCCAAAATACTTGAAAAAAGCCCTTGACTCTGCAGAAACCGACGGTCCATTTGATAGATTCTCCTATCTCAACAATTGCAATCCTTAGAGCACAGGCGTCGGGTGGGAATGCTGTCAGCACAATCCTGGATACATTGACCCCCAGATTCCTACCCATCCTTCTTAGAACTTCCTCTCCTTACTTTCCTTAAAATAACCCTCCACACCGCATCCCCAAAGATGTCATATGCCTTGAGGGAAATTATTTTCCTCAGGACTTCCTATATTATGTATTATAGCGCCTCAAGCATGCAACAAACTGCCACTACAGATGATATAGCAAAAATCAATTTAATATTCCTTCCTTTAACTAACTGGTCCTCTCCCTTGATACAGATGGAGGACTCATCTACATGGGCGCTGGCCAGACGGCGGCCCAACGGGTGGAGTGGCCCCCGCCTGCTCCAGATGGCGGGGCTGTACGGGGCCTGGGAGGGGGAGGGGGAGGGGGAGGACTGCGGCACCCTGTACTCGTACTCTGTCATCACGAGGGAATCAGACGAGACTATGAATTGGCTACATCACCGTATGCCCGTCTTTCTGAATGGAGAACAACAACTGGCCGTATGTATATTTTATGTAATTATTTTATTGCATGAAGCTCGTTCCTGTGTATTGCGTAAAATTTAATGAATGCTTAATTTTCACAATTGGAACTGATAAGTATAAATCATGTCAAAAAAGCGATAAATTATTTTCTTAATTAACCCCGCTCGGGCTAATTTGTTTGCTTTTCGTAACAACTCATATAGGTCTCATAGAAATTGTTGTGGTTCCCTAACTATCATGGATAGAAGAGTAAACACCACGCTTTATACTCAAATCTAAAATTTAACCACAAAATAATAAAAACATACACCTTTATGAAACCAAAGTTTCCTACAGCAATTTTAAAAGAAAAATTTTAAGTTTTGGTGTTTTTAAATAATTATTTTTACATGAAATGACAATTTTTGATCATAATTATTCATAATTTTTCAAGAAAAATAAGCGTATAAAAAAAATCAGAAATATTTTAGTTTGTAAACCATAAATAAATAGACAAACTAAAGTATTTTCATCGCACAACACGTGCGCGGATTTTTTTTAATGATTTTTAAACTAAAATTAAAATTCTGAAAAGTAGCTTTTCTTGGTAATTTATTGATTTATTTTACCGTATGATTATAAGATTTGAAATGTGTATTGTATAATACAAAATTTTGTTTGAAAATTTTATAAATCTGTCCACAAACAACCGTTTATGCTTATTATAATAAAAATAAACATATTTTTTCAAAATTCCAAAATAACTTTACTAGATAAAATAACAATCTTTCGAAATCAATTTATATTTTTTTGTTGAAAAGAATCAACACATCTAAAATTTGATTTAAAAATTACATATATTTCTGGTTATGTCTGGTTATTCCCTTTTAAATGGAGTAGTGTCTAACTCGACATGTTTCGGGAACCAATGAATCCTTCTGTATTGTATCCATGAAGGTAACTGTCCCAGATAATTGAAGTAAATTAATATCAGTTTCTGTTGCTTGGTTTTTGTCCCAAATAACCGGCTGTCTTGGATAAACCTGTGTACCAATGAAATAGAATCGACTATATATAATTAAACAATCATTTAATATCCAACCTTCCTCTTCTCCCAGTTGGAACTCTTTTGCGGTATTCACATAAAAAGTATTTATAAAACCTCATAAAAAAAAGGTTTTAATAATAATTTTATTCCATTGCTAACCCGTACTGCATCTGTTATAGGACTGGCTAAATCCGGATATTCCATTTGCCAAGGCTTTAACGACTGCAAGAACGGATCTTTGCTGGTACCCCGTGTCCACAGCGGTCAACAATTCCCGCCACAAGGTCGACGAGTGCAACCAGCCCATCTCCGCCGGACTTGTGCGGACGGCACAGAAGAACAAGGAGCCGGGATCCAGGAGTTTGATGAGCTCCTGGCTGAAACAAAGCCCGCTTCCAAAATCCCAACAAGAAAAAACCAGCTATGAACCTTGTACACCCAAGAAGTTAAAACTTGAAGAATGTGACTCCGACTCAACTTAGTGAGTGGTAAATGTTAACCCTTTTGACCTCCTTACCCTTGTCTATGTTGCTGTCACACGTGATCCGTCTGCGGCTATCCCCATATGCGAATATCGCTTATCTGATCCATGGTTCCATGACAGTTGATCCGCCGACTATTGGCCCCCCGGCATACTTATATACAATGTGCAGTCGGTTTAGGGTAAATACCGTATACCTAATTACACAAAATATTACTAAGTAACCCCAAAGGAATCTGCAGAGAGGATATACGGCCGAACATAGAGATATATACTATAGAGTACTCAAAAAAAAATCAATTCTCCCAACTCCAAAATGTTAAAAAAAATAAATAATGGGGAAGTTCGATCTTATAATCAATATCTTTGGAATAAATTACCACAAAGTATCTGAAATATTAAAAAAACACTCTGAAATATTAAAAAAAAAAATCCAGTTAATAAATAACATTATAACACCTCCTCCTTATGTAAAATTACCTCAAAGAGGGGATGTGTGAACTTAGTTTCCTTCTAACAACATGGGCTTAGTCAATTTTTTGCTCTTTAAAATTTTAGAGATTGAGTCTGTTTTGGCTGTATGATATAGAGTTTAATATTGGAATAAGTTTAAATGATGGCGCAAATTAAATGGATCCTATGGTTTTAGGTAGCTGGATGTTCGAGGGAGTGCTGAGATAAACTATGAAAAACATCCGAATTAATGAAACACTTCAGAGTAGTAATAAAATCGAGGTTATATTTTCCTGTTAAACCGTTACCGCCACTTTCCTTAATAAGTTGGCGAATCAACGATTCTGTGGTAGAACACACCTTAAACACGTCTTGCTTACAATAACACAGTCCACCCACATCTTTTAAAATTATAAGTTTGTGAAACCACGGCTTATTATTGGAGACCGAAATTTCAACACATTGCTCGCATTTAATTCGTCTAATCAATTTTCGAGAAACAAATCCAATTATATATAGCCAACCATTTGGATCGCAACAATAGTTTGATTGCGATTTAGAAGTTCACAAAAAGTTTCACTCTTATTAGCTGCCTCCAGGTCAGAATGAAGTTCTGGATGAATAATATCTTTATGGGTATTATCATGTCTGTACATCACGGAGGTAGTGTTTATGATATTAACTGAAAAGATGTTTAAAATTGTGAAATTATCCAAAGGAATCCAGTTTCCTGTAAATGAATTGCGCAACTCTAAATGGTTAAGTATTTTTTTGTATGCCATTTTAAATTGTAGTAGGTATATTTGGATTGTTATTTATTATGACCTCTGTGTTTTCTCATGAAGCCAAAAAATAGTTCTATATGATCTTGACGGATCCTATATGTTGAGATGTATGATAACATTTTTCTCTCTTCTATTAAATTACCATATAAGCCTTTCAAACTTTCCGTGCGTATTGTATGAGACCAACTTATTGATCCATACAATACTGTAAAACGTTAGGCAACTGGACCCCAGTCTTAACTTCGGTTCGGGAGATACTTTGAAAATAACAACTCGGAAATCTGTTTGGTAATGATCGTATATTTATTTTCAGTCAGCTTTTATAGTAAGGTGGCAGGTGCAAGGTGGCCGGCGTTGTTTACGTGTTATCTGCAGCCGTTCGATTTTAATTAGTTGCTAAGTGCTTTGAAGGAACATGTGCAGCACCAGCTGCCCTCTTTTAAGTTTTTTTTTTTTTTTTTACATTTAATACCCCATAAGAATCTCAACTGCTCCCGTCTGGAGCCAGTGAGACTATGGCATCCCCAATTGGGGTATGTTGTGAGGCTGAAAGGTAGTGGGGAGGGGAAGGAGGTGGGGAAGAGGAGGGTTGGGAAGTACCTGGCTATTCAGATCTGGTCACCAAACACGGCTAAAGCCATTTTCAAGCAACGTTTCAATTCTGAATGGTGGTCTTGCACCAGGGCGATACTGATAGTATCTTCCACTCTGGAACGTGCCGCAAATATACTATATATTATTTTTAAATGAATTAATTGTGAAATAACACAAATTAATCAAATAAAATTTATTTGTTCACTCCGGGTTCGAACCCGCGACCTCCGGATTGTGAGTCAAGAGTCTTAGCTACTGGACTACGGAGGTCGTAAATAACAACTGGCAGGTGTCCACTTTTACAAGAAAGATCTTGTAAACAAGTTATTGTTAAGCTTTGTCCATTGCGCGGGCAAACGCCAGACTTTTGACAGTCCAACACAACAATCAAGGTCATAAATGTTTAACAATTTTTGCCAACACTCAAGGCCACTCACTAACTTTACACCAACATCGTTTGGGGTGAAGTTCGCGCGGTCCACACAATTTGACAAGTGGTCTGAGGTACGGACGTGTCCACGGCACGCACACTTGACGTTTATATCAATATTAAAATGCGTTCTGATGACAAAAGAGATGCATCAGGGAGAAAACACAGATATTTTAATAGATATTTATTTATCAGGAAAGATTTCCGACTAATATGCACGACCTAAAGTTACTATTTATTAAGAATTTAGAGTGAATACGTTTTGTTGCTACGTAATTATTTACGTAGCATCAAAAATAGAATATCGATTTACAATGGTCAATTTCTCCCGTGTCTCTGAAACCGATTAATAAATTAATAGACTTTATTTACAAGTGAGTTCACGAAAGAAATAATCATCCATTACGACAGTGTGTTTATTTACAACTTAAAATCATAATTATTAGGTCCGCGTACCAAAAAATTTGACGTTTATCGTTTGCATAAATGTTAAAATGCGTTCGATGTAGAAAAGATGCTACCTGCATCAGGAAGAAAACACAGATCAGGGTTTATCAGGAAAGATTTCCGACTAATATCGATTATTGCACCAATGACATTATATAATAACGTCATTTTATTGCACAACCTAATTTAGAACTATAGAATCTAAATTCTATTATCTATCTAAAATCTAATTCTACTCTAAAGTACGTAAATATTTACGTCAACAACAGAATAATTATAAATATTTGATATTATATTATCAAATATTTCTATTATCTACTATCTACTACACTATATAAAGAGGTAAGATTTGTTTGTTTGTTTGTTTGTTTGCATCGAATAGGCTCTGAAACAACTGAACCGATTTGAAAAATTCTTTATTTATTAAAAGAAAATAACTTAGTTTACATCACTTTATTTATTGTACACTATCAACATGTTTCGTGAACCATGTTCACTTCTTCAGGAATAAAAGTATACTAAAGTTAAAAAATTAATTATAGATTACATTTGGAGAGAAGGAATTGAAGGAGGGGGAAGGGTTGACAATAGTGGGAGTTTCGAAGAATTGGGGATTACCATGCTATTAGAAGTAAAAGGCCGGTTAAGTGGGAAGATATTTAAAACAGGGTTAACAAAAATTTTTTGCTTATTAATTATGTCAGCTTTGGAATTTACATTTTTTCTTATTTCTAAAATTTCTAAATTATTGATTTGCGATGTTTTATATCCTGTATGTAATATTTGAAGACCTGAATTTATGTCAAAGCTATGATCATATTTTAATAAATGGTCTGCGAACTCAGAATCGCTATTGCCATTTAGTGCTCTGAGGTGCTCTTTAACCCTAACCTCAAAGTTTCTATAAGTTCTACCTATATAAAACGAACTACAATCATTACAATTGAGTTTGTAAACCCCTGATTTTTTTGTTTTAATTTCGCTATCTTTATTATTGAGTATATATTTCTTCAATTTGTTATTTGTGTAAAACGCTGGTTGAATAGTACCGGGAATATTTTTACTAATAATTTTTGACGTATCGTTGTCGACAAATAAAATTCTACGCCAATGTTTATTGTTATCTTTAGAAAAAGGGTAAATATATAATTTGAAAAAATTCTGTTTAATTTTTTTATTTAGTATTTCATCTATCAAATTAGTAGAATAGCCATTATTAATTGCTATTTGTTTTATGAGATTTAATTCAAAATTATAGTTAAGAGCTGACAAAGGAATTGTAATTAATCTATTAATCATAGAGTGGAAAGCCGCTAGTTTTTGAGAAAAGGGATGATTTGAAGAATTATGTATAACAATATCAGTATAAGTATCTTTCCGGAAAATATTGAAATCTATTTTAGTACCTGTTAATGTTAAATTTAAATCCAAGAAATTTAAACTCTTATCTTTACCAATTTCCAGTGTGAATTTAATTTTTTTATGTAATTTATTTAAAAAATTTAAGAAAATGTTCAATTGTCTTTCTGAACCTAACCAAATGCAAAATATATCGTCGACATATCTTTTCCAACAATACACATTTTTAAGTAATAACGCACCGCTATTAAAAATCTTATTTTCTAAATTATTAACAAAAATATCTGCAATCAAAGGACTCGTACTACTTCCCATAGCTAAGCCATCCTTTTGTTTAAATATTGTATTATTGAACTGAAAGTAATTCTGTTTAAAAATAACATCAAATAATAAAGTAAAATCGTGAATTAGGTCTTTCGGCAAAGTTGAAGAATTTAACAAATTATTAATAATGGTTTTACTCTCTTCTATTGGAACACTTGGAAATAAATTAACTATATCGAAAGAAACCAACATAGCATGGTTAGGGATTTCCAAATCCTTTAAATAATTAACCAATTCTAACGAATTCTTAACGGTGTATGTTGGTTGGAATACATTAGTATTAATAATTACATTATTTAATGTTGATGCTACTTTGAAAGTTGGGGCATTACAATTAGAAACAACTGGCCTAATTGGTTTATTCAATTTATGAATTTTTAACAGACTATAAAGCTTAGGAATCTGTGGGTTACTTAAAATTAATTTTTTATCATTTTTCAACTTTACAAAAATGTCACTTTTACAATTTTTTACTGCTTGTTTCAACAGGTCTTGACACTTATTAATTGGGTTACTATGGATAATTTCGAAATTGTCTCCTTGCAGAAAGTCCATAGTCTTGGTTATGTAATCACCTCTATCCATAATAATAACACTGTTCCCTTTATCAGCCTTTGTAACGATTAAATTTTCTTCCTTCACAATTTTTGAAATATTCTTAGCAATATTTAAGTTCGCGTTAATACTTTGATTTTTATCACGATTTGAAACTGTTTTCATGTTTATGTTTTTTATCACTTCGGCACATTTATAATGGAATGATTTAGGTTGTTTATTTAACGCATTGTCCAAATCCACTGCTAATAACTCCAGTTCTAACTTATTTTTAACTTTTGAACTGTAATGCAAGTTATGATTAAGTCCTTTATTTAATAATTTTAGCTCTTCCTCCGCGAACTCATGATTAGACATGTTAATCACTCGATTATGGAATTTATATTGATTTATTTCAGTTTTTAATGCTTCCGGATTTAGTTTTTTATTATTATCACACAATTTTTTAATTTTTTTGTCTAGAACAAGTTTCTTTTTGTATGCTTTGATACTTGCAGTAGATCTAACTTGATCATCAAACAAGTCCCATTCCACTGGGTGTAATAAACTTGCTAATTCCATATGTAAGAATTTAAGTTGAAGTTTAATGACGTTTCGTTTTTTATAACCACTTTTTAAATCCTCTTTTAACCAACACACTTTGGCTTTTTTTGCCGAATTTGAAGATGATTTAAACTTAAAATTTACGTAATTTGGTATCACTTGACATTTTAAACATGTCCGGAGAAAATATATGTTTAAACACATTAATCTATATTTAATTAATAACTTTTTATACACTTTAGCCTTCGTTGCCGTACTCGCAAATATTAATTTTTCGAAGAAAACTTCTTCTAAAAGGTTGTCACTTTGTGATGTCATTATTTATTTATTAAAAGAAAATAACTTAGTTTACATCACTTTATTTATTGTACACTATCAACATGTTTCGTGAACCATGTTCACTTCTTCAGGAATAAAAGTATACTAAAGTTAAAAAATTAATTATAGATTACATTTGGAGAGAAGGAATTGAAGGAGGGGGAAGGGTTGACAATAGTGGGAGTTTCGAAGAATTGGGGATTACCATGCTATTAGAAGTAAAAGGCCGGTTAAGTGGGAAGATATTTAAAACAGGGTTAACAAAAATTTTTTGCTTATTAATTATGTCAGCTTTGGAATTTACATTTTTTCTTATTTCTAAAATTTCTAAATTATTGATTTGCGATGTTTTATATCCTGTATGTAATATTTGAAGACCTGAATTTATGTCAAAGCTATGATCATATTTTAATAAATGGTCTGCGAACTCAGAATCGCTATTGCCATTTAGTGCTCTGAGGTGCTCTTTAACCCTAACCTCAAAGTTTCTATAAGTTCTACCTATATAAAACGAACTACAATCATTACAATTGAGTTTGTAAACCCCTGATTTTTTTGTTTTAATTTCGCTATCTTTATTATTGAGTATATATTTCTTCAATTTGTTATTTGTGTAAAACGCTGGTTGAATAGTACCGGGAATATTTTTACTAATAATTTTTGACGTATCGTTGTCGACAAATAAAATTCTACGCCAATGTTTATTGTTATCTTTAGAAAAAGGGTAAATATATAATTTGAAAAAATTCTGTTTAATTTTTTTATTTAGTATTTCATCTATCAAATTAGTAGAATAGCCATTATTAATTGCTATTTGTTTTATGAGATTTAATTCAAAATTATAGTTAAGAGCTGACAAAGGAATTGTAATTAATCTATTAATCATAGAGTGGAAAGCCGCTAGTTTTTGAGAAAAGGGATGATTTGAAGAATTATGTATAACAATATCAGTATAAGTATCTTTCCGGAAAATATTGAAATCTATTTTAGTACCTGTTAATGTTAAATTTAAATCCAAGAAATTTAAACTCTTATCTTTACCAATTTCCAGTGTGAATTTAATTTTTTTATGTAATTTATTTAAAAAATTTTTAAGAAAATGTTCAATTGTCTTTCTGAACCTAACCAAATGCAAAATATATCGTCGACATATCTTTTCCAACAATACACATTTTTAAGTAATAACGCACCGCTATTAAAAATCTTATTTTCTAAATTATTAACAAAAATATCTGCAATCAAAGGACTCGTACTACTTCCCATAGCTAAGCCATCCTTTTGTTTAAATATTGTATTATTGAACTGAAAGTAATTCTGTTTAAAAATAACATCAAATAATAAAGTAAAATCGTGAATTAGGTCTTTCGGCAAAGTTGAAGAATTTAACAAATTATTAATAATGGTTTTACTCTCTTCTATTGGAACACTTGGAAATAAATTAACTATATCGAAAGAAACCAACATAGCATGGTTAGGGATTTCCAAATCCTTTAAATAATTAACCAATTCTAACGAATTCTTAACGGTGTATGTTGGTTGGAATACATTAGTATTAATAATTACATTATTTAATCGTTACAAAGGCTGATAAAGGGAACAGTGTTATTATTATGGATAGAGGTGATTACATAACCAAGACTATGGACTTTCTGCAAGGAGACAATTTCGAAATTATCCATAGTAACCCAATTAATAAGTGTCAAGACCTGTTGAAACAAGCAGTAAAAAATTGTAAAAGTGACATTTTTGTAAAGTTGAAAAATGATAAAAAATTAATTTTAAGTAACCCACAGATTCCTAAGCTTTATAGTCTGTTAAAAATTCATAAATTGAATAAACCAATTAGGCCAGTTGTTTCTAATTGTAATGCCCCAACTTTCAAAGTAGCATCAACATTAAATAATGTAATTATTAATACTAATGTATTCCAACCAACATACACCGTTAAGAATTCGTTAGAATTGGTTAATTATTTAAAGGATTTGGAAATCCCTAACCATGCTATGTTGGTTTCTTTCGATATAGTTAATTTATTTCCAAGTGTTCCAATAGAAGAGAGTAAAACCATTATTAATAATTTGTTAAATTCTTCAACTTTGCCGAAAGACCTAATTCACGATTTTACTTTATTATTTGATGTTATTTTTAAACAGAATTACTTTCAGTTCAATAATACAATATTTAAACAAAAGGATGGCTTAGCTATGGGAAGTAGTACGAGTCCTTTGATTGCAGATATTTTTGTTAATAATTTAGAAAATAAGATTTTTAATAGCGGTGCGTTATTACTTAAAAATGTGTATTGTTGGAAAAGATATGTCGACGATATATTTTGCATTTGGTTAGGTTCAGAAAGACAATTGAACATTTTCTTAAATTTTTTAAATAAATTACATAAAAAAATTAAATTCACACTGGAAATTGGTAAAGATAAGAGTTTAAATTTCTTGGATTTAAATTTAACATTAACAGGTACTAAAATAGATTTCAATATTTTCCGGAAAGATACTTATACTGATATTGTTATACATAATTCTTCAAATCATCCCTTTTCTCAAAAACTAGCGGCTTTCCACTCTATGATTAATAGATTAATTACAATTCCTTTGTCAGCTCTTAACTATAATTTTGAATTAAATCTCATAAAACAAATAGCAATTAATAATGGCTATTCTACTAATTTGATAGATGAAATACTAAATAAAAAAATTAAACAGAATTTTTTCAAATTATATATTTACCCTTTTTCTAAAGATAACAATAAACATTGGCGTAGAATTTTATTTGTCGACAACGATACGTCAAAAATTATTAGTAAAAATATTCCCGGTACTATTCAACCAGCGTTTTACACAAATAACAAATTGAAGAAATATATACTCAATAATAAAGATAGCGAAATTAAAACAAAAAAATCAGGGGTTTACAAACTCAATTGTAATGATTGTAGTTCGTTTTATATAGGTAGAACTTATAGAAACTTTGAGGTTAGGGTTAAAGAGCACCTCAGAGCACTAAATGGCAATAGCGATTCTGAGTTCGCAGACCATTTATTAAAATATGATCATAGCTTTGACATAAATTCAGGTCTTCAAATATTACATACAGGATATAAAACATCGCAAATCAATAATTTAGAAATTTTAGAAATAAGAAAAAATGTAAATTCCAAAGCTGACATAATTAATAAGCAAAAAATTTTTGTTAACCCTGTTTTAAATATCTTCCCACTTAACCGGCCTTTTACTTCTAATAGCATGGTAATCCCCAATTCTTCGAAACTCCCACTATTGTCAACCCTTCCCCCTCCTTCAATTCCTTCTCTCCAAATGTAATCTATAATTAATTTTTTAACTTTAGTATACTTTTATTCCTGAAGAAGTGAACATGGTTCACGAAACATGTTGATAGTGTACAATAAATAAAGTGATGTAAACTAAGTTATTTTCTTTTAATAAATAAATAATGACATCACAAAGTGACAACCTTTTAGAAGAAGTTTTCTTCGAAAAATTAATTAAAAATTCTTTCGCTGTTGGGAAGCTACACTATCCCTGAGTGACATAGGCTATATAATATTTTCAAAATAATTAGGGATCATTACTAAAACTCCAATAATGCAACCCAAGGTGTAAAAAAAATAACCTAAAATATTCTTTACATCGCGTGCGCTGCGAAAACTATTGATGATAGAATAAAATAATGTACTACGACTTTGTAGAACACATCATTATTTACAAAAAAGGTCGCGACAGCATATGTCTAACTATTATGGTTATGCCACAATAATTTATTTTAAAAATTTAATTAATATGTCGCCGTTTGAAAAGGCTCTTTATTTGTATCTTGGTGTTAATCCTTATCAAAATAAATTACTTCATATTCAAGACAGCTTCAATACCTTTATTTAACTTTTTGAATTTTTCAATTCGGATATTTAATTAGAAAGATATCACGAGTTTAATAATGTTAGTATTAGAAAAAAGTTTCGGCTACGGGCCGGGCGGGAGAGGAGTCAAGAAATGAAGTGCCAGGGGGGTTGGCGGGACGGGGGAGCGGGAGAGCGGTGGCGGGGAAGGTGGAAGTGGAACGCTGGAGGGGAAAGCACGGGAAAAGACATGCAAGGAGTAACATTTTATTTATTTGAATATGGCATTACAACGCATGCCGGGAAACAGATATATATTATAAAAGAAAATACAATAAAACGTGCGAACCGCAAAAACTCAGAAACGAGTCCTGGTACGATCAAGGGATTTATAAGGTGTGATAGATCTCTGTCCCTCGGGAAAAAAGGTACCCGATCTCTGTCTCTCGGGAAAAAAGGTACCCGTTTTTACCTAAAGGGCGTGCTTTTGAAGATATAAAGGCTGGAAGTTTCGCCCTCTTGAAATTTCGGAAAGTTCAAGAAGGTTCTATAGAACTCTAGAATGTTCAGGAAGGGGTGGCGGAGTATGTCGTGGAATGTTCGGGAATAGGGAATCGGGATCATCATTGTGAAACATTCCATAACACTCTCAAATGATTTCCTGAGCGAAGCCGGGTAACCCAGCTAGTTATATTATATTTAGGTATAATAATATTTTAAACTCGTGATTATGTTCGCTCATACATAGCACATAACCACAAAAATCCGTTCCGATTTTTCTACATACACGGACCGCACCGCGCGACTTCTGTCAAAAAATGAATTCTCCCCCCCCCGCTGGACCCCGCCTGCCTTCCCACTTCACCCGGGATGAGATGTTTAAGTTTTGTTTTCCACCGAACACGGGAAGCACAAACACTGCGGCCTTGAGTGTTGGCAAAAATCGTGACCTTGATTGTTGTATAGGACTGTCAAGCAAAATTCTGGCGTTTGCCGGCGCAATGGACCCCGCATTAGATTGGTGCACCTACAATGGGCAATTAATTTGTTTACTGTTTTCCCAGCAGCCGTTCGATTTTAATTAGTTGCTAAGTGCTTTGAAGGAACACGTTAAAAATGTTAAAAACAGCCCCAGCTGCCCTCTTTTAGTAGATAACATTTGGCAGGTGTCCACTGAACAGGAATCGTCCTGTACACATACAATTAAGCCAAGAAAACCTGTTTTTCTGGAAGAATCTACTAATAATTTTTTCTTGACCTTCAAAATAATTTTAGATGCAAGGTTTTTTTGGTTTGACATTGTAATATTACTTTTGTAAAAAGATAACGAAATAATGTAGGTTTTAACATTCTCCAAAAAACTGAAAATTTCAAACATGTTTTTGGGGTCTAAAGGACATTTATAAACCTACGAATTATATTTTTGGGAATTTAGTATATCAAAAACGTTATTCATAATAGTTATAAAGTTAACCCTCCCATGAGAGTCCAGAAATGACGAAGATTTCAATTCATCGCAAAGCGTTGGGCTTGACGCTGGAACTCAGCAATTGTGTCGCTAATTTAACTTTCATCATTTGGTTTCTGAAGTATATATGTCGTGGTGTGATTTTATTGGCAAATCTGAGACCTTCGTTCTCTTGCAATTTATTTAAATTTATGAGAAGCTGCTATTTTATTTCATTGCCATCTTTGTCAAATAAAAGTTTTTTAGATTCAAACGTGTTTCGCACCAATTTGATCATGTGACAAGGATCTAGAATCTTCAAACGTGTTTTGCACCAATTTGATCATGTGACAAGGATCTAGAATCTTCAAACGTGTTTTGCACCAATTTGATCATGTGACAAGGATCTAGAATCTTCAAACGTGTTTTGCACCAATTTGATCATGTGACAAGGATCTAGAATCTTCAAACGTGTTTCGCACCAATTTGATCATGGGACGGATCTAGAATCTTCAAATGTGTTTTGCACCAATTTGATCATGTGACAAGGATCTAGAATCTTCAAACGTGTTTCGCACCAATTTGATCATGTGACGGATCTAGAATCTTCAAACGTGTTTTGCACCAATTTGATCATGTGACAAGGATCTAGAATCTTCAAACGTGTTTCGCACCAATTTGATCATGGGACGGATCTAGAATCTTCAAATGTGTTTTGCACCAATTTGATCATGTGACAAGGATCTAGAATCTTCAAACGTGTTTCGCACCAATTTGATCATGTGACGGATCTAGAATCTTCAAACGTGTTTTGCACCAATTTGATCATGTGACAAGGATCTAGAATCTTCAAACGTGTTTCGCACCAATTTGATCATGTGACAAGGATCTAGAATCTTCAAACGTGTTTTGCACCAATTTGATCATGTGACAAGGATCTAGAATCTTCAAACGTGTTTCGCACCAATTTGATCATGGGACGGATCTAGAATCTTCAAATGTGTTTCGCACCAATTTGATCATGTGACGGATCTAGAATCTTCAAACGTGTTTTGCACCAATTTGATCATGTGACAAGGATCTAGAATCTTCAAACGTGTTTCGCACTAATTTGATCATGTGACAAGGATCTAGAAAAATTAACACCTTTGCTTGAGTGGAAAGGTGAGGGAAATGTGTTTTCATGTTGTTTGTGTCTGTTAACCGACAACCTAATACGTAGGCAGCTTTTAGGTTAGCCGAGCACCCATCAAAAGTAATGCTTACAATTTCTACTCCTACGCGATTACACTTCTAAAGGCACGTATTCACCAAATTTGCTTTTAATTCAGCGTTCACGAAATTAATTAAAAAATAACCAACTGGTATTTTCCAGTTTTCGGTGAAAGAAAATACCAATATCTGTCAACCCAATAATTTTTTAGTTATGATACAAAGTATCATACAGTAAATTAATGTAATCCAATATCAAAAACAAATAGACGACGTTGCCCGAATACATTATAATTTAATGAAACAAAATATTAAAGCAGGGTTAAATATCAATTCAATTACTTTCGACCTTTTATTGAATGCAAGCCTAGCCTGGTGTATACGGCTGTCGACCTCGCTCTTAGACCGACCGTCCCATGTTATTTTGCTCCCGAGGTAGACAAACTCTTTGGTGTTGAATCAAATAATATAGACCTAAAACTGCGAATACTCCTCATCAAGACCTATGTGTGGAGTATCTTGATGTACGGCTGCGAAACATGGTGCCTATCCGAAAGAGATAAACGGAGACTAGAGGCTTTTGAGATGTGGTCCTATAGAAGATTATTAGGAATTTCATGGAGAGACCACATTACAAATGAGGAGGTTCTCCAAAGTATCGAAGGAGGAAGGCACCTGCTCAGGACCTTGTCCGAAAGGCGTGCAAGATGGATCGGACATGTTATACGACAAGAAGGTCTCTTGCATACCATAATGGAGGGTATGACCGAGGGGACAAACTCTAGGGGACGCCCACGCCGAGAGTACCTGGACGACCTGCTGGTGGACGTGCGCTGCTCATCATATGCAGAATTCAAAAGAGCCGCACAAGACAGGGAAGAATGGAAAAGAAAATTAAAGGAAATTGCTGCAAACCAATCCCAGGATTGAAACCAGAGAGAGAGAAATATCAATGTGCCAACCCTGATTTAACGGATTGGTTTGTTCAGTACTAACTGGAGACATCGCGGTGCACCGCGTCGAAAGGCTAGGTCTTCAGACCGCCGTTTCTCTTAGTCAAGCCTATTATTTGATCCCACATGTTTTCTTAAAAACGTTGGCAATTCGGATGTGTTTAGAAGCAGCCGTATTTGATGCTTCAAAATATTATTCAAAACTAACAATGTTTTATAAATTTATGCAAAAAACAACAATTTTACCAAAAACTTTAATAAAATAAAAGTGTGAAAAGTTATTCCGTCGATTTTGCCATTGTTTTTGGCTTCGATTTTGCAGTAACGTAGAACACAATACAGAGGCATTTTGGTATGTCACACGTCATACGTCAACCTGACACGATGGTTTTAGGTCCACTAAATGCGTGAAATAAAGAATGGATTGCAATTTTTTCGCTTATTGTCTCATCTATATATAATAAATCAATGCCGCCGAATAACCAAGTAAAAAACATATTTTCATTCAAGTGCGTCCAAGAAAATCTACTTGTATATACTGTGTATATCAGCGCATAAGTACAAAAAAATCGACACTGTATATAAATTCGTTTGATATTCATACCAACTTATTATTAAGAGTATTTAAGTCGTTTTACATTTGAAATTGGCAAATAATGCACCAAAAATTATAATTTTATAGTAAAAACCTTTACCGGAGGGCCAATTGTCGGCGGATCAACTGTCAGGTCACCCTGATCCATGAAGTTTCACTAATGCACGCAGTATAGTCCATTCAATCTTAACAATTAACTGAGCCTGTTCGGTTTAACGAATTTTCGAATCACCGGAATCTTTAAGAAATAGATGGATTTTTAGAACATTTGAGAGTTGACGTTTTCAGAGATTTTTGATGTAGATGCTCGTGGATTTTAATTTAAATTTATTCTTTTTACCTTTCAAATTAGATACTGTGGATTTAGCAATGTTATATTACCATTGTTATGTTATATTACCTCGTTATCTTCGTACAACTCTCTCCATTTTGGTCTCTTCAAAGCCCCGTTTCCACGCTTGCCAAGCCTCGGCAAGCCTCCACAAACGCCAACGTGGAAACAGGTCGTTTGTCTTGGCTTGCGTAGGCTTGTAAGAGCTTGCCGCCGATCCAGTCGGGGTCAGATCCAGCGGCAAGCTTCGGCAAACGCTCAGTGTAATTTCCGAACTGACGGCGAATGCACGCCGTTTTAGCTCTTTGCGGTATATCGATAATTAACATTACGAGACATATGTATGACGTAAAAGGCGTGCCTGGCTTATTAAAATGTATAAGTACATAATTTGAATACACTAATTTAATTTATTGGATTTATCTTAAAAGTCAATATAAATAAATAATCTTTTATTGATGATTTATTATTTAATAAAAAAACATGATTTTTGTTGGAATAACTTTTTTTTATAATACAAGACAATAGTATATTGTTTTTTTATACTTTGCTTGTATTTTAAATAAAAGTATGTTAAACCAAACGCAATAGCCGGCACAAGTTCGGCATCCGCCATGCTTGGGTGTTGGTAGCGTACTGACGCAGTCACAAGCGTGTAAACGGCTTCCAAATGCAAAACGAGATTTGTGTACGCTTGGAGCTTGTGGAGGCTTGCCGAGCCTTGGCAAGCATGGAAACGCACCATAAAATAACAGTTTTTTCTTCATCGTTTAACATCTTGTGTTTTCCAAACATCTCAGTCAACCGATGGATTGGATGACTGGAGGTTCGGATTGCAGAGACTATTCTGTATCTACCTTGTGTCAAAAAACTCTGCTTGATGGATAGATCGCATTTATTAGGCTAGCATTGTAAATGATGATTTATTTTTGGGGTATTATACCGTGTTCCGCTACCTTGTTCTTTAGCCAATGTTTTGGACAGGGCTGCGGTAGCCATCATCAGGGCAGATGATAATTGAATACAATACGGTACAATTTACAAAAACATAATTTTGCAAAAAACAATTAAGTTATTACGAAAATAGAATCAGCTGGCAGACAGGCAATGTTTTCCAAGAGTCAATGGAACGAAAGCACTTGCATTATTTTTTCTCTCAAGCCAACTTCTCTGTACCAACACTTTCTTAGGTTCCTTTCGTCTTTATTGACAAAATTATGACAGCAGCAACTCGTTGACAAGAATTCATCTTACCATGACTAAATTTACAAGTTCATCAGTCGCTGTGAGCACTTACATAAGTTTAACTTCCGCACAACTTATGTAAGCATTAATTACCATAAGTTGGACGAATATGTAAACGCACTTGTGAGTAACTTACCAAAAACTTAAGTCATAGGGTAGGG
Source organism: Limnephilus lunatus (assembly GCA_917563855.2). Lineage (NCBI taxonomy): Eukaryota > Metazoa > Arthropoda > Insecta > Trichoptera > Limnephilidae > Limnephilus > Limnephilus lunatus. Next base: position 99,044,443 of record OU830596.1, read on the forward strand.
TTATACTCGTAAGTTTTTTCCTGAAAATCGCTCTTGTAAGCGATTTATGGCCAAATTACCAATGTAAACGACACTAAAAGTCACTTAACGTAATTTATAGCAAGTTACAGAACTTATTCTTTCGGAAGTTTTTTGACAGGTCTAATAGCGCTCGCGCGACTTTCCAGCCTTCTTACAGCTTATAAAATCAGTTTGATAAGCTAAGAGGCTTACCGTAAGAAATAGTTCCGAAATGTGCCGTTGCCGCCGTAGCAAAATGTCAAAAATTAAAAGACAATTGTTTTCATAGGATTTTTTTCCTACGAAACTAGTATTCATTTCCACTTATTTAAGTTTTCTAGAAAACGAGCATCCTTCTATTCAATTATCGGTCCAATCCTTTCCAATCTTGATGTTTCTGTTTTTAACATCTACGTATTTGAATTTTTGAATTCGAAGTCGGTTGCTGTCAGCAAATGTCAGGTAGCTGTCATTCGGATAAAACAAATTAATTGCCGCCTTTGACGGCAAAAAAGCGCGTGGAGAATTGTTGAATTAGAGCCACAATTATTTCAACACTTTATTTGGACCTTTTCGTCTTTATTGACAAAATCGCGTAAATTTGACAGTAGCAGGTCGTTGTTGACAGGAAGCCATCTTACCGCAAATAAATTTACAGATGTAAACGGTCGTATGAGCATTTATACAGGTCGAACTTCCGTGATCATTAATTATCACAATTCGGATGCATATGTAAACGCTCCCGTGAGTGATCTGTCAAAATCTTATGTAATCCGTAAATTTTAATTACGAGTGTAACCCTAGGCATAAATTTAACATACGAGTGTAAGGCTAGCCAGATTTTATATTCTTACCATTAAGAAATGTATTGTTTACAAATGTATTGTTTTCTCATAGTTCTTATGTTTATTGTTATTATGGTTTTTATTTTTATTTGTATTACTTATATTAAGTATGAACACTTTTTATTTTTGTTACAAAAAATATTACGCTGAAATTGTTAAGGGTGGTGTATTCACTCGGTAAAAAAAAAAAAAAACCAATGTTTAGTTATACTTATATATTTTTTTAAGTATGCTAGTGAATCTTATAACATACATAATAAACTATTTTACATAAAACTATAATTTTTGTAATACATATTACTTATTGCTTTAAAGATAAACTTATAAATGCAACATGATTACATAAATACGTACCCTATTTTATAAGTTGAATCATCTACCCAAATTTGGGTAGCTATCGTTCAAGTAGTTAAGTAAATAAAAATAATTGGCTGAGTACATACATAATAATAACTGATATGTACGTACATGTATTGCTTACATACAAAATTGAAGGGGGTCACGATCCTCAGCAATGAGGAACCGACTTAAGGACGGGTTTTAAATTCTTTTTTTTTTCATTTTCACGTTCTATTCAAGTTCTCTTATTACATCGTTATAGGTCAGTTTTTTTTTTTAAAATAGCTCCACATAGGAGGCCCTGAAGAAAATAATTCCCCTTAGGGCCTATGTCATCTTTGGGGATGCTGTGTGGAGGGTCTTTTTAAGAAAGGAAGGAGAGGATGTTCTCGGAAGATAAAAGGTATGAGGAGTGGGTAGGAATCTGGGGGTCAGTGTGTCCAAGAGTGACGGACGAATGATTCCATCCCTCCCACTGCGATGCAAGGTGATGTTCCGAGAGAGCCCTGCAGGAGAAGTCCAAACGTCGCCCTCGAGCAGTCTCTCCCGGCACCGCTGCTGAGTCACCAAACATAGCGAACCACTTGGGGTGACTTGTGGCAGAGGTGTTGGTTATCCAATAAATGTTTCTCGGGGCGGTGGTACCCATACCCGCCTCCAAAATTGCTTCATAAAACTGAATTAATCACAGAACTTGAATAGAACATTCACAGGAAGTAAAAATTATTTAAAAAATTAGATGAATTGTTCAAATATTTTTAAACAACCCAATTTAACGTTTGAAACCGGCCGCCTATTTCAATTTATGAATAACAAAAAACATAGCCAAAAAGTATGTTTTATTTTATTTTGTAAATCCCATGCACAAATATAAATCTTCAGAACAAAAGTAAAAGTTAGTAAAAATCGCGTAAACAAAATACGTATTAATGTCAGATCTAGGTTAGGTACAAGCGTTATGTTGAGTTGCATCACATTATAATAATATTTGTCTGCCAAGCGATTTGTGGGATTGTTATTGGATAATGGACGTTATCTCCTGTCAGATTTGTGTGATTTTTACATATTTACAGCGCCGGATCTGCCATACGTTCAAAAACATGCAAAAAAAACCTGGCGCCAACTCCGAAGGGGCGCCGTGAGGGGCGCCGTGAGAAAATAAATATTGTATTAAAATTTAGTTATAATATTCCCTGAATCGTTTAAAAATTACCCATAGTACGAAATAATTATTACGCTCTAGCAACACTTTCCAAAGAAACAGAATGCGCACGCGTCAGGTTGGTATCAACGGCTTACGAATTTATAGTCAGTTACAGAATTTTTTTACAAATTCCATATATTTAGTTTAGCGTAAGATCTATTTTTCCATATATCTTTTACGACGAATGGGTGCGATCCAAATTCAATAACCAATCACAGCGCGGTATTTTTATTCTGGAGAATCAAACAAACCGACTTGCGCCTTTCAAAATGCTGACAATTTTAGTTAGTTAGTTATTTTGTACGATTTAAGTCTCTAGGAGAAGATAGTTAAAGACCATTCTCTTATGAAATCTTCAGTAAATTCCATTAACAAAAGCATCGCACGGTTTGCAGGATTTGTTGGTTGCAACGTGTTGACACTGTTGACAGTTTCATCATTGATTTGACATATTATTTGAAGTTCGTTAAATATATAATTAATATCTATTAGATTTGTTGGATTTGTTATTTTACGGTGTCAGTGTACATAAGCGTCTTTCGTAAGCCGTTGATACCATACGTCAGTGTTTAGTGTTTGTATGGTGTTTGTTCGCTCAATTTGGTGTTTGTTCGCCCAACACAGGAGAAATGCAAGGTACAAATATGAGGTTATATTCTTATTAGATTTTAGAGCTAGTCAGAAGCTGTAGATGCTATTCTTGTGTTGTACGTTGCCATGGAAACGTATTTGTATTTGCTTTTTCTATTAATATTCGCGTTGGGTATATACATAAACGCAGTAAATCTCAAGAATGTCTAATGGACCTAGTTCAGCGAAACCACCCGCATTGTCTCGTAACCTATATTTTAAATCATGGTACGGGCACAAACAAACAATTGGTTGTATTATTTTAAAGCATAACTTGCAAAAAGATTTTTTCCTAAAATAATTAAAATAGCACCATAATTTTATGTTTACCCTTCGACCAAGTATACCCTAGACAAGCCCTCTCATAATAAGAATCAGAATAAAATAACGCCAGTAACAGTAATTTCGCAACAAAACTCTCCTTCCAATTCCGCCGTCTTGCATACAGAGTTCCCGGCAATATACAACTGACCGCCAAGTTATCCTTTTGTGTAATTCTGTCAAACTAATACATCAATAGTTGTTCACGGATTGGCCGCATGAACAATATCCACAAGCCGTGCTGTATACAGTGGTTTTCAAAGTGGGGGTCACGAGACATTCATAAATTTAATTGGAAAAAAATATTTTTTTACTTTATTTTGACAAGCGATTTCATTTCGGAGGCCAGTATGGGTACCGCCGCCTCGGGAACCATTTATTGGATAACCAACGCCTCTGCCATAGGTCACCCCAAGTGATTCGCTACGTTTGGTGACTAAGCAGGGGTGCCCGGGTTAATGGAGTGATGTTTGTCCAGGTCTTGGCGGCAGATGCGTCTGCATTTTTTTTCTGTTGGTTCGTAAGCTTAATGAGTTTATTAAAAAAACCAATCATCATTTGCTTGAAAACATTTACGAAAAAATCATCTTTTTACCGCCAATGCACCGTGGGCTACCCAAGTTGGTAGCTCATCATTAACACAGTGATGAGCAACCAGCGGTCCGCAAGCCCATTTACTGCTTTTCGGACTGACTACAAAAAATATCAAAAAATTGCGCTAAAAATATTCAAAGGCTTCTGTTCCGTTTTGCAAAAGGTATTAGCCAAAAACTATAATTTATTTTTAAAGTTTTGAATCAGCTACTCAAAACATTAAGTTTTTTGCGTATAATAAATAAAAAAAATTACTGAAATTAGTGGATACTTAAAGCCCAGTAGTAAGCGCTCAAAAAGAAGAGGAAGCGGAGATACGTAAATACGAGTGTTAGAGGGAGCGCGCTATTCTTAAAAACATGACTGTTTTGAAATAGGACAAAAATCTCACGGAAAATGTCTCAAAAAGGATTTGAAAAAAACAATGAATTACGAAATTTTTCGTATACCTATATATCTTGTAATACGTGTTAATAATATTTTTTGGAGTATATCTTACGATTTTTATCTATCGGGGGAAATTTCATACAATTAAATTATAAGTGTTAATTGTAATTGTTAATTGTTTAACTTGCGACCTTAATTAAGGAATTTTTGCAACGATTTTTTGTTAAAATCTGTGTTTTATGTATTTTAAAGGTTTCCGTTTTACAAAATAACAAAAATTATCTTGACGAAATATTGTACTTATAAATATTGTAATTACAAACGAAAATAAACTAACACCATTTACTGGTTTGACCTTGAACGAAGTAAAAATTTTGTCTGGCAATTTTTGCCCTTTTTGAATCAACCGCCAAAATTTAACATTTCCAAATGAAAAAAATCGATATCATTCATTGTTTTGGCATTGCGTATATAAAATTTTCAGCTGCGGCTTTTTTTTACCCTCTTTGATAGTTTAATTAAACAAATATTGTTTTATAATATTTAAAGCAGGTTTGCGACTCCACCGACAAAAAAGTTTACCAGGTTATGTTGTACATACCCTCCCACCAAGGTCCGCATAAGTACATAATAATAATGGATACATTAATAATACTTCGACTAAAAAGGTTGATCATTCCTAAAAAACAGCTGGTGGTGAATTTATGTAATTATAATTATAATTTATGGAAATAATATAATTTATGGAAATAATATAATTTATTTTATTACTAAAAGCGGGTCGCGCTTTAAAAAAGTTTGAAAACTCTTCCAAATTGTGATACTAGCCCTCCTTGTATGTATTAGTAGTCGAACACGGGCAGTGCGGTGATTTGATGACGTAGGAAACTTTGATGGCAACAAAAGTAATTCTGTAACATTATTACGTTTATGAAAACGCTGTCTAAAAGACATATGTAAGGTCTATTTTTTTGTTGTAGTCAGATAGTTGACTACATTTTCAAAAATAAAGTCCGCGGTGTGTACTTTGTACAACATTCGGAAGTTAGATATTTTTGTGTTTGAAAAAATTAACTCCGGTGCGGACGGCTGGAACTCAAATTGGTTTCGGTGTAGACCTTGTAGACCGATAAAAGGTACAACACAAAGCACTATGCGATCTAAACGGTGCAAAACAATGCAGGCACTTTTTCATAAATGGGCCGTGAGCCTGCTTTTGCTGGCTTCTGGGGTCATTTTGCATTTCACAGGGCGCGTCTAGATATCATACGTCAATGTGTTTACCCAATAGATTCAGAGAGTATAGGGCTCCTGGCGATTCTCTCTTTTAAAAAAACGAGTGTGAGAGCTACCGCCAGGTCACTTGGAAAAGTTACACCCTTTATATGTCTTGATTTTATTTGATAAATTAGTGGAAAGAAAAATAAAATTAAATAAAAAAATTGGGGTGAACGAATTTTTAATCAAAATAAAAATGTAGGGGGGGGGGGGGCGCCATCGGTACCTACTGCACAGGGCGCCAGATTTCGTAGATCCGGCCCTGCATATTTACTGTCAAATATTTTAGTTTAGATCGATTTAAATACAAATCCCTTCAAGTATGCATGATTATTTATTCATTTAATGTACGTTGTACATCGAAAAAGCAAATAACAGCAATAAAAATCACACAAATCTGACAGGAGATCACATCCGTTGTGTAATAACTTATTTTTAAGGGGCAAGAGAGCAAACATCTTACTGGTATAATACTCGTATTAGTAAAAATAAGCTAAATTACCAACTGCATGAATTATTTAGAACTTATTAGAAATAAGACAAATTAACCCCCCAGGCTAATTTGTTCGAATCATATAGGTCTCATAGAAATCATTGTCTCCCTCACTGTCATAGTGATAAATATGATCAAAATGGTGTTAGAAAGAGAAAACACCATGCTTTATTTTCAAATCAAAACCGGAAACCAAAGTTTCAGACTGGAATTTGAAAAAAATTAATGAGATTTTGTGAATTTTTTTATTAATAATTTTTACATGAAAGACAAAAAAGTGAGGTGACAATAAGGTTTTTAATACATTTGTCTAATAAAATATGTGCGCATTTATTTTTGTTTTCATTGCAAGTAACTTTAGTTATAAAAACGTAAAGTGAGCCATTTTTAAAACTATTTATGTTTGTGTTAAAAAAATACATATTTCAAAAATTATTTGTTTATTTCTAATATGTGGTAAAATTTAAAAGCATATTTCATCACTTTTCAAAAATAGTTTTTAGTTTTCAGATATGATCAGAAATATTCCATTTATTTGGATTTTATTGTAAAGTGGAAATACTCTGACCTTCTGACAGAATATGCTTCACGCCTGAGGGGTTAAAATAATACTCCGTTTATATAATATTTTACTTTGTTAAGTTTTAACAACACTTAAAAATAATATACATAATAATATCACAGATAAAATTTTGGTTTGATCGAAAAAATGAGAATCGAGAGAAATCTTTCACGGAGACCTCCAAAACAAAAGCATACCAATCATAGACATATGAATATTAGTAGACCTGCCCTAAGCGACAAAAGCGTATTATTTCCCCCTCCCATTGGAACCATTCCATTGGAACCGGCTGGGATCGTGTATGGCTTCGCGTTAATCTAAAAAATGTGACGTCATCATTCTTCTGCAAGCCAGCGTCGAGCACTCATCGGTGCATTTTACGAAATAAAACGGTAAACATAGTGGCTTGTGTTTTGAAAACATGTAAAAATAGAAGTGAAAAAGAGAATAAACAAAATGGTCGTATTACATTCCATAGGCAAGCATTATTTTACACTATTTTAAGCCAATTCAGATCACATAATATGATCATTTTTGTAACATACACTGTCACTCGAGATACACGGCGTGTGCCCGTCCCTGTTTACTGGGGTAAGTAAATTATGAAACATTTATAAAAGTGTCTTCACGTAATACAGCAACAAAATATTGAACTCGACCTTATAGGCGACCTTACTTTGTATATTTGGACTTCGCAAATGTGTTCATTACGCGGCGAACAATTCGCGCTCCTATGTAAAAAGGTATATTCATTCAAAAGCAGAGTTTACTTTTAAGAACGAAAGTGTGATATTATAATGCGAGATGCCTATATACTGTCAGATTGAGTTTTGACGAATCACATACCACCAAAGCCGTCTTCCTGCCCTTCGTCCCGCTGCAGTTGGTTTCTACCCCTCACCTTTCTGTTCTGGTCTATTAATATTCATATGTCTATGATAATAATAATAATAATAATAATAATTGGATAATTTATAGAGCGCCGTTTTTGTGAAAAATCACCTCAAGGGCGCTGTGATACCAATAATAATTGTCTGTAATTGGTAAAAATATAAAATCATAAGATAAAGAAATGAGATTATGTCTCTTCAGAAATCCGCCATACATCGAATGCGAGGACGGCGTTGGAAGTATTCCTTCACAAATAGGAAGCACTCGTAGTCATCTGGAAACGTAAAAAGTTATTTATGAATCTGTTATTCTCCGTCTCTCATATGACATCAAAGGACTGGGTTATACAGGCAGAAATGAAGTCCAAAGCTTAACTAGTCCCAGCGAGAGCTTGTACGGAAGTCATCGGCGTTCGTCCTCTTCCTTCTCACTCGTCTTGTTTGAAAACGAAAAAGACAAAAGATGCTAGAACGATGGCGTAATGTATGCTCTCTCGCTGGGACTAGTATATTATATAAGCAGTGCTATATCGGTAGTCTTTCTGGGCTCAAGAGATCTTTTAATATTTGAATCCTCTTTGCAGAAGTGCAGATTGTACAAAACAAGCTGTTGAGGACCCGGCATTGCTCGGGGCTATGTTGATTTGAAATTAAATATTGAAACCTCCTTTTTACTGACTGGATGAAGAGTTCTGTTTTTCACCGCTAGTGGTGAAAGCAGCACTACTGCACTCTGATGGTAAAATGGCGAACCAAGCATTGATAAAGTTATCCTTTTTATCAAAAAACCAACATTTTGATGAATAACATTATATATTTTTTTAAACCAAAAAAAATCTGGCTGACCTATATTTTAAACCAGTGGTTATTTTTTAGTTTTTAAATTTAAATTCATGTCAAATTCAATTCAAATTAAAACATCATCTCCATTTTTACTACACACATGTTCAGGAATCGACTGATAAAGTACCTACCCACATCTTGTTATATTATTAACAACTATAAACAGAATGATGGTTTTAACCTGGATACTGATTGACGTTCACCAGCAGTTTCAGCAGATGAGTGGCGAGGGGCCGGCAAAGGCTGCGGGTCAGGCGCCCCTTGCGCAGGTAGGGCTGCAGGTGACGCACCACGTAAGGCGCCGCTCGCTGCTGGCAGCTCCGAAGGAAGGGCTCTGAGGTGTCGGGGGACTGCATGGTCTCCTCCCCCGAGGAGTCATAACCAAATAGGTCTACAAAGCGCTCTTTCACCTATACAAAAATAAATATTTATTTTTTTAATATCAGCTCCACACATTCGGCAGAGGGACATAATTTTCCTTAGAACCTATTTCATCTTTGAGATGCCATGTGGAGTCTTTTTGAGGAAAGAAACGAACTAACCTATAAAATATTGTAGAAGGAAGTAAATACAGAGGCCAGCAAATCATACAACTACCAAGCTGTTGAACACAATAATGAGTTACTAGCTTATGCCTGTTGCAAAGCAACTAACGGGTTAAAACTAACTTAACTTACTAACAGAAAAAAAAATATTTCATAGTAAGCGGGTAGGTAACTACGGTTAAACATACAAATATACATAAAGCCGCCCACAGGGCCTAGCAGCAAAAACCTGCCATACGTTAGTATATAGACACCATTGTAGGCATGCACACATCAAATCCCCAAAGTTTCATCGCAATCGGATGAACGGTTTAGCATTGCGTAATTTCATGATGCCAGAGCTCACTTTTGTATACAGAAACCGTCGTGGGCATGAACACATCAAATCTACAAATTTTCATCGCAATCGGATGAATGGTTTAGCAACGCTTAGTGGTTAAACACAAACTATGTATAAAGCCGCCCGCAGGACCTAGCAGCAAAAACCTGCCAAACGTTAGTAAATAAACACCATTGTAGACATGCACACATCAAATCCCCAAAGTTTCATCGCAATCGGATGAATGGTTTAGCAATGCGTAATTTCATGATGCCAGTGCTCACTTTTGTATACAGAAACCGTTGTGGACATGCACACATCAAATCTTCAAATTTTCATCGCAATCGGATGAATGGTTTAGCAACGCTTAGCGGTTAAATATAATACTATGTATAAAGCCGTCCGCAGGACCTAGCAGCAAAAACCTGCCATACGTTAGAATATAAACACCATTGTAGACATGCACACATCAAATCCCCAAAGTTTCATCGCAATCGGATGAACGGTTTAGCAATGCGTAATTTCGTGATGCCAGAGCTCACTATTGTATACAGAAACCATCGCGGTCATGCGCACATCCAATCCCCAATGTTTCATCGCAATCGGATGAATGGTTTATCAACGCATAGCGGACATACATACATGCTTACACGCAAACATTTTTTTGATTTTTATATATGTATATAGGAGATAGCTGGTACCCGGCATGCGTTGCTATACCCTTTAATAAAGAAAATGTTTCTACCTGCGTGTCCTTTCTCATTTTTTCCGATCCCCTTTCGCCCCCCCCCCCCTCCTTCCTCACTCGCGTCCTCTTCCCCTTTCGCGTTTCCTCCCCCCACTTCACTCCTCCTCTTCTCCGTCTCGTAAACCCCCTCCCGAGTTCCCCTCCCCCCTCCCAGGTTCCCCTCCCCCCTTCCTGTTTGAAATTGAAACGTTGCTTGAAATGGCTTTAGCCGTGTTTAGTGAACAGATATGAATAGCCAGGTACTTCCCCACCTTCCTCTTCCCTATATCCTTCCCCTCCCCACTACATTCAGCCTTACAACACACCCCAATTAGGGATGCCATAGTCCCACTGGCCCCAGACGGGAGCAGTTGGGACTCTTGTACGGTATTAATGAAAAAAAATAGTAATATTCAGTTGGATTGTAAAAAATTACTCATTTTAAAATATTTATTCGTGTGCATATTTGTTTATTTTATATTTATGTGAATACCGCACAAGAGACCCAAATGCTCCCGTCTGGAGCCGGTGAGACTATGACGTGACTATGGGGTATATTATGAGGCTGAAGGTGGTAGGGAGGGGAAGGAGATGGGGGAGAGGAAGGCGAGGAATTACCTGGCTATTCAGATCAGGTCACTAAACACGGTCATAGCCATTTCTAGCAAGTTTCAATTCTGAATGGTGGTCTTACACCACCCAGGGTGATACTGAAAGTATCTTCCACTCTGGAACGTGACGCAAATATATTATTTTTAATTTAAATAATTGTAAAATTACCCAAATTATTCAAATAAAATTAATTTGCCTACGCCAGGATTCGATCCCACGACCTTCGGATTGTGAGTCAAGAGCCTTACCCCTTGACCACGCCGGCCGTCAATAGGTAGTATCAGTAATTTGGAAGGCGGGTATGGGTACCGCCGCCTCGGGAACCATGTATTGGATTATCAAAACCTCTGCCATAGGTCACCCCAAGTGACTTAGCAGGGGAGCTCGTGTTCATGGGGCGAGGTTCGTCTACTTGGAAGGTCGGATCAGGAGAGACCGTTTTTTTTACAATCGCTCGACACACTGCCTATCTCTACTTTGGGAATGCTGTGTGGAGGCTCGTTTTAGGGAAAGGAAGGAGAGGAACTTCGGAGAAGGAAAAGGGTATTAGGGGTGGGTAGAAATCTGGGGGGTCAGCGTGTCCAGGAGTGCGGATGTATGAGGCCATCCCTCCCACTGCGGTGCAAGGCGATGTTCCGAGAGGGTAAGGCTGGAGAAGTCAAAGGGACTCCCTCAACCAATTTTTCTAGATCCGACCTGCCATGCAGCTGGTGGGCAGACGCATCCGCCGCCAAGACCTGAACAAACCTCACCCCCACGAACCAAACGTTGCGAACCGCTTGGGATGACCTACGGCAGACCTGTTGGTTATCTAATAAATGGTTCTCGGGGCAGTGGTACCCATACCCGATTCTCGTGTTTGTTATTTTTGTAATACGAAAAATGGATATAAAAAAGGCCTACCCCCCCCCCCACCCCCTAAAGCCCCCTCCCCTTACCCCCCACCTCTAACACCTCTCCACCCCCCGGCTCCTTTACCCCCCCCCCCCCCTTCCCCTCAGCCACCCCTTTCATCTCATCTCAACTCTCCTCCAACCTCTCTCCCTTGGGAGCTGTTGGACTCTTATGCGGTATTACATAACAATATTTTTTTGGAGCATTTGGGACTCTCGTGCGGTATTCACATAACAATAATTTATAATATATATATTTTTTTAAATTTAGTGTGCTTTAGAGTCTTTAGACCACACGATTGAAGTAAAACTTAACAAACTTATAACAATATAATTTGACGACCGGCCGTAGCGCAGCGGTAAGACGCTTGACTCGCGCACCGAAGGTCGCGGGATCGAATCCCGGCGTGGCAAATAAATTTTATTTGATTAATTTGTGTTATTTCACAATTTATTCATTTAAAATAATAAATAGTATATTTGCGGCACGTTCCAGAGTGGAAGATACTCTCTGTATCGCCCTGGTGTAAGACCACCATTCAGAATTGAAACGTTGCTTGAAACGGCATTAGCCGTGTTTGGTGACCAGATCTGAATAGCCAGGTACTTCCCCACCTTCCTCTTCCCTATCTCCTTCCCCTCCCCACTACCCTAAGCCTCACAACATACTCCAATTGGGGATGCCATAGTCTCACTGGCTTCAGACGGGAGCAGTTGGGACTCTTGTGAGGTATTCATGTAAAAAAAAAAAAAAAAAAAAAAAAAAAAACAATAAATTTAAAAAAAAAACATGCTTCTCAAACGGACAGCTGTATGCGACCTGCGGACGTGTCGGACGACAACACAAAAATTTATGTGAACCTATTCAAAAGCACTTCAACAAACAGAATTAAAGCGCACAAACCCTTTCTTTCTTTGAGTGGCCTGGCAACGCCCGCCGGGTGTCCGCTATATATAATGTTATATAGTGCAGGCGCTTGTATTATAATGCAGTTTTCCGGGACTTGGGATGGAACCATTACAGTTTAGTTGACCCCGAGGTTATAGTGGCCTTGCAACGCATGCCGGGTACCCGCTGTATTTAATGTTATATAGTGCAGGCGCTTGCAATATAATGTAGTTTCCCGGGACTTGGGATGGAACCGTTACAGTTTAGTTAACCCCGAGGTTACATTGGTCTTGCAACGCATGCCGGGTACCCGTTGTATATAATGTTATATAGTGCAGCCGCTTGCAATATAATGTAGTTTCTTGGGACTTGGGATGGAACCATTACAGTTTAGTTAACCCCGAGGTTACATTGGTCTTGCAACGCATGCCGGGTACCCGTTGTATATAATGTTATGTAGTCCAGGCGCTTGCAATATAATGTAGTTTCTCGGAACTTGGGATGGAACCGTTACAGTTTAGTTAACCCCGAGGTTACATTGGTCTTGCAACGCATGCCGGGTACCCGTTGTATATAATGTTATATAGTGCAGCCGCTTGCAATATAGTATAGTTTCTTGGGACTTGGGATGGAACCATTACAGTTTAGTTAACCCCGAGGTTACATTGGCCTTGCAACGCATGCCGGGTACCCACTGTATATAATTTATTTATGGAAAAATAGTCCATTAACAATAATACGAATAACATGCGTTCGTTAAGATCACCGTTCGCATCGATTACCGTTCGCAGGACATTTTTCGTAACAATCATCACTTTTCGTAACGCATTTACCAGCTTACCCCCCATGTGTCGAGCGTGCGCAAAGAAGTTTTACTTCAAAAAAATTATTTTGAAGCTGTTGGGACTCTTGTGCGGTATTCACATTAGAATAATTTACAATAAAAAAAAAATTCAAAATTTTCATAAAAATATTCAATGAACATGAATTTTTGCGTTCGGTAAACCCTGTAGTTTTTACAAACACGAAACAATGAAATCGTATTATTTGGTTTTGTTTTAAATTCGTCATTTCCAAATATTACGATACAGAGCGCCGCGGAGACAATCGCCGGCTGCCACGTTTGCGGGCAGAGTGAATTCTCAATTCTCGAGTCGTCGGGCTATAAGAAAAGTGGTAAAACGCGAGCTGTAAATTAATTAATATTAATTACTTCTTATGATTATTTTTCGATCAAAATTTTTATGACTTGTCAATAATGTCTTAGCAAAATAAGTATTTAAAAAAATCTTGAAATATATTAGTTTGGAAGTACGCAAATAAATACACAAACTGGCCAATTTACGTCAAGAAACACATGTACGTATATATTTTTTAATGATTTTATTTAAACTAAAATTAAAATTCTAAAACATAACTTTACAAGATAATGTATGGATTTATTTAACTGCATGATTATATGATTTGAAATTGGTGTTGTATAATACATGTACTTTTTTGAAAATATAACAAATCTGCCAACGACCTATGGTATAACCTTATTATACTTAAAATAAACATTTTTTCTCAAAATTTAATCCATAACTTTACCAGATAAAAGAACAATCTTTCAAAATCAATTTATAGTTTTTTGTGGAAACGAGTCAATAAGTCTAAACACTGATTTGAAAATGACATATTTCTGGTTTCTCTGGTAATGTCCTCTTAATATATAGTATAAAAGCGATCTGTTCTCATGTGGAAAATATTAACCGTGTATAAATGCTGGGCTTGCATTTGGTATGTTTCTTGACTGTACATCGGTGCCATGAGGATCAATGACTCCAGTTTCCTCGGACCATCTTCCATGGAAATACTGGTAGAACAAGGACAGCATACACAACTAACATCTATTATTTATACACATGGTGTTTTTGTTTTTTTTACATGAATACCGCACAAGAATCCCAACTGCTCCCTTCTGGAGCCAATGGGACTATCGCATCCCCAATCGAGGTACGTTATGAGGGTGAAGGTAGTGGAGAGGGGAAGGAGATAGGGAAGAGGAAGGTGTGGAAGTACCTGGCTATTCAGATCTGGTTACCAAACACGGCTAAAGCCATTTTAAGCAACATTTCAATTCTGAATGGTGGTCTTACACCAGGGCGATACTGAGAGTATCTTGCACTCTGGAACGTGCCGCAAATATACTATATATTATTTTAAATGAATAAATTGTGAAACAACACAAAATAATCAAATAAAATTTATTTGCCGTGCCGGGATTCGATTCCGCGACCTTCCGAGTGCGAGTCAAAAGCCTTACCGCTGGACTACGCCGGCCGTCAAGCAACAGCATGTACCCAAAAGATTTTAATCAGCAATTCCTGAGCATATTAGGAGTATAAAAAGTAGATGTCATTTTGCTGTCCTGTGATATTTTTTTCAATTAAAAACAACAACAAAAAATTTCTATCACATGTCGCCCCTGATCAGACTCCTATACGCCGCGACAGGTTCACGCAAGGCGTGAGCCGTTTTATGTGTTACCATGCTGCTGGAACGAGACGGAATGCTTATCACTTGATCCGCTTGGCTATAATGGCTATTAAAACTGGACAAATCGGTTGCGACAAGTCATGGAAAATTAAATTCCAAATATGCTCATGAATCGCAGGTTAAAAACCTTCGGAGATGTGCTGTTACACGCGGTAAATATGGTTATCAATTTAGTAATCTCTTTTGGATTCCATTTACGCGAAATTTTTAGCAGAAAATACGCACGCAGAATATTCGGCCGGGCGCGGGGTTGGGGTTAAGACCAATCTTTTTTCAAACTTTCTCCTGGAAAGTACATAGGTACAATTATATTGAAAAAACGTGAAAAATAAAGTCCAAATAAAAACGATGATTTCACTTTTGAAAAAAGTATCTTTACTGTACTATCAAAATGGCCACCATCAAGAAACGGAACATACAAACAAATTTACGGACAGACGTAATGCAAAACGGTTGAATTTAAAACAGGACTATGCTCAGGGAAATAACTTTTTTTTAAAGGAGAAGAAGTTAACAATAATAATCTAAACGAAAATATGAAAGAGAACAAGACAAAGAAAAAGACAATGGTCGCAACTGGGACTCGAATTCAGACCTCTCGTTTTTTTTAAAATCTTTTTCTGTTTTTCTTTGTCTTGTTCTCTTTCATATATTTTTTTAGATTATTATTAACTTTTTCTCCTATAATATATTTCACTGATGGAAATTACCTTCAAAAAAATTATAAAAGAAAGTTTTTCTTATAAAACTTTTACTTTTTTTTAATTTCCAGAAACAATATGAGTTTCTCATTCATGAAAAAATAAAGAATTCTCACCTTAGCGTGCAGCTTCAAACTCCGCTCACAGATCTGATCCAGCTTCACCTGCAACTTCCTCTTCTGATAAAAGAGTTCACACGGCCAGCGGGAGTATACATACTTCTTTTTAGGTGGCGGTTGGGTGCTGGACACCACGCTGCATCCCACAGGCTTCATCATCTCCTCAAGCCTCTTCTCCAGAGAAGAGGAACTACCCACAGCTAACTGCTTCACTTTTTCAACACTCTCTTCAACAATTATTGTTGAATCATTTTGTTTGTGTTGACTTTTGTCAGCGGTCGTGTTTCCATACTGGTTGATTTCCTCCAATATCATTTTGACTTGATTGTCGCCCATGAAACTATCGAATATGTCGTCTTCGCTATCTGCATTGTCAGTCTTGAAGAGTTTCTCCATTTCCAACATCAGGTTGTCATCGTCGGAGGAAAAACTTAATTTACTGCAGCGTTTACTTTGTTCAGAGGTTACATTATTATCAGCAGAACTTTCCATCAATACATCAAATATATCTGTCTCATTCAGCTTAACTGAACTTTTTTCTGAATCATTCAGCTTAGTTACATCGTTATGTGTTACATTTGTTTTATGTTCATGGATGATTTTTGATTCTTTGTTATCAACTTTATGATGTGACTTATTTTCTATGGCGGTGTTTGATGTTTGATGGAGTATATATGAATCAATTGGATCTGTCTGCGTTCCTTTGCTCCTGGATCGAGATTTAATGCAGGAATCTTCCACTTCAGGACATAGATCCTGATTGGCAGTGCATTTTTTTACAGAGTTAATCTGAAACATGTATAGCAAATGCATTATTAAATCATATTTTTTGGTTCGATTTCGTCAGTGATAATCTTCTTCCTATCTGCATTATATATATTTATGCAAAGAAGAGAGTCTGTGTGTTTGTTTTTTAATACAAATTTACAGTTTTATTCCAAGATTGATGATATTTTGCACACTTGACCTTCAAACAGGAGAAAGGTCACTGTCCCTGGTCACATCCCCTTTAAGCAGAATAAGGCCCGGGCCCGCTGGGTACTTCAGCAAGTTTTTTGTAAACAAATTGCACATGATAAGAGTAATTGGGGAACCTTTTTTAGGATCAATTCTACGATAAGAATTCCGTTTTTGAGGGGATACAGGCAAGAGTTAGTAAAATACTGTTTAATTATTGAGAAAGATAGCCTTTTAAAGTCAAGAAAGTGCTTAACAAGACAGATTGTCTATGTTCAGAATCAAACGTCCACAAAAAAAACTGCTGACTAGATTTTGGAGTAGGTCAAACTTTTGTTAGCATTTGTTTGTGGGAGTAGAGTACACATATTTTATGCTTGTTCACGCATATTTCACAAAAAGTGACTAATTTAATAAAGGATTTAATGTAAGGAATTGAAGGTTTAGTTGTTAAGCAATAGTTATAGCTATTTTCACCATTCAGAATTGAAATGTTGCTTGGAAGGATGTTGCTTGAAGATCCTTTTAGTTCTGTTTGGTGAGTAGATCTGAATAGCTGGGAACTTCCCCACCTTCCTCTTCTCCATCTCCTTCCCTTCACCACTACCTTATACCCCAATTGGATATGTTGTAATCTCACTGGATCTAGGAGGTTGGGATCTCCAAGAAATTTTTGTGGAATATTTTTAAGTAGGCAAATAATCCCGTGAATAAATGTAGTTGCAGTAAAATTATTACCATTGAAAGGATAGCAACCCGGTACATGGGGACCATCATGGCCTTGGCGGCCGCCTTCAGCTCCATGTCTCTGGCCGCGCGCAGCACATCCTTAGGAGGCCGCTCTCCGCACCAGCCCACGTAGTTCTCACACAGTAGGCGGGTCATGTACTTCAGGTAGCTCTTGCGGACCTACATTAATAAAACGTCAAAAAGTCTAATTATTTTTCAAGAACAACTGCAGAGAAAACCTTTACTTGTTTTACATTAGCTCCACAAAGGAGGCCCTGAAGAAACGAATTCCTGAGAAGATTCCTGAAGAAAAGATGCTGAGTGGAGGGTCTTTTTAGAAAACGAAGAAGAGGAAGTCCTAGGAAGGAAAAAGGTATGAGGGGTGGGTTGGAATTTGGGGGTCAGCGGGTCAAGGTGGTGTTCCGAGAGTCATGCTAAAGAGGTTAAAAAGTATCCTTTAAGGTATATTTTAACCAGTCTTTCCTGATCCGACCTGCCACACAGTTGGAGCACAGAGGCATCCGCCGCCAAGACCCGGACAAACCTCACCTCATGAACCTGGGTAACCTTGCTAGGTCACACCAAACGTAGCGAACCATTTGGGGTGACTAATGGTAGAGGTGTTGGTTATCCAATAAATGGTTCCCGAAACGGCGATACCCATGTCTGTCTCCCAAACTGAGAGGCTTCATACAGTGTCTCGAATAATCGATCATTCAAGATTTAATCTAATAATTTATCGCGTGTTTAACATGTCGCGTGTCGTTTATTTCTTCCAGTTCTGAATTAAATTCATACAAAACTCGCAAAAATAGACTGCATCGATCATATCTCTGTGCATTGTTTAAACTCAGTTTTTGTACTCGTTAGACGTTCAAACATGGCTTTGCTTGCCAGAGGTTATCTTTTTACTTTCTAGTTTTTGAAAGTTTCAACCTTATACGCGATATAATACGATTTATAATATGTCTAAAGCCAAACTAATAAATGCTGTCGATTTTTATCATTCTGAAATTTTAAAGAAAATATTTTTTTAAATACCTACTTTACAGTTTCGGGCAACTGTTGATTTTTGTCATTAGGAAAGGTAAACAAAATTTAGTCAAGAAATCTTTCGGTATTATATAAAACGGAAACCAAATGCATCAAACTTAGATCTCAACAAGAAAAGCGCTGTGGTGCGAAGGTGAATGTTCTTCTGTACTGGTCGAGCCACGAAATTTTGTCTTTATTAGAATACTTGCTGTTACACCCGGCATGCGTTGCAATTCCGGGTAAACAAATAAATTGTTTCTCCCTGCATGTCCTTTCCCATACGATCCCTTCCCTTCCTGCGTTCTCTTTCCCCACCTTCCCCCTCCCTCATCACCCCTCCCGTGAACCCCACCTTCTTCGTTACCCTGCTGCCTTCCCTCACTGCCGCTAAATGAAATACCTACATTTCATTTATACAAATTTCATAACGCCAGAGCTTATCATTATATATAGAAACCTTTGCGGGTGTGCGCACAACAAATCACCAAAGTTTCATCGCAATCGAATGAACGGTATGGCAGCACATAAAATATGAACAAACAAATATTGATTTTTATATATAAGAAGAGGTCGCATGCTATGTATCTGGTGTCTATCACTGGTATAATAGGTATATTTGCAGTACATTTTAGACTGGTAGTTACTCCCAGTATCGCCCTGATGAAAGACCACCATTTAGAATCAAAACATTACTCGAAACGGCTTGAGCCTTGTTTTGGTGACCACATCTCAACAGGCAGGTACTACTCAATCTTCCTCTTCCTGTGCCATAGTCCCACTGGCTCTGATCAGTTAGGACTCTTATGACATACTCACATTAAAAGCATAACTCTTCGTTGTGAGTCTAACTCTAGCTAGTAATTCTGTCCGGACGCGTAACAAATGTTCTATCCACTAAACAATAATACTTCAATAATTGGTGTAATAAGGACTATGAAACAATACAAGTTTCGTTTTTTTTTTTACTTTTTTCACTTGTTTATTTTTGACCGGATCAGTTTCACACCCTACAACAGTTATCTTCAGACTGCATAATGGAATTTCATCATGAATTAACTGTTTCAAATTTTAAAATAATATAAGATACATTTATAAACATTAAAAAATCTAAAATAACAGATCAGTGTTATTTGGTATAAGTTTTTATTTATAATTTTAAAGTAGGGAAGAATTTTGTTTTTTTGGTTAGGGATGATTCTTATCGAATTGATCTAAAGCGTACTTACTGAAGAAATAAGAAGGTGCGGTTCTATTTCACATGACGGAATTTCAACGCCTTTGCGCTCCGGCGAATAATCATTATCACAATCCATTGTTTACCGGTGGTGCAAACAAAATTAAATCATTTGTTTATTTTGTGCCGCCCTAAAATTGACAGAATATTAATAATCTTGCGACGAAAATTCGAAAAAGAATAGAAATATAATAAAATTGAATATGGAAAAAGAACATCATAATATTTGAACCGTACGTTATTATTATAATGTGAATAAGTAAGATAAATGAAACTTATTCCCGCTCCCGCTTTTTGTTTTCACAAAATATTTGACGTTTACTTTAAATGCATATTTTTTCCCGACAAAAGAGCATAAAAAATAAATTACCCACCGTTTCTCTAGGTAGGTCTCGCCCGAGTAAAATTTATTTTTTATTGAAAACAATGAAAACTTCTTTAGCACCGTTGTGAGTTAAAACTCGATGAAACGAAAAAGTGACACTAAAAAGAGACAAGCACATACATCTATATGATAGACCTGCGAGAGAATAAGATAGAATAATCAGTCTCCTCTTTGTGCGGTGCTTCGTAGCCTCCCACTCTTGTCAACTTTAGTTTTCTGAAGATTTCACTCCTACCGCGTGTGAATCGCTATTTTGTATGTTAATTTTTTTTTAAACTATTTATTTCACTAACTGCCGCACTTTTAGGCGCAGATTAGGAAAATAATACTTTTTTCAAGAAACAAATATTTACGTGCACATATTAGGTTCGAATTTTGGTAAATGAAATAAATCATGCGTATTTAGTTTGAAATGAAATTACGTAAATGTCTAATCCGTTCAAACAAATATTAGTGAAACTCAAATATTTTTATTTATTTTAGAAATGGAAAGATGCATCTTTTATTATTTGTGCAAACGTAATTAGTTGTTTCTTGAAGAAATTAAGTTGAAACGTAGTTTAATTTCCTAAAACTGTGTCTAGTGCGGCGGCTTGTGAAGAAAAATGTACTTATAAAAGGAACCGCACACAGTGCACACCAAAATAAAAATTGCCTTTGTTTTTCTTCTGCGCCGACTAGGAATTTTCCGTTTTCCCATCAATCACCATTTTTGCAACCTTTTTTTAATGTAAAATCAACATAAACTCTTAAATCTTATTCGCATAAAGGTCATATTTGCAGAATTCTAAAATATTTATTGATTGACATCTAGCAACTGTCTCTAGCAACTTCATGCCTATTCGTGTTTTGTTGACGTTTCTCTAATCATTTTCAATAGTTGGTCGGATTGTCATTTGGCACAGTTTTGTGATATTTACAAATGACGTGTATCAGTTTAGGGTTTGAAAATTATCATCTTGTATTCGTCATCGTAAATAGTTTCCCTAATTTTAACCCTTTGTTTAAAGTACCAAGCTAGTAATACGGTAAGCAGTGGGATGTGTATTTTTCTTGTTTTTTAGTGAAGTTACGTATAATTTTATGGTGTTTATCAATGTTTACATAAAGTGTTGCGGTTCTAGGTGAAATGTGTGGAACTGATAAGAAACTGGGGTCCTTGAGGGCCCTTATTCTCGTTGGAGGGTACGGTACTCGCCTTCGTCCCCTGACTTTGAGCAGGCCGAAACCCCTGGTGGAATTTGCTAACAAACCTATCCTCATGCACCAAATAGAAGCCCTAATCGAAGCTGGGGTTACTCAGGTACTTTCCCTTTTAAAGTTGTCTTCCCAAGTAACAGTTGTTTTGAAAGTAAGATAGTGAAAATAAAACTGTTTTTTTTTTATGTTTTCAAGATGTTAAACTTTTCCTGTTTGTGTCATCATCTCATAATCTAAGAAAATGAACTATTTATGGTGTGCAGTGTCAGTTGTAGAGTTGCCATCCGTGAGGTGGTATTATTTGTAGCCGTGTACATCTAAGCAACCAAATTTTGAATTCAGGTAATCCTGGCGGTATCATACCGGGCCGAAGAGATGGAGAGGGAACTCAGTGAGGAGGTGTCCAAGCTGGGGGTGACCCTGGTGTTCTCACATGAGTCAGAGCCGCTGGGCACTGCGGGGCCTCTAGCCCTAGCCCGGGAGCTTCTGCAAGCCAGCCCCGAACCCTTCTTTGTTTTAAACTCTGACGTAATCTGTGAGTTTCCCTTCAAGGAGCTGGCAAAGTTTCACAAGGCTCACGGCAAAGTAAGTCCCATAGAATACAGCCCATCAGACAAAACTGTTTTACAGTTTTTTTCTGGTGAGATCTTTTTATATTTATTTGTCCAAGTAAACTGTAAATAGTCAGAATAACAACAGGGTATGTGCAATGACGTTATATATTATAAATAGACTCGTTATAGTCTCACATACTCACAATATAATGTGGAAAGCAAGCAACACTCTTTTGTTTTCAGCGGTTTTCAGTATTATTCTAAATTCAAAAGTTTATTCATGGGTGATAAAGATAGACAATCAAAGAATTTAAGTGTGTGAATGAGATAGATATATGGTCGGGCGGCTTATTAATTTCTTCGCCGAATACTGATTGTGACCTATGGGTGTGACTGAGATAACAAGATACTCACTCGATTACCCAATGGACAGGGAAGGTAAAGGCGGGTAAAACGAGACACACGGGCAAATATTTTTATATTTATTATATGAGTTATCATTAGTAATACAATATTGGTACTATTATAGGAGTATTGTTAAGTACATATTTTATTATACAGTACAGGTTATAGGTTTAAATGATATACAAATCTATACACCTATAACACCTAGGACCGTTACTATTTACAATTTTCATCAACGACATTATTAAATTAATGAACGCTTTACCCTTTGTACGTTTTACCCCATCTTTCCCAATGGAATAAAACAAATGCGGGACGCTGTGTGAACCGACCTACTGTTAGTAGGTTGTCCTTGTTATGCTTATGTCACTTTGTGATGCAATGTTCGCTGTCTCCTTTTCGACTATTTGCCGTGTAATTGAAGCATTTTCTCATCACACAGGAGCGCATTTTGGTGCTTTGCAATACAATTTACTTAGTGGTAAGACACGACCTCACTCGACGCGTAGCAGTTTAGTACTAAAGTACTAGAAATAGAGACAGCTACAATCGTATTGTGTTTGGCTTCCCATTTTGAGATTTCTACCCCGCGTCCAGTATTAATGTAACGTCATTGGGTATGTGTGAATTTAAATGAAGCAAGGAGTATGTATCAAGACTGAGTTGTTTGGCGGTCCATCGTCTCTGCGTACCCTTTCTAGAAATGGCGTGCTAGTTAGTTAATTAGTTTTTAAAATGTAAAGTTTATACTAATAAAATATTGATTGTGATATAAGAATCATGATTGTTCTTTCAAATGTCAAAAAACAAAATGAACGTGAATTACCATTTGATTAGAATTTTAAATTTGAATTTCTAAAAACAACTGGACCTAGTTCATCAATATTGGAAATCTATATTAAATAAAGTCAATACAAAATACCATTCATATATAATTAATTTGTTGATCGTAACGTTAAAAAGTCCTTTATGACTGTTTTCAAAGCAAGAAAATCCAGTCCCGAAGATTATGTATTTAACAATAAATTTCTAGAGTGATGTTTTAAAGTTTTCTACAAAACTAAGTCAAATTCATAGACATATGAATATTAATAGACCAGAACAGAAAGGTGAGGGGTAGAAACCAACTGCAGCGGGACGAAGAGCGGGAAGGTAGCTTTGGTGATATGTGATTCGTCAAAACTCAATCTGACAGTATACAGGCATCTCGCACTATAATATCACCATTTAGTTCTTAAAAGTAAACTCTGCTTTTGAATGAATAGACCTTTTTACATGGGAGCGCGAATTGCACGCCGCGCAATGAACAATTTTGCGAAGTCCAAATAAGCAAAGAAAGGTCGCCTATAAGGTCGAGTTCAATATTTTGCTGAGGTATTCAGTTAAGCCACTTTTACAAATGTTTCATAATTTACTTACCCCAGTAAAAAACGACGGGCATACGCCATGTATCTCGGGTGATAGTGGATTTTGAAAAACGATCATATTATGTGATCTGAATTAGCTTAAATTAGTCTAAAATAATGCTTGCCTATGGAATGTAATACGACAATTCGGTTTATTCTCTTTTTCACTTTTATTTTACACGTTTTCAAAACACAAGGCACTGTTTTTACCGTGTTATTTCGTAATATGTACCGATAAGTGCTCGACGCTGGCTCGCAGAAGAATGATGACGTCACATTTTTTAGATTAACGCGAAGCCATACTCGATCCCAGCCGGTTCCAATGGAATGGTTCCAATGGGAGGGGGAAACAATACGCTTTTATCACTTAGGGCAGGTCTACTAATATTCATATGTCTATAGTCAAATTCTTTTATTTTATTCATTAGCTCCACACAAGATGCTCTGAGGAAAATAATTCGCCTCAGGGCCTATGTCATCTTTGGGGATACTGTGCGGAGGGGTCTTTGTGGAAAGAGGAAAGGAAGGAGAGGAAGTTCTCAGAAGAAAAAAGTATGGGTGGTTAGGAGTCTGGGGGTCAATGTCTTTGGGAGATAATGACGAACATATGAATCCATCCCTCCTACTGCAGTGCATGACAATGTTCTGAGAGAGTCCTGCTGGAGAGGTCAAAAGGTCTCTCTTAACCATTCTCCCCTGATGCGGCCTGATGTGGGCAAATGCATCCACCGCCAAGATCTTATCCAAGCATCCCTCACCAAGTCACCCCTGCTAAGTAAACAAACATAGTGAACCGCTTGGGGTGACCTGTAGCAGAGGTGTTGGTTATCCAATAAATGTTTCCTGGGGCGGCAATATCCATACCTGCATGCCTTCCTTCCAAATAGGAATTAATCATACTTAGGAGAAATTAACTCGCAAAATAAATTAACGCATTGTAGAAATAGGTTTTGATTGAGTCATAATTTTATTGGAATTCAAGACATCGATTTTTGGTCCTATCTGATAATAATCTTCATTATCTCTATTTGACAAGGCTTTATAAAATGTAGGTTGCCAATAATTACTAATCTATACTATTACCTTATTCCCGGGACATAAGCTACGTGATAAGATCTACTCATAATATTGATTGATAAATGGACAAGCCATTGCGCATAGAAATAATGAATAAGTCGTGAAATTTTGAAACTCAGGCCATTTGAAACCCATAATCTTATTTTGTTATTACACATGCAGGAATAATGCTGATGTGACTGACTTCACACAATCGATAAACTTTATACCTAGTAACTAGATTATTTAATACATTTCAACTTGTTGCATTTATAGGCAGTACAAGCTTGCTAATTAAATGTTTGTTTTTTAGATAAGTTCAGAAATTAGATATTTTTTAGCCTAACAGGAAAATATTCAATGAATGGCTGATGATAAAATTATTACACAAACTTAAGTCATTAAAAGATTGTGTAAAAGAAAATAAAGTGCTTAATAAATTAATTTAATCAGTAAGAGAATGTGCTTGATGAATTAATTTTTATTTGTAAATTTTTCGCAGAAAAGAATGATATGCTTGATGAATTAATTTTTATCTGTGAACTTTGTGCAGAAAAGAATGATGTGCTTGATGAATTATTTTTTATTTGTGAACTTTGTGCAGAAAAGAAGGATGTGCTTGATGATTTTTATTTGTGAACTTTGTGTGGAAAAGAATGATGTGCTTGATGAATTAATTTTTATCTGTGAACTTTGTGCAGAAAAGAATGATGTGCTTGATGAATTAATTTTTATTTGTGAACTTTGTGCAGAAAAGAAGGTTGTGCTTGATGAATTATTTTTTTATTTGTGAACTTATGCAGAAAAGAATGATGTGTTTGATGAATTAATTTTAATCTGTAAATAGTTTGTACAGAAGATAATGATGTGCTTGATGGATTAATTTTAATCTGTAATAGTTATAGAAGAGAATGATGTGCTTGATAAATTAATTTAGATCTGTAATGTAAAATTTTGTGCAGAAGAGAATGATGAACTTGCCAATTTAATTTTAATCTATAAAAGATTGTGTAGAAGAGAACGATGCCGCTGATAAATTTATTGTAATCTGTAAAAGATTGTGTAAATGAGAATAATATGCTTAAAGAATTAATTAAATTTATAGATGCACTTAACACCTATCAATGCAATGCGAGCATCCAGTGTGTCGAATAGAACAATGCAATTGCTAACATCCTGTCTGTACTGTGCAAATTGAGTGAAATTCCCATTTGAAATAGATTATGCAATGCAAATAAACTGTCAATTTTGATGAATTCGTGATTATAGTAATCGATTCCACTTATTTGGTTCACCGGTTTATTGGAACAGCCGGTTATTTGGGACAAAACCTGAGGAATAGAAATCAAATTTAAAAAACTGATACAAATTTATCTGTGACACCATTCCAAAAACAAAGTTATCTGTGACACCATTCCATTTAATTGGAACAATTTTCAATCTGAAGTCGATGAAAAACGTGTCTCGTGAGAAAATCATCGCTTTAATTGCATAATTTGCACTAACTTAGTTTATCAAACCCACATCTTTTTTGTGGCAATGAACCTGTTAACATTATTTCTAAATATTACAAGTTGATTTTGTTCACTCTTATAGGAAGGAACAATAGTGGTCACAAAAGTAGAAGAGCCTTCAAAATACGGAGTAGTGTTGTACAAGGAAGATGGGGAGATACAGAACTTCATTGAAAAACCCCAGGAATTTGTCTCCAACAAGATTAATGCAGGTATGTATTTCAATATTCAAGAAGTTATAGTTTTTCACTGGGAATACTAACCTGACAATATTTGAATTCCACCCGCAACCATCTTGCGAGCCTAAAATATTGCTTGTGTGATGATAGCAGAGGATTGAACCCGCAACATCTGGGTGGAAACCCAACTCTTTAGACTGCAAGATCAATCACCGATCTATCCTAATACTTCCAATGATTATAAAAAAAAAATATTTTGTTTTGTGAAGTAGACAAAGAAAAGTTCTGTAGATTTCTTCGTTTACTTTACTTTTAGAAGAACAAGACAGCAATTACAATAATTATTTATTTTTGGTACAAAATTAATTAAGTCCTAATTGTAAGAAAGAAAAAACAGTTTGAAAATGAATTTAAACTATGTATGTGAATTTATCAGAAAAACAAAATTCTTTTTTGAAAGGTGATGAAAAATACATTTTCAAATTGTATTATTAGAAATAAACAAATAATTATTTAAATTTTGAATACAAACATAAAAAAGTTTAAAAATGGCTCATAACTAACTAAAATTACTGATAACAGTAAAAAGAAAAACCCTGACATATTTTATTAGACAAATGTATTATAAATGTTATCGTCAACTGACTTTTTGTAGTTTCATGTAAAAATGATTACTTAATAAAAAATTCCCAAAGTGTCGTATATTTTTCAATTTGCGGTCGGAAACTTTTGTTTCATAAAGGTGTACATTTTAATAACTTTGTGGTTAACTTTTAGCTTTGAATATAAAGTGTGATGTTTTCTTTTTCTAACACCATTTAGATCATATTTTAACCATGATAGTAAAAGATACACAATGATTTCTAAGAGGCCATTATCAAGCAATGGATCGAGTATGGCTCAAAAAAAGATGTTACAAGTTGTATAATTGTTCTTGTTGTAGGGCTTTACATCCTGAACCCTTCAGTGCTGTCCCGCATCGAGCTGAGGCCCACTTCCATTGAGAAGGAAGTGTTCCCGCAGATGTCCCAGGATGGCCAGCTCTATGCCATGGAGCTGCGCGGCTTCTGGATGGACGTGGGACAGCCTAAAGACTTCCTTACCGGTTCGTCTTCCTCTCTTAACTTTACTACATCAGAGTGCAATGTTAATATGTTGAATAATGGAAGTTCTGCTGCTTTTATATGCCTGACGGCTCCTTCGCCTTCTCTACTAATCATTAACTGTGGTTTCAGATATGAGTAATTCAGGGTTTCATGACAAAACATTGAAAAAAGTGAAGAAAAAGAACAAACAAATAACAAATCTAACCTATTCTTTTATCATGTTCTGTTTTATACAGTTACCGTATTACAGATACCTGGAAGAACTTGAAAAGTATTTATTTTAAAAGTGATTCATGTACGAGTGTATTTATTTGTCAGATTCAGAGTAATTTTGTAACTACCGCAGGCAATATACTATAAAATGTCAGCCTCTGTGGTCGAGGGTAAAGCTCTCAGCCAGCAAGCAATATGGAGGTGCTGGCTCAAATCCCTTTGTGTGCAAGTTAATTTTATTTTGATTAATTTGTGTTATTTCACAATTTATTCATTTAAAATTTAAGAAATGAGAAGATAATCTCAGTATCGCCCTGGTGAAAGACCACCATTCAGAATTGAAACATTGCTTGAAATGTTGCTTAAGGTTGTTTAGTAACCAGATCTGAATAGCCAGGTACTTCCCCACCTTTTTCTTCTCCATGTACTTCGTGTCTCCATCTTTCGCCTCACAACTCACCCCAATTAGAGATGCCATAATCTCACCGGCTCCAGACGGTTGGTAGCAGTTGAGACTCTTGTGCAGTTTTTACATTAAAAAAAAAGTATAATTCCTCTCAGTCTGTTTAAATACATGTTTATCCCATCTCCAGGAATGTGCCTCTACCTGACCAGCGTGCGGCAGAAGGATCCCGACAGCCTCTGTTCAGGGACCTGCATTGTGGGCAATGTCCTGGTGCATCCTTCTGCCAAGATCGGA
Source organism: Limnephilus lunatus (assembly GCA_917563855.2). Taxonomy (NCBI): domain Eukaryota; kingdom Metazoa; phylum Arthropoda; class Insecta; order Trichoptera; family Limnephilidae; genus Limnephilus; species Limnephilus lunatus. Next base: position 99,072,845 of record OU830596.1, read on the forward strand.
GAGGGCTGCCGGATAGGACCCAACGTCACCATCGGACCCGATGTCATCATCGAAGATGGTAATTTATAACTAATTTTTATTTTTAAATAGTTCTTACCCGTGAAACATCACGTTATTTACAGCCAAATCATTTTTTAAAATGACACATTTGAATGTCGTAGTTATCGATAGTTTCAAAAAACTAGTTTGGAATATCCATCCACACAGTCCCCTCTTACCCTGCTAACGCCAAAATATATTGGGTGTATAGTGACAGGCAAGGCTCTCAACTAGCGATCCAGAGGCATGAGTTCAAAACCTGGTGTGTGCAGATAAATTTTGTTTGATTGATTTGTGTTTTCATAATTTTTGTGTTGTGTTTTCACTTTTTTATTTTGTTGTGTTAAAATATACATAATTAAAATAATACATGGTATATTTGCGGTACGTTCCGGAGTGGAAGATAATCTCATATCGCCCTGGTGTAATAAGACCACCGTTCAGAATTTAAACATTACTTGAAATGGCTTTAGAATAGATCTGCTGCTGAATAGCCAGGTACTTTCCCACCTTAATCTTCCCCTTGCCACTTACATTCAGCCTTACAACATACCCCGATTGGGGATGTCATAGTCTCACTGGCTCCAGACGGGAGCAGTTGGGACTCTTGTGAGGTATATTCACATTAAAAATAAAAAAATAACAAACATATAACGTACTTCAGTACTTATTTCATTGCATTGTACTTATTTTTTTTTCTTGGAATTTAATCTATTTTGTACTGCAATTAAATGAATAAGAAAAAACATAGTTGCTATTTATTCTATGTTTTGAAATGTGCAGAAATATAATCAACAATAAAATTTTATATCTAATTTTGTTTGCCCGTGCCAACTCTTTTCTGCTGACAAATCACGAGTTTATCATTAAAAGCAACTATTTTAATTGCATTTAAAACTTTTATGCAGTAGGTTACCTACAATATTAGTAGACATAACATTAATTATTATTGTTATCAGTCAGGAACGTGAGGATGTTTGTTTCATTACAATTCAAAAAGTATATTGTTTTTATTAAAATATATCTACCGACACAATCGATCGGCGTTGCCTTATGGAGTGATAATAGATTTTATTGTTTAAGGATCAATAAAAAATTATACGGCCTTGGGAAATTGATAAAGTGTAGAGTTAAAGTAACAAACAAACCTTACTTCGAACAACTGACGATTTAAAGAGTTTACTTTCATGTAAATAAGAGATTATTAATTATTATATTTCTAATTCTGAAAAGGCAATTAAAATATTATATTACTAGCGAAAAACTGTGAAAAATCACAGTTTAGTCTAAATTATTGAAAAATCTGTTTCATTTTTTAAAATCAATTGATTAAAAATAATTCATTTTCGGTGACCGTTTTTGTCTCACCAAAACGTTCCAGGCACCGCCCCCAAACATGTGTCACATACGCGAGAAGATCGCTGCACGAGCGGTTCCGCAGGAATCCGTATTGACGGTCATTAATAATTTTGTTCTTCTCAAGGTATGTGAGCAGTTTGTCATTGATCGCACGTTCGATCACCTTGGACAGAACTGATGTGATCGCTATGGGGCGGTAGTTGGCCGGGTTGGAGCGGTCACCCTTCTTTGGAATAGGATGGATGGCCGCTTTTTTCTAACCAGAGGGCACAGAGCCAGACTTCAGAGACATTTTAAAAAGCTTAGTCAAAATGGGAGCTATTTCTGCAGCGCACCTCTGCAATACCAGGGCAGGTATTCCGTCAGGCGGGTGTTCTTCAAAGTAAACGTCCTCACGTCCGCATCATACACATCGGGCGGATCAAATCAGTCTTACAAGTGCGTCCACTGAGCCGCAACGGACAGACTGGATGCATTGGACCGTCGGTAAAGCCAACTCAAATTCTCATGCGTTCCGATACATGTCGTTGACGTAATACAGATTGCCTATCACAGACAGTTCGTCCGTTCGCTACGAAAATCCGAATGCGTAATGTTGAAAATCCGATTGCAAATGGCGGTCATGTCGAAAATTCGAATAGTGAACGCACTATGCCCACTAAATCATTTTGCATTAAAAGCTTTTTAATTTTATATAACATGAAAGATGAAAGTGCTCCTGATTTCATTCCTATTGAAATATGTAGTGCATATTATTGTTTTCAATATTGTTATTCTTACGGTGATATTTATTTATATAATTTCCATATTCCTTGATAAAGGTAGCCCTGCTCCCAACTGAAAGCCAGCTGAGTACACATTTATGATACAAAGACTGTCTACTCATACTACAATTGTCTATTTTTGTAACAAATATACAATAATGTTGTTTTATTTCACCTGAGTAAACTTTGTCACATTTCTATAAAGCATGTTTTATAATGGTCTCTTGATAAACAATAATTCCAGTGAAAATTAATTTTCTAAAACAGGGGTTCAAAGACTTAGCAAACCATACCGCCATCCATCCACCTCTTAGAACAACAAAGTTTTGCAACTCATCTAACTTTAATGATCATGAGAAGTGTTAGATCCGAAATTACATGCAAAATACCAAGAAGAAAAAAGGGCCATGTGAAGAGTCGGAATAATAGAAGAGCAGGTATGAGACGATGTATGAATGTGAACGAGGCAAAGAGTGTGTGCCAAGATCGAGTTGTGTGGCGGTCCGTCCTCTCTGCCTACCCCTGCGGGGAAACGGTGTGATGGTTAGTTAGTTAGTTAGCTATACCAAGTACATTCATTATTATTGGGATGAATTTAAAAGTGAAGATGACAATTATTGTTGATGGAAATGTGTGAAAGTGAATGTAGGAGACAAATAAGAAAGGAAGAAACAAGGTAGGAAAAGGAAAATCAAACAACTCACCACCAAATCATCTGACGGAATTCGGGCAGTAGCTGTTTTGTATGATTTAAAGTTCACCAAAAAAGCGCAGCACCTCGAGATATTCACAACAAAATGACAAATATTTTCTTTCACAATGAAAAAACCAACCATCGAAATCTTTCTTCACACAAACAAAGAACTAATTTTTCACTTTTTTCTGTTCTATTTTTCAAATAATTTAATTTCAATGATGGTTAGGAAGGTAGGTACTGTGAATAAATCACATGACGGTAAGTACCAAATCAGAAGAGAAAAAATCGAAGAAGAAGCATTTTTTTAAAGTAGACGTATTTTATAGCATTGTTCAAACATTGGGGGTACCATAGTTCCACAGGCTTTTGGGACTCGGAGTTTTTGAAGTATTACGCACGCTTGACTTGGGGAGTAAGTTGGTGAATGCGTGATGAGAGCGTTACGAAAAGTGTGATCGGGCGTGGCGAACGGAAGTTGAGAGGGAGATATAAGTTAGTGAAGATAGAAAGAGAGAGAGTTACGTTTCGTATTACTGTAGGGGCAAGAGAGAGAGGTGCGAGCACACATTTTCTTTCTCTCTTTCTCTCATAACCAGTTACGTTTCATATATCGACACAGTGCAGGCCTATTGTCTGTATCACTGTAGGAGGAAGAGAGAGCAGTGCGCGCGCACATTTTCTTTCTCTCTTCAGTTTAGTTTTTCTTCAGTCGTGTGGTCTAAAGCACACTCGTTTTTTTTAATGCGGTTTCTGTCGACATAATCCACCATACAATAATTTAATCAAATAATGATTCCGATCACCGTTTTGATTTATGGTAAAAAGAGTAGCTTTATTGTCTGCATAAATCGGCTAAATCGAAGTTGCTCTAAATAATGCATCTTTTGGGGAATCCATTGGTGTTCCAGAAAAGATGGGAAAATTTTTCTTTGTTGAATGATTCCAATTTTTTTTAAATTGTGTTTTTTTATCGCAGGTGCCTGCATCAAGCGCAGCACCATCATGAGCGGCGCGGTGATCCACTCACACGCCTGGCTGTCAGGCTGCATAGTGGGATGGCGCTGCTCTGTAGGGCGTTGGGTGCGAATGGAGGGCTGCTCCGTACTGGGTGAGGACGTGGTAGTGCAGGACGAGCTCTACGTCAACGGTGGACAGGTCTTGCCGCACAAATCCATCTCCAACTCTGTTCCCGAACCACAGATCATCATGTAAACACATACAGTCAAACACTCATAAGGTTTCACACTTAAGGCTTTGGTTTTGTAGTTTTGTTTTGAAATATAATTTTTAAAAAACCTAATTTGAAACCCTTTTCTGATTTTTTTTCTTTGTCATTTGAAAAATCTTATAGTGTTTTTACTGTACTAGTGTACATACTGTACTACAGTGGGTGTACTATACTACAATTGGTGAGATATTTGTCCAATCATGGAGGCATGACTTTAAGCCATACATTATTTATTATATCAAGGTAAAAAAGATTTTTTTTTGTTAGACGTACTGCTGATAGCTGTGTTGAAACCTCTTTCTATAACATGATTTTTTAAATGAAAAAACGGGTTACAGTGGTGCTCTCAGCGACAGGACCACAGGTAAAAGCACCTAGAAAATGTGATATGGACTAACAAGAACTTTTACTTTTACTTGCAGTTTAGTACATATTATTATACATTTTTATGATTAAACTTGAATACCTGCAAAACTTGCTGCCAGTAGTTCATTATCAAGAGTATCTTAACATGTGTTATTGTGATTATTAATGGAATATTTTTAAAGTTCTTAGAAGTAATTAGAACTCTCAAAATATGCCGTCACAGTCACAGTAATGCAAATTAAAAGATGAAGGCTTAAGCCCCAGTCAATTAGCACCTTTCTCTCGGTTCTGGGTTATACCTTATTTCAGAAAAAAATTACAAAGAACTTAACCCAAAACTAACAGAATACACAACTGTTGATTTGAAAATTTTTTTAAACAATGTCCTAGCAACAAGTAGACTGCAAAATTAACGATACCTATTAATAATAATTAATTGTCAGGCAGCACTTGTGAATTATCTCTGGTGTATAACATAATGTTTTTGCCACATAATATCTATAAAATATAAATTTACTGATTGTAATGCCGAGGCAAAACAACTCAGTGGAATGAAATTATAATATGCCATTGATTACGTCGAATCGTTAGTATTTGTATAACATTTTTATTTATAATACAAAACAAAAGTTTACCAATGTCGTCAACATCGGTATCCTTGCAAACATACTTTCCCTTTGTGCGTTGTTTTATGAAATTTTTTTGACTGCTTTTACTGAATAATGATGTACCAACTTGTTTATAAGGATTAATGTTAAGATACAATAAATTGAATGTTTTTTAACTGGTAAATAAACGCATAAATTTGGTGCGTTAAAAATATATTGCAGTTCCAACCCTCAAAAGGTTTAGGATAATAATTAATGGTTCTCCAGGGGCAGATCTTGACTTTTGGCTGTGCTAGAGTGCTAAAATAATTTTTGTAGCCGAAAAAAATTTTTTTTTTTTCGAAAATCAGTTTTTTGTATGAAAATTTCAGTTTGGTCGTGCGCCGCCCGAATTTCCTGAAAGCCTTTATACAAAAAATCGTTTTTTGAAAAAAATAAAATTTCGCCTACGGCAACATCAATAATGCCATTTTTTAATATTAGCACTCTAGCACACCTGAAAGTCACAAGCCGCCACTGTTGTTCATTAAAAGTGTGCACATTTATTGTAAATCAAGTTTTGTACTAAATATTGCGTATTTTATTGTATGTAATTTTAATATTTAAGATATTTTATTTCACTTTAATGTGTGGTCACATGTGCAATCTTTTCATTAACAGATATATATATTTTTAGAGAGCTTTGTTTATGAATTTATTATTGAAAAATTATTAAAGCATTTTATTTTTATTATTATTACATCATAGCAAGATTGTCTATTATAACTTGTTTAAAGGTTGGTAGGTATACTATAAACAGCAGTGGTGTTGTAGTGACTTTTTAAAATAAAATTTCCAGAATAAAAACTAATACAAAAAAAAACAATCACTGCCATTTTCTTTAAATTAACTTATCATTCCATCAGTCTCGCAAGTTATAATACGTCAAAATGTTTTCCCCTGTATAATAAAATAATGTCAATTCTTATATTGTGCTATACTGAACACTTTATTTTAAATTTATTGTTAAATTTTGTGAGTAAAGTTGTATAAGATTTAGGGCTATGAAACAACTGGCCCATTATGCAATACAGTGAAACCCTCTTAAAAAAAATTTCAGTCCCTTGAAGACTGAATGGCCCTATTCATCCCACTTATAAGGTTTAAGAAGTTTTTTTTCTGATTCCTTGGAGAACTTCATAAAAGAGTTTCACTGTAATAACAGAAGTTGCAGTGGCGGTTCTTCACAGGGGGACAATGGGGACAGTCCCCACCAGTCACACCCGAAACCTACTAAAGGAATAATAACAGTAGATGCTATGTCTTCACTAAAATGAATGAATTCTTAACATAAAAGTAATTAACATTTGCAGAAATTAAATACAAATAAATATTCCGGACCATTTCAATGCGGCCCGGCGACCGCCCAATCTGACCAGCGGGAGCATGAGCGGGAGGATGATTGTCGACACTGCCGACAGGGCACTGAGCGCCATGAACTATGATTCCGTTTCTCAATGCGCAGATCGTACTGCGCACTTAGGGGATAATCCGAACTATCCCCTGACGTTTCTTACGCGATCGTATACCATCCGAGAACATCAGTCGTATGTGAATTTCGAACACCACGGTGATCATCCAATAAATCCCCACGACAAACTACTGAACCATTTGTTTGTGTGTTTCGGCGTCACCCACTGTGGAGTCTAGGAGGTATTGGTTTCGAGCGGGAATCCCTTGCGTTCAAATTAAGTTTGATAAATAATCTTGCAAAATAAAGAGTTATTTTTATTATACTATATTGTTAATTGGTTAAGATCTGTAGACATTTTATATTATTTTGTGTTTAGATATCCGATTATTAGCATGGTTAGACCATTTTTTTTTGAAAAATTTTATATTATATTATACGGTTAGTAAGATTACGTAAAAAAATTCGATCCCCACCACCAAAGAAGTGCTCCAGCCGCCACTGAGAAGTTGAATAGAACTTTCAATATCAACAGAATTGTTAATATATAATTTGATGAATTGAAATCAAGTTCTGTGAAAGTTCTTTTCAACTTCTGTTATTATTATTCCAAAATGGGCCAGTTGTTTCAGTCCTAAATCTTTCATTAACTTAACTCAAACATAATATACCACTCCCAGAACTTGAATACATATTATCTTTGATGAATTGTTCAAATTCTGTGCGACAACTGGTTGTACTAATATTATGTAATAATTTTAGATTTTTGGAAATTATATTATTATTTGGCTCGAGATTAACTAAATTATTTAAAATTTAGTGAACTAATTGTGAAAAGAAAAAAGTTGGATCGCTACATTAATTTTTGTCAAAATAGTTCTATTTAATTACAATTTTCGAGAAACTGAATGGAGCGGACTTGAACTGCTAATCTTTTGATGTATGTATATGTAATATTTGTACCCACGGAACCCACTTAACCTTTTAAATGCCAGTAGGTAGAAGTGTAGCTGTGTACGGCAGGCCGTGAACTTTTAATCAAAATAAATCTTATTTAAAAAAAAAAAAAAAAAAAATTATCCCTATGTGGTCTCTGTGTGTTCCATATTTTAAATTAATAAAAAACGCGACATATGTATGATACAGAGGCTCAAAAAGAGCGAGTAAACTCGCTATTTTTCTATGGCCGGCCTGCTGGACACGACCAAGGATGCGAGATATCTCGCTCTTGGCACAGAAGCGGTTAAGAAGTTTTTTTTGGATGGTCCCTTGGAAAACTTCTTAACAGGGTTTGACTGTATGTATTTATAATATTTATGATGTAATTGTATTTCCTGTATTTTGTACAGATTTTGGACCAAATATAAACAAAAGCCATATACATTTTACTTTATATTTTTTAAGTGACCTTCCCCCCTAAAAACATAGTTTGATAAAACATCTTTGGTGCAGGTCAGGATTTTATTTAACAATATACTAGCTATAGACACATATAGTTTTTTGAAATCATACGTAGACAGTGACCTTCCTCTTGCTTTGAAGGTCAAGTGTACAAAATTTCATCAATCTCAGAATAAAACTAGATTTGTTTAAAAATCAAATCCACACCGCCCGCCCGTTATTATACCACATACACTCATCTTTGTTTATAAATAGAAGATTATGTTTTGTCTTTTGAGTAATAAATTTTGACGGCCTCCGTGGTCGAGGCGTAAGACTCTCGACCAGCGATTCGAAAGTTGCGGGTTCAAATCCCGGAAAATTTTATTTAATCGATTTGTGTTATCTGACCATTTAATCATTTTAAAAAATACAAGTTATATTTGCGGCACGTCTCATAGTGGAAGATACTGACACTCTCAGTATCGCCCTGGTGTAAGTCCACCATTCAGAATCGAAAAGGCTTTAGCTGTGTTTGGTGACCAGATCTGAATAGCCAGGTAGTTTCCCACCTTCTTCCCATATCCTTCCCCTACCCATCACCTTCAGCCTCAACATACCCCAATTGGGGATCAATCACCGGCTCCAGGCCGTTGGGAGCTGTTGGAACTCTTGTGCTGCGTTAATATAAAATAAAATAATAGAGTAATAAGAGTAGAGGTAAATAATAAAGAATAAGTTCATTATATTGATACTTTATTAATTAGTAAATTACATATACAGTTTTCACACCGAATGTCTTTCTTCATATTTACCCAAAATATAAATTTAAAAATCGATGTTATGATTATTTCGACATTTAAGTCGCCACATTGATTATTAGACCTTTCAAGGAAGTTAGTTGTAGGGAAATTGATTTACTTTTAGGGTATGGAGAATGTTACCCAATGATAAAATTACATTAGTTTCTTCCAAAGATATTGAAATATAAGGAGATGTGCTATCCGCCGTTTTTACTAGGTGAGACTGCGCTTCTGGGTGTCGCCGGTGTTGTTTACCAATTAACGAATAAACTAAACGAACGCTTAACTAAACGAACGTTTAACTAAATGAACAAATTCTTTCCATATTCAAACTATTGAACCAATAATAATGCACACCTTCAAAAAATCAAGAAAATGAACAAATTATTTTTGTATGCAAACTACGCACATTAGGCCGTAGTTCGGCGACAGTCGCGCGGACATCATAGCATATCTCTTTTGTATTTGAATTTGGTTTCTTCACTTAAAAAGTCCTAAACTCAAGTTCATCTTTATAAAAAAAAAAACATTCTGCCTTGTCAAAACATATATTTTTTAAATATTCTAACATTATTATAACATGTTAGAAGAGTACAGACAATAATTTGTTAAGGGCAAACAAGGTTGGTCTGGTTTTAGATAAATCTATCAATGTTAAAGAAAAAGAGGCCCAGCTAATCCAGCCATGTCAAAAGCATAATGAGACAAAGTTCATTTAATCAGCGTTATTAATAATCACGTCTTAAAGTGGGATAAGTTTTTAGATTTTCACGGCCAAAAGCATTTTCGTTGTTAGTTTTTGGAGTGTTAGGCCGTGTTGCGCTACCTCCTTCTATAGCCGACGTTTCGGACAGCGACGTGTGACATTCATCCGACGATGTGTGAAGATCTGCCCTGATGATGGACACTGCAACGCTGTCCGAAACATCGGCTATAGAAGGAGTTAGCGCAACACGGCATAACACCCCAAAAACTAACAACGAAAACGTCTCAAAGTGTTTTAAACTCAATAGTGGAACTCAAATATTAAAAGTATTATGTTTTAAACTCAATATTGGAACTCAAACATTAAAAGTATTATGTTTTGAACTCAATAGTGGAACTCAAATATTAAAATTATTATGTTTTGAACTCGACAGTGGAACTCAAACATTAAAAGTATTTTGTTTTGAACTCAATATTGGAACTCAAACATTATAAGTATTATGTTTTTGAACTCAATATTGGAACTCAAACATTAAAAGTATTATGTTTTTGAACTCAATATTGGAACTCAAACATTAAAAGTATTATGTTTTTGAACTCAATATTGGAACTCAAACATTATAAGTATTAACTAATGGAAATTTCTTAAAATAAATGTCAATCAATTGATTTAAAGAACTGACAAAAAAAATCGAGCATTAGGCTCGTTGGATGACAATAAGATTTATCAAGTCGTTAACAAAAGATAATATGTAACAACACACAATACAATTATTACTAAATTGATAAATCCATTTAAAAAATAAAGATTCATGCCATCAATTTAGAAAAATAAACAAGATTTAACATCCAAAGATAATGCGGATTGATGTGTTTGGTGCCTAGTATTTCCTGTATTCTCTCTGACTGGTGTATCGGGTGTCAGGGAATGCGGGGGCCTGCGAGCCGGGGGGTGCGGGCTGGTGCAGAGGGTGGGAGGGGTGGGGGTAGCGCACGTCGCTAGCGTAGCTGCTGCTGCCCCCGCCGCTGTAGCCCCCGCGGTCCCCGCTGGCCCCGCCGCCCCCGCTGGACCACGAGTCTCCGGGCTTGTTCCAGGAGGGGGGTGCGGACGGGAAGCTGCTCCCCTTGGTGGCGGCCGCACTGCTGCTGTGCCAGCTGCTGCCCCCTTGGCGGTCGTAGTCTCCTAAATACCGTAAACATTTGTTGTATTTCTTCAATTTCATAAGGGGCAGGGCATATCAAATCACAAATCTTATCATTATGTAGTACAAAAAATCTTTTGACAGCTCTGCTGGAGAAATTTCAATGTTTGAAAATCAATCTGGGAAATTTCAATCTGAGAAAACAGGTTTGTATACCTGAGTAAAATTATAGAGATCTTTTGAAAGACTTAAGAGTGAATAACCAGCACATGACAACTTCGATTCCGACACTAGCGCTAACACATCAGGGCTCGCGAGCGGGCGTTTTCAGAACTAAATTTCGTTCCGCGGCAATCCGAGTTTTGAGGGTTTTGTTCACTCGAGCTAGGGCTACCCGCTACTATTGCTACTTTATATTACTATTCTCGCTTCCAGAATTTTAATTAGTAGTAGTTATTTGTATATTGAAGTGCATAAACATAAATAGATACAAGTGAAATGCGTAAACACAGTAGGTATTAAGTAGATAGCTACATGAATAAACAATTTGTTATATTCTTTTTAATATTTTGGTTTTTTGTTTTTCAATTGTATTTTACGGCCATTAGAGTGGAAGATACTCTCAGTATCGCCCTGGTGTAAGACCACCATTAAGAATTGAAACGTTGCTTGAAATGGCTTTAGCCGTGTTTAGTGGTCAGATCTGAATAGCCAGGTACTTCCCCACCTTCCTCTTCCCTATATCCTTCCCCTCCCCACTACCTTCAGTCTTACAACATACTCCAAATTGGGGATGCAATAGTCCCACTGGCTCCAGACTTGTGCGGTATTCATGAAAAAAAACGAGTAATATTAAGTTGGATTGTAAAAAATGTCGCATTTTGAAATATTTATTCGTGTGCATAATTAATAATAAGCACTTCAACAAACAGAATTAAAGCGCACAAACCCTTTCTTTCTTTGAGTGGCCTTGCAACGCATGCCGGGTACCCGCTGTATATAATGTTATATAGTGCAGGCGCTTGCATTATAATTCCCGGGACTTGTGATGGAACCATAACAGTTTAGTTGACCGCGAGGTTACAGTGCCCATGAAACGCATGCCGGGTACCCGCTGTATATAATTTATTTATTTATTTACGGACAAATAGTCCATTAACAATATAACAATAACACGAAAAACAAGCGTGCGTAAAGGCCCGACCCGCCGAGCAATCGATCACCGTTCGCATTGATTACCGTTCGCATGTCATTTTTCGTAACTATCACCACTTTTCGTAACCCATTCACCAGTTTACCCCCAAGTGTCGAGCGTGCGTAAAAAAGATTTACCCCAAAAAAATATTTTGGAGCAGTTGGGACTCTTGTGCGGTATTCACACAAGAAAAATTTAAAATAAAAAAAATATTCGAAATTATAAAAATTTTTGCAAAAAAATATTCAATGAACATGAAAAATTGCGTTCGGGCAACCCTGTAGATTTAACAAACATGAATCAAGGAATTCGTGTTTATTTCAAATTTCGTTTTCAAATTTCATTTCCAAATATTATTATTCAAAGCGTCGCGAAGACGTGCTCTCCTGGCCGCGTTTGGGCCCGTACTGAAATCTGAAATTTGTGTTTACGGGCTGCGATAAAAATGGTAAAATGCGATGTTCAAAATTATTTAAAATTAAATACTTCCTGAAATTATTTTACGATCAAATTATTTATGATTTGTCAATAACGTCTTAGCAAAATAAGTATGTAAAAAAATCCGAAATATATTTGTTTGTAAGTGCACAAATAAATGCACAAACCGACCAATTTTCGTCAAGAAACACATGTCCGTATATATTTTTTAATAATTTTATTTAAACTAAAATTAAAATTCTGAAACATACGTTTACCAGATAATGTATTGATTTATTTTACTGCATGATTATATGATTTGAAATGGGTGTTGTATAAGAAATGTACTTTTTTGAAAATTGAACAAATCTGCGAACGACCTATGGTATAACCTTATTATTCTAAAAATATTTTTTTTTTCTCAAAATCTAAAACATATAATGTCCTGATGAAGAGAACATCGTTCTCGAAACATGTCGACTTTTTAAATAAAGATTATTGTGGTAAAAACAAAGTGTTTTAATAATTTAATTTCTAAAACATAAGTTTACTAGATAAAAGAACAATCTTTTGAAATCCATTTATAGTTTTTTGTGGAAAAGAGTCAATACGTCTAACCACTGATTTAAAAATGACATATTTCTGGTTTCTCTGCTTATACACTCTTAAATTTATTTACTGCAAACCAATCTATACATTTTCAATGAACTCGGAAAAATCTCAGAAAACTTTTAGCATTTAAAATGTTGAATTACGTTTGTATTTTGACAGATCTACGGTACATTTGAGATGTGTGGTGTTACTAATTTGTATTTTATGAGTATTTGAAGGTTAAATGTAAAGGAAATCTTGGAAATGTTGAGTTGGAGAAAAATGGTCAGGATTCCATAGACAGCCAGACGCACTAATATGTCCATCCTGGGAGAGGCATCCATAAAAGGCTTTCAACTATATGTCTACAATGTATCCTAACCCAACCCCTCAGCCCTCGACCATATTTGAGTGTCAGAGTGTCAAAATTTGAGTATCGAGAGTGTTTGCAATAAAATCTAAATAAATGGAATATTTCTGAACACATCCAAAAACTAAAAACTGTTTTTAAAAGTTGATGAAATATACACTTTCAAATTTTATAATTCGATATACACGTATAATTTTTGAAACATGAAAATTTTTAATGCAAAAAAAAATGGCTCACCTCACGTTTTTTCTAACTCAAATTACTGATAATGAAAAAAAAAAAAACACATTTTATTAGGAACAGTATTGCAAACATTATCACTTTTCTGGTGTTTCATGTAAAAATAATTAATTAAAGTTTCACAATCTTTTTTCAAATTGCAGTCGGAAACTTTGGTTTCACAAAGGTGTACATTAATTATTTTGTGGTTAACTTTTAAATTTGAATACAAAAGCGTGGTGTTTTCTCTTTCTAATACCATTTAGTTCATATTTCTAAGCATGATAGTAAAGGAGACAACGATTTCTATGATACCTGTGTATGAGTTGTTCCAAAAACAAAACAAATTAGCCTGAGGGGTTACAAAACAAACAATAGTATCGACTGTGTTTTGGTCAAAGGTGTTATTCGACACTTTTATTGGCCTAGTTATTCGAACTTCTGTGAAATAACAGCAATTACACTAATGCTCGGAAGTGACCTGCAGTTAGGTATGTTTTTGTATCTATCTGTAAATAATAAAATTAAATAGAACCTAAGAATTCATAATAAATTGTAAAGCGCCCTTGAGGTGATTTTTCACAAAAACGGCGCTCTACAAATTGTCCAATTATTATTATTAATGCCAATGATTCTTTCCCAAAAGTGTGGAATAATGTCTTTCATCAAACATAGTCGTTATGGAGTTTAACAATGAAAATATTGCAGTAATTGTGTCTAACTACGGTAAATAGTATAAAGTGAACGTACCGGGTGGCTTACCTTTACCAGCAGCGCTGGTCTCGGCATAGCGGTGGTCCCGGGAGGTGGGCTTGGGGGAGCGCACCCCGCGGGCACTCTCATTGCCTCCCCCACTGCCGCCCCCGTAGCGATCCCCTCCACGCCCACCCGCACTGCTCTCGTATCTGCTGGGAACAGGAAAAACAATATTATAATCTTTACATAGTATAAATCAAAGTCGCTCCCGCTGTGTGTACGCTTAGAACTTTTAAACTATGCAATGGATTTTCATACGGTTTTCACCAATAGATAGAGTGATTCATGGGGAAGGTTTGGGTATATAATTTGTCAAGGTTTTGTGTAAATTGGTTGAAATATATAATATATAAAGAGAGTGGGCTGGCAAGCGGGCAGCGGGCTAGCAAGCAGGCGGTGTGGATTTGATATATATGCAAATTAACAGATGGCGTTGGTTATAAAGGTTGGGTAATAGCGTTGTCAGTAGATGATGTTGTGTTTCCTTAGCCACACAGCAACGTGTGGCCGGGTCTGCTAGTTTATTACATAACTAACACCTCTGCTGTAGGTCACCCCAAGTGGTTCTCTATGTTTTTTTACTTCCCCTCCCCACTGCCTTGAGCCTCACAACATACCCCAATTATGTTTGCCAGTCTCACTGGCTCCAGACGTTTGGGAGCAGTTGATACTCTTGTGCAGTTTCACTTTAAACAAGAAAAAAATCCAGTTTTTTACCTTTGTTCCCTTGGTCGTGTTCCCGGAGGGAGCGGTTGTCTGGACTCGTAGGAGCCCCCGTTGCTCTGGTACTTCATGGCACTGCTGCTGCCCCCTGTGGGCGGGTGCCTCGTGTACTCCCCGCGGCGCTCCCTATCGCGCCCCTCCCTCTTGTCGGGGGCGGTGGCCGACGAGGACGACCTCTCGTAGGCGGGTGCAGGTGCCGCCGTGGAGGAGTCAAAGTGGTTGGCGGCAGCCCCTGTGGCCCCCCCGAAGGTGGGCCGCTTGGGGGGACCGCCGCGGCTGTCGTAGGCCCCCGGTTTGGCCCACGGCGGGGAAGTGGCGGAGGGATAGGCGTACCCACGCTTGGCACGACGCTCTTCCTCCAGTCTGGGAAGCATTCAGAAAAGTTGGTTAACAACAATAAATTAGAATACTGTGAAGACAGGGTTAACTTTTAATAGTTTTATACAGGCAACATCAGGTTTATCCGTATATCAGTACGTTATAGTAAAACGCTCTTACTTTTACAAGTTTATTATTTAAAAACAACAACTCAAGCTGAGTGAAAATACCATCAGAAGGCAAAACAGCTGTTATATGCATAATAATAATAATTACGCAGCAGAACTTGTTAATAAACTGTTTTCATAAGAACATATGTTTCTAATTTTCTCTTATAAATAAATGAAAACCAAAATTTCCTCCGAAATCATGAGATTTGTAAGTAATACCTACCTACTTCATTATAAACCATAGTTGTTACCATAAATACTTCTTTTTTTTTTAATCATTTATTTGGCTTTCACCCATTAAGGGTGGTGATCTTGGCCATTTCTTAAAGTTAGTTACATTTTTTTAAAATTGTTTACATTTCCAGTTTTCTTAAAAATAGTTCCATTATCAATTTTTTTTTAAATTATTTGAATTTTCAGTTTTTTTTTTAAATTAGTTACATTACCAGTTTTTAAAATTAGTTACATTTACAGTTATTTAAATGGAATAGATAAATCCTATTAGAAAATACAGACAATGGGCCAAGACAAATATTCATATGATTATACAAGTTGTACTAACATACAGAGTTGTTATTAGCAATTACAAAATTAGTAGAGTAGGAAGATGTAAGGTTCCCAAAAATAGGAACCTGTACATCTGTACAACATACATACAGAGTAACATACAAAGAAGGTATTAATAGTAATTACAAATTGTAGAGTAGGAAGATGTACTGAGTAACATACAGAGTTGGTATTATGTAATGGTAATTACAAAATTGTAGTGTAGGAAGATGTGCAGATTCCCAAAAATAGGAACCTGTACAACTGTACATAACAACACTGCAAGAACAAATGCTCACGTATGGAAGAGAAAGATTTCATGTAAAATTTAAAAAAAATTTAAATAAGGAATTTTACAATTTGTTCAAAGAAATGTTACCATCCCAATGGGAATTTTTTTTTTCAAACTTTCTTCAGATAGGTACCATAATATTTATTATTCTGATTTGACAGCTAGTAGTAAGTAGACATGGGCATATTCATTCCCAAGAGTGAATCGATTCAGTCTGATTCTCCTGGCCTTTTGAATTGATTCCCTGTATTCCTTCATTATTCCTTTAAATCAATTCCAAAAAAAAAAAAAAAATTTAATATGTGTATATATTATCTACACGCGGTTGAAGTGAAACCTTCAGAAAACAGAAGCAGACATGAGTAGGGAAGCACCGCACAAAGAGGAGACCGATTAAACTATCATACTAATCTCATTACCAAGCAGACTAAATCTTATAAATGTATGTATTTGCCTCTTTTTAGTGTCGTTATTTTTCGTTTCATCGAGTTTCAAATCACAACGGTGCTAAAGAACAGAAAACACTCTTCTTAGGGTCAATTATGTCGTTCTGAAAAAATGTACTAACGACGCGCGAAGGGGTTAACGTAATATTTTAATGTGTCTTATATTGACAACAAAATGTTTTTTTGACAAAAAAATAAATTACATTAAGCTAGCAATTAAATTTTTAAATTAAACAGTTTGTGGTTTCACCCCTAAAGTCTTACTAATTTATTAAACTTAAAATTGTTCCAATTTAAAAACCACTTCACGTGATCTAATATAAATAAACATTTTAACAATATTTTGTGACGGCTGACCACAGCCGATTGGCCTTATAATATCTGCAAATTCATATATTATATCTACCTAACATCTATCTGCGTCTAAAAATATGTAGTTACTTATATTCCAATAGTTTTGGTACGTACCACAAAACAACCAACAATGTAATGAAATTGACGGCTTGGCGCGCGGAGAGGAACGAATGATAAACCTCACAGGCGGATTCGCGGCAGGCATTCAAGAATGAATTAGTAACTTTTGACTAGTGTCTGCAGTAACTCGCTAGCTGCGGACCAAGTAAAGACTTGCGATGATCGAGTCATGATCGATTCGTTTGAACATTTGGTCATTTTTGTTCGTTTGGTCATTTGTCTATCAACTGAACAAGACGCTAAAGTTAATTCACGAATAGAGTGCTTCAGACATGACTCGATAGCGACAGACTAGACATGCGGATCTGGAACGGGTGGGACCTCAGATTGATTGATTCTTCGCACAAGTGAAAGGACACAACGCGTCATGGCTTGGAACTCAGCTGACTCGCTGCCGGTTTTTGCTTATGCGGGGGACAATGATATACATACGCGTGATTTTATGAATGGCGGCGCGGGAATGGGATAGGTATTTTACTTTAGGCAAGTTCGCGGAGCGCCGCCCATATAATAATATTTAAATACCTACGAAACATTATAAATTATAATCTTTTAATTGTTTACGGTACACATCATTAATTGAAATAATTTAACAGTAAATTAAATGGAAAATAAAAAATTAATGTGCCGTTAAAAATCGTAGGATACAAGGCCAAAGGTAAGGAATGAAGAATCAATTCCTTTTGAAATTGAGAATTAGATAGAGTGTGTCACAAGATTGAATTTATTCATTTAATTCAGTCAATCAATTTTGCCCACGTCTAGTAGTAAGTAGTAGGAACCACGATCATGCAGCGGGATGAAAAGGTAGTATCCAAGATGGTCACCATTTTGAATCGGAACTTAACAAACAAATTTACAGATAGATAAAATGTCAAATGGTCGAGTTAAAAGAAGACTTCGTTACGCTTCGTCAATTATTTATCAAGCATCAAAAAATATTATCACAAAAATACCTAAATTAAATAATGCAACAAATACATGTTTAAATCCACAATAGCGACTGCTTTTTACGAACAAAAGGTATGTTAAAAAAATTAAAACGCTTTACACTTACTTCATCTGTGCTCTTTTCAACTCCAATCTCTCAAATTCGAGTTTCTCTCGCTCCAATTTTTGCCTCTCCCGTTCAATGCGGTGTAGTTCATTCTTCTCCCGTTCAATGCGTTCCCTGAAATATGAAATTTAAAATTCTTCAGTTACAAAATGAAAAGAGGTGGTATTAGACTTTTAGTCAATGAATAACATTGCAGATATGTTAAGCCTAGTCATCAGGTACTAGTCTGTTCAGGAAACTATAGAAATAAAAGGAGATGGAATGGTAGCATACAGACTGTTGTCGAACTACAACCAAACTGAAGGAATATCAAAGCAGCGAGGAGCCAATGAAAGTAATGCTTTTTTGTGTGCAATAGTGATGGGCACAATTGACCAATGATCAATTATTTCAACAATCAACCAATGATCAATTATTTCAACAATCAACCAATGATCAATTATTTCAACAATCGACAAATGAACAATTATTTCAACAACTGACCAATGATCAATTATTTCAACAATCGACCGATGATCAATTATTTCAACAATCGATCAATGATCAATTATTTTAACAATCGAGATTTCCCAAACATTGTCACAGACAATCGATTCTCTCACATCTCGGTTAGACTCTCTCACATCGTGATGTCAAAATTCATAGTCTGTATTTCGATTATCAAAATGCTTCCTTTATGCCAATCACTAGTATGTGGGTAGAAAAGGTGGGGTGCCGTAATATGGGTGAAGTACGATGGTGAAACGAAAGTAATGGTTCATGGCCAATCTCCTTTGTTTCTATAAATATGAGGCTAACTAAGACATGGACAAGCACTGGCCTGACTTGGAAGGGCTGGGGAAGAAAAACAATAGACTGAAGTGGAATGACATTTTAAAGAAGTAAATCATCAATTCTAACCTCTCAACCCTCAGCTTCTCCCTCTCCAGCGCCAGCCTTTGCTTCTCCATGCGCTGGCGGCGCTCCTGGTCCCTGAGGGCCTGCTCAGCAGCGCGGCGCCGCCTCTCTTCGGAGCGGGCACGCCTCACGCGCTCCCTCTCACGCTGTAAATCACGTTCCCTCTGAAATAACAATTTACGTCATTTAATACAAGAGACCCCATTTACAAAAAATTATTCTTTACTTATTTATGACTTATTCTATTTGTAAACAAATCCAAAATGAAGTAGGCTTCACTTCAAACATTCATCGGTTCATCGCCTTAATTCTTATTTGTTCAATAGACTAATAGAAAATTTTACCGGAGAAGGTTTTCTTTAATTATTTCAATAAAACATTATGATAGGTGTTTAGGATAAAGCTATTTCCGTAAAGGTCTCAATAGTTTAAATAATTTTTAGTCAAGGGATTCACTATCATTTTTTATACTTTATTTTTAATTTTAAAGTGGAGATTGAACAAAAACTAAAATGGTCTGTTGCACAAATAAGAACCGAGGCGACGAGTTAGCTAAGCAAATTAATAAGTTTAAGAGTCCAAAACGATTTAACCTCTTTATTTACCCTGATCTTGGAGAAAGAGAGGACGTCTCGGCCAGCTGCCGGACGATTGCGGTGCGGAGATCTCTCCCTCTTTCCAGAAGGTTCTCTCTGGAAAGAAAAGGCTTGTATTAAATACTGACAGTGTTTTTAGTTCCTCAAATTTAGTGTCTGTCTGATAAGATCCATCAACAGAGGAACAATGCTATTCTTATTTATTATTGAAGTCACTTCTCTATGCCAACCCATCAAATATCCTTATGACACCTCTGAAGCCATTTTTGTAAGATTTATATGAAAAATAATGTTTATTATCATAATATTATGTAAAGAAAAAAAATTCTCACACAATATACATAAATGCATTTTCATATTGCTCTATATAAAGGCAGTCTTGCTTTGAGATTTTCGTTTAGAAAGAAATTTGTTGATTACAATATTAATATCAGTAAATAAGAAGTGCCAGTGAGAATGGGGTTAAGCATAATGACCCAATTGTGCGTTTGTTTTTTTAAACACATTGATTTGTTGTCATACATCTTTATATACAACAGCTGCTTTTGCCTTCCGCATTCTTTGCTAAAAATATTTAAATAAAAAAAAAAAAAAAACATAAAAAGCCAGAAGAAATGATAAATTGCTCAAATTGGCTATTAGCCAAGAAGACGTTATTGTGATTTTCTTTGACATCGTAATACTTAAAACTAGTGGAACCATTGTTTTTTTAAAACTAGGACATTATTTAGTTTTTCTTCAATTGCAATAGACGAAAAGGTGCTGAAAATTTAAACGTTTAAAATATTAGAGTTAGTTGGTTGGCTATCCTTTTAGTTTTGGAACTTGTTGATTTTGTATAATTTTAATAGGTTACTTAAAATAAATTAAAACATCAGTCAATCTTTATGAATAAATTTTTGTATGAACTGAATATTTGGGTGTTACGATAACGTTGGGTTATGTAGGTGGTACAGTAGGAGGTACTCACAACTTTTCTCTTGTTTTCTGCCGAGTCTACCTTGGAAGTGTTGCTTCGCTCTACAGCGTCTCCTTCTTTCTTTTCTACTACTTCCCCTTCTTTCTTTGTAACAGGCTCTTTCTTAGTATCCTGAAAGAATAAAGAAATCACAATCAAAATTATGGGTTTTAGCACATTCTAAGTTGCACTTCACCATTAAAACAATTATATCCTATGTTCTACTTAGCCACCTCTGGTCTGCCCTGATTTTCCAGGATTTGTTGCCCATACTTCGTATAAAATCTCAGAAAGAGCACTTTTGAATAAATATTTTTTAATAATATTTTGTGCATTTATTTTGAACTATTGTATATTTTATTGACTGAAACACTTTCTTCAAACAATAAACTATCGATAAAAACAACATTACTTGTGTTTATTTGATGAATTGATAGGTTTTTTAAAGTTTTTGTGACCAAACATCGACGGACTTTGACAGTTCAATCGCGGCAATATATGACGTTCGTACTCCACAGAAAATGCTTTTTAAAATATTCCAGTGCTGCCAGAAGAATAAAACTTTTGGCGGTATCAACAGTACTGTTAGCGCAAACGATTCTGGGCTTGACTTTCATACAGTTTCTTTATCCACTGGAGCGACGGCGCGTTTTTTATTTTTTTCCTCGGATTGCTCGTGATATTTTAATGACCGTTTTGAATATTTTCCGCCAACCTTAAAAAAAATCATACCTCCGAATTTTATTATGGAGGCATACAAACTGATCATAGTTCTATATAGTCAATGAATTCACCTATCTTTGGTGGTTTATCACATATTCCTAGAATTTATAAAAATAATATTATAAAATCGAAACATTCAAAATGGAACTATTCTCAGTATTGCCTCCCTTTAAACTCGCCTAGTAAGTTCAAATTTCCCTCCACATTGAATATTTTCTATAAGGTTTCTTTTAAATGGTCTAATTTATAATCACAATCTACATATGTATGTAAGAAAACTGAATTTTGATAAGTTTAGAACTGTTTAATGTTCCCTTTCAGCAAAATTTTGACACAAATTTATTCGAAAAAATGGCGACACTTTAAATAAAAATAAAATGAAATTCTTAAGACTCACCAAAAATAGCTGTTGTACATCAAACAGATACATCAATTATCTTAAATCCACAATACCAATTAACTCGATTATTGGTTTATTTATAGAAAATATTGCATTTTCAAAAACACACGATCGGAAAAAAATGTCAAAAACATAACCATAAAACTTTGTATTATCAATAATCACTGAAATTTTAAGTTTGAAACACGTTGAAATAGTTGAATGCGTTACTCATCCAATTATTATGACACTGGTACACAAATTTGTTATAAATATCCACTAAAATACGGTAAAAAAGCCGAATTTTAAACTGACAGCTTCAGAACGTTTAACATTTACAGAGATCTACAAACTCTACTAAATATGAATTTTAGATGCAATATTTTTCCTACATAACTGCCATACACTGTACACTGAGTACACTGCCATCTGTTGAATTATAATAGAAGTAGTATCTTTCTACCTACCCAAAAACGTCAAAATGGAACCGCGGGCTTATTTGAAAATATTTCAAAAAAAAATTTAATGCATCTAGGGAGAATTTGCTGTAATTCGCCAACTTTTAGCAAACTTAGGTTTTGTAAATGGTGCCGAAATTCGGCAAAAAGCGTTCCAGTGGTTATATATTAGTAAAAAAATTAAAATAATTTTATTTGCCGATCTCACCGGTGAACAACCGGCGACGGAGGCGTTAAAACAAGTTAATAATTCGGAAATAACAAATGTAATAAAGAAACATTCAGGTCTGAAGGTTGACACGATATCTGAGTTACAGCAGTCACCTAGATTGCAAAATCTGAAGTTCAAATTCCCAGTCTTTTAAATTTAACCAATTCAATGCTAGCCGTTTCAACGCAATCTATCAAATCACGCAGCACGTCTTGACAGTTGTTTTAGTGAAACTTTATGGATCACATGTGACACATCAACATATAGAGAAAGAAAATATGACAGTAGCGTGGCGTTTTATTTGAAGTATGTTGCTTTCTTTACAATTTAAAACTCGGGCAACTAAAATCTCTCAAAATATTGTGTTGAATTCCTTTAAATATAAAACATTGGCTATTTCGCTACATACATCATCTTCCTTCTCGTCCTTGTCCTGGCGGCGATAGGTGCGCGAGGGTCTGCCCGTGCCGAGCCAGCTGCCCCCGGAGGCCCATCCCCCCGCCCCGAGCTCCGCCTTGGCCTTCTCCACGGAGATCATGCGCCCGTGCAACTCTGGAAAAGGCAAATATTCTTACTTCGCACTCAAATTATATTATTAGACAGAAACCACTATTACTGAAACAAGAGGAAAAACAGGGAAAATTAAAATCTCACATTAAATTGCCTCACTGCTTTTTGAAAGGACATGGTTTATGAGTAGTTCGTTGGGAGGCTTGCCACGCAACATTTGCTTCCAGTATAGTGCTTCATTCCGGACGACACTAGGGAACAGTCTTCAGTTTTTGGTCAAACTATATTTAAGGTCATCATTGGTCATGTATACCTTATCAGAAAAGAGATTGTGTGACCATTATCTCACCTGTACGATGGAGGTACTTGATGCAGGAGTCTGCATCGCTGGAGCTCACCATGGTGACGTATCCGTAGCAGCGCGAGCCCGGCGTGCGCGCATTGGTCACCACCTTGGCCCCCACCACCTTGCCGTGACGCGAGCACAACATTTTCAGGTCCTTGGCGCGTGTGGCGCCCGACAGTCCACTCACCCACAGGTTACGACTGGACTGCGACTTCTTCGATTCTGCATACAATCAATCATTACACAATCGGCTAATTTGTTACACACTGAAACTCTTTTATATAAGGTTTTCCAAGGGTTGGGAAGAATATTATAACAATTATTATAAGCAATATTTATTAGCCTGAAACACTTGTCAACATTGTTCATTCAACAATTACTGCTTATTACATTTTTTCACCTGAAAACAACCAACTTTATTTTTATAATTGTTACCTTATTGCTTATAATAGTTATAATTATTGCTTAACACGTTCCCGGACGAGCATGCTATAGCATTCGCATTGGATAGTTTAATTATGTAGCGGATGCTATAGCATTCAAAGTTTTTTTGTCAGATATGCTTGAGCAGTTGCTTTATCCCTATAAAATATAGGTAGTCTATTTCTTACTGTCACTGCTGACACAACCACAGATCGCTTACTGTCACATGAGACCTTTTCTGCACACAAAGATAAAACAGTGTTTACCCCTTCCCCTACAGCTCGCCTGGCGTACCCCACGTGGTGGCGTATGCTATAGCATGCGTCAATAGTGCCAAAGTAGGGTGACTCACTGCCCGTGAACGTGTTATAATAATTGTTACCCTTTGTGCTATGCATAAAAATCTTGTCTAAAACATTAGTTTACTAATTAAAAATAATAATTAATAGAATATTATAAGGTTACTAGCTGGTCCCTGGCATGCTTTGCTATGCCATATTCAAAGAAATACATTGTTTCTCCCTGAATCACCTTTCCCGTGCGTCCCCATTCCCCTTCCTAGCTAGCTTTATAAATTATAGCCTATATGTTATTCTGATGTATGAGCTATATTATTGTAAAGTTTCATTCAAATCCATTTTAACTAGTTTTTGCGTGAAAGAGTAACAAACACACATACATCCATACAAACTTTTGTGTTTATAATATTAGTAAGATTTTATAAGAGGGTTTCACTATATATTATTGGTTGTTACATTAATTTGAATTGTCAGTTTTTATTGAAGTGATCATCGCACAAGAGTTCCGTATAAGCAAAAATTTCAGAGAGAAGAGGCTAGTTTGGTAAATGTTCCGCTATTGAGTCCACGCTCAAAACACACTTTAAAAAATTAAAATAAATTGTACTAGGTAGATAATAGTTAGTAATAAGTAATTCAGTAACCGGAATTTAAAAATATTGCGTTTTAATGATTATTTTGTTAACTTTAAAAATGCGAAATGTCATTTTTCAAGGACCGCCATCTTTTTAAATAAGAAGGCCATTCTTGTGCTGTGTGAAACTGCAATACGCAAATTGTAAATACACACTACCAACCTAAAAATTCAAAAACATTTACGTAACCAGTTGTTTCAAATAATATAATAACAATTAATTGTTGTAAAATAATCTAACTTAATCGTCGGAATATGGGTAGTATTCTATTATCATATGGATTAAAAAACGAAAATCAGTCAACACCACAATTCACTGTGAGACTTTTCTGTGCGGCCGCGGCGGTCTGAAGGGGCGCGTATTTAATTTTCCGTGTTCAATATGAGGTAACCATGCATCGAACTCAACACGGTTTTGTAATGCCATTTTGGTAAATTTTTGAGATCGCTGGCAATGGTTAATACGCACTTTAAAAAAAAAAATCTTTTGATTCACCTTAATTACATTAAAAGACACGTATTTGCATTGGGGGAAGTGGAAAATATTTCATTCTAAATTTCGATTATGTAAAATTATAATTAGCTTTCGTTCTGTGAAACGAGACCGTCCGTTTTCAAACATTATTTTCAAATGTCATTTTGTTATGTTGGTATTCTTGTTACTGTACTGCTGGGCAGCTGAGCGGCTACGGCTACTGCGATGTTGAGCGGCTACGTACGCTAAGTTTGTGTGATATGGTTTATGATACAAAAGAAAGTGCCCCTTTTATACCGCCTGCTCGCGTCAAGGCAAGAAAAACATCCCAGTTTCAAGTAGTTTAGCGGCTACGCTAGGTTTGTGTAACATGGTTTGTGATTCAAAAGAAAGCGCCCTTTATAACGCCTACTCGCGTCAAGGCAAGAAAAACATCCCAGTTTTCAAGTAGTTTAGCGGCTACGCTAGGTTTGTGTAACATGGTTTGTGATACATAAGAAAGTGCCCCTTTATAACGCCTACTCGCGTCAAGGCAAGAAAAAAATCCCAGTTTTCAAGTAGTTTAACGGCTACACTAGGTTTGTGTATCACGGTTTTTGATACAAAAGTGAGTGTATTATTTATAAAAAATAATTACCGAAATTGTTTAGAGTTTATTTTAGAGAATTTATTTTTTAAGTACTTTATAATATAGTGCTTATAAAATAAATTCTCGAAAACAAACTCGCATATCATCATAATTTAAAAAAATATCCCAGGTTTTGAATGGTTTGTTTGGCAAAGCAGGGTTTGTCTAGCGGGTATGTGTAATAATTCTAATACATTTCTTTCCATGTTCTTCTGTTATAAATACAGGTACAAACTTGTCTATAATACTAATCCTACTTGCAGTACAAACCTTTCAAAACCTGGGTGTTATTGAAAAGAAAAACGCGTGCGTGTTCTTTTATTTATTTTCGTTTTAGGTATTAAAATAATTACATACGTAATTTGGCAAATCAGGTACTTTCGTAATAATATCGTCTATGTATCGCTTCTAGCTACTCGTTTCGTGAATGCTTTTTTTATTTTTAGGTTGGCTCATTTGCAAATTGCATGTAAAACATGTTTCACATGGAACAGTTGTGGGTGGTTTGGTATATTTAAGGAACAGTTTCACATTTCATATAGGCTTGCGTCTCGCGTCATGCACGCGTAATAAGTGATGATTTTTTGAATTTACGAAACCTAACAAAATAATGATTAATCCGCATTATTTATCATTTTCGAAGATTGAAATTCATACTTATTATTGTGTAACTGACAGAGAATGATTTTTCCTTTTAAAAGTGCATATTTCATCCTCGTAATTAATAACATGGCGGTCCTTGAAAAATGACATTTCGCATTTTTAAAGTTGACAAAATAATCATTAAAACGCAATATTTTTAAATTCCGGTTACTGAATTACTTATTACTAACTATTATCTACCTAGTACAATTTATTTTAATTTTTAAAGTGTGTTTTGAGCGTGGACTCAATAGCGGAACATTTACTGCTAGTTTTCATAGAAAAGTCGCAATTGAAAAATATGAATTCTCAATGACCCAACTAAGAAAATACTGAGCAAAATTCCAGTCGGTCCAAGGTCAAAGCAACTTTAGACTGCGCAAGGACAGCTGGGCTTGCAATGGACTGAGGCCACCCAAGTAGAAAAGGACGAATCCACAGTGACCCAAACTAATAAAATATGAAGAATAAAGCTTACCTTTATCATCAGTCTCTTTATCTCCATCGGTAGCACCGCTGAAAAAATTTCAAGAGATGAAACGGTTGTCACAATAAGCTTTTCAAACACATCAAATAATTTTAAACCAGCACTGAACAATAGTATCATCTTTTGTTTCCTCGGCACAAAATGTTTTTTTTTTTTTTTTTAATTTCCAGTTTCCCTCATTAACTCATATCTCTGTTGCGCAAAGCAGCCTGGTACTTTATATTGACTAATGTCAACTAAATTGATTGCAATTCTCCATGAATTACAATTTTCTTTGCATATCATAATATTTGTTCCGCATTTTACAACCTTTGATTTTTGGTGTATTTCAGACCTTTCTCTCAATAGTAGTTGTTGCAATATTTTTCCATTATTTTGTTTGTTATTGTAGGCCGCATTTCACATACAAAGTTGTTAGTAGGCAAACTTTTTTGCTGGAAAGATATTATTATCATTGATTGATAAAATATCCTTTACCAAGAAACAAAGTTCAAGTGGTGATATTTGCTAGCCATTTCTCTATTCAAGGTAGACAATAATCACTGTCTGAAGAGACTAGTTTCGGGGGGTTATTTCTTTAAAATGTGAACATTTTAAAGTGGTGTAATTCTTTGTCCAAAAACCTGTAGAAGGAACATCAATGTGTTTAGTTTATCTTTATATTCTGTTCTGTTCTTAGAATAAAAGTTTACTAAATAATAGAATGGATTCTCTATTGTAAGTGACAGGGAATAATTTTTCAGCAACCCGTTAATTTTGCCGGAAGATTAATGTTTGGTAAGTTTACCAATGTCCTTTGTCATAAAGCGTTGAATTAGCAGATGAAGAGTAGACTGAATAATGTTTAATGATTTCCTGGTTTGCTTTCACGGATCGAGTGTTGTAACAGCTGCCAATTAATTTGTTCGAGGTTTTCCGCATTTGTGACAGTGTACTGTACTAGTGGGTCAGGTCACTAGTGGTAGTTGCAGGTGTTACGCCAATAATACCATCAACAGGATCAACAGCCAATCCAAAGTGAGAGAATGATTATATAATATTAATGAGAGGATTCTGTTCTGCAACTGCAACCAACCCGGGTACTGCATCGCTTCATGTTACGGGTTTTCGATACGGGCTCATTAAGTTCTCCGAAGAAACAAAATCTACATTGTCCAGTGCTGGGGCATACCATCCGCGACCGTTTTACCCATCCAGGTAAGGAAGCTGATACACAATGTCAACTAATTGAAGTACGCTCATTACTTAGGGTTGTTTTAAAAGAGATGGTAGAGGTACAAATTGTAAATTTTCAAATGTTATTCTTTGGCTGAACAGTGGAATGAATGTCGTAAAAAATTAGGCTACAAAGTTTTGCACCGTCGAGCGAAGTCCCGACATCTTCTTCTCGCAGTCGCTCAGCCATCTTCTTCAGGTACAAACCATTCCTCGATCAAACGGCGAAGGACCACCAGTCTCTTGCGGTGGTGCAAAACTTTGTAGCCACATACCGAGTGCAGCTCCTCAGCTGCTCGGCGACTGGGTGCCGGTGAGTGGGGCCCGACTGGGTAGTAGGAACCAACCTAGCGATCTTGGCGTCGACTGAGCTCTTGGTGCTCTCCGCAGCCGGGTCTTGCGGGGCCGAGTCCTGGGTGAGCGCGGTGCCGGCGGGTGCAGTGCTCCCGCTGTCCGGGGGCTCCTGGCCCTCGCCCTCCTCCGCTGCCGCCCCATCTACACCAACACAAGGAGGATGATGTGGCTGTCGATACGCCCACACAGCAGTAGGATGATTCGGGCTATAAGCCTCTCACACAAGTATCTCGCAAAAATAATAACAATTAATCTGAAATTGGATTTAAATTATCAAATATGTAACTCTTTCAACTAAGCTATTTAGTATCCCCTTAACATTAGTACAGGTTTCTTAAAGGAGCGGAATAAATAATTAGTCACTTTTACACGCTTGTTTATAGATTCCAAGGTCCAACATCACTCTGTCTGAATGTCTTGAAGGGAACACAAATGTTTTCTTGGGACGATCCTGAATAATTTCTTCTTGATGACTGAAGTTTCTTACAGGTGGCAGGTTTAGAATGTCTTGAATGAAGTTCTCACAGGAATTATTTCACTTGTTGTTCAGATCCACTGGGTTCAGCGTAAGGTCTGTTTTCTGGAGCACTAACTTGCCATCAGTTCACATTTTCACATATTATAAGGCCGCACCTTTAGAAACCCGACTAAAAACTCCCAAACCCTAATTACAAAATGTATTTAAAATAACCTAATAACAATTCATACCTTTGGTCGCCTTCACTCTCCCATCACCCTGCAAGAGAAATATCAGATTACAATTTTTATTAAATAAATAATCTTTTTTTTTTATACACTTTACAAATGCAGGACAAAAAGTCCCGATAAACCACTTTTTAGCAGTTTGTCTAACGGGTTCTTTAAGTTAAAGATCTTATTATAGTGATTTAATAGTTACATTTTTACAATTATATAAAATTAAATTAAATTTTTTACAGAAATATAGATAAAAATAAATTTTTGAAAACATAAATAACATTTTCAAAGTCTTTAGAATAATATGTCATTATAAGCTAATACAAATTAATTCTGGTAAATTTTGGATAGGGCCTGACACGCTTATTACGAATAATTTTTAGAAAAAAACTTTATATTCGCCTTAATTACTATAAAAGGAAACTTATTGCATTCCGGGAGGCGGAAAATTATGCATTTTAATTTTCAATTGCGTAAATCCAAAATTCACTTCGCAAACCGGTCGGCGACTGTCAGCGGCCATTGGTACGTCACTGTTATGTTGGTATCACTGATGCATTAACAAGAGCTAAATACGACCGTAGCCATCTTCGTGGGATACAGAATTATGAAAAACAGAATTAATAATGTAGATAAACGAACCTCTAATCAGAATCACTTCAGAGTCTAGCTGAGGCACTGGAATCATGTTGGATTTCATCGTCATTATAGTTGGAGGTGTTGGTATTCGTCGCATTATAATTGAAGAATAGAAATAATAATAATAATAAACAATACTTTAAAACGGAATATTTTTTATTCAGACAGTTAGACTTAGCTTTATTATCACGAAAAGTGAGTATTTATGTCGCGGGAGGCAAAAAAACATGCAAAAAATATGCATTTAACATTTTAATTTTGTTTTTATTTCACAAACAATCAATCATAATTACACAAACCCGCTAGAAAAACCCTGATTTGCCAAACAAACCATTCAAAACCTGGGATATTTTTTTAAATTACGATGACATCATAGACATATGAATATTAATAGACCAGAACAGAAAGGTGAGGGGTAGAAACCAACTGCAGCGGGACGAAGAGCGGGAAGGTAGCTTTGGTGATATGTGATTCGTCAAAACTCAATCTGACAGTATACAGGCATCTCGCACTATAATATCACCATTTAGTTCTTAAAAGTAAACTCTGCTTTTGAATGAATAGACCTTTTTACATGGGAGCGCGAATTGCACGCCGCGCAATGAACAATTTTGCGAAGTCCAAATAAGCAAAGAAAGGTCGCCTATAAGGTCGAGTTCAATATTTTTCTGAGGTATTCAGTTAAGCCACTTTTACAAATGTTTCATAATTTACTTACCCCAGTAAAAAAACGACGGGCACATGCCATGTATCTCGAGTGATAGTGGATTTTGAAAAACGATCATATTATGTGATCTGAATTAGCTTAAAATAGTCTAAAATAATGCTTGCCTATGGAATGTAATACGACAATTCGGTTTATTCTCTTTTTCACTTTTATTTTACACGTTTTCAAAACACAAGGCACTGTTTTTACCGTGTTATTTCGTAATATGTACCGATGAGTGCTCGACAGTGGCTCGCAGAAGAATGATGACGTCACATGTTTTAGATTAACGCGAACCCATACTCGATCCCAGCCGGTTCCAATGGGAGGGGGAAATAATACGCTTTTATCACTTAGGGCAGGTCTACTAATATTCATATGACATGCAGCTTTCGTAGTTTAACCTCAAAGTTCCGTATTATCCGTGAGGTGGACTAAATGCATATTTACCATTATTTGTAATTTAAAAAAATAAATTACATTGAAAAAAAATTTTTACATTGAAAATTTTATTTTTACATTGAAAATAATTTTTTTACTTAAAAAAATTATTTTCAATGTAAAAATAAAATTTTCAATGTAAAAAAACTTGCCTAAAGGCCTTTATTCATTTTATTTTCAGAATTTCGTCAAAGTAGTGCTTACCTAATGCGCATGTTTTATTTTTATTTTACGTAACTTCTAGCTAATCGTTATTTTATGGTAATAATAAATATACATATACGAATAGAGGTTTGTTAACATTATAATTCTGTTGTGTTTTCATAATTCCGCGCCTCTTTTTGTATCGCACGAAGATGGCTACGGTCGTATTTAGCTCTTGTTAATGCATCAGGGATACCAACATAACAGTGACGTACCCAATGGCCGCCGACAGTCGCCAGTCGATGGCCGGTCGGTTCGCAAAGTGAATTTTGGTTTTACGCAATTGAAAATTAAAATGCATAATTTTCCACCTCCTGGAATGCAGAAAGTTTCCTCTTATAGTAATTAAGGCGAATCTAAAGTTTTTTTCTAAAAATTATTCATAATAAGCATGTCAGGCCCTATCCAAAAATTACCTTAATTCTTTCCGTAAGCCAAGTCTTCAGTAAATTCATCAATTGTTTGTTTTGGGCACAGTTTTTAATTTCAGCAGGTAACATATTTAAACAACTGGGAATCATGTAATTTAATGTTCTTTGTCCATATTTATTTGTATGCTTAGGTACAATTAGCCCTTCATTAAAGTTAAAACGAGTATTATGGTTGTGTTCCAGCCTGTTTATATATAAAGGATTATATTTAAATGATAATGAATAGCTGTTACCAGAATTATCTTTCGATATTTTATCTTATCAGGATTAGATTTGGACCATGCGACATGTTCTTACCTCTTCATTGAGTAATTCATCCTCTCCGATTTCCAAGTTGATGGAGTCCTCGGTGTCCATTCCGTTGGCTTCAGAGTTCCTCTTGCCTGTGCCTGCTGGTTCCAGTTCCAGCTTGACGGGGGAATCTGCTATGCGAACCTTCTTTGATGCAGGCTCCTCGGAAACTTCTGGAGCTTCTCTCTTTTTAGCAACCACTGGTTCCTCCTTAGCAACCGCTTCTTCTTTGACCTTTTCAATAACTTCTTTAACAGGCGCTTCTTCTTCTGCAGTTGGCTCCTGGTTATTGCCGTTTTCTTGATTAATTTCCTTCTCTAACTCTTTTTCTAGTTCCGCATCAGCTTCGTCATCTACGACTTCATCCTTCACCACCATCTCTTCTACATTGACATCCTCCACAGAATCGTCCAGGTTCTCCTCCGCTGTGCTTCCTGATCGTATTGTCCTTTTCACCGGGGATTTCTTTTCCATGCTTAGCGCTTCAAACAGGTAAGAGTCTGGATCATGTCCTTCGTCCTTGATAGCCTGAAAAAATACAGTTTATTTCATTTCATGTGGTTCAGGAATTCAAAAAATTTCGATTGGCAAAGCAGTTATCATGAAAAACGCTATTATTTTGTACATGTGGCTTATCAACAAAATGTTTGAAAACGTAATTATTTGTACTGCGATCTGGCAGCGATAAAGAAAATTGAATCGTATACCAAAAACTCAAACACGTCCGTTTCATTAAACGGCTAGACAGGAAAGGGGGACTAATAATAGCAGCAGCGGCCGATGTGAATCTATTTTAAATAATTCGAAACTATTACAACTGTGAAAGCACGCAGCTAATCAGAATTTCGGCTAATGGCGGAAACAGATCGATGGGTGGAGGGCTTGGCGCCGGGTGTAGCAGGCGTTATCTGAGATTGTATACCTTTTCTAATCTGTCGAGTAGAACAACCTTCACACCACTTTTATCTAAATTACGTTTTTCCAACTCTGTACGTAAATCTATAACCCTCAAATCGCTCAACTTGCGTCCCTCTGTGTCAGCCATTTTTGGAATTTTGGTTGGATTTGGATGTTTGGATCTCGATTGTCGATTGTCGATTCCGTCATTAGTGCCCCCCACACGCACACTTCGGAGCGACCGAGTCCCGCGCCACTTCAGGCCGCCGCGCAGAAAAGTCTCACGGTGAACTGCGCTATAAACCTATCGGTGTTGTACTTTTCTGCGCGGCGGCCTGAAGTGGCGAGGGACTCGGTCGCGCCGAAGTGTGCGTGTGGGGGAGCCTATTCCGTCAAATAAATTCATCGAAACCATCTCGACTTTATGGTAGTATCGTTCCATAAAGAGCACCATACACGCATACGCAGTAATGTTTCCACAAATCATACTCAAAACATATATTTTTTAAGACTTTTGTGCTTGCTACAAATTATTTATTGTTAATTTTTGGTTACCGAAGAATATTAATTTCGAAAATGTTAAAATGCTGTTAATGGTACCATTAGGATAATAGCCTGTAAAATAAATTTGGGTTTTTGACCTAAGTATGGGTGTTTTTCAATTTTTTTCTCATATATTGCCGTGTTGCGCTACCTCGCAGAAATATTGCGCTATAACATCCCAAAAACAAATAAAGAGAATACTTTTGGCCGTGAAAATATAAAATCATGTATTTTTTCTGTACTTTATTATTTACGGGCGGGGGGGGACAGTTACAGTAGAGACATTGCTTGTGGTGTCTCTGGTCACATCGAGGTAAAAACACATAAAATAAAAATAAGTTGACAACATGAAGTTAAAAAAATAAAAATGAAGGAAAATCATTAACATAATAAAAATTTGTCAAATTAATTAATTATAACCACCTAAAAAAGTGTAAGCCCCTAAAACGGCAAATAAATAAATAAATCATCCATCATCACATTATTATTATCGTAATTCTTCGGAACAAACGTCAACGGTTAATACGCACTTTTTTTGATAAAACTTTTAGATTCTTCTTAATTACCATAAAAGACAACTATTTGCATTGGGGGAGGTTGAAAATGTTACATTTTTAATTTTAGTTACGTAAATTGAAAATTTGCTCACTGTCAAATCACTCTGCAATATTATTGTTATTTTAATATGTTGGTATTACTGATATTTTACAATCCATGTTACACAAACCTAGCGTAGCCGCTAAACTACTTGAAAACTGGGATGTTTTTCTTGCCTTGACGTGAGTAGGCGTTATAAAGTGGCACTTTCTTTTGAATCACAAATCATGTTACACAAACCTAGCGTATAGATTTTTTCGGTTACGCGCCTTTGAATATATTGCCATGAAGTCAGTTACGGTATGATGTAGCCTTCCATATAGTATCAGTAATACCAACATAATAAAATGACAATAATCAATACAAATTGCATATGGTGAAGCGTTGTGTCTGGTTGTGTCTAAATACGAAAGCAAATTTTCAATTTACGTAACTAAAATTAAAAATGTAACATTTTCAACCTCCCCCAATGCAAATAGTTGTCTTTTATGGTAATTAAGAAGAATCTAAAGGTTTTATAAAAAAAGTGCGTATTAACCGTTGACGTTTGTTCCGAATATTTACCAAAAAAAATGATGGGGAGATGGGGAGTGATAAAAAATTGCAAACACAATTTTATGTTACAAAATACATTACTGACATACTTGAAATAGTGTACCTGAACGTTCCCGATGTAAAAACAATACACTTGCGAACCTCGTAAAACAATAACATAAATGAAGATGCATATTGTTTGGCAAGAAAGTGTAGAAATTAATTAATTTGGAACTAAATTTTTTCATTACTATGGTAACACCGAAATACTCGTTTTGTCAATGACATTTTGTATGGCTCTTGGCTTTACTGACTTTAATCATGTAGAACACACTGAAAATCGCTCGTTAATGTTTTTTTTTTTCATTGTTTGCCTGTGCATTGTTTGAATTGAATTAAAATGAACAAACCAATACGTAGTGGTGCAAGAGAAGTTGTAAACTGCGTGTTTCAACGCTGCCTAGCTGAATATCGTGCGAAGAAGCTCCTATCCAATTTGAAAGAAGTTTACAAACGAACTGCAGAAATGAATGGTAC
The DNA here is from genome assembly GCA_917563855.2 of Limnephilus lunatus. Lineage (NCBI taxonomy): Eukaryota > Metazoa > Arthropoda > Insecta > Trichoptera > Limnephilidae > Limnephilus > Limnephilus lunatus. The sequence goes on from OU830596.1 coordinate 99,107,711, forward strand.
GTGGTATAGTTTTTTTTAATAAATTTCATTAGTATTACAAGATTTATGCCAATTTTTGTGCGATTATAACCATTACAATCTGATTTGAGGTTATGTTTAAAAATCCGAATTTGACATTTCCATTTGACAGTTAATATTAGGCCACAAGAAAAATGGAATAACTCAATTTAAAAAAATAATAATAATATGCAACTCCTTTAAACTCATAGAAATGTAACTTGTTTTTAATTTTCTCTTTCTTTCTTTCTAAATGAATATTTACAGGTGTGCTTTTTTAAAACTACCTTCTATAGAATAATCATTTTAATGATGTTTTCCACATACAGGTAAATCTGAAAAGAAAGATAAATCGTCAAGGAAGGGAAAAGGCAGATGGAAAATTTGAAACACCGGGAAAACGGAAAATAGCATAAGTGTTGATGATTAAAAAAAATTGTTGCAAAAACGTGATGAAAATCGAAGCAGATTATTATGCACGAGGAAGTACCCTATATGATGATATAGATGAACTGATAAAACGTTTAGATGAAGATGAAGATATGGAAGAAGAAGAATCATATGAGGACTAAGACAATAATTATTACATGTCGGGTGTTGAATAAATATACTCAGATTTTTAAATACCTATGTACCTACGTTTTTATAACAAAATAAACGCCCACTTAAAACCTGTTTTGTTTTATTTTATTTATATTAAATTATGTGTTTTTGTGCAAAATTTATGAAAATACAAACACGTTATGAAATATGCACTTTGGCTGAAGGGTTTTTTAAAACTTACATTCATTGTCTTATGAGCCATCACGGTGTTGCCATTTAAAACCAAGAAATCGATCGCAGCGCCATCATTTATTTTCTATAGGGTACATGCAGTATATGGAATATAGTGTTTTCAATGCATTTAATACAAGTAAAAAAAATAACTAAACTCGAATATCACAACTAAAACCCCCGAAAAAATTTATTAAATTAATTAATTCACTTTTAAAGTTGTATGAAAATTCATATATCAAAAACGAGTCATCATTGACTTGCGAGATTGTGACGTCACAACGCACCCACCTAGTCCCACGTCAAATTGTTTTTGTTCCAGTTGCTATGCTGGTTTGAATAAGTTTGATAGTCATAATCGTTTAGTTATGCATCCTAAGCCCATTCGTTTGTGTAAAACATACATTGTAAATACATACTATCATGACAGACAGTGGTTTTCTACAAAGACAGTCTGATAATTTGCCAAAACTTGACGCGATTATAATAGCAGTTACACGTACCTTTTCATCGCATGACACCGCTTGTTACACATAATAACATTATTTGTGACGTTTATAAATAGTTTGTTTGGTGTTAAAGATGTTGTATTTGTACGCTTTGGTACAATACAGTATTTATAAACGGTATCTACGGACATTTTCTTCGAAAAACAAATGATCAACTGCAGACTGATTACTGGATTACGACTTGCGACTTATGACAGCTGTCAAGAAGTGCGCAGTGACGTCACAAGCCAAAACCGCGCGAAAAAGGCGTTTTAGCGCTAATTTGAAAATTGAATATTCAAAACGTTATTGAAGGAGTATTTCCTATCGTAAAAAAAAATTGTTTGAATATTCCAGTTTGTAATTTTTTTCTTTAATTTTTGTAAAACAAAAAAAATATGTGATTGTACCCTATTGTCAAACTGTAAATATACTAACCCCCATCTAACCCCCCAAGACGACTGGCCATCTTTGAACTAAGATATTTTTGACAGCCGCTTGCCCGCTTATCAAAAAATTTGACAGTTCGACAATGGTTCGACGGTTCGGTTTATTTATGGGGATTGGTATATTTATGCAATTTATGGACAGTTCTGTAAACGAAACGGTACTACGAAACTACGAACAAAAAAGTAAAATTTGTACGTGATCGTATCGGGATTGGTTTATTTATGATCGTATCTATGTTTGTACCACTTTGTACGTAAAATGCAGTGACGTGACGTTCGCTGTAAACACAAAAATGAAAATAGTTATTCTAACCATGTTTGTAAGAACTTGAATTTAACCAAGTACTAAGAATAAACACGTTTTAAATATGAACATGCACGGTGTGGGTTTGAATCAGCAGGCGGGTGGATCAGGGGGAGTCGGTATGCCGATGGCAGTACCTGGTGGCATCATGCAGCAAGCATCTCCTCAGCAGTTGCAGCAGCAACAGGTCATGCCCCCTCAGCCACAACAGCCCTTGGAAAAGCTGGATAACATTTCTAAAGTCAAATCTCTAGTAGGTCCCTTGAGAGAATCCCTTACAGTAAGTAAATACTTTTTCCTAACCCTAATTATCACCCTTCGTAAAAGTCGTATTCATGACCTTTCGTAAAAGATTGGCTTATATATAATATATTAAATTAATAATAATGGGCTTGCAGTGCTGCATAATAGTGTGTACATATTAACTTACTTGTTTCGTGTTTCTCAAATGAATATAGTGGTATTTAATAGTAAGGTTAACCGTTAGTCGAAACCCGTTCCGCCACTTTTCAACCCGCGACAAAATATTCTACGAACAAAACAAAAATAAAAAAATAGTGAAATGTAAAATAAGGTTCCGTTAGGTTTGGGTATTGGTAGATATTTTGTTGGAGGATGTTTTGTCCGTACAATATTTTGTCGCGGGTTGAAAACGCTCAGTACGGTCGAAGCCATCTCTTTCAACATATCAATGTGAGCAGTCTTTGATCACCTCTCCTTACCCTATGCATGGCTAAATAATTATATTCATTAAATAACCAAACTTTACATCAGCGAATGCAAACTTTAAAAAAGCAACTATTTGAATAATAATTAAATATGGCAGTTACCAAGAATAATTTTATCCAGCCACACAAAAAGAACATTTCATCCATGGTTTGATCTTGCGTAAGTGGTGTGGCGAAGCGCTTTTCCTTCAATCAAAAAGAAAAATAATTTCTAAATTAAGAATACAAATTAATATTTTTATATATTAATGTAAAAATATTACTTAGAAAAGAATTTTTAAAATTCTCTTCCCCACGCATCATTATAAGTACACATCGTCGCTTACACAGGTTTTCAGGATAAACAAAAAACCATTTATAGTTTATTACTAAAAATAGCACATCTTTGAAAAAAACGGATCAACTAATATTTTGGTAAGTAATTGTTTTTCATAAATAAGTCAGGTACGCCTCATACGTCATATGTATGTCTGGCAATGTTATTTTGTCTTGAAAATAAGCTTATGGGTCCAAGTGGTTAAAAACATATTGTAAGGTATTTTAAATATCATTCGTGGTGTAACAAAAAAGGCTGAGATGTAATGAGATACGCTCGGTTCTTATGCGAGAAATTCTCCTCCAACCACAACAGTAAGCAGAAAATGTTGCTTGTGTTGTGATAAAGGACTTAACCAACCGAGGAATCAAACACCCGATGCCAACTCAGCCACTGACCGGTCATATAAGAGCATTAAATTTATTTTTATTCTAAGGCAGAAACATACTTGCGTGTTATGGCGTGTCGTGACTATAAATAAACCAATCATCGCCATGGCGTGCCGACACGCCACGACCTACAAATATGTCTCCAACCATAATAAATGTATGAAACCGATGTGTTGCTTCTAGCGTGTCTCGACATGCCACATTATGCAAGTATTTTTCTGCCTTTATTAGTAAATAAAACTTTTGTATAAACATTTACTGCTAGTCATAGAAAAGTACCAATTATTTTGTTACTAAACCTTGCATAAAAGGAGCGGTGATTGGTCAAAACATTTGTTTGTCAATTCAAATCAAACCATGGTGCATGCGTAGTTTAAAACTCAAGTCGCAAATTTATATACTTTTAAGTCTTACTATGATGTCAATACACAATAATAAACATTACGTAACTTAAATAATTTGATTTCATACCTACTTTATAATGTAATCTATTAGTTAACAATAAATTAATACAATGTCAACCAAAACAACATTCTTCCGAGGTTGGCTTTTGAACTTTTTTTTAACACTTTTCAATCACGCCAAACAGATTATGAACATTAATTTAATTGAATAACTTTATTTTTTTAGGTTACTTTGAAATCAGCTGCCCAGGTACTTCATCAAAACTACCTTGTAGATGTTGGATCTCAGTAAGTTGATAGCTGTATTTTTTATTTTGCAACAATAAAAATGTATTTTGACACTGCAATTTTGAGTAAGATAAACTGAAATTTCGTTACCCAAAAGTGAAGAATATCTCCCGAAATTGCCAAGGGGTTAATCTGCAAACTAGTCAGCTCAATTTCATAAAAACTAATTAATTTGTCATTTCAAACATTTCATTTCATTTTGAAAAAAAAAAACAGAATTGCTTGGTTTGCAGATTTAGCCATTACATTTTTAATGTTTTACAGTTTTCGTAATATAAAATTTGTAGTGTAAAGAAAAAAATAACAAAGAATATCAAGAATTTTACAAACTATTAAGAAATGGAAACCAATTTATTACACCTAATTTTAAAACAACTCAAGTGCAAAATCATTATATATTCCAAGCCATAAAATACTATAATAACCTCCCTTCTGAATTACGCAGTATCATCAACCAATCAGAACAAATAAATAAAATTAAACAATTTAAAAAAAAAATTTACAGTAAATAATTTTATACAAAACATATTATAACTTACAACCTAAGTAAGAATCGTGGCTCCCTTATCAGGCACATGAGCTCCTCTTTTATATATCTTAGAGCTTAGCTCCTCTCTTATCATAGAGATATACTATAGAGGCGCTATCCCGTACATAATTCTCTGAAATTCGTGTTCAAATCATGCACGAACAGGCCTTCGGGAAAGTGAATTCTAACTGAAGCCACCGCGTCGAAAGACTCGGCTGTCAGACCGTCCTTTCCTTTTACTCAAGCCCATGGTTTCATCCTTTTCCATCCTACTTTGATACGTCACACGCCAGCCACGGTTGACGGTTGTTGTTGTTCTTGTACTAATAGAGAAATGGAGGTACTAACCTACGATTCCGTTGAACCAATTTATTCGCTAAATGTCTCATCTATGTATATATATCAATGTAAGGTATACATGACCAATAACAACCTTTATTATAATATTTTGTAAAATATATATGTAACTCATGTTTTATATTACAAAAAAAAATGTAAATGCTTACCTCAACAATAATTTAAAAAATAGCCCATAACCTAACCCAAATTAACCAATTTTTTTTCACCTCTTTTAATGATTTTTAAAGGAGGTGTTGAGTTGATTTCATTTTGAGTTGTCCGGTCACCCTCAACAATATTATTATATTATTATTATTTATGATTGCTATTGTTATTGTAATATTCAATTTTATTGTTTCTTTCTTTTAGAAAAGGCCTTTCCTCCCCAACCCCGCGTTTTGACAAAAACATGGAGGAGTTTTACTCCATCTGTGACCAAATAGAGCTGCACTTGGTAATTTCTACATTTATTTAATAACAAAATTAATTACATATTAACCTTTTCTTTTTGGTGCTGTCAACTGAGTTGACATGGTCGCTAATTATAAATACCTTAGTAAGTAAATAAATATACCAAACACATTGATGTATTATATTTAGAGGAGATATGAAGTAAAAAAATATGTTCCACTTTTGCCGGTCCGATGTGGCCTTCAAGTCTATAACGCAAACCGACCGGAAACTACAAAATTCGGTCTACATGCAGTACTTATCGCTAGTAGAACACGTTTCAACGAGATATTAGTACGCAATAGCGCCTCTAATTGTAACTTTATGACTAAACACAGAATTACAAATGTAATGTTATTCCGGATCATTTTGAAAAATTTTGGTTTTTGTTTATTAAACACCGTTTATTTCTTAGATATTCTGGTTTTTAACCCTCTTTACAAAGGGAATCTTCAAAGTGTTGTATTGTTTTGATCCATTTTAAGATTCCCCACATAATTTGTTTTTTTTTAAAATCCCTTTGACTGAATTTTAAAAAATTGACCTATTTATCTTACATACTTAATATATCTATAAGATTTTCCCCACATAATAAGTTTCTTCTCCCGTCTTTTGGAAAATCTTATAAGAATGTTTAATTGTTTTGATTTAAGAAAAATTGTTGAATAATTAAACTGTTGTTTATTAAGAAAACGTCGATGGCCTGCATCCAGCAGGCGGGCTGGGCGGCACACCAGCTCCCTCTGCCTGTGCTGGCCGGGAGGGCAGAGCCCCCTCCACCCCCAGAGCCCCCGGCGCCTCCCACCCTGTCCTACCCGCAGTTCCTGGGCACGGCCAGGGCGCAGGTGTCTTATGCCAAGGAGATTCACGATACACTGGTGGCCGCAGCGCAGAATATCTCGCCAACTGAATGAAGGCTGTAAGATTCTTATAGGGAATTTGGAAGGTGAAGAGTAATACAAGCGATTGCAACCTTTTTTTAACTGCTGAAAAAGCAGGACACGATCATCTTATTTTAAAATAATTATCATAAACAATGGATCTCTCTAATCCAAGACTATAAATCTGATGGTGCAGTTACTGACGGTGAGATTGCTGAAAAGTCTGGAGAATTAAAGGACTGCGCTGCCCTTGTCATACAAAACTTAAATTTGTATTTGAGACCAAAATACCCAACCAAACCTAATAATTATTTTTTTAAACCAAAAGGTATAGTAAATATCTAGAATCTGCGGATGTGTGCTATTTTATTTATTTGTATTTTAAATTATAAAATATAGGCCATTAGAATTCAATTTTGCATGATTTCATAAATACTTTGGCATTTTTTTGGGAGTTAATTATAATTATTTAAAAAAATGATCTCATCCTATCTACTGTGTTTTAATATAGATATTTTGATAAAAAAATGATTTTTCAGTTTGTTTGGGTATTTTGACCTCAAATCAGAATTAAGTTTGGTATGAAGGTGTATGTGCTAATTGTATATGTATGTGTTTTCTACATGTTTTACGAGTTAACATTATAAGTTCCTATTGCTTACCAGAATACATCATATACACTCGTCTTATGTCCTCAGTTTAAAGATTAAAACTTACTCTGTTTTTGAAGCCAAATTTGGCTGCTTTTCTTTTTAGTCCTTTTTCTACGATCTATCCTGCATTATTTTCCATGTCATGGGTCTTATATAGATGGTTGTCACCAATCTCTACTACTTATTTTGTATCAGTCCATCCTTTGCCAACACCGAATTTTCCGCAAGCTGCAACGCTGGTAAAATATGCTGATTTCCAAAAAGCCTTTCATATGTGTTTACTAGCTGGGGTACCTGGATTTGCTCAGGGAGTTGATATGAGATTGAACTGACGTTCAAACCCACAAAGGTTCTTGCTTTATATACACCTACCAATGAGTAGCCCCACCATACAAAAAACTTTAGAATGGTCCACAATGTTCCATAACATTCCACAATATTCGAGAGTGTTCTGGAATGTTCCACAATGATCTGGGATGTTCCAGGATGTTCCCAAACATTCCAGATTATATCCTAACTTTCCAGAATGTTCCGGGATGTTTTGGAATATTGTGGAATTCTCTCGAATACTCTCGAATGTTCTTGTTCTAGAAGTTTCTAGAGAGCAAAACTTCCAGCCGTTATATCTTCATAAGTATGCCCTAAAAATGGGAATCTTCTTCACGGATGGGGTAGAGGACTACCACACCATATAACTCCCTTGATCGTACCGGGAGTCGTTTCTAAGTTTTAGCGGCACACACATTGTACACTTTCTTTTATAATATATTATGATAATGCTGTAGGATTTCAATAGAATGAAGCCCTGTTCAGACACGGCTATAAACCGCGAGCAGATATCTGTTGAACAACGAGCGCTTATGTTTTGTACCGTTCACACAACGCTATCAAATATTTCTTCCTATGGTAGGAGAGGGGGTCAGATGAATTAATGGCAGATGAATTGTGGCCATGGAATGCACATTTTTTGTACTGAATCTGTCAACTTGACATCTGTCATCCACCGTTCTAGGCAGCTCCATAATTAAAATGACCCCCTCTCCTGTTTTAGTCGGAGAGGGGGGTGCATAACTTCTCGTATATCGCCTCAGGAGCGGTTACATCGTAAGATGTGTTTTGTCTATGGTTGATCTGCGCTTAAACCGCTTAGGTGTGAACGGTCTGAAGGGATTGTATGGAGAGCAATATTTGGCGTGCTATGATCTTTTATAGTTTATAGCTGTGTTTGAACAGAGCTTGAAACAGAAACTTCAATGCGTAGTAAAAGTTTTTGAATAATTGTAAATATTATTTATTCCTAATGAATGAACGATACACCAACGCAAGAGAACAAGCATTTTCATAAGACATTTTAAGTAAACAAACCATCAAACTGACGTATTTTGATAAACAAACTGTGGAAATTTTAAATTGTTGGCGTAGGAAATACGTTAATCTTACATACTTCTCATTGAACCGCGCCTAATTAACTGTGAATCCACTCAGGATTTGGAGCCAAGAATTCACTTTCTCGTGTGGTTTTCTTAGATTAAACTGTGGGGGGTATAACCTATTTAATTGGCACATAACATTTTAATGATTAAATTATTGTTTAGCATTGTAAATGTGATATTTCAAATAATGTAGAGTAACATGAAAAGACTTAATCATTTGTGACAAAGATTCATATAATATTGAAGGGAATTGTTAAATTTATTTTTACGATAATATCTGTATTTAGGTACTTCAAAATTTCTTCTTTATAATAAAATATAATAAAAACAGCTTTGTATTTTTATTTTTAACTTAATGAGTAAAACCAATTGTAATATTTTAATTAATGAAGAAAATATTAGCTACACTCAATCGGGAACAGAAAAATGAAAATGGTCACATTAGCTCAATGGTAGAACTCCACCCTGGCAAGGAAAAGGTCCTGAGTTCGATTCCTAGATTTCTGTTTCAGATTTTCGATTGATTGTCGCTAATATAGTTTTCATTAATTAAAAGCTTTGTTTTTATTTGCTCTTTTCAGCAATCTGAAACACTAATGAATTAAAACATCAAATCATTACATAGTATAAAATGAAGTCACTCAAAATGTTTGTGCGCTTAGATCTTTATACTACGAAACGGATTTTCATGCGGTTTTCACCAATAGATAGAATGATTCATTAGGAAGGTTTATATGTATAATACATGCTTATTATATACACCAGGAGACGAGATAGGTAAGCCCTACGACATCGAGTACACGGATGAAACTACTTTTTAGTGATACTGGACACTTAGAAAACCTTAAAAAAGCTGGTCTACCGGTGCGCCTCTTGTCAGGAGCCGTGCTGCCATGGAAATAGTCGGCGATTTTTTTCGAAAAAATTACGTCATCGAGTACACGAACGGGAATGGTTTCATATGATAAAGGTCGATTAGAAAATGAGAAAAAAGCAGGGCTGCCAACCGGCAGCCTGGCAAGTTCGCAGGCAGCCGGCTTCAAAGTGGGGCAAAAAATAGTAAATTTTACGTCATCGATTACACAAATGAAACTAATGAATAACTATAGCCCAGATCATTCCGTTTAAGAAATTCTTGGTCTGCCGACCAGCAGCCTGGCAAATTTTTGTGTACGATTTTTTTTTTATTTTTTAATTTTTCGTTTATCTTTATTATTATTCTTATTTCATTATATTTTAAAAAACTTAGATGGCCATATTTTTAAAATATAAGCGATAATGATAAAAAAAAATAATTAGAGAGTTCCGAGTGTAACCATCCGTAAGGTGAGCTGTTCGATGCCAAACCACTTACGAAACCTGCCGCGGTGCCCCTCACCGCTGTCGCGTGTCAATATTATTGTACAAATTTATAATATTAATAGTCCTTTGAAGATTGCCTAATAGTCCATAGTAATTGGAAGTTTAAAAAACCAACGCACCGTCGCTGTAAGAGCTGCGTTCGTCCTTAAAACGATGGAAATTTCCGAAATCCCGTCCGTTTCAAATCGGTTTCGCTTGCCCTGCTGCACCGATTACATCGAAAACAAGATCGAAACTAACGAAAAACTGTAGTCTAGATTATCTCATTCATGACTTCTTTGGTCTGCCGACTTGCAGCCTGGCAGTTTTTTGTGTACAATTTTTTAAAGTTCTAATTTATTTAAAAAAAAAAAATCTTTTGAATATCTTTATTATTATTTTTATTTCAATTTGGTTTTAAAAACTTAGAATGCCAAATTTTAAATAAAATAAGTGGTAATGATAAGAAAAAAAAAATCAGTGTTCCGAGTGTACTCATCGGACGGGAGAGCCTTTCGAAAAATCGCCGACTATTTCCATGGCAGCGCGGCTCCTGCCAAGAGGCGCACCGGCAGACCAGCTTTTTTAAGGTTTTCTAAGTGTCCATTATCACTAAAAAGTAGTTTCATCCGTGTACTCGATGACGTAGGGTTTACCTATCTCGTCTCCTAGTCTAATAGTAGAGAAAAACCGAGAAATTCAAATATTCAATTCAGGCAGCTGGCAGAGGGCAGCGAGCAGCTGGCAAGCGGGTGGTGTAAATTTTATAAAGGTTGGGTAATGGCGTTGTGTTTCGTTAGCCACAGCAACGTGTGGCTGGGTCTGCTAGTTATAAATAAATAAAAAGTTAATATGTAATTAAAGTAACATTTATTTCTTATTATTGGAATGATTCACAAAAATAATTATATTTTATATTACATATATACATTTAAAACATGTATGTAGGTAGTAACTTAGACATTAACATTAAATGCAAAATGAGAAAAAATATTATTACATAGATAATTATATAATTCAGAGAGAAGGCTCTTCTGTTGAACACTGTATGGAAGTGAGATTTGAGTTAAAGATCTTTTAATATCACAATTATTTCTTGTCGTCTTGCTGGCTTGCTGCACGATGAACACATCCTTCTTGGTTAAGACTAAAAAGAAAAAGAAGAAATCATTAACCCTCATTGAATTTATTTGGGTCACCTTAAAAAGCAGAGACTTCGATGTCTGCTGTAGATATGAGCTGCAAAAGTAGCTCAGGACAGGGACGCCTGGAGGTACCTTGTAGAGGCGAGGGGACCCAGACTCGAATAGGGCTAGAGGAAAAAGACGAGCTGAGGCCTTAATAAAGAAAAAACTTTGATTAATTTTTTAAAACCAAACGTGCTGCGAGATAAATATTATAAACGAATTTTAAAAAATATATAAATGAAACAATATTTTTTTGTTAGAACCATATACATTTTATTAACGCCAAACGATTTCAGAACGACCATTCCTTCCTCAGGGCAAACATATAATGACTTGACTATTACAAAACAGTGGGTGAGTACAATGATTTTTATTTTCTATTGTTTTTTTTTTTTTTTTTTTTCAGTACAATGTATTAATAAGTGTTGTGGTAGGGGTGGGGGTGTGGCTAGGGTTTAATGAAAAGTGGGAGGATGAAACAGAATGGACATTAAAAGAAAACGTATCTAAGATAGGACTATAAGATAATATTGACTCGTTATTATTGAATTGTTATACTCTATTTTTTTACGGTGCTCCAGATTTCATGTCCGGGTTGAATCTTTCCCAAATGAAAGACTAAACCCTTCCACACACTTTTCCACAAATGAATATCTAGTAAATTAACGCAATGTAATTGCACTATATAAGAATAAAACAATACAAGAACAATACGTCAATCCACCAGAAACATAATGGGAAAATATTTCACCGACTCCAGATATTTTCATATCAGAGGGTTCGGCTCTGATGAAATCCTAACTGGTCCGATAAATCCTACTGATCCCTCAATATAAATATTTAAAAAATCTTTCGTAATCCTACATGTATTTAAAATGACCGACTTTTGCATTTTTATGTACAAATTTTTTGACAAATCTAATACGCCTAAATTTTGAATGAGAGAGCTTGGTATAATGCCAGTAGCCGAAATAACAAATGGTAATATTTTTATAGTCTGAGAATGCCAAATTCTTTTAATTTCATTTCCTAAATCTGTATATTTTCTTATTTTTTCAGAAACAGTTTTCTGAATATTACAAGAATTTGGTATAGCGACATCAATGATATAAGTTATTTTCTTAATTTTGTCATGTAAAACTATATCGCGTCTATTATGACTAATTGTTCTGTCTGTCAGAATAGTTTTATCATAATAAATTTTATAAAATTCATTTTCTAAAAATGAATTTGGTTCATATTCATAATATGGTACATTACGGCAGTCAATCAAGTTATGTTTAATTACCAAACTTTGGTGAATTATTTTTAAAACTTGATTGTGCCTAAATGTATACTCGGACGGCGCTAATACAGAACATCCCGATATAATATGTTCTATAGTTTCCGGAAAAGCCAAACATTTTCTACATAAATCATCAATTTGATTTGCATCTTTGATGATATGCTTCCTATAATTTTTAGTATTAATGACTCTATCTTGTATGGCAAGCATAAAGCCTTCTATTTCTGCGCTCAACTCTCCAATACTCAACCATTTGTTTGACGAAAATTTGTCAACATATGTTTGGTTGAGATAATTGAAGTGTTTTGCGTGAAGAATTTTATTTGACCAGGAATCTAATAATTCCTGGTTGGTATTTATAAGAATGCTGGCATTCTCGTCGTATAAATTTAATGGTGAAATATTTCTATCTGCCTTGCATATATATTATTTTGTGCATTTCTGAACTATCAGCTTTCCTATGGAAAAAATTTCTTAGCATTTCTACCTGATTATGTTTTAAAGATGTTATTTTGACTATACCTCTACCTCCTAAATTTCTGGGTAAATTAATACGTTCTATAGCTGAATTTGGATGATGGCAATGAAATTTAGTTAATGTAGTTCTAATTAATCGTTCTAAGCTATCTAAATCTGTATTAGACCATTTAATTATGCCAAATGAGTAAGTTAATAGAGGTATTGCCCAAGTATTTATCGCCTTTACTAAATTTTTTCTGATTCTAGTTTTAAATTTAATCCTAATATCATTTTTAATACTAGTATGATCTAATCTATTTGATTGCGGATATCCTAAATATTTATAAACCTCACCCCCTTTCATACTTTCAATTTTGAAATTTCTAAATATACCCTCGTCTCCATCTACAATTTTACCTTTCTCTATATGGATCGTTCTACATTTATCTAAACCAAAAGTCATTTTAATATCATCTGAAAAATTTTTAACTACTTTAATCATTTTCTCTAAATTTGGTTCAGAATTTGAATATAATTTTAAATCATCCATAAATAATAAATGAGAAATTATATTTCTCTCTCTAGTATTACCTTTAATTTTTATTCCAAACTTGCTTTTAATTAACATTTTAGATAGAGGATTTAATGCTAAGCAAAACCAAAGAGGACTCAATGAGTCTCCTTGAAAAATCCCTCTTTTTATTGAAATGCCCGGTACTATAATTTTCTTATCTTTCAAATTCAAAAGCAAATCGGTATTCCAAAATGCCATAATTTTTTCCAAAAAGCTAATAATAATTGGGTTAATTTTGTATATATTTAAAACTTTTATCAGCCACGAGTGCGGGACACTATCATAAGCTTTTTGGTAATCTATATAACAAATATGTAAATTACGTTTTTGGGTTTGAATCTGTTTTAGAATTACAGAATCAATAACTAATTGTTCTTTACATCCCATATGTTTTCTGCGACAACCTTTTTGTTGTTCAGATAAAACATTTTTTTCATCTAAATGAGTGTATATTAAATCTGTCAAGCAAGAGGTTAAAATTTTATATATTGTCGGTAAACATGTAATGGGTCTATACTGAGAGGGATTATTAATATGTTCGCTTTTAGGCAACATATAAGTAATGCCCTTAGTTAGAAAATTTGGAAAATTTTGAGGTTCTCTGACAAATTTTGAAAGATTTTTTGCCAAAAGGGGATGTAAAGTAGTCAGACGTTTATACCAAAAATTATGTATCCAATCGCAACCCGTGGCTTTCCAATTATGAGTATTTTTTATAATTTTGGCTAACAATTCAACCGATATATCAGAAAAACTCATTTGTTCAATGTCTGAACAATTGAGTTCTTCATTTTCTATCCACGGACCTGACTCATTATGTTTTATATCTTTACTCCAAATATTTGTCCAAAAATCGTGCATATCTGATTCAGATGGCAACGGATTATTATTATTCGAAATAATATTTTGTTTATCGTCAAGTTTGGAATAAAATATTTTCTCATTTTTCTGAAATAATCTATTATTATTTTTTTTATTATACGTATAATTATATCTTTTTAATCTACTAGCTTTTACACCTAATTTTTGTTTTAACAAATCTAATAAATCATTGATTATATTTTCATTATTATTACTACCAATGCTATAACCAAATTTCCTCCCAATTACATCTACATGTCTCAAAATATTCCTACTTCTATTTCCATTTTTATACTCTATTACTCTAGCTATGCTACTTCTTAAAAATACTACATCATTTTCTAATCTACTCTGCCATTCTGGTTTTCTATAATTATATGATCTATCATCAGAAGACGTTAATTTAACTCCTAACTTGTTACATATAGTGATAGCACTAGCATACACTATTGTATGAAGATCTAAAAAACTAATGTCATCAAATATAATTTTTGGTAAAATTATATTATTTAATTCAGAAATTAATTTAGATAATTTCTTTGACGTATGTAATTTTGGTAATTTTGGTCTAACTGTGGGCTCTATATCTATATATCTATTTATATTATTATGAAGTAAGTTAGCTAATTCTATAATATTTTCATCTAGTAAGTTTAAATTTGCAATGTTGATTTCCCTAAGATTATAAATAACGTCTAAGTTATTTGAGTCTACTGTAATATCATTGGATTCTTCGACTAGAATATTATCTGAACTATCTACGTTCAATGTATCTGATATAACATTACTACTCGTATTAACTTGCTCTAAATTATTTTCTAATTGCAATCTATCTGCTACTTCCTTTTTTATCTGATCTAATGTTACTACAGGAATTAAATTATTTTTGAAAATTGCCCTCTTTTGGTCTGCTAATCTTTGTTCGTTTACTTGGGCAATCGGATAATTTTGTGAGAAAATTAAATGTAATTTTTTCCTATACAATAACATATGATAGGAAAAAATTGCCCTCTTTTGGTCTGCTAATCTTTGTTCGTTTACTTGGGCAATCGGATAATTTTGTGAGAAAATTAAATGTAATTTTTTCCTATACAATAACATATTATTATTATTAAGACACCTTAAATGTTCTTTGATTCTAAGTTCGAAATTATGAGTTGTTTTCTCGATATTAAATGAGGAACAGTCATTACATTTGAGTTCATATATTCTGGAATTAGTCAATTTATGTTAGCTTTCCTCAAAAAATTACCGGTATTATTTCTTGTATAAAAAGCTGGTTTAATATTAGGAATGGTTGTTCTGAAACCGGTTGGTGTTAATAAAATAAGTGGTTCTTACAAAGAAATATTGTTTAATTTATTTATAATAGATAACCACAAAGTTAAAGCCACATAAAGTATAAAAAATATAAATTTACAGCAGTAAAAGTACATTATTTCCAATAAGTGATAAGCTTTTTTTGACCCTAAGGACAGAATACGGGTCAAGAGAAACATTATTTCCTCTCGCGCATAATTTTATTGTTTTATTCTAATAATTACCTCGCAATAATATAGACTTGCAATATATTTTTAAATGATAATATTAATTAATAATTGAAGTGCATTGGAAACTTTTACCATTTACGGATGCGGACTTTGGAAGAGGACAATAAACAGCACTATGATAAGAGGAGGTTGAAAACTTTGTCATAAGCCTTTGTTTGATAAGTAGGTACAGTTGGTATTTTATTTATTTTCACTGATAAAAAAATGAAAAGGGTTATTTTTCTAATCATGGAAATGTATTGTCTTCTGATGACTTCATAAAGTTGAATGGCAAAGATTTCATTTCAGAGACAGAAAAAAATGGTTTGTTCAACTCGAACACTGAAGTTCCTGCGAAATTTTCTAATTTTTTTTAATCGTTTTTGGCCTTAACCCTTTAAGGGCATCATTTCAATTGATGTAGAAACCAAAGGCAAATTTAAATGGGTGTGTTTAAAACAATTTGTATATAATTTGGAGATGAGTTGAGACTACTTAGAAGAGATGAAGGGGGGGGGGGGGGGGGGGGGGAAACTAGATAAGGCTTGATAGAAAAGAGAAATAAAAATATTTTGCTATGATTTGAATGTTTGCTGAGACCAAAAATATTGAAATATAGAGATGTGCTATCGCCAGTTTTTACTGGGTGGGACTGTGTTTCTTAGCGTCACGGATATTGTTAACCAATACTACTGCACACCTCAAAAATATCAACTGAATGAACAAATTATTTCCGTATACAAACTATATTGTTAACCAAAATTATTCCCTTGGGGAAGCTGTGTGGAGGGTCTTTTTATGGAAAGGAAGGAGAGGAAGTTCTAGGAAAGAAAAAGGTATCAGGACTGGGTAGGAATCTGGGAGTCAGCGTGCCCAGGAGTGAAAGATGTATGAATCGATCCCTCCCACTGCGGCGATGGGCCGAGAGAGTCCGGCTGGAGAGGTCTAGGTTAGGTCTCCCGATCTGGCCCACCACGCAGAAGGTGGGCAAATGGATTCGCCGCCAAGACCTAGACAAACCTTTCCCCATGAACCCGGGCCCCCTGCTGAGTCACCAAACTTAGCGAACCACTAGGGGTGACCTACGGCAGGGGTGTTGGTTATCCAATAAATGGTTCCCGGGATGGCGTTACCCATACCCGCCTCACAAATTGATTATAATATTTCAATCTTAATTATGTTTATTTTCTTCGAGAATAATTTTATCTTTTGTTTTCATCATCTTGTCACACAAAAGGGTAATCATTATTTATCTGTCTTAGAAAGTTCCTTTCAACATTAAATTAAAGCAAAGTCCATTAAACATAACAATCAACATCGCAATACCTAGACCTGGAAGTAAGCAGTATATTATTTAAAAAACATGTCTTTTATTGATTTATTGGATAACCAACACACCCCTGCCATAGGTCACCCCTATGTGGTCGTGGTTTTCTACGTTTGGCGACTTAGCAGGGGCGCCCGGGTTCATGGGGTGAAGTTCGTCCAGGTCTTGGCGGCAGATGCGTCTGCCCACTTACTGACCCCCGATTCCTACCCACACCTTATACCCTTTTCCTTCCCATAACATACTCTCCTTCCTTTCATTTAAAAGACCCTAAACAACCCCAAAGATGAGATAGGCCCAGAGGGAAATTATTTTTCTCAGGTGAAGCCAAAGAAATTGAAATATAAGAGATGTGCTATCTGCAGTTTTAACTGGGTGGGACTGGGTTTCATAGCATCGCCGATATTGTTAACCAATACTCCTGCACACTTTAAAAAAATCAACTACTTAAATGAATGAATTCTTTCCGTATTCAAACTATTTCCATTAGTTAGAAGTCCGCCGACAATCGGGCGGTCATCATAGCATATCTATTGTATTTCAATATCTTTGAGTGAAGCTATTGTAAAAAAAAATATTTAAACTTGTAACTTCCAGACTCAAAACTAAATGCGATACCATTATGGAAAGTATTTAATGGCAAACTTGTTGACCTAATAATAAAAGATTTTACAGCAATATAATGATAAGTTTGTGTAAATTAAAGGCAACAAGGAGAAAAATAGGGCTCATGGTAAATAAACGAAGATAGGAGCAACTTAAAGTTGCAAAAACAGCACAACCCGGTAAACAGATAAAATCCCCCAGCAACAAGCAACTTGATACCGGATCTATATTATTCCATATAAATCAACATTAGATGTAACATAATAATATACAAACAACATAATTGTTTCTGTATTATTAATGTCAATTCGTTTATGAAACAAACTGCACCTCTTATGCACATAAAATATTTTTTTATAGTTTTATTTAGACTACTGATCGTATGTTCTAGTTTGTTTAATTATTATTAGAGGTACACAAGATAAAAAAAAAACTGCTGAATTACAAGATAAACAAGATTATTATCGTAAATGTATGACATCCAAGAATAATATTTATTTTCTTTATTTATAAAATACAGTATATGATAAATAGACAATTAGATAGAATGGAGGTGTTGTGAAAAGGTATTTTATATCACTATTGCTTATTTATTTATTAGTATCTAGTTATTTATTATTGTATGGCACAGTATAATCATAACAACTAAATCAAATAGTGCAGACTCAACCAACAGCGGGAAGGAATAAATGAAGATGTTCTTGTGTAGCTTTCTTTTGTTTCATATTCCAAAATTTGAATAAAATTTGAATTCCTGAAGGTAGGTTGAGATAAAAACAAAGGCTACCGTCTAACTGTGCCAGTGTCATTTCATTCCTCTTTACAAAATTATTCATTTTAAATAGATAATAGCTTTATAATAGTATTGTAAATTAGTGTATTATAGTTTTAACTTGTATATTTGTTTTCAAAGTAAGTATTTGTGTTGTGTAATTGGTTCTTCGGAGCAGTAAAGGTAAGTTTTTTTTTGTTTTGTGTCATTTAGATTTGTTGAAAAATGGTCCAAGAAAAACCACCTGATCCCCCAGATGACGGTGGTTTGCTATCTGAATCCTCGGGTGTTGGAAAAAAAATGATCGCTGTTAATATTCCGGAGGCTTCGGACTTCGTAACGATTACGTCCAAAAAAAGAAAAATGGCTAAACCAGCAGATAATAGAAATGCAACAGATTTTGAACAGATACATCGTAAAATACCCTCCACGCAAAACGACTCCCTTCAAAATAATTCTTCTGTTTTACAGGATGTAATTCCGTGCACTTCTTCCTCGATCTCAAACCCAAGTCCACCTAACCCTTCCACCACACTCACTACAGCCGCCCCACTGGTACCCTCTACTCCTTTGTCACGCTTATATAATAATCTGGATAGACCTCCTTACATAACACACGTGACTAAAATTTCAAAGGATGAAAAACAAACAAATTTATATGATGTGGACTTTGGACATTTTATGTTTAAAAATAAAATCCATCCTGTCTGGAATGGAGTTAAATCTGTTGGCCGTAACCGTCTTTCTGTTGAATTCAGGACAGCGGCTGAGGCCAATAGCTTTGTAAAATCTGATGTTGCCAAAAAAAACTCGTACAACGTTTTTATACCTACATATCAGGTTACAAGGCTAGGTGTCACAAAAGGGATCCCTCCGCACTGGTCGATAGAGGACATCCTGGAGAACATTACTGTTCCTCAAGGTTTCGGAAAAGTTTTAAAAGCGCGTCGTCTAAATTACAGGTTTAATACGGGAAACTCTGTAGAATGGAGACCCTCCCAATCCGTTGTCCTGACCTTTGACAGCAAAGACCTTCCACAAAATGTTACTATGTTTAACGTCTCTCTACCAGTAGAGCTCTATGTGTTCCCAACTGTGCAGTGCTACAAGTGCTGTAGATTTGGACACACAAAGAACCTCTGCAGATCAGAACCCCGTTGCTTCAAGTGCAGTTCATCCCATAGTGGCGATTCCTGCGATAAAACTGAGGAAAATTATAAATGTTTAAACTGCTCCGGAATTCACATGTCCATCAGCAAAACTTGCCCTGAGCTGTCAAGGCAGCGCAATATCAAACACACAATGGCCGAGAAGAGCATTTCTTATGCGGAAGCATCAAGAATGTTTAACAAATCCATTCCATCTTATTCTGAAGTAACTTCGAAAAATTCGAAAAATTCCACCCCTTCTCAACCTTCATCTTCTTCATTTAGAAAAACTGTTGAACGGGTTGTGAAACCCAGAATTCTAACAAAAAAAAATAATACTAATCACGAATCCCTTCTGTGGTTCCCTAATGGACAACTTCCTTCCAGTTCAAATTTCAATACTTACCTAAAGTCATCTAGTAAAGAACAAAATTATAATATAGACATTAACTCTACACTAATCACCTCATTTTTACATATTTTACAAACTTTAAATAAAAACAACATCCAAATACCGTCCCACGTTGCTAAACAAATTACTAATATTATCAACTCAACTAGAAATGGCTCCTCTGATGAGGATTCTTCAGTGGAATTGTCATAGTCTTAGAAATAAGTCTGACGAATTTTTAAACACATTACACTCAAACTCAATTGCAGTGGCTGCCATCTCGGAGACATGGCTGGAACCGGATTCTGATTTCAGAATCAGGGGATACCACTGTCTTCGAGACGACCGTCAAGATGGAAAGGGCGGCTCCGCTCTTTTCATTAAAAAATCATTACCATTCTCCCCAGTAGATGTAAAACCAATTGGTTGTCCTTTTCAAGTGACGGCCGCAAAGGTTTTTGACACTACAATCATTTCTTTGTATATATCACCATCTAACAAACCTTCAAAATCAATCCTGAAAGCAATGTTTTCCAAGGTCACTTCCCCTTCTCTTATTCTGGGAGATTTTAATGCCCATCACGGATTATGGGGAGCTCACAATTGTGACAGAATGGGCAGAGATATTGTTGATCTACTCGACGAACTAGATTTTTGTATCATCAATGATGGTTCTCCTACCCGTCTTCAGGTGCCTGGTCAGCGTCCCAGCATGGTTGATCTTACTATTTGCAATTCCAGCATAGCCGCATCCCTGTTATGGAAGGTTTTGGATGACCCTCATGGGAGTGATCATTACCCCATCCTCATTGAATCCTCAAATATTTATCATTCCAATAAAATTGTCAAGTTCAGTAGTCGAAAACCAAGGTTCTTAACGGCCAGGGCAAACTGGAATGATTATTCAAATCATACAAAGTTCTCCGTGCAAAGTCTACCCTCTCCAACTACAGAAAATGTTACGGAATGTTACGATTTATTGGTGTCTGCAGTCATTACGTCCGCAGAAAAATTTATCCCCATTAAAACGACACGTAACAAAGGGAAACCTCCCCCAGCTCCTTGGTGGGATATTGAATGCTCAGACGCAGTAGATAAGAGGAAAAAATATGCGAAAATTTATTCAACAAATATGAATATGGAGAACTTCCTTCAGTATAAACAGATTGAAGCTAAGACCAAACGTCTTCTAAAAAACAAAAAACGTCAAGGCTGGAAAAATTTTTGCTCATCATTATCTCCAGAAGTTCCTCTTTCAGTTGTTTGGAATTCAATTCGTCGGTTTAAGGGTTCTCACGTCCCATCGGTGACTCGACCACTCTCTTCACAGTGGGTGAAGGAATTTGCCGATAAACTAGCTCCTCAAACTGCAAGTAATTTTAATGAAACAGAATTCACATACTCATTTAAAACACGGGGTTGGATGGACACCCACTTCAATTTGACAGAGCTTAGGGAGGTCTTAAATGATCTCACAGACTCATCTCCCGGTGTAGATGGAATTCCTTATAGCTTTATTAAAAACTGCGACGTTACGACATTAAACTATTTTCTTTCAGTTATAAATTTGATCTTTGACTCCGGCAAAATTCCATCAGCATGGAAAACTCAAATAATTGTCCCCATTCTGAAACCCCAGAAAGACCCTAACTCTGGACTTTCTTACAGACCTATAGCTCTGTCATCTTCCTTAGTTAAAATAGCTGAACATATGATTAAAAGACGCCTAGACTGGTATGTAGAAAATGAGAAAATTCTTCCCAGTTCTCAGTTTGGCTTTCGAAAAAGAAAAAGTACGATCGAAAGTGTGTCCATCCTGACTTCTGATATCCAGTTGGCCCTGGCCGATAATGAATCCCTTGTCGGTGTTTGCCTTGATGTGTGCGGAGCTTTTGACAACGTTTTATTAGATGTTTTATTTAATAAATTATTAAAAATTGGCATCCCTCGTAAGCTTTCCAGTTTTATAATTAACCTCCTTCTTACCAGGAAAATTCAAATCCAGGTGCTGGATTCTTCTCCGCTGGAAAGAATAGTAAACAAGGGTTTGCCTCAGGGCTCCGTCCTTAGTCCTATCCTTTTTAATATATATACCTTTGACCTGCATCGGAGTTTGCATCCATCTTGTAAAATACTTCAGTATGCGGATGATCTTTTCATATACATTTCAGGACGAATTATTACTATTCTGGAGGAAATAATTA
The DNA here is from genome assembly GCA_917563855.2 of Limnephilus lunatus. NCBI lineage: Eukaryota > Metazoa > Arthropoda > Insecta > Trichoptera > Limnephilidae > Limnephilus > Limnephilus lunatus. Next base: position 99,129,817 of record OU830596.1, read on the forward strand.
ACATTTGCATGAAAAACCTTGACACCTGGTTAACGAATCACGGCTTAGAAATTTCTCCGTCCAAAAGCAATGTTATCGTTTTTTCCAGAAAACGTGTTCCTCCGCGTATAACAGTCCAAATAAATAATTCAATTCTCCCTATGCAGGTACAGATAAGATTCCTTGGGGTAATTTTAGACTCTAAGTTAACATGGAACCCGTATGTTAATTTTATCATTAACAAATGTCAAGCTGGCCTCAACATTTTACGTGCCGTTTCACGGGTTTGGTGGGGAAGTCACCCATTCACCCAAAAACTTTTTTATAACGCATATGTTAGGAGTCATTTGGATTATGCATCATTCCTCATCGAACCCACTTCTAAAAAGAACCTCGCGAGGTTGGACCGCATCCAATTTCAAAGTTTAAGATTGATTATCGGTGCAATGCGTTCTTCCCCAATTAACGCTTTACAAGTGGAAGCTGTGGAGGCTCCTCTTCATTTCAGAAGACAGTTCTTGGCAGACAAGTTTTTATTTAAATGCTTAAGACTCTCTAATCACCCACTGATAGACAAAATTACTGCACTCACTGCTCAAGTGAAATCACTTCCTTATTGGAGGAACAAATCAATCCCTCTTCTTGTTAAAAGTCTCCATACGTACAGTGCGTATAAACCCCTCTTAAATCCATCTGATAGACTTCCTTTATATGCTAACTCCTTTCGTATTCATTTACGTAAACCAAATATTCTTCTTTCTCTCGGTATAATTAACAATCACGAAGCTCCAAGAAAGCTTATCGAAATTTTAAATTCTAAATACTCCAACTGGAAAATTATTTACACAGATGGTTCCAAGTCTTCCTTATCAAACCACGTGGGAGCGGCATTCCATTGCCCATCAGATCAAGTCAATAGAAAAATCAAACTTCCAAAAGAGGCTTCCGTTTTCACTGCTGAATGTATAGCCATTTTTGAATCCCTCAAATACATTGACATTGATCACATTGGAAACTTTTTAATTCTCTCAGATTCCCTGAGTGCACTTCAAAAATTGAACTCTTCCCCCTTCCATTACCCAGAAGACGATTTCTGTGTTGGAATCCGCACTTTAATTCATAAATTAACCGACTCTGGCAAAGAAATCGTGTTGGCTTGGATACCTAGTCACTGCGGTATCCCTGGAAATGAAAAGGCAGATTCATTGGCGAAAGATGCCATTATTTCGGGGGATATTTTATATAATTTTTTAAACCCCGATGACATTTTCATTAAATTGAAAGAAAACATGATTTCCACATGGCAGAATCATTGGGATGAGTCTAGTAAAACAAAAGGATATAACTTTTTCATAATTCAGCCAACGATTCCTTCAAAACCGTGGTTTTCTAGACTCTCTTTGAACAAATTCTCAACATCCTCGATTTGCCGCATGCGGATAGGGCATTGCTGCCACAATGTTCACTTGACAAATATTCATGTTAAGAATTCTGCGATGTGTGAATGTCGTCTTGGTGAAGAGGACCTCAATCATATTTTTTTCAGTTGCCCTATAAATAATTCATACATAAATTTCATCCCTCACCTTATCAGTACGGGCATAATGCCTCCCTACAACATTGCATGTCTGTTATCTTCTCAAAACAAACGCGTTTATAGAGTATTGTCTAATTTCCTGAATATTAACAGCATCAATTTGTAATTGTAAGTTTAGTTTAAAATTTTTCATTATTTAGTTTATTTTTTATGTATAATAAATTACATAAGCATATTTATTATTTTCCTGTTACTTCCACTTGTTATACATATGTAAATAATTAAAATCATCTCGTGTTGTAAGAATTTAGCGTATTATTATTATTATTTGTATAGTATTATTATATAATGTAGATATGTTCTTGATACCAAAATTGTAAATATTTACCAAAAATACACTCACAAAATTACACACAAAAATCATTCACTTGACACTGGCCAGAACACTCCTTTGGGGTGAAAAGCCATTAAAAAAAAAAAAAAAAAAAAAAAAGGTAGGTTGATAATTGCCAGTAGGCAAATAATTGCCAGTAGGTAGGTAATTTCCAGTAGGTAGCTACAGTTTTTTACCTTTACGCCCATGTGCCGCATGCAATTAAGGTAGCTCACTGCCTAAGCATTTTTTGTCAAACATTCGCACCATAATCACCGGTCCTGTACGGAATTGAACGGCGCAAATCCGTAGTCCCATGAGGTACCACTAGGCGTCTAAAGGTTAATCACCTTACCAGGTAGATGCCTCTTTCATGGTGATCAATGGAATATATGTGCTTGCTTTGTCTGTATAAGTCTAGTGTAAATATATTGAGAAATAATTTTTACAGGATTTTTGCCTTATTTAATACAGAATTTACCCCGGCCAGTAAGAAAACATACCCTCAATAACTATGTTGTAAGGAATGGGAGAGAGGAAGACGAATGTATAAATTTTATTATTATTAGTATTTTTTTTATCTTGAAAGCATAGAAGCATTGTAAGTCTTATAACAAGCGGAATAAACCAGTATGTAGAACTAAGGCATCTCCATTTTTTTTATTTATTGGAAAATGCTGAGAGGCTAAACGAAGTTATGGAGGGGAAGATGAAGATTGCAAACTACTCAGCTATCCAGATCTAGTCACTAAATATACAAAACGGAGCATATTTTCTACCTATTTGTACAGATCTGATCATGAAACTGTTAAAATTCATATTTTATCGTACATTCAAGCAGTGTTTCGATCCTGAATGATACTTGGGGATATGAAAAAAGTACCGATACTTTGTGGTATCAAGTACTTTTCCTTTCGATACCGATACTTTTGTACTCGATACTTTGTATTCAATACTTTTACACAATGAGTACTTTTTGGCAAGTATCGATACCTTTCAAAATTTGGCTAAGCGGCTCATGTTTATGGCATTGCGATGGTATAATTGCAAGCACAAGCAATCTAGTGTGTCATGGAAGGATTTTGTTTTAATTTTTAGTTTGTGTTTTAACACGGCAGCTGTGTTTCATTATTTATATATAATCTATAATCATATAATCTATGTAACTATAATGAAAAAACTTTTCTCTTTTGTAAAACATTTTGTATTTGCAGATGATACAGCATTGGTCATATCACATAAAGATCTAAAAACTGCAATTGAACTCATGCAAATTGACTTTAATCAACTTTGTAAATGGTCTCATGATGCAGGATTATTAATTAATGCCAAAAAAACCAAAGTAATGCATATAAGATCACCTAATGCCAAATTCCAATTTAATCCTAATATTATTTCTCATAATTTTAATTGCATCCATAAAAATATTCCAACTAATTGTAAATGTGAAAGTTTAGAATTAGTTACGGAATATGTGTATCTTGGTGTTACCGTAGATTGTTTTTTTAAATGGGATAAACATATAAAAAAAACCTGTAAAAGACTCAGATCAATTGCTGGCAGAATGTACACATTGAAATTTTTCTTACCCATTGAAACACTAAAAATAATTTATATGTCACTGGCAGAATCCATTATAAGATATGGATTAACAATATGGGGAAATACTTCTGTAACAAATCTGAAACAAGTCCAAGCTGTACAAAACGCAATTGTAAAATTATTAGTTGTTCCGAATATTTTCAAACAGAGACATGATACACCATTACTGTATCAGAGTGCTAAAATTTTACCTGTTAAGGCAATACTATGGCACAAAATTATAATTCAGTATATATTTACCCAGCAGCATAAAGAGAAATTAGAACATAAATACAGCACTAGATTCACGCGCAACGACGGGTTAATAGTTCCGAAATTTAATAATAAGTACGGACAGAGAACGTTTGAATACAACATACCGAAAATATTTAATTTATTACCTGATACTATAAAGCAATGTAATTCTATGAATAAGGTTAAATACATGCTGAAAAATTGGCTATCGGAAAAAAAATATTTATACTTAGATTGATTTGTATGAATAATGTTGAATTTGTAGATATAAGATGTAAAATTATAACATTTAAAATGTATATGTAACTTAATTATAAGCACCTGCTGACAAGCCAATTGAATTGGCTTAGCAGGACTTGTTTGTGATAAAAAAAAAAAAATATAGATATATAAATCAAAAAAAAAAAAAAATAAAAAATACATAAAAAAAAAAAAATAAAAATAAAAAAAAAAAAATAATAAAAAAAAAAAAAAAAAAAAAAAAAAATTTAATTACGCACGTTTAGTTTTGCAATTGATGATATACATAAAAAAACATTACACTTTTTTAAACCTAAGATAGCAATTTTTGAATTTACAGATCCTTTTTATTATTGATTATACGTACTTAAATTTGATTGTTTCTTTTTCATTTCATTGACGTTGACATCATTTTACCTTTTCTAACTAAAATGGATACTTGAATTTGAAAATTCTGAGCCTGTGGGGGGGGGGAGTTGTTGATAGGTAGTTAGCCCAGTCAGAGCTGTAAATCAGGCCCTATGAAATGTATTCGATCCTTTTGTTTCAATACTTTTACGAGTACGATACTACTCATGAGTACAGTATCGATACTTTCTATTCGATATCGTGTCCATTGTCCGTGTAACATTAATAACTTAATATTAATCAACACTTAGTTTTTACCTCTTTTATTGTTTGAAAAACTAACATGTTTCTTGCAATGCTCGCTTCTTCGGGTTTACTTAAAACTAAATTACTAATATGAACTTAACGCCTCAGGCTGATTTGTTCGCTTTTGAGAACAGCTCATATAGGAAGTCTCATAGAAGTCGTTGTGTCTCCCTTACTGTCATGGTGAAAAATATGCTCTAAACTCTAAACGGTGTTAAAAAGAGAAAACATCACACTTTATATTCAAATCTAAAATTAAACTGTATCTACACCTTTATGAAACCAAGGTTTTTTTACCCAATTTGAAAAAAAAAATGCAACTTTGTGAATTTTTTAATACATATTTTTACATAAAATGAGGTGATGATTTCGTTTATAATCATTTGTCTAATAAAATGTTTAACTTTTTATATTTTTTTTATTGTTGCTAATAGTAATTTTAGTTAGAAAAAAGTAACATGAGACAATTTTATTTTAAAGTCATTTTCAAACCTTTCAAAATTTTAACAATTATTATAAAATTATAATATGTCTATTTCTAATAATAAAATTTTAAAGCATATTTCATCACGTTTCAAAAACAGTTTTTAGTTTTTTGGATACATTCAGAAATATTTCATATATTTGGATTTTGTTGCAAAACGGAAATAATCTGACCATCTACAAAAAACGCAAGGCCTGAGGGGTTAAAGATTCTAAAGGATGAGCGGGAATGGGAAAGGGAAGTGGGGATTGGTAATAGGGCGTACCTAATACATTGTGTTTGAAAAAAAAAAAATTACTTACCCTTTCTGAGCCAAACATTTCCTGGGAGGCGTATGTGATATAAAGGAAACCATCTTCATCAGCGTAATTCTGGTAAACTTGTGCCATGGTTTGACTCATGCTTAACATTGATCTGTTGTTCACCAGCAAGTAGAGAGCCTGTAATCACAATACATTTATCCTTCATTATTTATTTTGTTTAGCAAACGAGAAGCAAATATGTTGACTTTTTAGATTCCATGACAGTTGATTCCTCAACAGTTAGACCCCCGGTATACTCATATACAATATGCTTACATAAAATGAAACTTAGTGTCCCCGAAGCAAAGAGAATGCATCGTCGAATAACAAAAAATATAAAGCATATTTTCATACAAATGCATCATGGGTAAAACTACTTATCTGTACACTGTAAATAAATTTGTTTGATATCTATACCAACTTATTATTAAAGATATTTTTTAGGTCAATAATTTTAGGTTTGAAATTGGTAAATAATGCTCAAAAAATTATAATTTCGGGGGCCAATTGTCGGGGAATCAACTATCGGGTCACCACTTTTTATAATCAATATATATTATAAAAGAAAGCCCAAAAAAACTTGCGGCTCGCAAAAACTCAGAAACGAGTCCCGGTACGATCAAGGAAGTTATATGGTGTGGTAGATCTCTATCCCCCCTCCAGAATGACGGTTTCCGTTTTTACCTAAAGGGCATGCTTTTGAAGATATAAGGGCTGGAAGTTTCGCCCTCTTGGAATTTCTAGAACAGTCTTCCAGAAAGTTCTAGAAGGTTCCATAGAGCTCTAGAAAATTCTGGAAGGAGTGGCGGATTATATCGTGGAATGTTTGGGAATAGGGAATCGGGAACATCATTGTGGAACATTCCAGAACACTCTCAAATGTTGTCCTGAGCGAAGCCGGGTAACCCAGCTAGTTATTCAATAAAAATTATCTTGGCTCCATTCTGATAGTAAATATTGAAACAATAAAGACAATTTTTCAGCAATTAATATAAAATGACGACTTCCGTGGCCAAGCGGTCAAGATCCACACCTAAAAATCTGAAGGTTTGTGGATTCAAATCCCAGCATGTGAATATCTACTTAATTTAGCGAATATAGGTAAGTACTACATAAATGGGTGAGTACATACTACGTAAATATGCTACCCATGTTCTGGTAAATTGATTTCAAAACATAATTTGTTGACAAATTGATTAGTTCAATGTTTATATAATTTAGTAGACGCAGATAAGGAATTATTTAAAATACTTAACATGCCTACCACTTAACGATAATTCAATTAATACTTATTTTGTTTTTCTTATTAAACAATAATTTATGAATAATCTGTGACCTAAACCATTAACTTGTATAAGAAAAACTGGTTATAGATCTGAGGGGATCGTCATTCCGCATAATATAATAATTGAAATATGACAATTTTTGCAAAAGTGATATTTAATGCCATGTGATGCACAATAATTTTCTCAGAGTATTCATCCACAGAATGCTGATAGTTAAAGATTCGTTTTGTGGATATTGTTCCTGGCTATTCAGATCTAGAAACCAAACATGGCTTAAGCCATTTCTTTTTGGGAGGCGGGTATGGGTACCGCTGTCCCGGGAACCATTTATTGGATAACTAACACCTCTGCCATAGGTCACCCCAAGTGGTTCACTACGTTTGGTGACTTAGCAGGGGTGCCCGGATTTATGGGGTGAGGTTTGTCCGGAACTTGGCGGTGGATGCGTCTGCCCACCAGCTGCATGGCAGGCCGGATCGGGAGAGAGTGGTTGAAGGAGTCACTTTGACTTCTACCGCCGTACTATCTCAGAACATCACCTTGCATCGCAGTGGGTGGTATGGATTCATACGTCTGTCACTCCTGGATACACTGACCCCCAGATTCCTACCCACCCCTCATACCTTTTTCCTTCCCACGACTTCCTCTCCTTACTTTCCCTTAAAATACCCTCCACACAGCATCCCCAAAGACGACATAGGCCCTGAGGGGAATTATTTTCCTCTGGGCCTCCTGTGTAGAGCTAATATTAAAAAAAATCATTTAAATTCAGAATTGTGGTCTTAAACCAAGCCGATACTGAGAGTATCTTCCACTCTGGAACGTGCCGCAAATATACCTTAAATTATTTTAAATGATTAAATTGTAAAACAAAAATCAATTGAATAAAGTTTATCTGCACACGCCAATATAAACCCGCGACCTCTGGATCGCTAGTTGAGAGCTTTGCTCATCAACCACGTAGGCCTTACTATGATTCATATATTATTTATAATGGCACATTTTTTAAGTTGGTAAAAGGTCCTCCATTTCAAGTTGTGAGAAAAAAAAACATGGTTACCTGATTTGAAGTTATTTTCAATCTGCTCCTTAGGATGACTAGGAAATTGGACATGGTATTTTCTTGGGGCACCAGAAACTTGCGTTTGTCCAGAAGTGGGAGGTTCCTCTCTTTATAGTATCTTTCCACAACCAGCTGGAAATAATGATAATAATAAGAATTTATTCCAGTATATACAGTTTATAACATGTTTTCAATATAGGGTCAGTCAAAAACTAATGCCTCCAATTTTTTTCTAATTAAAAAAAGTTAGTTGAAGAAAAAATTGAAAAAAAGTCATTTTCGACATATGTAATTACATTTTTTATTTCTTGCATTAGTTTTTGACTGACCCTCGTCGGTAGTAAGTAACCTAGTGATCGACTAATATTTTTTAAAATAGTATGAACAGCGGCTTCGGTATCTGTGTACCTGCAGCAAAATAATATAAAGAGCAGATAAAAATCCGCTTGCCCTGCGGGCGGCTTTTTGTTGGGCTTCGCTCAATTTAGTAAAATTCCTCCATAGTAGAGTTTTGCCGCTTTAGCAATATTAATTGCCACTTTGTATGTACAATAGCAATTACTAGAATGTGTCCGAAAATTTACTTATCATATAGAGAAGGGTTTCTGTTATATCTGCCCTTTCCTCGGCAGATATTAATTATTACAAAGGTTCTTTAGATATAATGGTGTTTATTACTTTTAATAACCTAGCTGGATTGCTACGACTGTTTACTATTCGGGGGTAGGTATATCTCTGCGCTCCCACCTTGGGAGCTGGTAAAGTCTATCTCTAGTACCACTTCTTGTACACTAATGCCATCTGGCGAGCTATGGCGCAAGCTAAATGCTTACCGCCATCTATCGTATTATTTCCATATTAAATACCTATTTACTATACATTACACCCTCCCCGACCTAATCTCAAGCCCCTGGCTACAATAAATACAAGTCATGTTCATTACAAATGATTCTATACAATTGACAAAAATGGGATTTTAAATATTTCATTTTTACACGATTTTATACACTAAATTCAACCAAACATAGTCATGATTTTAAATACTTCAACTTAAGTACTTCTGTTTCTCTGGGAGGGACCTCTATGAACGCCTTGAGCGGAGCTTCCCGTCCCAAGGTCTTGGTTGAGTAGTTTGCTCTCGATCATCCGCTGGTAATCTGAAATCAAGAGAACACCCCGTTAGCCCCTTCAACAAAGCTGAGGTCCCCAACTCGTCTGAAGCGCATTTCGTGACCTCAGACGCGGTGGGTGGGTTATTATCTTCACTCTCCTCTTCCCATTTCACAGATAAACTCCTTAACTGATCAATATGCCTCTTCCAAGTCAACGGAGTACCACAGATTCTAACGATATAAACTTTTTTTCCCACTTTCTTTTCTACAATACCTCTAACCCAACAAACTTTACTCACCTGACGGAAGTCCTTGACTAGACATTTTTGTCCAACATGTAAATTCCTCATTTGTACTGTCACTGAATTAATTGTCTCCTGAGAAGTTATCCCAAGATCGAAACATTCCATAAAATCTCTACCCACAATTAATTCTGTTCCATTTATTACTACAATAAAATTAATATTTTTGTTCCTACCCTTGAAATTCACATCAAAAATCGCCTTTCCTACGATTTTTAAACGATTATTTCCATAACCTGAAATAATTCGCTTGTCTTGTGACAAAATGATTGAGCTAAAATGTCTTTTAAAAATACACTCTGGCATCACACATAAAGATGAACCTGAATCAATCATTGCCGTAAACTTCTTGTTATTAATTTCAATTTCAGCAGTGATAGGACTAATTGACGCAACTAAAACTTTACTATCCCTGTGATTTTCAAAAATGGGATTTATAGGATTATTCTTGCAAAATTTCTGTAAATGCCCAACGCCCTTACATTTAAAACATTTCGCATTACGAAATTTACAATCAAACGAAAGATGATCATTCCTTTTGCAAATAAAACACTGTTTTTTAACATTACCAGAGGGTGATCTAAAATTCGTACCTGAATTTGATCCTAACCTATATGCTGGTTTCCTGTTAAAACTACCTCGTCGCTCGTCTCGGTTCGTCGATCGTTCCCTACGCTGATCTCGCTTAAACCCATCGCTAATAACTCGCTTTTTTACCAGATTTACTTCTGATTTAACCGTATTAACACTATCCAAAGTTGACATATTAACTGCAAGTCCTTCTATTTCATTAAACGATAACTTTTACCCTTCCACAAAAATTTTCTCTTTCGCGCGACCCGGTAACAACCCGATTGCAAACATGTCTATAAGATTTTTTTCAAGCCTCGTTTCAAATTGACAATACGTTGCTAAAGAACGAAGTCTTACCGCGAAATCTCTTACCGTCTCGCCTTCTTGTTGTCTCGCTAAAAAAACATTTTTGAAAACGATTTTTGTTACAATGTTTGTCGAGAAGCGCTAAAAGTTTATCAAAAGATAAGTCCGTTACTTTACTTGGAAAACACAGATTAATTAGTAAGGTTAACGTTTCTGATTCTAGGAGATTCAATAAAAAAGCCCGTTTTTTCTCACCAGACGCTATGTCATCATGAATCACGAAAAATTGCTCTATCCGAAGTCGAAACAATTCCCAGTCTCCGGAGAGATGGCAAAACGGAGGTATTCTACCCGATTCCATAACTCCCAACAGATAGATCGGCAAAAAAAACAACAATAACAAATAATCCCTCTCAAAGAAACAAAAGAACTTAACTCAGGAACTCTTCTGGTCTGGTCCTCTCCTTCCCTTCCTCTGGGTTGTATCCTTGTCCTCTGATTAATCCAATGATTAGTCCTTGAAACGATTAATCCAATGATTAGTCCTTGACACGATTAATCCAATGATCCACAACCAGATCGCCTCCTTGCGGTATTTTTCTTCTTGTTCCTAGAACAAAAAAAATCTTCGGGTAAAGTTCGGTTTATGGGTAAAATTCCTAAAAATACAAACTAGTTATTTTTATACTAACTATGGGCCGGGGAATACGAATCTGAAAGAATTAGGTGGGGGCAAGCAATATTAACTGAATTATACGACTTTAAAAAAATTTTTTACACACATAGGAAAATGGCCATTTTGGAAGTATTCTGATTCCTAGAAAATAAAACTAGTTATTTTTATACTAACTTTGGGCCGGGGAATCCGAATCTGAAAGAATTAGGCGGCGGCAAGCAATATTAACAGAATTACACGACTTTTAAATTTTCAATAAACACAAGTCATCTTTAAAGCATTTTAACACATGAAAACCATAGAAAAAGAATAAAGATGTTACATCACATAAAATTAAGTGTTGCCATTAAGCAGTAATATCAATAACGTAAAATGACATGTTTATAATTTAAGTACTTACTTTTTATAAATTTTACTCACTTTTGTATCACAAACCATGCTACCTAAACCTAGCGTAGCCGCTAACCTACTTGAAAACTGGGATGTTTTTTTAAATTGACGCGAGCAGGCGGTATAAAGGGGCACAAACCATGTTACACAAACCTAGCGTAGCAGCTAAACTACTTGAAAACTGGGATGTTTTTTTAAATTGACGCGAGCAGGCGGTATAAAGGGGCACAAACCATGTTATACAAACCTAGCGTAGCCGCTAAACTACTTGAAAACTGGGATGTTTTTTTAAATTGACGCGAGCAGGCGGTATAAAGGGGCACAAACCATGTTACACAAACCTAGCGTAGCAGCTAAACTACTTGAAAACTGGGATGTTTTTTTAAATTGACGCGAGCAGGCGGTATAAAGGGGCACAAACCATGTTATACAAACCTAGCGTAGCCGCTAAACTACTTGAAAACTGGGATGTTTTTTTAAATTGACGCGAGCAGGCGGTATAAAGGGGCACAAACCATGTTGGGTTAGGTTAGGTTAGATTAGGTTAGGTTAGGTTAGGTTAGGTTAGGTTAGGTTAGGTTAGGTTAGGTTTTATATAATAACATTGATATTGGTGACCGGTCTAGGTAACAACTTTTTAAGACTACGAATTTTCATACTTTTGGTTTAAGAATACGGCCGTTGAGATAGTCATAATTCATCAGGTTAATGTGTTATGTGATGAATTATCATGTGAAGAATTATCGCGTCGGAAAGTTTTACGTTATTGATATAATTAGTTTTTGATTTTGTTTTAGGGATGGCCACACTCAAATTGTTGTTTTTCTATGGTTTTCATGTGTTAAAATGCTTTAAAGATAGCTTGTGTTTATTGAAAATTTAAAAGTCGTGTAATTCTGTTAATATTGCTTGCCGCCGCCTAATTCTTTCAGATTCGGATTCCCCGGCCCAAAGTTAGTATAAAAATAACTAGTTTGATTTTCTAGGAATCAGAATGTTTCCAAAATGGCCATTTTCCTAGAGGTGTCAAAAAATTTTTTAAAGTCGTATATTTCAGTTAATATTGCTTGCCCCCACCTAATTCTTTCAGATTCGTATTCCCCGGCCCATAGTTAGTATAAAAATAACTAGTTTTATTTTTTAGGAATTTTGCCCATAAACCGAATTTTTTCCAAATCTTCTTCCAGCCCGTAGCCACGGAAACAAATGCTCCTTAATCCCGAGCAGAATCTCTTCCGATTCCTTTGCCAAAACTGCAAGTCACTCCCTCAGTGACTTAGTCCTCCATGCCCAGCACAAATTATTATTCGCACTCGTAACTTCCACACAATTATACTTTAACGGCTGCGCCAGTTGTTATATCTGCCCTTTCCTCGGCAGATATTAATTATTACAAAGGTTCTTTAGATATAATGGTGTTTATTACTTTTAATAACCTAGCTGGATTGCTACGACTGTTTACTATTCGGGGGTAGGTATATCTCTGCGCTCCCACCTTGGGAGCTGGTAAAGTCTATCTCTAGTACCACTTCTTGTACACTAATGCCATCTGGCGAGCTATGGCGCAAGCTAAATGCTTACCGCCATCTATCGTATTATTTCCATATTAAATACCTATTTACTATACATTACAGTTTCCCTAACTTTTTCTGAAATGGAACACTTTGCGTACCCGCAAATTATTATGGAACACTTGGCTTATTTTTTAGCTTTGGTAATTCCTAAAAGTAAGAATTAAAAAAAAAAGTTATTAAGCACATTATTTATTTAGTAGATATATAAAATAAAAAAGGAATTTAAACAAAAAAATATGGAATAAAGCACCTAATGACTTTGAAGATTAAGAGTCCTTGAATTGCATATCTTCTTGATATCAAGCCCAATAAGGAAGTTGAGTGAAAAATATTTTGACTTATAAAAAATATGTTCATGTAGACCAAAAAATATCGATTCTAAATATATAAATATGTTTCTATATTGTTATTCTTAGAATTAATTAAACCTTCTTAAAAATCAATCAAAAAGCCACGCACTACAAACGCTTCATGAATGGTCGAAAGAATTCTGACGTCATCGGAACCTCAGTTTGTATGAAGAGCGGATCACCGAAATGTCTATGGTGCATCTCTTTCTTTTACACGAGAGATAGTTTGTGTATGATGAGTGAGGTGTATAGGCCAAACGTCGTTTACTTATGGGCCAAACGGTTTTGCATTCTATCCCCTAAAAGTCTTTTTAAGTTTAGTAACGGGTGGTTTGGTAAATTTAATGATTTAGTAAACAAAGTTTATGTAATAAAAAATCTGTTTAAAAAACCACATACCATGTCAGAAATCGGATATATTCAAGGCCAGTCCGACTACCTACAAATCGTTGATTCTGACACGTTGATTTTATATTTAAAAGAGATAATACTGATCACATTAGTGCTGAAATTTGTGGAGTTAAAGCTTCCAAGTAAATACATTAAATTATTAATTGTGTTCATTTGTATGTTACAATAAATATAATACATTTTTACAGTATTAAATAATAATCATTACGTATTCTAACCCATCTGACTTCTGATGTTTGGCCATAAACCTCACTAGTTTTGTGCAAGTATATTAAATTTATTGATTGCGCAGAAAAGTCTCACAGTGAACTACGCTGTAAACCGTTATCTTACTTTCGGTCTTTACTTTTTTGCGCGGCGGCCTGAATTGGCGGCTTGCACTTCAACTAACGGCAATCGGCCAGTGACGGCAATACCGTGTTGTTAAGAGTTTTGGCGCGAGAAACAAAAATTCTACCTTTAAATATTAATTTAACTATGAAATCTTGATCAATTTTCTTTTTTTAAAATAACATCAATTCTGATAGACGGTTAACATAGATAAAAAGAATTACTGGAATTCCTTATTGAAGAATTAAACAAAATCTCCATACAAAATGCAGAAGCGACGTGGTTTTCTCAGTTCAAATGACGTCACATCCACACCCCGCACAACCCGCTTCTTACCGCTCGGATTTTGCTCGTTTTGGCGGGCTTAATAAAATTCAAACTTTGAGAATTAATTTTACTATGAAAACGAACTTTAAAAAAAAATAAAAAAATACCAGTATTTAAGTTTGAATGCAAACATTGATAAAAAAAAATAAAAAAAATGGACTCAACTTCCTTATATAGTAAATTGGATTCTAATATCTATTGTGGCGTTGAGCCTGTTCCTACACTTTAACTTGATTGCAGCATACTTAGAAAATCCCGCTTCGCATAAATGGGTTGTAGAAAATGAAAGTAAAACAATAAAAACATGTTTTGATAAATTGGAACTCTTCTGACAAACTCGCCCAGAAATCATTTAAAGGCTAATCTTTATATTTTTGTTTCAAGTCGGAGTAAATCAATTCAATTTTCATACTCACTTGCACTTAATCTTACTTTTTTTTTACATTAACTCCACACAGGAGGCCCTGAGGAAAATGATTTCCCTCAGGGCCTATGTCATCTGGGATTCTATGTGGGGGTCTTTTTGAGGAGAGGAAGGAATGAACATTGGTCTTGAAGAGACCCATGTTGTAGGAAGGAGGAAACACAGAGGTCGGCAAATCATTCCACAGCCGAGCTGTTGAACACAAGAACGAGACTAAGAAGCGGCCCGTTCTCATGTGACAAATGTCAACCGTGTACAAATGATGGGCACGCATTTGGCGTGTTTCCCGACTATGCACCGGTGCCCAAGGGATCAATGACGCTAGTTCCTCGGAGCATCTTCCATTGTAACACCGGTAGAAGAAGGATAGCATCCCCACCCGACGTCTGTGCTCTAAAGATTGCAATTCGTCTGTTAAGATGGGAGAATCTGTCAAACGGACTGCCCGTTTCTGCACAGAGTCGAGGGTATTTTTCAGGTATTTTGGAGCTCCAGACCAGAGATGGCTTTAAAATTCAACCGTGGGGCGCACTTGTGATTTGTACATGGTTAGCAATTGTGTATTATTAAAGTATCTGGGGGCCCTGTACAGTACGCCCAGTATTTGGGAGGCTAACTTTACTCTGGCTTCGATGGAGCCCCCATATCTGAGCTGGTCACTTAGGGTTACACCTAGCATATCAATGGAGGGCCTGTTCGGCGGATTGCTTATGTTGAAGGAGACTAGATTTCCATTTCGATCCCTTTTAGATGTAATCAGACAAGATTGGGTCTTTGAAACATTAAATTCAACGAGATTATTTTTACCCTACTACTGGTTTACCTGTTACAGAAAATGGATTCCGAACCCATGAATCGTCCTTACTAGTTTTCGGAAATTATTACAAAAGAGTTGTTTTCAAGTTATGCACGTGATCTTAAAATTCTTTGGAAACATCTTCATCTAATTTAAAATTTAATTCATTCAAACATTCATGTAAGGCAGGAAAACAATCAAAACGATTAGATTGAATTAATGAAATCCAAAATTGTATTTTTTTTTTAATTTTGTCCCCTGCATTTACCCCATCATGCACTTTTTTTTATAATTTGACTAATTACTAACAAGGATGTGGTAAGACTGATTGATTTTTACATTATTTTACTTTCAGGTAAAGTGGAAAAAAATATGGTTGGGGGTTCCTTGGGAACAGAAATTTCATGAAACACATGCAGACCCGTTATCCCGTTGTTATTGTTTCCACATCACAGAGATGTTAATATTTTTTACTCTTATCACAGTATTAAACAGCACAGTAATATCTCAGAGATTTTTTTTAGTATGTTAAATGATAATATATTTACGATACTATATTTATGATACTATATTTACTGCATAAACGGCTCCTTCAACTTCCATCTTAGTCTTTCTACCTAAAAGGGTCTAGTACCTAACTTAAGAACTATTGTGAAATATTTATACAAATAGTAATTTCTGGTCAGTTTCTAATCAGTACTGTTGAAATATGACGAAATATGAAATATGTGTATATTATATTAAATGAAATTCTTCCGACAAATTGTCGCAGAACCCTTGTTCGGGTTCTGCGGAACCCTAGTGTTCCGCGGAACACAGTTTGGGAAACCCTGAATAGAGGTACCTATTCATTTTTCTATCCAAATAAAAAATCACTAGTGAATGCCTTCTTTATATATACAATATGTATGTCAAATAAGTTTGTTCATTTGAAATTCACTGAACGAATAAAAGTTGACATGTTGAGTTTCTCCCCCTAAAAGACCCTGTATCAAATTTTCAACCAAATCGGTTTGAGAGCTCTAAAACTTCAAGATTACCATTTTTATATATATCATTTTAGCACATTTTGCACATCTCAAATTTTATAAAGCCAAAAAGAACCAATTCCTAAAATAACCAGATCTTGGACAGATTCAGCTGCAAAGTCACTGGGACAAAAGAACCGTGACAGGAATGATCGTACATGAAGTTGGATTCATAAATCTTCAATTTGAGTATGGGTACCGCCGCCCTGAGAACTATTTATTGGATAACCAATACCTCTGCCATAGGTCATCCCAAGTGATGCCTGGGTTCATGGGGTGAGGTATATCTGGATCTTGGCGGCGGATGCGTCTGCCCACCAACTGCGTGGCAAGGCGGATCGGTATACTGGTTGAGGGAGATCTTTTAACCTCTCCAGCAAGACTCTAGGAATATTGCCTTGCACCGCAGTCGTAGGGATAGATTCAGATCTCAGATTCCTACCCACCCTCATAACCTTTTTTCCTTTCCAGAACTTCCTCTCCTTCCTTTTCCTAAAAAGACACAGCATCCCCAAAGATGACATAGGTACTGAGGGGAATTATTTTCGTCAGGGCTTCTTGTGTGAAGTTAATGAAAAAAAAAACATTTTTCTCTTTAATTTTTATATTTGACTTTATAAGTATGTTTGGTTAGTTTATCTTTTTGATTTTGTTACTGGAAGTTTGGAAATTTTTCAAGTTGGGAAATTTTTGACACTGGAAAATTTTTATTTTTCGGAAAAATAAATTTTGAAACATTGGAAAATAGTAATCTTATTGCTCGGGAAATTGGTCGGTTGAAGTTGAATTGTGAAGTTTGAAAATGTTTAATGTTAGAAAATTTTTGATCCCGGAATTTTTTTTATCGAAAATTTTCTTCCTGGAAAATTGAAAAAAAATTATCTCAGATAATTGGACGGAAAATAAACCGGAAAATGGAATTTAAAAAAAATCAAACTGCGAAATTCCAAGATATGTAAATTTTATTTTTAACATTTTCTCATTGGGGATGTTATTTTTTCAAACAACTTCAATGGTTCTTTTTGAAAATAACAGTGGCGCCACAAACACCTGTATAATATTTAATTTCCGTTTTCAAAATTGGAAACGATTTGTCGAGAATTCGGGTTATTCGTAATTTTTTACAAGTCTGCTCTAGTAAAAAGTCAAAAAAAGAATACAATATGTACATGCAATGTACCCAAAGATATTGAAATATAAGGAGATGTGCTATCCGCAGTTTTTACTAGGTGGGACTGCGCTTCCGGATGTCGCCGATATTGTTTACGAATTAACGAATAAACTAAATGAACGAATAATTAACGAATGCTAAACTAAATGAACGAATTCTTTCCGTATTCAAACTACATTGTTAACCAATATTAATGCACACCTTAAAAAAATCGAGGAAATAAACTAATTCTTTTCGTATGCGAACTACCCTGATTAGGTAGTATTTCAGCGACAGTCGCGCGGACATCATAGCATATCTCTTTTGTATTTGAATATCTTTGAATGTACCCATTGACGTATGATATCTTGATCGATGAATGTACCATATACCTACACTCACAGTCACACGTAGGTACTAGGTACATAAATACACTTATATATTAAATATATACACATTATGTAGTATTAAGTAGGTACTGACTGATGATAGATAGGTTTATTTGAGATGACCAATTGTCCAGTCACTAGGTAGAAAATAATCATAGAATTAATGTAATGGGCCAAACGGTGCCTGACATACCTACTCTAATAACGGGGGGTTTTGACTCAATAACGCCTGCCAAACAAAATCGTTTCTAGCCTCCTGACAAATGTACACCACGGCTCGCAATTTATTTTCGTTCTGTTTTGGAGGAGGCTAGAAAGGCATCATCAGACTCAACAAACCCTCGTTATTAGAGTATTGTGGTGTCTGGTAGGCGCCCGGATTGGACTACAGCCGGCCTTCTGTGTGTGGTGTAGGGCCGGTATTTCGGTATTTTTTTAGTAATGGTATCACTAGGCTTATCTTGTTTCTTGTTATCTTTCTCATCTGCGAGCATAAAGAAACTGACATTTCGAATTTCGGCTCATTGAAATAAATCTACGTACAAAGAATCAGAGTTATAATATATATAGAAATACCTACAGGATTATTTTCGTTCCCGGCTTACGTCAAATATTCATAAATAAAATAATCAGGTATAATGAGTCTGTTTTGATATACCTACTTAATAAAATTGGTAAATATTCGGAACAAACGTCAACGGTTAATATGCACTTTTTTTTATAAAACTTTTAGATTCTTCTTAATTACCATAAAATACAACTATTTGCATTGGGGGAGGTTGAAAATGTTACATTTTTAATTTTAGTTACGTAAATTGAAAATTTGCTTTCGTATTTAGACACAACGCTTCACCATATGCAATTTGTAATGATTATTGTCATTTTATTATGTTGGTATTACTGATACTATATGGAAGGCTACATCATACCGTAACTCACTTCATGGCAATATATTCAAAGGCGCGTAACCGAAAAAACCTATACGCTAGGTTTGTGTAACATGGTTTGTGATTCAAAAGAAAGTGCCCCTTTATAACGCCTACTCACGTCAAGGCAAGAAAAACATCCCAGTTTTCAAGTAGTTTAGCGGCTACGCTAGGTTTGTGTAACATGGATTGTAAAATATCAGTAATACCAACATATTAAAATAACAATAATATTGCAAACAGAGTGATTTGACAGTTTAAAGCAATTTTTCAATTTACGTAACTAAAATTAAAAATGTAACATTTTCAACCTCCCCCAATGCAAATAGTTGTATTTTATGGTAATTCAGAAGAATCTAAAAGTTTTATCAAAAAAAGTGCGTATTAACCGTTGACGTTTGTTCCGAAGAATTACCATAAAATTATATTCTTATATAGTAACCTAATATTTATAACTTTTTTATAGGTTTTTGCCGAAAATATTGTAAAGATTTCTAACTTTTGAAATAATAAACATGCCTTTGGCGATATCGTCAAATCTCTTCAACATTGTAGATTATATTTATGTAACTTGATTTAAATATTGATTCAAAATTTATTTTATTTAGACTAAACTTACCGGCACTTTAGTAGGAAACTTGCTTCTCATGGTGGCAACTTCATCTTTTCTTTTTTCTGTCAAACAACGAAAATTCAATTAAAATTCCAACGGAATCTAGTTATAATAATATTACACTGTGGAAAAGAAAACCTCTTACCGAAACCAATCTTATTTTTAAAACACTGCCGAACATTACAATTCACATCGTGTTTCAGGAGATTTCTCATGGTTTTAGATGTCGCGTAGGTCAGTTCCATATGAATTTTAGTCGCCACAACGAGAGCTGAACGCGCGCCGCGCCGATGTTAAATGCGAGAAATATTGAGAAAATGCAATGATAATAATATTACTGTATTGTATTCTTCACACAATCGATAAGAGACAAATAATCGCTATGCCTGCGCGCCGTGTTTACATTGGACGTATTGAATTGCAACTGATTTGCATTACTCGACTCCAACAGGTCATCACTTCAAAACCATTTGCGGTTCATTATAACCGGCTAATGCCTTCAGATAAAAATAATAATAATGAACACCAAACATGCATTTTTTTATTTGCACTGCATAAAATAATATTCACCATGTAACAAATAAGGTACAGCAGATTGCAGGGCATTGCTCATCGGTATCAGTGGTTTCAGTCGACAATCCAATTCCATAAGGAATTGAATTAGGTAGGTATATGAATACGATTGAATACAGTTGAATGTATACGAATTATTGTAGAAATCTGAATATTTATTCTAGCAGAAATTATTGAAAGTGATAGGTATACAAGTATCTACATACGAAAATTCACAACCTCCCTGTGACAATAATGAATTTAAATAGGTATATTTTGTAAGTAATTATACCTACATAGTTAGTAAGGTAAGTAAGTAGCTACTCGGCTTATTTTTAATTCCCGCTCAAAAATTGAACACCATGAGAATTACTGAAAATTTTTCGTCAGAAATTCCACCAAATAAGATTTTTCTGATTGCTTTCAACAGGGGATTCTGCCGAAGGTCCCGACTCGAAGGAGTTTCTGCTGTTATTTTTCTTTCAGAGATAATATAATTAATTCAATATTTTATTTTTCCGTGAACCATTCATTGGATTATTGGATAACCAACACCCCTGCAATAGGTCACCCAAGTGGTTCATTACGTTTGATGATTTAGCAGGGGTGCCTGGGTCCATGGGGGTGAGGAATGTCTGGGTTTTGCCCACCAACTGCTTGGCGTGCCGGTTCGGGAGAGACCGTTTGATCCACCCTTTTTCTTACCCAAAAATTCCTCTCCTTAGCCGCAATCAGTGCCGGATCCATGAAATCTGGCGCCCTGTACAGTAACTACCATTAGCGCCTCCCCCCCCCTTATTGTTCGCCTGTATTTTGGTACCTAACGGATTAAAAAAAAAACCCGCCTTAGTGGTTAACAGTTGTAGAAAAATTAAATAAACTGACCATCCCAGTAATTTAAAACATGAAAGATGCAGAACGTATAAGAAATATTTATTTTTTAGGGATTGCCCTTTTCAAAGGTAAAATAATATTCAAAATTATTTTTTGTTTGTTGAATTTGTGTATTCATCTACTTACATTTTTATGACACTTACACTTTACCTACTTACATTTTTTGATGACATGTCCCTTTCCCTGTCTCTTCAAATAAATTATTAATAAAATAAAATAAGCTACAAACAATATAAAAATAAAATATATGTAGTTCATTTTGCACCACCTAGCATACATCATTTAAAAAGTTTGTCATAAATCTTTTATCACCTGGCAGACATCTTGTCTGCTAGGTGATTCCCATTATCATAGATTTGGCTTCAATGTCATCCATACAACATTGCACTCTGTCCTTTAGATTTTAGATTAAAATTTCGCAATAGAGAACTCCAGTCCATTTTTTATTTATTTTTTTATTTGACCTTCTAACTTAAGGTGCCGCAACCGGGCTCAAAAGAAGAAGATGGAGAGATATGAAATTACGAATGTTAGAGGAGCGCGCTAATATTTAAAGCAACAAAATCGATGCGAAAATTGTGAAAATGTTTAATAAAACACGACTCGTTTAAAATCTCGCGGGGTTGTCTTAAACAGCATTTGAAGAAACACTGTGAATTTTTTCATTCATATAACTTGTAAAATAACTGAAAAAATCGTGTTTACAATAATTTTTGGAGCATACTTTGCAATTTTTTTCTATCGAGGAAATTTTATATAATTTGCGTTTCGGCGTGGGAAATGTCTAGATATTATCTTCAAGAATAACATTTTTTTTTAGAGCTTTAAAACTTAGAAATCGGTAGAAATTCGAGTAGCGGCGGCTTAAATAACTGCATTTTTTTTAAAGCCATTATATTTTTCACTGGAGTTCCTCATTCGATCAAAAATAAATAATGTACGCGAGCGCCACGCGGTGGGGTGCGGTGGCGGTTGGCGAATGGTTTGCGATAACAATAGGAACTCCAGTGAAAAATATTATGTCTTTAAAAAAAATTTCAGTTATTAATTATCATTAGTTATTAAATATGCAGTTAGAAAGTCATTATTCATAAAAAAAATATTTAAAAACTGAAGTTCTTTATTGGGTGTCCGGTATTAGTTCATTTATGGTTATGGGGTGTCCAATCGTCAATTGATCGCAAGTCAAGAGTAGAACAGAGAACTATAACCAACAATCAATTGAAAACGATCAATCAATTTTTTTTACATGAGATCCACACAGGAGGCCCTGAGGAAAACAATTTACCCGAGGGCCCATGTCATCTTTGGGGATTCTCTGTGGAGGGATTTTTTAGGAAAAGGAAGGAGAGGAGAGTTCTGAGGAGGAAAAGGGTTTAGGGTGTTGGTAGGAATCAGTGTGCCCTGGTCATCCACCTCCAAGACCTAGACAAACCTCATCCCGGGCACCCCTGCTAAATCACCAAATGTAGCGAACCACTTGGGGTGACCTATGGCAGAGGTGATGGTAATCCAATAAAGGTTCCCGGGGCGGTGGTACCCATTCCCGCCTCCCAAATTGAGAAAATGATCAACAATCAAAAATAAACCAATGAACTGTAGCAATTATTGTAGTATGCTATTGCAAATAGTTATTAATTAATTTATTTATGTATTAAGCAACTAAAACTCATAATATAATGTAGCTAACAATTTATTTGTTGTAAGGTGAAGTTGGGGTAAGAGCACTGCATAAAATGAATATATGAAGTTTAAAGTCACAGCATTATCCTATCGCATTCTAATTTTTATACAAGGAATATTAACTATTCTTAATCAAATTGTTTTATCATCAGAAGTTAACCTACTGTTTTTATTTGATTTTTAAGTATTTTCATCAAAGAAGTCTTGCTAAATCCACTTCCTCGCCTTCGGGGTAAGTGGATCTAACCTTAACATTTTTATAATTGGCTAAATGAATAAAAATGTTTAGTTGCCAATCCAATCAAACGCAATAAACACACAATTTCGCTATTTAAAAATATTGAGTATAGTGGAATATATATCATAAATCAAACATTATTTGGCAGATTGGGGTAAGTGCAACGTTTTATGACTAGTGATGGGGCCAAAAAAACAAACTTTTTTAATGTATTATTATTATTTTTTACAATTACTAACAATATTAAGTTTTTTTTTTTTTTTTTTTTTAATGTTCTTTATTCAGTAAAGTTTATACAATATTACAGAAAATGGGTAATTTTTTGGCCATCACACTAGGCACATGCCCGTGTTGTAGTGGCCAATTTTATGTTAAGTATAAAATAAGTTGAATGAAAAACAGAATAATATAAAAATAAAATAAAATAATTTATACATCTAAAACAAGTATGAAGTATAAAGAAATTAAAAATAATACAAAATATCTACATACGTTTAAGATATATGAATATAAAAATAAGTATGGAAAAACAGAAAAATTAAAATAATATAAAAAGTATATGAAAGAAGATACGTATTATTGAATTAAAAATAATACAAGGAGCATGTATCAAAAAAAAAAATACAAGTACATTTGTGTAATTAAAAAAACAATAAAAATATAATAAAAATACAAGTACATTAAGTACAAGTGTATTTGTAAAAAAATAGAAATATAATATAAAATCAAAGAAAGTACTATTTGGTAAGAAAGTATGGATAAGTTATATCTTGATGAGTGATTTGCATGTGCGTGTTATGGTAACATAGGTATATAGATATATATCAGCAATTTTTGTGTAAATCCTCGTTTGAGCTAAGGCTAAAAATATGTACTCAAATATGGAATTATTGTCACAATATTTTTCGTAATAAATACTTGAGTATAAGAAACATGTCAGTGGTGTTAAACATTTTTTAATGATGAATATGAAAGAGGAATATATTGTTCTGTAATATACAAGTTATTTTAATTATTTACTGGTGGTATAGGTTCATATGTTCCTTAAAGAAATTTCGCCCCTTTTCAGATATCCATTTATGCACACCGGTTGCAAAGTGAGTAAGTGTTTTTGATGTTTTGATGTCGTTATTTAACGTGTTGAATATTTTGGGTGCGATGTATGAGAACTGCCTTTGTGAAAAAGTGGTTTTTGTTACAGGAATTATGCATTTTCCATGCTTTGAGTAGCGTGTATGTATGTCCGTTTGCGTAGAGTTTATCAATCCATTTTTCCAGATATGGATAAGAGCTATCTTGATATACAGTTGGCGAATGTCAAGGACTATGAGTTTCTTGAAAAGTGGCTCTGATGGATGAGAGGGGGAACATTTGAAGATGACCCTTAGCAAAAGTTTTTGAACGGTCACTAGAGGGTAGAGGATGGATTCTGCACAACCTCCCCATCCTATAATGCCATACGTTGCTATCGATTGAAATAGAGCAAAATATACAGTTCTAAGAGTGTTTATATCAAGGATTGATCGTAGAGAATAAAAAATATGGCATAACTTACGGAGTCTCTTAGTTATGGAGTTAATATGGGCCTCCCAGCGTAATTGGTTATCTATAATGACACCTAGGTATTTTATTTCATTTGATGGTTTAAGATTTGGGCATGAGCAGCTATTATTGGGTGATAGTGGAGATGTGTCTAGGTTTTGTGAGCACGTGTGAATGATTAATTTAGGAAGGTTTTCTGGGAGTGTGAATTTACGGATTGAAAAGTGTATGCATTGTGTTTTTTGTACATTTAGGGTGAGGAGGTTGGAGTCTAGCCATTTTTTAATTTTGTTAAGACCATAATTTGCCTTCTCTATTGATGTCTTCCATGTTTTGCTAGTGAATATGATAACCGTGTCATCGGCGAAAGATATTATATTGCCATCAATGTCCAGTTTCAATAGGGAGTTCATATATATGAGAAATAGGAGCGGACCTAGAACACTTCCTTGGGGCACACCGTAGGAAATAGATAGACATTTACTTCTATATGCTCGATTTGAGTGAAGGACAGTTGTTTGCGATCTTTGTGTAAGGTAGCTTTTAAACCATTTTAGGGCAGTACCTTCTATCCCAATCTGTTGCAGTTTTTTTAGGAGAATGTGATGTGAAATAGTATCAAAAGCTTTAGATAAGTCTAGAAAGACAGCAAGAGGTTTATTACCCTTATCAAGGTTATCGGATATCAGTTTCGTGAAGGTTGCAATTGCATCATCAGTACTACGGTTTTTGCGAAAGCCATACTGGTTATTTGAAAGGATTTTATTTTCCTCAAGGAACTTAATCAGTTTTAGTTTTACTACTTTTTCAATGATTTTGGAGATTGTACTCAGTAGAGATATTGGCCTGTAACTATTTAGGGAAGATCTGTCACCTGATTTGTAAATAGGGATGATTGAGGCATGTTTAAGAGAGTTTGGGAATATACCGGATTGGAGGCTAAGATTTATAATATGCTCTAGAGGCTTGGCTATAAGTATTTTTAAATGTTTTGTAAGTTTAGTAGAGATTTCATCTATTCCTGTTGAGTGAGTATTTTTTAAAGTTGATATGATTTCTATAATTTCTAATTCTGTAGTGGGGGTGAAAAGGAAGGGACTATACCTCAGGTGAGTCAGAGATATTTCGTTTGCAAGTTCATGTTCCGAAACACTATTTCTTGTCAAAATATGATTGGAAAGGTTAGAACCAATTGTGGTGAAAAACTCATTGAAATGATCTGCGATTTTTTCAGATTCATTACCTGTGTTTGTTAGTAAATTACCATCAACGTTAATCTTGTTTATGGGTGTTGCCGTTACTTTAGTGTAAGATATGTCTTTAATGATATTCCATAATTTTTTTTTGTCATTATCTGCGTTATTTATTTGTTTTTTATAGTAATCTTCTCTGGCCTTTAAAGTAATTTTTTTGCACACATTTCTGTATTTCTTGTAAAACAGGTGAGATTCATGATCGTTGGGATTTTTTTTACAGAGTGCGTGGAGTTTATCGCGCTTACGAATAGAGTGTAGAATACCAACAGTTATCCAAGGCTTAAGTTTAGAATCATGGCGTTTAGTTTTGTGAGTTGTGTCTGATGTAGCGTTGGTTAGATGGATATGTAGTGTGTCAACAAGAGATTTGCAGGCCAGACTGGGATCAGTTTGTTTGTAAACATTTAACCAATTTTCTTGAGAGACCAAGTCAAAAAGTGTATTGTAAGATATTTTCTTTTGTGTGATTACGTGTTGCGGTGGTTTATGTATTTTATGAGACAGAGATGTTATGGTAGCGTAGTGGTCTGTGACAGTGCATTGGTATACAAGAGATATGGTTTTTAATTTACATTTTGAAAATACATGATCAATACAACTCACAGACGAGCCAGATATCCTGGTGGGTGCTGTAATGGCTGGGACGAAACCTTGTAGTGTTAGTAGGTTTACATATTCACTGACTTGAGGATGTGTGGAATTAATTATATTTATATTGAGATCACCGATAATAAGGATATTATCACAATTTTTCACACATGATAGAGATTGATTAAGTGAATTTAGAAATGGGGTTATGTTAGATGTGCTTGGTGATCGATATATAGAAAATATGGTTACATGGTTTTCTATTTCAATTTTGAGACAATTTGAGTCGTTGATTATGATTTCGTTCACTGAGTGAGATATATGATTTTTGATGAATACGATAACTCCCTCGTTCTGTGTTCGGTTATTCTGTGTGTTGTAGTGGGTGTAGTTTGTTATGTTTTTTGGAATGTAGTTTTCATTGATCCAGCATTCAGTTAAAATGATTATGTCAAAGTCTGAATTCAGATCTGTGAGAACTAACAATAGTTCGTTGAAATTACGGTTTATGCTTCTGACATTCATTGAGAACATTTTTAGGGCAGGTTGAGTTAATATTTTTTGGACTTCGAGAGGACTGTTTGTCTCTGTACATGGAATTATGGACAAATTGTCCAATTGATCAGTTATATCTACCATTTTTAATGTTTGTATAAAGCATAGTAAGTTGTAACGGTTTTGATGCAATAACAATAACACATTTTTTACATAATAAGAAAACTAGATTACTGGAAAGAGGTGATTGTATTAAGTTATTTGATCGATTGAAAACGATGATGGGGTATATGCTTTTGTTAAATGTCTTTGGGCTAGAAAAATTCAATAATGTGTTTTTTGTAACAGAGAGTATCAAGTAACATATAAATGAATATACAACAATATACAAGAGAATCAAGTAAAATAAAAGTATACCAAAGGACGAAAATTGATTATAAGTTATTCGGTGAGGGAGATAAAAGGTTTTTTGTTTTTTCATTGATAAGTATAACGGGCGTCCCAACTTCTTTGCGTACATATATTTGTCCCCCTCTGATCCAGGCAAACTTAAAAATATTGTCTCGTGCAGCCTTACGTGCAAGAAACCAATGATGTTTAGCTCGAAATGTCAAGTGTTCACTGATATAAATCTGGGAGCTCTTTCCTGCCATTCCTATGATATTTGTGTTTAGTTTATCCTCCCGATTTGCAGATCGCTTGTTAAATGTTTTTATGTCATTCAAGAAGATGTCACGGTCATCGTTTGTTTTGAATCTGAGGATTATCGGCCGTTGTAAATCTTTGTTGGTTTTTTGTCCAGTACGGTAGGCTGCTTCCACGTTTTTCAGTTCTGTTCCGGAATTTGTAATTTTTTGGATATTGAAAACAACATTTTTTAAGTCTTCTCCGCTTATTTCCGGGATTCCTCGTATTTCCGCGTTTTTCGACCTGTTTTCCCTGTCTACATTTTCAAATTTTCCTTCTATTTGCTCTAAGCGCGCTTCAAGATCACAGTTTTTTTTTTCAAGTTTTTTGTTTATATTCTCAAGTTCGTGGACTCGAAGTAGGATATCCTCATATTGTTTACTCATTGCTGAGATTGTGGCGAGAATTTGGGTGTTTTGGTCAAATATTGCGTTTTGTTTTAATAGTAGTTCGTTGTCCAAAGTTGAGGCACCGCTGGCAGTGACGTTGAAAGCCGGAGTGTCAGATAGGCATTTCTTGCATTTAATTTGGGCGCGTCGCTCCTTAGTGAGTCGACGGTATGAGCTCTCTGCCACTCCGCCGCAGTGCAAATGGAATATTCCCTTGCACACGGCGCAGGTAAATACGGACTCGTCAGAGAGAGTGGGTTCTGAACAGGCATTGCAATTATTCATGTTGTGAAATATTATTATGTTAGTTACGTAGTAGAGTTGTCCTTGCGCCTGTTGGTAGGCAAAATTCGTAACACGAGTGCTAAATTTTGGTTCTGATGTCTTTGTTAGGCGATCTGTTCCAGAATAATTGACGTACCTACAACGGTTCACCAATTTAACTGGTTTTATTGATCCACTTTGCGCCTGAAAATTCGTGTGTGGGCAATCGGACTAGCACGTCTCGATTTGTAATCAAAACACAATCGTGTCGAGTTTTATTTTACTATTATTTTGATTATTAGGGTAAATTGAACGCAGATAATTGTATATAATTATTCACTGGGATTGTATTTATTATGTACACTATTTTTTTTTCCCGCAGAGTTAATTTTTAATCAAGGAGATGATGAGAGAGGTTATTTGTATGTTTTGAAAATGTTTTTTAATGCACAAATGTTCACTAAAAGGGAGCTACTCGAGTTGAGATTAGTCCTGTTGGACGGGCAATTTACACTTTATCAGGGATTATGACTTGCACATGTCTCACTGCACTTTTTAAAGTTATTTTGTTTAATTTTTTACGTCCTTATAAAGGCTGAGGTGTTTTGTTATTTTCAATGTCACTTTTGTCAGAAATCGTTTCTAAACTTCCAAGTTTTACGCAAATAACACTCTCACAGAATAATTATCTCACAATTTGTTAAATGGTTATATTTTTTCGCTTGTTGGTTAGTTAATTTGATGTTTTTAAACTTAATAAACAAAAGATTTGACAGGAGGCGAACCGGTTGTTATTGTGGTATATATGGTATGTCTATGGTATGTTTATTATAAAAATGTATACCTATATGGGTTTTTATTTTATAATACATATATTTCGGGTACGTCATCAACTTTCGGGAACGAAAATACGTTATGATTTTCTCTGGTTAAATTTGAAACCCTTAGTACATATTTGACTGTCTTCTTGTATTCATCAATGTTTATAATATTTCCTATGTAATGTTGAGGCTCTTCTTAATCACCAACTTTCGTCTCAACATTTAAATTTGGTTGTACTCCCACTTCTTGCAAAATGTCATTAATATCAATAGAGATAACATCATCTAAAGATACGTTATTTTGATTGTCTTCCATTAATAGATTTTGGAAATAGTCACATTCATCTTCAGAATTAGACTTCCAATCAGATTCGCTGACAGATGTATCGGACGCCAGACTTGGCGTATTTTTGTATCAATTTTTGAAGTAAAACTTCTTTACGCACGCTCGACACTAACTTGGGGGTAAAATGATTACGTTATGAAACATTACGAAAAAATATGAAACGTTACGAAATATGTGACACGCTTTTTTTTTTTTTTTTTATATGAATACCCGCACAAGAGTCCCAACTGCTCCCGTCTGAAGCCAGTGAGAATATGGCATCCCCAATTGGGGTATGTTGTGAGGCTGAAGGTAGTGGGGATGGGAAGGAGATAGGGAAGAGGAAGGTGGGGAAGTACCTGGCTATTCAGATCTGGTCACCAAACACGGCAAATGCCATTTCAAGCGACGTTTCAATTTTAAATGGTGGTCTTACACCAGGGCGATACTGAGAGTATCTTCCACTCTGGAACGTGCCGCTAGTCAATATGAAACGTTATCAATGTGAAACGCTAATCAATGATATGAGTTGAGTTGAATTGAGTTGAGTTGAGAGCTGAGAGCTGAGAGCTGAGAGCTGAGAGCTGAGAGAGCTGAGAGCTGAGAGCCGAGAGCTGCGAGCTGAGAGAGTTGAGATCTGAGAGCTGAGAGCTGAGAGAGCTGAGAGCTGAAAGCTGAGAGAGCTGAGAGCTGAGAGAGCTGAGATCCGAGAGCTGAGAGAACTGAGAGCTGAGAGCTGAGAGAGCTGAGATCCGAGAGCTGAGAGCTGAGATCTGAGAGCTGAGAGCTGAGAGAGCTGAGATCCGAGAGCTGAGAACTGAGAGAACTGAGAACTGTGAGCTGAGAGAGCTGAGAACTGAGATCCGAGAGCTGAGAGCTGAGAGAGCTGAGATCTGAGAGCTGAGAGAGCTGAGAGCTGAGAGTTGAGAGTTGAGTTGAGTTGATGGGGATGTTGAGGGGATGGGGATATTTTTATTCCTGTTATTGTTATATTGTTAATGGATGGCATAAGTTAGTGAAGTTTTACTTCAGTCGTGTGATCTAAAGCACACTCGTTTTTTTTATAAATCACTTTAGACTTCTTGTTGAACAAATTTTCTTCTTCGAATCATTTAGTTTATTTTTTAAACGCTCTACGACACCATCATGCATTATGACCTCCGCACCATGTGTAACTTTCGTCTTTTGAAGTAAAACTTCTTTACGCACGCCTTACTTGGGGAGTAAGCTGGTGAATGCGTGACGAGAGCGTTATGAAAAGTGTAATAGGGCGAGGTGAACGGAAGTTGAGAGGGAGATATAAGTTAGTGAAGATAGAAAGAGAGAAAGTTACGTTTCGTAGGTATATTACTGCAGGGGCAAAAGAGAGAGGTGCAAGCACACATTTTTTCCCTCTTTCTCTCCATAGCCAGTTACGTTTTGTATATCTAAGACACAGTGCAGGCCTATTGTCTGTACCACACTGTAAGAGCAAGAGAGAACAGTGCGCACGCACATTTTCTTTCTCTCTTCTTTTTTTAAGTTAGTGAAGTTTTACTTCAGTCGTGTGGTCAAAAGCACACTCGTCTTTTTTTTCTTTAGCAGGTTAATTTTTTTTATAGATAGTTTTTGGTAGCAGCATACCATTTTTTTAGGGTTGGTCCACTCATCCTATACATTCCTTCCCTTGAAAACAATCAGGGGCGGATATTTATCTCCGCCTGCACCACACCCCAATAAAACTGTAGTGTTGTCTCTTCCTGGTGAACTTATTGTTCCGTTGGAAGGATATCCTATAAGGCCAACTACTTTTGTTTCGCTAGGATCTTTAGAGAAACTAGTTTCATCCAAGTTACAAATTTGACGAAGATGGTTTTGAAGGTCTGTTTTTTCGATCGTATCTGTCAAAATATCAAAATATTAATTTATTATGAATGGATTTACACCCCTTTCCTGACATATTCAACAGGCTGGGATTTTTTAATTAAAAAATTATTGCGTTTTGAAAACCCCGCAAACCAATCGTGACCTGGAATGCCATTTTTTAGGTCTCAAATCACAGGGGTTTTCAAATTATTGCACGTAATATATTTAGAAACCGTAAAACGTTTCTACTTTGCTCCTACGAGGTAACTATGCTCCAAAAAAAAAAAAGATTTGAGTTTTTCTAGATGGAAGCACTGGCGAATTTTAGTAAATTAAAAAGTGTAATTGGTAAATACTTTTCTTCCTCTGGCAACACCAATATGACAGATTGCCGGAAGTCGAACATTTTTTGACATTCTATGTCAAAACCTCTTAGTGTGGTTTGCAGTGGTTTTCGTTCTTCATTAACGTTTTTCATTGCTCCATAGCGTAAATAAACGTAAAACTTAAGGAAATACATGGTGGAGCAAAGTTACCCTTGTCAAAGGAACTACTTTGCTCCAAAAACAAAGTTTAAAAAAATCAAAACAAACCATTAAACTTAAAAAAATATCTTGTTTTTCTATAGCTTAAATGTGCTTCTGAACAGTCAAACCAATAGAAGAGATGTATAATACGCCTTTCTCAATTTACATTAAAATTTCTGAAAGTGGAGCCAAAATTGGTGCAAAGTAGGAACGGTTTACGGAACTAACTTTCTTTTTTGAAACACCGAATCCATATTTCCCCATAACGTGTAGATTTTCAGCTAATTATGGAAAAAATTCGGTTTATGGGCGAAATTCCTAAAAAATAAAACTAATTATTTTTATACTAACTATGGGCCAGGGAATCCGAATCTGAAAGAATTAGGCGGCGGCAAGCAATATTAACTGAATTACACGACTTTTAAATTTTCAATACACACATAAGAAAACAGCCATTTTAAAAGCATTTTGACACATGAAAACCATAGAAACCATAGAAAAACAACAATTTAAGTGTGGCCATTAAACAAAAATATCATCGAACATACCTTATAAATCAAACACATCTTCGTCGTCTGGTTTGTGCCCCTTTATACCGCCTGCTCGCGTCAATTTAAAAAAAACATCCCAGTTTTCAAGTAGTTTAGCGGCTACGCTAGGTTTGTGTAACATGGTTTGTGCCCCTTTATACCGCCTGCCCGCGTCAATTTAAAAAAACATCCCAGTTTTCAAGTAGTTTAGCGGCTACGCAAGGTTTGTGTCACATGGTTTGTGCCCCTTTATACCGCCTGCTCGCGTCAATTTAAAAAAACATCCCAGTTTTCAAGTAGTTTAGCGGCTACGCAAGGTTTGTGTCACATGGTTTGTGCCCCTTTATACCGCCTGCTCGCGTCAATTTAAAAAAACATCCCAGTTTTCAAGTAGTTTAGCGGCTACGCAATGTTTGTGTCACATGGTTTGTGCCCCTTTATACCGCCTGCTCGCGTCAATTTAAAAAAACATCCCAGTTTTCAAGTAGTTTAGCGGCTACGCAAGGTTTGTGTCACATGGTTTGTGCCCCTTTATACCGCCTGCTCGCGTCAATTTAAAAAAACATCCCAGTTTTCAAGTAGTTTAGCGGCTACGCTAGGTTTAGGTAGCATGGTTTGTGATACAAAAGTGAGTAAAATTTATAAAAAGTAAGTACTTAAATTATAAACATGTTATTTTACGTTATTGATATTACTGCTTAATGGCAACACTTAATTTTATGTGGTGTAACATCTTTATTCTTTTTCTATGTTTTCTTGCGACTTCGATAGTGTCAATTTTTGTGTCTGTTTATAGCAAATTTTAAAGTCGTATAATTCATTTAATATTGCTTGCCGCCGCCTAATTCTTTCAGATTCGGATTCCCCAGCCCAAAGTTAGTATAAAAATAACTAGTTTGATTTTCTAGGAATCAGAATGCTTACAAAATGGCCATTTTCCTATGTGTGTAAAAAAAATTTTTAAAGTCGTATAATTCAGTTAATATTGCTTGCCGCCGCCTAATTCTTTCAGATTCATATTCCCCGGCCCATAGTTAGTATAAAAATAACTAGTTTGTATTTTTAGGAATTTCGCCCATAAACCGAACTTTACCCCTAATTATTTTTCAACTTAGGAGGTAGGGCTGTACTTTGCCCAAGGTGGTAGATTTCTTACCTCGCCTCCCAGAAACATAGCCCATAATAGTTAATCTGGATTTGGAATCTTGGAAATTTCTCAGCCTGGTAACCACTCATGCGACTGCTTTTCACTTCCACTGCTTCCAACAGTTTTTTTCGTGTAAGAAGTAGCTTTAGAAGTCTTTCTTTCTTAATTCCTGGGTATTTAATTTCTGAAAAAGAAAACCTCCAAGTTTATTTAGTTATTTACCTACTTTATTTTATACTTTATATTTGAAATATCTTAATAATTATTTTATTAATTGTTTGTTTATGTGGTAGGTTTTATAGACAGTATTGCAATATTTGACCTCGCTAGGACAAGCCTGTGTTGAGGTTAATAATTTTATGAAATATTAAAAAATAACACAAAATAATAGAGTATTCAAAGAACAATATTGTTACATTAATGTACCCAATCATAAACATTATAATTCTGGTAATTTAGTAAAGCTACACTAATGTCCCTTACATTCACGGATTATTTTTGTTAATCTTTGTCATATTTCTAATGGTACTAATTAAGCTTGTGTTTCGTTTTTTTAAAAGTAGTATGCACATCACTAGTCACATTTGCTTCCATACAAAAATATCAGGGGGAAGTGGATCTACAGTTTAGAAGCACTTACCCCAGCATGTAAATTCTTGGGGGAAAGTGAATCTAGTCTTATAAATCACAATTCTTTAAGATATTAATAATTCTAAAATATACACATTGAACCTCAATTCAATAATAGAGTACTCATCAATTTCTAGCTTCCTAGCACAAGTTTTAGTCAAGTTATAGATAAACTACGGAAGCACTCACAACTCGCACGCTGACTAAAACCAACTGCCAAAATTCGAAGCTCTCTAACAACTCTCTGTGTTTATTTAGCAGCGCTCCATCTATATATCAGGGTGAGAATTTAGCTAATTACAATACATTCTCATATATGGTATCGCTTGAATATTGTATTCAAAGAAGGAAGAGGGCCTAGATGAACTTACCCCAAAATGGCACTTACCCCAACTCACCTTACCTAAAATAGTCCAGGCAACGAAAGAAAAATAGAGGAAATAATTAGTGTAGAAGCCAATTTTTGCACAGTTGTAGGGGAAGGTATCCTTAACAACATACTAAAAATATTGTGGGGTGGGGGTGGAGCTAAGAGTGGGGGGGGGTCTCTAAAGGTCCCTTTTTTCAGTTTTTCATTAATAACTCGAAAACTACTGCCTGTACCGAAAAAATGTCACAAACTAAATTATTTCAATAAAATTCTCTATAAAAAAGGTTTTATAAACCTTTTTTGTTAGGATCAATGCTTGGAGATATGGAGGGGGAAAAATGTAAAATTTAAAAAAAACACAGTTTTTATTGTTGAAAGTGAAAGTTTTATTGTTAAAAATTAAATTTTTATTGTAAAAAATGAAATGGAAGAGATGAGAGAGATCTTGACTATGCTGACCAGCACGGAGGAACTTACTCCAGACAAAGTTGAAGAGTTTCCTTGGTGTCAGCTTTGACTAAATTTCAGAATCATCTGGAATCCTTCAAGGATAATGGGCCTACCGCTGCTTTGTGGGTTCGGTAGATACTTCCACATGGTTACCTTGATGAAGAGGTTCATTGATTCTGAGCGTCGTTTGAGACGGCTACTTGGCGTATGTACAGCAGATGATCCCATTCTTCCATGCAAGTGGGCACTTCCAGTATGCAAAATGTGCCCATCTCTACGTGCAAGATATGATACAACTGACATCTAGCCATCCGGGGGCGTACAAGGAGTTTGCAGAAAATTTGGTCGGATATGGTCATAGAACAAAAACAACTTATGCGCTCCATGGAGCATTAAGGTGGCCTGACGCGAGGAAGAGGAATTACTGATTCCGTACTCGCCAAGTGGGCACCGCCATCTGCACGTCATTGACGGAGTTTGCTGAAGGTTTCACTTCTACCGCGTGTGAACTGCTCGAAAATAAATACCCTGGTGACAAATTCTCAATTTCTCAAAAACACCAGTTAGGACCTTTTCACTCTTACCTAACGATTGGCTATTGAATTTGAATCGCATTCATTTGTCGTAAGAGACACATGGAAAAATAGATCTTACGCTCAAATTAAATACAGTGGTACCTCGAGATACGAGATATTTGAGATACGAGCTGTCGAGCGAACAAAGTTTTGCTTTGAAATACGAGCAACATTTGAGATAAGAGGAATGGCCGGCTGACTCACAGCGTAAAAAAAACCTTTTGCTTGTTATGACTGTACGTATTCATCTTCTCATAAGAGATTTGAAGAAAACATTCTGACTCACAGTGTAGAAAAACCTTTTTCATGTTCCGTCTGCAAACAATCATTTACTCGAAAGCATAAATATATGCTCGAAAGAGACAAACCACATGCTGATTCAGTGTAACATAGTGTAAAAAATCCTTTTTATTGTTATGACTGTACGTATTCATCTTCTCATAAGGAAACGGATTAATGTTAATTAATTTCAATGGGGGAAAATTGCTTTGAGATACGAGCAAATTAACATAGGAGCTAGGTTACGAAACGAATTAAACTCGTATCTCGAGGTGTCACTCTATATTGAATTTGTAAAAAAAATTTGTGGCTAATATGAAAATTGAAACCGTCAATTGCATTGGCGCGCAGAATGGTTAGAGATTTGATAGGTTTGTTGCTAGTGCGTAATAATTATCCTGAATTATGGGAAAAACGATTTTTTTTTATTTAACGACAATTTAAAGTAAAGTAAAAATACAAAGTAGTTTATTCACAGTCCCCCTCATTAGGTATTCCTGTTACGGGGCGGACTGTAGGTTGTTGTATAAGTGTTGATTAAGATTTCCTCATCTTCGAGTTTGTTGGTTTCCTCAAAATAAAAAATATTCATGATGTAGGTTGCGTTGGTGTTACTTCAAAATAATCATTCATCAAATATTTTAATACGATCTTTATTTTCTCAGCGCACCCCTTCGGAGTTGGCACCAGGTTTTTTTTGCAAATTTTTTAATGTATGGCGCTGGCTATACGGCGATCTCCCCGACTTTTTTTACCTAAGCTCTAGTTTTAAAAAAGTCCCCAGATTCGAAAAAATACAGTAGGTACTTCAACCTTAAAAAGCAAATGTAAGACACGGAGCAAAAACTGGCGCAGCAGCTATCGACGAGCGTTGGGAAGATATAAGATTGAGGTGGGTAATTTTTTTTCCGGTTAAACATGTGTGATTTTACTTGGATATATCATGTTGCTTATAATTTTCCAGATTTCTTATTTTTGAAAAAAAAAACTATCTCTCAAATTCAAAGTCCTCCAGATCTGGGGACTTCTCTGACACACCACCACTCCTCTAAAAATTCTACAAGGAAATGAAACAATTGTAATGTTTCAGGGGTTCAATTTAATTAGATTTTTTTCTGCCAGTGATTCACTAAGAGAATATCGGAAAGATCAGGAACTGACTAATTTATTCTTCTTAATTTGTTAACATAAAATATATTATATATATTATAAAAAATAAAATAAAATAAAAATAAATTATAAAATTCTAATAAATTTATTGGAGGAGAACATTATAATATTTGGCGATAACTTCACCTTATCTGTTCAGTTTCTGATAGGAATTACAAATCGGGTGATAAAGGTGTTATTTAGACTAGTGGGGTGACAGTCATAAAATATAGATAAATAAAAGAGCGAATCAATTTGAGTTTGTTTATTTAAATAACTGCACATTTGATAGTGTAAACTATATCAGAAGTTCTACTTACAGATCTATATAAAAAATAAAAGGAAAATGTTTGAATGTTTCAGTGCGGCGGTTAGTTTAGTTAGTTTCCTACCTGCCGAACCATCATCCGTCAACAGCAACAGCAAACAGTGAACAGCGGAATGGGCACCAAACACCAAACTACAGCCAACCAACCTGCTTATATTACAACAATAACAATAGACAATGTGGGCACAGAGATCACCAGACCTTATGTACACGTATTCTCCTCGCACTCGCACACACTCACCCACCCGCCCCTCACTAACTAATTAAGTCACAAAACATATCTTTATAGCCTAATATACCGGCGCCCCCACTGCCACTTATCCGATGACTAAGGCTATGGCAATGTGTCTCCGTCTCCTATCTCAGTCTTTAGGAACTGAACTGCCTTCCACTTCCACCCAGGAGTTGATGGCTCTCCCTTGTACAAGCATATCCTTTAAAGGGTCAACAAATCACCCTCATAGAAAATATACCGACGTCATAAGCAAAAAGGCAGCTAGGAATCTGTCACATGTGCCATGCGATTCTGTATCTTTTGTGGATACAGAATCGATTCCATACGTAATCTAACGTCAAATTTGTGTGTTTGTCTATGGTTTGCAATTGCTTTTTCTATGGACTGATATGTCGGCTGTCATTTTTCAACTAGTTTAAAACACAAAATTCTGCAAGTATATGTGATTATGTATTGATTTAAAGCACGTTTAAAGTTGTATACCATGGATTTGACATTTGCGAAGTTTCAATCTAAATACGCATGGATTACTTAGTTAACCTAAATTAAGAACCTAATAACCTATTTTGTGTATTATAGTTGTTTCTTGTAGTAATTTAATAATAATAATAAAAAATAAAAACGTTTATTCATCAATAGAATTTTTTTTTACAATATACATTTTTTCTCTTATCACTGATTCTATTGATGAAAAGGTCACTGCTCAGCTAAAATTCAGGATATCTCCTGGAAAGCAGCTGGTTTTCAGCAGTGCCTCTAATTGTTAAAATGAAGTGTGATTCCCATAATCCGTGCCTAAAAGTGTGGCAGTTAGTGGAATAATTAATATGTATATATCGTCCCCAAATATTCAATTATTCTGTACATGTACATCATATACTGCCTCAATATCTTTGCCTTAATTAGGTTCTTAATTTGGGCAAACTAAGCAATTCATGCCTATTTAGATTGAAACTTCGCAAATGTCAAATCCATGGTGTACAACTTTAAATGTACATTTTAAATGAATATAATCATGCATACTGGCAGCATTTCGTGTTTTAAACTGGTTGAAATACGACAGCTGACATATCAGTCCATAGAAAAAGCAATTGCAAGCCGTAGATCACACAAATTTGACGTTAGATTACGTATGGAATCGATTCCGAATCCACAAAAGATACAGAATCACTCTTCTGATATACTTCTTATTATAACAAGGTCTATGTAGTATATCGGAACTTGGCTTCTGCAAATTTCTAGCTGCCCTTTTGCTTATGACAACAATATAATTTAAAGTGATTTAGCTTTCATCTCTACTGACAATCACTCATTGAGATAAATTTGTGGTATGCAGCATTATTATACAACACAAAAAAACTTATAATGAAACATTTTTGGATACTTATACACGGGGATTTTAGTAAAATGGACTTATGTGATAACAGAGTGTGATTTAACAATTTTTCACTTGCGCACCATATACTCAATTATGATAATTGTAATTTCATATTGACTAAATTTATACATTTGGAAGGAATATATAAAGTTTTTCCAACAAATGCACTCTGAGCCTTCACTGGGATCTCCCCAATTTCCATTCTTCATACAGATATGTGATGAAATAGTATTTAATTCTGTATAATATAGGTACCTACACAGGGAGTGTTTTCTGCATAGAAGTAGGCACCAGGGTCCCAGTTATGGTAAACTTTATCCATAAGTTAAGTGTGAATACGACAATAAATCACACCGCACTAATGTTACCATGGACAAAGATATCCTTCATCATTTAAAATAATAAAAAAGTGCAATTTGGTTTGTCTATTTTGAAATAAGCAGTTAAAAGAAAGAAGAATTCCATTGTAATATATGTAGGTACAATTTTAAAGAGATTCTTACTTGTGAAGTGGTGTAATGTATCATAGGACTACTGCAGAATAAGGTAGATACAAATATATTCAAATGTGCGCCATTTAAAAAATGATTTGCCTTTGTACATGTAACTTATTTAGAATTATTTATTTAGCACGGCAACATTTCCACTCCGCTACCAGAATATTCATGTTTTAAACTTAAGCTAGGGCAATAATATAGAGGTCCAAGCGTATGTTTAAAATGGGTCAATTTGAAGATGCCGTGGCTGGGAGAAACCGATCTCATCCCAAATAAATAAGTAGAATAGAGTTTAAAAGGTTTTAAGGATACCATGCATGATAAATACAAAGTGATCTGATAAAAGATTTAAAGTTCGTAGTATTAGAAAATTATCAAAAAGCCAAATAATTCTGGCAGCTAAATAGTGATTATTTACTTAAATAAAATGATGAGGCATACCTTGTACAATTATAAACATAATAATTTGCTTCAAACCACCATGACTTCAAAAATATATTAATTTACTTTGACTTTAACAGAAATAGCTGCACGGCTTTTTTCATACAAAACACTAATCAAATTGAATAATTATTATTTTATTCAAAATGTATAGCAAATAACTAGGACGGGTATGTGCTATTTTATTTATTTGTGTTTCAAATTATTTATTCAATTTTGCATGACATTAGAGTAACTTTAGTTATTAAATTTTAATTTATATATGACAAATTTGTGTTCCAACGCAAATCGGAGAATTGTAATTTAAATTTACACCCTTCATAATAATTTTTTAACCATTTATATTTTGTATTTCATCATATTTACATAAAAAGATCAAAATGATTTTTTTTTAGATAATTATCATTAACTTAAAAATAATTGCCAAAGTTGCTTCAAAAATCAGGAAAAATTGAATTCTTGGTCTATATTTTATAATTTAAAGCACAAATAAATAAAGCATCACAAATTTGTACCAGATATTTCCAATATATTTTGATAATTTATTTTTTATTAAGTTTGGTTGGGTATTTTGGCCCAAAATCCAAACTCAAGTTTTGAATGAAAAGGGCCGCGCAAACTTTTCCCTTAAAGACAGATAAAATCGGCATTGTCCTTGTTACGCCTAATATATACATATGTTTAACAGCAGTGGTTTGAAGGATATTTGTGAAGAAAATAGCTAGCAGAAATTTATTAATCTTAGTGACTCAATCCAAATCTAAAACAACAAGCCTTTCATCTCAGAAACAGAGCAAAGTAACATATTTAACTCAATCACAACCCGTTTAAGATTCAAAACAAATACATATTTTATATTATTTCAAGATAAGGAAAGCATATTTCACCTTATTAAATTTTCTGAGAATTTTTCACAGCATTTTTACTTCAACGATGTGCTTTCAATATGAAAGCAATCGGCGAAGCATGAATCAGATATAAAACACATATTTGTAGTCTTCTTAAACTATTTTATACCAATCAGGCAACACTAGGCGGTAGTTCACACTCTTTATACCTTACAGTAATAACTATGGTCATTTAATGTATAAATTTAGGCTTCTGAAATCACAATTCTATTTATTATAATAATGAAATATTCTTTTACAGTATTGACAATGAAGGAATTGCCCGCTTTAAATTGATCAAAGTTTTTCATGACATATCAACAAAATGATTTGTGCATTGTTTTTGCAAGACACACAGAACGAGATAAATATTAGATACATAGTACTTTTAGGATATTGATGGAACTGGGTATTATAGCATTGCAGATAGATAAAAATGTTATGTGCTTATTATTCAGAA
Source organism: Limnephilus lunatus (assembly GCA_917563855.2). NCBI lineage: Eukaryota > Metazoa > Arthropoda > Insecta > Trichoptera > Limnephilidae > Limnephilus > Limnephilus lunatus. Next base: position 99,170,710 of record OU830596.1, read on the forward strand.
CAAGTGTGTAGACTTTTTATATTGTCACTTTATAAGGGATTTACAATATCCATTTTTGCCGTGCAGATTGTTTTCTTCCCGTATCGTAGCGACTCGCCACACAACCACTCCATTTTCACAGTCGATTAATATCGCATGCGACTAGTTCCAATTTGCTTAAAAATTGTAGAGGTCGCCTACGACTGATCGTTTTCACGATCGATTGTCACCCGCTGATGCAATCTATTGCTGTATGGCAAAAGTTGAAAGCTAGTCTACTTTGGCATTTGCGTTCTCAGTCACCTGCAGTCTGTCGAATCAACTATTTACATGGTCGGCCTACAATATGCCGCATGGCAAAAATCAACTGTAAATACCTCATTACATACTACTAAAAAATGTAAATCTGTTTGAGAAAAAAATAACTTATTTGCAGAGATAAAAATAATCCTTTTGTTGTATGTATGTATATGTATAAAAATTTTATCTTTCAAAATAAGTTAATTTTTTTTTATTCTTCCGAAACAGACTTGTAAGTAAAGTGACAATATCTGTCTGCACTAATAATTTATAGAGGACTGATAACCTTGTTAAAGTTATTGAATTCTTTCAAAGATTACTGCTATTAGTATTATTTCACAGATTGAGGCGTTTGAAGTGATTGACGATTCGACAATGAATGATTTAAAAAAAATATTAGTAAAAGTATTAATTAGTTCCAGAATTTTCATCCTTTGATTGACGTAAAGCGGGCAAAATTAACAGAAAAAATATCTGATTTTTAAAAATAAATCAATATGTGTCCGGTAATCAGACACCACAAGGTGTTAGAAGCAGGTCGGGTAAAGAACAAAGCAATAAAACATTGACTAGCCTACCGACCAGGCTCATTATGTACATTATTCCAACACTGAGCACTTTGATGTAAACTGAACTATCATCAATTTCCATAATAAATGAATTGCAATAGAACTTGCATATTTAATTTATTACGAGACACGCTGAAAAACCAAGTATTTTTTTATCAAGTTATGGATGCCTGGATGTCAGTTTTCATGATTTTGACTGAAATGAATTATATTTTAAATGACAACCATTTGAACTAAATAAAGTATTTACCCAATTTTGTTTCTTTATTCAACACGTGAATCAGATTAGGTCTCTCCCATATTATGTATGTAAATTTGTAGTATGCATTGGTGTTGCATAAACTATGAAAATAGTGAACATTTATTTCTGCTTATTGCATCCAAAGGATTAAGAAAGTTGAGTGAATAGAATTTAGACTTACAAATGATTATTGTACCTTAAGCGAAGAGATTTCTTTTGTACTAAAATTATTTTTGATTTCCTCAAAGTCCATTTCTATTTTAATGCATTTTGAAATATTGTAACGATATTCCTATTATTTATGGTGACAAAAATATTATATTTTAACTTGAATATTACTGTTTATTTTGTGTGTGATAAAAGTAAAAATAAACAATTTTGTAGAAAACAACTGCTGATAACAAATATATTGATACAATTATCTGCAAAGGTGTCGTGGGTGAACGATTTTATGTTTGGTTTATGATGGTGTAATTTTTATGGCCAATGAATGCTCTTTAAAAAGAAATGAACACCCGAACACTCCTGGATTTAACAATGAAAACAAATTTTAAAGCAAATGTTTTCATACAAAAAATGTATTGGAAAATTTATATTCAGAATTATTCATGATTTATATGCTTTGCACGTACTATGGAAGTTGAGATTGTCAACCACAATCAATAGAAATGAATTATCTTTATTATTCTGTTTGTCGTAAACAAGATAATTAAGGATGTTGTATTAATATCCATTTGTTGATCATAAGAAAGTTAACAATTTTACAGAAAGTAGACTCAACAAATTATTTATAAATTGCTGTGTATCCAAGGTTATATAAGTATGAGCAAAATTGTTGTAGGGGTTAAAATTGAAACAAGTCACTTCATATAATTCAAAGTTTTTATTTGACCAATGGCCGGCTTCACCTGCCCCTGTGAGGTGGGGGCACGTGAAACCGGTAATTAGCAAAAGAAAAATAGGCAGTCGCAGCAAAACAATAAAAATAACTGGTTTACTGAATTTTTGATTTCCCAATGCTGTTGACATTGAAGGGGGAAAACTTCATACACTTATACATACAGAGCTCATTGTCTGTCCCTCGTCCAAAAATCACTATCGTTGTACATATATATATATATATATATATATCCTACAGGTGGCGGGCGAATGTGTCCGTGGTGTGTGTTCCATAACTTGTTGATTAGGGGACGTTGTACCACAGTACTGTTGATGACCGAATGCTTCAGTTGGTACCATCACAGACGGTGGAATTTCACGTAAAACTTTCAAGAGAATTTTGAGTATTTTTAAATATTTTTTTTTTACGTTTGTTAAAAAATGGATAAAACTATCATCACATATTGAAAACAATTAAGCCATCGACCGTCACATAACCATTTCAAAAAATATATTCGAATGTCAATTTTAAACATATTCAATGTAAAGTGGTAACACGTAGGAGTCCGTCTACACATCAGGAAATAAAGTTCAGGCGATGAGCGTAGACCGTTGGTGGTAACGCACTGTGTCGCGGCGGCTACGTGTGGAAGTGCGAGGGGAGCTGCGGCCGGCCCTCCAGCTTGCTGTAGTCCAGGTGGAACTCCTTGGTCTGCTTGCGCCAGCTGTGTGCGTCGAAGTAGTAATACGTGCCTCGCTCGTACGTGGTGGTCTTCTCGAGCGTGGCCACGCCCGGCGCCTGCGTGATCCACACCTTCTCCTCCGTGTGGTACCTCCATTCCCGGTTGTATCTAAAGCAAACAAACATATTAATTAGTACTGATATAAATATATGTATACGAGACAATGAAAAAATCAATTCCAAATGGTAAGCAGAAGAAAAATGTGACTGGTTATTCTGTTTAATTTTATCCACACCACCGATTATTATACAACAGCTCAAATTTGAGTGACACAAATCTTTAGCTGTTTCTCAGAAATGTTTCGCAGGGACATCACACTCAGAAATGCACAAAATCCTAAATATGTATTGAGCAATCTATACGACATGCTTAGGCAGTCGAGGGGTAAGGCCCTCAACTAGCAATCTGAAGGTCGCGGGTTCAAATCCCAGCATGCGCAAGTAAATTTTATTTGATTAATTTGTGTTATTTCAAAATTTAATAATTCAAAATAATACAAGATATATTTGCGACACGTTCCAGAGCAGAAGATACTCTTAGTATCGCCCTGGTGTAAGACCATCATTCAGAATTGAAACATTGCTTGAAATGGCTTAAGCCGTGAATAGACATTTCCCAATCTTCCTCTAACCCAACTCCTTCCCCTCCCCAAAACCTTCAGCCTCACAACACATTACAATTGGGGATGCCATAGTCTCACTGGCTTCAGATGGTAGCAGCTGGGACTCTGGTGAGGTATTCATTTAAAAAAAATTAGGGTTATAAAAACAAAAACGCCACTCTTCTGAACAGTTCTTGAGGAGAGTGGCATTTTTGTTTTTATACACCTCAATTGTGCAATGCATTCATGCTGTCTCTGACTTCAACTTTTCTCACTCACACTTACACAAGTGACCAGATCTGAATAGCCATGTCAACCTTTCCCTTGCTCCTCCCATTTCCTTCCACCTCACAACAAACCCCAATTGGGGATGAGTCTTGTGTGGTATTCACATGAAAAAATTACACATACCTAGCCACAATGAACTCTTCAACCGTACCAAGTCCCTTAATTATTATGAAGAAAAATGTATTAGCTCACAGTTCAGAGGCGGCAGCCATCTGCAAGACGTCTCCGACAAAGCAGTAGAAGAGGTAGAAGAGCAGGTCCTCCTTGTAGCGGTTAAGCTTGAGCGGCGCCAGCTTCTCGCGTATGGACATGTTGATGAGGTACTCGGGCGGCACGTGGTAGTCGATGTCCTGAGGCCGGCAGGGCGCCTCCGCCCAGGGGCCGGCGAACGTGAGGTACAGGTTGTCGGGAGAGTTGAGGTTGAGGCCCAGCGTGGTCAGGTCTTGGCCCAGCGCCAGGGAGACCAGCTCCGGGTCTGACTCGGCTGCCCGGATGAAGGTCAGAAGGCCGACGATGCCGTACTGGTTCGGCACCATGGAACTGGGAATGTTCGTCACCTTGCCTGAAATTAATACAAGTTACAAAATAAAAAATTCACAGCTGAGAAAAAATGTAAGGTGAGCCATTTTTAAAACTTTTGTATGTTTGCGCTAGGAGCAATAATTTTCAGCTTGAAATGTTTGTTGTTCAAGAGCTATCTATGGAGATTTGAAATATGTTATTCAGAACTTTCAGAAAAAGAAGTGAAATTACTTGCCCCTTATTTTACACTAGAAAAAAATATTACAATAAAAACACATAAATTTGTTATCCACTGGAACGCTTTTTGCTGAATTTCGGTACCACTTACAAAACATAAGTTTGCCTAGTTGTTTAATTTCAGCAAATTCGCCCTAGATGCATTAAATTTTTTTTTAAATATTTTTAATTGAGCCCGCGGTTCTATTTTGTCGTTTTTGGGTAGATAGAAAGATACTACTTCTATTATAATTCAACAGATGGCAGTGTACTCTAGTTTTTTATTAAATAGATTGGATCGAAAATTCATATTTTGTAGGTCTCTGTAAAATATCAAACGATCTGAACCTGTCAGTTGAAAATGCGGCATTTTATCATTTTTTAGTGGATGTTTCTAACATATTTGTATACCAGTGTTATAATAATTGAATTAGTAATGCGTGTTTCAAACTTAAAAATTCAGTGATTATTTGAAAAACAAAAATTTTGTGGTTATGTTATTCCCATTTTTTGCTGATCGGCGTGTGTTTTTGAAAATGCGATATTTTCTATAAATAAACCAATAATTGAGTTAATTGGTATTGTGGATTTAAAATAATTGATGTATCTGTTTGATGTACAGCAGCTATGTTTGGTGAGTCCTTTATAAATTCCATTTTAGTTTTATAAAAATTGTCGCCATTTTTCGACTAAATTTGTGTCAAAAATTATTCAAAGGGAACATTAAACAGTTCACAACATATCAAAATACAGTTTTCTTATATACATATGAAGATTGTGATTATAAATTAGACCATTTAAAAGAAACTTAATAGAAAATAATCAATGTGGAGGGAAAATTGAACTTACTAGGGGAGTTTAAAGGGAGGCAATACTGAGAATAGTTCCGTTTTGAAAGTTTACGATTTTATAATATTATTTTTATAAATCCTAGGAATATGTGATAATCAACCAAAGATAGGTATATGCCTCCATATTAAAATTCGGAGGTATGATTTTTTTAAGGTGGGCGGAAAATATTCAAAACGGTCATTAAAATATCACGAGCAATCCGAGGAAAAAAATAAAAAACGCGGCGTTGCTCCAGTGGTTATAGACCATTTTTATTTAATTCATACCGGTTTCGGAAGCACCCCTCCTTCATCAGAAGAATATAAGAACTGTAATATTAGTTCTTATATTCTCCTGACGAAGGAAGGGATTCACACTTGCGAAACCGGTAAAGTGTGAATTAAATAAAAGTTTATGCTTTTTACAAATAAGAAAAAATATTGTCAAAATTCTGGCAAAGTCAGGTAAAAACAGTGCGCGACTTACCATCAGGGAAGGTGTGGATCCCCTTTTTCTCCTGGTCCACGGTGTGCTGCAGCGAGGAGGGCACGGAGTGCTGCTGCCCGAGGGGTGGCTCCAGCTGCAGCTGCGAGGATCCGGCCTGCGAGCCCAGCGTGGGAGCTGAGCCCACCGCCACGCCGCCCACCGAGGTGCCGGGCAGCGCGGGGAAGTCCTCCGAGGACATGGTGAACTCGCTCTGCTCGGCCGTCGGCTGCTTCACCATGCCCACTGGGAGGGAAAACATCACTGACATTTTATAAGTATGAAGGACTGTCTTCCGGGTCCGCACTTGCCACTGCCGTGGGACCTTCAGCAACCGCACACATCATGCACACACATCATACTCAATCATTTATACAAACAATTAAAGTAAAACAACTACTAGGGTCAGTCATACGAATGTCTCCTATTTCTTTCAATTAAATTAAGTTAGTTAAATGAAAAAATTTAATTTAGTGCTATTCCTCAAACCTCCATCTACAATCTACTGCAATAGTAACTTTCTGCATCAACAGATGGCAGCACTGCAGTTGCTTGCAAAATGGCCGATATCAATGTTCATATTAGTCAGCATTCTGTGATTGGATTTTTGAATGCAGAAGGTGAAACGCAAAAGAAGGTGAAATTAATCGTCAATAGTGTGGTTTTCGACCTATGTAATAACATTTTTTATTTCTTGACATTTAAAGGAGAAAAGATATGATTTGCGATTTTCACGTCCAAAAGTTTTATCATAATTGATTTTTGGAGTATTATGCCGTGCTCATTCTCCTACAGCCAATGCTTCAACAGCCTTGCAGTGTGCAACATCAGGACAGATGTCTGAAACATTGGCTAAAGGAGGAGAAAGCGGTCCCGAACCACAATGTCGGATGTGCGATTTTGTAATTTTGCAGAAGAGCTATTTAAAGTATTGTTTCTGCATTTTTACTGTTTTTGAGATCAAGAAATATAACATGAAAGAAATATACATGTATTTCATAAAAAAATCCAAAAATACAAACTTTTAAATCATCAAAAGAAAGTTAAAATAAGCCAACACAACAATTTTCAATTTTTAACATACTTGTTTTTCGGGACCGTCAAAATTAAAATAAATATATTTTTTTAAATCAGACACTGTTCATAAAATTCTTCTAGATATTTCGATGCTTGACATCTGATAATGCCTTAGAAAGCCAAAGCAGCTGTTACAGGTTAAAGTAACTACTTATACCTAGCAGAAATATGCACATTTCTAACAAGCAGCAAACAATGACAAACAATGATTCAAAGGAAACCATTATTATTATATGATGCAGTTCCGAAATTATTAGCAAGCTTTAATTAAATTCATAAGATAAAATAAAATAAGCTTACTACCAAAAAGATAACTAACTTTCATCTTCCATGCTTTTTTATTTCTAAAAATAAAAACAATCCTTTATGTAAGAACTTGTAAACCTATAATGATTGTACTGTGAATTCACGACTGAAGCTAATAAGTGCTACTACACATTGCAGAGAGAGCTCGAATCTCGATTACATTAAAGGTGTTAAACATATCTTCAAAGATTGACAAAACATTGCGTAAACGAAAAATGTGTCCTCCCGATCGAAAATTTCAAATAGAAAAGATACGGTCACATCTAGGAAAGGAACCCAGGATACTAGCTTAGCCAGGGCGCTGCTCCAGGTCGCTAATATTGTCTTCAGTGATTAAATATTCCAATTTGAGATTTTGCTCATTAAGATGATGCGCAATTAATAAAATGATCTTAAAACATTTAAATATTTTTCCTGAGCTTCACAAAACAATATGAAACATGCTTTTTCGCTATATTTCTTTCGTGAATAAATCAAAACTCGTGGCTGGTGTTTAACGGGAATTTAAATCTTATCACCATTTACGTAAGGAGTTTATTGTTAGCGGCCTGATATGAATTTTACACGAAGTGGTGCATCACCTTAAGTTGAAATAAAAAAATTGTACCAAGTAATGTTATAAAATATAAAGAAATTTATCTTTTGATTTCTTTTTTAATATTAATTATATTTATTGATAAAAAGACTTATGTTGATTGAATGGCCATAAAATTGGCACTGATAAGTGGAATATCAGCACAGGAATTTAATCTAGAGAAAATGATATTTTAATATGGTTCGCTTCCGCTGATACAGGACTTTCAAGATACCACTATTAATATTATTTGTCAAAAGCATTTCAGCATGCTGATTATAAGTACTATTCTAGCTAAAACCTCCATCATTGCACAAGCAACATGTTCCTCTTATCACGATGGCACACAGCAGGAGTTTTTAAAATGTTGCAGATTATTTGAAACCCAGAAATGTTTACATTTCTTTTAACAGATAAGCATAAAAAACATATGATTTTATATTTTCACCGTCAAAAGTATTGTATGCAGTGATTTGTTTTTGGGGTATTATACAAGTGTTGCGCTACCTTCTTCTTTAGCCAACATTTTGGACAGCGTTACAGAGTCAATCATCACACATCTGCCCTGATAGCGAACACTGCAACGCTCTCCGAAAAGTTGGCTAAAGAAGGAGATAGTGCAACATGGAATAATACCCTAAAAACAAATCACTGTAAGCATAAAAACGATTGAAATGCAGTTTATTTTTCCCTGGCATCTCAACTTTGTAAACAATGTATAAAATTAGCAAAGTCATACAATATTTTATAAGATGGTTAAAGGCAGGGAAGAGGTTAAAAATGCCATGCTTTTCATTTTATTTTGCGAAACTAAAGATCCTATAAATTAATTATCATTAGGTGATTTGCTTTCCTATTACACTGTATAAAAAAAATCCCATATAATTCATAAATATCCATGATAATTCAACATTTAAAAACAGTTAAAAAAAACTAAAATAAATGCAAAAAATATCAAAACGAGAAAGCATACTTGAGAAAGAAAGAAATATCACGATATATGACTTTTCTTGACATTCTCATCTGCGAGGGACTAAAGTAAAATTAGGTCTTTAATAATTCATATTACTTGTTTGATATTCCCCAAACAATATCAAAGTAAGCTACAAACCCGAGGTAATTAAACCTATTGGGAATAACCAAAATAATTAGACAGCCAAAGACGACTTTGTAACAAATGTAAGAAAATCCATATAATTGGATAAAATCCTTAAACCGTAGGTTAAGAATAATTTGTACTAGTCTGAAGATGGCTTTAAGGAGCTGAAACCGATTATGCTCAAATAAATTAAAGTGGAAATAAGATTAATTTTAGTTTTATTTTATTATTTATTATAAAGAAAAAACAATATTTTTTTGTCCACACTAAAGTAGCGATATCCCCCAAATGCATATAAAATATTGAAGTTCTACATTTTAATTTCAAAAAGCGACCATTCTATGTACATATGTATGTATAATAGGGGTACCTAAATAACAAAAAATGTAAAAAGCTAAGGAAATCTTGCATCAACTCAAACAAGGGAAAAGGGGTTAGTTGTTTCGGGTCAGGGATAGACTCACCGTATGGCTTTGAGCCGGGCGGGGGCACGCTGTGATGGTGGGGCTGATCCCCCTGCCCCCGCGCCGTCAGTGAGGGGAACTCCGTGGGGTCCAGCAGCGGGGGGGCCCCGGTCCCATCCCCCGCTCCCCCTCCCAGCACCACGCCTTGGAGCGTGCCTCGCACACCTACCTGCAATTGTAATTAATTTTTTAATACATCTACATTAAAACACGAATTATTGATGTAACCATTCAAGTTCATTTCTAAATCCACGGTCACACGGAGCGATTTCAACGCCGCTATTTGAATAGTAGCGTTGAAACCATTTAACATAAATGTTTATTGACATTAAAGCTGCTTTAAAGTCATAAATCTTGATATTGCATTTCTCTTTGTGCTTGTGCACTAACCCATATATTTTGGCCTAAACTATTACCATAATGGTAGGATCAATGGTTGTCAACTTGTTTTAAAAATACATACAAAGTTTTATGGCAGCAAAATATTAACCCCTCAGGCTAATTTGTTCAGTATTCGGAACAACTCATATAGGTCTCATAGAAATCGTTGTCTCCCTAACCACCATAGTTAGAAATATAATTTAAACAGTGTTAGAAAGAGAATACATCACGCTTTATATTCAAATCTAAAAGATAACCGCAAAATAATTAAAATGTAGACTTTATGAAACCAAAGTTTCCGGCTGCAATTTGAAAAAAAACATTATGAAACTTTGGGAATTTCATATTAATTATTTTTTGCATTACAATTGCCTAATAAAATATGTGTGTTTTTTTTTTCATTATCAGTAATTTTAGTTAGACAAAAGGTAGGGAGAGCCATTATATTGGCATTCAAAAAATGTATATTTTTAAAATTATGTGTTTATTTCGTATTATAAAAATTCAAAGCGTATTTCATTCCCCTTTCAAAACAGTTCTTAGTTTTCAAATGCGTTCAGAAATATCCCATTTATTTGGATTTTATTGCAAAGTGGAAATATTTTGACCTTCACATTTCAACTGAAGGATGCAATTGGGTTCCAGAGGGATAAAAGTGGCAAGCATAACCTAACCCATATTCAATGACAACACTGCACTCAGACACTCGAAAACTTGTGTAGTTGTTGAAAATCATTAATCAACATAATTTAATTTTAATTATCGGTCCGATAAAGCCAAATAATATAATACGTTCACATAATGCAGTTTCACATTAATGATGCTTTAAAGTTCAGTGCAACCATCATGGAACCATCCGACCGAGGTGAATACTCCTTTTTCCGGGATCAGTGACCGAAGCAACTTCCGTCCAACCTCTAATCCAATGAATGATCTATTATAAAGACATCAAATGATTGTTTCACTAATGATGCTGTGAACGTATTATTAAAAAGCAGTAACATTAAACACGCAGATTATGCAATGCTTCTCTTTCAACAATTTTGCACATTTAATGATGTTGCATATTTAAGAGGAAGCCTGGTCGCAGAGAAATTTGAACAACAGGTATTTTTCCAAACTGTTTCTGTCACTGTCGCTCTTACTCTTATACTGCACCTCAGGCTGATAATCTTCTTAATATATAAAAATGAATGTTTCTTTGTTTGTCCCTTATGCTTTCCTAAACCATTCAACTGATTGTGATGAAACTTTGGTGAGTTGTTGCACACACGCCCATGAAGGTTTCAATATATATTGGTGAGCTCTGGAGTCATGAAATTTGAACAATTTCAACACGGGGAGCAGGGTGGTGTTCGCGGGACGGGGGGACGCTGGACGGTGGAAGACGGGGAAGGTGATAGGGGAATGCGGGAGGGAATGGGGGCGGGAACAGGGGCGGGCACGCATGGGAAAGGACACGCAGGGAGAAACATTTTCTTTCTTCACGTGACAATGTACGTCGGGAATAGCTAGTACCTAAATAAAACCATCAAAATCGAGGTTTTGTAATCCCCATTTTTCTCCTTTAAAACTGGACCGATTTTTTTTACCAACTGTATTAGAAGAAAATACTCAGTACGTTTTGTTGTTTTAAAAATTATATTGTCTAGTTTGTATCCTGAACGTCTGTTGATGGCGTTCAAGCCAGGCAATTATAACGTTTTTTGGAGGGTCCTAACTCTATAAGATATAACTTATCAAAAAAAACAAAACGTACCGACACGCTAGTGGTCGATATCTATTATATTATATTAAAAAATATTTGAACTAGTGTCAAAATCCAGAGACCAAATTGGGGAATACGTTTGTATGGACAAAGCACTGCCTGGTTTCCTCTTAATGGTGCTAAGTGTCTAACTATGCTTCGGTAACAATATAATACACTCGTCCTTGTGGTGAGAACATTTCAATAGGCCACTTGCATCACATTTAAAAAAAAAAAATTCCGGTTTAGGCAAATATTCTAAGACATTCTGTATTCTTTTATTTTTTTTTTATTGTATTTTTGAAAACCTGGCGATTTTTTGAAAATTTCAATCCGAAAAATCAGACCATTTTTATAAACCGGAAAGGCGGGACATAATTTTATTGGTGCGAAAAAAAGATAATTACACAGTCGAAAATCATTTAAAAAAATAACGTTTTCCACAAGAATAGCAATAGATTGTACAGGGTTCTCTTCGTAACATCTGTAAAAACACCGCCATCTTTATCAAAAAATCAAACCAAAGGATAAATTCGCATAGAACAAACAATAAATCTAGTGAACGTTAAACGAAAATTCGCTGGAAATCAAAGAGTTGCCATATAAAAAAAAATTAATCAGTGTGGAATTTTACAAAATTAAGGGAACATAATCTGAGACAGGACATTTTCATGTAGTGATGTCACGAGCTAAAATAATGGATTTATTTATTTAAAAATAAAAAAAACTATACATTTCTAAAAAATTTTACTAACATTTTCGTAATCTTGGTAAAAAAAATCTATCCACACGATTTTTTCCAAGTTGTTATGAAATCCACGCAAGTAGCCTATTGTTTTGAATTAAACTAATCTGACTGACTCAGTCTTTGACAAAAAAATAGTTTATAATGAAGATGTGTAGAATAATCTGTATTATGATTACTAAACAGCTTTTTTAATTAACTTATATTACAAAGCAGCTAATTTTAATTAACTTTTTGACAGTGCAACTCAAGATTAAAGGAGTTTCAATTTGAAACAATTATATCGAATTATTACCAATTATTCGACCGGTCAGTGGTTGAGTGGGCATCGCATTTGGATCCCACCCAGGCGTTCCGTGTTCGATTCCTCGGCTGGCTAAGTCCTCCATCACGAATCAAGCAACATTTTTAGCTTACTGTGGTGTTAGTAGGACATATTCGTAGCCCGGGAATGTTTGTCTTTCTTTTTTTTTTAAAAAAGTTAGGAATAAATAATGCAACATATCAACATAAGGCATATGACGGCATACGTGGTCGAGGGGTGAGGCTCTCGACTCATAATCCGAAGGTCGCAGGATCGAATCCCGGTGTGGACAAATACATATTATTTGATTAATTTGTGTTATTTCACAATTTATTTAAAACAATATATAGTATGTTTGTGGCACATTCCAGAATGGAAGATTCTCTCAGTATCGCGCTGGTGTAAAATCCCATTCAGAATTGAAATGTTGCTCGAAATGGCTTTAGACAGATCTGTGTAGAAGCCAGGTACTTCCCCATCTCCTTCCTCTTCCCCATCTCCTTCCTCTTCCCCATCTCCTTCCTCTTCGCCATCACTTTCCTCTTCCCGGCTCCTTCCCCTTCCCACTAGAGATGGGTAAGTTCTGCATTTTTCCGAAGGCCCCCGAGATGTGCTTCCTTTTAAAAGTACTTGAGTTCTTGGAGCAGGTCCCGAGAGCCACTCCCGATTCGCGAATGGCCCGAGCGCGCAAAAAAATTCAAACGCGCAACCAGCTCCCGACTCGCAAATGGCTCGAACCGAGACACTCGGGTTCCACCCTAGCCGGACCTCGGAGCCGGAGCCCACAAAAGAACTCGAACGCGTGACCTACTCCCGACTCGCACATGTGGCTCGGACCGTGACGCACGGGTTTGATGAGTGCGAACTGCCACCGCGCCGCGCCGCCACCCGACTGTTGCTCGGCCCGCCGAGTTCTGGATACAAATACTGTACCGGGTTATTTGGGAGTAGTCGATTGAAAATGAAGTAAGAGGAGGAGCCGCTTCGCGCGAAGTACCCGAGTTTAAGAGCCCACTTCAGCTGAGCCTACACATCGCTACTTCCCACTACCTTCAGCCTCACAACATACCCAAATTGAGGATGCCATAGTCTCACTGGCCCCAGACAGGAGTAGCTGGGACTCTTGTGAGGGATTCACATAAAAAAAATTAAAAAAATTCAGGCGAACTTTACCTGAATATAAAGAAATAAATATAATATACCACCACTCCTGAATATAAAGAAATAAATATGACTTATGGTATGTGGAAGCGAGACAAAAGACAGCTGCGATGATTCAAACGAGGTTTCATTCCCCCCTATCTCTTAGTACTGCGCGGAGCACTCAGGTTGTTTGTGTTTTGTTTGAATTACGTGATCCAATTTCAATTGATTTTATTGATAATCTTTTATATATTTTACCATTATATAGACTTTATTTCTCTGCATTTATAAGGCATTATCATTTAATTATGAAGAATAAAAAAATAAGGGGTTAAGTGCACTAATTCATGGATGGACGACTTACATGCCTTTGATATATTTGAAAAAGCAGCATTCAAAAATGATTCTTATTGCAACTGTAATACATAAAATACTTATAAATCTTTTAAACAAGGCCAGGGTTAAAAGGGTCAAATAGTGCTACAGGGCACAGACAGCATATTAATAAATTTAAACTGGCTAGAGACGTCATTAGGTTTGCCTACACAATATAATCTACAACTACAAGCATGTATGTATTGAAAACCCATAGAAAGTATGTTTTACTGGATTTGCATGAAAACTTGGTCATTTGCAATTGACATTAACAACTTGTGCTTAACCCCTTAGGCCTCGGGCCTATTTTGTCAGAAGGTCAAAATATTTCCGCTTTGAAATGGAATATTTCTGAATGCATCCGAAAACTAAAAACTGTTTTTAAAAAGTGATAAAATACGCTTTCAAATTATTTTTTTTAATGCAAACATAAAAATGGGCTCCAGATCAGAGGTGGCTTCCAAATTCAACAGTGGGGCATGCTTGCAATTTGTAGAAGATCAGCAGCTGTGAACTATTAAAGTATTTGCGGACCCTACAGTTCGCCCAGCTTCTGAGAGGCTAACTTGACTCTGACTTCGATGGAGCTCCCGTACCTGAGCTGGTCACTTAAGAGTTACACCAAGCATATCGATGGAAGGCATGTTGGGAAGATTGCTTTCATTGAAGGAGACTAGATTGGCATTTCAATCATAATAATATATATTATAACTAATAACTTTAACTCAAATATATCGCAATAAGTAAGACAGAATATGATAGACAACTAATAATCATAAATAAATACCATGTTATTAGAATTAGTCATCCCCGGCATGCCTATCTGCGACCGTCTGTCTGCAAATGCTTTCTGCTGGAAAATGGCGGCCTGCTGTCTGTGGGCGGCACTGAAGGCCCCCGAGCCGGGGGGCAGTTGTGCGGCTGGCGGGGGGGCCTGGGGGGGCGCCACGGCCTGCGAGGGGGCGGAGGGGGGCGGCAGAGGGGGCGGCGCAAAGCCCCCGCCGCCGAAGCCCGCTCCCCGCCCCACCAGGCTGCCCGCTGCTATGGCGCGCGGTGGCTGCTGGAAGTTTAAGTTTGCCATAACCTGAAATGCGTACACAACCGTGCTTTAAACATTTGATTTAAACATTTTAAAATAAGTAACTAGAGAGAAATAAGTCAGTGGAAACAATAAATTAATTGCATGCGATAAAACCACAAATGCCTTGATAACAAATAAAGATATTATCAAAACAAATTGCAGTTAATATTTTAGCAGCATGAAAATGATTGAAAAAGCAATGCTGAGGGCTAGTTGTTTCACAAAATTTAAAACAATTCATCCAATTAAAAGTTAATTTTCAGGTCCTGTTATTATTTAAGTTACTGTGAAGTAAATGGCCCACAGTGATATAATAATAGAACTTTCACAATTTTTTTTTAATGCGATTTTAACCCTTACGTATAAAGAAACTGTATGAAGGACAAGGTCAGAATCGCTTGCGCCAACATCTTTCTTGACGTAACAGTTGATTTGATTGATCTAGCTTCTCGGAATGATTTTAAATGAAATTTCTATGACTTTGCAGCACTTTTCACTTCTAGCAGCTGTCAGTGGTAAAAATAAAAATATTTAAAGTTTGAAAAGAGTTTCAGTGCCATTATTTATGTGAAAACACCTTTGAATTGTTTTTTTTCATCCCAACTAATCTCACAGAACTTGAAAATGAACTTTATTTTATTCAAATTCTGTGAAACAATCCGTCTTAAGAGTGCTTTTAACCCTTACAATGCTAGCTATTCTAATCCATCCTATCACTCGTCACGTTTTGACATAATATATGTGTTTTAGTGAAACTGCATGGATCACATGCGACACCCACATACAGGGGATAGCCGAGGGTGTATTACAAATGCGACAACTGCGTAGATCAGACTAAATTGCTTAATAAAAGTTCTGAAAGTATTCAATCATATTTGGCCAAATAAACATGAGAACAGAAAAGAGTAACAAGTTAGAAAAGACAACCATTTGCATTTGGGGCGATGGAAATCACTGCATTCAAAATTTATACAAAATATCACAGAATATGGACATAAATTATTGTAAATGGCTGTCAGCCGTCATTCCGTACGATGTAAACAAATTTTCATTTTACACAATTGAAATTTTAAATGCATTATTTATTAGCTATCACCTTCAATCCAAAAAAATTGTCTTTGATAGTAATTAAGATAAATTAAAAGATTTTTTTTTTAAATATTCATACTTAAGCGTGCCCAGCCATTCTGAAAGTTTACCATAGTATTTAGTAAACAAATTGTGCACTTAAATATAATAGTTTGATTATTTTTCAAAATCACTGGATACGCTTAATATGAATACATATATTTTTTCAATTTCAGTATCATATTTGTTACTACAAAAGACAACTTTTTGTATTTGAGGAAATGGAAAATACTGCATTAAAAATTTCAATTGTGTAAAATGAAAATTTACTTTTGCATATGAGACCGAATCAATTCGCGGCCATTTAGAATAATTTGTCATTTTGTTATGTTGTATTCCCGATATTTTACCATAACATAATGACGAGCTAGAAATTACGTTACTACCACGTAATCTACAAGTGAAATAAAATAAAACGAAAAAAAGGCTTTTAGGCAAAAGAAAAGCATGTATTAGAATAATTACACATACCAGTTAGACAAACCCCGCTTGCCATATAAACCGTTCAAAACCTGGGATGTATATCTAAAGAGCCCGTCAAAAGATGTTGTTTTTATATTACGCGTCATTTCATGTATCCGCATGAAGTCAGCTGCGAACTAGCATCTAGCCCTTCATATAGTACATCAGGAATAACAAAATGACAGAAATTATAGCAAATGGCCGCAAATTGATGTGGTCTCTGAAATTTCTGAATGCGGTATGCAACGCCCCAAACACAGAAAGTTATCTTTTATAGTAATTAAGGTGAATCTAAAAATTATTTTCTAAAAAATATTCATATTGTGCGTGTCCAGTGATTTCGAAAATTTACCACCAATAGTTTTTCTTTTTTAAATGTGAACAGCCACCAAAGTTTAAAATTTTTGCAAATGTTGATAATATCAATTGTAATAACATCAACACTAACATAATCACTGACAAGAAGAAAAAATTAAATAAGATAATATTAATTTAATATTTTATGGCGACTATATTAATTACTTCAGAAAATAACTGTCAGTTGGCAATCAATGAAATATTTTGAAAACTCAGCTCAAATAAGCGTTTAGTAATTTCACTGAAAATCCATTACATGTTTATTTTAGATTACAACCAGGGCCAGGGCCGTCTTTAGCCGTGAAGGGGCCCATGGGCACACTGAGTTTGGGAAGCCCTTTTACAGGAAAACAACAAACCACAAAGAATGTTTCTATAATTTTATTGGAGAGATTCTTAGAAGACGGTGACCTGACAGTTCGTCGCCTTAGTTCGTATTTGTCCAATAGACCACCAGAAAATTTCAATGAAACATTATGATAATTCGTGGTGGTTATTATATTAATATTGGTTATTCATTATGGTGTTTAAGATAAAGCTATTTCCGTAAAGGTAAAGGTCTCATTAGTTTAAATACTTCTTATTTAAGTGATTAGCTACCATATTTTATACTTTACTAGCAGACCCGGCCACACGTTGCTGTGGCTAACGAAACACAACGCAATCTACTGACAACGCCATTAGCCAACCTATATAACCAACGCCGCCTGTTAATTTCCATACATATCAAATCCACACCGCCCGCTTGCCACCCAACTCCCTTAATTTATTTCAACCAATTTACACAAACCTTGACAAATTATACACCTAAACCTTACCCATGAATCACTCTATCTATTGGTGAAAACCGCATGAAAATCCGTTGCGTAGTTTAAAAGATCTAAGCGTACAGACAGCGGGAGCGACTTTGCTTTATACTATGTAAAGATGTTAAATTTTAAAGTGGAGATTGATCAAAAAATAAAATGGTTTGTTGGACAAATAAGAACTAAGAAGACGAGTTGATCCCCCTGAAAGTTGGCCCCTCGAAATTATAATAATTATAAATTTTGTTCATTATTTAACAATTTCAAACAAAAAATTGAGCAACGTTTTCCACTTATGTATAAAAAATGTGAAATATTTTTTCTGAGTCCTGCATCCACAATGTGTCTCATTATGGCATCTAACCGGAACCCACTCTGACGTTGGGGCCCTATAGAAAATTTTATAAATTATTTTCTGAGTCCTGTGTTTTCACGTGTCTCCACTGTGTATCCAAGATGACATATTATGCTCTAAACAACTTATCTCCTATCTCTCTCGGGGTCTCCAGTATGGAGTTAACTAAGAACATGGAACAAGGACATTAGAGAGATGGAATGTGAAGTGTGCCCGAGCGCTCCAAATGTGTTGGCTGTTACACCTAAGCTCCGCGGGTTTTTGCTGCTAGGCCCTGCGGGCGGCGGATGACCCGACCGTCGGGCTTGTATATGTTATTGCAAACTTGTTCAACAGCAGCTCTACCCGTCAACATCAACTATAACCCCAGCCTAAAGAACTTTCGTGAAACATAAAATTCATTAGTTGTTTCAACCTTACATAGATGTCGGGGATATCTTTGAAATGATAAATTTATGATTCGTGTAGCTTTGTAACATAAGTCCACATACGAAAATGGTTTTGTATAAGCGCGGCGTCCGGAGATGTACTGATAGTACAATCTCTAACATATTAATAATGTCCGATTTCCAACAAACCTTTAATTTTCTATTAATCATAATGCAATAATACAAACTTGTGATTTACACGTGCCACGGATACACGTCTTTCATCATTTAGCTCGTTAATTTTTATTTCCTCTATTTTTATTATTTCTTTTCCTATTAATTTAACTCGCTTTTTACGTATGTTTACAGTGTTAGTTTAAAGTATATAATCACTCTCTGTTGTTGTGTAATAGCTCAATTGGCATATACATATAAATAAATAACATGATTTATTATATAATTAAATGAAGACAATAGCGAAACTCGATCAAAAATCTGAAAACAGAAAAATCAGAAAAAGAAAGTCACATCTGGAACTCGAACCCAGGACCTTCACCTTGCCGGGGCGCAACTCTACCAACTGAGCTAATGTGTCCCTATCCGATTCGGTCATATTTAACTGTATCATACTTCGACTACCTTCTTAACGCATATTTTAATTGGCTGCTATATTTACGTAGGGGGACCCAAAAGTAATGAGAATCGGGCGGTAGAGCGGAGAAGTGGAGGAGGAACGGGTTTTGTGTGGTCAGCTGTTGTACGGAAACTTTTTCTCGGTCAGTGTGCGAAGCCGCGTCGCTGTGGGTCCACGCGTTCGTCCAAAATTTAATTTTAAGTAAATCAAGATTTTTTCTTTCGGCGAAAATATGAAAATCTCCTCTCTGAGGATCAAAGAGAGCCTTCACCTTCAAGCCTACCACGAATTAAAAAATCAGCTGGAAGAGGACCCAAAATTTTTCCAAGGTTTATTATTGGGGAAGAGTGCTTAGTCATGGTGTTATGGGTACGATCGCGAAACCAAGCAACACGTCGCCTTAGTTCTTAATTGTCCAAATGACCATTTGAAAATTTTACAGAAGGTTTTCTGTCATTATTTCAAAGAAACATTATGATAGGTGTATAAGATAAAGCTATTTCCGTAAAGGTAAAGGTCTCATTAGTTTAAATAATTCTTAGTTAAGTGATCAACTATAATTTTTAATGCTTTATTTTTAGTTTTAAAATGGAGATTGAACAAAAACTAAAATGGTCATTTGGACAATCAAGAACTGAGGTGACGAACAGTCGAGCCAATGGAAGAGTACTCTCTCTCCTCTTCAGAAAAAAAGTCAGGTGAAATCAAATATCAAGTTAATGCTATTTGGTTTTTTTCAGAGATGTTGTGTACACAGAGTTTGTTCCTCCAGGCCAAACAGTCAACCGACAGTTTAACATGGAGGTACAGAAGAGGTTGCGAGAGAGCATCAGGAAAAATCGTCAAAAAAGGTCGAATCCGTGGCGCAAGGGGAATTTTTATATTACTTCAACCAGGACAACGCACCTGCTCACACCGTGTTGTCTGTGAAGTAGTATTTAAGCAAGCATGGAATGACCCCGATTGTTCACCCGTTCTATTCACCCGACCTGTCTCCCTGTGACGTCTTTCTGCTCCCTAGGATGAAAAGGGACTTGAAAGGGAAATGTTTTCATACTTTTGAAGTGAAACAAAAATCGCTGGAGCCCATGAAGGACATTCCAATCAGTGGGTTTCAAATTTGTTTTGAACAGTGGACAAAACGGTTGGACAAGTGCATACAGTCTAAAGGTGAACACTTTAAAGGCGAGCAAATTTTTTGGGTCCCCCCACGTATGTATGATTGCTCATTTAATTAAATATTACAATTTGAGGTTTTACTTGTTAAGTTAAAAATAAAATACTATATTATTAAGGGTTTCCAATATACACTGATAGAGAAAGAAATTCCCATAAATAACATTAAAGAAATACATATAAGTAAATAAAGATCATTATTAAAGGTTTCCAATACACCATAATTAGAGAAAGAAATTCCCTGAAGAGTGAGGCGGGTTTACTTTGATGAACACTACACTATCAATCATAATCTTGATTTTACAAAAAAAATTAGTTACATGCTATTAGATTAAGGCAACGTAAAAATAACATGTATAGGGCACAATAACACATTAAATAATATGTAAATCTTTTGTTATTTCCCTTTCTTCATGAATCATTTTTCTATTTTTTACCATCATTCTTTGTTCGGCAAATAATGCATAATAGGCTTTTATATTTTATGTCCAAATAAACTTACAAATATTTTTTTATTAACAAATATTGTGGGAGCTACATTGGTTTTGCTCGTTTTCATACATTCTGAAATATTTATGCAGCTTCCATTTAATCATAGTTCCATGGGAGTTAATGTTAAAAAGAAGTTAAAAAATCTCCCCGAATTTGGGGCAGGCTGGAGGCCTATCAGGTCTAGGTAGAAGTCCGGCTCTGATCGAGATGAAGTGTTACGTCCGTAACTGGCATTTAACTTGTAAAATTTATTTCATACATAAACTTAAACGGCTCCTTCAACAACCTGGGCCCGATGGCCCTGTTTAGGGGTATGAACTCTTGCCTTTAGGGTAAAAATGGAACCGGTTCCAATCAGTCGATTCACAAAGGAATATCTTTAGAGATAATCCAGACATTTCAACACATACACTACACTGGTGTCAATAGTAGACTTCCTTATTTGCAATACGTACCATTCAATGCATAAGACATCAAACTGTTTATAATATAAATCCAAAATAATTAAGGAAAAATCCAAAATAAAGCGGGGAACTTCGATGGCACTAAGTAATTTGATATCGGCATGCTTTTATATTTACAGCCAAGTTCATTTACAATGCTAACGATGGTGTTATCGCAACGAATGTTATAAAAAAATAAATGAAAAACTATAAAGCGTTTACTTGACAACTGACAAGTTGTTACTTAAATGCAGAAAAACTTTGTTGTAAAAAGATAAATTATTAAATAACTTGATTCGATATTCAAATTTGGTTTGTATTTTTAGGTAAATATGTATAACCTATTTTATTTTCAGTACTCGCTAAGAGAAAAATTAACTTATAAACTTTTCTAAAAAATTTCTAACTGTTTGGTTTTAATAATGTAACCCTATTTTGTAAGTAATGAATAAAGAAAATAAAATAAAAAAAAAACTTACAGGAATACCAACAACTTATTAGCAAGTAGGTAATTAGATTATTTTTGTAGCACTTTTATTGCAAAAAATCACACTTTAAGGGCGCTTTTCGTGGAGTATATCATAAAATCATTTTGATTCTGATTATTGTTACCAAATTAATTAAATTAAATTATTATCAATGTGTGAGAATGATTCATTCTGAGATTAAGAAAAAAAGATTAGATCCAAATTATGACAATAGCTAAATTATTTTACATTGTTAGTAAGAATTCACTGAAGGGTGCATCACAATTAATTATAAATAAAAATATACAATGAGTGTCAAATTAATTAGACAAAAAGGCGAGATATTATTTGGTACATAATATTATAATTATGTTCGTTTTCGAACAATTTTTTGATTGATAAAATTGTATTCAGATGATAATGTCATATGGGTATTGTAATAAAAGCGCACAGCCATGTCAAACGCTATTTTGAGTGCGTTTTACCAAATTTTACGGGGGAAGCAAAAATCTTACCAGTTTTGTCCTCAGATGCGTCAACAAACAATGTTTCAATCAGTTTTGTGCGATAACAGATAAACTTATGTACTTAGCAGAGATTGGGCCCGATTCCTTGATTCTTTTAATTTTTCTTGCTGAAATATGGCACATAGCCATTTTTGCAATTGCAACAATGATGTATATGTCTTTCATCCACAAAAGGGTGATATTTCATTAGATTTGCAACTGTCAATCAAATATTACTGTAAAACATGCGTCAAAGCAGTAATGAAAAAAATAACAATCGGAATGGGGGAAGGTAGTGGAAATTTTGACGTAGAATTTTAATTTAAATACAATTATGAGTAAGTCCAGTTCATTTAGTTTACTATTAGACGCTTTTTTAGTTTACTATTAGACATTTAGTTTACTATTAGACGTTTTCCAATTATTTGTGAATATTTCATACTATTGGTATTACGCATATAGTGTATTTTTTGTCATCGGTAAAGTCATTACGACAGATTATAAATTTGAAAAATGCGAAAATATAACCCTGTTTGCAGAATGTCATTTGATAGGTCGGAACAAAACATGAATGTTTTGGGGGACATCAAACGTCAGAAATAGATTTCCGAGAAAAGACAACTGAATTTTATTAGAAATTATTGCGCATTTGAGATATTTTTTAAGATTTGGGGCAGAAAAATTAAAAGATTTTGAAGGAGTAAAAGTGAAGTTTTGACATTTTGGAGGTTATATTTGAAATGAATTTGCAATATTTGGATGGGTGTGAAAGAAGGAGTTATACTTATGAGATAATTAAGGGTTAAAATGCTTAAATTATAAAGAAATATGAGGTAATACATCTGTTCGGAGTTGCTATTGATGAATAGTGAGATTCCAACTGCTTGCCGATCCGGAATGCTTCTTCATCAAGGGATGGAACCGGCACACAAAAATCTTCAAGCTTTCAGCTAACGAGTTTTTCACAGGTCTTTTAATCACTTAATACGCAAAAATTTCATGGTTATATGTTCATTGTCAAACAATGGCGACCTAGCCTCACGGACACTACCAACACTTCAATTCGTGATTGCACTCATAATAGTCGACTTAGGATTTTGATATTTTTACAGGAATTATAAAAATATACACTTTTTCAAAAAAGCTATTTTTGAAAAGGAATGACAAGTAATGATAAATTAAATAAACAAAAGTTTGTTGACTCCAATTTGCTGAGCAATTTGCGACCTAATACGTACAACACAAAAAAATGTTTTCTTCAAGAACCCAGATTTTTCATTAAACATTAACTAATAAAAATACATTAAATAACACATTTTTTGTACAAACTTTGATGCTTTAATGACTAAATTCTCTTAAACGCCACATTAACTAAAACAATCGTAGTGGCCATATTTTTTACGCCGGAAACATCAAAATCTATTGCTTACGTTCCGTATTCATACATTTACAAAAACGATTAAAATATCTAAAACTCGACAGAATTTAGATAAAGCGACTATATACCGTACAATGAGTAAATTTTTTACAAATTAAAAACGTATACAAAAAATTTTAAAATATGAAATAATAAAAATCTATGACCAATTTATTTTGACCTACGTTGTTTTCACAAATCATATGATCAGTAGAAGAAACTTGCAGTTTAGCAGCTCGAGAGTTCATTTATTGTAGGCGTTGACTTGTCTGACTTCTCCTTGCTCTGTTGAAGTTAATTCCTTTTCCACGTTAAAAGAAGAATCACCGGGCAGCAACCATGGCGCTCAGCGATGCGGATGTACAGAAGCAGGTAAGAGAAATACCTTATTTGCGCCTAAATTGAAGAATCAATGAAGGGCCGATGTCGTATTTTTTTTTAGTTTTCAGTATAAATCTTCCTTTTCCAGCTTTAACCATTCGCAAAACGTCTATATTTCTCTCTCTTAGTGAATGTGCAAGATGATTGATCCGCTGATCCCTCCAAATAATGATTTTTGGATTTCGTCCCATATTGTTTTCTGGTCATATGACATTCAAGGCTCGGCTCATTTGAGAATATTTTTTATGGAAACTAATTGAATGTTTGGTTGCAGATCAAGCACATGATGGCTTTCATTGAGCAGGAGGCCAATGAGAAGGCAGAGGAGATCGACGCCAAGGCCGAAGAAGAGTTCAATATTGAGAAGGGGCGATTGGTTCAGCAGCAACGTTTGAAGATCATGGAGTACTATGAGAAGAAAGAGAAGCAAGTCGAACTCCAGAAGAAGATGTAAGTAATTTTACCAAACTGATATTCCAATATTCTACGGGAACATTATGCAATAAGGTAGGGTAATTTATACGAACCAGCTTGACGTACCTGAAGTAAATGGTTGAAATAAGATGCAAATTTAGCTATGTGATAAAATTACTTTCCTTTTCATATTTTCAGCAATTACATGTTTGTTCGTAAATGAAGTGCTTAAAACATTAATCGTTAAAAAATCATTATCCTTAGTACTAAACCTACCAAAAATATTTAAACTGAAGTGTTTTTAATTCCATCAATTTGATGACCACCAAATATGGCAAAATATTATTGTCCCCCTACATTGATTCTCGACCCAATATTTTGATTAAATTATGATCAACTATCGAGCATAACGATCACACTGTTATTCTTGTCAGCTGACCACAATTTTATCACAAGCAGTATGTTGATTATACCTACATCAGAAGTTTATCACTACGTAATAATTTTGTCAAACTGACCTTCCCTCTACCAAAAACCATAGATAACAGTAAATTAAATCAAACAAAAAAATAGAATTTAGGTACCTAATCATGCCCTTTTCTCTTGCAGTCAGTCTTCATACATGCTGAACCAGGCCCGTTTGAAGGTGTTGCGCGTGCGTGAGGAGCATGTACGAGGTGTCCTGGACGGATCCCGCGCACGCTTGTCCAGTGCCGCCTCCCGCCCCGACCAGTACAAGGATCTGCTTGTGTCACTCACCGTGCAGGCTCTCTTCCAGGTGAGATATTTTTTCTTTGTTTTCATAGTCGCAGAACACTTGAATCAAAAGAAAATTTTCCGAAATCCAAAGTGGCGAAAGTCATAAAACTAAAAATAATAGTAGAATTAACTCCCAAAGTTACCGCACTAAACTAAGTTTTAGTAAATACGTACATCAAAACTTGCCGCGCAATGGTATCGATCAGTGATGAGCAACGTTTTTAACCTTAGGGACAATTTATTAGCGGGCCGCAGAGGGTAGGGTACATACAGCTTGACTTGGTCAACTTTGAAGCCAGTGGTGTGAAAAATCTATTATATCTTCTAAAGTCAAATGTTTTAAAAATAAAACAGTCACAGAACACTGAAACAAATCGCCGCAGATGATTTTTATTTATTTTAAAGCTAAACCAATAAATTGATTTTATCGTTCTGAAACAAAATTAAAGAACATAAAAAAATACTTGCGATTTTGGGCGGCTGATTCAAAAGTGTTTAGCACTTTGAAATCAGAACGATTGCTATTAAATAAGAAATATCAAAATTTCTTGTTATTTATATGTTTTTAAAAACATAAGTTGGAAGCGAACTCACCCTTATAAAAAGGAATTCATGCAAAATATTAAGACTAAAGTTTTCCGCTAAACCCTTTTACAAGACAGTATACGGTAAAAAAAATTACCGCCATTTTTAAATATTTTAATTTGGTCAAGACAAAGAGATGTACGAAAAGTATCGCGGGCCAATCAAAATGGGCTTGTGGATCTCGGGTTGCTCATCACTGGTATAGATTGTGTTGAAATGGCCGGCGTTGTAAGCCGCGTTTCGCTCATGGAGAAACTGAAAATTGGTTGGCAACTCAAATCACGGCGCAACTCAACTTTACGTTTTCAGTAATTTTATCATGTTAAACAAAAATATAATTTATCAATTATCAACCTTAATATACAGGTGAAGTGTATTAACTTCGGGAGGTAATTCTACATGATATTATAAGTAAAAAAGATAAATATATAGCTTTTTTCGAAATTCCAACTTTTAGGGGTAGTTTTGAGGTAAAAAGATAAAATTAGACCGGCGTATGTGGCCAGCTTTATTATTTTCCGCTGTTACGATATGGGCCAATCACAACCAAGCAATGTTGCCACAATCGTGCCCGGCAGGCTCTCAGCAAGTAAGATCGTACCTCACACTAAAGATTTTTAGTAGGTTCGTCTTTTTGTATGGGAAAATAAATGTTGAAATTTCGGAAAAAGTTGTTAATCTTTTTACTCCTACCATCATGTAGAATCAACTCCCGAAGTTAATGCACTTTACCCCCGGACATCCTGTATAATAATAATTTATCAACCTCCTGAACAAAATCGATATTATCCTGCTCTGACATATTGCAAGTTACTCGAAAACTTCGTGAGGGGCAACCATAGCAACCTGGCAACTGAAACGCACCGGCCGCGGTGTCTGGCACTGCGAGTCGCTGCATCGCCCTTGACAACTGGTCTTTAACAAGTTGCCTGTGTGCGGACCGCCAATGAAATTCACAAGTTCCTTTCCTGTGGATAGCGATTGAGTTGCCAACTGTTTTTTTTTTTCAACTATCCCATGAGCGGATGGACTAAAGGTTAATAATCTGTTGAAATTACTTGCAAGTTTCATTAAAATCATACATTGTGTCAAAACATGCCACATGCTGGGGTAGATTGCGTCCGAAAGGCCAGCTTTGTAAAAAGATAACACGTTGAAATGGCTTGTTAATTTGCAGCTGATGGAGACATCGGTAACTGTGCGTGTGCGTGCGGCTGACGTGCCCCTCATGGGTGATGTGCTGAATCGCGCTGCTGAGCAGTACAAGGATAAGATGAAGCGCCCAGTCACTCTGTCGGTGGACCAGGAGCAGAACCTGCCGGCCGACAGCTGCGGTGGTGTGGAGCTGCTGGCTGCCAAGGGACGCATAAAGGTACAAAACACTTTTTTTTAAATTTTAGATTCTTTAAAATGTATAGAATACACATAATCATGTACATTATTATATATATATTTTTTATAATTCAACAATTGTTTTTGTACTTTCAGACCTTTGTTTAAAAATGACCCATGCTCTAACTCAGATAGTGCAGTTTCTCAGAAGTCTAGGTCTATATTTTTTAAGAATATTGAAAAATGTTCTCTATTTGTCTTGGTCCTTCCTTTCTTACACGATAATATATAATAAAATATGAGATAATTTTTTAAATAAATAAAAAGAAAATACTTCGTTTCACGTCACTTTATTGATATTTTATATAGTCTACCGGTTTCGGTACCTCCGTACCATCCTCAGGACTGTTATAAAAATACAGTATTTTTATAACAGTCCTATTTTCAGACAATATTTTTAAAATATCAAAACAAAAGCCACTGTGCATTAATAATGGAAGTTTTAAATTAAAGTAAATATATGAAGTACTTTTAGAATGTTTGTGGAAAATAACAAAATATGCACGTAAAAACATTCAAATTCTAACATTGCAATTATTGCAATGCATCGGCAGGATAAGTGTAATTTCCGCATACTGCTATTGCAGTCAACCACAGTCCAAGGGTTAACAGTGAGAAAGCATATAACCTAACAATATGTCCTTATTGTGCAGATTTCTAACACTCTGGAGAAGCGCCTGGAGATGGTTGCTGAGCAACTGGTGCCGGAGGTGCGCTCCGCCCTGTTTGGTCGCAACCCCAACCGCAAGTTCACCGACTAAGCCACCACGACAACCCAAAAACCAACCAACCAACCCCGTAGTCCTCTTTAGTCATCATACCCCTTCAACCCAACCAAACTGTTACCTTTCAATATATATATATATATATGTATATCTTTACATATTATTGTTTTTATTACAATTCAACCAACTACCATATCATTTTAAAAAAAAATTGTGGTGTTCGTCCTCCCGGTTCTATTGCGCATTTTGTTTATTTTCTGTTTTAAAAGTTTGAAAACTGAAAACTTTTTTAGCACTGTTGTGATTTGAAACTCGATGAAACAAATAATAGCGAAACTAAAAAGAGACCAACACATACATCTATAGGATTTAGCCTGTGAGAGAATGAGATAGAATAATCGGTCTCTTTGTGCTGTACTTCGTAGCCTCTCCATTCTTGTCTACTTTAGTTTTCTAGAGGTTTCGCTTCTCCACGTGTGAACTGTACACTTGTATTTTTTTGTTATGTTGTTAAGGCCAAACCACAGTTAGTTTTTAGTCTTTGCATCTCCGTTAAATGTACATCAAGTTTTGTCTTAAAATGAATACATAGTTCATTCATTAGCATTAGGTTAACTTATCGCTAGCATTAGGTACACTGTTGTCATAAAAAAACTAAATTCAATACATAGTGTGTAATGTTTAAAACTAGAGTATTTACTCGTTAAGTGAAATATTGCTGTTAAATCATTTACATATATATATTATATAGTGTTGATTCCCAATTATAATTACGTCTATTTATAACTATTATATGAATGAATATTTATTCTTTAACATTCCTTCTATACTAAAAGCATGATTTTCACCCTTGACTTTTGCTTAGCAAAATTTATTTTAGAAACATTTTTTGCTGCGGTGAAAATACAGTTCTTTTACAAATTCACGTTAATCACAAAATGTGTTTGTTAAAATATTATGCGTAAATACGTAGCTTGCAATATTTATAGTATCTTTATGTAGGTAGTTGTACCTACACTCATTTCAATTTCATCAAACATGTTGAGAACAATAATACACCTAAGCTAATGAATTCAATTAAGATTGCAGCATCTCGTCTCATGTACACCAAAGTGAATCTTTTAACTTTACATGAGAATTCATCATCTGATAATCGTGTAAATGTCTTACACCAACTGAGAGATTATTTTGCTGACTGTGAGGCGATTATCTTGGTTGAATCTCATTAGTTTTTGTTTTTTTACATCACAACTATAATATATTGTGTTGTATAGTATCTGCAAGTGTTGAAGAGAAATGTTATGTAAGCGTGTTATACATTGTATTGCTTTATTGTTGATATTTAATGGTTTGGGCTAATTTTTAATTAGAGCATAAGTGCTGTTGTAAAATTCAATTCAACAAAATGTTGTAAATATATATAGATGTGAAAAAATAAATAAATGTACACAATTAATGTTTTTCTTATCTCCTTTCTACAAGCATTTTTTAAATCCGTTATCCGTTAGAGCAGGTATGGTGTGAAGACGTTTTCACATCTGCAGTCTAAAAAAAAAGAATACTGTTCAACTCTTTCTGCACATCGCTCTATACTTCAGAACCATGGATTGACTATACTGCATCCCACTGGTGTAAGCTAAAAGTCACCTACGATAATGCTTATCGCCAGCTTTTCCGCCTACCGAGGTACTGCAGTGCTACGGAAATGTTCCTGGAGGGACGAGTGCACACTTTCAGAGCACTTCTCTGCCACCGCATTGTAAGTTTATGGCGCAGACTGTGCAAATCGAAGAATACGCATCACCGCAATT
The DNA here is from genome assembly GCA_917563855.2 of Limnephilus lunatus. NCBI lineage: Eukaryota > Metazoa > Arthropoda > Insecta > Trichoptera > Limnephilidae > Limnephilus > Limnephilus lunatus. The sequence goes on from OU830596.1 coordinate 99,200,336, forward strand.
ATTGCCAGGATGGAGTCCCCCCTGATGGCCCTCTGGAGACGAGAGACAGTGAAATACCCCCCGTAAACAGCTGCTTGCATTCATTTTAGTGTTAAATATTTTTTTTTAGTTCCATTTCTCATGTTTTTACGCTTATTGTTTTTTTTTTATTCAAGTGTTATTTACTTTTTACCTTATCTTATTATTTGTCTTTTGTTATTTCAAAATATGGAATGTATTGCATTGCACTACCCCTGCATACATTCTGGAATAAACAATTATTATTATTTATGTGTGGAGTAAGTATTGGTTCATGTATGTACTCATGATAACATTAGTACAGATAAAGAGACATCAATATGCATTATGGGTAGAGCCCAAGGTTCGTAGAAAATGTATTTAAGGTTAAACGTCACGTACGTTATAATCCACGCATTCACAGATGGCGCCAATCAAATTATTTAATGATTTTAATGCTTTTTGCACGTTACGATTTAAAATATTAAGGTAAATTAATTGTTCACGCCCGTACATATTTAATTAGAATATAAATAATTAGTTTTGTCAATAAACAAACCCAAATCTTTCAAGAAAGGCTGAAAAATACAATATTGAATTGATTCACCGATACAAAATTGAATTTTTCAGCCTTTCTTAAAAGATTTAGGTTAGTTTATGGACAAAACTCTTTGTTTATATTCTAATTAAATGTGTAACATGCAAAAAGCATTAAAAACCTAAAATAGTTTGATTGGCGCCATCTGTGAATGCGTAGATTATAACGTATGTGATGTTTAACCTTAAGAGTATGTAACCTGCAAATCATAATTCTGATTCCTACGCCAGCACTCTCACATCAGAGCTCGTTAGCGGACGTTTTTGGAATTAGATTAAGTTCCGCTGTAAACCGGGTTTTGTGTATCGCGCGGAGCTAGGGCGGCTACAGGGCTACAGTATGCTTATATTCTCGCTTCCAGAATTTTAATTAGTAGTAGTTATTTGTAATTTGTATATCGAAGTGCATAAACATAAATAGATACAAGTCAAATGCGTAAACACAGTAGGTATTAAGTAGATACCTACATGAATAAACAATTTGTTATAGTTTTTTAATTTTATTTTACGGCCATTAGAGCGGAAGATATCTCAGTATCGCCCTGGTGTAAGACCACCATTTAGAAATGAAACGTTGCTTGAAATGTCTTTAGCCGTGTTTGGTGACCAGATCTGAAAAGCCAGGTACTTCCCCACCTTCCTCTTCCCTATATCCTTACCCTCCCCACTACCTTCAGTCTTACAACATACCCCAATTGGGGATGCCATAGTCCCACTGGCTTCAGACGGGAGCAGTTGGGACTCTTGTGCGGTATATTTATGAAAAAAAAGTGTAATATTCAGTTGGATTGTAAAAAATGTCTCATTTTGAAATATTTATTCGTATGCACAATTTTTTATTTTATATTTATGTGAATACCGCACAAGAGACCGAAAAGCTCCTACTGGAGCCAGTGAGACTATGACGTGACTATGGGGTATATTGTGAGGCTGAAGGTGGTGGGGGAAGAGGAAGGCGAGGAATTACCTGGCTATTCAGATCTGGTCACTGAACAACGTTTCAATTCTGAATGGTGGTCTTACACCAGGGCGATACTGAAAGTATCTTCCACTCTAGAACGTGACGCAAATATATTCTTTTTAAATTAAATAATTGTGAAATAACCCAAATTAGTCAAATAAATTTTATTTGCCCATGCCGGGATTCGATCCCACGGTCTTCGGATTGCGAGTCAAGAGCCCCTACCCCTTGACCACGCCGGCCGTCAATAGGTAGTATCAGTAATTTGGAAGGTGGGTATGGGTACCGCCGCCCCGGGAACCATGTATTGGATTATCCTGCCATAGGTCACCCCAAGTGACTTAGCAGGGGAGCTCGGGTTCATGGGGCGAGGTTTGTCAGGATCTCAGCGGCGGTTGCGTCTGCCCACCAACTACATGGAAGGCCGGATCGGGAGAGACCGTTTTTTTTTACACTCGCTCGACACACTGCCTATATCTTCTTTGGGAATGCTGTGTGGAGGGTTGTTTTAGGGAAAGGAAGAAGAGAAACTTCGGAGAAGGAAAGGGGTATTAGGGGTGGGTAGAAATCTGGGGGTCAGCGTGTCCAGGAGAGCGGATGCATGAATCCATCCCTCCCACTGCGGTGCAAGGCGATGTTCCGAGAGAGTAAGGCTGGATAAGTCAAAGGGACTCCCTCAACCACTTTTTCCAGATCCGACCTGCCATGCAGCTGGTGGGCAGACGCATCCGCCGCCAAGACCTAAACAAACCTCACCCCCATGAACCCAGGCACCCCTGCTAGTCACCTAACGTTACAAACAACTTGGGATGACCTATGGCAGACGTGTTGGTTATCTAATAATTGGTTCCCGGGGCGGTGGTACCCATTCCCGATTCTCGTGTTTGTTATTTTTGTTATATGAAAAATAGTTTTTAAAAAGTCCTACCCTCCCACCCCATCTCAACCCCCCCTCACCCCCCTACCTCTAACCCCCCTCCACCTCTAACCCCCCTCCACCCCCCAGCCTCCTTTACCCCACCCCCCTCAGCCACCCCTTCCATTTCATCCTAACTCTTCTTCAACCTCCCTCCCTTGGGAGCTGTTGGACTCTTGTGCGGTATTCACATAACAATTTTTTTTTTAATTTTTTTGGAGCAGTTGTGACTCTTGTGTGGTGTTAACATAGCAATGATTTACAATATTTAATTTTTTTCAAAACGAGTGTGCTTTAGAGTCTTTAGACCACATGACTGAACAGTGGCGGATTTGCCCTAAGGCCATTGAAGGCCCGGGCCTAGGGCGGCCAGATATTAGGGGCGGCCAATCGTGACAAAAAAGTCACTGATGATAACAAGAAGTACCTAAATATTCTATGTACGAGAATGTCATTGCTCGCCGCAAGGGTGCTCGGGTGTTTCGTGAACGTCATCACGCTGTATGTTTTTCTCCACAGTGAGTCAGCATGTGGATTTTAATTTTTTTGTATTTCTTGGGCATTAACTTTGTAACAATTTCTAGACATTTTGTTTTGAAGAGTTTTAATTTTCAATGTACATTTGTTACTTAAATTTTTTATTTTTTCTGCGACGGTTTCGACACATCCGTGTCATTCACGAGCAAATTTAAAACTAACTTAAAAATTCTATACAAGTACAAAAATTAATTAGGTGGGGGTAGTGGGAGGGGAGATTTTGGAGGAGTGGGAGAAAGGTGGGAGGAGTCAACGTTACTTGGAAACATCGTAAGTAAAGGTGATTTACATGGGGCTATTATTTTATTCACTAAATTAATTTTAGATTTAATTTTTTTGTTAATTTCTAAAGTTTCTAAAGAGCACAAATTAAAATATGAATTTACATTGCAATGTTTAAACTTAGTGTTTTCTTTTTTAAAGCTATGACCTGACTCTGTTAGTAACAAATGTGACTCTATTAGTAAGTAGTAGTAACAAATCTGACTCTATTAGTAACAAATGTACAAAGTAACAAATGTACATTGAAAATTAAAACTCTTCAAAACAAAATGTGGATTTTAAATTGTCACTTTCGAGAACACGAATAGTCGCAGTCGGAACATGATAAAGTTTTTTCTTCACTGTGAGACGGCTTGTGGACTTTTAAATGTTCCTTTTGAGAACATAAATAGTTGCAGCCGGAACATGAAATTGGTTTTTCTCCACTTACGTAAACACGTGGGTTTTGAAAGTCTCCTTTCTAGCACATAAATAATTGCAATCGGAACATACCAAAGGTTTTTCTTAACTGTGAGACGGCTTGTGGACTTTTAAATGTTGCTTTTGAGAACATGAATAGTTGCATTTTCTTATGTTCTGGGTGTAGATTAAAACGACTCCCGCATACAGATTCACTATTAAATTAAGACCAGTTTCGAGCTTAAGCTAGATCTAGCATCTGCTAGATTTGTGTGTAACTATTCTTTAAGCTTGTGGAGTCTGGAGAGAAAGGGCGGCTGGTACTTATACTATGTGGCCTGGGGCCTAGGGCGGCCAAGACTGCAAATCCGCCACTGCGACTGAAGTAAAACTTAACTAACTTATAACGGTAAATTTGTAAAAAATCATGCTTCTCAAACGGACAGCTGTATGCAACCTGCGGACGTGTCAGACGAAAACACAAAAACATATGTGAACCTATCCAAAAGCACTTCAACAAACAGAATAAAAGCGCACAAACCCTTTCTTTCTTTGAGTGGCCTTGCAACGCATGCCGGGTACCCGCTGTATGTAATGTTATGTAGCGCAATGCAATTTAGTTTCCCGGGACTTGGGATGGAACCATTACAGTTTAGTTGACCGCGAGGTTACAGTGGCCTTACAATGCATGCCGGGTACCCGCTGTGTATAATGTTATATAGTGCATCCGCTTGCATTATAATGTAGTTTCCCGGGACTTGGGATGGAACCATAACAGTTTAGTTGACTGCGAGGTTACAGTGGTCGTGCAACTCATGCCGGGTACCCGATATATATATAATTTATATATTTATTTATGCAAAAATAGTCCATTAACAATATAACAATAACACGAATAACAAGCGTGCATAAAGGCCCGACCCACCTAGCAATCGATCACCGTTCACATCGATTACCGTTCGCAGGACATTTTTTGTAACAATCACCACTTTTCGTAACACATTTATCAGCTTACCTCCCAAGTGTCGAGCGTGCGTAAAGAAGTTTTACTTTTAAAAAAATATTTTGAAGCAGTTGGGACTCTTGTGCGGTATTCACATAAGAATAATTTACAATAAAAAAAATTTCAAAATTCTAAAATTTTATCATAAAAATATTCAATGAACATGAAATTTTGCGTTCGGGCAACCCTGTAAATTTTACAAACATGAAATCGTATTTATTTAGCTTCATTATTCATTTCAAAATGTTACGATGTAGAGCGCCGCAAAGGCAACCGCCGGCGGCCGCAGTTGCGGTCAGAATGAACGCTCTCCATTCGTATAGTCGTTTGTAAGAAAAATTGTGAAACGCAAGGCTGTAAATTAATTAATATTAAATACACCCTAAAATTATTTTTCCATCAAAATTATTTATGATTTGTCAATAATGTCTTAGCAAAATAAGTATGTAAAAAAATCTGAAATATATTAGTTTGTAAGTGCGCAAATAAATAAACAAACGGACCAATTTTCGTCAAGAAACGCATGTATGTATATATTTTTTAATAATTTTATTTAAACTAAAATTAAAATTCTGAAACATACGTTTACCAGATAATGTATTGATTTATTTTACTGCATGATTATATGATTTGAAATGGGTGTTGTATAATACATCTACTTTTTTGAAAATTTAACAAATCTGCCAACGACCCCTGGTAAAATCTTATTATACTAAAAATAAACATTTTTCCTCAAAATTTAAAACATACGTTTACTAGATAAAAGAACAATCTTTCGAAATCAATTTATAATTTCTTATGGAAAAGAGTCAATACGTCTAACCACTGATTTAAAAATGACATATTTCTGGTTTTCTCTGGTTATCCATTCTTAACAAGGTTAACCAGGGGGTAGAGCGGTTATTGGCTAGAAAGTTGTGACGTAGTTTGAAGATCATTCTCCTTCAGGATATTTGAATTAACTGCAATACAAGTTAATGGCGTGAAACGATTGAATACATTTACAAATGATTTATTTATATGTAATAGGTTGGTAATTATAGTCATTGTTTATTAAAACTAGTATTCGGATTGAACTGGAAATAATTCAGGGATTATTTCCTGTGTTACTTCCATATTGAATATTAGTAAAGTGTTAAAAAAACCATAATCATTTATTATAATTTTTGAGGAATCAGTTTAACTTTTTACAGAATTACCTAGTCACCCTCCCAAGTTCTTTTTTTCTTGTGAAGAACCTGTTCTAAAAGTAAATGATAAAGAACCTTCCATGTCCTCCATAACTGGAATCGCAGTGATAACCTATTTCAGGTACCAACCATCTCTAATTTCGGGACTTCAAGTGACATCACGATCCCGATGCATTTTTTTTCCTTATCAACCTGCTACGAGGATAATGATCATGAAGATAATAATTATGAAAATAATATTGGTAACAAATATGTTGAGGAAATAAAAGCATTGAACTTCTAATGCCCAATTGAAGCTTCTGCTAGTGCAGTAATTGGTCCGAGTATATAATCCTACCATTCCCAGACACAATACATTAGTTTCTTCCCTTTCTTAGGCAACACTATAGTTTCATCACCTTTTGCGCCTGAGAATGGTTCCATTCCTAGACACAATACATCACTTTCTTCCCTTTCCTGGGTGTAGTGTATCTAAAAGCTTCCGGCTTTTAGACATAGATGGCAGTGCTAAGAGCTGTCTTTAGATTCCGCTAGATGGCAGGTAGTTTAGTACCTGTGGGAACCAACAGCCAACAGAGAGTCAAGCAGCTCTGGGTGAGTGTTCACTGGAACCCTCTGATTAGAATCCATTTAGCCAGCTTCTAGTTAGGTCGACTAACGAGGTCAATATTGGAAATACGCGAAGTATATAATAAATCCAGATAAAGAATCAAGAATCTATTATTCCAATAAGCAATCTCTATCCATATGAGAATCTGTTAGTGTGTCTGAAATAACAAAACACCGCACTAGGCAACACTATAGTTTCATTACCTTTTGCGCCTGAGAATGGTTCACTCTAGGTTAGGTATTGTTTCTAAACTCAACTTTTTTTTTAACAATTTTCGACGCAGGTGTAAAATAATTTCCCTCAGGGCCTATGTCATATTTGGGGATGCTATGTGAAGGGTATTTTAAAGGTGAGGAAGTTTTGGGAAGGAAAAAGGTAAGGTGGGTAGGAATCTTCGAGTCAGTGAGTGGCGGATGTATGAATCCATCCTTCCCACTGCGGTGCAAGGCGATGGGTCGAGAGAATCCGGTTGAAGAGTCCAATGATCTCCCTAAACCTCTCCTGATCCGGCCCGCCATACATTAAGTGGGCAGATGCATCCGCCGCCAGGACCTAGACAAACCTTACCCCATGATCTGGGGCACCCCTGCTAATTCAGCAAATGTGCGAGCCGCTTGGGGTGACCTGTAGCAGAGGTGTTGGTTACCCAATAACTGATTCCCGGGGCAGCGGTACCCATATCCACCTCCCAAATTGAACGAACTATTGGTCCAGTTCCACTATTTTTAAATTATTTTTACTTACATAATATTATAGTCATTTACATCTGGCCTCCGCAGTCGAGGGGTAAGGCACTTGACTCGAAATACGAAGGTCGCGGGATCGAATCCCGGCAAATAAATTTTGTTTGATTAATTTACGTTACTAATTTTTACACCATCTTCCGACAAATTTTCTGAAGAATTTTTTCCCAATTTCCAATTTACTCAAAAGAAATGTGGCAAAAAAATCCAGAATATTAAATTTTTAACAATTAAAAATTTCCAAACTTCACGTAACAAAAATTTAAAATGAATGTATTTTTTTTATTAAATTTTCCCAACCGATTTTCTGAGCTAAAGTTTTTAATTTGCCTGGAAGAATTTCTTCCAGGAAAATAAACATTCCAGGATCAAATATTTCACAACATGAAAAGTTTCCGAACTTTAAATAACAAAATCAAAAAGATATTATAAAATTAAATTATTATTATATTATATTATAAAATCAAAAGTCTTATCAAATACCTATAACGATTTCCATAATCAAATATGAAAATTAAAAAGAAAAAAATCTATCTTCATGCGGTCAATGCGCCTGGCAAAGAGTCTTTCCGCAATTTACATATCATAAAAGTTATGCTGATTTCTGTATACAGGCGCATTTATTAAAAAAATCTGTTTTATCGTTTTGATGTATTTCTACAGTTTTTTATCTTGAAATTTTTGCACGTTTATTCAAAATTATACAAATGATGTGTTCAAAAGTAAGGATTTGTATAATTATTATTTTATATGATTATTATTTTCAGTTCCATCTGGATCAACAAGTGGTTTCAAAGGATAAATGATTACTCTACTGATTTTCTTCTGAGAAAATCTCGCTCAAACGGTTACTGCGTGTAATATTTTAGATGCGTACTAATCGCGTGTACATTCAAATCTAAATTGAATCTCCCTTTTTTGAAAGTATAGTGTCTTTTCACGCAGAAACCTGAATATTTTCTAATAACAAACACCTAGAGGTTAACCGTAAAATATACTAAACCAGTACTATCGTAGACTAAGCACGCGTTATCAGGAGGGAAGATTGGTTTATTTTTTTGTTTGTTTGTTTAATCTATGAAATAATCAGTAGTGTAAGGAACGTGTGTCTAAAGGTATGAATCCGTGTATGAATTAGACAATACGATTATGCGAAAATATAAATAAAATGGGCATATCTGCTTCATCTCTCTACTAACACATTATTATCTTCCGAGATAGTAACTTGCAGTGTTTATTTTATTTATTTTTTCAGGTTCTGCATAAAACAGTTATACACCAAATTATTACGGAGAAGACAACAAAATTTAAAAGAAGAAAAAAAAATCAATAGGGGGCGGGGGCAGTTTCACTATGTTGTGACGTACCTATGTCAAAAGATAGTTACTGAACTCTCTAACATTGAAGATGTCGATGCTCAATGCAGAATCGTTAAGCAGTTGAATTGCTCTGTTTAATGGCGCATTCTGAAAGGAAGAAGTTCTCGCGTAAAAAGTGCGTTGGATCTCCCACGAGTATATGCGTTAGGGACATATAGGTTAGTCTCCTTCAACATAGGTGGATTCAATACAGTACCGGAGATCAGCTTAAAAAAATGTTTCCCCAAAAATATTTTTCGGCGGGCTTCTAAGGTATTAAGATCGAGCATTCCTGTTAAGAACAACGATGGATACAGGAATTGGTAGCTGGTATATTCCTTCATATACAGGTAATGCATAAACCCTTTTTGTACTCTTTCTATTTCTAGGATATGGTTTTGTTCAGAAGGATGGTTTTGTTCAAAGTTCTAAATAATGGAGCTGTATTCCAGGATGCTGCAGACAAGTGCTTCATGTGTACTTCGTATTACAATTACATTAGTAAACGATCTCGCATTACGAAGAACAAATCCGAGCATTTGTTGGCGCGGGAGACATTGTCAGATATGGGAGATTTGAAAGAGAGATTTGCATCAAAAATCGCGCCAAGGTTACGAATCTCGTTTTTGTGTGTTAGTATAATTTTATTAATGTGGTATGGGAATAGAAATGTGTATTTGGATCTTGTAAATGTAACGACACTGCACTTCTGGATGCTGAAGGGTAAGTTATTCAATTCCGACCAATTGACAAGAGAATCAAGATCATTCTGCATAAGAATGAAATCTATTTGACTTATAATAGGTCTGAAAAGTTTGATATCGTCAGCGAAACGGAGATATTTTGAGCGGTTAATGGTCTTGCCTACATCAAAAGAAGAGGGGTCCGAGATTTGATCCCTGGGGAATAATGGAGCTCCGGAAATAGTTTTGTATTCGTGAGAAAGCTGGTGTCCGTAACTGAGAAACTGACGATGATTGTGTAAGTAGCTAGTTACGAAATTTATTTAATAGCTAGTTTTTAATCTATATCTGTCACAAGAGAGATTTACTTGGTGATTGAGCTTATCTTCAAACGAGCAATCACCACAAAGAGATATTATTAAAAAATAAACCCAAACCAAGAACTTCTGAAACCATGCAGCGTTGGTATATTAAGCGTGAGTTTTGGCCTTTTATCGAGGGTAGGAAGTATACATGATTCGTGATTAGTGCACACAAATCGTTTATACTTTCTAAATAATTTATTTCTTTATACTTCTGAAACCGTACAGCTCTAATACATTAGGGACTACTAGGGAGCTTTCATCTTTCGTTTTGTATTGTCTCAAGTTTTGGCCTTGTACACTTTCAAAATACGCGCCTGCGTATTCCCTTAACGTCACCCTGTCAGTTTCCCGTTCCCGCCACAGATTTTCATCTCCGGGGCGCGGACGGGGCGTATTACGGAAAAGCGGCGCCTGCCGCCTGTGTTATGTTATTATGCAAAGTGCAAAGGCTTCCGTATAACACGGAACACAGTGATACTAATAACTAATAACCCATAAGCGATGTGTTATAAAATAGTAAACGAATCGTGAATCGATTCCTATCCCCGTCTCTTTCCTCCGAGTTCGACAAAATGTTAACGGGTTGCTCCGATCTTTCGCGGGAAAGGGTGAACCTGTTATTTCTCTCTTCGCTTCGAGGGTCGGACTCATAGATATACCACCGGTCTGGAGTGCTATATTTATCTAGGATTCTAGGATTACACACAATTGTACATAATATTGACTTTTGCTGTATAAACACGGCGTTTCATAGAATTAGCAAAGGTGGTGTGCGGTAGCGCCGCGGTGTTAGTGCCTGTGAAGCTCTATCTATTTTATTTTCCTGGTCCGCTGCCGGGTGGCTGTTACATAAATGCAGGGCAGTTTCAAGATTCAGCTCATCAATATGGGCACGAGAGCGGCTGCATGTGAGTTCTTCGCCTGCATTCAAATAATTCCTATTAATTCATTCGACTTCAATTTGACACAACAAATCAACTTATTTGAAAATATTTACGTGAATTTTGATTACGAATCGTCCTTTTTAGATAACGTATAATTATCATCAAGAAAAAAATCAAATTATTTATGTGTGCATCTTATAAGTATATTTCCAAGGTTGGTCGACCAGCTGAAGACCAATATATTTAATTTTTACTTTGAATCCTAAATTTCTTATCCTTATTAAAGTGCCCTCTTTTCGCAATTATGCCGATTAGCAATAAGTTTTTCTGATTTTGTTATGTTAGAATGGATTTAATATGTGCTCGTCCTGGATTGAATATTGCAGTCACAGCCAAGATCAGGAGTCTCCATGATTGTCAGCTGAGGCTTCTACATGGAATTCAACCTCTTCCTTCAGGGATTGACATCGCCAACACGGTCAAATATTTCTCCCAGACCCTTCTGAGTTAGTACCTCCCACATTAATTAATACACATTATTGTTATTATGTTTTCTACTTCATTATACCTCGAACCTCGAACCATAAAACAACACTAAAGTAAAAAATATTTAATCACATCAAATTTTGTTCACATACTGTATTTTTTTTATATACTGTACATAAAACAAATAATTAATTTTCGTTTGTAATAAATTGTGAGTAAATATATATAATTAACCGTACCGTCGTACCTAGACACAGGCAAAGATTATGGAAATTACGAGAAACAACTTTTTATATTTACGTCCGAAGAGACAGTCAGCATCATTTTCAAACATCCATTAAAAAATTCCATTTTTATTCAATAAAAATTCTAAAATACGCATTAATTACTTAATTAACCCAAATTAAGAACCTAATAACATATTTTATGCATGTAAATTGTTGATTCTTATAATAACTGTTGAAACGAAGTGTTATTTCCATAATCTGTGCCTAAAAGTGTGGCGGTTTCGTAAATAATTACCGAATTGGGAACCTTATTTCGTTTTGTTTCGGTGGTTTTTGTAAGTCACCTACCTAACTTACCAATTACTTATTCTACAATTTAAGAGGCGGGTATGGGTACCGCCGTCCCGGGAACCATTTATTGGATAACCAACACCTCTGCCATAGGTCACCCCAAGTGGTTCACTACGTTTGGTGACTTAGCAGGGGTGCCCGGGTTCACAGGGTGAGTTTGTCCAGGTCTTGGCGGTGGATGCGTCTGCCCACAAGCTGCATGGCAGGCCAGATCGGGAGAGAGTGGTTGAAGGAGCCCCTTTGACTTCCCCAGCCTTACTCTCTCGGAACATCGCCTTGCACCAGGAGGGATGGATTCATACGTCCGTCTCTCCTGGACACACTGACCCCCCAGATTCCTACCCACCCCTAATAACCCTTTCCTTCCCAGAACTTCCTCTCCTTCCTTTTCTAAAAAGACCCTCCACACAGCATCCGTGATATAGACCCTGACGGGAATTATTTTCCCCAGTTCCTCCTGTGTGGAGCTAATGTAAAAAAAAGTTTATTTGACTTATTATAAATTTGCACAACCCACCAGTCTATAAATAATGTTTTCCTAGTAGGAAATCGTATGCAATCTACATTTCTTGCCCTATTGTGGGCCATATCTCAAAATTGTAATAAATTTTTCTTTTAAATTCATTTGACATCATGCCATTGTTTAAATAGTGCAGATATGGAAGTAATTTTATTACCTATACACTTTTCATCAAATTAAATGGTTTAAGGTGATACTTAACCCATTGGCCACACACCCCGGCAGCCTGCCGGGTGGTACTTAACCACAAACCCCGGCACGCTGACGGGCTAGAGTAGGTCTGCCAAAAAACGGACAACGAGCACGACAGTGACATTTTTTAATAAAATTTTGAATGCCGAACGCTCTGTAGGTAACTAATCATTCATTTCATTGAATTGGCAATAATATGTTTCTTATGTTTTCCCTGATATTTGTGTTCCAAGTTTTATATGCAGCCAGCCGCCATTCAATATCTTCAAAATTTCGAGCGGTTCTAGGCTTTTGGTTAGTGACCCTGAACGTCCCTGATTGCTTTGAGGACTATCACACCAAATTATTTTATTAGGTATTAGTATAAAAGTATATAAAAAACCACAATTATTATCGTTCGATTTATGAATATTATGTTTTTTTGTAACTTTTCGAATAAAAATGTTGAAAAAAACTTACGAAAAAAGAGAAGGTTATATTTGTATCCTTATTTACACATGTTTTAATACTTTTTAAATGTTTATTTTTATGTTTTTCTTTACATTAATCCAATATGTAAACAAATTTTACGTTCACGTATTATAGATTTAGTACACCAATGCAGGTTTCAATTTTTGGTACAAAATTAATTCAGTGGTGAAGGCCAATTTTTTAGCTCAATAATTCTGTGACCAATGGGTTAAAAGAATTCAAAATCTACTCTTTCACAGATGGCGCGAGTTTAATTTTTTCAGGAAAAACACTTTTTACACGTTATGCTTCAAAATACTAAGACGAATTCATTGTTTGCGCCCATACCTTACATACGCATTACAAATGTGAATAAATAGTTTTGTCCATACACAAACTCAAATCTTTCAAGAAAGGCTAACAAAAACAATATTGCATTGGTGATTTAATCCAATGTTAGCCTTTCGTAAAAGATTTGAGTTTGTTTATGGATAAAACTATTTATTCACATTCATATTGCGTGTGTGCAGACGCCAACAATTAATTCATCTTAACATTTTAAAGCATAACTTATAAAAAATGTTTTTCCCGAAAACAATTAAACTCGCTACATTTATGATGAAACAGTAGATTATGAATTCTTTTAAGTATCACCTTAAGACCTATTCGCATATATGTGCTATAAGCTGCCGCTGTCGTTTCTTGAACTGCTTTAGCAACCAACGATTTCCTCCATGATATATTATTGGAATTTGCAGCCTTTAATGTGAATACCTCACAAGAGTCCCAGCTGCTCCCGTCTGGAGCCAGTCAGACTATGGCATCCTCAATTGGGGAATGTAGTAGCTTGATATTTTGATTAATTGTTTTGTTTAATAAATTGTCTGATAATGAGTATGATTTCAGCCGTGTTGAAGGATGTTCCCAGCTCCCCACTAGAAATGCTCAGGGATCCAGAGAATGACCAAGTCCGGATGAATTTGTATCCCAATTTAGATTACAAAGGATTGTACAATGCAATTTCTCAGTTGGTGGATGTGGCTTCTCTAGTCCAGTATGGAGTCCAAGGTATTATAACAAAAATTGCATAATCGTTGATGATAATATTAAGATCTCTCTCAAACGTGAAAAATGTGAAACAGAAAACGGAAAAAGATTTAGTTGCATCATAGGAATTGAGCCCAGGACCTCAGTCTTGCTCTACCACTGAGCTAATCCGGAATTCCCTTACAGAGTGATTGTGTTAGTTGTTAGCACGTTGGAAATATCCTCATTTCAACATCATTATAAATGAGGATATTTTCAATCAGTTAGGTTGGACAGGGTTCCAACTTCACTTTACCTTGTTCTGAGTTATGAGGTGTCAACGACGATTTCCCATTATTTATTTACTGATTTTTGACTTTGAGGTCTTTTGTAAAGTATTTTAGTTCAACTAATTTTAAAGGAAAATATCTAAATAGGATCTATACTTACCATTTTAGAACATACCTAAATCGAACATTATTCTGGGGCATAATAGTTAAATGCATAAGGTTCTAACTACATTTCCCTAATAAAGCAAGAGCCCGTGACGATCAGACCTTCGTTATTTTATAAAACCTGAAAACTTCTCTATGTATGTCCATAATACAGGTAAAGCTGATCCCGGACTATGAAGTTTGAATCACGTGGCCTTGAAAGATAGCAGGTAGCAAAGGTGTATAAAATTGCACGTCAATTTCAAGAGCATTTTGCTCGCACTTTTATAAGGTAGTAGTCTGCTAGCGTCAAAATTAGCACTATTTCACTCCCACCCACTTCCATGTATATAGCGCGCCCCCACCTACGGTAGACTTTTAATGTGTCTGACAAGGTGAAGGAACCATCGAAACTGTCTGATAACTGAGAAAACATATGTTGATAGTTCCTCAAATAACATAGGTATACAAAATTCAGCTTTTATACTTTAACGTTAGTACAATTATAATAAATTAATATAATATATTTCAAAGCCACCGTGATCCAAACTTTATAGTCGGGGATCGTCTTTACCTGTATTAGGTTTTATGAAATAACGATTGTCACGGGCTCTTGGACTATAACGCAATTCCAAGATAGGGCCACATTTGAATTAAATATTTTCCTTTAAAATATGTTAAACTAAATACATTATACAAGATTGAACCTCAAAATCAGATATTGTTAAATAGATTATGAGAATTTATCTTTTCAAACTTTGACATGCAACTAAAGTTAAGAACTATACTGCGCCTCGTAAAAACTATCAACTGCCGGATGCAAACAAAATAGTAATTGCAAAAGGTTCAAAGTGATGTTAGAACTTTGTCAAATAAATGGAAGCTTTAACAACTTGATATTAGAACTACATCGTACAAGTATCTATACAAATACAACACAGACGGCTCTGAAAAGTATTTTGGTTGTAGAAATGGGTAAAAGGAATGGTTTTGCATTCAAAGGTCCATTTTTGAAAAAAAATTCTTTCTGTAGAAACCTTGTTAACGGTAAAGAATTTTTTTAAGATATAGTTATTTGTTTCAGCTTTCGGGCAGTCCATCCTCCAATGTTTGGGTTGTCTATTGCCTTTTCTGGAGTATGATATGATCGACAACCTGCCCTACCTGGCCGCCTCATGTGTTGGAGTATTTCCTGTCTCACTTCATCAGGAAATCATTAATCTTCTGTGTTTCTACATTCTTCCCTTCACAATAAGTAAGTACCTGATTTTGTGATAAAATTCATCAAATAATAAATTAATGTCTTTGTGAACACTCGAGAGATGGAAAGGATGATAGAGATATTGAAAGAAGCAAGTAACTCCATTAATGGAGGACTGAATGTGGTTGTCACTAACAAAAAATTGTTCAGAGAAGCAAAGCTAGCAGTCCACAACGGAGTGCTGGTGCCTACCCTAAAGTATGGCAGTGAGACTTGGAACTGGCTGAGGAAGGGTAAAAGAAGACTGAATGCTGTAGAAATGAGACCCCTGAGGCGTATGTGTCATAAAACCAGGTATGATCGCATACCTGGTTTTATGACACATACACCTCTCTCCTCTTCAGAAAAAAAAAACTCCTTTTCAGCAGTGCCTCCAGATTGCAAATGTGCCGATTGAGCAGCTTATCTGCTACTATGTACCTAATGCTAATAGAATTATTTATAATATGTTGTATTGATTTTATAATAACCTACTCGTTGCATTTTTTATGTTGATACTACAATTTCTATTGTTCTTTTTTTATGTATTTTATATTCATATTTTTTAAAATTCAGGTACATATTTTTTATCTATGTATATTCTGTATTCATATGTAAAATAATTGTAATTCTTTTGTAAAAGCCGCTTTAATCGGCGTTAATAAATAAATAAATAAATAAATAAATAAAAAGAATTGCAAATTTACTATTGTTTGCTGTTTTTGACAAGAATCTTCAGTTTAACTGCTGATTGTTTTGATTGAAGCTCGTCGCTATGAAGGAGAAGAAGAAGACAGCCAGGCTTCGCACTCCGTGGCGGCTGTCATCATGATGGTTTTCCAATATTCAAACAATCCTGGTAAATTAAAAATTTATTTCAATTAACCTATTGGCCACAAACCCCGGCAGCCTACCGGGTGTGCAAACCACAAACCCCGGTGCGCTGACGGCCTAGAGTATGTCCACCAAAAAACGGACAACGAGCACGACAGTAACATTTAAAAACAAAATTTGAATGCCGAACGCTCTGTGGGTAATTAATCATTCATTTTATTGAATTGGCAATACAGTGAAACCCTCTTAAGAAGTTTTCCAAGGGACCGGAAAAAACAAACTTCTTAAGCAGGAAAACCTTATATGTTGGAAAAATTGGGCCAACTTTGGGCCGAGGGACCGAAAAAACCAAACTTTTTAAGCCACGAAACTTCTTAAGAGAGAACTTCTTAAGAGGGTTTCACTGTACTATGTTTCTTATGTTTTTTCCCTGATATTTTTAATTCAAGTTTTATATGCAGCCAGCCGCCATTTATTTTCTTCAAAATTGCGAGCGGTTCTAGGCTTTTGGTAGTGACCCTGAACGTCCCTGATTGCTTTGAGGACTATCATACCAAATTATTTTATTAGGTATTAGTATACAAGTACATAAAAACAAACATTATTAACGTTCGATTTATGAATATTATGTTTTTTTGTAACTTTTCGAATAAAAATGTGGAAAAAAACTTACGAAAAAAAAGAAGGTTATATTTGTATCCTTATTTACACATACATATTTTAATATTTTTTTAAATTTTAATTTTCATGTTTTTCTTCTCTTTAATCCAATATGTAAACAAATTTAAAGAATTATTATTTTTAATTGGTAAACTAATGTTTAAGACAAGATTTTTATGCATAGCACAAAGGGTAACAATTATTATAAGCAATAATTATTAGCCTGAAACACTCATCAACATTGAAAAAATCTTCCGAGAAAAGATAAATGCCGCCGACGGGACTTGAACCCGTATAAAATAAAGTTGGTTGTTTTCAGGTGAAAAAATGTAATAAGTAGTAATTGTTGAATGAAACACTAGTATATATTGAATTATTTGGCGGGTGGGAGATAAGCCGACGTAGCTCAGTTGGTAGAGTAGTTGACCGGATATCAAAAGGACGCGGGTTCAAGTCCCGTCGGCGGCATTAATCTTTTCTCGGAAGATTTTTTCAATGTTGATGAGTGTTTCAGGCTAATAATTATTGCTTATAATAATTGTTAAATTTAAAGAAATTAATTCATTTGAATACACGGTTCGAAAGTTACAATAGATTTAGTACACCAATGCAGGTTTCAATTTTTGGTACAAAATGAATTCAGTGGTGAAGGCCAATTTTTTAGCTCTTTAATTCTGTGGCCAATGGGTTAATAATAATCTTTTATGGATTCTAATTATCAATGTTTATTACAAATGTGGCTCTGCCCTACAAATGTTTCAATAATAAAACCTAATAAAGGTTCTTTGAATCAACCTCAACTAAGAACTTTCTTCCACAGGGATGTATAAGTAATCAATACTCGATGATTCAAGTATCTTGTCGACTACCGCCATGCATGTTCATCGCCGCGGAGGTTCATACGCAGGCACACATTGCAGATAATTTATAATCTCGCCGGCGATGCCAGGCAGAAAGACAAACATTCCCTGGGTTACGAATATACGAATTCCTCCTCCTTTCATCACCATAACTGGAAGAGTTGCTTGTGCAATGATGGAGAGTTAAGCTTGCAGAGGATTGAACCTGCAATGTCTGGTTGGGAACACAAAGCTTTGGACCACTACTATTTGTACTTATTACCAAGTACATAGATACTTATTTAACATATTCTTACTGTAATGTCCTTGTTGATCTCAAACAAGACAGAACTAATGCTATTTATAAATGTTAGTTGAGATTCGTTATACGAAGTTGTTTTATTGACTATAATTTTACAAAGTTTTAAGGTCTATACTGAGCCACGCTCACTGAGGAAATGAATTGCCGACACCCGGCCCCCCCGCTCGTTACCATGCCTTGCACTGATAATAACCTCGGGTGCGTTCGGAAGCATTCGGCTACCTCCGGCCCTGCTGTCAATATGTGATACATTACACTTACTTTATATTATCTTGCAGCCCACCACTGCCAGCTGTTGGAGTGCCTGATGACCATGAAACAGACCGTGGTGAAGGATGTGCTGTGTGTGATTGCGTACGGCACAGCGGGTGCGCGCGCCTCGGCTGCCAAACTGCTCTTCTACCACTGGCCTGCCTTCAACCAGAACCTCTTTGATAGGAAGGGACTGCTCTGCAAGTTTTCAAGTGGGTTTTATTCCATTATATTGATTGTGTCTGATTCTTCAGGGAATTTTAAGTAAAATGTGGATACCACACAAGTTTCCCATCCGCTCCCAACTGTCTAGAGCCAGTGGGACCAAGGCACCCCCAATTGGGGTATTATGAAGCTGAAAAGAATAGGGAACGAAAGGAGATGGGGCAGAAGAAGGTTGGGAAGTACCTGGTCATCAAGCCATTTCAAGTAACGTTTCGATTCTGAATGTTGGTTATTCATCAGGGCGATACTGAGAGTATCTCCTCACAGTTTTACAGCCTCTTTTTATTTATTTAATGCCCAGAGGGCTTTTACATGATTGGTAGTACAATTTTAATATGACAGATAATTTTGAAATTTAAGAAAGAAAATAAACATAAAATTACATTAGATTAAAAATAAACACAAGTCAAAAAAATACAAGAAACAGAAATTGAAAAATACAGTGATTTGAGAGGTTTACAAAAATACAAATGTTTTTAGGAATAGTGTTGGAATAAATATTTTACATAATCCACAAAACTCGCTAAGTTGATATTAAATATGTCAACATCACCCAAGTACTAATTTCCCATAGTGTGAAATCGTTGTATCGAAGAGTGGGCAATGAATGCTTCAGTAGAATAGGGTATTTTATCGTGTTGTTACTGTGGGTATTCGTAAGTTTATGGGTTGCAGGAGTTCACAACAGTCGAATTTAGAGTTTAGTATTTTGATTAAAAAGTTTACATAATTTATTTTACGTTTACTGCACATTGTGGGCCTGACGCTCAAGTGTGAAAGCTATCTCTATCTACCCACTTTCTGTGGTATCTGCATAATTCCCTTTACAAATTTATTTAAAAATGCATTCAAATGAACAATTTTATAATGCTTTTAAAATAATAAATTGAATTGAATTGAATGTGGGAGAATGTGAGGAAATGAGGAGTATATTTTAGAAAAGAGTTGTGTATGGCATTCTGTCCTCCCTTTCAAATGATGCGATGGTTAGTAAGTGAAAACTACCATTATAGAAATTGTTAATAATGTTTTGTTTTATCCAGATGATCTGATGCCATTCGTCTGCCAGCGCGACATGTGCCCCAACGCTGGCAATGCGGAGGCGGCCAAGGTGTGCTATGACCACTGCATCAGCGTGACCTTCGCCTCAGACTCGCCGCCCCCACTGTATCTCTGCATCGAGTGCGCTAATGAGATCCACCGGGAGCACCCAAACCAGCGCTTCTTTGACATCTTGCACCCCATGCAGCAGATCTCTATGGTTTGTGAGAATAAGGTTAGTTTATTATTAATAATACTTTTTTTATGTGAATACCTCACAATAGTCCCAGCTGCTCCCGTCTGGAGCCAGTAAGTCTATGGCATCCCCAATTGGGGTATGTTGCGAGGCTGAAGGTAGAGGGGAGGGGAAGGATGTGGGGAAGAGGAAGGCGAGGGAAGTACTTGGATTTTCAGATCTGGTCACCAAACACGGCTAAAGCCATTTCAAGCAACGTTTCAATTATTCTGAATGGTGGTATTACACCAGGGAGATGTTGAGAATATATATATCACTCTGGAACATGCTGCAAATATGCTATATATTATTTTTAATAAATTAAATGTGAAATAACATTTATAATTGAATAAAAATTATTTCCACAAGCTGGGATTCAATCCCGCAACCTTCGGATTGCAAGTCAAGAGCCTTACCAAGACAATGCTGGTCGTCAAAAATAAATATCTATATTTTAAAATAATCAAAAAAATCTTGTTTCAGAACTGCCGCGCCACTGACAAGTCAGCATTCTCCATCTGCTTCTCTAACGAGTGCGCCAGCTACAATGGCAACCATCCCATTCGGTACTGCCAGCAGTGCCACGCCAACCGACACAACAGCCGGCGCGGCGGGGACCACGTGGTCCACCGCAGTCTTCCTCCGGCCTGGCAGATGGACAGCGAGATGCAGACACACTTGGTGGAGGCGGTTGTTAGGTTAGGCAATTTAAAAAATAATTTAAATATACTTAAAAAAATTAAATAAAAGACAGGAAATATGAAAAAAAAACGAGATTATTATTATAATATGTAAATGCCTCATAAGAGTTCCAACTACTCCTTTCTGGTGACTACAGTATCTCCAATTGGGGTTTAGGAGCGGGGAGGGGAAGGAGGTGGGGAAGAGGGAAGGTGGGGAAGTATCTGGCTATTCAGATCTGGTCACCAAACATGACTAAAGTTGTTTCAAGCCATGTTTCAATTCTGAATGGTGGTCTTACACCAGGGAAATACTGAGGTATAAGTGGAAGATCATACACTATTTATTAGGAATAAATTGTGAAATAACTTAACCACTCAGGTATTTTGCGATTATGCAAGTTTTTTTGTCTGAAACAAACTGTCAGATTTATAAAAACTTTGTGTTATTTCTGCTTCACAATTAAAGCTCTTTAAATGAAATTTTTCTGAATGTAGCCAAATACTAAAAACTGTTTGTGAAACGTTTTGAAATAAGGTTTCAACTTGTTACATTACAAATAAATATTAACATTTATAAATATTAAAATTTAGAAAGCAAACATAAAAAAATTGTAAAAATGACTCACATGATGTTTTTATGTGAAAATGGTACTAAAATCACGGATTATATAAAAATGACACTTATTCTATTGTATAAATGTTAAATATATTATTCTATTGATAAAACAATTTTGTCACCTACCTTTTACCATTTCATACAAGAATATTTAAAAATGAATAATGTCTAAATGTAGGAGATTTGGCGGATGAAAACTATTTCTACGAAATAAATCTTTTTTATGTACTTCTATGGACAACTTTGAATAGAAATGTGAAGTTTAATTCAATATGGATCTTTTACTTTTTGTTTTAGGGTTGTGACAAGAACAATAGCACAGTTATAACGACTTCTGTGGGAACACACGCGTTAACGTGAAAACGCGCTTATTGTATTTGACTATTATTGTTATATTGTCGTGTAAACACGCCTACGGGTCAGAGTAGTTAAATCAATCAAATAAGATTTATTTATGTACACCCGGATTCGAACATGCGACCTTCGGATTGCTAGTCGAGAGCCTTACCCCTAGTATTATTTATGACAAACAATTATTTTCTTTATGCACTTCCAACTTACATGAGATGACAGGTCGCATGGCCGGTCGTTTGTTCAGGGGCAATCCTGACTACTTTTTGTAAAATGCAGGACAATTGTGCGGTTATTTTATAAAATTTCCTGTTATTGGACCATTTTTGATATTTATTGTTCGATTATTTAGCAAACTAGTACAACATTGACATAACATTGTAATGGTCAGCATAGTTGCCTTCCCTAAAGTTATTTATTTATATATTTCCAGCCTTCTAAAAGAAGCCAAACCCCTCAACGTGGAAGCTGGCCCCAAAGAAGTCAGTGAATCTCCGAAGCCGTCCATCAACATAAACCTGCCCACGGACAACATCTCAGTAGAGGAGCGGCAACTGTTGGGGCGTTACGGGGTCTGGCTGCTGGTGGGGTTGTGCACCCCCACTCAGGACACGCCCATAGACATCCTCGGCAGACTTATATCCATGCTGTTTCATTGGTTTCATGTGACGGCTTATTCTTACGATGGTAAATATTAAATATTATAAATTAACTCAATTACTGTTAAACTTATTGTGAAATGTACATGAGTACGTCAACAGAATACAGCCTTCCCAATAAATAATAATAATATATACATAAAATTATTTAGCTTTGTTCATGGCGTACAATAATGGATGCACGTGGCGCTTTCTCGATAGAGGTATTTTCAACCTACGGTCCATGAGCCACTGGCGGCCCAATTGCAGATTTTTGCGACCCAAAATAAAGGTTTCAGCTTTCTATGTTTTGGATTTTGCTATTCATACAAAAAAGAAAAAAATGCTCTTGTAAATTTATCACATTTATATTATTTTTCGTGAAATTAGAACTTTCTTGTTATTAGACTTAGGACTCTCGATGGGGTTTTTGATTTTTTGCTTGAAAAGTGCCAGGCACATTGCCGCACCAGGAATTAATTTTCGCAATCAATTCCAACCAGAAAATCGAATGCAATTGACCTGATTTTACTAAGTGAAGGGTGAGTGCAAAGGACACACTTAGGAGCACGTATAGTCAGTAAAAAATCCGCCATTTACCTGCATTCATGTACGGATCTAACGGTCAGCATTGCAGGAAATGCTGACTGCCCCCAGTAGTTTACGTAAGCTCATAACGATTTGGGTTGGGCACTCCTGATCTACATAAATGTTTGTGGGTCTTAATATTAAATTTTAGGGTTCTCTCACTCTTGAAAAGCATCGAAAACATTAAACATCTACGGTGAAGTTACAGCCATTGTGCGTACACAATTTACCTCTTGAAAGCTGGGATTTTCGGCTGACAGATAATATTTGTCTTTCTTTATATTAAAAAATTTAATTGCCATGATGTAGTAAACTATTAGGGACACTGATAAAACTAATATTTTTTAAATTTATAGGACAAACGGAGAGCACAATTGAGAAGTTAAAATCAGAGCATGTTTGCGTGTGGCTTCATGAGATATGTAAGACCCACTACAAGGTGCTGGTCTCCTGTCTGCTGCCTCATCCACCAGAGTACGCTCGGGTAGGTGGACATTGGGACACTCTGGCATCCAGGACTTCACACCTCAAAGATGGATTAAACAGGCGAGAATATGAAAGTAACATATTACAACCCGATTGTGTGAACCACTATCTCATTTAACTTTGATAACTGATGCCATTTTATGAAATTTTGTATGTATTTTGCCACATCAAGTAATTAACCACTAATTCTAACCTGTCTGTATTTTAAAAGCATAACAACATTTAAACAAAAGCTAACAGACCGAGAATAGGGACCAATATTTCAAAAGGGAAATAAATCAAATAGTTAAAAAATTTAAAAAAAAAATTATATCTTCCACATTTATCATAATTTTTATAGGAATCAAAGTTTTTAGAAAATTATTATAATTGATTACAGTAAAACCCTTTTAAGAAGTTCCCTCTTAAGGCTCCGTTACCGGCCCTAAAAAGAAGAAGATGAAGAGATATAAAATTACGAATGATAGAGGAGCGCGCTAACATTTACAGCGATAAATTCGATGCAAAAATTGTGAAAATCTTTAATAAAACACGACTCGTTTAAAATAGAGCAAAAATCTCTTGGGGGCTGTCTAAAACAGTATTTAAAGAAACACTGAATTTTTTCATACAAATAAAATAACGGAAACAGACTTGAAAATAAAAAAATTTGGAGCATACTTTGCAATTTTTTTCTATCGACGGAATTTCTTATAATTTGCGTTTCGGCGTGGGTAATGTATAGATATTATCTTCAAAAATAACATATATTTTTTTAAGAGCTTAAAAATTTCAAATGTTTAAAGGAGGTTTGCAAGAAATTGGTAAAAATTCCATAGCGGTCTCTTAAGAAGTTTTTATGCCTTAAGAAGTTTGGTTTTTCGGTCCCTTGAAGACTGAATGACCCAATTTATCCCATAAATGTAAGGTTTTCCTGCTTAAGAAGTGTTTTCCCGCCCCTTGGAGAAGTTCTTAAGAGGTAACTGTATATTTATTTACATTTCTCTAATCCATTTTACATTTTTAGGCTATTTTGCCTCGTCCCATATGAAATAATCTCAACAGAGATCTGGGACTACATAATGCCCCACTGGATGGAAGCCATTACCAATGACGTCCCAGAAAAAGAGTTGCCAGAACTTAAAATAATCCTGAGTAAGATATTGGACCCGGATATGAGTCCCCTTGGATTTGATGTGAAAAAGATGTACAATTTTGTTGCGATGAGGTTCGAAAAGACCACAGCAAGGGTTCAACTACAGGCATTACACTGGCTCCAAGTAAGTAATCGATGAGTATTGACCATAAATGTATACAAGCCAAAAAAACCCTTTCTTTATATAAATGAAGGAAATTTAACCACTCCGATCTATCGCGAATATGCACTTTTTACATCTTAAGAGTGTATAACCAGAGAAACCAGAAATATGTCATTTTTAAATCAGTGGTTAGACGTATTGACTCTTTTCCACAAAAAACTATAAATGGATTTCAAAAGATTGTTCTTTTATCTAGTAAACTTATGTTTTAGATTTTGAGAAAAAAAAAAAATTTTTAGAATAATAAGGTTATACCATAGGTCGTTCGCAGATTTGTTCAATTTTCAAAA
This sequence comes from Limnephilus lunatus, assembly GCA_917563855.2. Classification (NCBI taxonomy): domain Eukaryota; kingdom Metazoa; phylum Arthropoda; class Insecta; order Trichoptera; family Limnephilidae; genus Limnephilus; species Limnephilus lunatus. Next base: position 99,225,145 of record OU830596.1, read on the forward strand.
AAGTACATTTCTTATACAACACCCATTTCAAATCATATAATCATGCAGTAAAATAAATCAATACATTATCTGGTAAACGTATGTTTCAGAATTTTAATTTTAGTTTAAATAAAATTATTAAAAAATATATACGAACATGTGTTTCTTGACGAAAATTGGTCGGTTTGTGCATTTATTTGTGCACTTACAAACAAATATATTTCGGATTTTTTTACATACTTATTTTGCTAAGACGTTATTGACAAATCATAAATAATTTGATCGTAAAATAATTTCAGGAAGTATTTAATTTTAAATAATTTTGAACATCGCATTTTACCATTTTTATCGCAGCCCGTAAACACAAATTTCAGATTTCATTACGGGCCCAAACGCGGCCAGGAGAGCACGTCTTCGCGACGCTTTGAATAATAATATTTGGAAATGAAATTTGAAAACGAAATTTGAAATAAACACGAATTCCTTGATTCATGTTTGTTAAATCTACAGGGTTGCCCGAACGCAATTTTTCATGTTCATTGAATATTTTTATGCAAAAATTTTTATAATTTCGAATATTTTTTTTATTTTAAATTTTTCTTGTGTGAATACCGCACAAGAGTCCCAACTGCTTCAAAATATTTTTTTGGGGTAAATCTTTTTTACGCACGCTCGACACTAGGGGGTAAACTGGTGAATGGGTTACGAAAAGTGGTGATAGTTACGAAAAATGACATGCGAACGGTAATCAATGCGAACGGTGATCGATTGCTCGGCGGGTCGGGCCTTTACGCACGCTTGTTTTTCGTGTTATTGTTATATTGTTAATGGACTATTTGTCCGTAAATAAATAAATAAATTATATACAGCGGGTACCCGGCATGCGTTTCATGGGCACTGTAACCTCGCGGTCAACTAAACTGTTATGGTTCCATCACAAGTCCCGGGAATTATAATGCAAGCGCCTGCACTATATAACATTATATACAGCGGGTACCCGGCATGCGTTGCAAGGCCACTCAAAGAAAGAAAGGGTTTGTGCGCTTTAATTCTGTTTGTTGAAGTGCTTATTATTAATTATGCACACGAATAAATATTTCAAAATGCGACATTTTTTACAATCCAACTGAATATTACTCGTTTTTTTTCATGAATACCGCACAAGTCTGGAGCCAGTGGGACTATTGCATCCCCAATTTGGAGTATGTTGTAAGACTGAAGGTAGTGGGGAGGGGAAGGATATAGGGTAGAGGAAGGTGGGGAAGTACCTGGCTATTCAGATCTGACCACTAAACACGGCTAAAGCCATTTCAAGCAACGTTTCAATTCTTAATGGTGGTCTTACACCAGGGCGATACTGAGAGTATCTTCCACTCTAATGGCCGTAAAATACAATTGAAAAACAAAAAACCTAAATATTAAAAAGAATATAACAAATTGTTTATTCATGTAGCTATCTACTTAATACCTACTGTGTTTACGCATTTCACTTGTATCTATTTATGTTTATGCACTTCAATATACAAATTACAAATAACTACTACTAATTAAAATTCTGGAAGCGAGAATAGTAATATAAAGTAGTAATAGTAGCGGGTAGCCCTAGTGAGAGTGAACAAACCCTCAAAACTCGGATTGCCGCGGAACGAAATTTAGTTCTGAAAACGCCCGCTCGCGAGCCCTGATGTGTTAGCGCTAGTGTCGGAATCGAAGTTGTCATGTGCTGGTTATTCACTCTTAAACAAAATGTCAGATTTACGAAAACCTTCTTTTATTACCATTTCACAGTTAAAGCTCTATAAATGAAACATTTCTGAATGTAGCCGAATACTAAAAACTGTTTTTGAAATGTTACGAAATAAGCTTTCAAATTGTAATATTACAAACAAATATTAAAATTTGTAAATATTAAAATTTAGAATGCAAACATAAAAAAATGTAAAAATGACTCACATGATGTTTTTACGTGAAAACGGTACTAAAATCACGGATTATATAAAAACAATACTTGTTATATTGTATAAATAGTCACTTCACTTTTTTATCATTTAATACAAGAATATTTAATAAAAATTAACAATGTCTAGCGGTCCGTAGGCAATTTGGCAGGCAAAATATGTATCAACCGTGTATCTGACAGAATAGGTCTTTTTATATATTTCTATGGACAACTTGAATAGTGTTGGGTAGCTTGATTTATTATGGAGCTTCTATTTTTTGTTTTAGGGATATCACTAGAACAATAACGGAGTTATAACGATTTCTGTGGAAACATACGCGTTGATGTGAAAACACGCTTATTGTACTTGACTGCTATTGTCATATTAACGTGTATATCTGCTTACGTTGCTGAGTGGTTAATAATTGACGGAGTTACATGAAGAATTTGTTTTTAAACTTATAAATTTTTTTGCTTGGGTTGGGTTGTAGCATCTTTTAGCGGTGGCTTAGACAAATTTGTATTTAGCCAATTCTTTAGCTAATGATTCATAACTTGTATGCCATTTATTATCATATATTAAAGTCGGCATCACGGCTTGCTCTGCTCTTCCACAGAACACTGGCAGAACGGACGTTCTGGCCAAGCGTAGTGCATTACAGGAGGTATGGTGTCATTGGTGACCGGATGCGCCACATCCACACACTGAAAGATCTCATACAAAAAGTTGAAATACACTCATTATCTTGTAGATTCTGTCCATGTTGGAGATTCTGATCCCCCAGTCCCAACTGTTTGACATGTTCAATGATGGAGTGCGGATGATGAAGGCGGGTGCCGGGGAGGAGAGGCCACGCTCAGGCAAGCACCCCACCAAGAATGGCTCCGACATGCACCGGGGAGGCTCTATCTGTGAGTATTTTAACCTCCTTTCAGTACTAAGTGCAGGAATTGCATTTAGCACATTATAACATGCAATTTATAAAGGACTCAATACAAAGGACTATCCCATCAAAACCATGGTTTCAAAAATTCCCCCATATTTCCAAAAAAGAAATTTCCTTACTTATTCGAATGAGAATCGGACATTGTTCCATTCCTTCTCACCTTTTTAAAATTCACGTGTATATTATAAATATCCTCTCTTATATCAAGCGTTATCTAAAATTGGCTCCGATGGTTTGGGCATGTAGAGCGAATGAACGAGGAAAGGAGTGTAAGGAGAATATATGACGCAAATGTGAATGGTAGAAGAAGTCGGGGACACCTGAGAAAGACATGGCACGACCAAATGAATCAGATAATTGAGTCGGGCCACGTCAAGAGTCAGAATAATAGAAGAGCATGTATGAGATGATGTATGAATGTGAACGAGGCAAGGAGTGTGTGCCAAGACCGAGTTGTTTGGCGGTCCGTCCTCTCTGCCTACCCCTGCGGAGAAACGGCGTAATGGTTAGTCAGTTAGCCTTCCCTCCATTCAAAATCTCATCTCTTCTAAGTCTGAACTCTATTCCAATCTTCCATATAATTCTGAAATTTGCACATTTAAATAAAATTAATATTTAAATTCACGTTTCCTTTCTCTGTAATTTTAAATGATGGCCTAGAACACCCTTGAAGGGTGAAAGCCATAAATAATTGAAAAAAAAACATGTATTTTAGCAAATTATAGCGTAACCCATTCAATTATGACAAGTTGGATGTATAGGTGCCGTTCAATCAATGCTAACCCTGTCTCTTTTAGGTTTGATTAGAATCACTGTATATGACCGGTCAGTGGTTGAGTGGGCATCGCGTTTGGGTCCCACCCAGGCATCCGATTCCTCGGCTGGCTAAGTCCTCCATCACGACTCAAGCAACATTTTCGGCTTACTGTGGTGCTAGTAGGAGATTTTAAAATATTGTCGGGTTATTCTTAAAAAAAATAAATTTATATGGACATATTAGTGAAATGTAACAGACGTCAGACTTAGTAAGTAGATTTTAACAGTCAGTTGATCACAGTTGCTTGTCAGCTATGTACTTTTCAGCTGATAACATTTTGATCAAAGTCTTCCATTGAGCATTCTTTTAATCACAAATACTGTATATTTCAGCTCCCGTTGTGGAAGATGAGTCCAATACATCCGGCCTCTCGGACAATGAAGCTCCCACGTCTCGGCAAAACACTTCAGACTTTGAAACTGACGGGGAACACAATCTGTCTTGCTGCATTCTGATGCTGGATGTCCTCCTTAAACAGGTTACAATATATAAAGTAAACTGTTTCATTATCAGCGCTGTAACTCTTGGAAGCGCTTGCTGTCTTCCACCAATTTCATATGCCTCCAGGATCGAGTGCCCACCTCCACACCATTATCACTCCTATTTTAGGCCTCCCAACATTCCTTCATTCTGCTGGCTTATTACACAGAATACATATGTTGGAGATCTTCCACACTTTTTACGTGCTTATCAGAACTGTCCAATATTAAATAATGGTCACAATATAAAATACAGATGGAGCTGCAATGGACAGAAGGTGGCGTGACAGGTTACGTCGCATCCTCCGCCACGCAGCTGCTGGGCCGCATGCTGGGAGCGCTACGCGTGGGTGCTCGCCTGGCACAATGTCGCTGCCCCGCTCCTGACTGCTCGGCCTGCGAGGCCAGCGTCATGTGGCACCAGCTCGCCGTCCGCATTGTCAAAATGATGGCCCCCGACAAACCGGCGCACCCTCCTGACGTGAGTATATAACATGACACATGCAAATGACATAAAAGCACAGTTAGCTGTCGAGTAACAACTATTTTAAAATTCAGCATTTTGTTCTTCTTTCTCTTTGTCTCTGGTTCCTCATTTTTAACTCCATGGGACCAATACCACTCCAAAACCGGGATCCTGCATCTCAACCTAGAATTGCCAGCATATTAATTGTTCTATGTGTATGCCCATAAACAAGTTTTTAACCTATAATCAGTTCACTTATATATTGGTCTCTGTGCACACTTGTAAAAATGGGCTGTGAAAACATTGTCATTTGTGGTCATGTAGACCTACCGACTGTTTTGATAGGTTCTTTCACGCTATATTCCATTTTCTCATGAACCCAAATGAATGAACTTCAGGTGTAACTGATATTGTTAACTGTGAGACTGATAGCTGATTACAACTCTTCCAATTACATATGTAATCAAAATTTGAACTGTGAACTTGATTGTTTCTTGTTAAATTATTATTTCATTCTTAGCTTGTTTCCCTAGTATATATTTGGAAGCCGTTTTAAACATAGTAAGTACAAATACTAGTGACCGACTGAAGTTTCGGTTTCGGCTGAAAATCTTATTTCGGTCAATCACTAACAAATATTTCATGTTCAATATTATGTGCATTATGTTTTATTACAAAAATTAATATCACATTAGTTAATGGATTGCTCATATTTTAAATTAGAAAATTGTGAGTTTGTTTCAGAGGTATGATAAGCAATATTCGAAAAGTTAAAGGTATGAATACTTATATGAATATATAGGTATATGTATATAATATTTTTATTGTGATGACGACCATTTTCTTGACACACCACTGAAACTAAAATAAACAACGGCAAATATTTATGTATGTACATTTGAAGGTATGTATTACACAAAAAACTGCTAATCGAAATATACAATAATTATTATTTTTAATTGATAAACTAACGTTTAAACAAGATTTTTATGCATAGCACAAAGGGTAGATAACAAATATTATAATCAATAATTATCAGCCTGAAACACTCATCTACATTGAAAAAATCTTCCGAGAAAAGATACTGGCCGCCAACGGGAATTGAACCCGTGACCATCTGATTGCCGGTCAGCAGCTCTGACCACTGAGCTATGGCGGCTTTAGCTGACCACTGAGCTATGGCAAGCGGCCATAGCTCAGTGGTCAGAGCTACTGACCGGCAATCAGATGGTCACGGGTTCAATTCCCGTTAGCGGCCAGTATCTTTTCTCGGAAGATTTTTTCAATGTAGATGAGTGTTTCAGGCTGATAATTATTGATTATAATATTTGTTATACAATAATTATGCTTTTTTATTATTGTATATCAGTCTTCATTTGTTACAATGGAATGTGTCAATGAATTTGATTCCCATCTCACACAAAAGAGTCGCATAACGCTTGTGAGACGCTCCCAACTAGCAAATAAATAATTAAGTAATCAAAAGGGCAAAGCAAACTGTACGAAACCAATTACGACTATAATAGCATATTCGAACCTTTCCATCATCAATGTCAAGTATTTATAAACTTTCTCGCTAGTTGGGAGGGCGAGCCTCATAAGGGTTGTGTGGTTCATCTGTACGAAGCTATTGAATTCACGAGGGACAAACTAAATAGGTACTCTTCTATGTGCACTGAATTATTGTGACTTTTAATATGTGCATGACTTTGAATGCATCGAATGAACATGCTGTTATGTTACAGAGCATGTCAGTGTAATGAAAAATGTCTAAAAACTAATTTAAAGCACATTTTTCCCTCTAAATCTACCCTAACAATGAATAATCTCTCTACCATGTTGCAGTAGATAAGTTTTTCAATCAATTGTTTTCCTTTTCCTGAAATTAATTAATAATGCATATTTTAAATCATGTAAATTGTCTGAATTAGCAGTAATTATGACTTGGAAAACTTTCTCACCCTTTCTAATTTTAAGCATCTCTGTCTTAAACATAACATCGAAACACAAGAATATCTCATCGAAATATCACGTGAATGATTAACGAGTATTATAAATGAAAAATATTTATTGTTTTAGAAAATAAAATTTCTTTGCCCACTTTACGCGATATCTATTCAAATTTGGGTAGGCAGCTAGGTGATTTTTATGAATTTATTTTTAACTTCCCGCGATCAGCTTGTTTAGTTTGAAGCTTCTATCGAATGCCAAAAGATGTCACTAATGGTCCTTTCTTAGAATATTATTAATTAATATGTATTATAAATAATTGGCCCCTACATAAGCAGTTGGCCCCCAAATATCATTTTTGGAACCATCTGTCAGGCGATCAACTGTCGGGTCACCGATTTTTGGAATAAGCAATCGAATTTAAAATCGAACTTCTAAAATCTCTATCGCTCGAGTGGTCATCAATCTAATTGCGAGGTGAAGTAATTATTAACGAAATGTAATTTTATGGTAACATGTCTCACATTAAATAAAAGGAAATTTTATTAATCTGTAACAATAGATATTATTCTTCCTTTCTTGAGCATGATTTCTGGTGAAGAATGTTAGTTTTATACTTCCTGGAAACTTTTCAATTGAGTCATGCAATTTAACCTTTGACTGTAGAATATAATGTAACATAAAGTTAAAAAAATTAGGATAAATATTTTTCATATTTTTAAATCAAATAATATTCAAAATATCTAGCTACTGCAAAACGCATTTCACCAACGCACGAATATTTCATTGCACTCTGTTTTTTTCTTAAAAAATTATACAACTCGGCATCTCAGAATCAGCAGGGATGATAATGTAGCCACATTCCGTCCATACTCGTTATAATGATTCGTATTTTCAGTCATGGGGTTAAGTTTGCAAGATCCACTGAAAAGTTTACCAATACCGTGCCCTTACTTTGCCCAATTGAAAAAAAGTTATTTTGTATTATTGGAAAATACTCAGAATCTCATCCGCGGAAACAGATTATTCTACACATAAACATGCAATGCAGTTAACGTGGTTCGCAAGCATGTTAATTAACAAAACATGTACCACTGCAAGTACATTCATACCATTTTATGAAATGTTATAAATAAAATTTCCAACAATACGCAAAACTTCATATGGGCAAAGTGAGGCTCTTGAACGGTATTCGGCGTTTATGTTGACTCTAATCTATCTTCCAACCCGGGGCGGTGGTATTGATATGTGTTGATGGCGGTGTTGGCAGCCGCCCATGGAGGAAAGCCCCCCCGAGGGCGCGGCGGGGGCCCGGCGGAGCCCTGCCGAGGGCCGCGGGGGCCCCGACTCGCTGCTCAACGTGTCGCTCCCTCTGCCCATACCCGAGATACACTCTGTGGGCGGGGTGCTGGTTCACATGCCACACGTACGTTTATGTATTATACACACATTACATTCGTCGTCTAATGCGCTAATCCCATACGCAAACTGTGTCAGCAACTACTCGTATCTTATAACAAACAAATTCGTACATTGTTATAATTTTGTTCTTCGCAGTTCTGTAATCCTCGGATGCTGATGACCGGTATCATATTTAATGAGCTGTGAATAAAGATTACGAAAATCTAGCCATATTCAAATATCTACAACTACAAACTACAACTTTATAAATTTTTCTCAAGAATGCGTTCAAAACTGACAAACGTTTGAATTTTATTTCTTTCATCACTGTTTGACCGCTTACAGCATTAATTTGTTGTAAAAGATGTAAATAAAATCTTCGGTATCTCAACATTTCATTAACATATTTATGTTCAAAACCTATGACATATTTCTACATACACGAACATAAAATATGTAGTGTTAAACATGCATTTTCTGCATTCACTGTAATTTACTAGGTTGTAAAAAGGGCAAACTCCAAATCTCCAATCCATGCACTTTGCACAAACTTGTACATGTAATTATGGTTTTCGGATTAGTTTTACTATTCAATTAATAAACTAATAAACTTAGGAAGGTTTACTAGATGAGAAACTGTAATTAAAACCATATCCCATAGGGAAGGCTATTACAATTAACCAAATGAGTAGAAGTGCACAAAGTATGTGGGAATGTCAGCAGCACATGAAACTGATCCAAATTAATCTTGAATAATGTAAACCCCCCACCTTTTAGCTGTTAGACTTTATAAATATTTTACCCATAGTTTTGATTTATGATGATTGATGCATTTACCCCGAATTTGCTTTGATATTGTCCAATATTGACTTTCCTTTCATCCCGCAAACAAGATACATACATCACCACTTTTTCACCTTCATTTACACATTCTTGGAAATAAAATGCTTTCAAGTAATATCATTGTTTCCTAAAATAACTTTCTAGTTCATGGGGTGGGGTTTGTCTAGGTCTTGGTGGCAAATGTGTTTGCCCAAGTGGTGGGCCGGATCGGAAGAGACTGGTTGAGGGAGACCTAACCTAGATCTGTCCAGCCGGACTCTCTCGATCCATCGGCTTACAACACAATGGGAGGGATGGATTCGTACGTCCGTCACTCTTGGACACATTGACCCCCAGATTTCTACCCACACCTTTTTACTTCCTAGAACTTCCTCTCCTTCCTTTCCCTAAAAATACACTCCACATAGCATCCTCAAAGATGACATAGGCTCCGAGGAAAACTGTTTTCCTCAGGGCCTCCTGTGTGGAGCTAATGTAAAAAAAAAAAACAAATAAAAATAAGCACTTCATACAGAGCAGCCTATTAAATTCTTCATCGGCGACACCAAATTTTCGCTGTTTGCCAGCTGATTCTATTTTCTTAAACACTTACTTGCTTTTTTAAATTCTACCGTCATACCAGATAAAGTGTTTATATATTTATAAAAATAGTATATAATCTACTATAGTAGTTTCCCCAGAATAGCTAGTTGTGTTCAGAGAAATGATTTTTAAATGTATCCATAGAAATGTGCTGGCATCTAAGAGATTATACTTTATTCTGAACAATATGGTACAGATGTATATGTTGCATCTATCAAGAAAGTGATCTGTACTTATCCTGCTTCGATTACAAAGAAATATCCGGTCATTTAAAAAAATTTGTAAAACATTTTATCTCTGCATTCACTTTCTTCATTTCTGAATAAGATATATTTAATTCAATTGCAATAATCTTGTGGTGCGAAATAACTATAAAAAACTAGAAACTGAATTGAACACACAATATCATTATCCGTTCCAAAGAGCTTTTAGAATTTAAAGTCCAATTACAAGTCCAAACACAACTATATATTAAAACCCTTGCATTGCATAACTAATGTACTTTATATTCACGGTGTCAACTTGTTGTACAAGCAGAGCACTGGTGAATCTACATCACGTAGAGAACCTAAATAACATCAGACTTTTTTACTCGAAAATGAAAAAAAGTTATAAGTACCGCAAAATTGACTACAAGTGTCATGTAGATTCACTAGTTTCCTGTTCTTACTACGAGTTTCCATACACTGCCGTATATTTGTACATAATTTGGACAATATCTTCACATTGTATTACATATTCATGAGTCATAATAAAACACAATCAAAACATCAAAAAGAAAACTTTTACTTGTGATTAATGATTTTTTGATTCACTTCTAAAGATTGCTAATGAATGTTTCCTTTTTGCAATACGTACAAATTTCACTCATTTTCATCACCACAAAAATGCATTTTTACATAATAATATAACTACATAAATATGATGATAAAACACTATAAAATAAAAAAATTATAAAATATCAAGAAATAAAATAGTCCCGCAATAATTAATAATAAACTGTCTTTTCACACGAATAGATGTAAATATAAAATTTTATTTTAAATCAATGGTTTTGAACTATTCAATAGACTAATACTCGTCATAATGCTGACAACAATAAATTCATGGGAAAAAAGTATTTTTTTATGTAATGGAATACAGACAAGTCTTAAGAATGTAAAGTCAATTTTTAATGTTTTTTTACATTAGTTTCACACATGTCATCTTTGGGGATGCCATGTAAAGGGTCAGGGAGTGAACGAAAGGAAGCTCTGGGAAGGAAAAAAGTACGAGGAGAGGGTAGTAATCTGAGAGTCAGTGTGCCCAGGAGTGACGGGTGTTCGAATCCATTACTTCCACTATCTTGTAAGGCGATGGGTCAAGAGAGTTCGGCTGGAGGGATCAAGAGTCTCCCTCAACCAGCCTCTCCCGATCCGGCCCGCCACACAATTCGTGAGTAGACACATACGCTGCTAAGACCTGGACAAACCTCACCTGGTGAATCCAGGCAGCCCTGCTAAATCACCAAACTTAATGAACCACTCGGGGTGAACAATGGCAGAAGTGTTGGTTATCCAATGGATAGTTCCCGGTACCCACATCTGCCTCCTAAATTAAAAATAATTTAATCAAAAATGTTCAAGTTGGTAAGCCTGCATCTGACCTTCCGTGACTTACATTTTTTATGGGAACAAAATTTTGCTTGCCTAGCTCAGAAACTCCCCACCACAGACAAAGGTTATTGAAATAAAATTTAATTTTTAAAAGTATTAGCTCATCCACATTTCGCAAAAAAATAATTTTTAAAATCGGTACGTTGAAGAAATCTCAAAGAGGCAAGCAAAAAAGATACGGTAATTGCCGTCCTTTCGATTTAGTACTAAAATGTTTCGCTTAAGGTTGTGTGCTATATCTAACCAAATTGTGAAAATGAGGTCCAAAATTCCCAAACGTGTGATAAAAAAGTGTTTCCATTACATGGTAAACACTAGTAAATGCCAATGTTTCATTCATCTATTGGTAGTACGTCGTCTTGTGCAACGTTCTGTATTTGTCGTAAGCGAAGTGCATTGTCATCTCAATTACACCCTTGATGTAGAAAATTTTTTTTTACATGAGCTCCACACAGGAGGCCCTGAGGAAAATAATTTCCCTCAGGGCCTATGTCATCTTTGGAGATGCTGTGTGGAGGGTTTTTTTTTGGGGGAGAGGAAGGAGAGGAGAGTTCTGGGAAGGAAAAGGGTTTAAGGGGTGGGTAGGAATCTGGGGTTCAGTGTGTCCTGGTCATCCGCCTTCAATACCTAGACAAACCTCACCCCATGAACCCGGGCACCCCTGCTAAATCACCAAAGATAGCGAACCACTTGGGGTGACCCTATGGCAGAGGTTATCTAATAAAGGTTCCCGGGGCGGTGGTACCCAATCCCGCCTCCCAAATTGAATGTAGTATTCACGCAACTTTTATGCACATAAATGCTGCCCGGACCTATTATTATAAACACTGAATATCTATCTTTGTCATACATGAACGAACGATTGAATTAACCCTTTCAATCCGTGTATGTGTATATTATATATAATGTACATATGTACTTAGATTTCAAAAAATTTTCGTCACTATCCAGAGTAAATGAAAATTGACAGTTTTCGTTTTCGAGTTGCAGGCATAACTGGTTTTATTTGCGTGTGCGCCTTTTTTTAAACTTTAGCTACACATTTTATGTGAAATACGCCTTATGAGATCTAACACCTTCAAATAAAAGAAGCAATAATGAAAGACAACAAAAATTTTCAAATAACTCTACCAATTGTTATCAAGCATCAAATATGTTCTACAACTATCAGTTTTAATTCAGGTCTGAGAGGGATAAGAATTTACTAGAAACATAAGTGCGTTTCTTACTTGCCACATTTTGTGAGACAATAACGTACCCGTATGTTTGTAATATCATTGAATTTAAATGTAATAGATTTTGTCAAGTGTAACTGTTTTTATTTATTTGGTATATAAATATAAAGATATTTTAATTACAAAGTTTCCATGATGTTGTTGTCGGCATTTCTATTGGATATGTTCAATAAATAAATAATAAATACAATAAATGTCTACAAAACCTTCAAGCATGCTTTGACTGAAGTAAGTGTGCTTTGATCTGATAAACTTTTCATGTCAAACTTACATTTGAACGCTGTGTTTATGTTTTTTTATACTTCTTATTCATCTTCTATGCAATTGAATCTAGTTACTTCCTTGGCAATAAATGGGGTCTACTGAAATGTTGATTGTAATGTTGTTTTCATATTATTCTATTTCATGCTTCCACAGATACTTCAAGTATGTCTGTAATATGTTTTATGTAGCCATAGTTCAAAATTTTAACCTCTTTAATGTATTTTGTGTACCTAACTGTAGATTGCCCTTGCCCTTCTTTCAATCTTCTCTTAATCTGTGCTGTTGAAACCTCTTGACTTGAGCCCTGAAATACAAAACAATATTAAAACCAAGAGAGCGAAAAAATGTCACATTGAGCTCCTAAAATTTAAAAATCTTTTCTCTATAATGAAAGCACTAAATTTGTTTTTAAAATATAATTATTAAATTATCGAAGAAAACAAACACTTTGTGGCTTGACATTATACAAATGTAAAAAGTTCTTTGTTTAAAACCATTTTATTTTATATGTATATACCCTTTGACCGGTTTCGGTTGATCTCAACCTCAACCTCAACAATAAACATATAAACCAAAATACAGTACAGAGCCTTAGAACTTTGTAGGAAGATTATAACCTTATCATCTTCCTGTGTACTGTAATTTAGTTTACATGTTTATTGGTCTGATGAAGGTTGAGATAAACCGATTGTATAAATAAAATAAAGTGGTTTTAAACAAATAACTTTTTTCATTTCTATATTTATTAATTTTGCATGAAAACATGTTATCATATAGGATCTTGTAATGTGTTAATGGCCAAGCATTATACGAAATTACGTAGGTTCTGCATTAAAATCTAGTAAATAATTAATGCTTTAATAATTCAAAATGTTTTAATGGCGCAGGGCAACCTCCTACAATATGTAATACCTTCTACGTAATGTGCATGATAGCTAAAGTAGATAATACCGTATTATTCTGTAGAAAGCATTATGTAAATACCGGCAAACAAAAGCTGGGTGCTATAGATATCATGGCTCGCGCTTTTTCTTGATTAGACTGAATAATATGTAGCAATATAGTCACAATTTATAAACTGTACACACCACCATATAAATATTTATACAAGGGTATAACAACTACATGCAATACTTGCACAGCTTACTGAACAAACAACTAAACAAAACATAATAAGTATTAACATTGTTATAATAGAGTAAATAATTATGAACAGGATAACTAAAATTATTCTGAGCTTCGCTTTGTAAGTACGACGATGAAGATTATGCATTGAAGAAATGATCGTTTTGGTGCAATTGTTACATCATAATTCATCTCATCAACTTTGGATGCAATGTTCAGAACGGAGCCGTACCATGTCTCATCAACTCAAGTTGCGCAGCGTAACAATAATTATTAACAATATAAAAATGTATAGTTTTTGTTAGAACTACTATTTCTGCTTGTCTAAGACATTTGTTGGTACGGTCCTGTTTTCTAGAGTAATGAAACCTAACTATTTTATAATATTGGGTCCTTGAGTGAGCATGCTAGAAGTAGGAAAATCATGAATTTTTTGGTCAAATGCGGATGGAAAACTATGAAATAGGCACCACGAGAAATGATTTTTAACGGTATTTAATTACGTAATTTCAGACATAAATACACAACTCTTCTCTTAAATTGACATTGAAGCAATCATTCAAGTTGCTAATTTGATATTTCAAACCTTCTTTGGGATTTTGTGAATTTGAAACCTTATTATGAAAGAAACAAATACAATATAATTATGTTTATGCGAGGTATTTCCACCATCTTCCTCTTCCCAATCTCATTCCCCTACCCACTGCCTTACATTATACCCCAATTGGGGTTGCCATCCTCCCACTGCCTCCAGATAGTTGGGACCCTTGAGAGGTATTCACATTAATGTTTTTTTTTAATTCTTATAAAAGCCTTACATTTTCTTAATGTGTTTTATATTATAAACCAGTATTCACATAAAAAAAATGTTGTTCATTCTTGTAAAAAAACCATACATTTTTGTACGATTTTCTTAACCTGTTTCATATTTGTAGAGGATATACTAATGAAGCTGAGAAATTAAAACATTCATAAAGAAATATATATTTTCCATCCGTGTTCGGCCGAGGCCCATTCATTGACCACTCCACCCACCGGCATAATAGAGGCACTCACATATTTTCACCCACACATTTGTAACAGATAATGACTGCCACGGTTGAGACCGTCTCTGAACAGTTGGACCTGGCAGCCATCATGCCGGCGGAGAAGGTGGTATCCGCCGTGGCCCGGGCCGTCACTCTCTCCGAGGCCGATGTCGCCATGGCAACCGTGCAGGTCAGCAAGGCCAATGTGGTCGGGGAGAATGACGGGCCGGTGGAGCCCGGGCCGGACGACGATCTGTCTGACTTCTGGCACACCTCCGTCGGCAAGTTCAGGTTCACCATCGATGAGCTGCCGCAGCATTTGCAGTACATTCATCAACTTCTACAGGTGATTTATTAATATTTCTTTGTGAATCTATGTTGTAAACATTGCAATCAATAAGCTAAGCTGCAGGGTTCGGTCTAAATAAGAAGGACCTAATAGAATATTGGCAAGCAGCCAGCGCAGGACATTATCAGGCATTATATGTAAAAGTTTTGATGTGTAGGTTATAGGTTACAGTAATAGAGAAAATAATGGTTAAAGACGGTGTTTTATTATTGTTATTACAATAACCTGAGGTCATCACAATAATAATTATTGACACTGTATTATTTTTCTCCAGGAGTTACCAGTAGCAGATAAACCTGACATGATGTACTACATGTTGCAATGCCTCCACATTCTGGTATTACACGGAGATGCATTTACTAAAGCTTCGAAGGAACATCGAGGCTTCTTTATTTGGTGCCAGGAAAATTTACTAATCAGGAAGTAAGTTTGACAATAATTTATTTACCCAGAGAAATAAATGTGAAACAACTTCTTGAAAAATTCTTTATTGTCGCCATGCTAAATCCCGGGGTGAGATTTGGCCTAATCCAAAAATGTTATCTACCGACTACAGTTCGTAGCTATTCTCTGCCAGTCTTCAAGCCTTCCCATCCTGCTCTCTAATCTTCTTCCAAGAAGTCAGTTCACCTCTTTCTCAGTCTACCTCAATTTATCCATTTGGTTATGAAATTCAGCTGCATAATACGAGGGCGGGTCAATAAGTCCGTGACTTTTTGAATTTCCTGACTCTTGACTGAAATGGCAACACCGCTCCTGTCAACAGGCATCTGTCAGTAGACTCCTGTCAAAATTTGAACAAGCTGCGATATTTAGTTTGTGTTTGACAGCCGTTGATAGCAGACTACCGCGTAATTTGAAAAGAGAATGGAAAAGAGTGAATTTCGTGAGCTCATTAAGCATTATATTTTGAAGAAAAAAACCAATCCTCAAACCAAGGCTAAACTTGATAAATGCTATGGGAACTCTGCACCGTCAACTTCAATGGTAAAAATGTGGTTTACAGAATTTCGTTGTGGTCGTGCAAGCACGGAAGATGCCGAACCTTTTTGCGCTCAGTTAAGGTCTCTACACAATTTTGAATGATCAATTGGGTTTGAGAAAGCTTTCCGCAAGATTGGCGTTGTTTAACCGCAATATTGACGAGTTTTTGCGCCGTTTCGTAACCGTGGACAAACCGTGGATCCACTACAACACACCAGAGACCAAACAGCAGTCAAAACAGTGGGTTTCTCGGGGTGAATCGCCGCCAAAGAAGGCCAAGTGGGTTTGTCAGCCAATAAAGTCATGGCCACCGTTTTTTGGGATGCACGCGGAACAATCCACCTTGACTACCTTCAAAGGGGTAAAACAATCAATGGCGAATATTGTGCCAATTTATTTGGTCGATTTAATGAGGATTGAAAAAAAAAATGACCGCATTTGGCCAAGAAAAAAGTTCTTTTCCACCAGGACAATGCAAGGGTGCACACATGTGCAGTTTCCATGGCAAAAATCCATGAATTAGGCTACGAATTGCTCCCTCATCCACCCTATTCTCCGGATTTAGCCCAAAGTGACTATTTCTTGTTTCCAAACCTGAAGAAATGGCTCGGCGGAAAGAGATTTGACTCCAACGATGAAGTCATCACACAAATAAATACCTATTTTGATGACCTCGACAAATTTTATTTTTTGGAAGGGATAAAAAAATTGGAGAAACATTGGACAAAATGTATAGAGCTCAAAGGAGACTATGTTGAAAAAAAAATTTTTTTTTTTCCAAAAACCCATGTTTTGTTCAAAAAGTCACGAACTTATTGACCCGCCCTCGTATACTCATATGATATATATGATTTAGTAGAAAACAGGTAAAAAATGTACGCATTTGGTATGTCTTTTAGCCTTTGGAATGTTTGCAATGCACGGCACTCACACATTGCTGAAGTTGCTGTTCCGATACTGCTTCACTGCATTACCCTGCCCGGAGGAGCCGATGTTTTCTGGAGGCTCATTCAGGAAGAGTTCCACCACGCTGATTGGAGGATTCGTTTCACAGCTGTTGAGAGAGTCACTATTCTCACAAGGTATGAAAGATCTCATTGATTATCCACTTGAGGGATATAGATTTCGGGCATTCGGTTTGGATTCGGCTGTCCTCATTCCAAAAATCATAACTCTGAATATATATATATATATATACGGAAATATATCGTTTTGGTAAATATCGGTTGGGACTGGACACGCTTATTACGAATAATTTTTTAGAAAAAAACTTTAGATTCGCCTTAATTACTATAAAAGGAAACTTTTTGGCTTGGGGGCGGCGGAAAATAATGCATTTTAATTTTCAATTGCGTAAATTAAAATTCACTTCGCGAATCTACACGATGTCAAATCGCGGCTATCAGGTACGTCACTGTTATGTTGGTATCCCTGATACATTGCAAATAACTGAATACTACTGTGGCCAACTTCGTGGGATACGTAAAAACACGGTTAAACTACGAAAGCTGCATGTCATCAAACTATAAAAAAACATCCCAGGTTTTGAATGGTTTGTTTGGCAAAGCAGGGTTTGTCTAGCGGGTTTGTGTAATTATGATTGATTGTCTGTGAAATAAAAACAAATGTTAGTTCTTTGCAATGTATCAGTGATACCAACATAAAAGCGACGTGCATAATGGCCGCTGACAGTCACCGATCGGTTCGCGAAGTGAGTTTTAATTTTACGCAATTGAAAATTAAAATGCATTATTTTCCGCCGCCCCCAAGCCAAAAAGTTTCCTTTTATAGTAATTAAGGCGAATCTGAAGTTTTTTTCTAAATATTATTCGTAATAAGCGTGTCCAGTCCGAACCGATAATTACCATCGTTTTTGCTGATTGCATTTTTGAGTTATGAAATTTGTTTTATTCACCCCTAATGAGAATATACAAAAAAAAATTAAAATCCTCGCTTATCGATCAGCCGAGCTATTCCCTAATTTTTGTGAGATCGATAACGTGTGAGATCTCCTGTCAAATTAGTGTCAGATTTGGGTGGTAGAGTTGGCAACGCTGGCTGTCATAGCTGTCACATAGTTTATGAATGCGTGATTATTTATTTTACGTTTTTAATTGCATACTGTGGTAATTTGCACGACAAAGTTATTAAATAAAAAAAGCAACGGGTGGAGATGTCGAATATTCGAATTTCATACTGACGTTTGGCTGTCATCTAGTTTACTGACATACGTTCAAGTAATACAAGTTTGAAGTTCTAAAGTCACTATTGCGACGATTGTACTTCGCCTGTGGTTAGATTTCTTCTAAATAAAGTGTTTTTCCGGCATTATCTGCCACTAACAATTATGCATTCAGCAACTAAAGAGAATAAACAAACTTGATTCTCTCCAACAAATACGAGTGAAATATAATTTGATTAATTTTGATAAACTAAGTAATTCATGCGAATTTGGGTTGAAACGAAATTTCGCAAATGTCAAATCCACGGTATATAACTTTAAACATACTTTAAGTGGATAAATAATCATGTATATTTACAGTATTTCGTGTTTAAAACTATTTAAAAACGGCAAAGCTGGCTGATATCCATAGAAAAAGCAAATAACAGCCATAGAAAATCACCCATATCTGAGTTTATGACAGGCAGCTTTGCCAACTCTACCACCCAAATCTGAAACTCATTTGACAGGAGATCTCGCACGTTATCTTAAGATCTCACAAAAATTAGGGAATAGCTCGGCAGGTCTTGTAGGAACGAAACTTGGGTGTTATGTGAGGAATACATGCTTGTATTTAGCTGTTAATCTGCAATCATTAAATTTTTTTTTTCTTATGCTGTTAGCAGTAAATCTTAATTTTCTGTTTCTAGGTTCATGGATTCTACTCCATTGAAGAGTGTGCTTCCACTGCAAACAGCCTTGGCCACAGCTTTCTGCTACCTAGTTTCTAGCATGGATGACCCCAATGTCTACGTGGCTCAGAGGGCTACGCTTTACCTGGGAACCATTCATGACCATGCTATCAAGGTAAAATTTTTCAATTTTTCAGTTACCAGTAATTTTTCTTTTATGGCTTTTTGAAAGGTTGATATTACGAGTGTAAAGAAATTGTTATATCAAGGGATTGAAATTACCTGATCTAATTACTTACATATTTATTTACAATGCCCATAGAGGCTTTTACAAACATGTGATAATTTTGTGGAATAGTACCTATTCAAGAAGTAAATTTTTTTTAAGAAATTAAAATAAATAGAATTCATACGAATAAAAGCTAACATTAGTATTTATTTATGAGGTTGGTTATTGTAGCCTTCTAAACTAAATCCTTCTAACTAGTGCAGTTAAACACATCTACTATTTCTGATAACTGCATGGAATCAGTTAGCATGTATTTAAATGATTCAGTCCTGATGTTTATAGGATAACTGGTGTGAGCAGTACTCTTTGTGACTTTCTTAGGTATAGTATAATGTACACACAGAGCGAGGATTTCATATGCTCCGATCAACAGATTTTCAACATCACTTCTTTTACTATTACAATATTTTCCAGTGTTTGATAATGTGTCTGGAGACCCAATTCGACTTGGTGATAGTAGACCGCCCCATGGTCCTGCAGTCCCTCTACCAGCTGCACAACTCCCTCAGCGACAGGAAGATCCTCACTTGGGACTTTTTCCTCAACAGATTTGATGCCTTGTTCTTAGAGTCACAAATACACATGGAGAGGAATGGAGACATCTCGTATTTGAGAGGTAATAACCCTTTTCATTAACCTTATCTATACGTCTGTTGCATATATTGGCGGCAATCCCTGTCTGTGAATGTGGCATATACGATTCATGAAGTTTAACTAAAACATTGTATCTAAACATGCAGTAAAGTGCATTGAAAAGTTTTGTAAAATTTTTCATTCACATTTAGTTTCATTATTTAATAAATTTTCTGGGGACATTTCTCACCAGATTTTTTTTTGCACTGGACATTGACAGTGGTTAAGACCTTATTAACAAATACAATGCTTTACTATAGTAGTCTCAGAGAGAGGTTATACGTAAGTCATCGATGAGAAATCTTCCTTCTCACACGTCATTAGAAAAATAAAGTACAAAGTCTCTATCTGGGACTATTCTGAATACAGCCCTATCGATAAACTACCTCACAATGTTACCCCATCAGGTAGCGATATAGTTTCTCTGGTTACACATAATATAGGAAATTAAGTTCTTATTGTAAGGTATAGAAAAAATAAATCTCAAGAAAATTATATTTGAAAAAAGAATCAGTAGGTTTATTTTTACACTTAACTATTTTCATTCTAATGTATTTTATCCTTCAGATTTACGCAACAATGAAACCAACAGTGAAGCATTCATCCATAAGCTGAAGCGTGCACAGGAGGCTCTGTCGCACTCGGACGGCTCTGCCCCCGGGACCATTGTGAAGACATTGAGTGCTTCCTTCGGCACCAAGTGGCCATACAAGAGGACCATGTCTGCCCCGGCCACCATGCTGCCGAGGCAAGACACCAAGCTAGGTATCCTTCAGTTAATCTTATTATTATTGTAATTTACCCCCTTATTGTATAATTAATCATAACACAATTTTCACAAATGATTTCTGTTAGGTAGGTACCTATTAGTAATTTTAAAATGAATAATTTGCTGTTAGGTAAGTAAATAAACCTATCCAGTTGCATAATTTAACCTATTTTGTTTAGGTACCTACCCGGGTAAATGGAAAGTGAATTATTATTTTTGCTAAAATTTTACTTCTTGCCATGTCCGGTAGCTTTCAATTTGGGCTAAAGGCTAATTTAAAGTCAAAACTTTCTTTTGAAAAATTCATTTTTATCCAAAAACAATCTTAAATAACCTAAAAAAATCATATAAATGTTAATTGTAAAATATTGTATGAATAAATATTGTAAAAAGTCCATATTTTCCAACATCCAGAAAGTTACAAGCTCCCACAATATTAAATTGCCTTATGAGATAGAATGTTACATTTTTGTAAAAATATTTGTATTGTCCTGCATATTGAAGTGTTCTCGCATGGTGATGTTGTACAGTGCTTCCAATTGATTTTCAAAATACCGAATAGAAATTATAATAAATTCACTTTCCTGATTTTGAACTACCCTCCTTTATAGTCAAATTTTTTATTCCAAATAAAGGAAATTATATTTTTATCGCTGGCAACAAAATATGGTTGATGTTCCCTCCAACTTTTGACATGAAATTATTTTGGAACAAGTATCTTATCTAAGATTGATGGGTTGGTCTGTCGATTTTATACTCTGAACTTTTAACATAATTAGGGAATACAAAATGTAGCCTTTTGAAAATCAAATAAATTGTAAATAATCTCATAAACATTGTTGTCATTGCTGGGTTTGTGGCATTTCTGTTTGGCTTTGCGCCCGGGGGAGCAGAGAAAGAAAAGGTCTACAGCCGGCAGTACTCGGCGCCCATCCTCAAGAGGAAGAGCTCCCGCTTCGGGCTCGGTCAGTTACTGGGCGGAGGGGGCGGGGGTGCTGCGGCCTCTACTGTCGGGGGGCCCGTTCCCCCCGCACCGCCCCCCACCTGCCCACCTAATAGTGCATCCAGTAGTGTAGGCCATAGCGCCAGCCATCCGCAAGGTAGAGTAGTTTTGGCTTTTGCTGCGTAGAATATTATTCAAAATTAATAATAATATTATATTATGATTATATAAATACGTCTATTGTCCCATAGCTGAGAGCTTCGTTGTAACCTTTCTTTCTGTTACCTGTCTCGTTTTTGAGAAAGAGAGAATTTACAACACAGCTCTCAGCGATATGCCTTAACTTATAGTTTCCCAGTGACAATGTCAAATAAACAATTAACTCTGCGAAAACACAGCCTTTGCAGCTGGTCTGCAGATTTTTTTTTTGAACAAGAGATCGGGTTCGATTCCCACCACATATATTTACAAGGGTTTTTTTATTTCATATGTGGATGCTGCCTAATCGTGTATTGTAATGTTGATTTTTAAGTTAGATAGACCATACAAAAATGAATTTACTATAAAATTACTACAGTACGTATTTATTATTCTGTCATAAGAAGAAATGCTAATAAATCACATTTTTGTTTATGTGCTTATATTGTGGAGGTCTTATGTAAAGCTGACTGGTTTCCAGGTTCTGGAAGCTTTTATATGGGTTATTGAATAAATACAAACACGAATAAGATATAAGTATATATGATGGAATATCTAGAAACTATATTTAGTGAATAAATAATCATAATTTCATAAAATTTTCTAGCGAAGTCAGTATTTTTCATTTAATGCGGATTATAAGGATATTCATTTTGATAGTAAAAGGCTCTCTACTAGCAGTCCAAAGGTTGCGGGTTCAAATCCTGGTGTGCTCAAACAAATGTTATTTGATTAATTTGTATTATTTCACAATTAATTAATTTTTTAAATAGTTTGTAGTACATTTAAATACATGTTCAGAAAGTAGTAATAACGGAGTATGGTATTTTGTTTTGAGGGTTGGCAACAATGAGTGGTAGAGGGGGATCTCCTGACCAGAGTGAGCGTTGCATGATCACGGTAGTATGTAAACTCACATTGTAGTGTCAAGTTGCGTAAAAGATGTTGATAAGAAATCCCGCCAATCCCGTTTTTTTCCAGTTTCTTGAGCGACTCAAATTGGAAGGTGAGGATTTTCTGAGCTCTCTTGTGATTAGAGATGAAATGTCGGTGGCTTATTACATGCGTGAGACAAAAAGACAGTCGTCACAATGGCGTCACACCAATTCCCCATCTGCCAAAATATTCAAAACCACAATTTTGAGCAAAAAAATTATGGCCTCAATGTTTTGGGACCGAAAAGGCATAATTTTGGTCGAATTTCTGCCTCATAGGGAGACCATCAATGCACAACAATATTGTGAGACCCTAAAAAACTAAAAAAAAACATTCAAAACAAAAGGAGGGGAATGCTGTGGAGAGAAGTGTGCTTGTTGCATGACAAAGCCCATACCCACACAGCCTTAGCCACCAAGGCGCTCTTGGATTCATTTGGTTGGGACGTTTTGAACCATCCCCCATATTCCCCTGACTTGGCGCCTTCAGATTATCATCTTTTCACCTCCCTGAAGCACACATGGTGGAATTAAATTTCCAACCGACGAGCAGGGGCAGAAAGAGGTTCTGAATTGGGAGAAGGAGCTGGCAGGAGAGTTCTTCGAGGATGGCATAAAGAAGCTTGTGCCGCTGCTCACCACATGCTTTGAACGGGATGACGATTATGCGAAAAAATAATCACAAATGTATCAACACCCTGTCATTTTTGTTTCAAATAAAGAAATATAAAAATCTAGTACACTTACTTTCTGAACATGCCTCATACATTTGCGACACGTTCCAAAGTGGGAAATACTCTCAGTATCGCCCTGGTGTAAGGCCACCATTCAGAATTGAAACATTTTTTAACCATTTTTTGTGACCAGATCTGAATAGCCAGGTACTTCCCCACCTTCCTCAACCCATCTCCTTCCCCTTCCCAATACCTTCAGCCTCACAACATACCCCAATTGGGGATGCCATAGTCTCATTGGCTCCAGACGAGAGCGGTTGGGTCTCTTGTGCGGTATTCATATAAAAAAATTATAATAATGATACTCTCTGCAATTTTCCATGATTTCTTATTATTATTACAGTATGTTTTTTATTTTTCATAAAATCTCTTTCAATTTTTAAACCGCATGATCAGATAGTTGGGTATACTTTTGGTAAGGTTTTTTTTATGCTATTCTATCAAACTCACCCAGTAATAATAAAAACTTTTTTTTAGTGCATGCATGAAATAATGTCAACATAATATATTTAGAATTTTTTATTTTTTATTTATGCCCTTAGGGCTTCTACATAAATTATTAATGTATTATAATTGACATAATAATATTTAAAAAAAAAGGTTTTATTCCTATGCATGGGCAAATAGGAAAAATCAACATTGAAATAATAGTAAAGGGTAAAAATCAATATAAAAGTGAGTTACAGATTATCTATCTATATAAAGAAGAATATCTGTGGCGGGAGTGTGGATTTGATTTTTATACAAATCTACTGTTTTATTCCGAGCTTGATGAAAATTTGCAAAGTTGACCTTCAAATCAAGAGGAAGGACACAATCTACACAAGATTTTGAAAAACTCTGCGCAAAGCTGGGACTCAACTACATATATATATATGAAACAAAATTTTAGAAATGGATTTATTTCCTAGCCTGTGTTTAATAAAGCCCTAATTAATTAATTTGTTTGGAAAAATATAAACTGCTTACTTATTAAAGCCAATAAATCCACCCAGATTTTACCGTTTATCCGGTATTTATAGATTTTATAATATATTTATTTTTTTAAATATTTATTTTTTAAATCATTATTTTAATTCATAAAAATCACCTACCTAAATTCGGATAGCGATTGCTCAAGTGGTTAAGCTAAGTTTATGTTATGCAAAAAATACAACCAGATTTTCACATAATTTAAAGATTATTTCTTTTTAAAATTAAACCAATTTCACAGTTGAAAATAATTTTAAACCAGTTTCGACAAAAATTTAGACAAAAGGGTGTACACCATAGACATATGAAAATTAATAGACCATAACAGACAGGAGAGGGGTAATAACCAACAATAGCGGGGCGCAGAGCGGCAAGATGATTGAAATGATATGTTATTCGTCCATTAATCAATCCAACAGTATATATAGGCATCTCGCATTATAATATCACCATTTAGTTCTTATAAGTAAAATCTGCTTTTGAATGAATAAACCTTTTTACATGGAAGCGCGAATTGCTAGCCACGTTATGAACAATTTTGCGAAGTCCAAATGTGGCAAAGTAAAGTTCACTCATTTTCATAGGCGGATATTTTGTTGCCGTATTTAGTTAAGACACTTTTACAAATGTTTCATAATTTACTTACCCCAGTAAACAGCGGCTTTGTGTTTCGCGTCGCCATGTATCGCGTTGCTACCGTGCATCGTATGTATTATCATAGTATATTCCTATTATCTGAATAAACTAAAAATAGAGTAAAAAAATGCTTACCTATGGAATGTAATACGACAATCAAGTTTATTATCTTTTTCACTTCTATTTTAACACGTTTTCATAGCACAAGTCACCATTTTTGCCATGTTATTTCATAAAATGTACCGATGAAAGCTCGACGATGGTCCCCACAAGAATGATGACGTCACATTTTCTAGATTCACGCGAAGCTACTCCCGAGCCCAGCCGGTTCCAATGGGAGGGGGAAATAATACGCTTTTGTCACTTAGGGCATGTCTATCAATATTCATGTCTACGGTGTACACCAATACAGAAAAATAATAATGAAGAAGAAAATGCATATATAAATGCAAAACATACTCAATAAACCTAAATGTATAGGTACATAATATATAAAGAATATTACATATATACATATCATTAAAATTTTAAATAAATATACATATAACTACTTAAACAATTTTGTAACATAACAACTGAAGTAGTTTTCAAATACGTATTTTGTTTGACTCTTTTTTGCTTTTCACAGTGGTTAAAAATTATATACATACATACATAGTTTTAGTCTACTTTGCTTGTACATACTGCATTGTTATGTTACACATCAGTTACCATTAACAGTTTACAAAATTACTTCTTCATATTATTTAAATTATAATATTTATACAGTTTTATATTCTGTAAAAATATATACATAGTGAAACTATATTAAGAAGTTTTCTATGGGTTTGAAAAAAAGAGGGAAAACCTTATACAAATTGGGCCATTCAGTTTTCAAGGGACTGAACAAACCAAACTTCTTAAGAGGGTTTCACTGTATAGAAACTTAACAAAGACTTCCCTAGCTTGCATAAACATAATACATAACATGAACTCTTTATATCTAATATACAGTTGACTCTCGGTAATCCGGCACATGTCTAATCTGGCACCCCCTATTATCCGACATGCCTATAACATATGTATATATTATATATTTTAAAAAACTGTCTGTTTTTTTAATATATGTTATCTGTTCTTCAGTGTATATATGTACGCTAATAAATTGAATGTATATAGTGTTAATTATAGGTATAATTCTAGAAATTAAAAAATCTTGTAAAAATTCCCTCCCTACACACGAGTTATTCTCAATTAGGGAGGTATTAAATTAAATCAAGAAACATGTTATATACTTACCAATATAAATATAAAAATGTTACATTAAAAAGTTGTAAACAATATGAATTATGTACTATGTTAATATTTCTTTAAATAAAAAAAAAAAAAAAAAAAAAAAAAATGTATAATGCATATTTATTATGGCAAATCTTTGTCAATGCATGATTTAACATGTCGTGAGTTGTTCGCGGCACCGTAAATTTTGCTTGATGCGTATTGTCTCAGGTTGATTGTGAATGTGATGCGTTCATATATTGCTGTAGCATCGTACATCGCATATCTACACACATCACGATGGCTTCGGTCATTCAGTACTCTATATTCCGATAATTTCGATCTCCGACACCACCTTGCAAAAAGTTTGTCAGATTACTGCAGGACAACTGTCTATATATATATTAGTTTTATTTATGGTTATATTTCTGTCACTGAAGGTACATCGTTGATTTTGAGCCCCTTTAGCATTTATTGGTACTAAAAAATATTTAAAATTTGCATGAGCTTCTGGTGCTCGGAGTAAAACTGTTATTATTTTAGTTTGCATGCATTTCCTACTGTTTCTACGCTTTTGGTGAATTTGATTTTTACTAGAACCTACATTTCTACACATTACAGAAGGCATTAATAGTTTTTTTTTCAAACTCTGATCAATTTTAATTCTAGATTAGATTCTAGATTTAATTCTAGATTAAAATTTTTATTGATAACCTCAACTGCAAACGATGTATATTAATTCTACATACCTACCTTTATTTTATACTCCACCTAGTAATCTCTAGATATAAGATTATAAATACAATACAGTAAAACCTGCTTATATGGTTCCCTTGTGAGCAGTTTTCATATATACGAAATCCTTTGGAACCCTTACCCACTCGAGCGATGGAGTTTTCTGGGTGTTCGGTTTTCGATTCTGCCATTCAATTTAATTAATAGCATTCCTCCATATATTAATACTGAAACATATAAACTGCTTATTGCAGTTTAAAGTCGATGAATACACCGTTTATCCCATGAATAGTTTTTATATTAAAAAAAAAAATATATATATATATATATATTTATCATTCATAAAAATCATTTACAAAAATTTGGGTGGCTATCGCTTGAGTGGCTAAAGAAATTGACACCTAGGATGGGTTATTTCAAAGAATTTGAACAATTCACTAAATTTCAATGTTAAAATTCAATTTGAAGTTCCATTCTAGTTCTGTTATTATCCAAGTACCATGAAGCAACCGGTCCATGCTAAATAATAACAGAACTTGAATAGAAATTTCACAGAACTTGAATTTTAAATTTGATTTATGGTTAAAATTCTGTGGAACAATTTCTCCTTATTCTGTTTTTACACAAAAGAAGTTTTATTTCTGGTGGCTTCATAAGAGTATTTCACTGTTTTATATTTTTAATTGTATGAATGTCTAACTGTTGATTACTTTAAAACAGTTGGGCAAATTATATTTTAAACAGCAAATAATATTATAGAACTAAGCAAAGTTTCAAGTTACCAAACAGGCAACTAACAAACTTCTTCAAATCTAGATGGCCAGCTCCACTCCTTGCTGGGTGGTGGCGGTGCAGCTGATGATGCAACCCTGGCCACCTTACTTCCTCGGATCCTGGACATGGAAGACGCCGACAAGGAGACTACGCACCTCCTCGTGTTCCTGCTGATGCAGTTCCTCTCGCGCTCTGACCAGGCCAGCCCCACGGATGAAAAGTACATCAAGGCGCAAACCATTGTGTTGAAGCATCTATATCTGCTGTTGGGGTTCAATCAGACTGAGAGGACATTTCATATTCCACCATACAGACTTAGGTATGAATGAAGTTACATCTAAGATTATTAAATTTTTTATCATTGTAGTATGACTGGAACCAATACATTATAAATAAATATAAAACGATCTTGATACGGTCAAAACACCTTCTCTTAGTTCATTAACGAACGCACATGAACAACCAACAAAATGCTTTCAATTCACTCTTGTCATTGTTCCATTTTCAAACACTTTTCCAGCAAGGTGATATGGTTAGGGAGGGTAGATACTGTATATCATACAATTTTGGTATATCTATGGTTTTAGACGTCGGACATTATTATTTGACATCATCTGCCAGCTCTCATTGTTTTACCTATGTGTATTTTGTGGAAATATTGCATGCTTATTTAATTTTTTATCAAAAATATGAACAAAAATACAATAAAATATGATTGTGAAAATGAATCTAAAATATTATCTCGCAAATGAAAGTGACAGCAGAGTTGCTGCCATCTTGGAATCTGCATTCCCGCTATAGCTGACAGGAAAATCCGTCAGAATCCCATCAGACACCCGGTGTTGACCGTATTATTAAATATTTTCATCCATCCTGGGGGGGAGGAGGATGGCTAGAGAATTTCAGGAATAAAAAATGATATGCTTTGTAAATTTATTCAATTCCGCCAGGAAATCCGTCAGCCTGAAAATCCCGCTAGACACAAAATTCTCCCATTTCGAGGCCCTCCAATCCGCAAAGATGGTAACACTTATTGTGACCTATGGTTATGTTCAAGGTATTGCCATTTTTTGACGATTTAGCACCGTCCCAAAATATTGTTTTTTCTCTAATGGCAACTATCTGTATGAAATTGTGATAATAATGATTGTGTAAAGCAATTTGATTGTTTGATGTTGATTGGACTGTATCACATCTGCAGGAAGGATAGAGGCAGTCATGGATCTCTCCGGCCCCCTCTGCTCACATTTGCAAAGGCTGGAATCCATTGAAACCGTGGGATTAAATTTACGTAGGACTAATTTTGTAATCTCTGTAACATATATGTAGGTATATATGTAACTGTTAAAAAGGCTATGAAAAATAAATATACAATGATATTAATTTCTTTCAGACAATCAGCAGTGTTCAACGTGTTCCTGGCCAACCTCCCACAGATCCTGGATCAGAACCACGTGATGGGCTGGTCCCTCATCAGCTCCGTGATCTCGCTGCTGCTGTACAGTCCCTGCCCCTCCAACTCCATTCCGTCGCAGCTCTCTCTGTCGCAGCTGCAACCCTCCTTCTCACTCTGGCAGCTGGAGACGCACTCCAGGAGGTGCTGGCTGATGTCCCTGCTTGTTTTGCTGTACAAGGTTACTTTTCACTTACTCCTGCTAATTGAGTTCTTTCAAATTTCATAGCGGAGGGAAAGTTAAAGAATCAGCGCTACCAGAAATCTGAAAATATTCTCTTTCAGCTTGTTATCCAGTAGCTATTACAGATGAAGAATTTCTCTAAATACAAGAATATATATATATATATATATGTTCGTATTTATTCCTACGTGTACTCATAAATGTTATTTTTTAATGTTGAAGCTGGTAGTACTATTTAGGTTGTCAGCCCACGGGTACCGCCGCCCTGGGAACCATTTATTGTATAACTAACACCCCTGCCATACGTCACCCCAAGTGGTTCGCTGCGTTTGGCGACTTAGCAAGGGTGCCCGGGTTCATGGGTGAGGTTCACATGCATGGCGGATCGGAAAAGAATGGTTGAGGGAGTCCCTTTGACTTCTCCGGCTTGACTCTCTTGAGCCTTGCAAGGGATGGATTCACACATTGTCACTCCTAGAAACATTGACTCCCAGATTCCAACCCACCCCTCATACCTTTTTCCTTCCTAAAACTTCCTCTCTTTCCTTTCCCTAAAAATACCCTCCACACAGCATCCCCAAAGACGACAAAGCCCCTGAGGGATTTTTTTTTCAGGGCCCTTGCTGGCTGTTTCTAAGAGCCAAACCACGGAGTCAGAAAATCTACATTCTCTAAATATTATTCCAAGCTTCCCATACAACCATTTTTTATGGTCCAAGTTAATTATAGTATGTGGGGTGCTAACATTAAGATATTTTTTAGTACCAGTACGCCCAGCAGCCAGTCTGTGGACAGTTGCAGTCATTGGTGAAGATCGTCATCAACACGCTGGATGCTCAGCATCATGAGTGCAAGAGAATTCCACCCATGGTCATCATGGCACAGTCCACCAGATCCAGAGGTAAATGATATCCACATTACTAAGAAAACTATGATCTAAATGAATTTTCAATCTAATTCTCAATGTTTGAACATGAAAGCATATCCAAAGCCTAAACAAGTTTAAAAATAGAATTTTCTCATTGTGAAGTTGCCAGTATGTACATATTATGAAAAAGAATGGTAGGTACTTGCCTGAATGTATTGTTTTTTTTGTTGGAATACACATTAACAAATATTTGTGTTACTTAGGACTCTGCTGTAATCGCTCCCAGTCTCTCATAAATGACCCATAAAACGGAAAGAGAGTATGTTACATGCCTAGAGAGTTGAAAAATTCGAATTTGCAATAATGCAAGATTTGTAAAAAATGAGTTTTTTGCTATTTTCATGAAAATAGTATAAAATTTTGTAATATTTTTATATTCAGCAGAGCCTTGAGTGCTAGGTTAAGGTCTAAATACTCCGAGATGTAACCCTGTATCTTGGAGGCACCATTTGCGACCATATAGCTTGAGCAGGGTAGTTCACACCTTGGCTCGGGGGGGCAATTGTAGATCGTGTTTCCATTCCCTGAACGATGGGTTCGCCACACTCCCTATGCTACAGTACGATTAAATACATGGTGATATATTTATAATCACAATGATAAAATGTTTTTCTGATCAAGATATAAGCCAGCCTTCCCTGGGGACTGAAGCAGAGCACCAGCCGCCTCCCGACCGCTTCGAGACCCCGCCCCTGTCCCCCATGTACTCTGCGGAGGTGCCCAAACCCCTGGTGGTGAAGGTGGGCTTGCACCACCAGAAGTCTCCGGGTCCCGGCATGGAGACGCACTGGGAGGAGAGCGTCAAGCCCAGGAAGTACCAGCACTGGAGCCTCGACCAGGAGAGCATCGAGTCAGAGCTGGTGGCCATACCGGAGACGAGTGATAAGTCGGAGAGCACGGTGCATGGGAGCACTGCTCAGGTTAATACATTTACTTTGCTGTCCAATTAACCATAATACCTTTTCTCAGAGACGATGGACTGCCACACAACTCTGTCTTGGCACACACTCCTTGCTTCATTCACATTCATACATCAACTCATGCGTACTCTTTTGCTATTCTGACCCTTGACATAACGCGATTCAAGTACTTGATTCACTTGATCATGCCATATCTTCCTCAGGTGTCCTCCATATCTTCTACATCCACGTCATATATTCTCCTTACACTCCTTTCTACGTTCATTCGCTACACATGCCGTAACAATCTAAGCGTCTTTTTCTTAACCCGTTGAAAGCAGGAGCAGAAAATCCCCAGAATACACTCAATTACCTTGATAAGTTTCGCTCAAATATCAAAATATAAAAATCAACGATTTTTGAAGTGAATACTTCTTTAGCACCGTTGTGATTTGAAACTTGATGAAACGAAAAAGCGACACTAAAAATAGACAAACCCATACACCTATAGGATTTAGCCTGCGAGAGAATGATATAGACCAATCGGTCTCCTCTTTGTGCGGTGCTTCGTAGTCTCCCCACTCTTGACTACTTTAGTTTTTTTAAAGTTGCACTTCTACCGCATGTGAACTGCACAGATTTTTTTTTTTTTTGTAATTGTTTTCTGTTTAGTTTTGAGTGGCATCTGACGACCACTTGTAAAACATAAATAAGGTACCTACTAAAAATGAGTAGCAAAGACCAACACGAAAAGAAATTTGAGAATACTTCTGTCAATAAAGGTTTAAATGACAGGTTAAGCTACGCTATAAATTTTATTGATGTGTAATATTAACTCATTAGATTCCCAAGTAAAATTAAGTTTTTACCCTAGAGATTTTTGTTTTTTTCCAGTGATTTCTTTGTAATTTGTTTTGCTGTATTTTAATCCAGGGTTCCTTCGACGAAACCAGCCACTACGAGGAGCTGCTGAGCAAACAGGACGTGGCACGCGGCAACACCATCTCGCAGGCGGCTGCCATGCTGGAAGGACCCCGGGTTAGCCGTGGCGCAGATGGGAAGCAGGAGAAGAAACACTCCGATAAATTTATGGGCATGAAACCGCTGTGGTTCCTGGCCAGCGATGAAGATTCTTCCGTAAGAAAAATATTTTAGATAATAATAAATTTTACCTTATAGAATCTTCCTGCTTTGGACATAGGCCTCCCTCAAATGTTTCTACTTTAGCTTAAGATATTATGGTAATCCATCCAAAGTTGGTAAGTAGGTAACTCTTCAGATCGTTAGTCCATCTCACCTCTAGGCAACTCTTACTCCTTATGATGATTTAATTTTGGGATATAACGACATGTTGCGCTTCCTCCTTCCTTAGCCAATATTTCAGACACGCTATAGTGTCCAACATCAGGGCGAATGAGAAAAACTCCTCTTTCCAAACTATTCGACGATATCAAATTTGCAGTGGTCATCCAGAACACATCATATCTTATTAAATAGTATTTATTTCTACTCTCATCCAAAGTTTTAAGTATGACCTTGCTTAATAAATTCCAGAGTGAAAGCCATAAATGGGGCGTGAAAGAGGGTGTTCGCATGATGGTCACCTCCAGTCTCATGTCCGCCACAGACCAGCAGCAGCTGAAGCACATTGCCACCGCGCAAATCGCCACTTCGAGGGGTACGCCTACCCAGGTGGTGGCTGCCAATGCCATCAATGTCAACGACAAGAAGAATGTGCCAATAGCGGCGGGCAGGATTGTGTCTGGCATGTCTAATCAGGTAAACAAAGAACATATGTATTATATTTTGAAATATATAAGTTAGTTTGTCAGTTGCTGATATCACAATGGGCTTACGGCCTAAGTTTTGGCCCTTTTGTCAGTTTACTTTGCTCTCTAAAGCAGCAAGATCAAAATTACCGCTTCAGTTATGGTTTCAACTGTCCGTTCATTTACGTAACTCTTTAGGAACTCGGCTCTTCTGTCTGAAACATGACTTTTATTGGCTTTTAACAATATGGATTTTAGGAGTCAAATGTGGCTTTAAAATGGAATGCTTGGGTCAATGGAAGTCATCTTCTCATGTACTTGAAGTGTGAAAATATTCACATCGATAATGTGCTTGAACTTTTTAATTAATTTTAAGGCTCTGGTAAACGAGCAACTTTTACTGCAATTATTAGCAATATTACCATATTTTTCTTTCACCGTTGAAAGAAGACAAGAAAAAGAAGTAAATTTTTTTTTATCAGAGCCTTTGGTAGCCACTGGAGTGCATTTTGCCACAATATGGCACTATTTAAAATACCTTGGATTGCTTTGCTGCTAGTTTTAGGCAAATTTTCCCTAGATGCATTCGTACATAGAATTATTAAGTTAAGATATGATTTTTTAAATGTGGGCGGAAAATATTTAAAATGACCACCAAAACATCACGAGCAATTCAAGGAAAAAGTTTTAAATTGGTCTTTCGCTCAAGTGGGTAGGTTTGCTAATAATTTTCTGATTTTAATTCCCAAAACTTCTAGCTTTTTCCATAAAGCATATGGTACTTTTGATTGTTTCCATTACTTCTTCTCATCGCAATCTTAATTTTTTCAGGGCTCTTCTTTATAAAATATAATTCTACCTGCCGACAAGCATACTAATATATCTTTTATCAGTATGCTTTTTAAGGCGGGTATGGGTACCGCCGCCCCGGGAACCAACACCTCTGCCATAGGTCACCCCAAGTGGTTCGCTATGTTAGGAGACTTAGCAGGGGTGTCCTGGATCATGGTGTGAGGTTTGTCATGGTCTTGGCAGCCGATGTATCTGCCCAGTGGCGGCTCGAGCACTTCTTTAGTGGTGGGGATCGACTTTTTTACGTACTGTAGGTGTCGTAATCTCACCACCCGTAGAATATAATATAAAATTTCTCAAAAAAAAATTTTTGGTCTAATCATGCTAGTCGGATATATTTAACACAAAATAATGTAAAATGTCCATAGATATATGCCAATTTACAATGTAATATAATAAAAATAAAGCTTTACCTTACGAGATTATATAAACTAATTTGAACGCGATCGATTCCCGCCCGTAACTTCTCAAACAAATGGTTCTATGGGGATCCAAAGGATTGTCCCCGCAGATACTTGAACTCACATACTACTGCACAAGCGCAGTTGCATACGATCGCGAAACAACGCAAGGAAAGCATAGGGATAGTTCGGCTCGTCCCCCAAGAGCGCATTAGATTCTGCGCACTGAGAAATAGACTCGCTGTTTATTGTTCGCTGTACGCGCGTAGGGTCTTATTAAAATCATCCGGAATAATTTTTTGTATTTTATTTCTGCTGTTAATTACTTTTATGTTTAAAGAATTCATTCATTTTGGCGAAGAAAAAGCATCGACTGTTATTTCCTTTAGTAGGTTTTGAGTGTAACTGGTAGGGACTGTCCCCATTGTCCCCCTGTGAAGAACCGCCACTGTATCTGCCCATCTGCTGCATGGTAGGCCGGATCGAGAGAGTCCTGTCCAGCCAGAATCCCTCGACCCAAAGCCTTGCACCACAGTTTAAGGGATGGATTCATACGTCCGTCACTTATGGATACACGGACCCCAGATTCCTAACCACCCCTCGTACCTATATCTTTCCAAAAGCTTCCTCTTCTTCTTTTCCTTAAAAAACCCTTAACACAGCATCCCCTAAGATGATATAGGTCCTGAGGGAAATTATTTTCCTTAGGGCCTCCTGTGTGGAGCTAATGTAAAAAAAATATTTTTATTCATAACTTTGATTATATAATGTCTAGATAGAGTGTTGCGCTGTAATTCCGACAAAAACAACAAGAAAGACGACAAGACAACGAAAAGCATTAGAAACGGTTTAATTTAGTTTAGTTAGTAAAAAAGACAAAATACATTAAAAAAAAAATTAAGTTAAACAGTTGTTTTGATCAGAGCAAATAACAGTTGTTTAAGCTGATTGCCAAACATCCTCTTCGCGGCTATTTCTTATTATTTCTATCCACTTACTTCTTAATATAGAATCATTAGGTATTCTGTAAAATATGTATGAATAAAATTAAAAATTTACTTGATACTTCACCAAACAAACCTGTCACATTTTTAGTAATTTTAATAGATAAACAAATTTCATATTCATAACTTTTACAGTGTCAGCGCGAAGAATTTACAAACAAGAAGATTTTTTCAATGTAGATGAGTGTTTCAGGCTCATAATTATTGCTTATAATAATTGTTACCCTTTGTGCTATGCATAAAAATCTTGTCTTAAAAAAATGTTAGTTTATCAATTAAAAATAATAAATATTTTAAGTTAAGTTAAAGTATTTCACCAAAAAATGTAGACATAACTTGCCTCAACGCCACCTAGTGACAGATTTAGTATTAACAATACCTCTCTTACAAAAAATAAATTTGGTTGTTTTCAGGTGGAAAAATATAATAAGAAAGTAATTGTTGAATGAAACACTAGTATATATCGAATTATTTGGCGGGTATTAGATAAGCCGCCATAGCTCAGTGGTCAAGAGCACCTGACCGGCAGTCAGAAGGACACGGGTTCAAGTCCCGTTGGCGGCAATTATCTTTTCTCGGAAGATTTTTTAATGTAGATGAGTGTTTCAGGCTGATAATTATTGCTTATAGTAATTTACAAACGCTTAAACATAAAGACAAACGTTCACATTTATAATATTATTATATTATATATACTGTACTATTGGGTATTTATTAAAAACCTATTTTAAAATTAACAACGCACTCATGGGAAAATTTAATTTGAAGAATAGGCAACCCTGTAAACATGGCGTTGTCCTAAGACCAAACTGTCAAACCAAATTACACTATTAAAACGGAATTGTTTCTTTAACTAAATGGTTATTTAAAGGTAACTTACCGATGATAGGCAACGTTTTTAGTTGTTTTCAATCGTCCTTTGTAATTCCTGAACACTGTTATAGCGCAAATCGTCATTTTCAAATGTCACATAACACGTGTTTACCTCACAACGATAGTGTCGCCACTGAGCGGACAAGACGAGCTTATGAGCCAACAGTTGGCTGATATTTTTTTGGCGTTTCGTCGCTCAAGCGCTCTATCTAGACATTATATAATCAAAGATTCATAACCA
This sequence comes from Limnephilus lunatus, assembly GCA_917563855.2. Taxonomy (NCBI): domain Eukaryota; kingdom Metazoa; phylum Arthropoda; class Insecta; order Trichoptera; family Limnephilidae; genus Limnephilus; species Limnephilus lunatus. The sequence continues at coordinate 99,261,517 of OU830596.1, forward strand.
CTGGAGCGACGGCGCTTTTTTTATTTTTTTCCTCGGATTGCTCGTGATATTTTAATGACCGTTTTGAATATTTTCCGCCAACCTTAAAAAAATCATACGTCCGAATTTTAATATGGAGGCATACAAACTGATCATAGTTCTATATAGTCAATGAATTCATCTATCTTTGGTTGTTTATCACATATTCCTAGGATTTATAAAAATAATATTATAAAATCGAAACATTCAAAACGGAACTATTCGCAGTACTGCCTCCCTTTAAACTCGCCTAGTAAGTTCAAATTTCCCTCCACATTGAATATTTTCTATTAGGTTTATTTTAAATGGTCTAATTTATAATCACAATCTTCATATGTATAAAAGAAAACTGAATTTTGATATGTTGTGAACAGTTTAATGTTCCCTTTCAGCAAAATTTTGACACAAATTTATTCGAAAAAATGGCGACAATTTTAATAAAAATAAAAAGAAATTCATAAGACTCACCAAAAATAGCTGTTGTACATCAAACAGATACATCAATTATCTTGAATCCACAATACCAATTAACTCGATTATTGGTTTATTTATAGAAAATATTGCATTTTCAAAAACACACGACGATCGGAAAAAAATGTCAAAAACATAACCATAAAACTTTATTTTATCAATAATCAGTGAAATTTTAAGTTTGAAACACTTTGAAACAGTTGAATGCATTACTCATTCAATTATTATAACACTGGTACACAAATTTGTTATAAATATCCACTAAAATATGATTAAAAAAGCCGAATTTTAATGTGACAGCTTCAGAACGTAACATTGTGATTTGCCGCGAAAATAATCGATCTAGAAATTTCCGTAATTAAATCATAGAAACAAAGAATTGAGACATCTCTGGAGAAAACGCTAAAGGATTTTGTCAACTACATGATTATGCAAATTACAGATCGCGGGAGTTTTTGAAAATATTTAAATTATAAAAAATAAAAATAAAAATTTTAGTGCGTCATTGGAGAATCTTCCGAAATTCGGAAGCTTTTCAAACTTATGTTTTGTAAGTGGTTCCGAAATTCGGAAAAAATCGTTCCAGTGGATAAATAGAAAAACTAAGAAAACACATAAGATAAATATACAAGCAATTAGTGAAACCATTTGGGAAAAATTACAAACATAACAAAATGAATTCATATTTTATAAACAGGTGCCAAAGATAGTTCCTGCTAAATCCATCACAGAATCCGAGCACCCTAAGGCCATTTACCCTAACAAGCAAGACCCCACCAAGGCAACACATTCAATACAGGTCATCGGGGGCAGTGCCACGGGGCAGGTCCACTGTAACCAGGTCACCATCCGCCAGTCTGGGAACAGCAAGGATGTCATGGCCAAGTGAGTCAAAAATACAGCGTTGTTCATATACATAGTGTGCTTTTATAATTACAATGACGTTTCATGATTACGGTACCGTCAGCAAAAAAGGCAATAAACATAAGTTCCTTATCGCTATGATGCTGCAGCTCTTTCTTACACATTAAATAATGGTGAGACACACAAAATACGCCCAACTATTTCCACCTTTATATCCTCCAAAGTACTACTTTTTTTGCGAAGGGAATTACATTTCATTTTCTTTATATGTGTGAGGTAGATGTATGATAATGGTTGTTTGTTTCCTTTTGGGGGGTGCAGACATAAGTTCTCCATTTATCTCATTTTTCAAATTTCTGGAATTCACTCACACTTCAATATTATCGTTGTAATTATATTCCATACTTTCAAAATTATCATCACGGCAAATAGTATTGTGGGGTCTACGGAGACGTCACGGTGCGGTGTGTGAGAGAGATGCAAGAAAATTATGACTTTTTTCCTTTGGAGGAAAAAGACCTACGTACATTCTGTATTTCAACTTTTGAAAGAGCTGCAGCATTATTGTGATAAGTAACATATGTTTATTGCCTTTTTTATGCTGTCATGGTACCGAAACCTTTAATAATAAAAGCGCTCATACAGTTTCCTAACTGATCAAGACTTAATATCTAACATACAAGACTTTTGTTTCTATTTTTTTCTAATAATATTTTTATTGTGAATACCTCACAAGGGTCCCAGCTGCTCCTGCCTGGAGCCAGTGACACTATGGAATCCCCAATTGGAGTATGATGTGAGACAGAAGGTAGTAGGAAGGGGAAGGAGATGGCTATTTAGATCTGGTCACCAAACACAATTCTGAACGGTGGTCTTAGACCAGGGCCATACTGAGAGAATCTTCCACGTGGAACGTGCCACAAATATACTATAATATATTATTTTGTATTAATTAATTGTGAGATAACACAAATTAATTAAATAAAATTTATTTACCCCTCGCCAGGATTCAATCCTTGGATCGCGAGTCAAGAGCCTCACAGAATTTAAACAATTCATCTAATTCCAAAGATTCTGTGAAAGTTCTACTCTACGTTATTATTTCAACATGGGCCGGTTATTTTACAGTACTTGGATAATAATGGTTGTACAGCGCCATTTTTGTGAAAAATTACCTCAAGAGCACTATACAATTTTTTTTACCGCGTAGTAAATATGTTTTTATATTTGGACGCAGCAAACCTAAAGTGATCTCTGACAAAGTGCCAGAAAAATCTCACGGATCACCGAAGTCTCTCGGCAGACAGAAATGTCTACCAGGTATTGTATCATCTGCTTAGTTAATTATTGTAATGGAAGTGAAATTGGGAGTAGAAAATAGAAAAATTAACCTAGAAATTTCATAGCTCATTTCATTATGCTGCACGAAGAAGCACAACAAAAAAGATAAACGCGATATTTTCTCAGAATAAAATCATGACTTTTGGCTGCAAATCTTGCAATCAAAAGTCTTTTATTCTATTGTCGTATATATAATACTCGTAATATGTAGTAAAAAAGATCATAAAATGCTTTCCAGGTTATGTGGAATCCTCGGTGACTTCTCCGGTGACGGGTGACAGTTCATCTCCCGACACGGCTCCCTCCTCCAATGGGATCAACGGTGATGGTCATTTTGCACCCTGGCACATCGATATCAGAAACTCCACCAAACCTCTCACCGCCCCCAACGTGGAGCGGCTGCTGCCCATTGGCTCTGCTACCAGAATGTGTAAGTAAATATTAATATTTTTATTATTGTATTTGCAAGATGATCTTTTGATGTTATAACCTGTCGAATGTTGGTGGTATTTCCAAAAGTCACCTGCAAATTTCATAGAAAATTATTTATTAGCTAGTATTAGCTACAATAATCAAATAGTACATAGGTCCTAGACTGATATTGGCTCAAACGATTCTGACCTTGTCCTTCATACATTTTCATTATACATAAGGGTTAAAATCGCATTAAAAAAAGCAAAGATTTTTTCTTGGGCTCTCGACAGATGAAAGGTTAATGAAGTTAACTGAACCTCGCTTAATCCATCAGGTCTCGGGCATATCCGCTTATTCCGCTTTTCAATCAAATCCAAATAAATGGAATATTCCAAATGTATCCGAAAACTAAAAACTGTCTTTGAAAGGTGATGTCATACACTTTCTAATTTTATAATTCGAAATAAATATAGTTTTTTAAATATAACATTTTTTTATTCAAACATGGAAAAGTTTTAAAATTGGCTCGCCTTACGTTTTTTCTAACTAAAATTACTGATTATAAAAAACACACATATTTTATTAGACAAATGTATTTTAGAAGTAAGAAGTAAGTAAATAGTATAGAAGTAACTCTTCCCTCTTCTTAAAAATTCTTCACCATGGGGGTACGGTTAATAAAAGGAGTCAGTTTTAGAAGTAGCGAAATGCATGCACATACATATTAAAAATGCAAATATATTTATTGGCACTCTAAAGTTGAAGTACATTATCCCACATAGATGTCACGGATTCAATCCTCTGCTTGCTAAGTTCTTCATCATCGCACAAGCAACATTTTGCACTTATAGTGATGGTTGTTCGAGGAATTTAAATACGTATTTTCAGATTATTTATAACCCGGGAATGTTTGTTTTTCTTTGTAAATGTCCATTCCAACGATAGCTACCCATATTTGGATATGTGATATTTATGATTTAAAATGAAATATAAATTATTGATTTTAAACAAAAAGTTTTAAACCTAAAAATATTGGACAAACACTGAAATCTAAGTGAATTCAATGGTTTTAAACCATAATAAAGAGTTCACATGTTTCCATATTAATATTTTGAAGTTTGATTTTTGTAATGAACGCGGCCGAATCGAAAACCGAACACCCACAAATCTCTATCGCTCGAGTTGATAAGTGCATAAATCCAAGAGCTGCAAGAACATTTTCATAGTTCACAAAAGTATATCATTCGCTTGCATACAAATCATGGTTAATCACATTACAAATCTCATTACAAATAATGGACCGATGTGTTTTCCCGACAGCGTCGACAAACATCCGCAGTAACCCACTTAAATATGAATACAACATTGTAGCTGCATACGCATCTCCTGAGTCGCCCCTCTCCAAGATGGAGGTGCTCTCCTGTGGCTCAAGCGAGCACGCCAGTGACGGAGGGGAGGCCACGTCCCCTCAGCCGGTCCCCGCGCACCCCAGAGGTCACCACTTCGACATCCCGGCCCCTGAGAGACTTCTGCATATCGGACAGTATTCGCCTAGCAGCAAGGATGGTGGCCCTGCTTTCAATATGCTGGTGGATAGAGTTAGAGAGGCTCTCTGCATGCCAGCAGGTATTATATATTATATTAATTTACTTATTATACTTACTTTTTGTCAGTAAAATACATTAAAAATTGTGGTGTTCTGTTATTTAAGACACACTAACAGGTTCTCCTATGGATGGAGATTACTTCTTGGAAATAATAGATTCTTGATTCTTTATCTGGATATTTATTATATACTTCGCGTATTTCCAATATTGACCTCGTTAGTCGACCTAACTAGAAGCTGGCTAAATGGATTCTAATCAGAGGGTTCCAGTGAACACTCACCCAGAGTTGCTTGACTCTCTGTTGGCTGTTGGTTCCCACAGGTACTAAACTACCTGCCATCTAGCGGAATCTAAAGACAGCTCTTAGCACTGCCATCTATGTCTAAAAGCCGGAAGCTTTTAGATACACTACATTTGATCTGATTCGACAAATTGATTTTTGTGTTTCTTTACTCCCACAATGTTGAACTCTTCGAAATGGCCAGGGATTTAAAAAAGCAGTGTGCTTAAAAACTAACTGCCATTGCCCTCTGTAGGGTAAAAATTCAAAGGCATTAGGTTCGGAGCTGGACTAAACTCTACTTTCATTTATGTTTGTTACTTGCTACATATATGAAAAAGCAGTTCTCTCTCGGAGCTATTTCGGTCGAAAAATGGACCACTTTTATTTTACTGCGATTGATTTCGGTCGAAAAATGGACCACATTTTCCTACCATTTATAAAACATTTTCAACATGAAGCTATTGAAGTGCTTTATCTATTATGACCATAGATGTCGCAAATCTCAACTTCGTAGACTATTTTAGAACAATGTTAAAAATATATTTTCCCGCGAATTTTTTAACAGTTGTTTACGGATAAAATTAAGTCCTTTTTCCATAGATATGCACCTTTCATTATCAAGTATACCACAGACAACATACAGAAACCGAAAATAGTTTATGTTGACCTGAATAAGTATCCTTCACGGTAGTTTCAAGTAAAAAACACCCAGGATTATAAACTTAAAATTTTTTAAATATTTTTTTTATAAATCCTACAAATATGAGATAAATGGTAAAATACAGGTTAATTTATTGGCTACATAGCACTATAATAAGTTTTTATGCCTCCATGTTAAAATTCGAAGGTATGATTTTTTTAATGTTAGTGAAAAATTAAAAAAATGACCGTCTGGGAAATCTCAAGCAATCGAGGCAAATTTATTTATTTTGCGTGATCGCTCCAGTGGTTAGTCGGTAATAAAGAGTGTTATTATGAGCTTTATTTGTAAACACACTGTCATCTGGTTTTTGAACCTAATCCCCCTATTACATGTATCGACAAAATTACTGACGCGCATCTAGATATTTGGATCGGCCTCATCAGTATTGGGGCGTGGCCGAAAAGCGGTGGGGGATACTGATGCGTGTAATGGCTCGCCGCATCAGTACGTCAGTATTTCTTATGCGCCATGGAGGACGGTGCTGTTTTATCGCCTCTAGCTACCACATTAAAAACATGATTACTCCAAATTTGTGTATGTAAACATATAAACAAATTAAAGTGCTAGACAGCTAATGAATTCATCCATATTTTACTGATTATCTTGTGTTTTTAAAATTGGGAGAATAATTATTAAAAAATCTTCAACTTTATAAATACGCGAAATTTGTGCTTTTCATATGTTAACAGCAAATCAAAAGTTTGGTTTGAAAATTATTTTTTAGAATTTGAGTGCGTAACTGAATTTTAAACTGTCAAAATTCGTTCTAGAACAATTCAAAGGCAATTGTTAAGGTCATAGACTTATAGTCTATTTTAACAACTATTTGATAGAATAAATTGCTGGCCATGAATAAAAACTAACTAACTAACTAACCATCACGCCGTTTCTCCGCAGGGGTAGGCAGAGAGGACGGACCGCCAAACAACTCGGTCTTGGCACACACTCCTTGCCTCGTTCACATTCATACATCGTCTCATACATGCTCTTCTATTATTCTGACTCTTGACATGGCCCGACTCAAGTATCTGATTCACTTGGTCATGCCAAGTCTTTCTCAGGCGTCCCCGACTTCTTCTACCATTCACATTTGCGTCATATATTCTCCTTACACTCCTTTCCTCGTTCATTCGCTCTACATGCCCAAACCATCGGAGCTTTCTCATTACGCTTACATCAACCTTGCATTCTTTGCGGATCTCCGCGTTTCTCACACGATCATACATGGTTTTACCACACATACGCCTTACGAATCTCATTTCTACAGTCTACTTTCATCCTTCCTCTGCCAATGCCATGAATATGTTTTAAATAATTAGGAACAATAAATGTTTTACGAATGGTAGGAAAATGTTGTCCGATTTTGGACCGAAAGCAATCGCAGAAAAATAAAATCAGTCCGAATCGAACCAAAAGCAATCCAGTGGTTAAGTATCGGATTGATTTTGTGGCTTTGAAAAGCCAAATTTACCTATATTCCGTAAAAAAATTATAAAGTTTATGATTTAAAATTTTTTTTTTACAAATCCCAAAATATGTGATAATGAAAAAGTTTTACCTTACAATAAAACTTATATTATGTACTTAGCTTTATTTAAAACCTATAAAGTGAGATAAACATTACCATTTTGCAGCCAAATCGACGTTTCTTACCAATATTCGTGTGAAATTCTCAGTTTAAATCTGCCGCCAATGTCACCTGGCAGTTCCAATTGCATCCGTCAGGCGGCGTTGCCAGCACGGCGTGGTGACGCCAATGATTATGCGTCATTAGATCTCATCAGGCAGCCCTTGCCTAGGTTTTAAATAAAGCTAAGTACATAATATAAGTTTTATTGTAAGGTAAAACTTTTTCATTATGTAGCATAGGCTTTATTTAAAACCTATAAAGTGAGATATTGTTTGTTATCGCCTGGTGACATTATGCTAATGTGAATGAATTACATTATTTAGATGATAGAAATAGGGGCAAGATTTCTAGAAATCAGCTAACCAGTTACAGAGGTTGAAAAAGATCAGCAACAGATGGGTCATTGTTGGTTCGGCCAGCCGATTCTGCAATTTCCCTTCTATAGAATCTGGCAAAGGTATTGGGAGTTCTCCAGTTGCCACGCGACAGTATATCATCTAGCTTATACTTCTGCAACCAGTTCAGGGATGCCACCGCTGAACGGATGCTGCCAGGTGGATCTTCTACGCCGGCATCTCTGAGAACTGTCCTAATCCAACCTGCAATTACTGCCCTGGAGGCCGCCTTTGCCGTCCCACAAGTTGTAATAAATAGATTAGGTAATATCGCCTGCACTCTCCGTTCCCTTGACAGTTCTATGACCTTCTCAGTCCAATAGACAGGGTCTATGTTCCTTGTCTCAGAGCGAGCCAGTTTCCACCCTGATTGCTGCCAGTCTGCCGAATCCGTCTTGGCACCAAACACTGGCCAAATGGAGATGCCTTCACTGTCCACTGACAGTCTTTCAGCTGTGCAGTGGAGCAAGGTGAGATCATGGACTCGGCGCCCTGATGCCAAAAGCAGGATTGTGGCTGCTCTCCTTGATACTTCAAAGAGAGTTATGTGTTGAGGCAAATTCTTCTCCAGCCATGATGAAACAATCCTCGGGTCCCAAATGGGGGGCTTCGAATGCTTTATTCTAGCTAAAGATATCCCTTTTAATATCTTCTTCACTATTGGACTGGAGTTCAGCTTTCTGTTATCCTTCGGAGAGCCTAAGGTACACACCACTGACTTATGCACTAAAATGGTACTTAGCGATAGCTTTTCTCTGATGTGTAGGTCGGCTAGGAACCTGGCCAGGTCCTCAGCTTTGGGACGTATGGCATCAAGCTGATTCTCTGATGCCCAGTGCTGCCACCTCCGCCATACCGGAGCATAAGTGCGAAGGGTAGAACTTCTCCACCCAGATCTAAGAAGTTCCTTCTGCTGAGTTGACCATTTCCTTAGGTTTTTGTCCCACCCCCACAAAGCCAAATCTCCAGAATGAAGGATTCTACTTGAGGAGGAGGGTTGTTGGTCCTGGTGTCTATCAGTGCTTCTTCTAGATTGCGAATCGTGAGAGGTGGACCTAAGGCCCGACACTTCAGATCCGCTCTCCAAAATGCCCTCTCCCAACGAGGAGCCACTACCAGGTACAATCCCCTTGCTCTGTTTAGGTGGCAAAGAAACCTCGGCAAGAGGCAAGGGGGAGGGAAGATCCAAGCCAGCTGATAGTCCCAGTCCCTGCTCCAAGCGTTGTGGTAGTCTGCTTTGTCGTCCTGAAAATCAAGAGAAACATACCTTTGAACCACGTGTGCTGTCTTAGAGCCAAAGAGGTCTATCTCGGGTCGTCCCCATTTTCTGAATGCTACCTCTGTAAAAGAGGGTAGCAAGTGCCATTCGGGTACAGCACGATGACGAGATAGACAGTCCGCTACTTCATTGAAACGACCTGGTAAGTATTGTGCTGTCATGGAGATACAGTGTTTGTCCAACACATCTAGCACTAGTCGAGTACAGCTCAGGAGTTGAGTTGACTTGGTACCACCCTCCTTGCGGAGGTAAGATACGACAGACTTGTTATCCGACTGGATCAGAAGACCCGAGCCGGACAGCTCGAGCGCGTGAGGAGACAAGGCAGCCAACACGGCGAGCATCTCCTTCAGATTGGAGTGAAGATTCAGCTGATCTTCTGTCCACACACCACTGAGAAGTCTCTCGTCTAGCTGGGCACCCCAACCCTGATCCGAGGCATCGGTTGTCAGGTAATGCTCAAACAGCGGCAGATGTATAGGTGACGTCAGGGTGAGCGATCGAACCCACCATCTCAATTCCCGAGCGGCAGCTGCAGGAATCGGTGATGACTTCCAAGGGTGGTAGTGCCGTAGTCCTAGGCACCCTTTCTGTATATACCGGCTGTTGAGTCTGCCTCTTGGAACTGCAAAACTAGCAAAGTTCAAAGAACCCAAGAGGCTGCGCCCCTTATTTAGTGACCACCTTCCCGTCTGAATCAAACCCTTTAATAGATAAGATAGGGCTAAAACCTTGTTCTGAGGGAGAGACTTTTCGTTAGTTACAGTATTCCAGCTGATACCAAGAAATAGGACTTGTTGCGATGGTTCTATGTAGTATTGACTTATCAAATTGTATCTGCCATCCCAAGTCTTGTAAAAACTCCACCATTTCGCTAGACTGGTGTTTTAAAGTAAGCAGGCATTGGTTTACTAATAAAAAATCATCCAAATATACTACAATTCTCATCCCTCTCTTCCTCAACTCCTGCGCTACCCAGTTAGTGATGGTTGCGAATGCCTTAGGTGAGGTGGCCAGGCCAAAGGGGAGGGATGTCATCTGCAAGAGTTCGTTCCTATAGATAAGTCTAAGGAAACATCTATGCTGCTCACTCACAGGCACATGGAAATAAGCGTGCGTTAGGTCTACTTTAACCATCCAGTCATTCGGTTGTAGAAAAGTAGGAACCCGATAAACGTTTACCAGACGAAATTTACTAATAGTCAAAAAGTTGTTTAAATACTTTAAGTTAAAGACCGGTCTCTTTGAACCATCTGATTTGGGGACGAGAAACATGTTAGAAATAAATGAAGGAGTGGCAGGTGCCGACTCTAAAACTTTAAGGGCCTTGAGTTTTTCAATTTGTTCCGTCATAGCCACGGAAGTCTTAGTAGCGAACGGGGAATTAAATAAATCAATATTATTACTCAGTGGAGGTTTTGAAGAAAATGGAATCCGGTAGCCCTCTAACATCTTAAGGATGATAGTAGGGGCGCCAAGGTTCCTCCACTTACCTGCGAATGAGCGCAACTGACCCCCCTGAAAAGAGGGGCCTAGGTTAAAACCTCTTACGATCCGACTTCCCCACCCTTTCCTTGGGTCTAAACCTATCTCGGCGAGTGAAAGGTTTAGCCGTTCTACGGGCCGGTTCCTGACCTCGGCTCTCTGGCTGCTGCCTTCTCGCGGTGGTCCTCCCCTGCTGCAGTCTGGGACGAAAGGGCTGCAGGTTCTGCGCTGGATCTAACAGGCTGGGTTTAACGGGCGGAGTAGGACGCGACGTGCTAGGCTGAGGAGCGAAGCACTTCTTCACTCCTCCCAACCTATCCAGCTGCGCCGACAGGATGCTTGGGTCGAAGAGATACTCTGATGTGGGTGGTATCTTTCGCATGGCATCTCTAATGTAGCCGTCACTGATGCCCCGTAATACCCCCTCTCTTCGGAACTCGATGTGGGCTGCCCGCTTTCCGCAGACCATCTGCATAATGTCCTTTGACACCTTCTGGGACTCAGACCCCGTGGCGAAGAGAGACTGTACCTTCTCATACAGAGTGGCAGTGCTCAGCTTCGTGCCCGGTTCCGCGCTCCAATTGACGAGCTCCTGGAGGGAGGCCTTCAGGAGATCGGCATGCAGCGAAAGGGCATTAGTCAAGGACCCGCAAAAGGAGTCTGTTGACGTACCGGCCGATTCCTCCTGGGCTATGCGCTTCAATTCCGGGTTCAATGCTAACATTGAGAAGAGAGGGGTTGCGGCGTACGACTTCTGGATCTCGAGGTAGCGAACATTGTTCCAATCAGCCGTCCCCAGGTGCTGAAGGAGCTCAACTCTTTTCACCCTCCCTGGGTCGGCCGACGGTATCTTCGGCTGTTTAAGTTCTGTCGTCCACTCCCCGAGATCCAAGGCACGAGACGGCAGAGGACAGGTGAGACCCATCCCTTCATCTCTGTCGGCTTCCCTCGCCAACTCTTCCCGGAGCGACGCGGGGGTGTCCAGGGAGATGCTATCCTCGTCGTCCGAGGCGTCACGGTTAGGAGCATCCGACCGCTTCTCCAACAAAAGATGCAACATCTCCTGCATCTTGGACATCTGCTTCGTAAGCACGTCAATTCGCGGGTCGCCGAGTGTCGGCTCACACATCTTCTGCCTTTTGGCATCACCACAGACCCTCGAACGTTTGCCCCGCGTGTCCGTATGAATTATCTTCATAACTTCCGCCCTCGAAATCTCGGCTTCCCCGCTATCCGAACTTCCCGAATTCGACATCCCAAAATCACAAAGCAACAAAAAACACACGAAACTGGAATATAATTTCGGAATTCGAACAGTATAACTGTTAAAAATGTCTTCGAAATTATAAATTTTGCGCAAAATACTGTAGAATGACAATTTTACGGTATTTTGATGTTTCAAAACATAAACAAACGTGTTTGACCTTCGCAAAAATAAATGCTAATGACGCATAATCATTGGCGTCACCACGCCGTGCTGGCAACGCCGCCTGACGGATGCAATTGGAACTGCCAGGTGACATTGGCGGCAGATTTAAACTGAGAATTTCACACGAATATTGGTAAGAAACGTCGATTTGGCTGCAAAATGGTAATGTTTATCTCACTTTATAGGTTTTAAATAAAGCCTATGCTACATAATGTAAAATATTGGCTATATAGCACAATAATCAGTATGGTATGTCTCCATATTCAAATTCTGAAGTATGATTTTTTTTCAATGTCGGAGGAAAATTTTTAAATGATCGCGCAGGAATGTTGAGCAATCAAGGAGTACGTTTTTTTTTATTTCTGTAATCGCTCCAGTGGCTAAAATGTAAATGGATCTTTGTATTGCACCTTGTTGATGGCTTAAAAATAAATAAATGATCAGTCAGCAAAATTTCATCCATTAAATTCAAGTGTGAGAATTTTTCTTTTTTGAGAAGCTAGTCCTTCACCCATAGTTAGCGCTTCACTCGTTTCTTTGTAACGAACGCCAAAATTATAGCAACACAGGCTTTTTTTTTCGGATCCATCACTTTAAAAGCGTCAGTCCCGCAAGGATTCGCAACGATACTGACGTCAGTAATACTGACACGTGTAACGGCTCACAAATACTGACGGTTGTCGTCAGTAATTCGCATCAGTATTTACTGATGCGAATACTGATACGTGTAATGGGGGGATAAGAAACTGAAACCGAGCCGGTCTCCGGCTAGGGTAGAAATATAAAGTGCACGTCGTCATGTAAAAGTAAAAAGTTTTACTGTGAATGAATATCAAAATTACTTATTGTCTGGAGTGTTTTTTCTGTTAAAGTGACCTGAAAATTTAATAGTCAGTTCATTACTTCCTTTTCATAAAAAAATCTTCTACACAGTATTCTCAAAGACGTCTTAGGCCGGGCTATAAAACACCTCCTACATGGATTTAACTTTACAATTAAAATAACAAAAATAATACTCGTATTGCCGTTTAAAAGCGATTTAAGCATTATTTTTTTTAAATGGATGAGTATAAAACAATATTTCCATTTTTAAATTTCCCTGAATTTATTGTTGTATGTTTCAGATACTATTGGCAAAAAGGATCGCTCAAGAGTAGATGCTCCGATGATGAAGCAAGACACTCTAGCTCGCCAATCGTCAGGCGAAGGTTCCAGGTAAATTGATTTTATCAATCCATCCTCTAACCCAACCATTATTGTAAATTATAGCAAAATATATATATAAATTTTGTTAAATTACCAACTAGGTACAGAAAAATCATTTTGGAGCACATATTTAAATGTATTTGATCACACCAATAGTTTGAAACACCAGCCCGCAGTTCACTCTAATGGGGGATTTACACTAGTCGATTCTATTACCGTGTAAATAGTTGTTTCAACGACTGCAGGTAACTGATAACGCTCGGCCGTGAAAACCGTCAGTCGCAGGCGATCATTCGTATATGTGTATTAATTGACTGTGAAATGGAGTGGCTATGCGGCGGTCCCTAAGACTCGTAGACACGACTATCTGCATGACAAAAGTCGATAATGAAAATCCATCATTACTCCGCAGTAATTCTAGATTCAGTACACTACTACACAACCAAAAATCTCTTTAAAATGATTTAATGTACGTTTGATCACAATACTTTCGTGAAATAATTTTAGAAAATGGTAAGTGAAATCCATCTACCAATGAAGCAAAACAAAGTAATTGTAGTCGCAAATATTCTGCGAATAAATTTGTGAAGTTTATTCACAAATTTAAAAAAAAACTGGGGTTTTAAAAAAAAACTGGGATTTAAAATTTGGGGTTGGTAAAGATTGGAATTTTAAAAGACTGACAACCCTTGTTTTCTTATATTCTTGTTGATAAGAATATCTTATGGCTTTGAGGGATACTTATACACTGCACGACCACACATAAGAGATTTCTTATTTTAAACACGGAGGGAGTACGAGGTCACTGCCCACATTTCGTAATTGAGTCAATATTATATTGCATTGAGAGAGTTGTTCATTGCACGGGCTTCTTTAATAGACTGATTGTTCCTTGATTTAGTGTTACAAATGTCACACATAGGTAAATTGGCCACACACTGTCAGATAAGGATAGAAGATGGAGGACGGGAGATGTATATAATAATTGATTGATTTTTTTAGATCCCGTGGCACAAGTCCCCGCAGGCTGATAAAGCAAGTGGCCCTCCTGGAGTCACCGCCTACTGCAACTCATGCTGGCTCTACGGAGAGTGTGAAGACTCCGCTGTCGGCGCCCCCGCTGTCTGCTACAAGTGGTAATACTTTCTATCGATCTTTTAATCCCTGAGAAAGCGTTTTACATACTAAATATGCTATAAGTCATTTTAAAATATTCTACTAGTGACCCAGACAACATCAACATTTTGTTTAAATCACTACAAGTTATTCTGCTAATTGATTTGGTGGTGTTTATGAATAATCTGAGTGTTGTACCCGATAGAGGGAACACTTTTACACATAACTTTTTTTTTTTTTTTTTACATTAACTCCACACAGGAGGCCCTAAGGAAAATAATTTCCCACAGGGCCTATGTCATCTTTGAGGATGCTGTGTGGAGGGTATTTTTGAGGAAAGGAAGGAGTGAACGTGGGTCTTGAAGAGACCCATGTTGTAGGAGGGAGGAAACACAGAGGCCGGTAAATCGTTCCACTGCCGAGCTGTTGAACTCAAGAACGAGTCGTAAAAACGACCTCATGTGACTAATGTCAACCGTGTAAAAATGTTGGGCGCGTGTTTGGCGTGTTTCCCGACTATGCACCAGTGCCGAGGGGATCAATGACTGCATACTCAACTCAAATTTTGATTTTTTGGAGATGTCTGACTAATCAACTGGACGATCAATATGCCAAAGCCTAGAGCCTAGACCTGGCTCCAATAGTTTCCGAATAAAACATAAAATTATTTCTTATTTTTTAAAATAACAATGCTCAAATGGAAAACTTACGTAAATTTGGGTTCTCTATGTGCTGCAGATGATTAAATTTTTTGCTGTACCAAGAGTATTCAAACGTTTTCATCAAACATAAAAACGTCATTATGTTATTAGTAACATTTCAGAAATACCGTCTAACGGTCACTGAACAGAAATACCGGTTGTTAAATGTTTTTTATTAGTAAGGCTGTTTGTGTACAATATATTTTGCATTTCTTATTCAGGTCCATACCGCGAAGATGGTAATATGTGGCAGCGGCACCGCACCCGTGTGACGGAGAAGGGGAGCGGCCCGGGCGACGGGAGCCGTGGCGCGGGGGGCTCTGGGGGTCACGGAGGCCCAGGTTTCATGTGGCAGGGGGGCCTCAATAAGGACTCGGCCGCCCACCACATGGACGGCCACACGCAGAAGGCGTGCCATGCCCAACCTGATATCAGACAGAGTGGGAAGCGGATTGGAGATGATTGCATGGTAGAAAGATGTAAGTGGTTTCAAATATATTAATAATACCTCAGCTTCTAAATATATTAATAATAACTTCAGTTTCTCGACCCTTTGGAATAACAAGGTTCCATATGTCGCTGTAACATCATGTAATGTGATCTATAGTAAACTACTTTACGGTTCATTCTCGCAAGACGTTATGTACCACGACAGATGGTAGCTGACAAAATCAATTTGGGAGGTTTCACCCCAAGTGGTCCGCTACATTTGGTGACTTAGTAGGGGTGCCTGGGTTCATGGGATGAGGATTGTCTAGGTCTTGATAGCGGATACATCTGCCCACTTCCTGTGTGGCAGGTCGGATTTGGAGAGACTGGTTGAGAGAGATCTTTTTACCTTTTTTTTACCTCTCCAGCAGGACTCTCTCTACCCATCGCCTTTCACCTAAAAAGGGAGGGATGAATTCAAACGTCCGTCACAATGACACCCACATTCCTATTCCTATTCATCCTTCATACATTTTCCTTCCCAGATCTTCCTATCCTTCCTTTCCTTTAAAAAAACCTCCACACAGCTAGTGGAGCTAATATAAAAAAAAAAAAAAATTCTAACTTATTTTGTGGCACCATTTTAATTCAAGATTAGAATACTTAGTTAAACTTTATTGTTTAAAAAGCCAACATGTTCCGTATGCAACGCTTATTTCATCAGGGCTTACTTAAAACTAATTACAACAATAGACACACTTAACGGTGTCAATGGATAGGTGGGAGTGCGAAGAGGGAGAGGGGTAATAGGACTTAATTTACAAAGGGAACAACTTTAATAATGAGTCATTTAAAAATATTTTTTGATTATTTATAATATTTAAACTCATCTTTACGCTCTTTCTAATTTCTGAGATTTCTAGTTTGTCCAAATGAATACCTACCATTAAAATTACAATGTAGTAACTCTATTCCACTAAAAATCAAAAGTATGAATCGTCTCCGATAAATGATTGGCAAACTCTGAGAAACTATTATTGTCACTGTTGAAACCGAAACTGTTTCCGAGTTACAGCTTCAGATGCACTTGGAAATGAACTGTAAATTAGACAATAAAACGAAACAAAACGAAAATGGTGTTTGCTGGAATCGGGTAATAATATGTGTATGGGAAAAATAATGGATTACAAGGAAGAAGGAAATCAATCACTTACCTCTGCGAAGGTGAACAACACAATTACAAAAATAGTTTATTTACTTCCACCGCAGTACCTCGAGGTAATTATTGACAGGACACACCGCATAAATAAGTATCAAACGATCTTGATACGGCCAAAATACCATCTTTTAGTTCAAAAACGATTATATATGAACACAAACAACCAACAAAAATATTTCACATGTAGTCCAAAACATTCTTCTCAAGTTGCTTCCAATGTTCCAAAACTTCTATTTTTTCACAAACAAATGCACTTCATTTCAGTCTTTTCATTGTTCCATTTTCAAATGTTTTTCCAGCAAGGTGATGTGGCTGGGGAGGGTAAGTACTGGATAAATGACATCCCGGTAGGAACTACGCATATTGTCATTTCATAACCAAACAGTCACCTCATACGTTCCTTTATCCTAATTTCAAAGTTTCTCTAAGTTTTACCAATATGAAAGAATCCTCAATCATTACACTTTAATTTATAAATTCAAGATTGTTTCATTTTTAAATCTCTATCCTTATGTAAATGTAATTTTTAAGTTTTTTATTTGGATCTGCATAAAAATAGCGTTATTCCGATAACACTGTTTTTCCACATGAGGGCTCAATTAATAATTTTGAAAAATTGAATTCAGGTGCCGAGTGTGGAACTGTAATGGAAGAATACAGCGATGAGGAGTTGGGGCTCTGCATCATAGTCCTGGCCACATTTGTACATCGTGAGCCTTCTGCTGCTGCCCCACTGCTTCCTGAAATACTCACAGTTGTATCCAAGTAAGACATACATTATATCGTCACCGTTCAGACAAAAGTCATCAAACCACAACACAGTATTTGCCTCCAGCTGTAGAAATGATATCCAGATTTTGAGTTAGGGCAAGTCTGACTTCTTTGGTCTGTGATTCAACACTAGTTTTGACATAAATAATATTACGTAGTTGTGTGATATAACTGTGCAGAGTGATATATCTGAGAATTGGAGGTATGAATACATCAAATTTATCAAATAAAAAGGATCCACAAAGTTGTTTCATGGATCCATTAGCACCATAAAGGAACCAACGAGAATTGACCATATTAAGTTAAAAGCAAAAACATTATACCAATCCATAAACCATAATCCATCACTCAATAATCATAGACCCCTAAATAAACTTAATTTGAAAACAAACACTTCATTTTTATCGTATAAATTATCAAACATTTATTTTAATTTATTTCAATGTATTATCTCATTTTTTTCTATTTATTGAATTTTATTAAATTTAAAAATGGGAGCCTCAGCAAGGGTAAAGCACCCAGAGAGGCCAACATTATCAAATAATGTTATAAATGTGTAAACTTAATGTATCAAATAAAATAAAAGAGTTAACCGGTACGGTACAGGACAGGTGATTATAGTTTGCATATTTCACAAAAAATGCTTGGGCAGTGGGCTACCTTTGTTGCACGCGGCGCATAAGCATTTAAAGTAACCTTTAGATGTCCAGTGGTCCTATACGAGACCACGGATTTGCGTCGTTCAATGCCCAACGGTCCCGTATGGGACCGGAGATTATGGTTCAAATATTTCATAAAAAATGCTTGGGCAGTGGGCTACCTTTATTGCACGCAGCACATGGGCGTTTAAAGGTTAAGTAAGTTTAGTTAGTACGAATAAGATCAATTCATCACATATAAGTGTTGTGTTCAGGATAGCCCAGCTGGCCATGTATCCCTGGCAGAGTGAGGCTAATGTCCACCTCCCGGGCGGGGCAGTGAGCGTGGCTCACCAATTCCTGCGCTGCGTGTTGCACCAGCTGGCCCCCAATGCTGTTTTCGTTCAGATCTTCCAGACGAGAGCCCCAGGTAATTCATTCTATTACTCTACATGTCTACATAATTCCCCACAAACAAAAACAAATCTTTCTATTTTTGAAACTGTTAATTCGTGGTGGAAGTCCATTATAATAGATTATAATAAAACAAATAAAAAACTTTATTCCACTTAATTTTATTTGACCGTAGCCGGTTTCAGCTCGTCAGAGCCATCTTCAGACTGGTACAAATAATTCTTAGCCTACGGTTTATATACATAACATATGGGGGAGGGGGAGAGGGGTAGTCTACAAGGATTTTAATGAATTATTTTTGTTACTGAGTCGTTTTAGACTGTCGAATTTCTAAGTATTTTGGTAATTCCAGTGGGCTAATTACTTTGGGTTTGTAGCTCACTTCAATATCTATTGATTAGGGAAAAACCTTACAAGTAATTTGAATTATTAATGGACTAATTTTATTGTCAAATCGTTATTATACATATCTATGATCAATGGGATTTTTTAATTGCTTTTTGAAGGGATGCATGTTTACATTGTAGTGGGAATGGTCAACCTAAATACATATTTTAATTTCAAAATTATTATGAAAATTATACCGGATAAAAACCTGGTGTTTCAGTAAATGATTCTAATAGCTTATTAATTACAAAGTTACTTTTTGAAGGGATGCATGTTTACATTAGATAAGGAATGGTTTAAACTAAATACATATTTTAAATTTCGAAATTATTATGAAAATTACAATGGATACAAAAGCGGAGACTTAGCAAATGATTCTAATTGTTTATTCATTACAAAGTTAGGGTCTAGCAATTAAAAGCAATTAAAAAATCCCATTGATCATAGATATGTATAATAACGATTTGACAATAAAATTAGTCCATTAATAATTCAAATTACTTGTAAGGTTTTTCCCTAATCAATAAATATTGAAGTGAGCTACAAACCCAAAGTAATTAGCCCACTGGAATTACCAAAATACTTAGAAATTCGACAGTCTAAAACGACTCAGTAACAAAAATAATTCATTAAAATCCTTGTAGACTACCCCTCTCCCCCTCCCCCATATGTTATGTATATAAACCGTAGGCTAAGAATTATTTGTACCAGTCTGAAGATGGCTCTGACGAGCTGAAACCGGTTACGGTCCAATAAAATTAAGTGGAATAAAGTTTTTTATTTGTTTTATTATAATCTATTAAAAACAAATCTGTAACATTTATGTGCTACAAAGACATTCCAATACTACATAGTACTTGAGAAGTTTTTTTTTACATTAGCTCTACACAGGAGGCCCTGAGGAAAACAATTTCCCTCAGGGCCTATGTTATCTTTGGGGATGCTGCGTGGAGGGTCTTTTTATGGAAAAGACGGAAAGGAAGATGAGGGGTAGAGGAAGGAAAAAAGGTATGAGGAATCTGAGGGTGGATGTGCCCAGGACTGACGTACGTATGCATCTATTCCTCCCACTGCAGTATAAGGCGATGGGTCAATAGAATCCGGCTGGGGAAGTTAAAAGATCTTCCTCAACCAGTCTCTCCCAATCTGGCCCACCACATGGGTGGACAAACGCATTCCCCACCAAGACCAAGACAAACCTCAACCCATGAGCCCCGGCACTCCTGCTAAGTCACCAAACATATCGAACTACTTGGGGTGATCTATGACAAGGGTGTTGGTAAAGAGAAGTAAAAATCCTTTAACCTAATTTGTGATTTATACAGCCAATAGAATGACATCAATTTTTTTTCTACATCTACTATGAAGATAATGTTGGTAGTTTTCGGTCAGTCAATTAAAAATGACGGAAGTTGATGTGGTCGTATTAGCTCAATGATCAAACAATGCCCCGGCAAGGCAGAAGTCCTGGGTTCAATTTCCAGACATGTCCGAATCTTTTTCTGTTTCACATTTTTCGTTGGAGAATGGTTGATACTGTCTTCTTTGGTTGATAAAATATTGTTATGATATTGCAATAGTTTCATGATATATTTTTGTACAGAAAAACAAAAGATGCTCTTCTTCAAGAGCATAGCGCAAGCTCTCATCGACTTCAACGAGCTGAACCCGACCGGGCCCCTTCAACTTCTCACGGAATTCCTCAACTCCCGCAAGACCCTGCCCACGGAGCAGCTGCCCATCATCGTAGAGAACATGGCCTGCTATATGGACTGCCTGCCCCTGGAGGCTCTGGGCCCCGGCTCCTCCATGGGGGCGCTCATGACGCAGCTGGACACTCTGTTCCGCAGGATAGTGCTGGTGCTGAACGTATTTGAGGATATCATCCCCCTGCTGAGGATAATGGTGTCAATCTTGAAGGTTCCAGCCATTAATCAATTCAAGGTTAGAACTAAGTTTATTTCACTCATAAATCAGTCACTACCAGAAATATGTAACACATGACAAACCATTAGCCATCTAGTATCATGGAATTTTATTGTGAGGATGCGTTTTTAAGACAATAATTTGTCAGGTTTGGTTTTTCCTAGACTTCAAATTTCAATAATATTAATTTGAAATATTTTTTGATGTTTATGAAAAAGGGTCTACGAAATTAGTAGCTTCCTTGAAGGTATCCTTCAAAATTTACATTATGCACTAGTGGTGTGTTAGATAATACTTTCTTAATTGTTCAGTTTAACTCACGCATAACAGATACAGAAATTATGATACAGAAATGGAATTTCATTTCATCACTCCAAAACATAATGGAAATTACTAAACGATGATATGAATGTATCTACAATTTATGAATGGTTTATTTCCAGGGTTTATTAGATCCGTTCTCCAAGATAATCAGCTACGCCATCCAGAACTACGTGCTGCAGTACAACTACCTGCTGGAGCTCAGTTTCCTCTGTAACCGCAGCTTCTCCAAGGAGCGGGACAAGCTGATGATGTGCCGAATGATCATCTACGAACTGGTGCAAGCCTTGAAGTTCAAGACTACCATTCCTGATGAGAACTTTTTGATGCTGATTAGCTTTGTTCTTCAAGGTAATCTAAATATTATAACTACATATATTGTTGTTAGCTGTTGCATTAGAACTGCTCAATATAGGGTTCTCAATGGGACACTCAGGAGGCACAAGATAAGGTGGAAAGCATGAAAAGCTGTAGGATGTGAAGAGATGAAGAAGCACAAAATCATGTATGGTCTCGCCTTGATGAGGAGACCATTAGAATGAAAGTTTTGGAATCAGCAGATATCGCCAAACACTCAAAACAACTCTGGTGAACTTCATTAATGTCAGACGGAGTAAGGTGAACGATGGAAGATTGCATAATGAGGTCGTCTCCTTCAATGAAATTTCTTTTTTTTTTACAAATGTATCACGCAAAATGTAGCATGCTGCGAACAGAACTTTCAGAATTTTTGGAAAATACCGAATAGTACCGAAGATATTTAAGCCATAAAAAATTTTGTCTCTTCAAGATCCAGGTTCACTCCTTCCTTTTCACAAAAATACCACACAAATGGCATAGGCCCCGAGGGAAATTATTTTCCTCAGTGTCTCCTATGTGGAGTAAATGAGAAAAAAAACTCTTTAAAGGCAATAAATATATTTTCATTCAAATAAAAAATAAAATAGAAAACAATCTCATTATTGACCTGAAGCTATGCTATACTGCCGTGGTGAGTAAAAACACAGTTTCTTCCTTGAAAATCTCAAGGAAGGCACTGCGTTTTTACTTCCAAAAGCAGTATACTACAGGAACAATGCAGACTGTATCTGTGTAATAAAAGAGTAATAATACAAAATACCAATTCACTGCTTTCCTAGGGTAGATAAATAATAATGTATAGAATATTAAGCATGTGTAGCACTCTTTTATAAACAGAATAAGAACGGTGAGTGGCTGGGTGGACAAAAGCATCTGGTTCCCACCAGGGCGTCGCGTGTTCAATTCTTCATCATTGCAAAAGCAACAAGTTCCGCTTGTAATAATGATAATAGCAGTTTTTCAAATACTGTGAGGTTATGTTATATTCTTATGCAGATGCTGGTGGATCGCTACCTCTGACCTCCGCGCTGGAAGATTGTCTGAAGCTGAATGGACCCTACAACCGGGAGTACAGCACGGGGGCCTCTGACTGCATGCGACAGTATATCGGAGATGTTCTGGAGTTCCTCGCTGACTTCCATACTCTTACTAAAATTAAGGTTAGAAAATATGATTCTTTGGTTTGTTGATTGGTTATATTCTCATTGAAAAATAGTACTTACTGAAATACATTATGAATAAAAATTGTTTTGTGTATATATTGTAAACTCGACCTCTCAAAAAATTTACAATAGGTACTTACCTAATTTTTCAACAGAAAAGTGGGTATTTCAAAGTTGATGGTTTTCATGATGGATATTTATTTTAGTAATTAGTTAGTTAACCCAGGTTAACTCCATCCTTTCACAGCGTCCCCATGGATGACACAGACCCCTGAGGGAAATTATTTCCCTTTAAATTATTTTCCTGGGGCTTCCTGTGTGGAGTTAATGAAAAAAAATAAAATAAAAAAGAAAAAGCTGTGCAAATTTCAAGTTGATAAAACTTATAATTTTTGCTGGTTTTATATGAGGGAGACAAATAACCTGTAGGTGACAGGAATACTGGAGGTGACTGCCCAACTTGCCAAAGCCTTCGGCAATCATCATAACCATTCTGATATTATCTCAACTGTCATCTGTTGGGATATAGCAAAACTTTGCATTGCTAACTATAAGCTATCGATATCTACCGAAGGAAACTGAAACTACATGATTTCTTTTTTGCTTTATTTTTCCAGAGCTACAGCAAGGGCTCGTCAGTGGGCCTGAACGAGGACACCCTCGGCGGGGTGCTGAAGAGTGGAATGGCCCAGTTTGTGGCGCTGGAGATCACCCGAGGAAACAACCGAGACAATCGAGCCATCGCTCGATACATGCCGTGGCTGTATAACGCACCCTCCGCATTGCAACAGGGGTATGTTGTCAATCAAAAGTCAAAACAAGTACATATTATTATTGCTTCAGTAATTTTATCTGTTTACATAGATATCCAAATTTATAGACCAGCAAATCAGGGAAAAGGGAACAAACCAAGTTGCGCGGAGTGGGGACACGATGTGACTGTCTCCCATTCTGTGATTTGTCAATAAATGAATCTGGCGGTGTACAGGCAACTCACATTGTAATATCACTATTTAGTTCTCAAAAATAAAACCTAATTTGCATTTTCCTTTGATTTCAGTCCCAGAGAGTTTACTGAGTGCGTGTCCCATATCCGCATGCTCTCCTGGCTGCTGGTGGGGTCCCTGAGCCACTACGCGCTGCACCCGCACCCGTACACGGGGCAGGGGGCCTTCGGGAGTTCCCCGCACGCACAGCCCGTGCCGCAAGAGGCCAGTTGCCATATTGCCGATCACATACAGGTAACCTAATTAATACTTAAACAACACTCCTACTAAAAAAATTCACAAAATTATATGTACAAACGGTTATACCAATTATTATTTAACCTCTCCCATTAATAATTAAATCTTATTAAAATTAAATAATCTCTCCCGTATCCTCAGGTGATAATGGCGGGCTTCGCAGAGCAGTCCAAGGCCTCTGTGCTGCACATGAGCTCTCTGTTCCATGCTTTCATCCTTTGCCAGCTGTGGACTGTTTACCTAGAGCAGGGCTCCTGCAGCCACCCGCCCAGCTCCGAGGCCTACTATCTCACCATGAGCATCCTATTTGACTTCTGGGGCAAGGTCACACCCTGCATCCTGCAGCTGGTCTCACACTCCAAAGTGGTAAGTCCTACATCATCCTTCTTCTGTTCACATTGGAGGTTTGCTATTATCAGGGAAAACTCACTGCAGATTGCAGCGCAGAACAAGTCATTCTCTACTATGTCTTCCATCAATCTTCCCCTGGATCACCAGATGAGAAATCTTATATTTGTTGCTCTTAAGAATGTGACAAAAATATTGGAGCTTTTATTTGTAAATCTAGTACAATTTCACAATTTTTTTTTAATTACTGGCTATTTG
This sequence comes from Limnephilus lunatus, assembly GCA_917563855.2. Lineage (NCBI taxonomy): Eukaryota > Metazoa > Arthropoda > Insecta > Trichoptera > Limnephilidae > Limnephilus > Limnephilus lunatus. The sequence continues at coordinate 99,285,937 of OU830596.1, forward strand.
CCAGAAAACGATCATTAAAAAAATGGTCACTAAAAATTATTCTTCCCAATTATTCTTCCTCATTTCTTTCCCCTCCCCACATATTTTAGCCCCACAACGTACAGCCTGATCCCACTGGATACTCATCCATGCCAGATAAGAGGTTAACCCCTTGGGAATTATTGTATCATACGGTACATCGATAACATTAGAAGTTTTTGAGAAAGACTGAGAAAATTCGTTCTCATCTCATGCGAATTAAGCAGTATTATTAAGTGGCAACACCAAGCTTTTACACTTTCAAACAATTGTAATATATTCCAAAAAGTCTTTGACCGCTATTGGTTGCATGTTTGAAAAAGATTCGTCAAATTTTATTTTATGAGTTATTTTTTACTTGAAACGAAAAAAAAGTGAAGTGTTGATTACCTTTGTAATAAGTTTATGTAATTAAATATGTTTTTTAGTTTAGTATAAAGTGAGCATTTTTACAGTTTCCAAAAACAAAACAATCTTAAAAAAAATACCTCTCGTTTTTATTTAAAAAATATATTATTTTTAATTGTGTATAATGTAGCCATTATGGTAATATTAAAATCTGAAAAAGTCTTTTATCTGCTTTCAATAACAATACATCATTTTGGAATAAATTGAAAAACAGAAAATCTATTGGAAAATTAATTTAAACCGGAAATATTTCTAAATGAATCATGAATGTGACATTAATTTGATTACAGAATCTTAAAACACCCCATGGGTTTAATGGAGTTTAATTTGTACTTAACAGCTGGCTGAGACTGTCAACTTGCATTTCCTCAGTCTACTGGAGGCCCTGCTGGAGTGCAACTCTATGGCCCTCAGCAAACTCCTTCCTCTATGGAGTCCTGTTCTCTACTCTCATCATATTCAGGTAAGTGCCGCAATAGAGAAGCAACAGTGGCTGACGACATTGCTGATGACTTTGTCAGCTCCATGTAGTCTTATCGCGGCAGTTTATACTTTTCTAATTCGCAACACACAGGACATTTTGAGCTATCCGCATGCTATCAAGTCGGCAGCAACTGTTGCCCAAAATGGACTGCTGCAAGCTGATGGTCTATTGCGGCCCTAAGTCATAATTGTAATACTCATGCATACTCCAATGTGGTGGATCTGTACTCAATATTGACATACATCGATCATCTAGTTGATTAGTCAGACATCTCAAAATACTAAGTTTTGAGATGATGAGGAAAGCTCGCCATAAATCAAATATTATATTCACGTATCTGCATTTTACATATAAAATATGCTATAAAATAAAGCCGGATGGCATAACGGTCCAGTACATTAGTATGTAATTTTGAAATATCCTACTAGTGACCCAAAAAACATCAACATTTTGTTTAATTCACCACAAGTTTTTCTGCATTATAATTGACTAGCTGGTTCCCGGCATGCGCTGCTATGCCATTAAAAGAAATAAATTAATGGATATTCTCATGCGTCCCTTTTCCCACCTGCGTTCCCCTTCCATCTTTTTGACATTGACTCCCCTCCCGTACGGCCCGCATCCCAGTGACGCCTAGATCGCATAAGATGTTGCCTAGCTAGCAGAGCGGGATGACCGCCGACCGGCGACCACGCAATTTTTTTCTAATACTTACATTTTTAAACTCGTGATATCTTTCGAATGGGATGTCCGAATTGAATAATTCAAAAAGTTATATAAAGGTATTGAAGCAGTCTTGAATATAAAGTAATTTATTTTGATAAGGATTAATACCAAGATACAAATAAAGAGCCTTTTCTAGCGGCGGCATTTCAATTAAATTTTTTAAATAAAATAACACTTATTGGGGCATAACTATAATAGTTAGACATATGCTGTCGCGACACTTTTTGTAAATAATGATGTGTTCTGCAAAGTCGTACTACATTATTTTATTCTATCATCAATAGTTTTCGCAGCGCACGCGATGCAAAGAATATTATAGGTAATTTTTTTACACCTTGGGTTACATTATGGGAGTTTTAGTAAGGATCCCTAATTTTTTTGAAAATATAATATAGCCTATGTCACCCGGGGATAGTGTAGCTTCCCACCAGAGAAAGAATTTTTCAAATCAGTTCAGTAGTTTCGGAGCCTATTCAATGCAAACAAACAAACAAATCTTACCTCTTTATATAGTGTCTTAGATTAGATTTGGTAGTGTTTATGAGTAATCTGAGTATTGTTCCAGATAGAGGGTACACGCCTACATATAACTGCATACTCAACTCAAATTTCGATTTTTCGGAAATGTCTGACTAATCAACGAAAAAAAAAGAAATTATTTTATTCGTTACTTATTTTTGGGGTATTATGCCGTGTTGCGCTTCCTCCTTCTTTAGCCAAAGTTTTGGATCAGATTACATCATGAGTAATACATGTATACTGTACACTTCTACCCTGATGATGGACTCGTAACGTTGTCCGAAACGTTGACTAAAGTAGGAGGTAGCGCAACACAGCAAAAGAATTAAAAAATAAAGCACAATAATACTTCCTGCCATTAAAATCTAAAATTATATCTTTACAAAATGAACATATTTAGCAAGTTTTCTCTTTCTGATACTGGTATGAAATGCTAAAAAATGATGTATTATTTTCAGCTACCCGGTCACCTGCAGATGCGTCTCCAGACCTGCCGCAACTTCCCTCCTGCGCCCTCCCCGCCCCCCGCCCCCCTGGCGGCCCCCGTCCCGGGGCAGAGCACCCACTCGCCCCCCTCACCGCCCCCCCACCTCGCCCTGCTGCTGCGCTGGCTGCAGCGACTGCAGTTCAAGATGGCGCAGATAGAGCTGCAAAGCTCCAACGTGACTCAATTCTACTTTGTTTAATACCCGCACTCTTAAAATGTTATTCTACAAACTCGGTACAAAACGGTAAAAAGCCCAAACAAAGAAGCTTCTATTCAATATGGATAGAATCTTCACCGAGGGAGGGAATAGGACACTGTTTATCATCTCAGGAGACACGTGCAACCAATGAAATGACAAGTTCTTAGCTGAGTTGATATATGTATTGGGTTTTCAAAACAAGAATCCTAACTGTCTCTCACCTTTTGGAGCCAGTGAGAATATGGCATCTCCAATTGGGTTATGTTATGAGTCTGAAGGTAGTAGGGAGGGGAAGGAAACGGGGAAGAGAAAGGTGGGAAAGTACCTGCTGACTAATCAAATCTGGTCACCAAACACAGATAATGCCATTTCAAGCAACATTTAAATTTTGAATGGTGGTCTTTCACCAGAGCGATACCGATAGTATCTTCCATTCGAACGTGTTGCAAATATGATATGTACATATTATCTATACAGAGTGAAGGGATGTAATTGACTTACTTTAACCAGTGATTTCTGATAATATTTGGAGTAAAAAATATATAAGAAGTTTTGGTCTCCGGTGACATTAGTGATGCTTGTTTTTTGTTTTCTACAAATATATGAAAAAAGTAGTAGGTGTTGGACATTTGGGGGCGGGGTTAGTGGTTGATCGGTCACTCGGCTGAGTTACCGGTGATGTCATGTGGAAGAATTTTTTTTTGTTTGATTTTGAAGAAATTTTTTTTTTAAATAAAGACAACAAAAATTTACCAGGAACCGAAATTTCATTTACATTTTTTACTCCAAATGTCAGGAATTACTGGTTAAAGTAAGTCAAGTACGTCCACCCTGTATACATTTAATTTAATGAAATACTGAAACAACACAAATTAATCAAATAAAGAGATTTAAACCAGCGACTTTTGATCAGTGTTAGCCTGTCTTGGTCAAGTTTCTTATTTGACACAGGAGGTACTATATACAATGACATTACATAACTTATAGACATGTTATAGAGATCTTAAAGTGGCAAGCAAAAGATACGCTAATTATTGCCATCCTTTTGATTTAGTACTACATTATCCACACGCTGTATGAGGTTGTGTGCTATCTCTAACAAAATTGCGTAAATGAGTGCCAAACACCCTCATGTGTGATGACAAAATATGTGCAGAGAAAATATGTACACCAAAATTACTAACTAACTAACCATCACGCCGTTTCCAGACAGGTGTAGGCAGAGAGAACGGACCGCCAAACAACTCGGTCTTGGCACACACTCCTTGCCTCATTTACATTCATACATCGTCTCATACATGCTCTTCTATAACTCTGATGCTTGACATGGCCCGATTCAAGTATTTGATTCACTTGGTCGTGCCATGTCTTTCTTGGGCGTCCTTGACTTCTACCATTCACATTTGCGTCATATATTCTCCTTACACTCCTTTTCTCGTTCATTTGCCCTACATGCCCAAACCATCGGAGCGAAAACATCACCCAAATTACTATTTAATTGAATTATTAATTAATTATCATTAATTATTAAAAATAATACAATTATTTCGATTAATTAAATACGTAAATGTTGCCCGGTCCTTCATCTTTTTCATTCATAAATACATATTCTTTGTATATCTATCTTTGTCATGTATGAATAAATCTTTAAATTGAGAATTTACTGGAAACCTGATTGTGTGTGTATCTTTTTTTTTTTTTAAATATTTCTGGCTTTCACCCTTCAAGGGTGTTCTAGGCCATCATTTAAAATTACAGAGAAAGGAAAGGTGAATTTATATATTAATTTTATTTAAATGTACAAATTTCAGAATTATATGGAAGATTGGAGCCGAGTTCAGACTTAGAAGAGATGAAATGTTGAATGGAGGGGAGGCAATTTTAGATAACGCTTGATAGAAGAGAGGGTATTTATTTAGAGAGGGACAACCAAAAAATATGTGATCTAAAGTGCCCACATCTAGACCACAGAATGTACAATCAGGGGAGTCAAGGATATGAATTTTACAAAGGTGAGAAGGAACAGAACAATGTCCGATTCTCATTTGAATAAGTGAGGAAATTTCTTTTTTGGAAAAATGGGGGAATTTTTGAAACCACGGTTTTGATGGGATAGTCCTTTGTATTGAGGCGTAGCGTGCTCCCTTGGATTGACTAGCAATGTTCCAATACTCTGTCCAAACATTGCGGGATCTATCTTTGATCATGGAAAAAATATCAGATAGGGGAATATGGTTTACGAGGGTAACAACAGGGTTGGACGCTTCTTGTTTTGCCAAAGAATCCGCAATATCGTTACCCACTATGCCAACGCCACATTTTGTGACACAATAACGTGTCTGTGTGTTTGTAATGTCATTGCCTGTACATAATTACTACATATTACTATAATTCTTAGACAATTCTTCACTTTCAAGTCTCAATGTTTTGAATTAGCTAGTTATCTTGAATGATATTGTCTTATGTATACTAAATATAATATAACAGGGTGGTAGTAAAAGAGTGTATAATCACAAAGAAAGTGCCAAAGAGTGTTGCATGATAATGATAACTAAAAAAATGTATTATCTAGAATTCTGTTCTATTTAAGAATCGAAAAGATAAAAGAAGGAGTCCTCAAAGAAATGATATACAGATCACGGAAATTTGAAATGCTGTAAAAGAAAAATGTTTATTTTTTATGAGAGTGAAAAAGAAGATTTTTATTTTTTCAAAAAGTCATATCGCCTTGTTTTGGAGACCTGTATTTATGAAATTTTATTATAAAATAACATTGAATAGATCTTTCAGAATACTCAACATTTTCTGTAAATTTCTTTAATAACAGTATTTTATTGATTTTAAATTTTTCAGAAAAAAAAAAAACTCTTAAAATGCACGTCGATAAAGACGCACTTATTTTCCTAGAAAAGTTTCGATGACGCAGATTGAAAGAGAAAAAAAAAATGGAGAAAAATGACGTATTTAACTAATTTTTTGATTTGTTGTCCTTTACAGCATTTCAAATTTCCACTGTCGATGTGTAAAGCAAAAATAGATTTTCAGTGTAACCAATTTTTATTATTAATGTTTATCGAATAAAAAGAAAACTGTTGATATAGGTACATAAATAGACTATGGTTTGAGAAATTCATTTTGTTAAGTGTATTTAGAATGAAATAAATCTAGATCAAATTATTTATAGCCAATATTTAAAAGTGTGTTAAGTTTGATAAATGGAATTGATGTGTTTTATTATGGTTTTTAAATGTGTAGTTAGTGACGAGAGATAATGAACTATTTATAGAAAATAAAATTACATGAGTTGTAATACAATTAAATGGTTAATTAATATATGGATTTTAAAACCAGAGTGATTATGAAGCCTAACCTAACCTTATCCTATCCTGAACTATGCATTAAATAACCCACGACTATCTTAAATATAAAGCAGCAAAAACTTTTAAAATAAATTTCTGGCAGCATCATATTTGCACAGAAAGGGATCTGTTTGCAATTTCTAAGATAATGCAGCCACAATCACACTTCTATCACGAGCTATGAGGCTTTTAAATATATATTTAACAATACTTATTAATCATTGTTGCAAGAAAAGAGGAATGGAGCTATTGAATTATGTTACATATGTTTGTAACAAGGTGTGTGCACCACATTTATGGTGTGGCACCTTCAGTATTTGTGCATTTGTCAAATTGCCAGCCCTAAAATTTTTTGGAGCTGAACTGCTACCAAACCTGCAGGCAGCGTACAAATCTTGAGAATTTAAATGCAGCATTGCTCATTCGTTGGGTGACCCTCTCTGCTGACATATAAAGGATCGACTTCAACTCGCCAATATCGTGATCATACATCTTGAAATTCACTCACCATCGTTAGAATTGACTGGAGATCATTCTGGAAAGATTTTTGTATCGGAAGACGTCAACTTTTCCTGCATCTGGACGGGCCTTTTGACTGGTAGCCAAGCTTCTACAGACGACCCAATCTCATGACCTGGGGTTCTTTTTCAAAGCCACTCCAATCAATCTCCAACTACGCTACAACTTATAATGGTATCCCATCATCAACTTATTTATTTAAGCAAGCCCTTTTACCAGCCTGCGTTAGTTTCAGATTGCATTAATTTTATTTTTCAAATACAAAAAATAATAATAATTTATAGGCAATACATTATTAACTTCTAAAATGTAAAAACCTTTGTAAAGTTGCTCTAGTAATTTTTTTATTTGTTTTTAAATTCACAGGAGTATTAATTAACAGCGTATATTTTATTACAACACCAATTTAACATTGAGAAGTTAAACACCAATATGAAAAAATAAATATGAATACACAACCATTATTTGTTAGAGAACAGTTTCATTGTTTGTGAACGGCACATTTAGTTAAAATTTGTTATTACATACAAAAGAAAAATTTCACAAAAACCAATATGAAATATAATAACACCATAGATTTTATGATCGAGATATGTATGAGTGAGCAAAATTATGACTAAACTGTAAAACCCCCATATAAGGTTTTCCCCACATAGGAAGTTTTGTTTTTCGATCCCTTGAAAACTAATATTTAAAAATTGTGTAATTAAAAACCCGCATCTGTTGAAAACCTTATAAGAAAGTTTCATATTTTGCGTTCAGTAAATCAGATACAGGGTGCGGCAAATCAAACAGTGCAGTTTTGAATGGCTATTAAAAAAAAGCAGCGTCACTTACAGAAATGAGGTTAATTTTATTTTATTCGGTACATCATGCCGTTTTATGCATCAAGTCCTGAAGATGACATCAGAAAGATGATGGCCCCTAGCAGCGATACATTGAAGGTGATTTCTGAAGTTTTCGACTGCATTTTTGCATATCTCGATGGGCATAGTGGCGATATCCTCCCGAATTCAATCCTTGAGTTCTTCCAAGGTGTGAGGTCGATGTTTGAAAACTTTTTCCTTCAGATAGCCCCAAAGGAAGAAGTAGCAAATGCTTAAATCGCAGGCCACCCCTCAGAGAGGCGAGGCGCGCAGGGAACATCAGTCGCAGTTTCGTCTATGAAACTCGAGCATTATGGGCCGTAGCAACGGTGTCTGTTGAAACCAGATGTCTCTCAGATCTGTTTCTTCCATTAGTTCTTCCAATTGAGGTTAAAAAAAATTCTAACATGGAAACATAACGTTGAGCGTTGACAGTCATGGTTCATCCATTATCCTCGAAAAAATATGGCCCAATCACTCCAAATTTCGAAATCGCACACCACACGGTCACTTTTGGGGAGAGAAGAGGTCTCTCGTGAAGTTGCCTCAGGTTATTTTCAGTCCAGTACCGAAAATTTGGTTTATTCACCGCTCCACGGAGATGGAAGTGGGCCTCGTCACTTCGCCATTTTTGGCCATTTTCAAGATACGTGCGGACGGCAAAGCCCCGGTGTCATCCGGACCAAACGGTGGCAACGACTAAAAACGGCATGACCCTCCCGACATAATGAGACCACTCCCAGGTTTCTACTCTCACCACACGGGATGTACCGGTATTTCAAAACTGCACTGTTTGATTTGCCGCACCCTGTACTTAAATCAACTTCCATACAGAAATAAAGTTAGTTCATTGAACATACAATAATATCCAACCCAATAGTTGTTGAAAAAGTTTAAAAAAAATCAAAATGCTTAGATCAAAAAAATGCTGTTTTGGATTCTCTTGTACTAGGTACGAGTTTCCAGAAACCATGTATAAATAATATTGTTTTATACCAGGACAGCTATTTCACCTTCCAAAGGTTTTTTTTATGGGGCCCTCTGAAAACGAAACAGCTGTCATGTAAAAGGTTAAAACTACCAACCATAACTTAAAAAGCCTGATATTATAAAGAGTTCCACAAATAAACAAAAATTGTCAGACATGGTAAAGAAAAAAAACTAGGACATTATTTAAAATAGGAAATTTGTATCAAACAGACCAACATTTTTCTTTTCACACTCTAATGCCAAAACATGACCTAAAGTTATAACTAAGTACTCAGCCTTTTGAGGAATAAAAAATACAAAACGAACCAGTAAAAAACATACACATATAACAATAATAACAGAGAATTTATTTTAATAGCTAATTAAATGCAGTACTTAATAATTCCCAGAAAACATTACAGCCCACATTATGAAAGGGTAAATCTTTTAGGCTTTCACTCTAAATTTTCACATAATTTTTAGTACATAGTGGTTTATTGAAGGAATTCTGAGACCCAGGGAGTTTTGTCCGAAGTGTATGGAATAGGAGGCAGGTCATACACCACCGGAAGTCGATCAGGGTCACTGAGCATCACAGAGAAGAACTTCTGCTTTGTCTAAAGGAGAAGCAAGAACAAGTGAGAATATAATATATAACAAAACCAATTTCAAATACTTAATTATGCTAGAAAATCAACCTATGAGTCATCATTTGGGAATAACTCACATAATGATTAGAATACATAACAACCTTCAGTCGACTTTAAACGATGCAGTAATTGGGGAAACTTTAAAAGCATAATAACCATTAAAAATTTCAATCATTTTACTCAGAAATTAATAAGGGCGTAGACTATTAAAGCAATAAAAATTTTCATTATGTAGTGCCGTTCCTTATCCAGAATATTCCTTAGTGAGAGATGACATCTCTGTTTCTATCCGATTTCGGTCTCTCTTCTCCTTTTACCGTGAAATTTTCAAATTTCGCGCGATTTTTTGTTCCTTGGTGATCGCAAATCACTGCTACCAACAGTTAGGCGCTCGCTAGCGTCTGACGCGATGCCATTTTCTTCAATTGGCGTCTAATTTCTATCGCGAACGGTCGTCTAGTTACAATATTGCGATATAAACCAGAAACTAGATTTCTTCTCCAAAATTATTACGAAAATCATTACGCAATGTCAGAAAATAATGTATCTCCCGAAGCGGTTGAGATTTCCGCGTCCGCGAGTGTAAACCGTGATGAAATACGAAAAACGAAACGAAAGAATTTGTGTTCCGACTGTTCCTCTAATGAATCCGTTTGTGACAATAAACGAAAAAGACGAAGGCGACGCCGACGCTCACCAAGTTCCGACAGCTCAACTTCCATGAGTTTTTCAAGCAGGGCTTCACGCTCCAGAAGGCGAGGAATGGCCCGTTCTATTAAGAAATTAACTGAACAAGTAGGCAGACTACAAAATTTTATTCTGCAAGCACCGAGGTCAAGATTCGCAGAGAATGCAGCCTCAGATAATATGTCCATCGCAGAGACGGAGAAAGAGTGTTCAACAGTATCCGGGCGTAATACTTGTGTTTTTCAAATGCCGAGTCCCACCATTTCTCTTAAAGAACCCTTAATGACTGCTCCTCCTCAAGACAGACTTGAAGTGTTAGAGCGTCTTCAACGATTTAATCAGAAAGATTGGACCAATGTGAGATATAACAAGGTCATTAAGGAACACCTTGCCGATCCGGGCTTTAAGGAGCTTGAGGTGAACTGTGAGTTGCAACCTTACGATTCTGGGTCTCCTCAACAGGTCGCTATTGAAAGATCTTTCGCGGCAATAACACATGCAGCTCTCAAACACAGGGAACAACTGCAGAAGTCTCTGCAGAAATTGGTCGAATGGGGATTTGAAGTACAGGATGTCTCTCCAGAAACCCTGTACGAGAAAGTTAATGAGCTGTTTGGAGGTCAGAACGACTTACAAAAATGCTCCGATGACCTGCTGCAAATAACATGCGGAAAACGGGCAGAGATAATTGAATTTAGAAGGGACAGGATTCTCAATTCCTGTAAACAGAAATCAGACAAGAAAGTTCTTATGCAGATCCCTCCGACTTCCTCTCATCTCTTCAATGAGGAAGCCCTCTCTACCCAATTGCAGAAATTGGGAGGAGTAAAGAATTGTTTTAGGCCCTTCTCACAAGTCATCACTACCGGTCCACCAAAGGAGGGGTCTGATACTAAAAAGGCTTCTAAGCCTGTTCAATACTTTCGGGCCCGAGATTCCTTTCCGACCCGAGATTTTATTCCATCTCGAGAATTTTTTCCATCCCGAGAATCCTTTCGCCCGAGGGGGGCAGACCCCCAAAGGTATCCCCAGCCCTCCACCTCTGGTATTAAAAGGGGGGGAAAGGAGAGTAACAAGCGACCGGTGCGAGGGCAGACCTCTAACCGACGCTATTACAGGGGTGCATGACTGGAGGCCATTAAAGTTTCAAGCGGGGCAATTGCTGAATTTCAAAAACAAATGGGCAGCTCTAAATGCTCCCAAAGTTGTTCAAAAAATCATAGGGGGATACAGAATCCCCTTCTTTACAAAGCCCCTATTATTACGCCCAACTGCCTTAACTTTGAAAAGATTTGTGACAAATACAACCCCAGCAATGACAAAAGAAATAGAAATTCTCAAAAAACTGAATATATTGGAACCGGCAGTCAACAACTCCGGTTTTCTCTCCCAAATGTTCCTGGTTCGAAAAGGGGACGGAAGCAACAGACCTATTCTCAACCTGAAAGGTCTCAATCACTTTGTGTCGGTAAGAAAATTTTCTTTAATGTCGCATCAGAAAGTTCCCGAATTTCTCCAACCACAAGACTGGATGACAAAAATAGACATATCTCACGCATATTTTCACATCCCAGTCGCAGAGTCTCATCGTCGTTTTTTGAGGATTGTGTACAAAGGAGAGCTTTTGCAAATGACATGCCTTCCCCAGGGCTTGAGCAGTGCTCCACAAGCCTTTGCCAAGGTGACCAATTGGGTTGCGGAGACCCTACGTCGTCAAAATGTGAGGACCATTGTATACTTGGACGATTTCCTTCTGGCCCACCAGGACAGGGAAATTCTGAAGGTCCAAACAAATCTATTTCTGAATCTACTAAGAGACCTCGGTTTGACTGTCAATTTGAAAAAATGCGTCAGCGAGCCGGTACAAACAGTGGAGTATCTGGGTGTAATGTGGGACACACAATGCGGTCGGAAGTCACTGAACAGGAGAAAGTGCGAAGACCTTCAACAATCCCTTCAAAGGCTTCAGAAAAAGAAGAAGTGGAATGTGAAGGAGGCCCAGAGAGTTCTGGGAAAACTAAATTTTGCATCATTCGTCACTCCAAGAGGTCGTCTTCATTGCCGAAGGATGCAACTACAAATGCACTCCATGATGAAACTTCCCATACGAATGAGAATTATTATAAAGGAACCCGTAATGAAAGACATATCATGGTGGGCACAGAATGTAAAGGTCTTTATGCCACTACACGTCCCCGCTGCCTCTCATTTCCTCTCGACCGATGCAGCAGATCATGGCTGGGGCGCTCAAGTGGACGATATTCCGATTGCGGGAAATTGGACCAGGGAACAGCAGAATTGGCACAGCAACTTGAAAGAGATGTTTGCCATACTAAATACCTTGAAATACCAGAACAAACGTTTGAGGAGTTCTACCGTTCTAATACAGTCAGACAACAGAACAGTCCTCGCTTATTTGAGGAACGAAGGAGGGACGAGATCCTTGAGTCTACTTCATCTGACCTTTCAGATTCTGTCTCTAGTAGACAAATACAATATAACCCTGCAAGTTCACTACCTACCAGGGCGGTACAACGGTCTTGCGGACCATTTGTCCCGAGGAACCCGTCTACCGGAGTGGCACCTTCTACCTCCTGCAACAGAACAGATATTTCACAAATGGGGCAGACCCACTGTGGACCTGTTTGCCTCTCACACGGCTCATGTTGTGGACAAATATGTATCCATAGACAGGAAAGACAGAGCGGCATTATTTCACAATGCTTTCAGCAGACCTTGGCACTTTCCTCTTGCATGGGTGTTTCCGCCTCCTTGTCTAATTCCCCGAGTGCTTGCTCATCTGAACAAATCCACAGGAATTTATCTGCTAGTAGCTCCCAAATGGACAAAAGTATTTTGGCTACCAGACTTGAAACAGAGAGCCTTGTGCCTACCTCAGGAGATCAAGAATCTACAAGAGATACTGATAGATACCACCACAGGCTCCCATCCCCAGCAAATACTTCAACTAGAACTGCAAGTGTGGAAAATTGGGGCTGGGATGATGCATTGCAAGGATGGTCTGATAGAGAAAGAGAGATTTTAAAATCCAGCTGGCGAACTTCAACACAAGTTTCTTATAAAGCAGCGTGGATTAGATGGCGTGAATGGTGCTCATCCAACCATGTTAATTTCAAAGATCCAATGGGAGCCCAGTTGGCAAAGTTTCTAGCGCATCTCAAAATATCGCTGAATTTAGCTCCTAGCACTATAGCTTTGCATAAATCGGCTATTTCAACTTTATGCAATCCAAATAATGAAAATAGACTAAGTAACCATCTTGTGGTGAAGCAAGTAATGAAGGGAATAGTAAACAGCTCGATTAAAGTGCAACGGGATACAATATGGGACCCGAGACAGATATGTTCTTGGCTTCAGACTAACAATCCAGAAACTATAACCTTATTTGAAGCATCCAGAAGGTGTGCAGTCATACTCCTGTTAGCCTCAGGGCGAAGGGTACATGATCTGACACTTTTGAGATTAACATCGGAACATTTCATTGATATGGATGATCATATTATTTTATGGCCTGCATTTGGTTCAAAGACAGATTCTGCAAAGTATCAACAATCAGGATGGAGATTAAACTCCTCATCAAATCAATCCACCGATCCTGTATTTTGGCTTAAGAAGCTGTGTGTTCTCTCAAAGGACAGGAGACAAGAGGCACCTAATATTGATAACCTGTTTTTATCCACATCAGGTCCAGCCAAAGCAGCTTCTAGAACAATTATCGGTGGATGGGTCAAGACAATACTTAGAGATGCTGGTATTGAGGCCTCTGCGGGGAGCACTAGGTCGGCAGTGGCTTCACTTCGGTGGTTTGAAAACTGTTCAATAGAGGACATTTTGGAAAAGGGAAATTGGCAGAATGAAAATACCTTCCAAAAATATTATAAAAAAGAAATAAGGCAATCCAATATTCAGGAGCCGGGGACTTCGTCGTCCTTGACAAACCTGTTTAATCCAATCATTCGCCTGAGGGGGGCAGACCCCCAAAGGTCTTCCATTTCTGGAGACAGAAGGAGAAGCGATCATTGTGAGGGCAGACCTCCAACCGGCGCTTCTTTATGAAGATGATCACAATTGGCATCAACACTGCCACCAGACGATAGCAGACAATTCTCACTAAGGAATATTCTGGATAAGGAACGGCACTACATAATATTGGAGTTTTACCTACCATTAAAACTCTTATTATGTTGCCTTCCTTATCCAGAATATTCCTCATCCCCTGTCTGGTGAGACTACAATTGAAGAAAATGGCGTCGCGTCAGACGCTAGCGAGCGCCTAACTGTTGGTAGCAGTGATTTGCGATCACCAAGGAACAAAAAATCGCGCGAAATTTGAAAATTTCACGGTAAAAGGAGAAGAGAGACCGAAATCGGATAGAAACAGAGATGTCATCTCTCACTAAGGAATATTCTGGATAAGGAAGGCAACATAATAAGAGTTTTAATGGTAGGTGGCGCTTTTTACGCTCTTGTTTGATTTCAGGTGGAGGTTTTCTGTGGTACTCACTTTTGTAAATCAAACGCTTGTTTTGTGTTTGTTTGTCTGGTCATAATTTATTATCCTTTTATTTACATAATCCTGATTTTTTATAAGATTTATATTGTGATCTGCTTGTTGGAACACATTTTTTTACGTAAGAATGGAAGCTACCTTCCTTTGTTCTTCTATAGAACTATTTGAATAATGGAACAAAAAAGAAAATAATAAAATTAGGTAGGTACTTGCCTAGAAGTAATTGCCCATAGAACAAGTACCTACTCAATAAGCATCAATTTTAACCATAGCTCCCCGACAAAAAGGGCTGAAATTAAATGAAAGTTCTTTTTAGAACCCTATAATAGTTAAAATTGATTATTATTATTTGTGAGATAAATTATTTTAAAAAAATAAAAAAGAGAGTTGAAACTAGCTAATACACATATCGTAATCCATTGATTGTTGTAATTAGTTTAGAAACAATAAAATAATAAATTGAAGTAAATCATTAGAAGATATGCATAAGAAAAAAAATAACACTAAATTATAAAATGTTCATCTTCTTGATCCTCGATCGATAGCCTCTGCAGTTTTTGTCTTCAAGAAAGATGGCTTCTTTTTGATCCTTGGCCTTAGTAAAGATGACTTATTTTTTATACTGCTCTTCTTAGATGTTAGTAGTTTATTTTGATCCAGTTCTTCTAAGATGTGATAGCATCGTCCATTGGTAGAAGACACAATTTGGTAATGGGCCTTTTCATAGACCCTTGCTGCGTCTTCAAGGTGACTATACGGGTTATCCCATCTTGTCCAGGGTGAGTGGTGATGACACGTCCCATCCTCCATAAATTTGGTGGTGCGTTGTCGTCTTTGATGATAACTAAGTCCCCAATCTTTAGTTGTCGCCGGTTCCCATCCGTCCATTTAGTCCTTTGCTGCAGCTCTCCCAGATATTCAATTCTCCATCTTGACCAGAAGCTCTGTCTTAGCTGGCTTAGTTTTTGGAAATTATTAAGCCTGTTTATGGGAATCTGTTGTAGGTCAGGTTCAGCTACAGCTGACAGGTTATCACCAATAAGAAAGTGACCTGGAGTAAGTGCGAAGAGGTCGAGGGGATCATTGGATAGTGGAATTAAAGGCCTAGAATTTATGCAGGACTCTATTTGGTATAATAACGTACACATCTCTTCATATGTTAATGAAGAGACGTTTGCCACTCTTTTTACGTGATATTTCACACTTTTTATGTTAGATTCCCAAAGACCTCCATGATGAGGACCTTTAGGTGGGATAAAAACCCACTGAATAGACATATTAGTTAAGTAATTAGCTATTTCCTTTTGAGAGACATATAAATTATACATATTTTTCAATTCATTATTCGCTCCAACAAATGTAGTAGCATTATCAGAATACAATTTACTAGGTTTTCCACGTCTGGAAATGAAACGCTTTAAACAATTAAGAAATGCATCTGTAGTTAGAGCGGTGACCAGTTCTAAATGAACTGCCTTAGTAGAGAAGCATATAAATAAACAAATATAAGACTTGACTGAATTGGATCTCCTACTGATTCCAGACTTTATTAAGATTGGCCCTGCGTAATCTAGTCCTGTAACAGAGAACGGTCTACATGGTGACACTCTATCCTCTGGTAGGTCAGACATTATTTGATGACTTGTTTTTGGACTGCATTTAAAGCACACAATGCAATTTTTAAGTATTTTTTTAATAGCATTTTTTGCCATTATAGGCCAATATTTTAGTCTAATAAGTGCTAGTAACGTTTGAGTACCTACATGCAAATTTGTATAATGAAAATGTTTAATGATTAACTTTGTTAGAGGGTGATCGTGAGGTAGTAATATCGGATGTTTTTGTGCTTCATGTATTAGTTTTCCTCTGGACAATCTCCCACCTACATGCAATAAATCCATATGTATAAATGGGTTTAATGATTTGAGATGACTGGTTTTATCTAAGTTTTTTCCCGCCTTTAATGTTTTAATTTCTTTTGAAAATGAATAAGATTGAGTGACTGTTATTAATGATTGTAACGACTTGTTTAATTCTATTATTGAAAGTTGTCCGCTAAATGTATGTTTTTTTCTTGTATTATTAATGAAACGTAGGATATAAGCAGTTACTCTTTGTAAACGCGTGAGAGAAGAAAAACGATAAAACAATTCCCAATCTTTATTCATACTGACGGTTAAATTTATTTTGTTTTTTAATTCCGGTGGATCGATGCAAATTTCCTTATAGTTCGGCCAAGTTACTTCATCTTGAGTTAACCAATTAGGACCTCTCCACCAGATTTCTGAAGAAAATAGACTTTTAGCACTGGTTCCTCTTGATAAAATATCCGCTGCATTATCTTCGGAGTTGACATGCTTCCATTGACTGGTTTCGCTTCTTTCCTGTATTTCTGCAACTCTGTTTGCAACAAATGTATTCCATCGCGCTGGTTGATTTCCTATCCAGCATAGAGTTATAGTGGAATCACACCAATAAAATGTTTTATCCAAAGGTATAAGTAGGGATTCCTTTACTTTTTCAACAAGTTTTGTTAACAGAACAGCACCACATAATTCCAATTTAGGCAAAGAAATCGTTTTTAATGGAGCTACTCTTGATTTAGCTGTGATTAATTGAGAATGCCGTTTTCCTGATTGGTCTGTGGATAGCATATATATGCAAGCAGCATATGCTTTTTGAGATGCGTCACAAAATCCGTGCAATTGTATATTTACAGTTTGATTACATATAATTTTTCTAGGTATTTGAAAAGAATTTACACCTTTTAAATCTTCTAAATATTTTTTCCAGAGCTTCAGAATTTCTATAGGTATTTCTTCATCCCAAGATATCTTTTCTTGCCATAATTTCTGCATAATAAGTTTAGCATTCACGGTTACTGGTCCTAGCAAACCTAATGGATCGAAAATACTAGCAATCAGTGACAAAATATTCCGTTTATTATAAATAGGATGTGACGGTAGTTCCACGTGATATAAAAAACTATCTTTTTCGCAATTCCAAGCTAAGCCTAGAATTTTCTCTCCTTCTGGTTTGTCCAAAATTACCATATCAGTGGCCTGATCGGCCTCCGATGACAAATCAGAAGAATTAGACCGCCATTTTCTTAAGTTCATACCGGCCGAATTCATTATGGAGATTAACTGTTCTTTTAACAAATTACAGGATTCCACATTGTCTGCACCTGTAATTAGATCATCTATGTAAAAATCTCTCTCTAAAATGAGACTAGTTTCAGGATATAACTGAGCGTTTTCCATACTCAGCTGCTTCAAGCAACGCGTGGCTAAGAAAGATGACGGTCCCATACCATAAGTTATCGTATTTAACTTGAAATGGCCCATTTCCTCTTCTGGAGATGCTCGCCAAAGTATTTTTTGGAAGACGCGGTCCTCCTCTCTAATGTTGACCTGCCTGTACATTTTCTCTATGTCAGCCGTCAATGCCACTTGATATTTTCTAAAATTTAACAAATGGGTATATAAATCATTTTGTATTATTGGACCAACCATTAACGCGTCGTTTATTGATATCCCGCTGGAGGTTTTTGCGGAGCCGTCGAACACCACTCTTAGTTTGGTAGTGCTGCTGGTTTCCTTCTTGATTGCATGATGAGGTAAATAGTAAGATTTTTCTTCATTTGAAACTGGTTCAAATTTTGTCATATGACCTAAGTTTTCATATTCTTCCATGAATTTAATGTATTGAAGTTTCAAATCCATGTTAGAAGATAATTTCTTTTCCAAGTTTAAAAATCTTTTTTCTGCCATAGGCAAGGAAGTACCTATTTGATCTATACAAGGTCGGAATGGTAAGCTTACTTCGAAACGCCCATTTTCATCCCTTTTTTGGGTTGACTTGAAGCTCTCTTCACAAGCCTTTTCTTCATAATTTTGGTGCTTGATGGACACCAATTCCTCTTGTTTCCAAAATCTTTCAATTTGATTGTGAATCATATTTAAAGATAAGTGACATGAGGATGATTCTTGCTCTTTTTTTGTAGTGCACGTTCTAATTGGCCCGGATAATATCCATCCAAGTTCAGTGCGTTGCAGCGTAGGTCCAGTTGTTCCTAATCTCAATTGATCAGTGGTCAGCATTTCCCAAAATAGTTCGGAGCCGAGTAATATATCCACATGACCGGAAGTGGAAAATTCAGGATCGGCCAATTTCAATCCTGGTGGTATGTTTGCCTCCCTTTTTGGAAAAGAGGTCTGCGGTAACTTGCTGGTGATTTCTTGTAATACCAAGCAAGTAACAAGTTTTTTGTAATTAGAGTTTATTGATGACAATTCAAACGAGAGGCTCTTCTTTACATTTGTTATATTATTATGTAATCCAGAGACCGGCATATTTAATGACTTGTATTTTATGTTTAATTTTTTAGCAAATCGTTCAGTTATGAAATTCACCTGAGAACCATTATCCAACAATACTCTCGCTGAATGAATAATTCCATTACTGTCCTTAACGTTCACCATTGCCGTTGATAACAAAATTGTTTTTTCTGCTTCTCCAAAAGTGGAATGGTTTGAGACTGGTACTTGATCCATGCCATTCTCAGTGTTTTGATCCTCTTTAGGGAAAATATGGAGTAATGTGTTGTGTCCTGCTTTATCGCAAGTTCTACAATTATTCTTACTCCTGCATTCTTTAGTTGAATGACCTACATTTAAACACTTGATGCAAGCGTGTAATTGCTTGATTTTTTCAAACCGTTCATGTTGGTTTAGTTTCAAAAACTGTTTACAGAAATAAATCTTATGATTTTCCTTACAAACAATGCATTTCAACCTTTGCGACAATAATGAAACTGAAGATTCCTTTTTGTAACTTGACGGTTTATGATGCGCGAATATTGGTTTGGCTGTGGAACATGTTGCTTCCGATGCTTCCAAGACTATCGCTCGATCTGTTAAACATTTTAAAAATTCTTGCAATGTCGGTATTTTTTCTTTAGTTGGATATTGTTCCCAATAGATCCGGGTATTGGAATCTAATTTGTTGGCCAAAATATAAATTATTATTACATCCCAATACTCCGTGGGTAGACCTATGTTTTTCAATGAATTCAAATGTAATTGTGTTTGATCTAATAAACTTCTCAAGGCGACGTGATTTTCTTGTTTTAATTCCTTGAGCTTAAACAATGAATTTAAATGTTGATTAGCTATTACACGCTTATTTTCAAATCTATTTGATAAAACCTGCCAAGCTATTTCGAAATTGTCTTGGGTAATTTCAAGTGCGTTTAATATTTGTGATGCCTTTCCTTTTAAACAATCACGCAAATAGTAATGTTTCTGAAAATTATTTAATGATTTATTATTACCCACTATCGTGACGAAAGCATCCTTAAAAGATAACCATTTCGAATAATCACCACTAAATTCTGGGAGCGAAAATGTAGGTAATTGGATCTTAATATTGTTAGTATCATCAATTTTTTCAATGCTTTTTATGGATTTTTTTGCTAACGTCACTACTTGATAATATTGCAATTCAAAACACTCAAGTGGGCTATCCTCTTCATCTGAGTTACTATCAAACTCTTCGATCTGAGATTGTATATTCTTAAAGCGATTTAACAGTGTGTTTACCTCCTCCAATCTTGTTTCCGTTTCTATTACATCAACTGAATCACTTAATAGGTAATTCTTAAATCTTGTTAATTGTGCCTTCAATTCACCTCGCTTCTTCACCAGTGATTTTAATGTTTGTGGCATAATGCAGAATTTTTTACACAAACATACACATTAAATTATTTAAAAATAAACTTTTGTTTGTTCCACCTTTGCGGGAGCGAATAATAAATAGATTACAATAAAATAAATTATATTATTTAATAATCAGTGGTAATCATAGAGTAAATTATTTGGAATCTACCTACTGGTTAAATTATATTAGGTTGACAATATTTTATCTTGTTGATTATAATATCACGCAAAAAGAGTGGCTCTTGGTGGCGAATTCTTCGCGTGATTTTACAAGTTATATTATAATGCCTTAATACCTTAGGAATATGTAATGATGAATAAGAATGATGTAGACCGGACGGCTGGCTGGATGAGCTGGTTTTCATCTGGCTTCTCGAAGGACCATATGGCGCTTTTTACGCTCTTGTTTGATTTCAGGTGGAGGTTTTCTGTGGTACTCACTTTTGTAAATCAAACGCTTGTTTTGTGTTTGTTTGTCTGGTCATAATTTATTATTCTTTTATTTACATAATCCTGATTTTTTATAAGATTTATATTGTGATCTGCTTGTTGGAACACATTTTTTTTACGTAAGAATGGAAGCTACCTTCCTTTGTTCTTCTATAGAACTATTTGAATAATGGAACAAAAAAGAAAATAATAAAATTAGGTAGGTACTTGCCTAGAAGTAATTGCCCATAGAACAAGTACCTACTCAATAAGCATCAATTTTAACCAGTAGGTAAAACTCCAATATTGTAAATATCTAGAAATAATATAAATACATTGTCTGTAAGTGGTATGACCAAATTTTGATAATGCCTTCAGAAGGCGAAAAAGCTGTCACTCATAATAATAATTACCTAGCAGAACTTGTTTATAAATAAACTGTTTTTATAAATTGAATAATAATATTACCCCCCCTGCCACACCCCCCCCCCCCCCTCCACCTCCATACCCGTTACATTAATTTTTCACAATGTCACCTATTAAAACGTAACAATCAAATACGCACTAGCAGTTGGCTAAGGTCAAAATGTAGATTAGTACCTATTTTATACATATTTGAATTTTTGCTATCAAAGGAATCTCCAGAGTAACCTAAACAAAATGACAGCCCACGTTAAACAATTACTAAGCAACACGCTTTGTTTTTCGTTCGGACAATAAACGTATAGTAAATAATTTCATAACGCCACAGCTTATTCACAACGCTAGAACATATTCATACTAAAAAGTGGTTTATATTTTGACATTCCGCGATCTCATAAAATCTATAAAACATTTTTCAAGCAAAATATCCGATCAGATGTTTGCAGTTAAAAATTGAGATTTTAAAAATATGTTGCTTCTGTGGTTATCAAGTAGGCCATAGACAATGAGTAGAAATCGAAAATATCCAATGTTGTCTTGAAAAAGTAACATTTAGGGCAATTTCAAAGAAACTAACACGCAGAATTCGCACATTTTTAAAGTTTACGCTTTTATAATATTTTTTTTATAATTCCTACGAATATGTGACAATCGACAAAAGATAGGTGAATTCATTGGCTATATAGAACTATAATCAGTTTGTATGTCTCTATATTAAAATTCGGAGGTAATTTTTCAATGTCGGCGGAAAATTTAAAATGGGCACGAAAATATAACGAGCAATCCGAGGCAAAAGTTAAAAATCGCGCTGTCGCTTTAGTGGCTGTAGATTAGTGGCTGTAGATTAGTGGCTGTAGATTAGTGGCTGTAGATTAGTGGCTGTAGATGGGGATTAGGTTGAAATTCCCGCTTTACGCCAGCCACTCATATTTGATTTATGCAAAAAAAATATTGCCAAAAAAAGGGTTTTATTTTATTTTGTGAATTTGAGGCACAAAGATTTCAAAAAATTTCAATAATTTTTCTAAAGAACTCAATTTGTCACATAAGATAAAACCATAACCGAAAAGGGGAAAACCATAAATTAACCAATATAATAATGAAGAAAACCCATACAATGCCAATCTCAAAAGAGTTTATACGCAGTTGCCTCAATTGCAGATTTTTTGTAGTACAAGCTGCAGGGTGAAGATGATAGTCAATCTCTGATAACACATTGCATTGGCAGAGGGAAATTACCAATCTAATAATTGAGTATACTTACAACGAAGGTGGGCAGGAACAGAACGCCCGCCTCGAAGGAGTTGATTCGAAGAGCACCATTGCCCTTGTTGAAGACGCCCCAGGCGGACTTGGACACGTTTGCAGAGGTCAGCAAGAAGAAGGCGGCCATGGAAGAGTCAGGCGACAGGCGAAGGTAGCTCTTGATGTGCGGCATGGCGCGGTGCCGGCCGGAGTGGCGAGCACTCCATTCACTGGAACATTCACGAGAGAATTGGCGGTCAACAAGTGTCAAAAAATTCAAAATTAACAATGATTATTAAAATTAATGAATCTGTTATGATTTGATTTGTATGTACAACCTGTCTTCTTAAGAGCGCATAACCAGCCAGCGGACGAAAATCCACATTTCGTCGAAAGATGTTCTTACGATCGTACAGGGCGGTTCTAAAGAGAAAGATAAGGTATTCTCAGTACCAGCTTTTTAATATTATAACTCAATATCGATTTTATTTCATTCCAAAGTTGCTTTAATTTATACCTTTATCCAAAAATGCTGAAAGGCGTGACGATAAAACTATTAAAATTATGTACTTTTTGTAATTATTTTTTGATCATACGTATTTATCATTTTTCAATAATGTCTTAGCAAAATTAGAATGTAAAAAAATCTGAAATATATTAGTCTATAAGTGCGCAAATAAATGCACAAACGGACCAATTTTCGTCAAGAAACACATGTATTTATATATTTTTTAATAATTTTATTTTAACTAAAATTAAAATTCTGTTACATACGTTTACCAGATAATATATTGATTTATTTTACTGCATGATTATATGATTTGAAATGGGTGTTGAATAATACATGTACTTTTTTGAAAATTTAACAAATCCGCCAACGACCTATGGTATAACCTTATTATATTTAAAATAAACATTTTTTCTGAAAATTTTTTACATACGTTTACTAGATAAAATAACAATCTTTCGAATTCAATTTATAATTTTTTGTGGAAAAGAGTCAATACGTCTAAACACTAATTTAAAAATGACATATTTCTGGTTTTCTCTGGTTATACACTCTTAATGTGTTGATAATTTTTCATTTTATATAATTTTTTTGTTTTATATAAATTTTGGCTTCATATTCCTTTCCTATAAACTTAATTATTTCTTATTCCCTATTATGCTGTCTTATTAGAGGTAAAGTCACAACAAGGAAATCCATAATTGATTTTATTTTGGCTATATTACTCATTTACAAACTGAAAAAGTGTAAAATGTTGATTTCCAGAAAATCAATAAATAAATAAAATAAAATCTCCGATTTGTGACAGCTAATTAATTGTGGCAGGTCCAAAATTAAGTCAAACGCACTATTGGGAAGGTACTATTAATCTTATAATTTTTCACAAAAATGCCAATAAGTAAGTACCTATTCAATATTCATTTCAAGTATTAGCCAACAAATAGTAGAACAGAAGTTTTTAAATTTTTAGAGTGTTGCACTTACTGCATGAAGCCGTTCAGCCACGTCTGTTTGACGTGCACGGTGTTGGAGTAGGGCAGGCAGCCCCCGCCCAGAAGATTGTCGTGTGAGTGCTTGACTGCCTTCAGCGAGGGGTAGATAAAGCGCAGCGGAGGGCGGCGAGTCATCAGGGGGGCCAGCTGGGAGCTGCGGCACATCTGGTTCTGGAAATCTCCTGTTAGCCATAACTAGAACAAAAACAGGTTTTATTCATACAAAAGATGTTTTAATTTTCCCTTTGGCAGCTAAAATGTTTTTTTTTCTTTTAGAGATTATGTGGAAATTATTCATCTTCTTCTTTTGTGTGGTGGGGGGTCAGAGGAGGAAATCTAGGTCTGCAAGCCAGTCTAGGGTTTTAATCGTAGGGCCAGTCCTGTGCAAGCGCAATTGGAGCAGTCTGCTCCGGGCACCGACTTCCCAAAGAGCAAAGGAGCCAAGACGATGATAACAACCTAACACACTTAAGGTTTTTACTGGCGCCAGGTGCATTTAGCTCCAGATCTGCCCTGCTCATACTTCACCCTGTGATCCTCATCAATCGCCCCAAAGAAAGAATGAAGACTATTTTTGATAATGTTCCACCATTCCAAATTCCACCACAAAATAAAATATATAAGAATAGAGAAATCAATTTTTTTTTCAGTTCTTAAAAAGTTTTCTTTAAATAATAATAGTTGTTACTTTTGGCTCCTTGCCGTAGCTGCCGATACTAGATGCCTGTATGATAAGGTCCCACTTGTCGGACTCCTCAGAGGGGATCTGACAGTACTTGGACAGCAGTGTGCCCATACGGCCCAGACCCCACTGATAGTCCGTATGGCCTCCCGGAATCGATGACACGAAAAACACACTGAAATTAAAGGTCAAAGTAGAAATCAATCAACTCGTACGTAAAACAGTTTAACGTTTATTTATCCATCATCACACTAGCAACATTATTCCGCTTATAATGACAGAACTAAGAGGAATGTTTATGTTGATCATTGTTTAAACATCTCATTAAAACACTATTAATTTTTTTTTTGCATGTTAATACTCCTCCCATAAACACGAGCTCTTGAGCTCAATTTATGGAGTAGTAGTAATATAAAATGAATTATTGTATAACCTTGCACATGTAATCATTTGTATTGTAAAAATTAAAATTAAAAAAAAAACCTTAAAAATTTGTAACCCGGGAATGTTCTTTAAAAATAAATAAATTCTTAAATTATTTATGCTTTTTTCTTTTTTTTTCAAATGTTTCTGGCTTTCACCCTTTAAGGGTGTTCTAGGCCATCATTTCAAATTATGAAGAGAGGGAAAGTGAATTTATATAATATAAATTTTATTTAAATGGAAAAATTTAAAACCTTGAATAAGAAAAGCTGTGTAAATTTTACAATACCAGAACTCTCACCATAAGCATTTTTTGCAAAATTTTATTAAATCGATTTTGGGATACTGGTGTAATGTAATGTGATAATAAAATGTGTTTACGTAACTCAAAACATGGAAATAGCTTACTTTATATCTGAGAAATCCGCTTGCTTCACAAAATCAATATACTGGACTAGGCAGGACATAGAGTATGAACTTAGGTAGTTGAGGAGAGAGCGCTTGAATCCAGTGGGGGACTCTCCTTTTGTGAGATCACTCGGGTCCGCCAACTTGGGGCACTTTGGACTGAGCCATAAACTAAAAAATAATCATAAAATTAACCAGATAAATAAACATCATATTATAAAAGTGAAACTCTCTTAAGGACTGTAGAAATATAGGCGATATTCGATGCTGCTGCAGGCAAAAATCAAGAGGGTATGACGTATTCTCACTGTTCAAACCTAGGCGGATATAGCTTCTGCTACAGGTAGCGAAACGTTATTGATGTTTCGCCTGTCTAGTCAGTCGCATTCGTGACGATTCTGTAATAATACATACATCGTAATCGTGCGTGACCAGTGAAAAAATCATCTTATTATTGAAATGGATAGTGTTACCGCCTATTTCGCAAAACTAAAGGAAAAACGGATTTGGCAGAATTGGTGGGATTCTAGTTTCACGCTAGCAGGGAAAACTCGTACAAAACCCGGCAGAATTCTGCTTGATGTTTTTCGTTACCCACAGCAGCAACGAATTTCGCTTATATTTGAATAGGCCTTTCCAAGGTTTTTCCAAGGGACCAGAAAAAACTTCTTATGTGGGAAACCTTCTGTATGTAGGTGCTCTAAAAAATGGAAAATTCTTCCAAGTTGGACAGTCAAAGCATTTTATTTCTCAAATATGTTTTTTAGATTTAAAAATTTAGTATTTTACATAAAATAAATTTTATTGTCATATTGTAATTATTTTATTTAAAAACTGTGATTTTCAACTCTTCTTATCTTCTTCCCCTTGTCCTATTTGTGTCGGGTACCGCCCCGACAAGGTGCTCCCTGTTCTGCGTCACTTCGGTGGCCGTGATGATTTTGCAATGGCAAATTCAGATTCTACAAATTACATAGTGTTGGATTTGGAATTGAGAATGTTTGGTTCTTTCTGGCAAGTCATTTATCCCCAGTAAATACCTACCTTTCCTAACCATCACATAAGTTGTTTGTTTATTCACTAAGTTTGAAACTATTTGAAAAATGGAACAGAAGAAAAAGAAAAATCAAGCTCCTTTGTTTTGAAAACAAAGGATTGTCTTGGAAGCTGGTTGGTGTTATTCATTGTGAAGGAAATACCTTTTTTTTAAATAGTTTTTTTGTATTGTCGTTCGCGCTCTGGATTATTGTCGGGTAACAGTAACTGATACAAGTGTATTGTGATTGTTTTGTATTCCGCAAGCAGATATTCTTGTAGTAAGTGATTAGCTTATCCTTTTCCCTGTTTGTATCCTACTATCACTTTCACACCATTTATTGTCCATAATAAATTAATGTTTACAGTTCATTTACAAGTTCATCTGAAATTCTACATGTAATTCATGTGCGTTTTCGGGTGTAACTATTGTTCACGCATTATTATATGGGATTGGTTGGGTATTGCATTCGCAGACTTGGTGGGTAGCATATGTAAAAATCCTGATTTTATCCCACCTACCTACTATTCCCATCCCAAAATGTCACCATTAAAAAGGCAATTGTTGCAAGAAGAAGAGGTGACAATATTTGAAGCTCAGTACCACTCAGTACAAAATAATATCTCAGACAGGGAGCACGTATTATAACTCTTGCAAAAATAATATTGCGAGTTACGCAGCATATAGTGAAGTGCACAGCAATAACCTGGAGATCAGTGAGGCCCCATCTGCAACTGGTGAGTCCTATTTTCCTTTTCTGTTCTGGGCTTATCTTATTGTCCAAAAGCCCAGATCTGAACCATCGACTGACTATCCATCAGGTTTTGCGAGTGTATGCTATTTAATCGTCCCATATAACGCGTTGCGTTAGGGCTTTGCTCTGCAGCACAACCGCCAATTTATAGTGGAGTCGCAGTTTCGCGACACCAACTATGATTCAAGATATATTTACCCTTGTGTCCTATTTTCCCAATCGTCCAAATACAGGTTTGCTGTCGACACCACAACCCTTAAAGATCCATCATCATACACCAGGATAGCCATTTTCCTAAAACAACAATATATTTTTTAAACTTTCACTTTCGTAGTTAGACATAATTAAGAATTTGATAAAAAATACTTTCAATTTTTATTGGAATAACCTTGTATGTAACTTTTTAAAGTTGTACCCATCAATGTAATTGAAGAATAAGATAATACTAATAAATCTAAATAAAAATATGAAAAAGAACAAGACACAGAAAAATAAAAAAGTAACGGTCGCATTGGACTTGAACCCAGAATCTCTCGTCTTAGTCGCAGAAAATATTGATAATTCTGAATTTGAAATATGCGATTGACAAAAATGATTAAGAGAAAGTAAGAGGTCTCAATGGCCGAGTTAGTTAAGGCACTTGACCCGGTAAGACGAGATATCCTGGGTTTGAATCGCAGTTACGACCGTTACCTTTTTTATTTTTCTGTGTCTTGTTCTTTTTCATATTTTTGTTTAGATTTATTCTTCTTCTTCTTTGTGTGCCTTATCAGGTCCCCCCCGACGTTAACGATCACTCTTGAAAAGGTCTCTCTGTCTTGCGCTGCCCGGAATAGCTCCTCCAAACTTCTAATGCCTCCTTTTGTCTCCTACCAGGCCCTCGGCGACCCTCTATCTTGCCTTTCAATATTAAATGGAGCAAGTGATACTTCTCTCCTCGAAGTATATGACCCAGATATGAAATTTTCTTGATTTTAATTAATGTAAACAGTTCTCTATCTGCTCTAGCCCGCCTGAGAATTTCTGTGTTGGTGATCATGCCGGTCCATGGGACCTTAAGCATTCTCCGGTGAAGCCACATTTCGAAAGCCTCTAACCTGTTCATGGTATTTATTTTCAAGGTCCATGTTTCACAACCATACAGCAAGACCGACCACACATAACATTTTAGCATTCTCTACCTTAGTTTTAAGCTGATATTGTCATTGCAGAAGAGGGATTTCATTTCTATGAATGCAGTTCTTGCTGCTTCAATTCTGCATCTAATCTCTATGTCTGGGTCAAGAGTCCCCGTGAGAATACTGCCGAGGTATCTAAATCTCTCCACCTTTTCGACATTACAACCATTTAACTGTATCATTGATCCAGAGTGATCTAGTCGTCTAAAAGTCATCCATTTAGTTTTATTAACGTTGATTGTTAGGCCCAGTTGCTCACCAGCATTATTAACAAGATTTAATAGGTCTTGGCGGTCACTGATACTATCAGCTAGTAATACAGTATCATCTGCATATCTTATGTTATTAATGACAACTCCGTTGATCTTGAGACCCTTCTCGGTATTACTTAAGGCTCTTTTGAAGACATAGTTGGAATAGAGATTAAATAATAGTGGCGACAGGAGCCTTGTTGTACTCTACGCTGAATGGCGATTGCAATAGATCTCTCATTCCCATGTCTTATTTCTGCTGTTTGGAACCAATACAGGTTTTTAATGAAATTCTGGTCTTTGGTGTCAACGTTACAATCCGCAAGCATTTTCATTAGGTCAGCATGTTTTACCCTGTCAAATGCCTTTTCGTAGTCAATAAAACAGGCAAAGACTTCCTTTCTTTGGTCACGACACTTTTGCAATAGTACGTCGACAGAAAATAATGCTTCACGCGTACCAAACGCATTTCTGAAGCCAAACTGAGTGTCATCCAAGTCCTGCTCGCACTTATTGCGTATCCTGGCATGTATTATTTATTGGTACCTATTATCTTTTTCTTCAATAAAAAATACTTTGTTTGAAAAGTACTCGTACTTTATTGAGAATATAAAGATAATATATAAAACACCAACTGGTTTCAGATCAACCTGACTTTCCACTGGGATGTATATATACATAGTTATACAATATATTTGCAACCATAAGCACGAGTTGAGCCACGAATTAAGGGAAAGGAACGAAGCAACTCTAAGCAGCTGGCTCGTGAGTGTGTACGCAGCCTTAGAAGGATAAGGCTAAACTGAAACTGGTTGGTGTTTGTATACTCAATAAAGTAGTCTTTAAGCAAAGAATTTTTCATCAAAATTCTAATATAATTATTAATTGTGTGCCACAACACAAATACAAATTATATGATGTATGTGTATGTCAGAACTTACGTGTGGTGCTTTCCAAATGCATTTTTCATGGGAACCATGTGAGCTTTGACGCTAGGCTTCTTGGTACCTATGGTTCGAAGGTCATCAGAGTCTTCTCCATACAGAATCGTCAGAGGTTTATCACTGTAAAAAATGAATGTTTTATTTATTTAATTGTTTGGTTTACAAATTACAAAATGGAACATTCAGAAAAATGTTACCTTAGTGGGGTACCCCGTTCTATAATATTTAAATATTCAGTTGGTAGAGTTGTTGCGCCCCGGCAAGGCTAAGGTCCTGGGTTCGAGTCCCGGGTGTGACCGTATCTTTTTCTTATTTTTCTGTTTTCATATTTTCAATTGAGTTTCACTAATATTGTCTTCGTTTAATTAAATATTACAATTTGAGGTTTTACTCCAGAAACTGTGTGAGGAGAGGATGGGACTGCCTTGGACGGAGGCCGCACAATCACCGCAATACAGGGATGAAAGGAGGCGTCTTGTCGATGCAGTGGATCCCCGACCCGAATAGGATTCTATCTAGTAATATAAGTAATAAAGGAGCTATTAGTAGATAAATTAAAAACAAAGCTCATACTTGTAGCCAGCGAAATAATAATGTGCCAAGAGCCATCCCAGATCGACCATAAAGTTAATTTGTAGAGAGCATTGAAGGGTTCCCAGACTGCGATCCAGAAGTTCTGAAAAAGAAAGGATATAAATCAGTGAAATGAAAAATGAATGGTCTTACCAAAGTTATATTAACTAAAAACTACTCTTGTAGATTACACCTAGAAGATAGCGGTACTCGAAAGAATTGGGTCTATTACCGGGCCGCTTTTTAACCTTTTCACCGCATTCTTATAGTACGCGTTGCAAGCGACACTCTTATTGACAACCATAACTCATATTTTTAAATGGCTATAACTCTCTTATTTCCTGACAAATTTATTTTATTTTATTGATACATCGAGAGGGGTTTTACCATCTTTTTTTGAAAAATGTATGATTTGCTTATCAAAGGGTTTATTTTCTGCTGAAACACATTTATGCCAGTTTACATAAGACCTTTTGACTCTTAGGCTTGGTAATTTTTCAGAACTTCAATTGTAACATTGTCATCAAATGGTTGTTTAGCTCCTTTTTTTGACATCTGAAAGATTCTCATTAAACGCCGATTCTAGGTGCATTTCAGCTTTCTAACAAATTGTAATAAGCTGACAAGCTTAACAACATGATGGTTGTCCTCTTCTGCCCATCACAATTTATTCAAAAGCTGAAACAGACTTAGGATGGGTTGTTTCACAGAAATTGAACTATGAATTCATCAAACAAAGTTAAAATACAAGTTCTGTGAAAGTTTGTTACTACATATTTCATCTCGGTAACTTGAATAGGACTTACACCCAACTTGAATATTAACTTTGAAATTTGATGAATTGTTCATACTCTGTGACCCTTCCTTAGAATTGGCATTTAACAGGAACCTTTCAACTGCCAAAAAAAAAATGGTGCTGAGTGGCCATTTAACCACTTGGACCCTTAAGTTTGTTTACACGACAATTTAACATTTCATTAATTAATTTAATTAGACATATGTATGACGTATGAGGCATACCTGAGTTATCAATAACAATGTTACATTTTCATTTCTGTATAAACTTACAAGTTGATTGTGGTCCTTAGGGCTCAAGGACCACAATCAACTTGTAAGTTTTCTTTGTTTTTTTGTTTATTTATGTCTTCAGAGGTGCAGACCTTGGAATGTAATGGACAATGGCTGGGTGTGGGTCTGCGGGGAGTCAGTGATGGTGGTGTAGAAGATGTGGTAGGGGGCGGAGGCAGCGTGTTTGTCAGCCATCTGCCCCTTGGGGGCCACGACGGCGAAGAAATCCTCTATGTTCTTCTTCTCGCTGTTGGATGCTTTCGCTGCTGACGGTTTCGCTATTGATGGTGACGATTGCTGACTTGATTCTGAAGACAGATATCATAACAGTTTTGTATGAAGCAAGCTCGTGCAAAAAAAATGTATAGGTACATACATCGTAAGTATAGGTACATTATAACATAGTCTATTGAATTTGCTCAAAGATTAATAAAAAGAAAACTTTGTCCTTTTTCAAACCTTGTCTGTTTCACAGAAATTCAATGTAAAATTATTATGAAGTAGCCGTTCAGCTCCAATTTGTTTTTTTTTTACGTTTGAAAGGCCCCGTTAAACACCGATCCTAGGTACTTTTCAGCTTTCTATCAAATTTTAATAAGCTGCAAGCTTAACAACGGGATAGTTATCCTCTTCTGCTGATCACAATTTGTTCAAAAGTTGAAACGGACTTAGAATCGGCATAATGATAACTGTGAAAAAAATATGTCATTACATTTGAATTTCTGTTAACATTTGACAAACTGAAAGGGAGAGAAATCTGTCAAAAAAAAAACATTAATGCAGAATTAAATTGACTGGAATCGATTGACGGAAAGGCATTGTAAAAACCCTTATATAAAATTTTCCAAAAGTGTATAATATAAGGTTATACATATACTAATTCGAAACATATTTTAAAATGGCAATTTTTTTTTTAAAAGAAAGACAAACATTCCCGGGTTACAAATAACCCGACAATATTGGAAAATCTTTTACTACCACCACAGTTAATCGAAAATGTTGCTTGAGTCATTATGGAAGACTTAGTCAGCCGAGGAATCGAACACAGTACGCCTGCGTGGGACCCAAACGCGATGCCCACTCAACTACTGTTCGGTCAAGTCAATTACACCAACTAAATGAAGATCCAAACAGATACAAATCATGTTTAGCAAGAATGGTAAAGATGTGCAAATAAATATAAATAAGGAAGAGACTACACACACTTTCAACTTTACTAAAAAAGGTGTTTTAAATTTTACACATAACCAAACCACTCACTTTAACTGATAAACAAAATAATAACCACAAAAACATTTCTAATAAATGACTAAATTGATGTTTAACAGTAATTCAGAGTTCATAGATAGTTACACATTGCTTACATAGCGGAAAAGACTTGTTTTAGTATTGACAGCTCTCAGTCAGTCTTGAAATATTTTTGGGATCGAAGTATTTTCATCCTTTTTATTAAAAGTTGATTTGATTTGACGAAAATGGTAGTTTTTTTTGACATTATGGACGTTAATGATCCAATGACAAAGTAGGGAAAAAATATAATTAAAAATGCATGAATGCATTCGGTCTCCGTGAAGCTGATTTAAAAAAAATATATAGATTTACGAAAAAGTACATCATCAACAGAGCCATCTTCTGTCATTCAACAAAGACAGCCAAAGGCGCATGCGCAGCGCAGCCAAAAGCGACACTTCCAGGCTCCAATTTGGTAACAGCGTATTTTAACCAGTTACTAAAATGCTTTCATTAATATCCTCTTCGGGCCCAAGACCATTTTTTTTTACTTTTTAACTTTTTTATACTATTTTCGTATTCTCTACCATCATATTTAGACCACATTTTTATTTTTTTTTTTTTTTAATTGCCGGTTTGGGAGTAAGGGATGGTATCATATATGATACTTGGGGACTCTAGCTCAACAAATATTGTGTTTTTTTTTCAATATTTTTTTTAATGCTAATAATTCGAGAATCAGATTAATCAAGTGCAATAGAAATAAAATAGTAATGTTTTTGTTTGTTTTTATGATTTTTTTTTTTTACAAAAATTGTGGTTTCAGGCATTGTAACCTACCACCTAAATTATAAAGTGTAATTTGAAATAAAAAAAAATAATAATAACTGTGGATGAAAAATAATAGATCAGTTCAGTTGGTTGAATGAAAATTTTTGAAACAGTTGCGGTTCATGGAAAAACACAAATAAACCTTACACTTTTCACAAAGTACAAATGTGAATTTTTCACACCCAGGAAAACGACTTTTGGAACGATGCTTCTGCTGATCATTCATCATAACTGGAAAATAAAAAGCCTTTTTTGTCCTCAATTCTTTGTGTGGTAAAGGCTGCACAGATCGGTGTTTTCGAGGTCTCTCACAAATCTCAATACTATCATCATTTTCATCACCTACCAAATCTTTCGATTCTAATCTGGCTAGTAAAACATTTGTATATCCCATTTAAAGTCGTAGTAGTCCAAAATCTTGTTCTTGGGAAGGTGTTGTTGGGCTTGGAATTTTTGATTCCTATTGGATTAGGTTTACCCCGAATTATTTGCCTGTTCTTGCATTTACTTTGAAAGGGTATCATTTGTTTATCAACAGAAATATTTTTGGTTCTATTATTTTGTAGGCAACCTTTTTGAACCCGTAGTACAATTGGCCTGACCTTCCAAAAGCTGTCCAGTTGTTTTTCAGATTCTGATACACAATACTCATCGACAAGTTTTAAGTTTGACCGTAAATTAAAAAATCTTTGGCGTGAAATGTTGTCAGCAACTATAGGGATTCTAGTTTTTTGTGCCCAATTCTGGCGGATGCAAGGAAAACCCAAAAGGCTGATAATCATAATGTTTCCACTATTCCTTGCTCCTCACTATCCTAATCAACCACCCAACCATAGTCACATTCGAAATCGGAATCATTTGGATACACAGGAAGTAGCAACTCTGCTTCGATTTCATCCTCAACTAACCCTAATATGAAAATAAAAGATGTCATAAAGGCCCGCGGTATCACCTATGATACTTCAGTTTAAAATGTCCGTAAATCTAACAAAAACGCTGATAGCCATACATTTTTTTTTATTAAACGATAATGAATCGAACAAACTACAATTTTAATAACAATTGGATGATTAAAATAATAAAATAACTCCTTACCTGCATTTTTTCTCAGAGACATTTTGGAAGCTAAAAATCACGATGTTTCTAAGACAATAGTTCATTCAAACTAACTTCGAATAAGTCCGAATGATATGAGTCTTCATTATCAGTAAGATATCTAGTCGGTAAGATATGAGTCTTCATTATCAGATACTTTGGATATATATTGGAAATAATGACTTGGAAATATTTTGTGAGCTTAAAACGGTGAGTATCATATATGATACCCAGGGCCCGAAGAGGATATGATTTCAAAACAGAACTTATATAGTCTTTATTCAATGTAACAACGTTTAACAGTTGGGTAGTGTTATTTTTTTATAGTAAGGCTGTATGTAATAGGGTGGAACATCAAAATGGTGCATGAATTCTTATTACCTTGTGAGTTTCCTTTGCTTCTTTTGCTGGGGGATTCCTTTTCACTGAGTTTTTCCTTTGATTTAGAATGCTCCAAATGAGTCTTGCTCGTACTCTGCGTTGAACGTCTGTCCCCCGAAGCCTCCCTCTTCTTGTCAAATGGAGATTTCTTCTCATCTTTTCTATCCTTCCCATCTTCACTCCGACCATCATCAACCTTCTTGGGGGAAGATTCATCATTGGGGGAATTTATTGGACACATGTTGCCTTCTTTCATAAGAGTCAATTGTTGTTCGAGAATTTCTTTTTGAAACTTTAAATGAGCCGGTATACTGAAGGGTCCACTGCCCTTGTATTCTGAGAGTATTTTTTCTACTGGAAAGAATAACTTTCTTTATAATAATACATAATATGAAATAAAGCTTAACAACGTTATTTTTTACTTCTTCAACATTTGCAAATTAACTTAGTGGCATCATTTGAATTAAATTAACCCCTAAGGCTAATTTGTTCACTTTTTGGAACAACTCATATAGGTTGCAAGACTCCGATAACTTAGGTAATTATCAACCCGTTTCAAATCTACCTTTCATGTCAAAAATTCTGGAGAAAATTGCTGCTGACCAAATAACCAGTCACTTGAATACAAATAAATTATTAACAAATCAACAATCCGCATATAGAAGGTTCCACTCAACAGAAACCAGACTTCTTCGTGTGCTATCAGATATAACTCTAGCCATAGTCAGGTAAGTTAGCACTTATCTCACTCTTAGACATGAGCGCAGCGTTTGACACGATTGATCACGACTTCCTCATTAAGAGACTGGAGGAAACATTTGGTTTGATCTCCGACACCAAAAATTGGCTGGCGTCATATTTATCCAATCGCTTACAAGCCGTGAAGGTTGGAAATAAACTCTCTAACTTCGCAACACTTTCTTCAGGAGTACCCCAGGGATCCGTTTTAGGTCCACTTGTTTTCATCCTTTTTACAAATGATGTCGCCAAAATAATCGAGTCATTCGGTCTCTCATTCTACTGCTACGCTGACGATCAGCAAGTTTATTTTTTCCCCACTCCAAATGAAGTCAACAGTCTCAAACTCCGTGTAGCTAAATGCCTAGAAGCAATAACACGTTGGATGTCTTCAAACAAGCTAAAACTGAACTCATCTAAGACTGAGTTTCTCTGGGCGGCCATAAACAAATGCCAACATTTCATAGACAATTCACCTATTTCCATTTCCGGAAGCGATATTATTCCAAAGACAACAGTCAAACTTCTTGGCGTTAATCTGGATTCAGACTTTTCACTTAAAAGGCAAATAAATAGGACTGTTAGTACCGGTTTTTTTCACCTAAGCCAACTCAAGTCAGTCCGAAGAAACCTTCCTACAGAAGCAACAAAACTACTAATCAACTCCTACGTAGTCTCACGGCTCGACTACTGTAACGGCATCTACGCTAGCCTTCCAAAATATCAAACTGACAAACTTCAATCCGTGTTTAATGCAGCGGCACGACTCGGAGTCTCTAAATATTCACACATTTCACCTTCGTAACCTTCACTGGCTCAAGTACCCTGAAAGAATCCAGTACAAATTGTGCTGGATGGTGTTTAAATCAATCAATGAAATGGTTTAAGTCAATCAATCAATAAATCCTGTCGCCACTATTATTTAATCTCTATTCCAACTATGTCTTCAAAAGAGCCCTAAGTAATACCGAGAAGGGTCTCAAGATCAGCGGAGTTGTCATTAATAACATAAGATACGCAGATGATAATGTATTACTAGCTGACAGTATCAGTGACCTCCAAGACCTATTAAATCTTGTTAATAATGCTGGTGAGCAACTGGGCCTAACAATCAACGTCAATAAAACTAAATGGATGACTTTTGGACGACTAGATCACTCTGGATCAATGATACAGTTAAATGGTTGTAATGTCGAAAAGGTGGAGAGATTTAGATACCTCGGCAGTATTATCATGGAGACTCTTGACCCAGATATAGAGATTAGGTGCAGAATTGAAGCAGCAAGAACTGCGTTCATAAAAATGAAATCCCTCTTCTGCAATGACAACATCAGCTTAAAACTAAGGTAGAGAATGCTAAAATGTTATGTGTGGTCGGTCTTGCTGTATGGTTGTGAAATATGGACCTTGAAAATAAATACCATGAACAGGTTAGAGGCTTTCGAAATGTGGCTTCACCGGAGAATGCTCAAGGTCCCATGGACCGACATGATCACCAACACAGAAATTCTCAGGCGGGCTAGAGCAGATAGAGAACTGCTTAAATTAATAAAAATCAAGAAAATTTCATATCTGGGTCATATACTTCGAGGGGAGAAGTATCACTTGCTCCATTTAATATTGAAAGGCAAGATAGAGGGTCGCCGAGGGCCTGGTAGAAGACAAATGTCTTAGCTGCGAAATATACGAGAGTGGACCGGCATTAGAAGTGTGGAGGAGCTATTCCGGGCAGCGCAATACAGAGAGACCTTTTCAAGAGTGATCGCCAACGTCGGGGTACCTGATAGGGCACACATAAAAGAAGAAGAATGAAATGACTCCATCTTACATCTCTGAACTATGTGTCCCAGAAAATACTGGTCCGAGGCAGTCAACCCTTAGATCAGCAACATCATCGGCTATAGGCAGACTAATGGAACCTAAACGCAAGCCAAATACCAAATTTGGAGATCGCGCTTTTGGAGTGTCTGGGCCTAAGGCTTGGAATAAACTGCCTCCGGAACTAAGATGCATAACAAGCCCAACAGAATTTAGGTCCAAATTAAAAACCTACCCTTTTGGGCTTTCATACCCTTAAATAAAAATACCTATCTGAGAGGATCATAAAATTTTGCTTTTATTTTCAAAATACGCTCATTACAAAACATATTATATATTATAGTTCTTAATTATGTCCTCTGCGTGCGAACTGTGCCTTAATTTCTCTAAATAAACAATAACAGTGTTAATCTCTAGTGACCTTCCAGGTAATTATGGTCCTGTAAATATTTTCTGCCTGTACAGTACATTTTTACAGCAGCATCGCGTTCATTGGTCAAATCATTGCACATATAGTTTCGTATCGGTGATCGATGAACCGGTGGATGCAATTTTTAGCCATAAGTTGTTGTAGTGGTTTGTCTAGTTTATAGTTAGAAGTAAGATTGTATAAACGTATTATAAATTTGTACAGCGCCCTTGAGGTGATTTTTCACAAAAACGGCGCTATACAAGTCATCCAAATATTATTATTATTATTGCATAGAAGTCGTTGTGTCTCCCTTATTTTCAAGGTTAGAAATACGATCTAAACGGTGTTAGAAAGAGAAAAGAGAAAAGCTTTATATTCAAATCTATATAAAAATTCAATTGTACACCTTTATGAAGAAAAAAAATCCTACCGCAGTTTGAAAAAAATTTATGAATTTTGGGAATTTTTAAATTATTTTTACATGAAACGACAAAAATTGAGTTGAGAATAACAATACATTTGCCTAATATAATATGTCTTTTTTTTTCATTATCAGTAATTTTTATTATAAAAACTGTAAGGTGAGCCACTTTTAAAACTTTTTATGTTTGCATTAAAAAAAATTATGTATCAAAAATTATATAACAAATATTATAATCAATAATTATCAGCCTGAAACACTCATCTACATTGAAAAAATCTTCCGAGAAAAGATACTGGCCGCCAACGGGAATTGAACCCGTGACCATCTGATTGCCGGTCAGCAGCTCTGACCACTGAGCTATGGCGGCTTATCTAATACCCGCCAAATAATTCAATATATACTAGTGTTTCATTCGACAATTACTTATTATTACATTTTTCCAACTGAAAACATGGCTGATAATTATTGATTATAATATTTGTTATCTACCCTTTGTGCTATGCATAAAAATCTTGTTTAAACGTTAGTTTATCAATTAAAAATAATAAAAATTATATGTTTATTTTGAATTATTACAAGCGTATTTCATCACCTTTCAAAAACAGTTTTTAGTTTTAGTATTTGGATTTTATTGCAAAATGGAAATATTTTGACCTTCCGACAAAATAAACCCGAGGGAGGAGTTAAAACAAAACTCTTTGAAAAACACCAATTATTAAATTAAAATAATATAATTTTTTTAATTTATCGTGAGAAAGAAACCATTGGTCATGAAACATGTTGATAATTCTAATTAATTTTACAAGGTGGTTTATTTTAATTTAATGTTATTTTTATTTATTACATTTGTTTACAGCCTTTTATCCAATAATAATACAGTACACAGCATAAAACATGAACTAAGAAACAGTAAAAATTAAAGAAGAGATTGGTAGGTGCCTACAAACTAACTACACCTATTTCTATTTTTTTTACATTAGCTCCACACAGAAGGCCCTAAAGAAACTAATTCCCCTCAAGGCTTATGTCATCTTTGGGGATGCTGTATGGAGGGTCTTGAGGAAAGGAAGGAATGAAGTTCTGGGAAGGAAAGAGGTATGAGAGGTGGGTAGGAATCTAGGGGTCAGTGTCTCAAGGAGTGACGGACGTATGAATCAATCCCTCCCACTGCGGTGTAAGGCGATGTTCCGAGAGAGTCCTGCCGGAGAGGTCAAAAGGTCTCCTTTAAACCTGCAACGCAGCTAGTGGGCAAACCTCACCCCATGAACCCGGGCACCCCTGCTAAGTCACCAAACGTAGCGAACCACTTGGGGTGACCTATGTTAGAGGTATTGGCGCCCCCCAAATTGCATACCCTCCAAAATATGCCAATGACAAATTGCACAAAACATACATCAGTAATCTGATTTCTGAATTTGGTTTTGATGAAATACATGATTCATGCAATATCACAAGTATTTCTGGTTACAGTTTAGTCCAGCTCTGATAAATGAAAGGCTATATACAGAAGTAGTTATATATTAATTTTTCTAATGTTTCAATCCAAAGCACAATTTTTCCATATTGTGCACAATGCGTTTTATTTTATTTTAATAAAATGTTTGCGAGTATTATTGTCTCTTCAGGTTAATATTATACTAAACTCAAAGTACATGTTTTAATTGGTAAAATTTTTAAAATATATGAAAGTATTTATTGAGAGCTATATTTTTGTCGAAAAATCAGGAAAAAAATCATTATTATAGGTATATTAGAATTCGGTTATAACGACTTCGCATATAACGGCCTACTGTTTTTAGCGACGACAATGTAAACTCAAGTTAGGTTTCATAGCTTTTAATAGGAAAACGTATCCGTTTAGTACGATTCCGTTTTAAGTGACGAACTGCTTAAAGCGACCTATTTTAATAATAATTCGTCCAGTTAGAACGATGTGCAGTGTTTTGTTTACAAAACCTACGCACCAATCGCTGCCTCGCCTACCCCCGCTCCCGGCTACCTCCCGCGCCCGGCTACTCTCCGCGCACATCAAAGTCAGTGTTTAGACAAGTATTCACAACGCTGTGCGAACTTCATACTATTGAACAAAAATTGGCCAAAAACTCAAATTACACACTTTCTATGTGAGTAACAACATACCTATTTACTTGCATAGAATGTAGGTATATTGAATCTTTTTGGATTACAGTCCATTATGTATGTTTGTTGAATGTTTGAAAATGTTTTTTTTTTTTTTTTTACAGTGAATACCGCACAAGAATCTCAACTGCTCCCGTCTGGAGCCAGTGAGACTATGGCATCCCCAATTGGGGTATGTTGTGAGGCTGAAGGTAGTGGGGAGGGGAAGGAGGTGGGGTAGAGGAAGGTTGGGAAGTACCTGGCTATTCAGATCTGGTCACCAAACACGGCTAAAGCCATTTTCAAGCAATGTTTCAATTCTGAATGGTGGTCTTGCACAAGGGCGATACTAATAGTATCTTCCACTCTGGAAAGTGCCGCAAATATACTATATATTATTTAAATTAATTAATTGTGAAATAACACAAATTAATCAAATAAAATTTATTTGCTCACGCCGGGTTCGAACCCGCGACCTCCGGATTGTGAGTCAAGAGTCTAAGCCACTGGACTACGGAGGTCGTCAGTTTTATTTACCTAAAAAGTTTTATTTACCTAAAAAGAAATGTATCTATTTGTACTATCACACATTTCATAACAATAATAATTACAATAACATTAATATGTATCATAATAAAAACAAGCTTAAATTATCCGGCCGATTTGTGCATCGTCTGGTTAGCACGACTAAGTATTGCCGGGCCCTTGAGGGTCGTTATATCCGAATTCTACTGTATATGCATGTCTACGTGATTCGATAACAAGTGATGCAGGAGTGAGCGAGAGGGGTACGACATTTTGCTATCTGTGCCACGATGCACAGTTGTCGGTAGTAGTCAGCAAGGGCGGCTGGTTGTACAGTGTGTTCGTGTGCAGCACTGGTAAATTATATCGCCTAAAATTACTTTATAATATCTTACCAAAAAATATAAAATCTATGAATCTCATTAAAAATATCACCTACCAATATAAGGCCTCATATAATATGAATCAGGGAGAGCGAATTCTCAAAGTTCCACGCGAAGTTGCCCTGTCCCCGTGTGCACACCGATGGCAAGCGGAACGAATTATGTTTTTGTATCGAATATCCCAAACACCGCTGGCGTGCAACACCGGCCATATGTATGAAAATTTAAGCTATTCTCGTATGCCACACGGGCGGCCTTTATCATACAAAACTTAAATTTAGATTTGAGGCAAAAATACTTAACCAAACTAAATAAT
This sequence comes from Limnephilus lunatus, assembly GCA_917563855.2. Classification (NCBI taxonomy): domain Eukaryota; kingdom Metazoa; phylum Arthropoda; class Insecta; order Trichoptera; family Limnephilidae; genus Limnephilus; species Limnephilus lunatus. Next base: position 99,327,264 of record OU830596.1, read on the forward strand.
TCTTTTTATAACAAAAAGGTATAGGAAATGCCTAAATTTTACATATATTTGCTTTTTTATTGATTTGTGTTTTAAATTATAAAACGCAGATCATTAAGGAATTCAATTTTTTTATACGTAACCTTGACAATTTTGCCCACATACTATTTATACATGGTTTATAAATACTAACGGCTTTACTAAAAAACCCCGTGAAAATTTTATTCAATTGACAAACGGCCGCGGATGTGAAAATATTACTAATTAAAAAATTGTTCTTGGAAAGAAATACACACTGTTTGCACAGCCTGGAAGGGTAGTTTATCTCTGTTTTAGTAATGATGTCTGAATGAAATTTGGAATGTTTTATATATTTCTTATTTTTAAAGGTGTCGTAAAAACAAATACCATTTTTAAAAACTAGATAAAATTACCTTTTAGATTTGTGTATTTGAAATACACTTACGTTTTTAAAAACTGCCATATTTTAAGATTCAAACACGTAAAAAAATGTTAAAAAATTTCTTACCAAAACATTTTTGATGAAAGTGTACAGAAATTTATAAAAAATTTTAATTTAAAAAATACAGACTCACTTTTTCCTCGTGCATACAATAAAAAATTATAAAAGTTATTTTTATTGCCAAAAAAATAACCTAAAAACATAACTGATATTCAAACAGATTTCTTGCACCACTAAAGAAGTTAATTTCTTTCATAAGTTTACCACCACATGTATTAGATATTGATATTTAAAAAAAACACCACTTTTAAGAAATTCTCATAAAATAAAGATTTAAAAATGTAAATATGATCTTTTATGCAACCCAAAACAATATTTTGACAGTTCAACTTTTAAAGTACGGTTTATTGTGCAATAACTTGATAAAACTGATGTAAAACCACACAAATAACACAGCAAATATATTAATTACACAAATAGAAGAGTGAATTGGTCACTATAATAGAAATCATTCAGTAAAATCTCAATATTTACTAAAAATATTTCCGCCATGCATAAAAACCAAACTGTTACTTTTTGCGCGGTTAACAGACTACAAATGTGCAGGCGCGACGCCATCACTAACTAGTGGCTATGAATGAAAACAAAATTTTATACGAAGATTATGAAAAATTGCATCATTGCCAGATTTACAACGCGTTTTAAAGTGACAAAGCTTATTAGTAATACTTATTTCGTGTTTTGGTGTAAATTTGTTTTATTGATGTTGCTGCAAAAACACAGGTCGTGCTGTGGTTTTTTTTTAGTAAGGCTTTTACTGTTTTTATACTGTTTATAATGAAGTATAAAATAAAATAAATTAAACATTGTAAAAAAATGTGTTTTTTGGGTCGAAATTTAAGATTTATTTACGAAAAATTTGTGTTGTTTTCATTTTCTTCGTACGGAAAAAAGATCTGTACAAAAAAATAAAATTTTTAATTAAAAAGCGATATGTAGAAGTTTTCGCCCTTCGAAAACAGCTTAGAATAGACCTTCTCTCCAAATAAGATTAGTGGAATTATTTTTACCTAATGTAATGTGGAGGCCGAAATTTTTTTCTCACTTTCAGAATCAATACATAATATTTTAAGTATGTCTATATAAATACTTTACTTATGTCTATTAAAATGATTTACATTAGTAATAAATGTAAACTATTCATTTTTATCATACTTACAAAATTCTAAATGCATACCCTGTGTACTGACTGAGTTACACAGCACTGAAGCTCGGGGGATTTTCTAGCATCATAAGCATGTTTAAGAAATCTGTATGTTCATTACAATTTAGGTTAGTAATAAAAAGTTCACGATGGAACGCAAAACAATGTTAAATTTTTATGCCAGAGCTATAACCAAAATATTGAATTAACCATTTAGGTGCGCTAATTGTTCGTTCATAGTTTCGTAAAACGTGACAGTAATTCACTTTTGGAAAAATAAAGTCCACGTGTTTTCCATGCTGGTGCCAAGTTTGCGAGATGTTTTCTATGGCCTAGCCTGTATATCGGCACGCAGAACTCAAGGGCATAAAGCCACATGCCGATTTATCAGTATACCGCACCTAAAGGTTAAGTTGACGAACTTGTTCATTTCGCTCCCTATATTGTTACTGTAGACCCATTTGGCCGGCCCATTAAAAACAGCCTGTGCTGATTTTGACATTCGTGTCATTGAGCGGAAAATATATTTCTATCAGTTGTGCTAGAAAATTAATAGAATTAGTGCAGGCAGGGAGTAAAACATACAAGAATGGATGTTTTTGGATCAGATAATTAAAAAATTAGCGAAATTCATATTTTTTTACAAGTTTGTACAATTGAAGTGCCAAACATTAAAATAACTTACAATGTTGGTGGGCGTAGTCCCTAAAGTGATCGGGATTCTTTCTATAGCAATTTTCGCCGTAGTTACATTCAGTCTTTGGCTTTTTATTCATTTTATTTTCTTCTGTAAAGTCACAAAATTAAATAAATAAATAATAAGAAAATAAACATTTTAACAACAGAAAACTTTAGTAATTTAATAAATAACTAACTTTTATGAGTTGGCCTTTTGAGTGATTGCTTTTCCATGCTATAAAACAAATTATTAATCTCATTGATTTACTACAACAGTTTTTAGAAATATTCATACGCGGCTGTCAGATTGACACTCCATATTCCATAGATAAAATGGTTATAGATAGAGATGGTCGAAATTCATGTTCCATTTGCTGTCACTGGAACTGCGATATTATTTATCTAAAGCCTCGATGACACACGGCGAGTTTACAAGCTACTATCTACTAAATTTAAAAGCGGGTGAATCGGCGAGTGAGATTGTCATGATGACACACAAAACTGTCCACTCGCTCAGTAGCTCGCGACATTTTTGTAGGAAACTGGACTCGCACGTAGCTGCTAGCGCCAATAGCGGAAATAACGTGAACTAATCCTTCAGACAGTTGACAGTCGAAATCAGCTGGTTTTTGGCAGCCATATTGGAAACAGAAATAAACCAATCACGAGTCGGCTTGTAGCGTGTAAAGTTGAGGACCTTTCAACTTTTTCCGTGGATTGTCAACAATCTGCTAGTTAGCAAGTAACACGATGACACTGAGCGAGTTTACTAACAGATAGTGAATTTCCGAGATAGTAGCTTGTAAACTCGCCCTGTGTCATCGACGCTTAAAGCGTCGATGACACAGGGCGAGTTTACAAGCTACTATCTACTAAATTTAAAAGCGGGTGAATCGGCGAGTGAGATTGTCATGATGACACACAAAACTGTCCACAAGCTCAGTAGCTCGCGACATTTTTGTAGGAAACTGGACTCGCACGTAGCTGCTAGCGCCAATAGCGGAAATAACGTGAACTAATCCTTCAGACAGTTGACAGTCAAAATCAGCTGGTTTTTGGCAGCCATATTGGAAACACAAATAAACCAATCACGAGTCGGCTTGTAGCGTGTAAAGTTGAGGACCTTTCAACTTTTTCCGTGGATTGTCAACAATCTGCTAGTTAGCAAGTAAAGGCTCGATGACACACGGCGAGTTTACAAGCTACTATCTACTAAATTTAAAAGCGGGTGAATCGGCGAGTGAGATTGTCATGATGACACACAAAACTGTCCACTCGCTCAGTAGCTCGCGACATTTTTGTAGGAAACCGGACTCGCACGTAGCTGCTAGCGCCAATAGCGGAAATAACGTGAACTAATCCTTCAGACAGTTGACAGTCGAAATCAGCTGGTTTTTGGCAGCCATATTGGAAACACAAATAAACCAATCACGAGTCGGCTTGTAGCGTGTAAAGTTGAGGACCTTTCAACTTTTTCCGTGGATTGTCAACAATCTGCTAGTTAGCAAGTAACACGATGACACTGAGCGAGTTTACTAACAGATAGTGAATTTCCGAGATAGTAGCTTGTAAACTCGCCCTGTGTCATCGACGCATAACACGATGACACTGGGCGAGTTTACTATCAGATAGTGAATTTCCGAGATAGTAGCTTGTAAACTCGCCCTGTGTCATCGACGCATAATGAACCGGCTATTTTGAAACTGACTCTTTTTGGAATTTTTATAAAAATATGCAAAAAATCGAGTAAATATCTTGAAGTTTTGAGGAACCAGTTGTCTTTTCTCAGAATTTCTCTAGCAACCCCCAGGGGTTTTCAGTTTGAGGAGCTGGAACTTGATGTACCTTTAGGTATTTTAATGCCAAAAATTCACAGAATTTCTTTTCCCAACTAGCGTGAATAAGGCGGTAAACACAAAAGGTCTTAAAATATTTAGGCAGCAAAGAAGGATGAGATATAATCATTTTTCTGAAGGATAATATAATAATAAAATATGTTAGTAGCGGCGAAAGCAAAAGAAGCGTAATAAAAATTGGAAAGCCAGGATATTTTCGGCAATGGCAAATGAACAAATGCCACCCAACATTGCTAAGCTAATAAAAAATAATGGAACGCAGAATCTTGCGAAGCGGATGAAACAATAAACCATCAATAAACCTTTTTGCTTTGACACACAGCGCGGCACCGCTACGATCATAGGAAAGTTCCAGAGACCGTGAGAAGAATTGACCACCAGAGAGTCAACCACCGTTTTGCAGGCCAACCAGGCGCTGCCGGCCGCTCACGACCGAGAACCGCGCGAACCGAATCCTGCCCAGGGATCAAGCAATTTGCAACCCGATCATGGCTTTGCTCCGAACTGCACGCGACCCCGCACAATTTCCCGACCAGGGAATTTGACAGACACGCTCGCGGATTTCGACCAGGAGCCGCCGATACGTTCGTGAACTTCCGACAGGAAGTCCAACCAAGTGACCGCGAAAAATCCCGACCAGGGATTTGTGCAATTTCCACAAATTTTCACTACAAAGAACTTTCGCAACTTCCGACCTGTGCAATAAATAATGGTAAGAATAAAGTCTTAAATAATGGTAAGAATAAAGTCTTAAATAATGGTAAGAATAATTGGAGGTTATTATCCACCACTTACCCGCCCTGGTATAAGTAACAGATGGTTACTCCTTCAAGGCTCTCGCAAGGACTCTATTTTTTTTTAAAGAACGAAGCTACATTTAGTTTAGAACGAATTTAGACCTCCAATGTCCCTGCATACGTTGTTAGCAAGCAGTATGCAAGTGCTTAGCGGGAAATACAAGATACAATATGTGTTACTATTACAAAATATAGACAAGAAATGGGACAGGTTGGTGAAAGTCCTCGAGGTGGCAAGCGCTGGGTGATTGTATCCAGCGTATCCTACAAGCACCTGTTTGGGAAAAAGACACAGTACAGAAGTAATACGAGCATGGTAAACGGTTGGGAGTCCTCTCCAATCAATTGGCAGTCCCAGCAAGAATGCGCATGACGTTCGGTCTAGCCGTGAACCACACTCAGCCTCCGCGCCCCTTAGCCGGTTCCTCGGTGATGCCTCAAAGAAAAGTAAATGGGAGATTGGGGGGGAAATACCCGACGACCCTAAGGAATTCAGCGTCGAGTAGCCGGGGGCAAGCGAAGGAGAGCCGAGGTCGCCCCCCCCCAAACCTCAAGCCTGCACATGTTGCTGGGGGTGGCGCAAATGATTTTAGAGGGCACCGTGCCGTCGTCGACTGACTCCTGTTGACGCAGGGACGAGGTCTAGCGCACCCCTCAGAAGGGGAAAAAGAAACATAACAAAATAGATAGATGCAGTTCAGTTCAGCCTTCTGAGCGAAGCAAAGTAGAGGTTGTGAGACTAAAAAGAACACAGAAACCAAAACAAACGCAAGGAAAAAAAAAACAAAGTCGAGTATGTAAGTTGGGTCATAACAGTGTTCCTTGGAATAGGAAACTGGAAAACAAAGAATATAACACAAAAATGATGAAAAATAATTAATAGGTATCTCAATAAAACATCGTCTAGCATAGCTTAGCGAAATCTAAAATAAACAATGCGAAAATAAATAAAATTAGCAAAAAAAAAAAGATAAGTCACACAAAAATAAAAGTATTAGAAACAAAATGTATACAATAGAATAAGATAAAGGTATATACGATAGAGATGATATAAAACATAAAATTCTAGCAGTAGATGTAATAAAGTAATAAGGATGTCCGTGGATTCAGGAGAAGATACACCTAGCATCTACATGATTTTACAGCTAGTCAGCGACTCTAAGTTCACCTTATTCGAAACGAGATCGGCGTTCCAAGCTGGTCTCGTAGTAACTTGCAAGCCATCGAGCATTTCCTTTCGGACATCCGTCATAATCTCACAATGCCACAGAATGTGAATGAAGAATAAATAAAGTCATCCAGGACGATCATTTGTACGCGGAGACTCCATCATCAGCCAAGGGAAGTGACTGAACATTTATTTTAACCGCCGAAGCAATGAAAGGGAAGTGACCGAAAATTTTATTTGTTTTAACCGCCGAAGTGATTAGACTCTGAACAATTACATAAGGACATTTACCGTAGAATTAATCAAATAGACTTTCTAATTTTAAGACCAGATAATTAAGTACCTAGTATAAGAACATTATAATATTTTTTTATTTAATAATTATTATTTATAATGTATTACAAAAACATGGTAAGTAACACATTATTCCCAATGAGTTGAAAAAAAACTCATTAACCCCTGCCTTTTTGTATCACAATAAACGTATAACTCGTAACATCAATAGCTTTTTTTAAATTCCTCCTTAATTTTAAGTTTGAACTATCCACACTACGCGGGCGTATCAATCTCAATAAAGAGTCGGTTCCATATTGGTCCCCGGTGACTGGAACCAAATCAGGAGCAACATTCAAATGTTCATGTCGGAGAACGCAGGAGAAACAACTCAACTAACATCATATTTATGACTATGACTAACATTCTACTATCACCTCTACGTGACACTGCGTCGCCCGAGTTCTTAATTTTCCAAACTACCATTAGTGAATTTTACAGGAGGAGGTTTTCTTTGATTATTTCAATGAAACATTATGATAGGTGTATAAGACGAAGCTATTTACGTAAAGGTATAGGTCTCATAAGTTGAAATAATTCTTAAGAAAGTGTCAAATTATCGTTTTTGATACTTTATTTTTAATTTTAAAATGGAGATTGAGCAAAAATGTAAAATCAAAATTATTCATATGGAGATTGCGCACCGTGAAATGGAGATTGAGCAACTTCTGTGTAAATATTTTCCGTTCTTGATTGTGCAAACGACCATCTCAAGTTACATACAGGATGAGTTTATTTTCAATATTTCTATTTTAGATATCGACAATTCGTGGTGGAATATATATATAAAAACGTATGTCCCTGATTATTTCCTATACCATTTAACCGATTGTGATGAAACTTTGGTTAGTTATTGTGTGCGTGCACGCTAAGGCTTCTAAATATAATGGTGAGCTCTGGATTTATGAAATTTGCACACAAATTTTCTCATTATTTTCTGTACTATCCATCCGATTCCGACGAAATTTTGGTGAGATGTTGTACGCACGCCCGCGAAGGTTTCAATAAATAATGGTGAGTTCTGGTGTTATTAAATTTGCATGATGAAATTTTGGTGAGGTATTGTGCGCACGCCTGCGAAAATTTCTTTATATGATGATGAGCTCTGGCGTTATGTAGTTTTTGTAAAAAATACCTTATTATTTTCTGCGATTCTGGTGAAACTTTGGTGAGTTGTTGTACGCATGGCAGCGAAGGTCTCTATATGTAATGGTCAGATCTGGGGTTATGAAATTTGCTTTAAAATTTCATTATTATTTCCTGTACTATTAAACCGATTGTAATGAAACTTTGATGAGTTGTTGTGCGCATTCACACGGAGGTTTCTACATATAAAGGTAAGCTCTGGCTTTATGCAATTTACACACAAAATCCCTTATTATTTTATATTCCATTCTTCCGTTTCCGATTAATCTTTCGGGTGTTGTTTTACGCACGCCCGCTTCTTTATATAATGGTGAGATCTGGCGTTGTGAAATTTACATTAAAATTACCTCATTATTTCCTATACCATTCATCCGATTGCGATGAAACTTTGGTGAGATATTGTGCGCACGCCTGCGAAGATTTCAATATATAATGGTGAGCCTTGGCGTTATGTGGTTTGCATAAAAATTACCTTATTATTCTCTGCGATTCCGGCAAAACTTTGGTGAGTTGTATGCACGGCAGCGAAGGCCTCTCTCTATATTTAATGGTGAGCTCTGGTTTTATGAAATTAACATTATATTTATCTTACTATTTCCTACACATTTTAACCGATTGTGGTGAAACTTTGGTTAGTTATTGTGCTGAAACCGCGAAGGTTTCTATATATAATGGTGATATATAATTCATATATTTATAATTCTATACATATATAATTATCAATAATACGGTGATATATAATTAATGGTATTCATATTAAAAAAATATATTAGGCGGCTCGCGAATTGTTTGAAAAAATATGTGTATTTTACATAGTTAAGCGGTAGGGGGGAAGGGGGGAGGGGGGAGGGGGTGGGGAAACCTGGAGGGGGAAGGAACGAAGCAGGGGGAGTCAACAACTGAAACAAGAGTGGGGAGACGGGGAAAGTGGAAGCGGGAGGGGGGAGGGTTTGTGGGACGGGAGGCGGCGCGGAAGATGAAAGGGGAACGCGGGAGTGAGAAGGGACCGTGGAAGGGGAACGGAGCGGTAACGGGAGCGCTTGGAAATGGACGTGAGGGGATAATTATTTAAAAAAATATATAAAGCTATAATTGAAACACATTAAAATTTTTAAAAATTTATTGAAATGCTTTTTCGTGAGAAAAATACAAACAATCTGAGAATCAGGAAGAGGGGAACAGGGCAGGAACGGGAACGTTTGGGAAAGGTCACGCAAGGATAATAATTATAAAAAATACTAAAGCTATAATTGAAACACATTAAAATATTTTTTAATTTATTGAAATTTTTTCGTGAGAAAAATACAAAAAATCTGATAATAATGAATTAAAATATATTTATACTGATTATCAAAAATCAGAACTGCAACATAAATTATATCAACAAACTGTCTAATGACCGGACTAATTTTTAAATGTCAAACAAGGGCTTCATACAAATACGGATAAACTGACAATTTCGACTAACTTAATATAAATGGCAGTCAACAAAACTAATTTCGACAATAAAAACTCTCGAAAAGGAGAGTCCGAGTTAAAACCGAAAAATGAACACGCTGTATTACAAAGTTCCTTGTCATCTATAAAACAAAACTGAAATGTCATTGATTAAGATACTTAAAACTAATACTAACAGCTCTATTTCAGCACTGCTGCGTATGTATGAACTTTTGTCAATAGTTTTGGACATTTTGTTGTGATTTCGTTATTCAAAAACTCACTGGTAATACAATTAAATGCTTTTTGCTTCCGCGTAACACGACACAAAAACAAAAACAGTGCGAAGTAAACAAAAAACATGGCGGCGGAGCATCGTGAATCGGCGTGCTGTGATTGGTCAATTGGTGGAGCTTGCGCAATCTAGCCCGCAAATTTTATTTCGCGGCGAATGAGATTGAACTAATAAGGAGTTTGACTAATTAAGAACTCACTTTTCGAATATTTTTGTGGACATTGAAATTTTAAAAAGCTTGTAATTAATTGTATAAGGCTCGTAAAACTATGTTTTATGTATCTAACGACGCGAAATTTTATCCTTAAAATGATTGCATTTAAAACTCATTTTTTATAAAATGGTCGTTTGCACAATTAAGAACTCGGGTGACGACTGGCTAGAACACTCCTTTGGGGTGAAAAAAACCTCTAACAGAGATGATCTACATTCCTGTCCCGGTTACAAGGAACCTGGGTTGCGGTTCTCCAGTAACGATCAATAGTTATTCGTTATGCACCTACGAATGAAAAATTACTCATCGTCCCGACTGGTCGCGACGAACTTTATCGAATGGTTCATTTTTACGTTTCTTTAATAACACCACCCACACGCACACTTCGGAGCGACCGAGTCCCGCGCCACTTCAGACCGCCGCTTTTCTGCGCGGCAGCCTGAAGTGGCGCGGGACTCGGTCGCTCCGAAGTGTGCGTGTGGGGGAGCCTAATGTCGAATGGTTGAAGAAATGATTATATTGGCAGCCCTGTGAATATTGTCAATGTTCTTGATATTTTTGAGATTTCTATGGTGTGAATTTGAAATGTCAAACATGTGTCAAAACTGTCAAACAGTTGATTTTGATAACATTCGAAGTGGCTGGGAGTTCAGGCAAGGAGCAAAGATATATTACAAGCAAGCAAAAGCAACTGCTAATCGAATTAGTGAGTTCGGATGACGAGCTAATGAGTGGTAAATTTTCGGCGTCATTCACTTTCGGTGAATCGAGTGAATCCCGAAGAAGGTGGACGGCAATTGCCGATAAACCGAATGCCTTCGCAGGGGCAAATAAAGATTTCAAACATTGGAGAAAGGTTAGTACTTATTCATTTCCATTCATTTGTGTGTATCGTATGTCTACTTGTTACCCAATTGCTTCGTTCAAATAAACCTCCGCCTTTGACGAATTGCTATTCAACAAAACGAACACGATGCTCATGGTGTTTCGTTTTAAGCCTAATTTGTATTTAAAAAATCACGATATTGAAAAGAATTATAAAGGGGCAAAAGGGGCTACGTTACTTAGCCTGATTGTTTCAAAATTCAAGTAAAATTGTGTGAACTGGACATTGTCCTTCTTTTTGAATATTTTAAGATATTACAAAGTCTCTTTCCACTAATATTTAGTGTAAATAATTAATATAATTCAAAAATATTTTCAGACATGGGAAGATTTACGGCCAGAAGCCAAAATAAAGAATGCCTCCTTGAGGCGGCGTGCGGCCGGGACGGGAGGTGGACCACCAGTGCCAGCAGTCAGCCTTAACGCAACTGATGAGCTGATACTACAAGTAATTCACCCAATGTTTGACGGGACATACGGGAGTTGAAGATTCGGAGGTTTGAAACTTCGACTTTCCTCTCTCTGAGGACCCCAGCCTGTTGCTGGCTGCAGCAGCTGTCAGTCTGCTGAGGTGCCACTGCTCTTGGAGGCCACACCTTCCCTTGTGGAACCCCCTACCTTTGAGGCTCCATCTGTACAGACTCCGAGGCGTGCTGCGGCATCTCGGCGAGTTTTAGATTCCCAGAATCTCTCCTCTATCCTCATTGAACAGGAGGAGAGAAGTTTGCTTATTCAAACACATTTTTTGAATGAGCCATCAGCTGTGATGACGAGGCTAACAGATTTAATTGAATCTCATAATTCTCAGTCAAAGAGAAGTTAAATTTGGTGGTTAAACTATTGGAAGAAATAAAGGCCAATTCTAACCCTTGACAATTTGATGTCTTATTGACTTTGAATTGTGAGATTCAACTAAATCTGCTAAGCAAGCAGCACATTTTTTTAAATGTTAATATTCCCACAAACATTTGAGTTCAATGGTGAAAGGATGAGTTTGATGAAAAGGTGATGTTTGCATGAGCAAACTTATATATAGTGATTATGGAAGGGTGATGACTTGAATGGGGCTCTCAGAGCAGCCTAAGGTATTCTGGTCGGTCTCGTTATTCTTAATTAATTAAGAAGGATAGTTCACATTTTGAGCCCTTAAAAGTGTCAAATAATGTTTATTACTATGTGTAAGTTGCATAAGAGCACTCAAAATAATTTTACCGTGAGTAGTGTGGACATTGTACAAAATAATATTGTGATTCATTTGATATAGTGTAAACGAAGTGTTTAAAACCCGAGACTAGCATTGAACATTTACCAGATGCGGTCATCTGTTTGGCCGTACCCCTTGCATACCCGCACCTATAGTGCCCGCTGCTACGCCCACACTCGCTGGTGCCGTTATATACGACTAGACCATATGACCCGTCCGGTGCGTGAGCCACTGAGACGGCCTTTTTCAGAAACTCACCAGAAGAGAACCATACTGATGACCTCTGCATCCCTAGCTGCCCCCCCTGCACAGCACACGGACTAGGATGACATCAGACTGAACCATCCCCCTTTGGTTTCTGCTGGTATCATACATATGAAATGATTAAGGCTAACAAAATACCTAAGAGGGAGTGTTTTAAAACCATAATTAATAATAATAAACATTTTACAGTGACAATATCTGTATGTGTTGATTTCATGTTGTTTGCTATTATTTCCTTATTGTTGTTATGAACTGCAGATTTATTACAGTTAGGTTTTGTGTATGTGTGAGTTAAATCAAAGGTTAAGTTAGATTAACCATGTAAGCTAGATTGTATAAGTAGTCCGTGGAAGGGAACGGCCGACACAGGTGTCGATGAGACTCGCTATCCATCACATCGACAACCCTTCGGTGGCGCAAAGAGGACGGAACGCGAGCAATGCTGAATTGGTACATGTAATATAAGAGGAGGAATGGAAAGAAATATGAATGAATTATATGATACAATGAAAGACAAATGTTTGGACGTGCTTTGTGTAACAGAGAGTATGTATCTGTCTCGATCTTGATAGATATCGGGCGAGATCTCTTGTCAGATTTGTGTGATTTTCTAAGGCTTTTAAATTAATGAATAATCATGCATACTTGCATGAATTTGTGTTTAAAACGACCTAAACTAAAATACCTGACAGCTCACAGTTGAAATTCTGACATCGGCCCACAGCAAAAGCAAATAACAGCCAAAGAAAATCACACATGAGATCTCGTCCGAAATCTATCTCGAACTCACAAAAGATAGAGAATCGTTTGGCAGAGTTGTAATTTACTAGAAAATATCTGTCGACTTGTTCTTCTTACTAATTCTTTATTTTTAGTTTGTATTACAAAATATAATGACATTGTATATTGAAAACTGTGTTGTTTCTGTATTATTTGATAAAAATTATATTCAAGATCGTTCCACTTTGAACAGCAAAAGAGGGGAGAGGGACTGGGTTCGGCAGTTTATGTCTTTCGTTGAGTGAAGGCAGGACGGCACTTGTTAAGCCATCGCGTCGAAAGGTTCAGCAGACCTTTCCTGAAGTCGAGCCTATTGTTCGATCCCTTCCTACATGCTTACTTAAAAACGGGGGCAAGTCACACGTCAACTGCAGTCGATAGTTGTAGGCCAATCAGGGTGGTGGAATAGAGCATTGGTTATCCGATTTCCAACGAAGTAAATCCATTTTTTTGTTCTGTGCCTCTTCTAAATATATACTTTAATAGCTTAGTACAGACGGACTGCACAACGCATGTGAGCTGCTCCCAACTAGCAAATGCAGTCAAAAAGGGCAAAATAAATTGCATGAAATCAATTGTTACCATAATAGTGTATTCAGACCTTCCCATCAATGTTCTAGTATTTATTAACTTATTTGCTAGTTAGTAGCGGCTCACGTGCGTTGTGCGGCACATCTGTACGAAGCTAGTAATCATGATAAGTTTATTTTATTATCCTTAATTTTGCTTCATAGTAATTGAAAAGTAGCTCCCCTATTATCAGGAGTGTACGAGTTTATGGATGGATCTGAAAACCAATTGAGTTTTAGATCATTTTGTGTCACAGTATTGCTTATATGTAGATTTCTCATTGAATAACAAATTTGTATTATGATTTTTTTTTTTTAATACTGCGGAAGAGAAAATTTGGAAAGTATAGTGTCTACACTTACCGCATTGGTCCGTTCTTACACAAACTCCATTTTTTGTGGAGAATCCTGTCTTACAGAAACAACCCTTCCGACAAATTGCAGGGCATAACCTAAATTTTACAAAGCAAATGGGCTCGCATCCACCGCAAGTTTTATATTCTTCGTTTAGTCCAGTGCAAGTCTTTCCAGTTTTGGCTAAAATACAATATTATCAAATCAATAAAATGAATGCCGAGATATTATTGAATAAAAGTAAAATATTTGGAAATTTATAACTTTATAGAACAAGCTTTGTAACTTTTTTAAACTATTTTATTTTGTAATAACACACCAACTAGCTTTGGATACAACTGTGGCTTTATCAAATGAATGTAAATTTCTGCCATAACCATAACTTGTTCAAGATACCACACGGCAGAACAGTTGTTCTAGCACAGTATAGTATAACAAGTGGTTATCCGGCGCCTGATTATTCAACAACTACTGTAATTTGCCGCTATTTTTACTGGTTGAAAATACAAAATCACTCCACAATTCGGCGGTATTTGTGTAAATTCTAGACTTCTTCATGATTCTTGGAAGGGAGTCAGCAGCACCGATTACTGCTGTTTTTTCACACAAAAAGACACTGATCCAGCAAAAGCTGGTTAAGTAAATTCAATACTGTTTATTTACATCCCACAAAATATATTTGTCCCAACCTTCGACCAAGTATACCCTAGACAAGCCCTCTCATAATAACAATCCGAATAAAATAACGCCAGTAACAGTAATTTCGCAACAAAACTCTCCTTCCAATTCCGCCGTCTTGCATACAGAGTTCCCGGCAATAAACAACTGACCGCCAAGTTATCCTATTGTGTAATTCTGTCAAACTAATACATCAATAGTTGTTCATGGATTGGCCGCATGAACAATATCCACAAGCCGTGCTGTATACAGTGGTTTTCAAAGTGGGGGTCACGAGACATTCATAAATTTAATTGGAAAAAAATATTTTTTTACATTATTTTGACAAGCGATTCAATTTCGGAGGCCAGTATGGGTACCGCCGCCTCGGGAACCATTTATTGGATAACCAACGCCTCTGCCATAGGTCACCCCAAGTGATAAGCTACGTTTGGTGACTAAGCAGGGGTGCCCGGGTTAATGGAGTGATGTTTGTCCAGGTCTTGGCGGCAGATGCGTCTGCATTTTTTTTTCTGTTGGTTCGTAAGCTTAATGAGTTTATTAAAAAAACCAATCATCATTTGCTGGAAAACATTTACGAAAAAATCATCTTTTTACCGCCCATGCACCGTGGGCTACCCAAGTTGGTTGCTCATCATTAACACAGTGATGAGCAACCAGCGGTCCGCAAGCCCATTTACTGCTTTTCGGACTGACTACAAAAAAATATAAAAAAATTGCCCTAAAAATATTCAAAGGCTTCTGTTCCGTTTTGCAAAAGGTATTAGCCAAAAACTATAATTTATTTTTAAAGTTTTGAATCAGTTACTCAAAACATTAAGTTTTTTGCGTATAATAAATAAAAAAAAATACTGAAATTAGTGGATACTTAAAGCCCAATAGTAAGCGCTCAAAAAGAAGAGTAAGGGGAGATACTTAAATACGAGTGTTAGAGGGAGCGCGCTATTCTTAAATACATGACTCGTTTGAAATAGGACTAAAATCTCACGGAAAATGTCTCAAAAAGGATTTGAAAAAAAACAATGAATTACGAAATTTTTCGTATACCTATATATCTTGTAAAATATCATAAATATAGTGTTAATAATATTTTTTGGAGTATATCTTACGATTTTTATCTGTCGGGGGAAATTTCATACAATTAAATTATAAGTGTTAATTGTAATTGTTAATTGTTTAACTTGCGACCTTAATTAAAGAATTTTGCAACGATTTTTTGTTAAAATCTGTGTTTTATGTATTTTAAAGGTTTCCGTTTTACAAAATAACAAAAATTATCTTGACGAAATATTGTACTTATAAATATTGTAATTTCAAACAAAAATAAACCAACACCATTTACTGGTTTGACCTTGAACGTAGTAAAAATTTTGTCTGGCAATTTTTGCCCTTTTTGAATCAACCGCCAAAATTTAACATTTCCAAATGAAAAAAATCGATATCATTCATTGTTTTGGCATTGCGGATATAAAATTTTCAGCTGCGGCTTTTTTTACCCTCTTTGATAGTTTAATTAAACAAATATTGTTTTATAATATGTAAAGCAGGTTTCCGACTCCACCGACAAAAAAGTTAACAAGGTTATGTTGTACATACCCTCCCACCAAGGTCCGCATAAGTACATAATAATAATCATTCCTAAAAAACAGCTGGTGGTGAATTTATGTAATTATAATTATAATTTATGGAAATAATATAATTTATTTTATTACTAAAAGCGGGTCGCGCTTTAAAAAAGTTTGAAAACTCTTCCAAATTGTGATACTAGCCCTCCTTGTATGTATTAGTAGTCGAACACAGGCAGTGCGGTGATTTGATGACGTAGGAAACTTTGATGGCAACAAAAGTAATTCTGTAACATTATTACGTTTATGAAAACGCTGTCTAAAAGACATATGTAAGGTCTATTTTTTTGTTGTAGTCAGATAGCTGACTACATTTTCAAAAATAAAGTCCGCGGTGTGTACTTTGTACAACATTCGGAAGTTAGATATTTTTGTGTTTGAAAAAATTAACTCCGGTGCGGACGGCTGGAACACAAATTGGTTTCGGTGTAGACCTTGTAGACCGATAAAAGGTACAACACAAAGCACTATGCTATCTAAACGGTGTAAAACAATGCAGGCACTTTTTCATAAATGGGCCGTGAGCCTGCTTTTGCTGGCTTCCGGGGCCATTTTTTCATTTCACAGGGCGCGTCTAGATATCATACGTCAATGGTCCCAACACTTTTTCTTTGTATATATTAACCTCTCTTCTGCGGTTTGTACGCCGGCGGGCACAAAAAAAATCTTTGCTTTTTTTAACCCTTATGTAAAAACTGTATGACGGACAAGGTCAGAATCGCTTGCCCTAGAATCTTTCTTGACGTAAAGCCTCGATGACACACGGCAAATTTACAAGCTACTATCTACTAAATTTAAAGCCTCGATGACACACGGCGAGTTTACAAGCTACTATCTGAGAAATTCACTATCTGTTAGTAAACTCGCTCATTGTCAGCGTGTTACTTGCTAACTAGCAGATTGTTGACAATCTACGAAAAAAAGTTGAAAGGTCATCAACTTTACTCACTACACGCCAACTCGTGATTGGTTTCCAATATGGCTGCCAATTAACAACTGATTTCGACTGTCAACTGTCTGAAGAATTAGTTCACGTTATTTGCGCTACTGGCGCTAGCAGCTACGTGCGAGTCCAGTTTCCTACAAAAATGTCGCTAGCTACTGAGCGAGTGGACAGTTTTGTGTGACATCAGGACAATCTCACTCGCCGATTCACCCACTTTTAAACTTAGTAGATAGTAGCTTGTAAACTCGCCTTGTGTCATCGAGGCTTTATGCGCGGGTCACATTATGCTGGTTGCCAGCCGCGAGTTGAAGAAGCCGCTTCTGCCAGCCGTCGATCAGCTTGGTGTGACAGCCGGCGAGTATTTGTCAGCGGCTGACGAAGTTGGACATGTTTAACTTTTGGTAGCAGGCAGCGGCGAATAATCAATCACGTGACCGCTGGCACCAGCCGGCAGCGCAGTCTGACCACTATTGCGTCTATCAGCAACGAGAAAGCACGTGTTTTTTTTTACATGAAACGACAGATGACATATAGTGAATGACTAACTGGAGAGTGTGAGACGCGAGTAGCAGCAACAGTAGTGTGACCAGATTGCCCGCCGCTGCTAGCTGGTACTACTATCAGCCGCTGGTAAGCTGCAGCTGGCAACCAGCATAATGTGACCCGCGCTTTACACTTTATTAGATTAATCTATGTAGCTTTTCGGAATGCTTTCAAATGAATATTCTAAAACATTAGTGCATCATTTTACATTTCAAAAGGAATACCAATGTCATTATTTCTTTGAAAACTTCTTAGAATTGTTTTTTTTTTTCGTGTAGGGTGTGTATTCAGGTTTATGTAGAAATAATAAAATCAATTTATATTTGTATAAGTTTTTGATATTTGTTTGCCGAATGGGAGGATTTTTTTTAGTTTAAAGTTATCTATTCTGGGAAAACATATTATAAGATATTATCATGTAATATAATATATGAATAATATGGTATATTATCTGGTAAACAGAAAACAATCACAAAAAAATAATTCATTTGTTTTTATATGGATATTTGACCAGAACTCATCAAGGTAATTTTCGTGCAGTTTTTGAAATCTCATCCCACGTTTGACAAACTAATAAAAATATTTTGTATTACTACAAATTTGTCGAGGTGAGGTGTTTGTGTATTTTATCTCCGAAATTCTAACCTACTAATGACAAATATTATAATCAATAATTATCAGCCTGAAACACTCATCTACATTGAAAAAATCTTCCGAGAAAAGATACTGGCCGCCAACGGGAATTGAACCCGTGACCATCTGATTGCCGGTCAGCAGCTCTGACCACTGAGCTATGGCGGCTTATCAAATACCCGCCAAATAATTCAATATATACTAGCCATGTCCTTTGATAAGCCGCCATAGCTCAGTGGTCAGAGCTGCTGACCGGCAATCAGATGGTCACGGGTTCAATTCCCGTTGGCGGCCAGTATCTTTCTCGGAAGATTTTTTCAATGTAGATGAGTGTTTCAGGCTGATAATTATTGATTATAATATTTGTTATCTACCCTTTGTGCTATGCATAAAAATCTTGTTTAAACGTTAGTTTATCAATAAAAAAATAATACTAATGACAGATTAGAATTAATTTTACTAAACCAATTTTTTTAAACTTACGTAGCCTGAAATCGAAATCTGCCAGACAGGTGCTCCAACAAATCAATACAAATATAAATGCACTTTTAATCATTTTCAAAATGTCGGAGCTCTTGAAAATTTAAATCCTTCGTTGTGAGGTCAGTTATAAAGCACAACATCAAAACAGTTGGGTGTTTGGAGATGCTGTGAAATTTATTCAGCGTTATTATATGAATTCAAGAAAAGCATACAAGATAACCCATAGCAATTAATTGATAAGGTCAACCTGTGAACTCTGCCAGATCCCGTCACATAATAAATATTAGATTTGTAGAAATATTTTATTTTGAGGTAGGTACAAAACAAAAGGTCACAAGGAAAGATTGGTTTTAAACATAACATTATAATCATTAGACGCTTTTATGATTACTGTGACGATTCACGGTTACGGTACCGCAAAAAAAGACAATAAACTAATAGTTCCTTATCGTTATAATGCTGCAGCTCTTTCTTGCACATTAAATAATGGTGAGACAAAAGATAAGATACACAAAATATATGTGTGTTTCTTCCAAAGTACTTTGGAGGAAACAGATATATCTTATTACGGCTCGGCCACGGCGACAGGAATTGCGTTTCATTTTCTTTATTGTATGTTTCCTTTGGGGGGGTGTATGTTCACCATTTGTCTCATTTTTGATTGTTATGTGTAAGGAATGCTGCAGCCTTATACGTTTAAGAACAAAGAAAAACCATCAGCGCATTGACATTTGACATTTTTGAATTTCTGGAATTCACTCGCACTTCAATATTATCGTTGTAATTATATTCCATACTTGATCCACCATGACACGGAGACGTCACGGTGCAATCTGTGAGAGAGATGCAAGAAAATTATGACTTATCTCCTTTTTTACATTGTTGTATCTCATCTTTTGAAAGATCTGCAACATTATAGTGTTAAGGAACGTATGTTTATTGTCGCTTTATGCCGCCATGGTACCGTTACCGTGAATCTTCACTGTAATTATAAAAGTATCTAATTTGTATAGAAGTGAAACAAAAAATTTTAGAAGACAAACATAATATTATGTATGTATATTATTCAAATTAATCATCTTACAAACTTTATTTATAAATGTAAATAATAGTGCATACAAAAATAAATAGAATGGAGATTGTTCAATACTAATGGAGTATTTCACCATCCTCCTCATAGATTATCCATACGATAATGTACATTTTCGATTAATTAAACATGATTTATTTATTTACGAGTTTACTATTCGGTACTTGAACCTATAAATAGTGGCTATATATAGGATAAGATAGCCGAGTTTTTTTTACTTGTTGCGAGTATTTATTTGTTTATTTATTAATATTCATTATCGTATTATCAGGAGGATGGTGAAATACCCCCTAAATGGATTATTAAACAAAATGAAAATGTATAGGAAACGGCCACCATGAAATGAAACTGTGCGAGTGTAAATGAAAGAACAAAACTCCTGCCTAAGTAATACTTTTTCATCACAAGAATATATTTCATTTTCTAAATAGTATGCAGTGGTTTTATTATAAGTAAATTGACTAATTAATGTAAAAACTCTGCCAAATGACAGATTATTTAACAATTAACCCCTCAGGCCTTGGGCTTATTTTGTCAGAAGGTCAAAGTATTTTCGCTTTGCGATAAAATCCAAATAAAAACATTTATTTTATCTGAAAACTAAAAACTGTTTTTGAAAGGAGATAAAATATGCTTTAAAATTTTATAATTCGAAATTATTATTATTATTATGAAATAAACATATAGTTTTTGAAATATAACAAATTTTGAATGCAAACATGAAAAAGTTTTAAAAATGGCTCACTTTACGTTTTTTCTAACTAAAATTACTGATAGAGAAAAAAAAATACATATTTTATTACTTAAATATATTAAAAATGTTATCATCACCTCACTTTTTTGTCATTTCTAAGTAAAAATAATTAATAAAGAGGGAGACAACGATTTCTATGAGACCTCTATGAGTTGTTCCCAAAAGCGAACAAATTAGCCTGACGGGTTAAAATAATCTTACACTTATGTAGATTTTATAAACCTATACACTAACAACCAAGTCTTAAATGATTGTATAGAAGCTAAAGCAATGACTCCAATATAAAATTTAATGGAAAAATGTGGCGGGCTGCCTTTAGACATATTTTGTGGACATTATTTCGATGATTGTTTAAAAATTCAGTAACGAATGTCATACGCAAGGGAAGACAATATATGATGCGTAGAATCTGCCAGGACAGAGGTTTGTGGCGTTACATGTTTTCTGCCTACATATCAATAAGAGGACAAAAATGACGGTGAACTAAGTAAGTAGTTAGTTATTAACAAGGCTATATAATAAGGATACATGTTAACTATAAAAATAACAAATCTTCCAAAAGAGTGAACTTCAGTAAAGTCAAATAATATTAAGTGTCTATCAAATTGAAAGGAAAATGTTATGTTTTTCCTTCGTGCAGAAACACTCTAATGCCAAAAAACCTGTTACACTATTTATAAAAAGTCAAAAGATGCGTAAATATATCTGAAAAACATTTACGAGTAAGTAAACATTAAGAATTAAGCGATGTATTGTTTATAATTATTTGTACTGTGGGGGTTGAAGACACAATGACAATGATTTTATTATTAGAGGGGATTGAGAATTCTTATTCTAAAAGTCTTTCCGATTCTCAGAAATTCAAATGAGAATTCCCAGAGATGAGTTTCTTGAATAAGAGGACTCCCGGGCCAAATTACTTAAGGAACCAGGACACCATAAAAAAAAGTTGTAATTTTTTTTATATTCATTTTCTGAAAGATGTATTTGTCAAGAATGCTCTCACCAAATGTTTTAAATAAATTCGTAAGATTGACAAAGATGCAGAATTTTATGTGAAACCGTTTAAAACAGTTTGTATGTTGAATTATCCTTCAGCAAAACTTTGAACGCGTTTTCCTGGAAACTACATTTTTCAGCCAGGTTGATAACATATTAAAAAACTATACATCCGATTTGCATGCACAAGTCTCAAAAAGTCTTAAAAAATTTTGTGAGAGCATTCTTAACAAATGCATCCTTCAGAAAATGGAATTTAAAAAAAAAATCAGAGTGTGTAATTCACAAGCGCTAGAAGCAAAACTAGAAAGTCTGAAAGAATTGTCAGGCACCTTGCCAACTACGCTACGGAAGGCACGCGCCGAGATGCAAAATTACCGCATTATATTAGATCCGAGTATTTGTGTAGAACTGAGTTGGGACGAATTTCCGTTTCACCCGAATTTCGAGTCACTAACGGCACTAAAGAAGTTTCACTCCAAAAATGACAAAAAAGAAATTTATACAGTGTCCTGGTGTCTTGAATAAAATAATTAATTTGAAAAATAGAATTCTCGAGCAAATCCACAGACAAACATTCACGACCATAATATAAATGCAATGTAAAGAAAGGTAATAGTTCAGCAGGCCGGCATAACCCTAAAGCCGGGGTCCAGGGAGGCCGTCTCCGTGAAGTGATGGCGCAGCATGAAGGAGGAGATGACCTGCGCCACCTCCTCGGGGCAGTCCTCGTGCACCGCGTGGCCGCAGCGCGTCAACACTTGCATCTGGAACTTTCCTGGAATGAACAAATTTGTACAGACAAATTAGTATCAATTTACAATATACATAGTAAATACACAGAAATTCTCAGGCGTGCTAGAGCAGATAGAGAACTGCTTACATTAATTAAAATCAAGAAATTTTCATTTCTGGGTCATATACTTCGAGGGGAGAAGTATCGCTTGCTCCATTTAATATTGAAAGGCAAGATAGAGGGTCGCCGAAGGCCTGGTAGGAGACAAATGTCTTGGCTGCGTAATATACGAGAGTGGACTGGCATTAGAAGTGTGGAGGAGCTATTCCGGGCAGCGCAAGACAGAGAGACCTTTTCAAGAGTGATCGCCAACATCGGGGGGACCTGATAAGGCACACAAAGAAGAATAAGAAATAGATATTATGTATTATATGCAAAAAGACTCGCATACTGATGCACTCACAAAACCAGTTTGTTTCGTAAGTAATTAAATTGAATTTTCTGCCAGTAAACCCATCAGGCCTCGAGCATATTTTGTCAGAAGGTCACAGTATTTCCGCTTGTCACAGTGTCCGAAAACCAAAAAATTTTTTTAAAACGTTTCAAATTTTATTATTAGAAATAAATATATAAAAATGAATATATTATAAAATAATATTGAAAAATGTTTCTTTATTTGTCCCTCATGCGTTCCTAAACCACTCATCCAATTCGAAAGGACTTTTAAAATCGTAGTAAGTGAGGGAACTACTAGCAAATCTGCTACAAATTTGCTGGCACATGACAGATTTAAACTTCATGGATTTCTTGGCACACTAGAGGTTAAAATAATATTATTTTTCCATTTAGAGATTTTGGTGTTGCCCTTTAAAACCAATTGTTTTGAGAAGTTGTACCTTGCATCTGCCCAACGGTCAATTCCCTATCCAGGCCGCTAATGCTGGCTAGTAGCAGCATCTTGGGCGGCTCGCAGGCCAGAAAGGCGGCCGACAGTCCGCTGAACCAGCCTGACCAGTGCTTCTCCGTCTTGGACAGATCGATGCGCCACGCATAGCTGGAATATACCACTCAAATATATTACTCACTTAACTTTTATTGGAATATTGTAATTTTGTCATGGAAAAGTAAAATTGAAACATAAAAAATTAAAAAAATATATATCGTAACTGTTAATCATAATAGAATCTTCACAGAACCACAGGATCCTGATAGACGCAGAACAAAATATGTACTTGCATTAGAAGTAAAATCTTGGTGTGTCTGAATTGCCTAGGTCACCTATTTTCAGTCCACAATATAATATCCATAAGGAGATATAAAATATCTATTGAACTGTCAATAAGGAGTTATAAAATATCTATTGAACTGTCAATAAATAAGACAAGACTTCATATTTTTCAATTGTTGAATAGAAAGAAAGAGTGTTGAAACTTGGGAGAAACCAACGGGTATAGTACACGCCTAATTTCAAGACCGGCCTGATGTTGATTCAAAATTGTCGCAATAGACAAGTTTAAGGACAGAAAAATTGCATAGCCCCCCATCCACCCCTTTCTCTGTCGCAAAAATGTTTTTATGCATTTTTCTATTTCGCTAATGTTCATTGTAGTCAGTAACTGCGTGAGAATGGAATGTACCATGTTCAGGCCGGTCTTAAAGTTTGAAATGTACTATAATTAGAGATCAATAGGTACATTTTTGATAAGCTTAATTTCGATAGAATCATATTTTTTTTAAGTTGGAAGCAAAAATAGAATGAAATCAGGTTGCTGTTGCTTATTAATTATTGGGTGGATACTGTGCGGGCGCGTGGATTTTATTTTTATACAAATACAATTTTATTCTGAGAATGTTGAAATTTTGCTTGACTTTCAAAACAAGAGGAAGGTCGCTGTTTTTTTCTTTTTTTTTTACATTAACTCCACATAGGAGGCTCTGGAGAAAATAATTCCCAAGGGCCTTTGTCATCTTTGGGGATGCTGTGTGTCCAGGAGTGACGGACGTGTGAATCCATCCCTCCCACTGTGGTGCACGGTGATGTTTCGAGAGAGTACGGCTGGAGAAGTCAAAGGGACTCCCATTCACTCCCGATCTGGCCTGCCATGCAAGTAGCGGTCAGACGCATCCGCCGCCAAAACCCGGATAAACCTCACCTCATGAACCCCTGCTAAGTCACCAAACATAAAGAACCACTTGGGGTGACCTACGGTAGAGGTGTTGGTTATCCAATAAATGGTTCCCGGGGCGGCGGTACCCATACCCGCCTCCCAAATTGTATTTACATCTGATTTAAAAAAACTCTGCATAAAGCCCGTGCAATTTCAGTTAGCTATCAATTAAATATCATGTTACTTCTTGCCCTCCTCCTTGACGTCCATGGGCACAGGCATCTTGAAGGTGTCGTCCGCCATGTCTGTCTCCTCCCCCTCGCTGATGGAGTCACACAACACCACCCCGGCCAGGCGCTTGGCCGGTGGGCCCAGGGAGTGCGGGTCGTCAGAGTCGTCAGAATAGTTCTCCAGCTCCGAGGATGCGATCATGCCATTCTTTACACTGCAACAAGGAAATATTTATACTCGCATAGTCTTCGTGCTTCTCATACATGTATTCCAATGATAACTACTCCATCCAAAATTTTACGATGCTTGGTGTAACTCTAAGCTACCAGCTCAGGCACAGGGGCTCCATTGAAGCCAGATTCAAGTTAGTCTCTCAGAAGCTGTGAGTACTTACTGTACAGGGCTTGCAGATATTCTAATGGTACACAGCTGCAGACCCTGTACAAATCGCAAGTGCGCCACACTGTTAAATTTGGTAGCCACCTTTGATCTGGAGCCCCAAAATACTTGACTCCATGCAGAAACGGGCAGTACGTTAGATAGATATAGATTGCCTTTATCTTAACAAATGGATTGCAAACTACAGAGCACAGGCTTCAGGTGGGAATCCTGTCCTTATTCTACCGGTATTTCAATGGAATATGATCCGAGGAACTAGCATCTTTAATCCCTCCGGCACCGGTGCATAGTCGGGAAACAATCCTGTAAAGTATCGCAAAAGCTTTCTAACTACTCCGTGAGATGTCAGCAGGGAAGTACTCTCCACTTGACCGACAGAGGTGCCGATGTCGTCTCTGCCAACTCGTCGTTCGGCACTGCCGCCGCAGACAGATTCAATCTCGCTCTCTCCCAGTTAGGTCGGCTAACTTGAAGCCTTATTATTGTAAATACTTAAAAATAAATAAACCAGATTGTTATTAAGAATCTACTGATTATTGTTTAAACCTCCACAAGTTAAGTGTTTTGGAGCATCTAAAAAGTACCGAACATAACAAATCCAAAAGCACGCCTAAATTTGTACATGTTTGACATATACATATACGTAGCATTTATAGATACTATTTGTAGATAGCACTTATAGAGGTTAGACACATAATCACCTACTATTTATATTAAAAGAGGCATTGAATCTTAACATACTTGAATATTTTTATTTATTTACTTTTCTGTTAAACACAATGCACAACCTTTGAACTCACAAGACGTCGGACACTTACCAAACCCTGCTGAAATCTGAAATCCCAAATGGATAATGCGTGTGGTATTTAAGATTATGCGGCCGGCCGCGAATTTCAATTTAAACGGAAATATTTCATATTTGTATCTGTATTTAACGCACCGGCCGCGACGATAATCGGACCCCAAAATTTCGATTTACATGGGGAAATGCGTCATATTTTTACGAATTTACATCGAATACCTATCTAAATTTGAACGAGCAGACGGGGAACACGAATTTTCAGGAATTTTTTTTTTCTTAAAATTTCTAAATACGTAGGAATTTATTAATTCGAAATTAGAATTTTCGTCTCCTGTGGATTTCAAAATTAACGGGGTTCTACTGCAAAGCAATTTTATACGTCTGTTAATAGAAAAAAATCATAATAAACGTACACATTTATTTTACAGCCGCAGGCACAGATTTATTATTATAAACCAAATTACTGAAAGTTACTTACTTCACAATTTGACCCGGCATGGAAACTTTAGCTGATTCAATATTTCTAGTTTGTCCGCTGCGAACACTGCAAACAAAATCAAATGATAAAACGGGAAGCTGTCCAAGTTTGGTGCTTGAAAGAGTTACAGATTCATTTTATAAAATTTATAATAAATACTTCATTAAGATAATTAAAGCAGTTTGGTCATTCAGGCGTTACTTGTAAAATACTTAAAATGATGGCAGTGGCCTCCATATTGTATTATTGGAATCAAAGGTTAAAATAATTATTGTAAAATTGAATACATAATACATACCACCATTCAATGGCGTGCTCAATACTTTTAAAATGATTTGGTCTCCCTCTCAAAAAACTCTGCATACTCGATAATGAATCCATTGCAGTTCCTACAATAATCACAACATACATGTATGTTAATACATATTGAAATAAGTTAAATTTCATTGTAAAACTCTAGGAAACAGACAATGCGCCCAATTAACCTCTCAAGCTAACTTTTTCACTTTTGGGAACAGCTCTCTCATGGAAATCATTGTATCTCACGTGAAAATGAAAAACATGTCACGGTGAAAAATATGATCTAAATGGCGTTAGAAAGAGAAAACATTTCATATTTATATATAAAATTTAACCACAGAAAAATTAAAATCTACACCGCTATGAAACCAAAGTTTCCAATCATAATTGGAAAAAAAAATTATTAAACTTTTGTATTAATTTTCTCATCACCACATGTTTTCAGCGAAGGATTCGTCTATTCAACTTATTCCACATTCGTGATTGGTTGACACAACCGAATATAATGTTCAGACGGATTCGTCATTTTCCACGATTTGTAAGCGCATGTGAACTCGCTCGTGGAAGTTCTTAAAACTCCGTTCAGTTTAAAAAAACATATCAATGTGGGAATCAATCTATTTATTTTATAATGAATAATAAAGTCAACTATTTTTTCTAATTTAATTTATCGGGGAGCGAGCCATTATCACCTTGCTATAGCCATCTTTAGACTGATTTATAAAATTCTGAATTCTTCAAAGAGTGAGGATTTTCTCTATTTGTGCTTTATTTGACTGATGCCTAATTGATTATTTGCCTATTTGACTGATGTTAAGTGAAGAAAGTTAGTTTATTGTTTAACCTTCAACAACATCGATGACAGCGAGCCCGAGGATATTTAAGTGGGTGTCACTGCTTGCAACTCTCACTCCGATTGCTCCGCCCATAGAGTGACCAATCAGGACTATCGGAGGCGGATTCTCTGGATACAGGAGGTGCAGAACCTTGGAAATATCCCTGCAAATTAATATGTTACAAACAATCATTAATAAAGTTAATAAAGTGCCACCCTATCCTTCCTCTGCAGGAATAGACAAAGTCTCAACAGAATTTCAGTTTTAAAATGAGGTGTGTTGTATAAATGAAATGAGGTATAAATAAAGGAAGTAGATTGATGTCCACGAAATGTGGTGATGGAGTAAAATACTCCATATTCCATGGACAGCCAAATGTGTCTATTCTGGAAAAATGAGGCATCTGCAATAGGCTTTCAAATATCTGCTTACAACATATCCTGAGATATTTTTGACGTGTTGCTCCACAAACTGAGAACTCGAAACTGAAGAACTTCATGGTCACTGGCAAAGTGGAAGGCAGAAGTGGAGGAAGATCAACGAAGCTTTGGACTGACCAAATTTCACAGGCTGATACGCCTGTGGCGCAGCACAGCGAAGAGTTTTGAGCCTGGTTCACCAAGGAAAATGGAATCGGGGACACAATCCTCAGCAATGAGGAAATGATAAGAAAAAGGTACTAAATATGATTTTATTTTATTTCTCCAAATGTAATAAACCATACATTACATTTATTTCCTCACTCCGGGTTTTACCAATTAGTCACCGATATCGCCAGAAATGCAGTTGAAATAGTGCGACGCATTAATTTATTTTATCTTACCCAGAAAGAGTCTCAGCACTTAGATCTTCATTGTTGATGGTTTTGGTATCTCCGTGGCCGCGGAAATCAATCGCAACCACTTGACAGTGTATCATACTCGTTACTTCTACCTGGAACATAAAGGTAGATGTTTCATTGACGCTATTCATTTACATAAATATTAATATCAAAGTGTGTACCAAAACAAACAGTAAGAGAAAGTGCAATATACTTTAATCCCAGTTATTGAGTTACTTATTGTCCACTTAAAATGTGTTCGAGAAAACTCCAAATAAGATGGAGGTTCGTTGAGATTACAAGTGCTTTATTTACATTATCGTAAGGTTTACAATGAATATTTGACTGGACCAGACATCCGTACTATAGAAGCCTCTAAGTTATTCTGAAGCTGGGCGCGTAAATGCTCCAGGAGCCCAGCAGAATATCACTAACTGTTCGGGCTTTAGACACGAACGACGATAGATAGTATTATTTTAAGGTACTACTTAACCGACATCTGTTGAGACACCTAAAAACTATATACAACTATCTATACTAACGACAGCTGTTGAAGGATCTTTAAAATACATGTCTAATCCTATATACTACAGAAAGCTTCCCATAGATATATTATAACTAGCGCAGACCCATGAAAAATCAAGGGATAGTCTGAATTCTTGACATCAGTTCCAATTTTTTAAATAATAATTAAAATAAGTTGTCGTTGGGTGTTTGACAATATCTCTTTGTTTCACTTTCTTTGGTATTTGAGCTTTGTGACGGGTGCCACGCACAGCTATAAAAGAAGTGGCTTGGTCTATTTCAGCATATCGCTCGCCATATATTCCCATTTGGAATGTACTGCCACATGCGTGTGGCACAGGTCTGAAGGCAGGACATTTGCACCATAAGTAATAAGTTTATCTTCATTCTTTTCATAATTCCTACAACTATTTGTTATTTTCACCCTAAGAATCTGCATATTTATGTGCCTCCTGAGGTTGCAGTTCCTATTAAGTAGTAACTGATGATATTCCAGTTAATATTGATTACTAGAAACAATGACTTACAGAAAATAGTGCCCAGCTCAGGGCAGAGTACCCTCCCCCGTGAAGCACTACCAACCGGGGCCTGTCCGGGAGGTCCGGAGGGGCAGACAGGTACACCCTGAAGGTCTCATCGTCCACGGCTATGTCACGGTATTCGTGGAAGTATTCCTTCCAAGATACGGGAGAATAATCCTTCTTTCTGGACGTTGTGGATTGAGAATGCCTACAGAAAAGATATAATTTAGATATGGAGTGAAAATTATGGTTCAGATAAATTGAATGTCAAAATCGGATTAAAAAGTTTGTTATCGTGAGTTAGTTAACTGGCTTTCCATATATTTATGGAGAGATTTTGTTAAAGAGGTGAAGTATGCTTGAATATTTCAGTCTTAAACTATTCTGTCTCCGCTGTAACTCAATGTAAGACATTATCGGTACTTACTTTAAAGTAGCAATAGGTTTAGGAGGTCGTGGTGGGAGTTTTGATTTAATCATCGTTCTCTGTAGGGCGGACATAGTTCAAAAAATGTATTTATATATCAAAAATAAGGTATTCCTATAGGAGAATAGAGTATTCGTTTGTAGTTAAGTAACTAGACTATCAAAGATAAATTCAGAATACGTTTCCTTTGTGATAAACATGTTAAATTACAAAACAACAAACATTTTCGCAGCAGAGTCGTCTTTTACTGTTATTTTTCTTCGGGGACTTCGACTCGAACGCAAATAAAAAATAACTAGAAATTTATTTCACTTCAACGAAATGAGAAATGTCAAATTCAAGCTACCATAGAAAATATGAAAACATTCCCGGCTGGCGGCTGTACCTACTTTTACACAATGGAGCATCTACACTTTTGGAAGCAGTCGGCTTTAGTGCTGCTGACAGCCAATAATTAATTTTAAAAAAATCAGCTGTCAAAATACACATGTAGTTGACTGTAGCTATGGAAACTTCTGTCATAACCTAACTTTCGGTCGTAGTATTTTGTTCTGTTTTTCACACGTGTCTCTAGATAATTATTCTTAAATACACCGGGTTTCCAATACAAATATATTAAAATGGTGGTAAGTTATGCTTTTACATAATTGTATCACTTGTGTTATGTTTCTGGAGTTAAAACTAGGGTTACTCTTACTCTCAATCTTGGCCTTGCAATGTTTTCATTTGTGTTTTATTCGATTGTCGTCCTTCGTATTTGTTTATATATAGGTAATGTACATTAATTCATCGGATTAACGTTTTATAATTATATTGATTATTTTGTTACCTATTTCAGAAAAAGGCTAAAATGAAGGTAAGCAAGCTGAAGCACAGCAACCATGTCATCACAAAACTGAAGAAGCAAGGAAAGATCAAGACACAGAGGCATAGGAAGAAGAAGATCATTAACCGCCAGCCCGCCAAGGCTGCAGGAGGCAACTCCCAGGAGTATAGCGATGATGAGTCACTTCAGGGATCCGATATGATGGACATGATGGAAGATGATGACTTGGATTATCTCATGAAAACAGGAGACACTACATCTAAAAATTTTGGCAAACCTACTGATTCTAAAAGGTTTTTTTATAAAATTTACCAAATATATTTATGTTTATTTTAATTTTATTGGTAAACTAATGTTTAAGACAAGATTTTTATGCATAGCACAAAGGGTAACAATTATTATAAGCAATAATTATTAGCCTGAAACACTCATCAACATTGAAAAAATCTTCCGAGAAAAGATAAATGCCGCCGACGGGTCTTGAACCCGCGTCCTTCTGATATCCGGTCAACTGCTCTCCCAACTGAGCTACGTCGGCTTATCTCTCACCCGCCAAATAATTCAATATATACCAGTGTTTCATTCAACAATTACTGCTTATTACATTTTTCACCTGAAAACAACCAACTTTATTTTTTGTGAGAAAGGCATGATAAGTGCTAACTCTCCCGCTAGATGGCGTCGAGACAAATTATGTCTACATTTTTTGGTGAAATACTTTAACTTGTCAGAGTTAGTTGGGAGAGCAGTTGACCGGATATCAGAAGGACGCGGGTTCAAGTCCCGTCGGTGTCATTTATCTTTTCTCGGAAGATTTTTTCAATGTTGATGAGTGTTTCAGGCTAATAATTATTGCTTATAATAATTGTTACCCTTTGTGCTATGCATAAAAATCTTGTCTTAAACATTAGTTTACCAATAAAATAATAATTAATATTTGACAAGTTAAAGTATTTCACCAAAAAATGTAGACATAATTTGTCTCGACGCCATCTAGCGGGAGAGTTAGCACTTATCATGCCTTTCTCACAAAAAATAAAGTTGGTTGTTTTCAGGTGAAAAATGTAATAAGCAGTAATTGTTGAATGAAACACTGGTATATATTGAATTATTTGGCGGGTGAGAGATAAGCCGACGTAGCTCAGTTGGGAGAGCAGTTGACCGGATATCAGAAGGACGCGGGTTCAAGTCCCGTCGGCGGCATTTATCTTTTCTCGGAAGATTTTTTCAATGTTGATGAGTGTTTCAGGCTAATAATTATTGCTTATAATAATTGTTATATTTATGTTTATTATTTTTCTTGCTACACCATTTTCATACCATGAAAGTTTTCCAGTCAATGTTTATAAATGTATCTATGAAGGAATTATTCAACCATTTTAACATTTAAAATGGACAAATGGTGGATAGTGACTTTTTAAAAAATTAATCCAACATTAATTTTGGTATAAGTTCGAAATTAAATATTTCCAAGTGATAAAATTTATGAAAAACGTGACGAAATCCATATTTTATTTCTAAATTATGTATTTCTCTGGTATTTGGTAAATATTCTGTGTAAGCAATGAAAGGCTTAAAGTCATATCTTTTTTAATATTTTAGGGAGTGTATGTTAAGACTGTTAAGTACATAAGTAATTGAAATTCAAAAAAGATAATTTGTTTTAGGAGGAAATCTGGGCAGAAAAGGAAAGCGGGTGATGAGGAGGATCTAGAAGTAGATTACGAGTTGACCGACAGACCCGTCGTGGTAAATAGTAAAAAGAAGAAACAGTTGCTCCCCATCAAAACCAAACATGGTTTCCAAAGTCGGGAGGTTGATGCAGAAGGTGAATAATACTACAGTTCACTATGTTATGTCCATTTTTACACTGTCAATTTTTTTTGCAGTGAAAGCAATTGTGGTAATGAATTATTGGTGATGAACATATCTTGTATTCGTTTTGCAGAAAGGCAATATGTTCCTCAGGAGTTCCCAGAGGAGGAGGAAATGGAAGAGTTGACTGAAGAAAAGGTTGATTCTGACGAAGAAGTAATGACAAAGAAAGAGGTCCCACTGATAAATACCTCGAAACCACTTTCCACTTCGGAGATATTTATTGCCCGCCATGAAGAACTTCAACACAAGAAATTCAAGATTGGAGTTCTCTGCTCTGGTATTTTGGAAAACCCAGAAAATAAGGTATAATATTATCACCATTGAAAGAACAAACATTGGTTCATTATTTTGGTATTGGGATAGCTTCTTTACCTCTGTACTGCATCCCAGTTTAACCATTTTTCTTCCATTTCTGGGTCTTCCCATCTGCTCCAGTCTTCTTCCAAGCACCAGTTCACTACTTTGTATATCTGTCTCTAGAATGTTGCTACTGGTTTGTCTTTTCTTCACCTCGGCACTACATCCCAGTTTAACCATTCTTCTCCAATTTCCGGGTCTTCCCATCCTGCTTTAGTCTTCTTCCAAGCAGCCAGTTCACTACTTTCTAAATCTGTCTCTAGGATGTTGCTACTGGTTTTTGTTTGCTTAGTAATTAATATTTATTTTTCATTTATAGATGGACAACTTTTTTGGACTTCTCAATTTCTTAGATGAAAAAACCAAAGGTGGCAATGAAAATCTTTTGACTGTGAGGAAGCTGGCAGCCATATCTTTGCTGGAGGTTTTCAAAGATATTTTACCAGACTATCAAATCAGCCAACAAGATTTCGGAGAAACAAAATGTGAGTAATCCAAACTTAAAGATAATTATAAAAATTATATTATTTATTACTTATCTACTCACTTTTTTTACTAATTTATTTGTGTATGTGTTATTTCAGTGAAGAAAGAAACCTTTATGCTCCATAAATACGAGGAAGCTTTGCTGGCGCAGTACAAACGATATTTGACCAGGCTCGAAAAGATGGCTTCCATTCTTGTGACAAAAAAAGGCGATGCAAGAAAAATTGATGCTGGTAGAATAAAACTGGGACACATTGCCATCACGTGCCTGTGTGATCTACTTGTGTCTCATTCATACTTCAATTACTCCTCCAACATCGGTCACATGCTGGTTCCATACCTGAATAACAAACACCCTTCCATCAGGCTAATTGTGAATGAGTGCTTCAAAACTATATTCAAAGGAGACAAGAAAGGACTTATATCTTTGATGGTAATATTTTTTACTAGAATAATTTATATCTAGACAACATAAAAAAATAAAAAAAGTTAGTTTATTAGCGACTACATATATAATTAAACATGTGAACCCAAACTTCGACAGCCCTCGTAGTCGAAGGGCAAGGCTCTCTCATCACGGGTTCAAATCCCGATGTGCACAAGTAAATTTTATTTGATTAATTTGTGTTTTCACAATTTAATCATTTAAGGGTATATTTTTGGCACGTTCCAGAGTGGAAGATACTCTCAGTATCGCCCTGGTGTAAGACCACCCACCATACAATTGAAACGTTGCTTGGAATAGCTTTGGCCTTTGGTGACTAGATCTGAATAGCTATGTACTTCCCCACCTTCCTCTTTCTCATCTCCTTCCCCTCTAAACTTACCTTCAGCCTCACAACATACCTCAATTGGGGATGCCATAGTCTCACTGACTCCAGGCGGTTGTGAGCAGTTGATAAGCTTTTGAGGCATTCACATATTTTTTTTTTTTAAACATGTGAAAATACAAAACATAATGAGAGATGTTGAACATTTTATATATGTATTAATATTTGTTAATGTTTTTTTCAGCTTGTTAGAAAAATCAATCAGTTAGTAAAAAATCAATCAAATGATGTCCACTGTGAAGTATTAAATTGCCTCTTGTCATTGAGGATAAAGGATATCAATTTGGATGATGAGAAGAAGCTAGAAATGAAGCAGAAGAAGCAACTTTCACATAAGCAACGACTCATTAGCATGTCTAAAAAAGAAAGAAAAGTAAGATATTTAATAAATATTTATAAATATTAATTGTTATCAGCGTCCCTCAACTTGCCTTTTGGTGGGGCTTAACCCTTTTTAGATGATCGTCATGTATGCATGCCAACCGATCGCGTGCCTAAAAGACAAGCGTCATCTATATATGACATATGTGTGAGAATTTGAAATACCAGTCCACGGGTATCGAAAATTCTTTAACGACATCGTCTAAGGTTAAAGATTAAATATAGCTTTCAAATAGCAGAAGCAATCTTCTCAACATGCCTTCCATTGATTAGTTCCTTATGCTTGGTGTAAAATGTTCAATTAATATTCAATTGTTCTTCCAATTCATTACACTTGTTGTAACTCTGATCAGCTTAGGTACAAGGGCTCTATCGAAGCCAGAGTCTATTTAGCCTCTCAGAAGCTGAGCGTACTGTACAGGACCCACTGATACTTTAACAGAACACAACTGCTGTCCCTGTGCAAAACGCAAGTGCTTCCCATTGTTGAATTTGGCAACCACTTCTGAAGCCTCAAAATACCTGAAAAAAAACCCCTCGATAGAAACCGGCAGTCCTTGTGTTATATTCCCCTATCTAGAGCGCAGGTAGGAATGCTGTCCCTGTTCTACCAATATTTCAATGGAAGATGCTCCGAGGAACTAGCGTCATTAAGCCCTTCAGCACTGGTCCATTTGTACACAGTTGACATTTGTCACACGACAACAGGTCTTTTCTAGGACGCGTTCTTGAGTTCAACAGCTCGACTATGGAACCTCCATGTTTCCTCCCTCCTACAACATGGGTCTCTTTAAGACCCTCCACACTGCATCCCTGAAGATGACATAAGCCTTGAGGGAAATTATTTTCGTCAAGGCCTGTGTGGAATTAAGGTAAAAAAAATAATAAGTCCAATAAGTATGCTTTTTGTTACAGAGAAATAAAAAATTGAATGAATTGGAAAAAGAAATGTTGGAAACAAAGGCTGAAGAAAATAAGCAAACAAAACAACAGAATCTAACAGAGATTGTCAAAGTAGTGTTCACAATATATTTCCGGATATTAAAATGGTCTCCAAATTCCAGGCTACTTGGTGCTGTTTTAGAAGGACTTTCTAAGTAAGTAAACTTTGAAACCCCTAGTTAAACGGAATATGATTGGCAAAATGTTGTGATTTGATAGAAAACAGCAATCTAAAACCTGCTAAAACTATCTTTCGTATGCTGTTCCCAGCTTGATATTTTTTATTACCAAAATAATGGACTATTATCTTTCACTTTACCGCTTTTTTCATAATTTTTTAATGTAAGCATTCGTTAATAATAAATAAAACAATAATACACACTAAAACCCACATTTACAACTTCAATCTATAATTTATCGCATTAATGAAAAAGTTTTACCTTACAATAAAACTTATATTATGCAATTGGAACTGCCAGGTGACATTGGCGGCAGATTTAAACTGAGAATTTCACACGAATATTGGTAAGAAACGTCGATTTGGCTGCAAAATGGTAATGTTTATCTCACTTTATAGGTTTTAAATAAAGCCTATGCTACATAATAATGATTTCCGACCATATTTTTCATTTAACCCCTTAGGCTATTTTGTTCGCTTTTGGGAACAGTTGATCTCCCTTACTGTCATGGTGAGAAATGTGACCTAAACGTTCTTAGAAAGAGAAACCTCCACGCTCTATATTCAAATCTATAAGTTAACCACAGAAAAATTAAAATGTGCACTTCTATGTAATCAAAATTTCTGACTGCAATTTAGAAATTACAATATACATACTAGCTGGGTTACCCGGCTTCGTTCAGGACTACATTTGAGGGTGTTCTGGAATGTTCCACAAAGATGTTCCCGATTCCCTATTCCTGAACATTCCACAACATGCTCCGCCACTCCTTCCAGAACTTTCTAGAGCTCTATTTAACCTTCTAGAACTTTCCGGAAGACTGTTTTAGAAATTTCAAGTGGGCAAAACTTCCAGCCCTTATATTTTCAAAAGCACGCCCTCTAGGTAAAAACGGGAACTGTCATCCTGGAGGGGGTATAGAAATCTGCCACACCATATAACTCCCTTAATCGTACCGGGACTCATTTCTGAGTTTTTGCGGGATGCACGTTTTATTTGGAATTTCTTTTATAACATATATTGATTATTCTATTAATTTAACCGCGTCATTATTACATTGAATGTTGTCTACATGTACCTGCTGACTGAAATTTATTGTTTTCAGGTTTGCTCATGTAATGAACTTGGAATACTTCTCCGATTTAGTAAACTTACTAGATAAACTATTGGAAGATGAGGATTTGGGCTACAGGGAACAGTTGCACTGTGTGGAAACTGTCTTCACAATATTGTCTGGCCAAGGAGACATCCTGAACATTGATCCTTCCAGATTCTATTCCCACCTCTATAGAAATATGTTGACGATAGATGCAGGTAAATCATATCCTACTGTATACTAATTTTGACAAAGTTTTTATATCTCAAAAGAAATGAATATGAGAGATTTGTTATGCACTATTATTTAATTACTAGCGCAAATCCCAATTTGGGAGGGGGGTATGGACCGCCGCCCTGGGAATCATTTATTGAACCCCTGCCATGGGTCAACCAAAGTGGTTCGGTGTGTTTGGTGACTTAGCAGGTGTTCGCCCACCTACTGTGTGGCGAGCTAGATCGGGAGAGACTGGTTGAGGGAGACCTAACCTAGACCTCTCCAGCCAGACTCTACACATCGCCTTGCACCGCAGTGGGAGAAATGGATTCATACGTCCGTCACCCCTGGACACATTGATCCCTCACACCTTGTTCCTCCCCAGAACTTCCTCTCCTTCGTTTCCCTTAAAGACCCTCCACTCAGCATCCCGAAAGATGACATAGGCCCTGAGGGATTTTTTTCTGTGGAGCTATTGTAGCCATGGAGTTATTTCCTCAGAGCTTCCTGTGTGGATCTTTTAGATCTGTGGATAATTCACAGAAGAGTATGAATTCTGGAATCTTGACAAATCAATTCCAATTTTTTTTATAATATAATTTTTATGGAATTCCACCTATATTTATCTCCAAATGCTCAAAGAATTTAGCGTATCCATTATTAATATTATTTAAACGTTCGTTACAAACAGGTAAATTTCCTTCTATGTGGAAACAAGCATTTGTAACCCCAATATACAAGTCCGGTCCGCGAAATCTTGTACAAAATTACAGGCCAATATCCAAACTATCAATTTTCTCAAAATTATTCGAAAAACTTGCAGCAGACCAAATCTCCAACGCATTAAAGAACATTCTTAGTGAACACCAACATGGCTTCAGAAGCGGTAAATCCGTCACTACTAACTTAGCTTGTTTTACGAACTTTATACTTCATAATATGGATAAGCGTATTCAAACTGATGCCATTTATACAGATTACAGCAAGGCGTTCGATAAAATTAACCATTCCATTCTGTTTAGAAAACTAAAACTCGCGGGTATCCATGGAGATCTACTGATGGCTAGACTCATATATCAGAAACCGTTCGCAAGCTGTTGTGCTAAGTGGTTTCAAATCAAATTGGGTCAATATTACATCAGGAGTTCCACAAGGATCAATTTTGGGTCCTCTCCTGTTTAATATCTATATTAATGACATTACAAGTTGTTTTAAACACTGCAAGGCAATTTTATATGCAGATGATATGAAACTATACCTTCCAATCGATGATATCGCGTGCTGCTTAAAAATACAGGAGGACCTTAATAATCTCAGCGAATATTGCAAAATTAACTGCTTGTTCCAAAACATAGATAAATGTTACTCAATATCATTTACGAGAAATAGGACCAAAATAATATTTAAATATTCAATAAACAATGTCGATATTAAAAGAAAAGAATCAGTTCGGGACCTGGGTGTTACCTTAGATTCCAAACTTACATTCCAATTACATATTAATAACATTGTCACTAAAGCCACCCAAATGTTAGGATTTATACTACGAACATCAAAACTATTTTATTTTCTCGATACATTTATTTTGCTTTATTATACCTATGTTCGTCCGCCCCTAGAACACGCCTCACAAATTTGGAATCCAAGATATATAACATATGTTCAGAAACGTATCCCTTTTTTATAACAGCCGCTCCAACACCAACTTGTACTTACAAAATGAATTCATACATCGAGCCTGCCACTATCATAACACACACCTCACATATACAGACATCTTCAATATAACTTTCAACAAATTCAAAGCAACACTATCAGATAAATGTAATGCATCACAACACACCACTTAACATCCATATTTATATTTATTTATTATATTATTAATCAGATTCCTTTTCCTAATTTGCAATATATTTTCATATTCCCTAATTACATACAAATCATCCATATACTCCTATAAGATCATAAGCTTACCCTTTATTGTGTTTTTCTATATTTTATCATGCATTATTTAAGTATTTAGCTTCTCCTTACTATTTTTTTTTCTTAGTTTTTCTTTATGTTTAATTTAGCTTCTCTTAACTATTTTTTTTCTTAGTTTTTCTTTATGTTTTTCTTGTCAGCGAAAAAAAAAACAAATTTTATCAGCGAAAACATGTTTTTAGGCTTACTGTTTTATTTTAGCACTCTTTATTTTTATGTATCTTTGTAAAGCTGTTTGTTTTCCAAATAAAGATTATTATTATTATTATTATAACAGGTATAAAGTAGCGAAAACAAACAAGCGATAAATCGTTTGTTTGTTTTCTTCACACAACTGATTCCTGTTTTGAAAATGATAATTTGAAAATTTGTGAACAAGATTTCATGCAGGATTAACTGACGCACACCACAGACAATCGAAATTAGTATAATTTGATGATATTATAAAATTTCTATGTTATTTTTATTGGTTTTAGGTAAAAATCATGCGGATCTGATGATTATTTTGAGGGCCATGACCAGTGTGTTGATTAAGAGGAGAAAGAAGGTTTCCCTGCAAATATTGCTGGCATTCCTCAAGCGTGTGGCTATGCTCGGCACACAAGTTCTGCACAATGGCGCCCTTGGCTGCTTGGGAATTATAAAAACAGTCATGCAGGTAAAAAGGACAATATGTACATGTTATAATTTGTTTATAACTTACAATATAATATTTTTTTTATTTTATTAAATAAAAAAAATTGGAAATTTATTATAAAATTGGAAGTTCCGAGCAACATTCGATATTTTAATCAATGTCGGTAAAAACACCCTAACAATGGCAACACTGCTGCATTTAATGTATAGACATCGAAATTATGCATTTCTTTGATAAAAATTGACTTTGTTAATTATTTTAAGCATTTGCTGATTGTTTTTTGACCAATACATAGTCATTGGCCACTACCCGTGATATCAAGAATAACTTTCAAAGGACTGCTGGTCATAAGTTTTTAACCGATATTTTGAGAATATTAACCGATTATTAACTTCTGTAGCAAACAAAACCGGCTGAGATACTCCTGGAGCTGGACCAAGAGCTGGGTTCCGGCACCTACGACCCCATGCTGATGGAACCAGAGTACTGCAACGCGGCCGGCACCGCCCTTTACGAACTGTCGGTGCTGCGGAGACACTTCCACCCTACCGTGAGGCAACTCTCCCTGCACATCATGAACGGCATACCCACCACAGGGGAAGGGAGCCTTCCTGTTGAGATTAGCAAATTGTAAGTTAACTTGATGTTTTTCTGTCACCTGGAGACATTTCTCAGCCAGTTGGTTAAATTATTGACCTGGATTCGTCATTGTAAAATATAGTAGCCGATTGGAAAAATGCTACGTGTTCCCCCACCCTGGCATTGTGCGTTCAATTCCTCTCCTATCTTAGTCCTCCATCATTGCACAAGCAACATCTTCCTCTTATATAGATGGTAGTAGGAATTTTTTCAAATATGTTTTTTTACTAGCTGAAGTCCGGAGCGTTGTCAGGGCTTTACACAGAATTTTTCTTAATCTAATGTATATTAGGCATGCGCAACCTGCAGCCTAAAATGAAGTTTTAGGAGTTAAGTTTTAAGCTAAAAATTAAGTTTTAAGCTATCTTTGGATTTTGGTATTCATACAAAAAAGAAAAAAATCGTTCTTCTGTCAGTTTATGCCTTCTAGCATTGACGGTATTCATATTATTATAAAAACCTTAACAATTTTGTAATTATTTCTGATAATGCATTTTTCTGTCGGTAAACACATCACGGTCTTCTTAGCTCTATTGAAATGAACAGAACTTGTAGTTAATAATGTCTGTCTCTTATGAAGTAAATAGTAGTATCATCACAAGTATTTTATTTATTAATTTTTTAATTTGATTTTACGGCAAACCTTGTTTTATAAATTTAAGGACAAAATTTAAGGAATTGCAAATTTACTGAAATTTTCTTCATTTATCGATATTATTAAATTTTGTTATGAACTCATCCAAAATCAGATATTGCTCGCAGTTTCACAATAATTGCATTTTTGACACCAATTTACCAGTATTTTACCGCCGTTTACCTGCATTCATAGATGGCTCTAATGGTCAGCATTTCAGTCCTATCATCCTGACCGTGCGCGTTTACATGCTGCGATT
The DNA here is from genome assembly GCA_917563855.2 of Limnephilus lunatus. Taxonomy (NCBI): domain Eukaryota; kingdom Metazoa; phylum Arthropoda; class Insecta; order Trichoptera; family Limnephilidae; genus Limnephilus; species Limnephilus lunatus. The sequence goes on from OU830596.1 coordinate 99,368,167, forward strand.
GTGGGGGAAGACATTGTCCTGCGGAGATAGCCTGCCCGTCTATCTCTAGGACAATGTCTTAGTTCATTGTCCTGTCCTCCAAACTTCTGTTCACACTAAGACAATAAGTCCAGAGCTGGTGTACAATACAATATTGTCGGGTATAACGAGGCTTAATTCTCAAAAGTCAAAAGTCAGTCAAAAGACAAATAAAATATTATTTTGTGGCAATTCACCGACTACAAAGTTAATTTTGTCAATTTGTTAGCCTGCTTAGGCTGCTCCCTCATCCCCCCATTACACGTATCAGTATTCGCATCAGTATTTGCTGATGCGAATTACTGACGACAACCGTCAGTATTTGTGAGCCATTACACGTGTCAGTATTACTGACGTCAGTATCGTTGCGAATCCTTGCGGGACTGACGCTTTTAAAGTGATGGACCCGAAAACTGTGTTGATAAAATTCTGGCGTTCGGTGCAAAGAAACGAGTGAAGCGCTAACGATGGGTGAAGGACTAGTTTCTCAAAAAAGAAAAATTCTCACACTTGAATTTAATAGATGAAATTTTGCTGACTGATCATTTATTTATTTTTAAGCCATCAACAAGGTGCAATACAAAGATTTATTTACATTTTAGCCACTGGAGCAATTACAGAAATAAAAAAAAACATACTCCTTGATTGCTCAACATTCCTGCGCGATCATTTTCAAAAATTTTCCTCTGACATTGAAAACAAAAATCATACTTCCGAATTTGAATATGGAGACATACAAAACTGATTATTGTGCTATATAGCCAATATTTTACATTATCACATATTTTTGGATTTGTAAAAAAAAAAATAAAAATCATATACTTTATTATTTTTTTACGGAATTTAGGTAAATTTGGCTTCTCAAAGCCACAAAATCAATCCGCTATTTAACCACTGGATTGCTTTTGGTTCGATTCGGACCGATTTTATTTTTCTGCGATTGCTTTCGGTCTAAAATTGGACCACATTTTTCTACCATTCGTAAAACATTTATTGTACCTAATTATTTAAAATATATTCATTGCATTGGCAGAGGAAGGATGAAAGTAGACTGAATGCTGTAGAAATGAGATCCGTAAGGCGTATGTGTGGTAAAATTATGGATGATCGTGTGAGAAACACGGAGATCCGCAAAGAATGCAAGGTTAAAGTAAGCGTAATGAGAAAGATCAAGAAAGGAACGCTCCGATGGTTTGAGCATGTAGAGCGAATGAACGAGGAAAGGAGTGTAAGGAGAATATATGACGCAAATGTGAATGGTAGAAGAAGTCGGGGACGCCCGAAAAAGACATGGCACAACCAAGTGAATCAGATACTTGAGTCGGGCCGTGTCAAGAGTCAGAATAATAGAAGAGCATGTATGAGACGATGTATGAATGTGAACGAGGCAAGGAGTGTGTGCCAAGACCGAGTTGTTTGGCGGTCTGTCCTCTCTGCCTACCCCTGCGGGCAAACGGCGTGATGGTTAGTTAGTTTTTATTCATGGCCAGCAATTTATTCTATCAAATAGTTGTTAAAATAGACTATAACGGCCTTACTAAAAAACCCCGTGAAAAATTTATTCAATTGACAAACGGCCGCGGATGTGAAAACATTACTAATTAAAAAATTGTTCTTGGAAAAAATACACACCGTTTACACAGCCTGGGGGGCTAGTTTATCTCTGTTTTAGGGATGATGTCTGAACGAAATTTGGAATTTTCCAAAGTATTTTTAATGTTCTATATATTTCTTATTTTTGAAGGTGCCGTAAAATCAAATACCATTTTTAAAAACTAGATAAAATTACCTATTAGATTTGTGTATTTGAAATACAGTATAGTTTAAAAAAACTGCCATATTTTAATATTTAAACACGGAAAAATGTGTAAAATAATTTCTTACCAAAACATTTTTGATGAAAGTGTACAGAAATATTTAAAAAATACAGACCTTTTAAATAATGAATTTGAAATGAAACTGTCACCTCACTTTTTCCTCGTGCATACAATAAAAAAATTATAAAAAATTTCAAAGTTTTTTTTAATGCCAAAAAAATAACCTTAAAAATATCTCTGACATTTCAACACATTTCTTGCACCACTAATTAAAGATGTTAATTTCTTTGATAAGCTTACCAACACGTGAATTTGATATTAATATTTAGAAAAACCACCACTTTTATGAAATTCTCATAAAATAAATATCATTAAATGTAAATATGAATTTTTATGTATCATATAAAAAACTTTTTGACATTTCAACTTTGAAAGTACAATTATTGTTATGTATTATAACTTCACTAAAACTTATGAAAAACCACAAAAAACACGGTAAATATATCAATTATATGAATATAAGAGTGAATTAGTCATATTAATAAAAATTACGATCACTTTTGTAATATTACGAAACACATCGCCGTACCCAAAAAATCTTTCGCGGCTTAAAATATGTTTTCACTGCGAACAGCGAATGCGCCGGCGCCCCCATCTAGCGGCCGTGAATGAAAACATTGAAAACAACAATTTTGTATGAACATTACTAAAAATTGCACTGTTGCCAGATTTTAAAATCTGTTTTAGCGTGAAATTCTTTATTGGTAGAATTTCATGTTTTAGTGTAAATTTGTTGTACGGATGTTGCTACAAAAACACAGGTCATCGGTCGTGCTGTAGTTTTTTTTTAGTAAGGCTGTAAGTCTATGACCTTAATGATTGTCTTTGAATTGTTCTAGAACGAATTTTGACAGTTTAAAACTCAGTTACGCACACAAATTCTACAAAATAATTTTCAAACCAAACTTTTGATTTGCTGTTAACATATGAAAAAATGAATTTCTAATATACATATATTTGCAACTGAGGTTATCAAACAGGCCATAGGGAACATAACAACGTAGAACATATTCCTTATATGTGTATATATTAAAAATATCCACTGGCGGCAATTTCTAATCACTAAAGCACAAATTTCGCATATTTATAAAGTTGAAGATTTTTTAATAATTTTTCTCTAAATTTTAAAAACATAAGATGATAAGTAAAATATAGGTGAATTCATTGGCAGTATAGGACTATAATTTGTTTATATGTTTGCATACACAAATTTGGAGTAATCATATTTTTAATGTGGTAGCTAGAGGCGATAAAACAACACCGTCCTCCATGGCGCATAAGAATTACTGACGTACTGATGCGGCGAGCCATTACACGCATCAGTATCCCCCACCACTTTTCGGCCACGCCCCAATACTGATGAGGCCGATCCAAATATCTAGATGCGCGTCAGTAATTTCGTCGATGCGTCAGTATTAGCCATTACACATATCAGTATTCGCATCAGTACTTAAATACTGATGCGAATACTGATACGTGTAATGGGGGGATCAAGGTTCGGTATGAAATCAACATTGCACGCGTACAGTAAAATGCGTCAATGAAAATGCCACCTTTATGGGTGACAATAGAAATATTTATATCTCGTTACCACGCATTCTTACCACACCTGGTCTATGTTGATTCGTTACCCACCCGTGTGGATGCAGCTTAATTACTCTCTAACACAAACTTTTTGCCACCAGATCCGGCGAGCAACTGTTCACCAACTACGATGGTTCGCAGATGGGTTTCAAGCCGTCTATTCCAATCCCCAAGAAGACTGTGTCCAAATCACGGCCGAACCGACACAACTTCACCCACCCCAACTTTGAGGAATACTGCAAGGTGACAGCCAACACTCAGATCAGAGGCTCCTTTAACTTTAGGAAGAAATTTGTCTACGAGGGAAAGGAAGTCTGAATTGTTGCAAATCTTATTAATTGGAGAAATAAAACTTTTGTCTATGGATTGGATTTTTTTCATTTTATTAAGTATTTTTTTGACAATTTCATTTTTAATAAATATAAGCACTGAACAGATAACCTCAGGGAGTGCGACTTCCGATTTTAAGGAAAACTGATGTCCCAAGTTTACACAAGACCTTTAAACTTCTAGACCCCAGACATTAGAATTTATCGGTTCAAGAAAGAATTTCGCTAGAAGTAAGGAAAAATTGAGCTTACTTCGAGCACATGGACATACCCATGACACACTACCACCGGTTTATTATTTCTTGGGCATTAACTATGTAACAATTTCTAGACATTTTGTTTTGAAGAGTTTTAATTTTCAATGTACATTTGTTACATTTATTTAAAATTTTTTGCAACCGGTTTCGATGCGATGTTTCCAAGTAATGTTGAGTCCTCCCCCGAAATCCCCCCTCTCACTACCCCCCATCTAATTAATTTTTGTACTTGTATAGAATTTGTTAGTTTTAAGTTTGCTCATGAATGACACGGATGTGTCGAAACCGGTGGCAGAAAATTTTAAATTGAAGCAACAAATGTAAGTACATTGAAAATTAAAACTCTTCAAAACAAAAAGTTAATAGCATTTCAGGTGGAAAAGCTGCATAAATTTTATAATGCCAGAACTCACTATGTGACTGTTTTCTCTGCTTCAGAAAGCAGATTTCTGCTAGGATAAAATAGATACACAATATGTGTGTATGTTATAAGTAGGTACATAAATCTAGATTATTTTATAGAATGTTGTAAACATTGTGTTACTTTTCTTGATACCTACCAATAATCAAGCATTGCTCTATTGACATATTTTACTGTAGAAATGGACCAAGGTTCCTCTCAACTTGATCAACGAAATATGGAAAGTCAGGATCCAGGATACAAATTTTCAAGAACTCATCAAACTTAAAGTTCTGCGGGAACAGGGCCCCTATAAAAATACAAACAATAATATTATTTTTTCATATGATGATAAAGACCTTTCTCTTATACAGGGTGTCCGGGGATAAAGTGCATTAACTTCGGGAGGTGATTCTACATGATGGGAGGAGTATAAAAGATTAACAACTATTTTTTCCCATACAAAAAGACGTACCTACTAAAAATCCTTAGTGTGAGGTACTATCTTACTTGCTGAGAGCCCGCCGGGCACTATTGTGGCAACATTGCATGGTTGTGATTGGCCCGTACCGTAAAAGCGGAATATAATAAAGCTGGCCGCACACACCAGTCTAATTTTAACAGTCTAATTTAATTGTAACAACAATAATTATTTAGGAACTGCTGAACATGCATGATTGTTGTGATTTACCTCAAAATCAACACAATAAGAAAAGATTAAATTTTTGAACACAACCTACCGATGGTAATATTACTCCTTTGCCTTTCCATCTCAGTTTTAAACTTATCTTGAAATGTTTCATAAACGTGTGATGCATCAGCAGAGTTATTAGGATCCAAAACGTCTTCTATAGGGCAGTGAAGTTGCAGCAAACTTATTAAATCTTTAACTTCCTCGATAGAACAAGATAACAGCATTTTTACTCTTCTCACCGAGTCCTTCAGAATAAAAAGTCAATGACAATAATCCTATGTATGTAATAACAAAAAATACAAACAAACCTAAAATTTATAATTTACCTCATATTTGTTAGCAATGATCAATGTTTTATGTTTCAGATATCCTTTTTTTATATGCTTTAGGTTAAAATTGTCTAAAATAGTGTTATCAGACAGAATAAACATTTGGTCGAAGTGAATCATTACATGTATGTTTGGTTTTAGTTCCTTAACCCAAACGTTCATCATTCTGGCATACTTTTCTATTTTCCACGAAAATGATGCTGCTATAAATAAGCAATTATTCAATTAGAGGCGGTATTGTGTGTATAATATCTCATTGAAATGGGTTCCTCTAGGAGGGGACGGGGTTCGGCAGTTTCTGTTGTTTGCCGTTCTTCAGCTGTTTAAGTTGTTTTAACCCTAGAGTACTAATCATAACCTGGGAGGCCGCACTCTCACAGTTTTTTCGTTGTAATTTAAAATCGAGCGACCGTTACGACTTGCGCGTTCACCTCAAATTAGTGCCCCCCGCGATGCGATGGATAGCGGTCGCGCATACCGCAGGCTCTTGTCTTTGCCGAGTTACAGAGTGTTGGATCACTTGGGAGGCGATCCTTAGTATAAGGTAATTAATTTTTTTGGACTTGTTTATTATTATTGGAGTTTTTGACATGGTTAGTGTTAATTGTATTTATAATAATACTAAGCAGTAAATATTTTATATTAGTATTCTAGGGTTAATTGGAACTGATTTTTTTTAGTTCATGTCTCATCAAAATATAATACATACATCAATGTAAATACAAAATAAATAAAAAAAATTAAGTTCTAATTATCGTACTATTATTATTATATATGTTTTTTACGTGATATAAATACTACTTTGCTTACTAGGACCTGACGTCATTTTCCTGAGCTCTAATCCGATTTTGGTCAATTTTGGCTTTTGGTTGATTTGATTTCCCACCAGCTTGAAAACTTTGATGATACCATAGCCAAAATATGTTTTGGAAGTTTACCATATTGCTGAAAATATAATTTTTTCTTTCGGTTCTTACTTTCATAAGAATCTATATTTTTTATATCAAAAAGTTGCTACTTAGTTGTCCGGTCACCATTATTTATTTGTTTTCATGTCATAATATATAATTTACAATTTGGGAGGCGGGAATGGGTACCGCCACCAGGGAACCTTTATTGAATAACCAATACCTCTGTCATAGGTCACCCAAAGTGGTTCGCTACGTTTGGTAATTTAGCAGGGGTGCCCGGGTTCATGGGGTGAGGTTTGTCTAGGTCTTGGAGGCGGATAACCAAGACACTGAACCCCAGATTCCTACCCACCATTTAAACCTTTTTCCTCCCCAGAACTCTCCTCTCCTTCATTTCCTTTAAAAAAACCTCTACACAGCATCCCTAAAGATGAATAGGCCCTGAAGGAAATTATTTTCCTTAGGGCCTCCTGTGTGTGGGGCTCATGTAAAAAAAATATCAATGCTTATCAGCATGTTATATCAACCCAGATGATACAATGATAGACACTATAGCATAAATAAACCAGTCATCACTATAGGTTGTATAGATAATATTGTAGGAACGGGAGTGGTTTGACTTATGATAGGAACCAAAATTGATTACGGAAATTGATATGGCGAGCGATATGCTGAAATAGGCGAAGCATGGGCGAAGCCAAATTACGCTGGCGCTTTTATAGCTGAGTCTGTCAATAATATTATCGACATCGACGAGGCGAGTGGTTAGGTTTATTAATAGTGCCCCCCACACGCACACTTCGGAGCGACCGAGTCCCGCGCCACTTCAGGCCGCCGTGCAGAAAAGTCTCACGGTGAACTGCCCTGTAAACCTATCGGTCTTTACTTTTCTGCGCGGCGGCCTGAAGTGGCGCGGGACTCGGTCGCGCAGAAGTGTGCGTGTGGGGGAGCCATATGTCGACGAACAAATAAATAGGAACTCGCCCCGTGATGACAACACTTGACACTGACGCATTTTTTCTATGGTTGCGTTTGCGTCAAATATTATGGTAAAAATAAACCAGTCATAAGATGACTGGTTTATTTATGGTCATAAGTAAACATAAATATATTAACCAATCATAAATATACCAAAACACCCATAACCATAAACGGAAACCACAAATTTGGTATATTTTATGCCACAAATCGTGTTGCAGCGTTGTTTGATGGGTGGTTGTTTGTTTTTGTAAATGAACGGCGTTAACACGCGGTCGTTTTATTTTTGTTTGTGACGGGAATTTACTTTATAAATGATGTCTAAAGAAAACCAACAACTGTAAGCTAAGTATATTCGTCAAAACGTGCGTGTGTTAAAAACGTAGTATAAAGTTATGCATCCATCATTATAAATAGTGTAACCTGTGCTACAATAATTGTGGTGCAATTCTCGACATGATGTGACGGTCCTTATTGCGCTGTATTTTGACAAAACGCAATATTTAGAACTGGTGATGTGATACGAGAATGTTGATAATATGATTTTTTTAAATTTCAGGTCCAGAAGGCATGGAGTTTGTAGCTGTTGTGTGAGTTTGACTTGGCAAGCGAGCCGCCCTCACCACGGGAATAATATTAGCAGTTTGGGGCCGGTTCTGTCAGACCTCAGACCACACCATGGAGGTGATTCACGTCATTGGCAGAGACACTTCTGCCCCAAGCCAATGTTGGGGAACTTGTGCTGGAGTTTGAGGTCAGTTGTCTTATTAACACCCCCTGCACGTACACTTAGGAGCGCGCCACTACTTCAGAATGCATCAATATTTTGTGTAAAGATCAACAGTTTAATGTTCAATGGAAATATTAACAACTAGCTGGTTCCCGGCATGCGTTGCAATGCCATATTCAAAGAAATGCAGTGTTTCTCCCTGAATCACCTTTCCCATGCGTCCTCGGTCCCCTCCCGCGTTCCCTTCCTAGCTAGTTTTATAAATTATAGCCCATATGCTATTCTGATGTATGAGCTTTATTATTGTAAAGTTTCAAAATCTATTTTGTAGGTTTTGCGTGAAAGAGTAACAAACATAATATTAGTACAGTACAATCGCACTAATCCAGCACTATTAAAAACCAGAGGGTACCGGATTATTGGAATGTTCGGATTACTGGAAAAAATCATAATAAATAAAACAAAGCATTTTTAAAAATTCCATTGCTTTTGCTTGCAGAATTTCTCCAGACACAGGAGTGTGTTTAGATCGCTGTTGCACGAACCACATGTAGAGAGCGTTTTGTTGGACAATTGCCAACTCTTAATGTTTTACTTTCCTGGTCCAGACGGATCGTCTTCACGTGGTCTGCTATCTTTTGCTTTTTTTTTCTTAAGGTCGTGTATAGTGGCACGCCCAACACCATATTTTTTTTGCCAATTTGCACATGTTTTTTCCACTATCGAACTTCTTTAAATGTCCATTTTATCTTATAAATCTGTCTTGTGTTTCCGTTTTAATTACATGAAGTAGCGCACCGTTTTTATGCTTGCCACTACACCATCTCTTTCCCCCGTACAGCGCCATCCTGCTCACCCAAACCTAGGCGAACCAGGCTGCGCAGACGCCTTCTGCGCATTTCCTACCCTCGAGTCACCCCATAAACCACGCCCCGCCACAAGGACTGGCCACTATATAAAGAGCTGCGCGCCCTAATTCAACCAGTTCGCCTGCAGCTCGCTCTTGGCTAGTACACTCTCTTAGTTGCGCCTCGTCCTTTGGCACGACCCTCTAAGGCAGGGGTTCCGAAACTTATAAGTATCACGCCTCCCTACTGCTTAAAATGAATGTGCCCACGCCTCCCCTCGGCCCAGGGCCCAGCAAGTAACAGCAAGTGGGCTCGCCAAGCAATTGTAAAATAAAATAAGGGTAGGCAATAAAGTCCAAAAATGCATTTTTAGATGTTTTATTATAAAAATATTTCTTTTACACACTTGTTATAAGAAAAGTCAATGCGACGGATGAGCTTGCTTGTTTTTGACATGATTTGAAATGAAGAGCGGAGTGGTGACCGCCGCCTACGCCCGCGCCCGCGACCCCCTCCACATATATACCCGCCCCCCTAGGGGGGCGCGCCCCCCACTTTGAAAATCAATGCTCTAAGGAGTATTCTACTTCCATAAGCAAAGCACCAACCAGACCCCGACTGCTGCCTTAGTTGCGCTTCGTCCTATGGTACGACCCTCTAAGCAGAACACAGTCGCCGCCGCCCGTTACCATAACGGCACGAGTCAGTTTTGTTGTTCCCAAAGACTAATCAGCAAGGTTCCCTCCGATCCCTTGCTCAGTTAATTATTGTGATTTGATACATTGTGACTATTTTTACTATATGTGATCTGTGAACTTACCTTCAATAATCAACATTTTACCAACAATTGTGTTACAATTTTTAATTACACACTATTCTAACATTAAAAAAAAACAGGTAAATACTGTAACGTAAATAGTTCCGGGGAACCATTTACTAGTATTATTCATAAATAGGTAGAGCAAGCGAGTCTCCTCAGGATTGTGGATGGAAATACGGGATTCTCCCCAGCATGATTAGGTTTATCTTTTTTGTTTTAAATAAAAGAGTTCTTTACTAAATAACAATATTAATTGTGTATTTCAAAAAACATATAGCCAGGGGGTTTCAATTACCCCAAAACAACACCGGTAAGGGCGACCAAATCAACAATAAAACAAAAAGCAAATCGCATACCTGTTGGACCAAGTCATGTTTCCCAAAATAATTCTAACACTCAAGAACGCTTATTTGAACTGTCGCCGCGAAGACGTGGGAAAGTAATCGGGGAGCGCATCCATGGGACGCAACTGCGCCAACTGCAAACTGTCCGGACAGCCGGGCAGAAGGTTCCACTGGATGACCAGGATTCCGGCTGAAGTCATCAAGGGACTCTGGGCCTTTTGTCAAGCACAAGGCAAGAGCCACGTCAAAGGCTTTCCGCCAGGAATTCGCCACAACTACTCGAGGCAGACGGCAGGCAAGGGCACAAAGGTGTTCCGTCGCGTTTTATGTCACTCTTCGACAAACGATTACGCGGATTTATGTCAATGCAAACATCGCGTGGCACAAGTAATTCTCCCACCGACAGCCGTAACGCCCGCTTAATTACTCCGGGTCGCGTCTATCAAAAATCATCTTTAATGATCCGGCTCGTGGTTTTAAATAATAAAATATGAATAAAAGGGATTATCCCATGTTAAAAACTTGTAAAAACTAACACCCAATTGACGAGTCGAATATCCGTCGGCTGCCGTAACGGCGGATATTCAAAAAGTGCCGGAAACTAGAAACTAACGTTGCCACCCGCAAAAATAAAACCAAAGGCGGTTCAACAAATAACACGAGCGGCCAGGTGAAAGTTAAATAGGTCACGAGAATAATTATTCGAATTTAATAATTATTATCGTGACAATACGTACGCACATGCACATGAGATAAGTTTAGAGGTTAGACTGCTAGACGACGGCACGGCGATAGAGCGCATAGGCGAGGAAGGTGCGGGCGGAGGGTGCCGGATTATTGGTCAGATCGGTCTTTTGAAGTGCCGGATTTTTTTTTTTTTTTACATGAATACCTCACAAGAGTCCCAACTGCTCCCGTCTGAAGCCAGTGAGACTATGGCATCCCCAATTGGGGTATGTTGTGAGGCTGAGGGTAGTGGGGAGGGGAAGGCGATAGGGAAGAGGAAGGTGGGGAAGTAACTGGCTATTCAGATCTGGTCACCAAACACGGCTGGTGCCGTTTCAAGCAACGTTTCAATTCTGAATGGTGGTCTTACACCAGGGCGATACAGAGAGTATCTTCCACTCCGGAACGTGCCGCAAATATACTATTTATTATTTTAAATGAATAAACTGTGAAATAACACAAATTAATCAAATAAAATTTATTTATCGACCTTCGGTGCGCGAGTCAAGCGTCTTACCGCTGCGCTACGCCGGCCGGATTAGTGAGATTGTACTGTAATAGAATTTCTCGATAAGCGTATATTTGAATAATGGAGAAAAGGTTAAAAATAAAGATAAATATTCCCTCAACCACCGCACTTTTTAGAAATTAGGCACAGGTTTTGGAAATTGCGTCGCGTTTCAACTTAATTACTACAAGAAATAACAAGTTACGTTTAGATAGATGATGAAAGATGCATTGGAAATTACATTGTTATTCGATCAAAGTTAAAAATTTCTCATTTAACGATCCCTTTGCCGCCATTTTTGTAGAGATCTCCACATTTCTCATACGCAGAAGGGATATCATTTCTACAACTTTCAGTCTTCTTTCATCCTTCCTCTGCCGTTTTTATGCCTCACTGCCTAACTGAAGGTACCAGCACTCCATTGTGAACTGCTAGCTTCGCTTTGGACAGTTTTTTGCTAGTGCCAACAGCATTCAGTCCTCCATTGATGAAGTTACCTGCATTTACCCTTCTTCCCCATCTCTCATAAACATACTTCCCAGACACTCTCACCGTCAAAGTTTAATTTTGGCCAAATAGATGTACAGCGCGCTTGTCGAATTCATTAGTGGTGTTGATTTGTCGTGACTTGTGGAGCCATCTGGTATAATATCGCATCATATTGGTACTATTATTTCAGGAGACTCGCAACGCACACCTTTCCAACAATGGATGTCGACCATGGATTGCTGTTGGAGCATTCGAAGAAATCCTCATTGAAGTACCTATTGGACATCCTGGACACAGATCCTAGCGACTCACCTCAGCCACACTCCAGAGACCTCACCCTGGCGCTGCTTGCAGCCGCTGTTTATAGTGAGAAGAAGCCGCGGGAAGCCGACCAAGCTAACAGGGATAGACTTGTTCTCCTTGAGTGCTGGCGGCTGCTGATGACTGGTTCCAATCCAGGCTTACTTAACGAATACTTCGGAGCAGCATTCATTAACACCGGTTTACAGCAAGTAGTGGTGGCCCATCGCGACACCATTCTAACCAAGGTAGGAGCACTGTACACAGATTTTAAAGGAATCCTCATTAATAAATACACGAGTTGCATGAATTCCTTGATTACCTTCGTGGACTATGTTAGTCAGGTCATACATATTGTTAACTCTAAATTGGAAAATTTTAAAAGGCGTTATAACCTTACCATAACAGGACACTCCTTCGTAGGCTGGCTTGTACAGGTCACGACAGTTATACTTAAATACGTGAAGGTATTTGACGGGGCGCTAATGAAGAATACCAGCGCCGGAGTTCACGCTGAAACTGTGGTGTTCGACAGCCCCGGAGCAAAGAAAATCTTGCACAAACTTCAGGATAAGCATTCCACTAGATATGGGACAGGTTGGACACTACGGTTTACGTTTCGGCATCAAAACATATTAATACTTGCGGAGCGCATCTCCGATCAGTTTATCATGTTTTAATTGATTTATGTAAATACAAAATTGAATATATGGAAACTGGTTTATAGAATGAAAGGACTTGTGCAATCGAAATTCACCAAATGTAAGGGAAATATTGGACTGGGCTAAGGACCTATTCGTCGAGTCAATTAAGTAAGAAATTATATTTAGATGAAAAATGTTATCTTTTACTAGAAACGGAGGGCAAAGCTTCTATTCTCTTTGTGAGTTTAATCAATTCCTTCAAATGGCATTTATTAAAACAAATATAGGTGCATCCTTAAGTGATTTTGAATCTTCAAATGGCAATCTAAAACTAATGTGTTTTAAATTGTAAAGATTTGGCATTTCTGTCTCTCCCTCGAGGGGAATGGGACGTTTCTACGCCGCCGGTTCTTCGCCGCCAGTTCATCGCCGCCGTTTCTACGCCGGGACGGTTCTACACCGGCCGTTTCTACACCGGCCGTTTCTACGCCAGCCAGGTTAGGTTAGGTTAGGTTAGTGCCATGAAAGATTGCTTTCCTGAAGTAAATGTAAAAGGTTGCTTCTTCCATTTAGCACAAAATATGAGGAAGCATTTAGCTCAGATTGGTGTTATTAGTCAATACAACAATGATGCTGAATTTGCATTGAGAGCTAAAATGGTCATTGCATTAGCATTTGTGCCAATAGCTGATTTAGATGAATACATTGATGCTTTAGCAAATGATTTGCCAGTAGAACTTCAGCCGCTTCTAAATTGGTTTGAAGACAGCTATGTTGGCCGTTTAAATCGACGCGGGAATGGTAGGCGCCCGCCTATGTTTCATCCAACAATGTGGAATTTATACCAGAGAACAATCGATGGAGAAGATCGCACCAATAATCATGCAGAGGCAGCCAATCGTCGATTGCGTTCTGAATTATGTATGCATCACCCAACTATTTGGAAATTTATAGATGGATTGCGAAAAGTACAAAAAGGACGAGACGCTTATTTTGAGCAACTTATCGCCGGACATTTACCACCGATGAAGCTGAAAAAATACCGTGACGCTGATGAACGTATTCGAAGAATTGTCTTAGATTATGAAAACAGGGAACCTCTAGATTATTTACGTGGCCTAGCACACAATTACCAAATGACGCAATAATCTTATTTTTCCTATTTATTCTTTTAATTTAAAATAAATGTTAATGCTACTTTTTAAATGATTCGATAGTTTTTGTATTTTCTATTTTATTTTCTATGACTGTATGTATGTGTTAAAACAATAAAGTTTAATTGTAATTGTTAATTTAATTTGAATGCGGCGTAGAATCGGCTGGCGTAGAAACGGCCGGTGTAGAAACGGCCGGTGTAGAACCGTCTCGGCGTAGAAACGGCGGCGATGAACTGGCGGCGAAGAACCGGCGGCGTAGAAACGTCCTAGACCCCCCTCGAGGGACAACTCAAGGAATATGCCAGAGAGGTGCTATGACAATCAAAGAAAATACTATGTCTGGACATGGACAGCTTCATGGGGGTTCCCCTGCAGCTGAGGATACTGGCCGAAGTCTTCAGGCCGCAAAGTGATCAGTTGCTCCAATCTCCACAAGTTAAGATAATCAGTGCAGTGGTTTGATAAATTACACAGAATTGGTTTGGTACAAATAAAGGGAAACAGAGAATTCCAATTTACTCACCGTACATATGCAGAGTATTGTCTGCGCTAATGGTCGTCAACTTGCTCGATCAACCTAAAAGCTTTTACAGGTATCATTTGTTAAAAAAAAACTTATACCTCAAATACTGCTTAGTCCGGTCAGCAAGATCATAAGGTTATTGATGAATGTGCAATTAAACGGTAAGTCAAATAATGCACTTGAGTTAAATGTCCAATGCCAACTTTGTGTCAATTCTTTTCTCCTAAATGTCAACTTTGGCTTAAAGACAGTGCCGTGTTTAGCGGAATTAGGAGCACCAAACTGGTGTCAAAGAAAAGAACGAATATGCAGAGTATTGCTGTGCACAAATGCTTGTCAACTTGCTCGACCACCGTAAAAGCATTTCCAGGTATCATCTGTTCAAAAAAACTTATACCTCAAATACTGCTTCATCTGGACAAGAAAGTCATCAGGTTTTTTATGAATGTGTAATTAAGCGAAACGGTAACGTCAATGAATGCGCTTGAATTAAATATCAAATGCATTAGTCAACTTTGGCTTAAAGACAGCGCCGTGTTTAGCGGAATCAGGAGCACCAAACTGCTGTCAAAGAAAAGAATGAATATGCAGAGTATTGCTGTGCACAAATGCTTGTCAACTTGCTCGACCAACGTAATGGCTTTACCAGGTATCATCTGTTAAAAAAAACTTATACCTCAAATACTGCTTAGTTCGGTCGGCAAGATCATAAGGTTGTTGAATGTGCAATTAAACGAAACAGTAACGTCAGTGAATGCACTTGAATTAAACACCGAATGCATTAGCCAACTTTGACTCGGCAGTGCCGTGTTTAAAGAATCAGGAGCACCAAACTGCTCTACACTGTCAAAGAAAAGAACGAATACATTGTTGCATTTCTACTTACTGGGTTGAATACGGATAGTACACAAAAAGCATTCGTTCCTCTCATAATGCGATACGACCGTAATAATAACACAGCAATGAATATGGTAGACATTCCTGTACCACATAATATTAGTGAAGATGAATTAGTATTGGACAATACAATGATCAAAAATTTACAATATATCAAAACATTTTCTCATAAAATAGACGAAATGTTATTTTTTGCATGTTTATTAAATCGAATTTTTTACAAATTAGGTTAGTTTTTATCAATTTTTCGCTTTCACATCTAATGTAACCAAAGAAAAGCGCATTTTTATTAATTCATTTTACAAATACATTGTTGTATCTCAAGAATAGTTGATAGGCTAAAAGAAGTTGAATTCGTGAATAAATCGTTTGCAAAAGCTATTGAAACTAAAAAAAAAATAGTTCTTCCTAAACAAATACATATTATCTAAACAATTAAAAAATAACATTGATTTTACTGCTTATTATTGATGAAACATTTAGATTATAACTGGTTAATCAGCTGGCTAACTGGCTTTCACCTCGCTGCACGGTCTGGCCACCTCGGTATGTCTGCTCTGATGTATGCGGCCGGAGGTGGACAGCTAACTGAAATCAGCGGTACAGATATTACTAGCAGGACTTCGCTTTATAAGACTGCATAAGTGGGACATCGCCCGGTAGTAAAGTATCTCCTACAGCAGGAAGCGAACCCTGATAAGGGGGGAAAGACCTCCACTAACTAGGGCATCGCAGTGAGATTTGGTACGACTGCTGCTGGAGAGGGGAGTGGATGTTAACGCAGAAAGCTCTTAGATACGCTATATTGCATGGAGAATAGTTTATAGTGAAGTCTTTAGTAGATAAACGAGCAGTCATTAAAGAAAGTAAAATACTGGAGTTAAAAAGTTATATATTTACAGATTTGAGGGAAAATCTAGAGAAATTATCCAAATTTAAACGAAATTCTAGAGATAAGAATTTAAAAAAGAATAACATGCGTTATATTTCTTTACATGCTAATTTTAACTCCTCAGAGTATCTAGCATGGTCCATCTAATAGATATTAACTAAATCTGTCATGTATAGTCAGTTAGTGATATTTGCGAACATGATCAGCATATGATTTCCAGCAAGGTGTCAATTATGTCAACAAGTGGACTCCCAGAGGATTCACACCTTAGTCCAATCTTGTTTATAAATGATATTAAAAAATATATTTCATGTGTGTTACCTTACATTTTGCTGATGACCTTAAGATTTTTAGAATTACCTATTCAAAATATTTACCATTATAACATTCTCAATGCACGCAGTTGACACACCCAGGAGGGAGCAATGTAAGTTCTGTCAGAACCTGCCGACCAATCACAGGGTGTTTAATTTTCTTAAGATTTTAATCATTTTTAATTAATTCTACATATATAATAAAACTTATATTTTATTCTTTCAATGTTTCTTGATAAATATTGTAATATTTTTCATCTGTTATCGAAATTAATTACATATTTATTTTTATGTAAGACTTTAAACACGTGTATGCACACCACAAAGTATTGAAATTTATCACATGTTCTCATATTAACTACATCTTGTGAATTTAAACCTATGTGTTTATGCATAAACGTAAATATTATTAATAATTTTAAAAATTAAGTTTTTATATTAATATGTTTCTAATTAAGGAGTATTATACACTCTAGCATTCCGCTATATAATCAATTTCCTCCTTGAACGCTAAAAATTTTTTAAACTTTCGGTTTTCAAATTTCCTGCCCTCTCTCAAAAAAATCATGACTCCAAATTTTAATATGTACAAATATCTTATAGTCCCATTGAATGCACCTCCTTTTGACAGTTAATAGTTTCTTTATAAAAATAATGTATCAATATTTTTGAAATAAATTTGTTTTACATACTTACATAATTGTATTACTTTCTATGTTATTCTTGAAAGTCAATTTATTTGTATATTTTTAATGCTCCCATTGCATTGTTATTTTTTGTTTAATTTTGTATAGGTAGGTATATACTACTACTTTAATTTGTAAAAATCATTTAAATTAATTTCTTTACCAATTTGTATTAATTGTAAGATAATGTAAAAATGTTACTGTAGTACTTTTGCAGTTTTTAATGTCCGAAGATGAGATCAAATAGCATTATTTGATTGCTAATAGAGCCATCTCAAAGGATTTCTAAAGTGTATACAAAATTAAAATGTTTTGCATCTCAAACTCGAAGCTTCCTGCAATATATTTCTACAATATGGTCTCCTTGTAATAGTTAACATACAAATACCGAGCTCAAAGCAAATTTCTAAAGTGTTAATTTCAAATTTTTAATTCTAATGATATTGACATCATATATTAATTTGGTTGTATCAATGAGATTGTTTTAGTAAATTGATTGAGAATATGTATATATATTTTTTGTTTCATTATTTATTAACCAAGACAATATAATAGCGTGGGGTAATTACTACAAGTAGGCAACTCTGAAATCAGCTTTGTTGGGAAATTGAATTATAAGATGATGTTCAATCTGAAAAAGGGAAAACTAAAAACTGTTTATTATTATCTATTATTAGAAATAAACATTATAATTTTTTCTAATGCAAACAAAAATAAAGTTCTAGCTTATGTTTTTTCCAACTAAAATTACTAATAATAAAAAATTTTAAAAAACCTATTTTACTGGACAAATGTATTAAAACGTTATCATCACCTCATTTTTTGTTCGTTTCGTTAATATAGAATAATTAATAAAAATTCCCAAAGTTTGGTTACATAAAGGTGTGCATTTTAATTATATGTGGCTAATTTTCTGCTTTGAATATAAAGCGTGGTGTTATCTCTTTCTAATGCCGTTTAGATCATATTACTCACCATAATGCAACGATTTCTATGAGTCCTGGTTATTCCAAAAAGCCAACAAATTAACCTCTCATGTTGTTTTGCAAGTCACTGAATATTAACTATGTATAAGGTACTAAATTATTATTTACTTGATATTGGAGAGAAAACATTAAATTTTGAATCAAAATAATTATTTCCTCATTTGTAGATATGTATAGAACACTCAAAAGCAATAAATGTGTATCTTGAAATGTCTTGTTTATTATTATATTTATGTTTTTGGTTCAATTTGTACTCTTATCACTCCCATTTAAAAAAAAAAATTCCAGCTAAAGTATGTCTTATCTACCAGCCGTACAACTTACTATGGGCTCCATCGAAGTTAGGGCCAAGTTAGCCTTGCAGAAGCTGGGCATACTGTACTTTTTTAATGCATTTTTGACGGCCTCTGTTGGCGAGGAGTAAGGCTCTCGACTGGCAATCTGAAGGTCCAAAACCCACCCTTTATTTGTGTTATTTCACATTTTTTTTCATTAAAAATAATGCATAGTATATTTGCATCACATTCCAGATAGGAAGATACTCTCAGGACTGCCCTGGTGTAAGAGACCACGATTCAGTGTTGAAATGGCTTTAGATGTGATTGGTGACCAAATCTGAACAGCCCGGTGCTTATCCACCTTCTTCCTTTTCCCTTTACCTTCAACCTCACAACTTCCCCCAATTGGGGATGCAATAGTCTCATTGACTCCAGATGGGGGCAGTTGGGACTCTTGTGCGATATTAAAAAAAAAAAGATAGTACACAACTGTTCACTCTGTTGTAGGTCGTAAGTGCGAGCCAATGTAGAATGTGGTAGCCCCCTCTGGTCCTGGAGCATCAGAAATGGGCGGTTTGTTTGATAAGATGTATCTCAAACAGATTGCAATCTTTAGAGCACAAATGTAACTCCTTCCTTTCCTCAAAATGACCCTTCACACAGCATCCGCAAAGGCAACATGGGTTCATGGAGTTCATTTGTTTTAAATCCTTGGTGAGTACAATATTTCAGACTTTAAAAAAATAAGACAAATCATAATAGACATTAAAATGTTGCTTTAGCAATGTTGGAGGACTGGAGCCACAAATAAACCAATCACACCGGAGCTAACAGAGAACTGAAGTTGTGTATCACGGTGGAAACCCTTAGCCGTGGACCATTCAGCTACTAATCCATGGATGACAAACATAATGAAATTACAGTTAAAATTTAAATTAATAATATAACCTAGAGATAGAATTGAAAATAAAAAACTTTTTCACTTTGTTCCACTTATTTATTATTACCAGGAATGGTTTCGTCCTACTACGGACATTTTCAGACTGGTAGTTGAAACTCTTATGCTATTGATTTTATACAAACTTAGGCAGGGGTACACAACATTGTCTATATATAATGAATGATTCTATTTTGTTAATTTAGGGTACATTAGGTAATTATAAAGTTTATTTTTAAAGTAAGTAGATATTTTTAGTTCACATGAATATATAAGAACTTATATATTATTAATAAGGTTCGTGATTTCTGAAATTTTATTTTTGTAATGTTGGGATATTCCCTCCTTGTTGCTTAGGGCTTATTGTCAAATATTGGTAGCACTAAAGTAATTATTATTGTTAGGGTTCTCCACATATTTGGGTTATTACATTTTTAAATTACATACTTAAATTATACCACTGCTCTCTGAAGTAAAATTATTCTAAGTGTATTATAATCAATGACGTTAATACTGGACGCGGGGTAGAAATCTCAAAGTGGGAAGCCAATCACAGGACAATTGTAACGGTCTCAATTTCTAGTACTTAAGTACTAAACTGCTATGCGTCGAGTAAGGTCGTGTCTTACCAGCAAGTAAATTGCATTGCAGAGCGCCAAAATGCCCTCCTGTGTGATGAGAAAATGCTTCAATTACACGCCAAATAGTCGTAAAGGCGAAGGAATAACACTTCATTTGTAAGTACACGCAAATTACTTATTATTATCAATTATTATAAATATTACAACTAATTTTCATGTTTCCCGCCCGCGGTTTTACACGTCATCAGAGAAAATTCAAGGCCTACTAAAGTAAAGGGTCTGGACGTACAACAGCCAAATTACTGTTGCTAAGTAAACTTTACTATTTTAAAATAGACTAATCAGCCTAAACACTCTGTTTATTCATTTGCTTACGGCAAAACAACACATAAATCAGCAGTTCCAACAAGTATTGACGACAAACGCCACCATTTGAAAACTGTCGTTGCCCTATTGTATTTATTGTGTAGCTCGACACATCAAAGTCCGACAGGCATCCGGACCTTTTATTCTATTGGGCCTTAAGAAAAGGAGACAGTGAACGTTGCATCACAAAGTGACATAAGCATACGCTGCCCGACCATATATCTATGATATTCACACACGTACATTCTTTGATTGTCTGTCTTTATCACACAGGAATAAACTTTTGAATTTAGAAATTATACTGAAAACCGCTGAAAACAAGAGTGTTGCTTGCTTTCCACGTGAGTATGTGAGACTATGGCGAGTCTATTTATAATATATAACGTCATTGATTATAATGGGTAAATTAATGGTGATTGAGCATTACGTTCCAACTGTTTATTCATAACATATTTACGATCTATTTTCTTCACTAAGCGATTGATTTCCGACATTTCATTACTGTCCATGAACATTCCAAAGTAAAAAAAAAATATTTGGTAGAAGCGCGTCTACCACTTCAAATCAAATTTTGCTTCGAGATTTTGCCAGCAGCCTCGGGGTTAAAGTCAGTGCCCATTTAGTGAAGTTTTATGTGTAAAAATGTGTATTCTATTACTGTACAAAAAAATTGGTTTCAATTGGTACAAATCATTTAAAAAAAAAATTGTGCATCTCCAGTGCCAAAATATAAGTTTCATATTCATGTTTTTTTTACATTACATACATTCCATTATTATGAGTTTTTCATTTTTCTAATATAAACAGAGAAATGTAAAAATTCCACCCCCTTATAATAAAGCATAAAACAGACATATTTGAAAATGTTCTCTCAAAAGGAATTGAAATTTTAAGCTATTTTATGTTTTCCTCCGACATTTCAGTATTGTTCACATGGCAGTGGGTTTTCGACAAAGCTTTCCGTTGTCCTGAGAAAATGAGCTGTAAAAAAAGATACTTTAAAAGCTCATTTTCAAGACAGCACTTCTTTAGGCTTATGAAGGCAGTGTTGCCAACTCGAATTTTAAACTAGAGCTAGGCGAAACCCGAAAAAGAGCCAAAAAGGAGGTAAAATTTTGAAAATGACCTAAAGCACGGGGGGGGGGGGGGTTGTTAGGGAATTTCAGAGAAGAAAATTCCCAGTTTCTGAGGGAGGGGTGGGGGGAGGGGGGCTGTAGGCCTTCTTGTTGGCTGATTTTAATGAACAACTCATAACAAACACTCACAATACACTTGTTTATTTTTAAATTTTTCAATACACAATTATTTTTTATAACATGGAAGTCTTCAGAATTTTTAAATTTTTTAAAAATATTTTTTTAGTTAGACAGCGACTTGTCCTCTAAAAAATCTAAGTAGTCATCCGGTTCCAGTTCCTGTACCATCACGCTAGGACCGGCTTCATCAGGATTTTTTTCGTATACAGCCATCGTTCCAATTTTTTTTTGAACTTCTAGGAGAAGTTCATAATCCTCGCAACATTTGTTGTGTCGCCTGAGCCCCGATCGAATTGTTAGAATCGAATTAACCATGTCATTACCAAGTCTATTTCTGGTTTTATTTTTGACAATATTTAACTGCCTAAAAACTCGTTCCACTTCTCCGTTTGACCAAGGCAGAACAAGTATCGAAATTGCGAAAGAGCTGATTTCGTGGAAAGGATTTTCATCAGCGGCATCACGATACTTTAGAACCTCAGCCCAAAACTAAACTTGACTGCGCATCAGTGTTGCCAACACCGTTTGGCCTAATATCGCCGTTTCTCGCACGTAAAGTAGCCTAATGTAGCCGAATTTCAGTTGCAGTTTTTGCTGTGAGATGGCTGAAATATATCCACGGAAGTTATTTCATATTTTTGTATAAAGCATTTTGTGTTTTTGGAACACTTATCCATTTATCCATTGTATTTGTGAAAATAAAAATAATATTTAAACATGTACCCCGAGTTTTCATTTTTTCTTACATTCGTATGAGTATGAATTCTAAAAATGGCAACCAGCATGGGTAGTTGCAAGCGATTCCTCAATTTTGTTTTAATTGTCCCCATTACGCTGAAAATTCTTTCAACGACAGCATTACTCAAAGGTAATGATATAGGCATCGTATTGAAAACTCTGCTAGATCTAACTAAACACAATAATCGCACAGTAGAAGTTGCACAAAGCGAAAGTGACATAATAGCTAACACTAATTCAGGGGATTCTCCGAAACGAACGAATCATAAACAAATATGGTGACCATGTCAATATCAAATTGTACCTACATTACGCACACACACACAAATTTACATTTGCGTAAATATTGCATTTTTTTCTTAATTATTTGCGATTCGGCTGATTTAAATAACTTTTCTCTTAAGTAGCCTAATCGGCGACCAGTCGCCTTTTAGATTTTTTCGTCGCCGATTCTCTTTCTGAGTAGCCTAAATGGCGAAAAATCGCCTACGTTGGCAACACTGCTGCGCATTCGAATTCGAAGGAAACTGACGCAAGAAGCAGTGCAATATGTAATACGCAATAGCCGGCCTAGGAAAGTTACTTGTATCGATTTTTGGGAATTTCATTTTTTCGGGAAGTCCCTGTACCGATGTTTCCACCATAATATTTTTAGTAACCGTTTACTTGTGCAGGAGTTCAGGGAATCTCTTTTTTGGGAAGTCCTCGTCCCAATGTTGCATTTTTGAAATATTATTGCAAATATAATTTTTTTCAATATTATTTCACGTGAATAAGAGCTGAAATATCTGAAAAACGAGCTAAGAAGCTAAATTACTTTTTTTTGGAGCTGACGACGTCGATTTAGAGCCAGATCTAGCTCTAAAGGAGCTGAGTTGGCAACACTGTATGAAGGAACATTTTATTTTAAAAATAATATTTTAGGCTAATTATATATTTTCTTCGGTAGTACTTTTTTAACTTTCCTATAGAGGATAGCCTTGTCGATGGTGTGTGATTAAGCGTCGGATACACGTAGCGTTAAAAACGCGAGCACTTTTGAGCGCGGCTTATGTATTGTGCTGACACCAACTGACACACTACGACACGTAAAAAAAAGAAAACCGTCAAATATTGCCCTATCCATGGCTAAATAGTGTCGAAAGTCGAAACTTTAGTACCTCCCACACGCACACTTCGAAGCTACCGATTCCCGCTCCACTTCAGGCCACAGATGACTGGTTGATTTATGGGCCACAGCGCAGAAAATTCTCACAGTTAACTGCGCTGTAAACCTACGATCTTTACTTTTTTAAGTGGCGCGGGAATCGGTCGCTCCGAAGTGTGCGTGTGGGAGGTGCTAAAATCATCAAATAGCACGAAGTTATCGACCGAGGAATTGGTTTGTTTATGGTCAATTGTGGTTTATTTTTTTATCTTTGGTCGCTTTGGTCGGTTGTCATTATTGTTTTGACATGGTTTTGACGTTTGCTGATCGTAATTTCTGTTGATACACACTTTATTATTTAATTCCTTAAACATTCATTTAATAATAATAATTTGAAAGTCGTAATTCAATAAACTACAATGAGTCGTAACCACGATTCGAAACGAGAACCAGACGGACCGGCGGAGCTCGAATCTCAATTTATTTTACGAATGCCAGAGGTTTGTTTAAAACCATTTGTAAATAAAACACAGAAAGAAAGAATATATAATATACCCACCTTTTATAAGTTGAAACTAATGAAAGAAAGTTGTTGGTTTCAGGAACCCGCCAAGGTTCTTAGAGAGCTACTTCAATCAGGAGCCAATCTAAAAGACCGCTGTGCTATTCGGTTGGAGAATGACATGAGATATGGAGAGGTCAGAATGGACCACTGGCTTATGCACGCAAAGGTGGTCGATCTCCCAACTGTGGTAGAATCGATGAAGACCATTGATAACAAGAGTTTCTACAAAACAGCAGACATTTGCCAAATGGTAAGAAAATTATTTTCGGTAAAAATGTATAAGGCCGCTTCACGGATAATACGGAACGTTCCTTGTCGAACTTCGATACATGGATAATACTGAATATTCCTTTTTTAATAAGACAATCAAATATAACATTTGTCAGATTATAAAAAAATAAATTCTCGTCAGAATAAAACAGTAGTAACTAATTCGAATTATTCCCAGTACTACTGGGTTGAGGTTCAAGCTGCGTGTCATCCATCAATAAGATATACATCCCAGGTTTTGAATGGTTTGTATGGCAAGCAGGGTTTGTCTAACGGGTATGTGTAATTATTCTAATACCTTTCTTTCCATGCTAAACTTCTCAATAATGCAATCACTTCATAACATGAATAAATTATTGTTCTATGTATAATTTTTCTATAATTGGCCGCATTGATTGTCTATGAAATGTAATATAAATATGGCGCAGTGCAATTCCTTTACATCACACAAGTAAATTTATTTTAACAGAATTAAAAAGTAACATACATATTTTTTCATCTCCTCGACATAAATACTCACTTTTCGAGATAATAAAGCCAAATCTACATAACTGTTTAAATAAGAAATATTCCATGTTAACCAAGAAGCGGAGTAAAACATAAAAAATAGTTCTTTTAGTAAATACTAGCTGACCTGGAGAAATTCGTACCGCCTCAGAATCAATAACTGTTGTGTTAACTTATTAGCTGAATTAAATAAAGTTTTTTTATTAAGTTTAAAATTACACAATGAAGTAATTATCGATGCGCAACTGTCCGTGTTTTGTTTTTGTCAGTATTAGAGATGGCGTCGTGTACGGATTTATATTTTTTGTGATTTTCTTACTTTTCCACTTCCTTATGGGAATTGCGTTTCATTTTATTTATATGTGTGAGGGAGATTTATTATTATTATTTTATTTTCCTTTGGAGGGGTGCAGACATACGTTCACCGCTTGTCCCATTTTATACTGTTGACTTTTAGTGTGTAAGAAAGAGGGACAGCATTATATGTTAAAGAACAAAAGCAAAACAATCAGCACATTGACATATGACGTTTTTGAATTTATGGAATTCACTCACTATTCAATATTATACTTATCACAATATTGCAGCTCTTTCAAAAGATGAGAATTCGTTCCAGTACGAGGAAAATAATTTTCTTCACAATAATTTTTTTCGTGAATTTTTCCGATGTTTTAATAGTTATTCTGCTATTCGGAGCCGGAGACAAATCCAACAAATCAAAGATCATAAAAATCTGTCTAGCCGTTCTCGAGTTATAAATGGTGTAACTAACCCGACTTTGTTTAATATATATTAAGATTCCACACTTTTATGCACACTTTTAATGGAACAGATTTTGGAAATTACGCTACATTTCAACTTAATACTTCAAGAAACAACTAATTACCTTTAGATAGACAGTAAAAGGCGCATTTAAATTCCATTTTTATTCAATCAAAGTTAAAAATTTCCCATAAAAAACGACCACTTTGCCGACATTTTAATTTCTTTTTCTAACTGACATTTGTCCTATGAAAACGCGTTTCGCTCCGCTTCTGTCTTCCGTTCTTGAGTTCAACCTGCGCGGCGGTGGTATGATTTGCCGGCCTCTGTAATTCCTCCCTCCTACAACTTGGGTCTCTTCAAAACCCATGTTCACTCCTTCCTCTCCCCTCACAGGCCCTGAGGGAAATTATTTTCCTCAGGGCCTCCTGTGTGAAGTTAATGTAAAAAAATCCTAATTTGGAACCAATTTTACGTAACAGGCTACTTACCTGCCCTGGTATAAGTAACAGATGGTTACTCCTTAAAGGCTCTCGCAAGATTCTAATTTTTTTGTTAAACGAAGCTATATTTATTTATTTTGAACAATTCTAGACCTCCAGAGTCCCTGCAATTAATTAGTATGAATTGCTTTTTTTTCTCTTGTTAATGAATGGTTTTTTATAATGGTATTTTTCAGATGATTTGCAAGGAGGAGGCAGACGCACCATCAGCCGATGAAGAGTCTCCAAATAAAAACAAGAAAAAGGATCCCTTCAAGGTAGAAAAGAAGTTCCTGTGGCCGCACGGCATCACTCCACCAGCCAAGAACATCAGAAAACGGCGATTCAGAAAAACGCTGAAGAAGAAATATGTTGAAGCACCTGAAATTGAAAAGGAAGTAAGTTAACCCTTTGAATAAATAAATAATATCCAAATATTATAATCAATAATTATCAGCCTGAAACACTCATCTACATTGAAAAAATCTTCCGAGAAAAGATACTGGCCGCCAACGGGAATTGAACCCGTGACCATCTGATTGCCGGTCAGCAGCTCTGACCACTGAGCTATGGCGGCTTATCTATTACCCGCCAAATAATTCAATATATACTAGTGTTTCATTCGACAATTACTTATTATTACATTTTTCCAACTGAAAACAACCAACTTTATTTTTGTGAGAGAGGTATTGTTAAGTACTAAATCTCCCGCTAGATGGCGTCGAGACTAATTATGTCTGCATTTATTGCTGAAATACTTTAACTTGTCAAATATTAATTATTATTTTTAATTGATAAACTAACATTTAAACAAGATTTTTATGCATAGCACAAAGGGTAGATAACAAATATTATATTTATAATATTTGTTATCTACCCTTTGTTTAAACGTTAGCTTATCAATTAAAAATAATAATTAAATAATATCCATTAACTTTTGCCGGTCAAGGTTGGCGCGCAAAATTCCCGATTCTTCCCATATATTGTAAATGTACCTTTATATCGGTAATTTTTTATCCCTTTGAAAAAACAAAAAAAAATCTAAAATCTAGGTAAAATAATATTTTCTATGTGTATATTAGAAATTAATAATTTTGTTTCTAAATATTTTAATTTTGATATTGAAAATGTAAATTGGCTTAAAAAATACATACCTGCGGATTCCTCGAAAAAGTATGTTAAATAAAAGAAACTTATAATTTTAAATACTTTTCTTAAGAAATTTGTAATAAAACTGTCACTTCACTTTTTATCATATTCATACAATTTTATTTTTAAATTTAATGTCAAACTTTGTTAATATTTCTATTTTTGAGACTGACAATTTATGGTGGAATTCCAATTTAAAATATTATAATAAAACGAATATGTATAAAACTTTTTTCCACTTAATTTTATTTGACCGCAACTGGTTTCAGCCTGTTAAGCAGCCTGAAGAGGGCCTTAACCGGCTGAAACCAGTTACGGTCAAATAAAATTAAGTGGAAAAAAGTTTTATACATATTCGTTTTATTATAATTAAACTTTCTTGTTTTGGTTGGGGGTACAAAAAGATTTAGCTTATTGTAAAATGATTGGGTTTGTAAAATGTCTGAACATCATAGCTCGTATATTCCTAAGGCAATGAAAATCACTATTTCTTTCTAACATAAAAGAAATCACAAATGTTCGCATGACAGGAAGAGAGATATCTAACTTTTAATAATGCACGGCTGCTCTGGGACAATTTGGGTTTCCTGTTATTATAACGGCATATGAGTTTTGGGGCAATTTGAGTTTCCTGTGATTAAGGGTATTCTCAAAATATATTTAGAAACTTCACACCGATAGATGGCGTTATTTTCAATATTGTCGAATAAAACGCTTTTAACACGTTATGCTTTTTAATATTGGGATGAATGATTGGTTTGCGAACGTACATAAGATATAGTAATCTGCTTAAATAGTTTTGCATACCTATACTTTTATAATGTTAAAATGCGGCTGAAAAAAAGCACAATTTTATTACAAAATTAACACGTAAAAAATACATTTGCTACAATCCCGCGCGCGCTCATACAAAATTTTATTTTACCCAACCGAAACATATTTGCGAAACAGGTGCGTTTCATAAATTTAACGGTAAAACTCACGAGTTCGAAAGAGACGGAATACAAAAGGTTTGTTGGATTCAGTAAATTAAATCAACACCCGGGTAGATAGAATAATTTATAAAAAGGGCCGGCTAGGTTACAAGAGCATATCTTGCGGTTGCTGGCGTTAACTGGACCTTTTTTTTAAAGACCGCTTGCAAGACTTACTTCGCTGTGTACAATATTCGGGCAACAGCGAAGTCCGTATTACATGGTTCCAGAAAACTGTATTGTATTTTTTTCTAGTGAATTATATTTTTTCCATCGAAAAGTTCCAAGTTTTATGGAGGTGTCCGTAAATAATATGTGCTGCTGCCGAAAATTTCCCACTCCTTCAACGTCACCTGTAATTTTAGAACCCTCTTTAGCTGCAAAATTAATGAATTTCAACGTACCTAGATACCTATCGCTTCTGTAGAAAAATCGTCAACAGTATCTTTTCTTGGTGGAAGTTGTTTATACTTCAAAATAATGCACCACCTCTCATAATTTTTTTTGTCTTCCCTTCACGTAAAATAAGCTTCATTTGCTCAATGAAGAACGTTGAAATTATATTTTTTGAAGTAAAACTTCTTTACGCACGATCGACACTTGGGGGTAAACTAGTGAATGCGTTACGAAAAGTGGTTATTGTTGTGAAAAATGACATGCGAACGGTAATCGATGCGAACGGTGATCAATGTCATTAAAAAAGGAAAACGAAGTGCAACTTTTGCCCAAAAAGAAAAAAAAATGCATGAGTGTGTACTACTGTGCAAAAAGCAACAAACCATATTGTCTGGAATGTAAATGTTAATGTCACCCCAATGTCAAATGTTCTTTTATAAGTTAGTGAAGTTTTACTTTAGTAGTGTGATCTAAAGCATACTCTTTTTTTAAAAATAATTTAAAGTGCTTACCCACTTAAGGGCCTCCAAGTAACTGGAGTAATTTTAATCAGTTTTAAATATTTTAGATACTATAATAGTGTTTAATGAGATCGCGAAGAGTTAGTATAAGAGAGATAATATATATACATATATGTATTACAATAGAAAGTCTAAAAACACGTGCGGCTCGCAAAAACTTAGAAACGAGTCCCGGTACGATCTAGTGAGTTATATGGTGTGGTAGATCTCTATCCCCCCCTCCAGGATGACGGTTCCCGCTTTTACCTAAAGGGCGTGTTTTTAAAGAAATAAGGGCTGGAAGTTTCGTCCTCTTGTAATTTCTAGAACAGTCTTCCAGAAAGTTCGAGTAGGTTCCATAGAACTCTAGAAAGTTCTGGAAGGAGTGGCGGAGTATGTGGTGTAATTTTGGGGAATAGGGAATAGGGAACATCATTGTGGAACATTCCAAACACTCTGGAATTGATGTCCTGAGCCTGAAGCCGGGTAACCCAGCTAGTATAACATAAGACCTGTGCCACACGCAGCTATAAGGGAATATATGGCGAGAAATATGCTGAAATAGGCCAAGCCACATATTTTATCTGCACGTGTGGTACCGCTTTAAGTGTTATATTACATGAAATTAAACAACTTAAAATTCATATATTTTTTATTCGTGTTTAAGTGATGTTAGTTACACTAACAGCCGCTCTTCCCAATTCTGCTAAGCCGAAACTAAAGTTCGAAACTGCTTAAGCATCACTTAGTCTAGATTAAGTGATGTTTAAGTAGTTTTGAACCTTAGTTTTGGCTTAGTAGAACGGGAACTTGTAATTGGGTTATTATAAGTATTGGGTAAATTCAACGTAGTTTTATTGTGATATTACTCTGAATCAGAATAGAACGGTAATTAAAATAAGTTTTTCCCCCAAAACCCGCACATGAAAATCCCGCAAATTCGCAGGATAAAATGTGCTGAAATCGCTAGTAACTAACTAACTAAACATCACGCCGTTTCCCCGCAGGGGTAGGCAGAGAGGACGGACCGCCAAACAACTCGGGTCTTGGCACATACTCTCTACCTCATTCATATTCACACATACTTGGTCTCATACACACTCTTCTATTATTCTGACTCTTAACATGGCCCGACTCAAGTATCTGATTCACTTGATCGTGCCATGTCTTCCTCGGGCGTCCCCTACTTCTTCGACCATTCACATTGCTACTAGCTTCAAATAGCCAATAATAATAATATTTGGCTAATTTATATATCACCGTTTTTGTGAAAAATCACCTCAAGGGCACTGTACAAATAAATATATAAAAGAATTAATATTACTGGCTTACAACTAAGATTTACAATTATCTAAACTCAAACATGATTGCAACCGCTGGTTTTTTTCTAATACCAGGCCTCATTTTGCTGACAAGTTTTCAGTTTAATTTTAATAAAAACATAAATGCTTTATCGTGTTTGACGGGCTCTTTCGCCAAGGACGCAAGCTGTATGTAGGCACCCTCGTATCTGCTTGCTTTTCGCCGTGAGGAGATTTATGTTTGTCAAAAAGCAATAAATGAGTGACACCTATTTGTCAAAAGGACCTGTTCCTATATTTGTATGCATCAAATTTATCAAATAAACAAATTGGTGATTATTACTATATCTGAGAAATGGTTTCTCGTGTGCTCAATCCACGGCAAGTGTACATTATTTACAACTTCATTATACGTAATAAAAAATAAGTTTGTATTTAGGAGTTTGCTAATTTGGTAATTTCCTACATCGTCTCATAATAATATTATTATGAGACGATGTAGGAATGTGAATATGACACGATAGTGAAGGGTAAAAGAAGTCGGAGACGCCCGAGGAAGACATTTCAATTTGAGTGGCGGGTTATGGTACCGCCGCCCCGGGAACCATTTATTGAAAAACCAACATACGTCACCCCAAGTGGTTCATTATGTTTGATGACTTAGCAGGGGTTCCCGGGAAAGGGCGCGAAACGTGATGGTTACACAGTAAATAAATAAATTAGTTTCACCCATTCTGGGATTCGTTTCTTCCCAGAATATTTGTTTATAAAATGCAAGCCTAATGTTATAGAATAACGCTAAACTGTTTTCTGAGAAAATAATGTTATTTATTTATTTTTACAATAGCTACAATAGGAAAATAATTTCCTCCAGGGCCTATGTCATCTTTGGGGATGCTGTGTGGATGGTAATTTAAAGTAAAGGAAGGAGATGATGTTCTGAGAAGGAAAAAGGCATGAGGCGTGGCTACGAATCTGGGGTCAGTGGGTTCAGGAGTGACGGACGAATGAATCCGTCCCTCCCACTGCGGAGCAAGGCGATGGGTCAAGAGAAGAGTGCAGGAAGGCTCAAATAGTCTCCCTCAACAAGTTCCTCCCGATCGGATTTATGTAAAGCTCAGCACCTCTAACTATATCTCTGTGTCTTGAGGTAATTTTTCCCAAAAAACGGCGCAACCAAGTGAATCAATTATTTGAAAACGGTCAGTCAGAATAACAGAAGAGATATATGAAGACTGATAGATCGTGTATATGCGACAATGTGACAGAATGTAAAAACCCATGCAGCTTGATCTATTCATTTTATTGTTTAGTAAGTCGCAACAACAAAATAACTAAGCAAGTCTCTAGTGATATTTACAGTTTTATGAAAGTTCTAAATTATTACAGTGGCCCTTATTATCATTATGTAGTTAATTTCGCCTCTTTTACTGCGTGCCTCGACCGCAAATATTCCCTGCGCCCAGAAACAATAAAATCAGAATAGCAACTTGACATTTTTTCGACAAATAATACTACACCATAGGAATGTGCCGAAAGCGTGCACGAGACGAGCATATCGGGACCGCTCGCACAGTTTGTCGCCTTCTAACATACGGATTCCTATTCCCGCGCCCGCGCCCCGCGCCTTGCGCCCGGTGGTGTAGCGGAATTTAGCTACCCGTGTCGAACGTAAATCTGATGAAAAATAATTACTTTTGTTAATGTAATTACTTGGTTATTATAAGTCATATAACAGTGAAATTTTCGTTCGCGCTAATTTAATTATTAGTATTATTTTTCTGTACTAAAATAAATACAGTATTATCTGTAGTTTTCGAATGCGGCTGAAAAATAGATTGTATGAAAATTGTCGCTTCTGTTTCACCTTAAATGGTTTAAAAAAGATGAATAAAAAAGAAAAATCCTTTTCTGATTTTTCTGTTTCTAGATTTTTTATTGAGTTTCGCTAGTATTCTTCATTTTTATCAAATAAATTGATTTATATATATTGTATTAATTTACGTTTAAATTAATTTTCAGTTAAAACGATTGCTGAGATTCGACAACGACGCCGTCAACGTAAAGTGGGAAGTGTTGAGTGAAGAAGAAGAGTCAGGGATCAAGACGGAGCCGTCAGACGGGCACGGGGCTCACGAGAAGGGGGAGGGAACCGTCAAGAAGGAGAAGGCGGGAAGGGTGAAGCAAGAAGCCAGAGCTATCAAGAGCGAGAGAGAACAGAACACCGTCAACAGCGAACTTTCCACTAATGTAGATGTCGGTATGTGGAACAAATTTTTTCTTATATTTTTGGAGATCAACGTATTGCGCCAACTGCACACGAATACAGGATCAATGCCCTATATTTATTGCAAACGCCAAACTTTTTTGTAAACTGCCTTTAACCCTGTAAAAAACCTACATATAAGATTCTCACATAAGAAGTTTTCATTGGATAACAAACACCTCTGCCATAGGTCACTCCAAGTGGTCAGCTACATTTGGTGACTTAGAACCAATTGAAGGAACTTGCATGGATGATTCTCTTTTTTAACTATAGGACCCTTGTAAACGAGATTTAAATATAAAACTTTACATGAAAATGAATAGCAACACTAAAACTGTTGGAAATGCGAATTTTGTGCGTATGTACTAATAACTGTAACCAATTCGTTATCCAACATGACTTTTGATGGATCCGTAACTTTAACAGAACTTTCCTTCGTTGTGCACGTACCCCTGTTCTCCGCACACGCTGATTAGCATTTATTGCACTTTTTTCCAAGCGCGGCTTATTTAAAAAAAAAATGTAACAACAAATTAATGGAAAATTCAAATGTCTGTATATTTTTACTTTTAGCAGGGCTTTATGTTCAAATGTATACATTGTAAATTGTTTTTTCAGAACATGATATATTTGGCGGAGCCGTCAGTGACTCCGATGAAGAGATGGGTTCTCATGTCAATGTGGATATGGATGAGAATAGTCGACTCTCGGAATACGACAGTCGATTGACTGACTCCAATTCTTTCCAGGTAAGAAGTTGATAAAGGGTATATCGATAAATGTCCGATCACGTCCTTATTTGGCATTGAAAAGATTAATTTACTTGATATTGTAGCTGATATATTTTATTTATTTTTACATAATGTGGAAGCTGTTTTGTCTTCCATGACATTGCCATAAAAAAATTGTATACTCACAGATTAATAAATCGTATTTTTAATAAATAATAATTTTTATTGTAATGTGACATTGTACCAATCAAAATATTTTTTAATTTTACAGGGCGAGTCGGACATGAAAGACAATTTCCCAACACAGTTTGCCTCGGACATGTTTTCACCGGTGCGCAAGTGGGGCACTTCAGGGCGCTCGGGCACCGCTATGGCCTCCACCCCCCACGCTGGTCCTGCGCAGGGCTCCTCCCGACTTGCGGGGGCCTCTTCCCCTTCCATGGACGACTATCAGGATCAGACACTGAGCAAGGGTGAGTGTGTTATTTGTTATTGACTCCTGTCTCTAGTTATTTTTAAATAAATACATCTAGTTGAATGAATGAAGAGGAAATTAACCCACTTCCTGACATCTGATCGAACTGAAACTCGGCAGGTAGACTCGTTGTCGATGACAATGCATTCTATCAACTTAATGGTGGCAATCACGCATGCACATGCGGACATATACGCATTTCTCTGAAATTAAATGACTTTACAGCAAACGATACACAAAATAAATGTCAGTCCTATTATCCAATTGGGATTTGGCTCAGTCGTTAGCGGAGTTGACTCCAGTCCCTGGGGGGGAAGGTTCAATCGTCAGTCAAATCAACTTTTTTTTTTTAAGTTTTAAAAGTTCACAGCAGTTCAAGAGCCATTTCCTAGGGAGGTTTTTCAATCCTCAGTCAAATAAATAAAAAATAAAATAATAATTTACAAAGTTCGCAAAATCACATTGAAATTAGAAAATCTTTCAAAAACATGTAATGCACGATTTATAAGTGTTTTTTATCACTGTAAAAATGTCCCATACATACATTATTGTTTCGTGTCCTACAGGGGTAGGCAGAGACAACTAGAACCTTTATTACCATCTTTATTATATCTTTGTGTGCCAATGCAAAATTTTCACTGAGCGCCAGCTGATTCTAGTTTCCTAATAACCACACAGCACCCCCAAAGACAACATGGGCTCTGAGGGAATTTATTTTCCTCAGGTGTGGAGCCTTTTGTAAAAAAAACTTATTTTTTGCAATCTGATATTTTTGAAAATTGTACTATTTTACCAGATAGAGGGAATAATATTTATAAAAATAGTACCTACATAATAACAGGCCTTTGGCCTTTTGAGACCGATGTAAGATGCAATTTTTTGTTTATTTATTTTAGAAAACATCCAACTCCGCATGGAACAGATCAGCATAGAGTTGGAGTCCATGAGGAACCAGCGGGTACGCAAGGAGCAGGAGGTGGCCGGTATGGAGAACCAGGCCCTGAGGCAGCGCTTCCAGGACATTCTGCAGAACCTAATCCAGGATATCGTCTTCAAAGAGATGGAGGTAATACCCTAATCTATTCATTTTACATAAGAAATCTATGGAGCCATGTTTACTTTTATAAAAATGTGATTTCACCCGGTGACCGGACAATTCAACATCATCACTCCTTTGAAAAGTCATTGAAAGTGATGAGAAAAAAAACTGTGCAATTCACACGCGGTAGAAGTGAAATCTTCAAAAAACTAAAGTAGACTAGAGTGGGGAGGCTACGAAGCACCGCA
Organism: Limnephilus lunatus; assembly: GCA_917563855.2. NCBI lineage: Eukaryota > Metazoa > Arthropoda > Insecta > Trichoptera > Limnephilidae > Limnephilus > Limnephilus lunatus. The sequence continues at coordinate 99,403,376 of OU830596.1, forward strand.
CAAAGAGGAGACCGATTATACTATCTCATTCTCTCGCAGGCTAAATCCTATATATGTATGTGTTTGTCTCTTTTTAGTGTCGCTATTTTTCATTTCATCGAGTTTTAAATCACAATGGTGCTAAAGAAGTTTTCACTTCAACTAAATTAGATAGGTTAGGTTAGGTTATGGGCTACTTTGTTGAGTTGCCATGAACATGGAACCATATCATCCGGTTATAGGGTTTAATATTTGAGTTTGAGAGACAAAAAATGACAGTTTGTAGTTGTTTCATCTTTGAAACATTTGAATAACGATCTGTTCAACAATCAGTGCCGTTTTAATTTTTTTTTACATTTAAACGGTCTCCGTTAAACGTTTCAGTTTTTTAACAAATTGTGGTTAATTGTCTTCCTAAAGTATCACTGGCTCCGGGCGTTCTTATTCTTGTATTGGGTTAGTTTTATTAGTTAACATGTTTTTATCTTTGTTTACAGTACCAAGATTTACAACTTCTCCTGCAGCAGACAGACTGATTTCATCACAAAATATTATTAAAACAATTATTTTAGAAATAATGTGTAATTTAAGAAAATATTAAATGTTATAAATAAAATAAAATAAATTTCGGATAAAATGTTTTTTTTTATACTATGCACGCTTGTTATGTAGTGTTAGATAAGAAAAAAATAGCAATTAATTTCATATTAAAAAAAGGAAGTGGAATAGGATGCCATTTTCTTAGGCTCTGTGTCACCCAACCGATTGACATTTTGGATTCTTAGTGAAAATTATGGCCTGAAAGGAAACCGTCGACAAAATCTGCAAAAATTTACATTTGTGAAATTATCATCATCTCTATGGGGCGTAATGCAAGGCTTGGGGTCGAACTTTGAAAGCCATTTTCTCAGGCTCTATGGCGCCGAACCAACTCAAGTTTTGGATTCTTCCTATAAATTATGTTACCCGACTTCGCTCAGGACAATTCGAGAGTGTTCTGGAATGTTCCACAATGATGTTCCCGATTCCCTATTCCCGAACATTCTACGACATACTCCGCCACTCCTTCCAGAACTTTCTAGAGCTCTATGGAACCTTCTAGAACTTTCCGGAAGACTGCTCTAGAAATTTCAAGAGGGCGAAACTTCCAGCCCTTATATCTTCAAAAGCACGCCCTTCAGGGAAAACGGATACCCTTATTCCCTAGGGAGGATAGAGATCTACCACACCATATAACTCCCTTGATCGTACCGGGACTCGTTTCTGCGTTTTTGCGAGCCGCACCTTTTTTTTAACTTTCTTTTATAATATATATATTGATTACTAAAAATTAAGGTCTGAAGAGGAATCATTGACAAAATTTGTAAAAAGTAAAATTATTGTCATCCCTACAGGACGTAATGCATGCAAGGCTTGGGGTGGAACTTTGAAAGGTGTTTTCGAAGCTCTGTGTCGCCGCACTAACTGAAATTTTGAATTCTTATTAAAAATTAAAAAAAGTATGTTCTGAAAAGAAGTCATAGACAAAATCTGCAAAAAGTTGTTTGTGGAACAATAGCCATTCATAGGTGGAGAATTGCAAGGCCAGGGATCGAACTTTGACTTAATAATAATAAATAATAATATTTGGACGATTTATATAGCGCCGTTTTTGTGAAAAATCACCTCAAGGGCGCTGAAATCACCTCAAGGGCACTTAGTCATTGTACTCCAGGAAGAGTTCACAGAGGTGACCTCAGCTCTCCTCTTCACAGCTCGTCCTCTTGGTTCCTCTACCCTGGGCCGAATTAAACATGTCAGGGTCCCTAGGCAATGCACGTCTCGGGGCCCCTTTACCATAGGGGCCCCTAGCAGATGCGTGGCCCCTAGGCAGTAGCCTACACTGTCTTATGGACAATACGGCCCTCCCAGGGCCGGATTAAACATGTCGGGGCCCCTAGGCAATGCACGTCTCGGGGGTTGAACAGCTAGGGGGGATTAAACAGCTAGGGGCCCCTAGGCAGTTGCCTACACTGCCTTATCGTGTGTACTAAAAGGCACAAAAAGACCCGAAGGGTTAAGAAAATAAAAATGTGTAACTTTATAAACACTAATTTATTTATATATTTAAATTAACAATAATAAATAACATGTATAATATTTAATTCTAATGGCTTGGTGGGACAGCTACCTCAGCGGGCGCCTGAGAGGCTTCCAATTGGGCCTCCGCTATCCGTTTGGTCATTATGCCTTGCTGGGCATCCAGGTAGCAACTCATTATTTTGTTGAAGAAGTTGATGTGCTTCCCCGCACACGATTCCGTACACTGCAACTGGAAAATACACGAGAAAAACATAATTTTATTGTGAGTTTACAGACTTCACAATTTGTAAGTTTGTTTTGTAACCCCACTCTTCAGTATTGTATAGCTCAAAATAAATGCGGATGACATAACCAAATATTAGACAACTATGTAAGGTGGTAGGTAGGTACGCTGATGCATGGAAGTCACGCATAGAACAGGCAGCGGAAGAACAAAATTACACTGAATGCTGTAGAAATGAGATCCCTGAAGCATGTGTTAAAATCTTGCATGTTACAAATGTAGAGATTTGGAAATAATGGATGGCTGAGTTAGCATTAAGAAAGAGATGGAATAAAGAAAGGTGTGCAAAGACTTTATCTTAACAGACGGATTGTAATCTTTAGAGCACAAGCGTCAGGTGGGAATGCTGTCCTTGTTCTACCGGTATTACAATGGAAGATGCTCCGAGGAACTAGCGTCATTGATCCCCTCGGCACCGGTGCATAGTCGGGAAACATGCCAAACACGCACCCAACATTTGTACACGGTTGACATTAGTCACATGTCACATGAGAACGGGTCGTTTTTACGACTCGTTCTTGAGTTCAACAGCTCGGCTGTGGAACGATTTACCGGCTTCTGTGTTTCCTCCCTCCTACAACATGGGTTTCTTCAAGACCCATGTTCACTCCTTCCCTTTCTCAAAAAAACCCTCCACACAGCATCCTCAAAGATGACATAGGCCCTAAGGGAAATTATTTTCCTCAGGACCTCCTGTGTGAAGTTAATGTAAAAAAAAAGAGAATATATGAAGAGAAAGTGAATGGCAGAAGTGTTGAAATGAAAATATATGACTACTAGCGCCATCTTGTTTTTTTTTTGTGTTTTGTTAGAATGGTATTTAGATTTGTTACAAGGGGGTGTTAGAATATTATTATACGATGTAACTATATTCTTGTAATAAACGTCAGGCTATAACAAGCTGCCTTTGCCGTTTTATTAAGAAGAAGTCGGGTATGCCCGATGAAGACATGGTACATTTACATTTTTCAAGTAAATTAAATACTTTAGACGCATAATGACAGGAGTTAGAATAACAGAAGAGGATAGATGAAAATCTGGCTGCTTAGGTCTCACTATTCTGAAAGAGGGTTAAATCAGTAACCAATGGGAAACACATACATCTGACTTATTCAGGCGTTAGTACATCGAATTTAGAGTATTATAACAATAATACACCTCTAGTAACCTAAAAATAATTATAATGTAAATTATTTCTAACTTACCTCATCCTTGTCAAGTTGCCGGGAATTGAAGTTATTAACACACTTTGTAAAGCATTTTTCTGTGGTTTCATTATACAGCATCATAAAATCTTTAAACTGGAAAAAGGAAACCATTTTTATTTATAATTTGTCAGACACAAAATAAAAATTATAATAATATGAAATTAATATAAACAGTTTTAGAAACATACATTACGAAGGTTAATGGTATCCATTTTGGGTAGGAGTTGTGTTCTTAAAGAAAATTAAGATTTCGTTTATGCTTTCATAAATTATTATTTGTTTATTGCCTTAAACCACCAAAAGACTTTTAGAAAATGAAAACTGTCATAATTTTAGGTTAGAACATATTTTGACATTTTAACCTCAGTGTTGCAAAAGTAAATATAAAAGTATTCCATTGCAAACTAACCTAACTATTGTAGATAAATACAGTACGTCAGATTATTAGTAATAAAGGTTATTATTGTATACTATTTTTTTTTTTAAATTCAAAACTGAACGTGATGCAGCGGGATTTTGCTGTCACTTTACGATTCACGCCATGTGCCGATTTGAATGAAACAAAGTTAGCGAAGTAGTTTTGGGAAATATTCTTGATTTTTGCGTATTGCTTTTTCTAGATGTTTTTGAGTCAAAGATGACATCTTTCCACGACGAAGTAGAAATAGAAGATTTCGAATACGACGAGGAAGAAGAGGTGTATTACTACCCGTGTCCGTGCGGTGACAGATTTCAGATTTCAAAGGTACCTAATAAATATTGTGACATAAAATTTTTCACATCACTGAAAATCACATATTCCTTGTTCATTGCATTATTTATTACTTTGCAATAGATCTGGTTTAATATCGCAATTACATGTGCTTTTAGGATGAATTAATCGCTGGCGAAGAAGTTGCAACCTGCCCAAGTTGTTCCCTCATCATCAAAGTTATTTACGATCAGGTAACTTCTAACCTTGAATTACATGTTATTGATGTAAATAATATTGGAGTAAATTCGTTTTTATAAATATAAATAAGATACTTTCTTGGTAATTTTTGGAGATCGCTGTCAACGGTTAATATGCACTTTTAAAAAAAAAATCTTTTGATTCACCTTAATTACATTAAAAGGCAACTATTTGCATTGGGGGAAGTGGAAAATATTTCATTCTAAATTTCGATTACGTAAAATTAAAATTAGCTTTCGTCTTGTGAGATTGTACGCCATTAGCTATTTCGTTTTCACTTTGGTATGTTGGTATTCCTGATACACTTGAATGTATAATGAACGGCTAGAAGATTTTGAAGGTACCACGAAATCTGGAAAGGTAAGTACTAAATTATCGGAATTTTGGGATTAAAATGACGGAAAAAAACATGTTTTTAATTTCGGTAATTATTTTTTATAAATAATACATTCACTTTTGAATCACAAACCATGTTACACAAACCTAGCGTAGCCGCTAAACTACTTGAAAACTGGGATGTTTTTCTTGCCTTGACGCGAGTAGGCGTTATAAAGGGGCACTTTCTTTTGTATCACAAACCATGTTACACAAACCTAGCGTAGCCGCTAAACTACTTGAAAACTGGGATGTTTTTCTTGCCTTGACGCGAGCAGGCGGTATAAAGGGGGCACTTTCTTTTGTATCATAAACCATATCAGAAATAGTTGACTTATAAAAATAAAATTTGAATGTCACAAAAAATTCAAGCTAATAAATTTTAATGAACGCACGCAATATATGTGTATTAGGTAAGTACCTACTAATTAGGCGGATTTTCAGTTTTATAACATAAAAAAAAAACGCCCGCGCGATTTTGTCTCTAGCCGTTGGTTTCAAAATTATTGTATTATTGTGTTTTTTAAATTACGCGCCGAATTCCCATGAAGTCTGCTACGCTTTGCTCTAGCATCTTTTCGTACAGTAACAAGAATACCAACATAACAAAATGACCTTTGAAAATAATGTTTGAAAATGGACGGTCTCATTTCACAGAACGAAAGCTAATTTTAAATTTACGTAATCGAAATTTAGAATGAAATATTTTCCACTTCCCCCAATGCAAATAGTTGCCTTTTAATGTAATTAAGGTGAATCAAAAGATTTTTTTTTTTAAAAGTGCATATTAACCGTTGACAGCGATCTCCAAAATTTACCACTTTCTTTTATTCTCAATTTTCATTTCCTAATATCGCACACCTATTGAAAACTTTTTTCTATGTTATATTTTCTATCATTCATTTGTTATTTGTAAGAATTCCTCACAAATTTATTGGTTTTCAGTTGCCTATATAAAAGTAACATGTTGTATTATTTTTGAGGTAATTATTCCACCAACCGCCGCACTTTTAGGCACAGTTTATGGAAATTACACTTCATTTTAATAATTTCTACAATTAAGTAACATGCACAAAATAGATTATTAGGTTCTTAGTTTGGGTAAACCAAGTAATTCACGCATATTTAGATTGAAACTAAACTCTCACAAATGTTAGCTTATACAAATAAAAAAATAGTGGCAGCAAAAGGAATTGTTTTATGCGGGAAATTTTGATATTTGATTGAATAAAAATAAAGTTTTAATGCATCTTTTACCGTCTATCTAAATGTAATTAGTTGTTTCTTGTAGTAATTAATATGTCAGGTACGCCTCATACGTCATACATATGTCTGGTAATGTTATATTATCGTGAAAATAAGCTTATAGGTCCGGGTGGTTGAGTTGAAATGTGGTTTGGTTTCCAAAATATTATGTGCCTAATAAAAGTGAAATATTAACCATTTTTTAAATCATGAATTAAATTAAGAACATGCTTTCATAATATTATTCCAATATATTTCTAAAAGTGTTGATATTCTTCCAGGAAAAGTTCCAAGCCGAGGCTGAAGAAGTGTCAACGGATGAAGACAAGAAGAAGGAGCTAGTGAAGGCGTAGTTTATAGTATATATTGTGTGATAATAGTAATAAAGATGGCGGGGAGGGGTCGCGGCAGGGGGAATAATTCCTTCCTGACCTTCGAGCAGATGCAGTCCATGGGCATTGGCAGAGGGGAAGGCGTTTCGGGACCTAACCTCCTTGGGCCACCGCCATTGTTCCCGAAATTGGAAAACAGGCCATTGCCTTTACAGGTTAATCTTAACACTTTATTTACCAACACATTTTTTAAAGACTTCTTAAAAACCAAGCTTATTATTACAATATATTTAGAAATTATCGGTTTGATTGTGTGTATAGTGAAATCGTAAGATGTATCCGATGAAAAAACAACAGCTGTAACAAAGCTAAAGATGATAACTGAGGATGAAAGCATTACTCAATACTGAAACATTAATGTTTGTAAATAGTATACACACAAGTCCTTTTTGGGGATATACGAGCTTTCATGGATCGCAAACTATATTTGAAAAATATTATAAAACGCTAGTCAAAGCAAATTTCTTTTGTAATTTAGCGGGAAAAAATGTTTAGCACCACTAACCAGCGTAAGATAGCCCTCACTTGAGGTCGTAAAAAAATATTTATGATTTAACAAGTGTCATATTGTGCTTCATTCTAGAAACAGATATGAGTTTAGATTTTCGTGGCCAAAAGTATTTTCGTTATTTATTTTTGAGGTGCTATGCCGTGTTGCGTTACCTTCTCATAACTCATGACTCTTCTCATCACTCACTCTAAAACTCATAGCTTCTTAAATCAGGTTCTTTTGAATAATTACGATATTTATCCATTATGCGAAACTTGGCTAAATAAAATGATCCATGACAGTGAATTGTTTGACAATAGGTACGATGTATTTAGAGAGGATCGGAACTACTTTTTGTCTGGACAGCAGCAGGGAGGGGGGGGGTACTAATTGCAACCTCCAAATCTCTCAAAGCGCAGAGATTACCCTGGTCCACGTGTACTGAGGAGATCTGGATATCATTGCCAATATTAGGCAACAATAATAAACTCAAAAATTTATACGTCTGCTGCACATATCACCCACAAAACACCAACTACATCCACAATCTAACTCGTCACTTCAACACTACATCAGACCTGCACACAAATCACCCGGAAGGAATGTTTTTATTAGCTGGAGACTACAATATACCCAAACTAAACTGGAAGTCAACCGAAAGGAAAAACCAGTTAGAACCAAATTTTCCGGAAGACACAGCTAGCTGTGCCTTGGTAGACTTCCTTTCATTCACTCAATTACACAAATTCAATTCTGTAATCAATACAAACAAACGAATTCTTGACTTAATCATGACAAATATTTCAGAATGTAGTATAACCCACTGTACCGAACCTCTGACTCCCGAAGATGCACATCACAGAGCATTAGACATAGAGTTATCACCTGTTACTGTACCGTCTCTCTCCAGCTCATCCAGGACAGTTAAAATGTTTCATCGAGGTGATTACGGTTAAATCACTGATGAACTCTCCAAAATAAATTGGAAACCGAATTTCAAAGTAAAGATACCGAAAGAGCCGTATTAGATTTTTACAATATCATAAATGACATTATTCGCAAATATATCCCTGAAAAAAAATTTAACAGTAATTTAGAAAGGTTTCCCCCCTGGTACACTTTACCACTTATTAAAATTGTAAAAGAGAAATTAAAATATCACAAGAAATGGAAAAAATACAAGAACCTGGCTGACTACCAATCATTTTCAGTACTGAGAAATCGTCAAAAGAAGATCTCGCTTGAATGTTACGAAAACTTCATTATGACAGCAGAAGATTCAATAAAAAAGTGCAGCAAACAGTTTTGGTCATATGTTAAATCGAAGCAATCCTCTTCAGATTTACCAAAGCAAATGTATCTTGACGATATTTCCTGCACTGATGGACAATCCATATGCGACAATTTTAGTGTATATTTTAGATCAGTTTTTGTAGAAAATTCCAACTCTCGCCCCAATCTTATAAACTCTGAGAATGATGACGACAACTTTAATCTACATAAACACACTATTAACTTTAATCAATCATGTGTACTTAGTTATTTAAAAAAACTTGATCCGAATAAAAGTGCGGGATCTGATTTAATTCCATCCATATTTTATGTAAAATGCCGGGACCAATTAGCTTATCCTCTCTCCTTGCTATTTAAAATGTCATGTGAAGAAGGCAACTTCCCCGACATCTGGAAATAAGCACTCATTACACCAATCCATAAAAGCGGGGACAAAAATAACATCGCCAACTACAGGCCCATCTCCAAACTCCCAATTATCAGCAAAATCATGGAAAATATAGTTCTTGATCAACTTTTTCCAGCGGTACAAACAATCGTATCTGAAAATCAACACCGCTTTTTCAGAAAACGGTCGGTCGAGACAAACCTTCTGGAATACACAGATTTTATTTTAAATTCTATGGGAAGTAAAAATCAAATAGACTCTATCTATACGGATTTTTCAAAAGCCTTTGATAAAATTAACATTGAACTGCTTTTGAAGAAGCTGTTAAAAATCGGGATTAATGGCGACCTTCTAAGATGGATCAAATCATATGTCACAAACAGAAGTCAAGCAGTTAGAGCTAAGGGTTTCTCCTCGCGTTTTTACAATATACCTTCAGGAATTCCACAAGGATCACATCTCGGACCTCTCTTATTTATTTTATATATCAATGATATAGGTAAATGTTTTAAAAATTCCAAATTCCAAATTTTTGCTGATGACACTAAAATTTACAAAAAAATCACTAATATTAATGACAGCCTTGAATTGCAAGAGGATATTAATAGGTTTGGAATATACTGTGCGAACAACCAACTGTTCCTTAACCTGGAAAAATGTAACACAATATCGTTCACCAAAAGCAAGAACCCCCTAACATTCCCGTACAAAAAAAGTGAGGGACTTAGGAATAAATCCTGAATGAAAATGAATCCTTTCGAACATCAGAAAACCTACAAGACTCATTAACATTCCATAATTTATCAACCTTAGAAGATAGAAGAAATATATCCGACCAGAAATTTTTATTCAAAATTATTAACAACGTTGTTGACAACTACTATCTTCTAGAACACATTAATTTCCACTGTCCAACAAGAAATACAAGGTCAAACCAACTATTCCACATCCCACACTCAAAAACAAATTACACACAACATTCATTTTTCCGAAGGACGTGCACAAAATACAATGATATGTTTTACGAAGCTGATATTTTCCATTTGGGGTGAAATTCAGAATACGCCAATGTCAGGGAACTTAATAAAAATGCACTTTCTAGATGAGAAAAGTGTGTAGAAACTCATTAAAAAAAGAATTAATGTGCGGAAAGCAAAATTGAGGGAGATACAGCCGATCAAAGTTTTATAAAATTTCACTTCGCGAACTGATACTATGACAGCCCGCCCGCCATCGTTGTCACTGTTATGTTGGTATCCCAGACCTGATACAAACAAGAGCCTAGATACGATTGTAGCCGACTTCGTGGGGTAAATTATAAGGCGCGTAATTATGAAAAACAGAATTAATAATATAATGTAAATAGGCACTGGAATGGAGAATCCCGCCAGACAAACCATTTAAAAACGTAGGCTGTTTTTTAATGTAAAGATAACATACACAAGCCCGCTAGAAAGGTTAGGTTAGGTTCGGTTAGGTTAGGTTAGGTTATGGGGGGGGGGCAGATCCGGCGCTGGATTAACATACACAAGCCCGCTAGAAAGGTTAGGTTAGGTTCGGTTAGGTTAGGTTAGGTTATGGGAAGGGGGGGGGGGGGGGCGGGCAGATCCGGCGCTGGGTTAACATACACAAGCCCGCTAGAAAGGTTAGGTTAGGTTATGGGGGGGGGGGCAGATCCGGCGCTGGGTTAACATACACAAGCCCGCTAGAAAGGTTAGGTTAGGTTATGGGGGGGGGGCAGATCCGGCACTATACACAAGCCCGCTAGACAAATTTCATAATTACCCGCCTCCTGTATCCCACGCAGTCGGCTACAATCGTATCTTGGCTCTTGTTTGTATCAGGTCTGGGATACCAACATAACAGTGACAACGATGGCGGGCGGGCTGTCATAGTATCGGTTCGCGAAGTGAAATTTTATTAAACTTTGATCGGCTGTATCTCCCTCAATTTTGCTTTCCGCACATTAATTCTTTTTTTAATGAGTTTTTTACACACTTTTCTCATCTAGAAAGTGCATTTTTATTAAATTCCCAGACATTGGTGTATTCTGCATTCCTCCCTCCATTTGTCCTCAGGCCAATTTATTAAATTCATAACTGATAAAATTAAAACCAATTGTTAATTGCGAACCCTCCACCCCTGCTGTTTGTTGTTTTTTTTCATTCTCATTATGTTGTTTTTCCTTCTTATTATAAAAATAATAATATTTGTATGATTTATATAGTGCTATTTTTTGTTGTTGTTGTGAAAAACCCCCTTAAGGGCGCTGGCAAATGGCTAATCAGTTATCCTTAAACGTTTTCTAATGATGTGAAAATGTGTTAATTTTATATAGGTTCGCTGTTTAACTTCATCTTTTCTTTCCCACATGCTTTAATTTGTGTTTTTCATTTCTGTTGTATACATATATTATATATTTTTCTTTTTTTCTAACACTTTACTTTTTCTTTATCTTTTTTATCTGTGTTTGTATATTATTATTTTTTTGCGGAAACTTCACTGGTTAATGCACCCATGTAATATGTAATTACCTTATAATATGTACAACGGTTTGTTTCCCTAATAAACAAAAACAAAACAAAACAAAACCTTCTTTAGCCAACATTTCGGACAGAGTGAAAGTGTCCATCTTCTGGGCAGATGTGTAGATCACATGTAGGCAGATGTAGACACACATCTGCTCTGATGATGGACACTGTAACGCTGTCCGAAACTTTGGCTAAAGAAGGAGGTAGCGCAACACAGCATAACACCCCAAAAATAAATAATGAAAAACATTCCAGAAACATTTTGTATTTATTCAATATTGTCTTCAACATGTCAAATTTTGACAACTACTAGTTCATAATATATTAGTACATAATATAACTAGCTGATCCAGCGAACTTCGTACCGCCTCAGAATCAATAACTATTGTGTTAACTTATTAGCTGAATTAAATATGTAGAGTTTTTTTATTAAGTCAAAAATTACACAATGAAGCAATTATCAATGCGCAACTGTCTGTGTTTTGTTTTTGTCAGCATCAGAGATGGCGTTGTGTACCGATTTATATTTTTTGTGTTTTACTTACTTTTCCACTTACTTACGGGAATTGCGTTTCATTTTCCTTATCCGTGTGTGGGAGATTTATTATAATTATTGTATTTTTCCTTTAGAGGGGTGCAGACATACGTTCACCGCTTATTTCATTTTCGACCGTTGACATTTAATGTGTAAGAAAGAGGGGCAGCATTATATGTTTGACGAATGCAATTGACATTGCATATGCATTGACATTTGACGAATTTTTGGAATTCACTCACTATTCAATATTATACTTATCACAATATTGCTGCAGCTCTTTCAAAAGATGAGAATTCGTTCCATACAAAATGTGTTAGAAATAGAATTTTTTCATAATTTTTTATTTCGTGATTTTTTCTGATGTTTTAATAGCTATTCTGCTATTCGGGGTGGCGACAAATCAAAGATCATATAAATCGGTCCAGCCGTTCTTGACTTATAAACGGTGTAACTAACCCGACTTTGTTTTATAATATAATATTAAGATGCTCAAATTAATTTTTGTATGTTTCAGATGGACGCTGCAATGGATTACATGCTAATCTTAAAAAGGCAGTATATTGATTTTCTTCATGATTCTCCATCTTTTGTAATGCCTATAGCTGTGAAGACAGACATAGAAAGATACTCTGATAAGTATAAGGTATGAAGAGACCCCTCCTTTCTTATAAATGACAAATGAAATAATAAAGGTTGCTAACAGTTTATAAATATGAATATTTAGTTTTTGCCTTTTATTTGAATTGTTTAGGTTTTATCAAATGAGGGTAAAAGTCTGAAGGAGTCCACCTACTTATGGGCAAATATGCCGACTGAGCTGCGTCCACATCAAATGCGGAAAGGCAACAAGGAGTCTAGGAAAAGAAAGTTACCCAAAGCTGTTGATATTGAGACCAGGTACGGCTTTAGAATAGCAGCTCAATATTTCATTAACCCCTCAGTCCTCGACCTTATTATGTCAGAGGGTCAAAATATTTCCGCTTTATAATAAAATCCAAATTAATGGAATTTTTCTGAATGTATCCGAAAACTAAAACCTGTTTTTGAAAGATGATAAAATACGCTTTCATTTTTTATAAACCAAAATAAACATACAATTTTTGAAATATAAAAGTTTTGCACGCAAACATAAAAAAGTTTTTAAAATTGCTCACCTTAGATTTTTCTCTAACCAAAATTACTGATATTGAAAAAAATGAAAACACATACATAATTTATTAGACAAATGTATCATAAATGTTATCGTCAACTTACTTTTTTGTCGTTTCATGTAAAAATAATTAATAAAAAAATTCTCAAATTTTCGTAATTTTTTTTCAAATTGCAAGCAGAAACTTCGAATTCATAAAGGTGTACATTTTATTTATTTTGCAGTTAACTTTTAGATTTCAATATAAAGTATGGTATATTCTTTTTCTAACACAGTTTAGATAGTACAAAACCTAGCATTTTTAAGTTCTTTGAAATATTTTTAATGTTTGGTATGAAACTAAGTTTGTTGTCGAAAGTTACACCTAATTATGTAAATGTTTCAAAAATTTGTTTTGTATATTTTCTACTAAATCTATGTTTTCTTATTTTAAGGATTCCTTGTTGTAGAAGCATACTCCAGTTGACTCCTTACATATAAAAGGTTAAAGTACCGTATTGTGGCCCCTTTATTAATTTTGTTTATTTTATTCCAGACTGAAGAAATTAGAACAGAAAGAGTTGAATGAGAAGGACATTGTAAAGCAGGAGGGAACCACCGATGTAACGGAGAAGAATGCGGACGAGAACGACCAGGACTCGGAGAAAGAGGAAGGAGAGGATCCTGACGAGGAGATGGATGATGGAACTGACTATGTTGATAACTATTTTGATAATGGAGAAGGTTTCGAAGATGAAGATGAAAATCTTGATGATGGTCCTGTATATTAAAATAATTAAGATTTATTTATTATGTACACACATTGCTGTTTGTCCTACGATGTTAAAATATTAATGTAAATTTATTTGTATAAAGTCAAGTTTTTTTGTAAATATTTTATGTTTTTAAAACCTAGCCCCCTCACTTATAAACGCGTTATAAATATTAGGCGGATTGTGAGGTCGGATTAGTGAAAAACTTGATTTATTACTACGGCATATGTAGAGTTAACCCAGGCTCAAGGCTGGCTTAACTATATCGACGCTGAAATTATAAAACGATAGTTTAATAAAAATATTGCAGATAATTTACTTAGGTACTTCTTATTTAAATTTTCAATAAAAAGTTTACGAAACACATGGTTTTTCATCCTTCAAAGCATAGTAAAACATGATTTTTTTACCTCTGAAACATATTTTTTTATTATTTTTGGGATATGGATTCACTGGATAGGTCTATTTCAGGCTAAAAACAGTACTTCAATAAAAAAAATGCAACAGTACTTCAATGAAAAACAGTGTCTTACCCTCTCGCACTAGCGCCTTAACATTATGTGCGAGTAAGAAGAGGCACCTGTTATTTCTAGGAAATCGGAAATAACATTAGCTTAACTTTTCACACTTAAGACCCATTACGGGCAAAGAGCGAGAAGGCAATTGTGTTATTTTTCAAACAGGTTGAAATTGAAATCAAATAAATAGAGAGGGCTGTTTTCCGTTTTCATTCAGTTATTTTATTTAAAACGAGACGAACAAGTAACAAGAAAACGGACAAACTTTCCCAAACTGCTCGCGTAGTGTTAAAAGTTTTAAAAGTTATTTTTCTTTCCTTTTTGTGTTAATCAGTTATCATTTCAGTGCGTTGCAAAAAGTTTTAGTGTATTTTTTTAAGTACTATTAACGTGTTAAATATGGCAAATAGGCAGAAAAGTGATGCATGGAACTATTTTAACAAGGCTGATAATTACATGGCCATTTGCATAATTTGCAAACAAACCCTATCGTACAAGTCGATAATAACAAATTTGAAGGGGCTTTTACAAAGAAAGCACGTATTCATTCATCTGGAGATGACATCAAATAATGTTCGGGAGCCAACACATGAAATACCACGTCAGCCTGAACTTCAGCAACCAAGTTTCTCTTCCCAAGAGCCAGGCTGTTTCAGACAAGAGACAGGCAGTACTGTTGTTTCTCTGCAAACATTGCAAATGATACCTAACAAACGGCAAAAAACGCTAAGCTGTTTTGTTTAAAAAAAAGTGAAACCGGAACAAAAGAAAAAAATTGATAACGACTTGTTGGATCTTTTCATCGTGGACTTTCAGCTGTTTTGCATCGTCGAGGACAAAGGATTTCGAAAGAACAGTAAATGGATTCCAGGGTATGATATTTCCAGTAGAAAGACAATATCTTCAACAATGATACCTGCATTGTATCATCAATGTATGTCTTCTATTAAATACATTGTTGCTGCTAACGCTGCGAGTATTTGCGTCACAACCGACATGTGGGCATCCAGGACTACGGAAAGCTACGTCGCCATCACAGGACATTACATTGATAGCGAATTCAACTTCAAGACTGTTTTATTGCAATGTTCAAGTTTTCCTAGAAGCTATACCGCTGTTCGATCGGCCGAAGAAATAAAAAAAGTTGTAGCGGCACAGAAATTGTTCAGTTTGGTAAATTTCTCCGTGTCGGAAAATGCGAGCAACATCACAAAGCACTGGAAGATATTTTAAAACATTTTGGCGGTTTTGTACACAAATTAAATTTAATAGTTCAAAACTCATTAAAAAGTTTTGAGAATACAATTGAAAAGATTAAAACAATTGTCGCATATCTCAAAAGAAGCACCCTGTCGTGTGAGAAGCTATTAAAATACCGGACGTCGAAAGGCGTCCAGCAGCCCATGGATTTCAGTAGAGCCCATTTCATGGACCCCAGTCTGATTCAGGAAGTTCCGAGATGCAACTCAGTTTTTTATATGCTTTGCAGATTTGTGGAACTAGAAGAAGACGTGAAAGTCACAATGGTATTGATCAACAAAGATTCGCAAATGGAAAGCCTGCAAAGTTTTGGAACCATTCGAAGCTTCAATAGAGCAATATATGACGGGAAGCTCTGTTCTCGTCATTACAAGGTGCTTGCAGGGTGTTTTTTATAAATTTGCAAGCTCCAATGACATCTGCGACGTGGTGAATAACATTCTAACTTCAAAGTGGTTTAAAATACAGTTTCAAGAATATTGAATTTTGCACCACATTTGCTGTGTGCATGATTTTGGACCCCAGATACAAGTTACATGTTTTTTCGAATGTTACGGCTGCCAATAAAATTAAGTTGTATGTTCAAGCCTTGATACTAGCAATTATAAGAAAATCCAGTGAAGTGCGTTCAAGTACATCAACATTGGTAACTACATCTACATCTATGTCAAAAAAAATTACACCATGGCGTATTTTTGATGAATTTTGGCAGAAAAATGGGTACAAGGTAAAAGTATACCGCTATCTCAAGCGAAAAAAAAAAATTGAAATGTATATTTTTGACAATATGTTTCCCCTTAGGAATGATGCCAGCCAAATGAACTGCCCTCTAGATTGGTGGAAAAGACACCAACATGTCTATTCAAAATCTGGTGGAAATTGTCAAAAATAAATGTAACATTGTGGGAACTTCGGTTCCATGCGAGAAGCTCTTTACAAAAGCAGGCATTTTAATTAGTCAAATAAGGTCTCGATTAAATTCAAAAACGGTAGAAATGCTCATGTTTTTAAATGTAAACAGAAATTTAAAAAATATACATTTTTATAGTTTTAGTGGTTTACATAACGATTTGATATTATTTATTTGTACATTATTTCCAGGTGCTATCCTGAATTTAATTAATTGTATAGTCTGCATTTTTGGAGAAGTTCAGCTTTGAGTCTATAATGACACCTGTATTTTTAATTTCTTTCAATTTTTATGTAAATCTTTGGATCCTCTTGCATATTTTTCTGCCAATAGAGGTGTTAGAATATGAGGTGTGCCTAATATAACGATGGATAAAATAGTATCTTCAAATAACGGCGTACCTGGTACTGTAGCAAAGCATAACAGAGTATTAAATATCTTCGTTATTTTATAAGCCGACCGTACGACCTTAGTAGGGACCTTAGCGACCTTAGATCCAGGAGTTCGAACTTAATTGCCGATCACCGAAGATATCCGAATAGAATCGAAATATTGTTCAATAATCTGTTATTCCGTTCCCTTTGTTATTGACATTATGTAGTTATTAGACCAGTTCAGTTATTTCAGTATACTTTCGTTATTCGTAACGCTCGGTTATCCCCCCAAATTCGTTCTCCGTTATTCAGTTCTTTGGTTTTTTTTTTAACGTATCAAGTTAATAATTCAAATCTTTGGGAGTGATGACATTATAATTATATAGGACTCGAGGATTTATTTCACTATTTATTTAAGTGTTGATTGTTTCACTGTTGTGGAAATTTGTGATACATATTATTTGCGTGATGTCGGAACAGAAAATCGAGTGTGGTGTGGAACTTTTTTGAGATTGAGTGTGAAAGTAGAAAAATAGCAAAATGTAATATGTGTAAACAAAAACTGTCTTATGGTAGAATTTCATTTGTCTGTAGTGACGTGACGTGACGCGTCATAACGGTATCGATTTAATACATTTAGCATGGTGACGATTATATTAGTGTGTTCCATTGTGTCATTATGCGGTCTGTCGTGACGCGACAGAAGCGATCTCGATTTCCGACAGAGCGGAGAAGGTGAGGGGCGGGGGGACTGCTGCGTCTGTGTGAACTCTCCGAGAGCTACAACTGTATTGATTTCAAATATCATCATGAGGCGTCAGAACACAACTTATATATGTGAACACTAGCCATCACGACAGAGAACATCAGGACAGAACATGCCTGACAAGTATAACTCTACCATTACAAATCAACAGTTTCGAACCTTAAAAAACATTTGCAATCTAAACATCTTGTGGTAATGTAAGGAGAAACGAGGGGTGTGGATCATTTGAGTTCAACAGCATTTCTACCTCTTCAACAGCCAACAACTGATACATGTGTGCCTGTTGATCCGGTTGGTCATTTTCCAGTTGAGTCAATTCCATTTGCGGGAACTTCAGCAGAAACTCCAGCGGGAACTTCAGCGGAAACTTCAGCGGGAACTTAGCAGGAAGTTCAGCAGGAACTTGGGTGATGATGACATCAGTTTCAGATATTTTTAAACACTGTCATCTATCAATGGATGGATTTGTTTGCAAAAGAATGGACACGAATCAAAAGAAAAGATTAGATTTAGTTTTAATGAAACTTTTCATGTTAGACTTCTAACCATTCACTATCGTAGAAGATGCCGGATTCAAGGAACTCGTTAAAAGTTTGAATCTGTGCTATCAATTACCGACCTGCAAACATTTATCCACTGTGATATTACCGGCGCTGTACAAAAAAAGCTTCAATGAGGTACAGGGAAGAATCAAATATATCCAGTCAGTGTGCCTTACCACAGATCGCTGGACCAATTCAGCAACTACTGACGGCCATATAGCAGTGGCACATTATTTAGATGAAGAATTTTACATGCGCTCAATCTTACTAGAGTGTGCACTATTAACTGATTAGCACACTAGCAAGAACTTAGCGATTGAATTGAACCGGATAATGAATGTCTGGAACATTCAAGATAAAGCGCTGATTATTATTTCCGACAATGCCTCAAACATAAAATCGGCGATTAAAAATGAATTGGGGATGAAACACTTAAGTTGTTTTGCACATACCCTTAACGTGACATAAAAGTAAGGCTAGAATTGGAGTTTATAGACCATGTAATAAACAAAGTGAAACGTATAGTACACACTTTAAAAGAAGTCTGAAAGCAACAGAGCAGCTTTTAAAGTGCCAAATACAACTTGGCAAAAATCAGTCAAAAAAGTTATTACAGGATATACATACAAGGTGGAATTCCACATATTTGATGTTGCAGAGATTTAGAAAATGCCGTACGAAGTTCTATAGCCGTGCTGGACGCAAACTTACCTACTTTGTCCGCCGAAAATTGGAAGGTATGCAAAGACCTGTGCCTGGTATGAAAACCATTTTTAGACATAACTCTTCAAGTTAGTGGGGAAAAATGTGTTAGTGGAGCAATGTTGATTGCCCTAAGCAAATCATTAATACGAATAATGTAATAGATTAATTTCTAAGGAGGACCTAGCGTACTTACTAAAACTTACTAAAATCAAAAAAGTATAAAACGAGAATTGAAAATATCGAGCACAGTCGATCATTAGCGCTGTGCACGTTTCTAGACCCGAGGTTAAAATTGCATTATTTTACAGAAAGGACTGCAGCTGACAAAATTAAAAAATCAGTGATCGAAATGGCCACAAGCGTAATCAATTCTAAAAACCAAGTATGTGTAGAAACCACAATAGAAAATGATGAACGCGAAGACGATCCTTACTCTATGGTTTGCAATTTAGAGGCCGTTATTGCAGATGTACAACCAGCGCATAATACATCTGCACAGGCTAAAGCAATTGCTAAAGTACAAAGTTATGCTAATGATAAACCCTTGTTCTCGAAAGGAAATCCTTCAGATTGATGGAAAATTCACCATCATATTTATCCCACTTTGGCAGAAATATTCACAAGAAAGTGTCCTATTCTCGCAAAACAACTGTTCCTTGCGAATGAATGTTCTACAAAGTTGAAAACATTCTTACAAACAGACGAACGAGGTTTCGGACTGAAAGTTCAGCAATTAATGTTTTTGAATGTTAACGGCGAACCGAATAAAAAGTAATTTGAGTTTTTTTGAGTTAAAGGCATTCATTTGCTATGTGTAGAAGAGTTGTTATTTTATGATACTCGTATTTTAGATTGTAATTTTTATTTTAGATATTTTTAAAAATCGTCAAACATAAAATTTTTTTTATATTGATCCTGTATTATGTTTACTGTTAGTTCACAAGCTTCATTTGTTGTGTGTGGATGAGTTCTCATAAATTTGATATATTTTAGTTTCTAATTTTTATTTTAAACACGCGTCAATTTTTTTTAATGACCCCGTATTATGTTTATGACAACTCTTTTTAAATGATCGGTTAGTTTGGTGAGCATCAAGTTTATTAATACCGATAAAGCAATATCAAGGCCACTTATTAGCAATTTTTAACGTAATCGGATTGTGGAAAAGCCAAAGCTTTTTTAGTTCTATTTTTAATCGCTGAATAAACTAGAGGAGAGGCGTATTTATCGTACCCAGTAAAAGTACTAGGTATTTCCAAGCCGTACTTTGTACTTGCGGCGAATCTTCAAAATACCTGGTTCCTAAGTATTTGCAAGTATTACGGGCCTTGTAGTTTGTAGTACTTCGTACCTTAAAATACCACTGTCTTCTCACTCTGGTCTATTAGAAAGTTGTACGAGGGAAAGGGACATAGAAGTATATTTTACTAATACCTTTTCGCTCTGGCCCATTAGAAAGACGTATGCGGGAAAAGGACAATAACGAGTAACTAACTAACTAACCATCACGCCGTTTCTCCGCAGGGGTAGGCAGAGAGGACGGACCGTCAAACAACTCGGTCTTGGCACACACTCTTTGCCTCACTCACTTTCATACATTCTCTTCTATTATTCTGACTTTTGACATGGCCCGACTCAAGTATCGGATTCACTTGATCGTGCCATGTCTTCCTCGGACGTCCCCGACTTCTTCTACCATTCACACTTGCGTCGTATATTCTTCTTACACTACTTTCTTCGTTCATTCGCTCTACATGCCCAAACCATCTGAGGGTCCCTTTCTGAATCTTACTCATTATGCTTACATCAGCCTTACATTCTTTGCGGATATCCACATTTCTCACACGATCATACATTGTTTTACCACACATACGCCTCAGGGATCTCATTTCAACAGCATTCAGTTTACTTTCATCCTTCCTCTGCCAGTTCCATGCCTCACTGCCATACATCAAGGTAGGTACCAGGACTCCATTGTGGACTGCTAGCTTCGCTTCTTTTGACAGTTTTTTATTAGCGCCAACGGCATTCAGTCCTCCATTAATGGAGTTACCGGCATTCACCCTTATTTCAATATCTCTATCAGCCTTCCCATCTCTCGTAAACATATTACCCAGATACACAAACTCATCCACCTGCTCCAAGTATTCATCATTCACAACTATATTTCAAACGTTTTCGAACTCTCTCTTTCAAATACCATGACTTTAGACTTACTTACATTCATCATTAACTCATTCTTCATACATACTTCGTTCATCCTAGATACGAGAGACTGTAGATCTTCCATAGTGTTAGAAATCAGTACCGCATCATCAGCATACAGCAGGCAACATACTTTCAGATTACTCAATTTTGCACCCAATCCCACTTCTTTCAATTCTTGCATACAATTATCCATGTACAGATTGAATAAACATGGTGACATTACGCAGCCTTGTTTAACACCTTTTGTGATATCAAACCATCCCGTAAAACCACCGTTCACCCTAACACATGCAATGCTTCCCTCGTACAGAGACGCAATTGCCTGTATGAGATTTGTATTCACTCCATACTTGGACAACACCTTCCATAGCTTTTTCCTGTCTACTCGGTCGTATGCTTTTTGTAGATCTACAAAGGCGTAGAAAAGTTTCTGGTTTTTCGCCAGAAACTTCTCAGTGAGCATACGCAAGGAGAAAATCTGGTCCATGCATCCCCTTCCACTCATAGAGGCACCTGACAATAACGAGTATGTATTTATTTAGCCTATTATAGGGGGCGTATTATACCTATGGAATTACGAGTCCAGTAATAAGGAACTCCAGTGAAAAATATGCAGTAATTTAAGTTAGAAGGTCATTTTTCACAAAAAAAAAAATAAAAAAAATGGACTGGACTTCTCTATTGCAGTTTCAGTTTGATTGCGTCATTAATTGAATACGTTTAGTTCGCTACTTGCTACAGGTTGTTTTAAAAATCTCTTTTTAAAATAAATTCAATTTTTTTTAATTAATTTGAAATGTCTGCTAGAAAAACAAGTCCCGTGTGGGATCATTATACGGATTTAGGAGGTTTTTTTGCTTCAAGTCAAAGTTATCATTCAAAAGTGCAACGAACAATTTAAAAAAACATTTAAATAGTAAGCATCCCTCAGTGCAAGTGATAAATGTAAATAGTGTGAGTGTTCCGGGACCATCGAATAGTGTTTCAACAAGTGCCTTGTGCCCAGTTCCTGAAAATGAAAATTTACCACTAACAAGCTTAGAGAATATAATAATAAATAGCTCGATGCCACCTATGCCACCAAGACTTCGAAATGCGGTTATTACGTCATATATTACAAAGAGGCCCACAATGAAAGACAAACAGAAGATTGATGACCACATCATGCAAATGTTCATCCATGATTTCCAACCCTTCCGTATAGTTGAAGATATCGGATTTAGGGTACTACTAAACTTCGCGTTCCCCAATTACACAATACCAACCAGAAATTTTTTTGCAACTAGCTTGTTGCCCTCATTGTACGAGAAAACAAAGCTCGAAACAAAAGAATTGTTCATAAGGAAGCAAGAAGTGTTTGTATCACAACGGATAAGTGGACGTCATCGGTAAACAATTCATACATGGCCATAACGTACATTACATTAACGACGGCTTTAAACTGATGAAATCTTCAACAATCTTAACATCATGTCAATTAAACAACTGTATTCTAAAACTATACTCATTTACATTCATAAGTACAAAACCCAAAAAATGACAACTTACACGTACATTAGAAACACTAGATCTCATGGTCAAAAACATATCCAACAAGTAACTACTAACACAACATTTGGGCAAAAAAGCTTCTTGTATTATGGTGTTAAACTTTACAATAAAATACTACTCTCACTTAAAAACCTCAACAGTATAACATTTAAATCTCAAATAAAAAGCTGGATTCTAAATATAGGGAGAACAGAAATAGAAAATATACTGATATCAAATACAGACTAACACCGAATCTACTGAACTGAATTATAAAAAAAACACAATTTTATTTAATTTTTAATTATTTAAAAAATACTACACGATACCTATATGTTTATAACTAATTCATATTAATTTCTTATAATTAAATTATAATATGTAAATGAAATCCTCAGCACGGGAAATCCCAGTGAGGATATCATTATCTCTAGATGTTTGTAAAGAAAGGAAGACAATAAATATATTAAATAAAATATATATATTTTATTATTATTAAAAAAAAATTAAAATCGGTGTTACTGGACTGTTCGCTGATAACCGGGTCACACACGGGAGTTAAACTGGCGGAGGAGCTCCGGAGGGTAACCGAAGAATGGCAAATTTTTGCCAAAATTTTAATTTCCGTGTCGGATAGCAGTTCTAATATAAAAAATGCGATTGAAAGAGTCCGATTATGGAGAAATTTTCTATGTTACGCACACACATTAAATTTAGCCGTAAGAGCAGCTCTTGACGGAACCGAAGAGATCTGCAGCATAATTATAAAAGTGAAAAACATTGTAACACTTTCTAAAAAAAGTAACCAGGCCTGGGAGAAGTTAAAAATATGCCAGGAGCAGTCGGGGAAAACGCCCAAGTATCATATATGGAATGGAAAAATTGCCGAAATCTGTGTGAAATTTTGTAGCCATGTGAGGAGGTCACCAAGGAGATCAGCGGTCAAAAATATGTGACAGCCAGCATGGTAATACCTATTACCAGAGGTTTGAAAAAGGCGCTAGTTGGTCTTGGATCACAACAAAATTTACCAAGCGTTGAAAAGGTTCTACGAGATATTCACGGTGAATTGCTGAGAAGACTCCCTAACTTAGAGAGCAGCAAAACCTTTACAACGCGCATGTTCCTCGATCCACGGTACAAACTCTACTTCGAAGATTCGGCGATCGAAGAAACCACCAAACAATACATCATAGGATTAGTGGTGAAAATAATTAAAGACGAATCACCCGAAAGTGATCGACCTTCATCTTTACTGAACGACCAGGAAACTCCGATGTCTTCAATTTAGAGCGATTACGTGAAAACCATGAGCAATATTTGCTCAAAGGGTGCATCTCACTCTCGTGCGATAGTTGAGGTTCAACATTTCCTCGAAGATAAGGTTTTAAGTCTTCGGGATGACCCTTTAATTTGGTGGAGAGAAAATAAAAACACTTATCCAAATCTGGCCACATTAGTAATCACCAAAATGAGTGTGCTTGCAACTTCTGTTCCTTGCGAAAGACTTTTTCAATGGCTGGATATATTTTAAATGAAAGTCGAACACGTCTCGGCCATAGGAAATTGGAACAATTATTATTTTTAAACCAAAATTTAAAAAATTGAGTGATTTGGTGTTTACATTAATTTTTTTACTGAACTTTTAGCTTATCTTTATTGCTAATTTACGTAATGCTGTCTAATATAATGTTTCGAAATGATATGGCTATTAGCTATTATTATGTCTTGAGTTTCTAATATAATTCATGCATATTGTGTACTCAAATGGTGAGAAATTAATTTATCTACTCGCTTCGGCAGCACATATACTAAATGTTTTGTTTTGAAATTATATTTTAGGCCGTGGGAGGGAAACGAAACTTCATAACCAAATTGTAGAATTGCTACACGGTTTCTTCTGGGGATCTAATTTCGGTATTTTGCTTTTCTATTTGTTATTCTTGCTCTAGATTACAAGATATTTTTAGATTGATTTTCATATCCTTATATATCGTCGTATAATTTATATACATTATGTACATAATCGGATCAGGGTTGGTCGGATCATCATTCTCATTTGGGAAGTTAACCATTCTGATGTCACCTATTTTTTTATTTATTCATCTAAAAAAAGTATATTTACATTGGGTTTTTTTATGTCTGTCTCACTAGGATGTACCTGTGTCGAGACAGGCGTATTTAATTGGGCTGAAAAATAATGATTTTCTAATAAACAATAAATTAATAACCTTAAAAAAAATAAAAATATGCTTTATTGTGTTCCTTTTTGTTACAAATAGATGATTACCCTAAGGTCCCTGATAAATTCTTCTTCATAGATTTGTCCCGTGTAATGTATACTCAAAGAAAATTTTATACTTGTTACGTGTAAATGATAATTTATTGCGTATTGATTTATTTATAACAAGTTTGTTCATTTCACAGTAGATAAAAGACGATTGAGGTTGTCTTGGAGTTTAATGCAGTCTTCGATTGATTTGACAACTAAGCATATTTTTATCTTCTGCATATGCTAGGTAATTAGCGTGTAAAAAACATTTGTGAATATCATTCAATAATAATGGCCTTAAATGAGAACCTTAAAGTATGCCGGAGGGCACTGAAAAAATCTGGACAGTGAAAATGAAATGTTATATTTTTTTAACGAGCAGTTTCGTAAAAAAATTCTGCAAACTATTCTGTAACAACACCGCTCATTTGTTATGGTATATAATATTTTTGGTTTTATTTAAATAACTTACCTGTTTCTTTTTTATTATATTTACTTTTATGTAATTTGAACTAAGATAAATAAATTTGACTGTCCTAAAATGAGAATTTACTACTTGGACAGTCAAAGAATTGTAAAATAATTTTATACTTGCACAGTAAAAATAAATAAATACTTATCTGTGTAATAAATTATTTTTGAATGGATTTTATTACTTAAGATCACAGCTTAAGTGGTGCCTACTTCATTATATTATGTTATGTAACTACGAATGTGCAAACAATAAAAATCAATTGAAAATCATACAAACATTATTTATTTTGTACACCCTCTAAGTAGTGTTATTCCTGTACACAGTCACTTATACACCCGTACTCCTCAAGCCCCCAACTCCCCTGCTCAGTGTTCGGCAGTCTCAGTACTTCGAATTCCCGGTCCCCGCCGTCCCCGGTCCCCAAATTCCCTCGCCCGGATAGTAGATGTAGGTACAAAATACCTGAGAGTACTTTGTCAAACGTGTTTGTCGTTTTACTCATCACTAGGGCCAGCCCAGGAGAATAGATCATGATTATACGGATATGATTCATCTGGTCCGGGCGCCGACTTGCCAAGGAACAAGGGCGTAGCGAGGTACAGGCAGAGGGGGGCAGCTGCCCCCCCCTAGAAAATGCAGGTATGCTCACAAATCGTAAAGTAATATTATATCGGTAGTCTATTGTTTATGAGAATCAATTTAATTTTTATTTATTAACTTTTTAGTTTATAATTTTTGTGTGGATCGTGGAAAGTTGGGATAAATATTAGAAAAGCTACCTAACTAAAGATTGTACGTTTATTTGTATTTTACTTTTCCTTTTTTTTATACTTTATATTTACGTGCATTTGTAAAACTTACCGGCTCTGAGGGCCTCAGACACAGAATTGGGACTTATACTCAAGTTAGTCAGCCAAAATTTTAATTAGTTCCTTGTTAACAAAATGCCCACATGAGCTAAGGGGCCATCCATAAATTATGTCACACGAATTTCATGATTTTTTGACACCCCCCCCCCCCTCGTCCCTGTCAAAACAGTAGTTAATTTTTTTTACATATGATGTCACAGAGCTGATGACCCCCCCATACCCCTTGTCACATTTCTCTACCCCCCCTTAACAAAATCAAGACTATTGCATCCCCAATTGGAGTATGTTGTGAGGCTGAAGGTAGTGTGGGGAGGAGGAAATAATAATAATACTTGGCTGATTTATAAAGCGCCGTTTTTGTGAAAAATCACCTCAAGGGCGCTGTACATATATGTGGGAAATGGGAAAGAGGAAGGTGGAAAAGTATCTGGCTATTCAGATCTGATCACCAAACTCAGCTAAAGCCATTTAAAACTGTATGGTGGTCTCACACTGGGGCGATTCTGAGAGTATCTTCCATTCTTGAACGTGCCGCAAATACACTATAAATTATTTTTATTTAATTAATTATGAATAACACAAATTAATCAAAAACAAAAATTTTGCACACACCAGGATTTGAACCCGTAACCTTTGGATTGCTAGTCAAGAGCCTTACCCCTCAACGATGGAGGCCGTCAAAGTTATAGTAATTACCTGCAATATTATAATATACTAGCTGGTTCCCGGCATGCGTTGCTATGCCATTAAAAGAAATAAATTGTTTATCCCTAAATGTTTAGCGTTAATATATCTTAAACGCTATACATATAAAGAGGTAAGATTTGTTTGTTTGTTTGCATTGAATAGGCTCCGAAACTACTGAACCGATTTGAAAAATTCTTTCGCTGTTGGGAAACTACACTATCCCTGGGTAACATAGGCTATATTATATTTTCAAAAAAATCTTATCACTATATAAAGAGGTAAGATTTGTTTGTTTGTTTGTTTGCATTGAATAGGCTCCGAAACTACTGAACCGATTAGAAAAATTCTTTGGCTGTTGGGAAGCTACACTATCCCTGGGTGACATAGGCTATATTATATTTTCAAAAAAAATAGGGATCCTTACTAAAACTTCAATAATGTAACCCAAGGTGTAAAAAAATTACCTAAAATATTCTTTACATCGCGTGCGCTGCGAAAACTATTGATGAAAGAATAAAATAATGTACTACGACTTTGTAGAACACACCATTATTTACAAAAAAGGTCGCGACAGCATCTGTCTAACTATTATAGTTATGCCACAAGTATTCTTTTATTTTAATAATTTAATTAAAATGTCGCCGCTTGAAAAGGCTCTTTATTTGTATCTTGGTTTTAATCCTTATCAAAATAAATTACTTTATATTCAAGACAGCTTCAATACCTTTATTTAAGTTTTTGAATTATTCAATTCGGATATTTAATTCGAAAGATATCACGAGTTTAAAAATGTTAGTATTAGAAAAAAGTTTCGGCTACGGGCCGGGCGGGAGAGGAGTCAAGAAATGGTATAAGGCGGGTATAACTCCGATCCAGGTACGGTACACATTTTACTTACATTTTTAAACTCGTGATATCTTTCGAATGGGATGTCCGAATTAAATAATTCAAAAAGTTATATAAAGGTATTGAAGCAATCTTGAATATGAAGTAATTTATTTTGATAAGGATTAATACCAAGATACAAATAAAGAGCCTTTTCTAGCGGCGGCATTTCAATTAAATTTTTAAAATAAAAGAACGCTTATTGTGGCATAACTATAATAGTTAGACATATGCTGTCGAGACTCTTTTTGTAAATAATGATGTGTTCTGCAAAGTCGTGGTACATTATTTTATTCCATCATCAATAGTTTTCGCAGCGTACGCGATGCAAAGAATATTTTAGGTAATTTTTTTACACCTTGGGTTACATTATGGGAGTTTTAGTAAGGATCCCTAATTTTTTGAAAATATAATAAAGCCTATGTCACCCGGGGAGTGTAGCTTCCCACCAGTGAAAGAATTTTTCAAATCGGTTCAGTAGTTTCGGAGCCTATTCAATGCAAACAAACAAACAAACAAATCTTACCTCTTTATACATATAGTGTCTTAGATCTTAGATAATCATTTTTCTGATGTTTTTTTTATACATTAGTTCCAGCCAGGAGGCTCTGAGAAAAAAATCTCCTGGGGCCTATGTCATATTTGGGAATTCTGTGTGGAGGGTATTTTTAGGGAAAGAAAGTTCTGTGAAGGAATAGGTTGTGAGGGCTGGGTAGGAATCTGGAGGTCAGTGAATCCTGGAGTGACGGACTTGTGAATCCATTCTTTCCACTGCCGTGCAAGGCGATGGGTCAAGAGAGAGAGAGTCCGGCTGGAGAGATCCAAAGGTCTCTCTCAACCAGTCTCTTCCGATGGACAAACGCATCCGCGGTTAAGACAAACCTCACGCCATGTACCCGGACACCCCTAAGTCACTAAACATTAAAGTGATCTATGGCAGGGGGGTTGGTTATCCAATAAATGGTTCACGGGGCAGCGGTACTCATACCTTCCCAAATTGGATGTATTTTGAAGAATTACCATAACATTAATGTGCCGGTGTGGTAAATATTACAAATTTCAGATAAATAATAACACAAAAATTATTACAATAAATTTATTGTGAAGAAAGCATGTCACAAAAAATGTGCTAAAAGCATTATGACAAATGTTTGGACATCAGCAAACCCAAGTTATCTGCAAAACTATTTAAGAAAGAACAACAATAATTATTATTACTGGACATATCCATTTCGGCTTATTTACTTAAATCAAATTCTTTTAATAAGTTTTATGTCATATTTTAAAAAGATATACACACCTATCTTATGACGTACACGTCACATTCTCCCCAAATAAAATATTTCTTATAAATAAAGCTCTCGATAAATATATACATACAATGTAACTATAGTTTTAAGTGACATAAATAGTAATTTGATATTTTTACTATGTAAAAATCCTGATTTGGAAAATGATTGCATTTAAAAGTAAATAATATAGAAGACATGAAAAGTTAGTAAAATAAGGTTCCATGACAGTTGATCCGCCGATAGTTGCATCCCCGGCATACTTATATACAATATGCAGTCGGTTTAGGGAAAATATGGCATACCTACTTACACTACATATAACCAAGTGTCCCCGAAGGGATATGCAGAGGGAATGTACGGCCAAATAACAATAGTTAAAACATATTTTCATTAAAATGCATCAAGGATAAAACTACTAGTCTGTATACTGTATATACCAGCATGTAAGTACAAAAATTCGACAATGTAAATAAATTCGTTTGATATCCATATTAACTTATTATTAAGGCTCTCCGGCCTCAAGCTTATTTTGCCAGAAGGTCAAATACAGCTTTGTAAAAAAATACAAATAAACTGAATATTTCTGAACACATCCGAAAACTAAAAACTGTTCTTGAAAGGTGATGAAATACGCTTTCAAAATATATTACTAGAAATCGCCACGTAAATAAATACACACAAATATTTTATTAGGTAAACATATTATCGTCAACCCACTTTTTTGTCGTTTCATGTAAAAATAATTCATAAAAAATTCCCAAAGATTCATAATTTTTTTTCAAACTGCGGTCGGATACTTTCATTTTATAAAGGTGTAAATTTTAATTATTTTGGAGTTAACTTTTAGATTTAAATATAAAGTGTAATTTTTTCTTCTTCCAACACCGTTGGATCATATTATTATTATTTTTTTTTTTAAAGAAAGACAAACATTTCCGGGTTACGAATAACCCAACAATGTTTGAAAATCTCCTACTACCAACACAGAAAGCCGAAAATGTTGCTTGTGTTGTGATGGAGGACTTAGCCAGCCGAGGAATCGAACATGCGACGCCCGGGTATTTCTAACCATGGTAGCATGGGAGACAACAGTTTCTATGAGACCTATATGATTTGTTCCGAAAAGCGAACAAATTAGCCTGAGGGGTTAAAGGTATTTTTGAAGCCGATTTTAGGTTTAAAATTAGTAAATAATACACAAAAAAATCATAATTTTATAATAATTATAATTTCGGAGTGCCAACTGTCGGGGTATCAACTGAGGTCACTGTAAAATAAATTAATTTATTTTCTCTTACATTTACAGTGAGTTAAACTTGCTTAATTATTGTATTAAACTTGTTATGCTTGACTAGATAGTAGGACTGAACACAAATAAATTATTTAAATGCAATTTTAAGATTCAAAAATGAGGCTTTCGCCTGAAAAATAATTTTCTATCATCCACTAAACAAATATTTAGCCTAATCTAAACAATAAACAAATTTGCGTTATATAAACTTCTAAAAACTAAGTATAAAAAATATATCATTACAAATTAGTAAAACATAAATAAATATTATTATGTATTATAGAAGTTGTACACAGACATTCAAATTGATAGACCAGGGAAAGGGGAACAAATCACATTACGCGGAGCGAGGCTACATGACCGTCTGTCTCCCTTTTTCCCGTGATTTGTAATAAATATTTATTATAAAAGAAAGTGTGCAATGGGCGTGACGCTCAGAAACGAGTGCCGGTACGATCAAGGGAGTTATATGTTGTGGTAGCCCTCTATCCCTCATCCATGAAGGTTCTCGTTTTTACCTGAAAGGCGTGCTTTTGAAGATAAGCTTTAGAAGGGCTGAAAGTTTCGCTCTCTAGAAATTTCTAGAACAGCCCAGAATATTCAAGAACATTCCAAAACATTCCAGAACATTCCAAAACACTTTCAAATGTTGTGTAATGTTCTGAAACATTGTGAACCATTTGAAGCCTTTTTTTGTGTGGGTGGGGGCTACACATTGGTAGAGATATATAAAGCAAGATTCGTCGTGGATCTCATATCAACTCCCTGAGCGAAGCCGGGTACCCCAGCTAGTAAATAATAAATGAATCCGACAGTATACAGGCAAGTCGCATTGTAATAATTTGTATTTAGTACTTGAAAATAAAATCTGCTAACAAATTACTACTCCTTCTTACAATGGCGCTCAAATTGCTGGCTGCATATTTAATTTAACCACAAATCCCAAAACACGTAAACAAAAGTTTGGGCTTGTCTTATTAGACAATTTTACAAATTTACCCGCCTCACTCATTCTTAGCGTCGCTACGCCAGGCAGTTTGGTTAAACAAACATTCAGATCCTATAACGGATTGCGCTGCAAACTGTTGCCTTACTTTAGCGAACTTTACTTTTCTGCACAGGGTCTGGTTATTTCAATGTGCGGTCTTCGGCGGTCAACTTACAACTGATGTCATAGTTTAATCTAAGCACACTCGAACACTCCTGGTAACAAAAATATGGTCACATGCTTTGCCTCAGATTTATGAAGTCTATCAATTTGGATGTCAATGGTTGTACTTATGCATATATTTATTGTTTCCATGAATTTTGAGTACCAAATTAATGAGTAAATGGAGATCAAAAATTATTATAAAAAAATAGGAATCAAATTAGGAATGAAAATAAATAAGACATTGCATCAATTTTTTTGGAAAACTAGATAAACATTATTGCCACAATAAGAAGTTCATATTCATAAAACGCTGGAGTTTAGTAAGAAATAATAAATTTCACACCAATTAATACTTTAAATTTTATGTATATATATACACAGGAATGAGGGAACAATGTTTTTTTTTACTATTTTAGTGAAAAATATTTCCTTAATTTTGATTATGACCTAAAAAATAAAAATAAACGTGCATCTTGGATCACAAATGATGTAAATAAAATATTTTAAAAAAACTAGTACAAATTTATAATTTTGTTTTTTTTACTAACTTAATCTCATTTTGCTGTGAAATATGAAGAGCTAAGACATGGATTGTACAATATACATACAACATTATTGAAAAAATATTTAAAAAAAAAAAAAACTATTTAAACCATTTCATGCAATATAATAAAACCATTTTGCTCAGAGGCAACTGATTTCTTTAATATGTTATTAAATTGCCTCCAAACTTTAAATTCAAATCATATTCTGTATTGTCAGAACTGTGCTCTTAATAATTTACGAAATAATATACATAATGCAAAAACTACCATTTATTGGTCCATGGTGAGAAAATTCTAAAATGTCTGCTTCGTTTTCAAGAAAACAAGACTTTTATCTTAAAAATAATGAAGGATACTTTTTGAAAAGAAATCCCTCATATAAGATAACTTGCTGAAAAATGTTAATTTAACCCAAAGAAACAAGTAAAATCCGTGGCTGAACCGAAAGCTGCTTAGCTTCAGACCCAGAGTTTACAGATATAAATATGTATAATACATCTTATTATTAATAAATGTATATATATTTTTCATGTTTATATAGCAAAACGTTTCCCCGGAATAGCTAATGTTATTTAAAAAAAAAAAACTCCCTTATGGGAGACAACTCTCAAAAAATATATTTATACAAATATATAAACTGGTTTTATTATTTCTACATAAACCTCAATAATACTTTACACGGATAACAATAATCAAAAGGTGGTTTCAAAGAAATAATAACTTTTAAGGTGAGCGTCGACCTGTCCGCACGCACGCAACGCACGCACGGCACGCAACGGATTTTTCTATATCTTTATATGAATTAGTACAGCACTGCGTCCACTACCGGCAAATACCGGCCCGCCCGCCGGTATTTTTGAGCAAAAAATGCGTTGCGTGCCGATGACGTCACACGGATTAGCTGACTGAGCAAAAAAATGCGTTGCGTGCCGATGACGTCACACGGATTAGCTGACTGAGCAAAAAAATGCCGGTGACGTCACACGGATTAATTGACTTTAGTTCGCAGCTTGCATCGCTCACTGCCGCAAGTGTTGTTTGTTTTTTTTTTTACATTAACTCCACACAGGAGGCCCTGAGGGAAATTATTTTCCTCAGGGGCTATGTCATCTTTGAGGATGCTGTGTGGAGGGTCTTTTTGAGGAAAGGAAGGGGTGAACATGGGTCTTGAAGAGACCCTTGTTGTAGGAGAGAGGAAACACAGATGCCGGTAAATCGTACCACAGCCGAGCTGTTGAACTCAAGAACGAGTCGTAAAAACGACCCGTTCTCATGTGACTAATGTCAACCATGTACAAATGTTGGTCGCGTGTTTCCCGACTGTGCACCAGTGCCGAGGGGATCAATGATGCTAGTTCCTCGGAGCATCTTCCATTGTAATACCGGTAGAACAATGACATCATTCCCACCTGACGCGTGTGCTCTAAAGATTGCAATCCGTCTGTTAAGATGGGAGAATCTGTCAAATGGACCGCCCGTTTCTGCACAGAGTCAAGGGTTTTTTTTAGGTAATTTGGAGCTCCAGGCCAGAGGTGGCTGCCAAATTCAACCGTGGGGCGCACTTGCGACTTGTGCAGGGTTAGCAGTTGTGTACTATTAAAGTATCTACGGCCCTGTACAGTACGCCCAGTTTCTGAGAGGCTAACTTAACTCTGGTTTCGATGGAGCCCCCATACCTGAGCTGGTCACTTAGAGTTACACAAGAGTGACACAGCATATCAATGGAGGTCCTGTTCGGAAGAATGCTTCCGTTGAAGGAGACTAGATTATCATTTCGATCCCTTTTAGACGTTATCAAATATGATTGAGTCTTCGAAACATTAAATTCGACGAGGTTATTCTTACCCCAAGAGAAAACACTCTCGAGGTAACCTTCCATTCTTTGCTTCAAATCGAGCTATTGGGGTTTGTGTGATCATTGGAGGCTTGGTTGTTTGTTTTAGAAAATTGAATTGAAATTGAAAACCCACAAAAATTAAATTAATCTTCATCATGAAGAAAATCAGGAACAAATAACGAATGATATTCCCCAAACATTGGTCGCTTCAAGTTTATTTTATGAACCCACATTCTACGTTTAGTTTTACGTTTTTCTTCTTCTGCCAACAAGCAACTGATAATGATAATATCTTCGTCAATATCCATGACAGACGACCGTCGTCTACTACAAAAGTACTCAAACTAAATTTAAAATCCGTTTACAGTGGACGCATGCCATCGGCAAATCCGTTCAATCCGTTGCGTGCCGTGCGTGCGTTGCGGCCGGCGCGGACAGGTCGACGCTCACCTTTATACTCCTTTGAAAATTCAAATATTTTCATTTTTGGGTCGCCGTTGAACAAAAATGATTTTTTGACATGCACAGATAAATCGGCAGAGGCTACATTAATGAAATAAAAAGTAGCAACTACAGTGTTATTAGTGCAAGCAATTCTGATTTTGTCCTGTATACAGTTTTCAAAGCATAAAGGTTAAAATCGCATTGCATAAAATTCCAGCATGGATGGTATTAGAGCACACACATGTGAACGAGCGTCAAGTACTGGTTAAAACTAAACTGATATTTTACTGGTCAAAGAATATTGACTCCTTTTCTCTCAACAAGTTTGTAAAAAGAATACAAATTAAAAACTAAAATATCTCGGGTCATCAAGTTATTTGTATGGATTGTATTGTGTATGTACTAAAGTCACATAGAAAATGTATACCTACGTAAAATGGTTTATATTCACGGGGAATATTATGTCTAAAGATATAATCATGCATTATGTGTCAAATTCATATCTCAGATGAGTGTGGATATTGTGTTTTATCACAGTCAAATTCATGATTAATGTATATTCATTCAAACTAAAATACTTTTACAATAATGGCCATATTGCACACTTTGACAAAACAGTGTTTTAAGATTTTGTTTATTATTTTTTACTTAATGAGTGAAACCTCCAATTGTAATATTTTTTAATTAATTGAAGACAATATTAGCAAAACTCAATCGAAAATCTGAAAACAGAAAAATCAGAAAAAGATTCGGTCACATCTGGGTCTCGAACCCAGGACCTATCCCTTGCTGGGGCGGGGCTCTACCAACTAAGCTAATGGTCCCCTATCTCCTTCATATTTAACGGTGTCACACTTCCGACTAAGAACTACCAACATTATCTTCATTTTCTTAATGTATATTTTTATTGGCTGCTATCTTTATGTATGATTGCAAGATTCAAACCAGAACTAAACGCTATATCTAGATATTGTCTTGGATACATTTTACCCATTTTTATTTTTACACCATCTAGGCCAGGTATGAATCTTGCAATCATATATAAAGATACATACTAGCTTCCTTGAAAACAGAAAAACAATAATGTCTTTATTTGGAACCTACCAAAGAAGTTTTTCTTTTTACCCCGTAGGGGCTGGCAAAAAATTTCAATAAATAAAAAGATTTTTTGTTAGAGCCAACACGGCAGCCTGTGTAGCGCAGCGGTAAGGCGCTTGACTCGCACACCGAAGGTCGCGGGATCGAATCCCGGCGTGGCAAATAAATTTTATTTGATTAATTTGTGTTATTTCACAAGTTATTCATTTAAAATTATATATATATATATATATATATTATATTATATCCCCTCCCCACTACCCTCAGCCTCACAACATACCCCAATTGGGGATGCCTTAGTCTCACTGGCTTCAGAAGGGAGCAGTTGGGACTCTAGTGCGGTATTCATGTAAAAAAAAAAACAACACATGTAGAAAATACCATACTTGACAAAGTGACATTTTTATTTTTGTCTTTAACTAACCCAGTATAGGTAATATTCGAAGGTAAAATGAATATACAATGTCGACACTGCAATTGCAGTGAATCATACTGTGCATGGGTACGATTCTTCAAGTTCATTTAGTGGTTAAAAACCTTATAAGAGAATTTCATTGTATGATATACATATACGAAAACACTTGCGATTGTGTGCCTGCCTTTTATAATCTTGAACAATTTAACTTTACAATAATTAATACTGAATGATTCATTTCAAATTATAAATACTTTAGTCTTGATATGCCTTTGTTTATAGTTTGGTAGAAATACAAGAAGAAATAACTAATCACACACCAAGCTAATCGCCGCTCTAATAAAACAGGAATGATTTCTTTCAATAGGCAAACTATAATCTAATTGTACAAGCAATCAGTCAGGGAATAACATATTATACACGTAGCATAACACAAAGTTAATACAAGCATGATGATAATATTAATATAACATAAAAAAATATGTATACAGATACGTAATGACATTTTTTCCGGAAAAATTACCTCAAGGGTGCTTTACAATTCAATAAAAGAGGAAAATCTTAAATATTACAAGTCTTGACAAGACGGGGCCAATCACGAGGTTAGGCTGGGGGCGATGTCGTGGTAACATATGTAATGGCGGTATTGTCAAATTTACATACATATTTATTTGTTGCATTTACGCAACTTGCCATTCGAAGATCATTTTGTATTATAAATTTAAATGATTTATTGGTATTGACACAGAGATAAGTTTTGAGTACCTCATATTAGCGAGGACATAAAAAAATTTTAATATTAAAGGTGGCAAGTCTTCGAATTGCAATTGTGTCGGTAATTTTTGTAATACAGAAGTAAGGTGAGCATCCATCTGTCCGCGCCGGCCGCAACGCACGCACGGCACGCAAAGGATTTTTCTATATCTTTATATAGAAAAATCCGTTGCCCGCACCGACCACCGGTACTTACCGGTAGTGGACGCAGTGTTGTACTAATTCTTATAAAGATATAGAAAAATCTATTGCGGCCGGCGCGGACAGATGGACGTTCACCAGTAATATCCGATATTTGATTTGCAAATGGCTGCCCAGAAAATGTAAATCCGTAATATGCATACTTACACAAATTGAAAGCAAAATAATTTTTAAGTACCTACTCAGTTGAACAATGATTTGTCAACTCACCACCAAACAAACAAAAAATTGAATAACTAGACAAAAATAAATTCAAGCCACGTTATATGTAAAAATGAGCTGTTTTAGTAAAAGAAAACTTTCATGTCAGATAGCTAGCTTTTAGATTTCCGATAAAAATACTATCTAGTGTAAAAAAATTCACTAAAAGTAATAATGCATAGAGTTTCCGATTACAAATTCGGGTAAGCTCGGGTTTTCACATAAGTTATCGGTGGCCGTATTAAAAAATTCCAATAAAAAAACACTAGCTACTCTTGAAGCACTTTGTCCGTTCCCCCCTAGCACTAGCACTAGGGCTGCTCGAGCCAGGAGCCCTGGATGGTGTTGGGGGCCTTCACCTTGATGTTGAACTGTTTGAGGGTGGCCTCCAGAGCCGCCCCGTTCCCGCTGAAGTAGGCCGACACCGCGTTGTGGAACAGCAGCAACTGTTTGTGCATCACCTTTATCTGTTAAACATTCATAATTACATTTTAAGACAAAGTCACATATTTTATTTATATTTATTACATTTTTTTAAAGACAGGGAGAGATGACATCTATCTGTGTCATTGACGATCATCCTAAAGCCGCCAATAAAAATCTTCCTTTCATGTGTCTTAAATTAAACGAAAAAGACGCTAGAATGCCGAATGTTTTTAATTATTTGTATTCTTATAGACATTTCACAAAAGTATGTTTTTTGAAATTTTGAAAAAAAAAAAAAAAATTTCAGCTACAAAATCATCAATAACTTTTAATCTTAACACTCTAGCTCACTGAAAACTCACGGACCGCCACTGCTGTTAACGTGTTTTCGTAAAATAATTAATTATTAAACGATATATAAAAAAACCTCTCCATTCATCAACGAAAGTGGTCTCCAAGGTCTCTGGAAAATTGGAAGGCCGGGGTTGTGCTGACTAGGTTGTACGAACATTTGTATGAACATTTGGTACTCGCTTTGGTACCTTACCCCCTTGCAGAGCTTTGGTAACAACGCGAGTGAGTGAGATGGCACGCATCACCTACTGCTGAGTGTACGGTTTTACTTTATTTTTTTAATGGCAAATTATTCATAGGTTTTGTAGGAATACAAAATATACCAAAACTGTAGAGTAACTTATATTGTAAAACACCCCTTCAAAAATTTGGCCTTTTTTTCAGATGGTCAAAATATTTTCACTTTATAATAAAAAGCAAATATTTGAAATATTTCTGAGCACATTCAAAAACTAAAAACTGTTTTAGAAAGGTGATGATATACGCTTTCAAATTATATAATTTGAAAAAAACATATATTTTTTTAATTATAAAATTTTTGCATACAAACATAAAAAAGTTTTAAAAATGGCTCATCTTACGTTTTTTCTATCTAAAGTTTCTGATAATAAAAAATAATAAAAACACATACATATTTTATTAGACAAACGTAAAACAAACACATATTGTAATCTCACTTTTTGTCGCTGTATGTAAAAATTATTTATAAAAAATTCCCGAAGTTTCAAATTTTTTTTTCAATTTGCGATTCAAAACTTTGTATACATAAAAGTGTACATTTTACTTTTTTGGTGGCTATTTTTTAGATTGGAATATAAAGCGTGGTGTTTTCCTTTTCTAATACCGTTTAGAACATATTTCTCACTATGATAGTAAGGGAGTTACAGGGTTTTATACGAGACCTATGTGCGTTGGGACAAATATGGTTTCCTGCCATTCAAAGGGTTAATATAATAATCTTTGACAAACTTGAAAACAGCACAATGAAAATACTAAGCTTTGAAAAATAAATATTACATAATATCTTGGTATAGATTTTAATTCTAACTTTGTGATAAACAATTTATGAATGCCTATTAGAACCACAATGTTTCTTTTATGTTTACTTTTAATCAATACTTCAGTTATTCAACTGCAAACAAACGCTGTAATAACAGTTGACCTTTTAATTAACCCCATTAGAAACAACTGTAATGCCGTTCCGATGAATATATCCAGTTCAGCCTTGTTGATATTTAAACAATATGTTAAGCACATATGCTAAAACGATCATAACTGGATTCTGAGTAGATACACAACTTTGCTTGAGTTTCAACACTCTTTTATTGGTGTCTTGTCTTATTTTTTGACAGTTAATTGATTAAGCTCAGTAATTTATAACGGAAATGATGCTGCAAGCTGATAATAGTTGTGTTGTTCTAAAAAATTAATAAGCAAAAATCTTTTTAAATGTCATGATGCTAGAGCTCGTTTGTGTTATTTACTGACTGTATTCAAGTATGACCGCATTAGAAATGTAGAGATTCAGAAATAATACTGATGTATTTAATAAGATAAATAAAGGGACGCTTAGATGGTTTAGACATGTATAGCAGATGAATGAAGAAAGGAGTGTAAGGAGAATATACAAAGCAAAAGTTAACATGGGAACGCCCAAGAAAGACATGGAACAATCAAGTGAATCAAATAACGAAGAAATCAAATCACGTCAAGAGTCAGAATAATTGTATGTGAAGCAACCGTGTGCGGAGGTCTATCCTACCTGCTTAACCGTGCAGGGAAATGGTTTGATAATTAGTTCTGTAATAATAATTTCACAGAGTTGTTCCAGGCAGCATCCTGCAGCGTGAACATTGCTTGGTGATAACCAATTTCCAATAAGACAGGACACCAGAAGACAAATGATAAATAAACTTGATTCTGTTTTTACATGGTGGATACATTCCAACGACCGTTTAAAAAATAAACACATTTGTTTTCGCATGTTTGGTATGTATCGTCAATTGAAATAAGTACATATTACCATAAAGCTTTGTGAAAAGTGTTTTTTCAAAACTATGTAAAAAAAATACCATGTAAAAACAGAACTGACTGGATTAAACTTTGCATTGATGGAGTAAACAACTGACCCGGTTTTCATCCAAGAATTTCAGTTTGACGGATACGTCCTGCTTCAACTTCTCATAGTTCTGACGGTGCGTCTCGTACTGCTTCTTGATCTCTTCGAC
Organism: Limnephilus lunatus; assembly: GCA_917563855.2. Lineage (NCBI taxonomy): Eukaryota > Metazoa > Arthropoda > Insecta > Trichoptera > Limnephilidae > Limnephilus > Limnephilus lunatus. The sequence goes on from OU830596.1 coordinate 99,443,294, forward strand.
GTTCTCCGTGCTGGGGGCGGTGGTGGCGGGCCCGCTCAGGCTCGCTGACTCCAAATCACAGCGGTACGCATCATACTCGATCCTACAAGATTAAAGTAAATTTATTAACACTGTCACCTGCATGCGTACAAAACTCCTCGGATGATGGAAAATGTTGATTTGTAGGGGTCACTGATTGGTGTATAGGTATTGACTGGTCTACCTAACAGTTTAACACTTTTGACGTCAACAAATTTTCAGGAAATATATTTATGGACAACAAAAAGTTACTCTAATAATTTTTTTTGGTTTACAATGTATTCCATGTAATCATTTTTACAATACGATACGAGAGGAGTCCGAAGGAAAATGAGCCCAGGATAATAAGAGTCAAATATATTTTTAATGTTGCTGCATTTCTTGTATCGCTAATACAACATCTTCAAACCTGTCAAAAAAACATTCACTTCACTGTAGAAACGGATCTCAATAGAGGCCTCCATGTCATTTTCATCACTAAATCTTCCCCCTCACTAGTATTTCCTCAACCCTCAGGCCTCGGGACATTTTGTCAGAAGAATATTTCCGCTTTGCAATAAAATCCAATAAATGCAATATTACTGAATGTATCAGAAAACTAAAAACTGTGTTTGAAAGATGATGAAATACGCTTCAAAATTTTGTCAACAGAAATAAACAAGTATTTTCGTAATATAAAAATTTTGAATTCAAACATAAAAAGTTTTAAAAATGGCTTACCTTACATTTTTTCTAACTAAAATTACTGATAACTAAAAAAACTAAACACACATATTTCATTAGATAAATGCATTATAAACCATTTTGTCACAAACTCATTTTTTTGTCGTTTCATGTAAATATAATTAATAAAAAATTCACAAAGTTTCATAAATTTTAACATTATCTACCTTGCAGCTTCGTACTGACGGATAGTCAACAGGGTGTCTTCTATTGTCTTGTGGCACAGGGTGTTGACGGACGAAGTAAAGAAGTTGAGTGCCCCTAATAGTGTTTCTCCATTTCTGGTGAGGTTCCTCTGAGTTTCAGAGTTGTAGAGGAATTCCTCCTGCAGCTCGGGAGACTTCTGGGCAAGATCTGAGAAGGCCTCGCCCAGTGCGTGCTGCAATTGGAAATACAATTGATCAAAACATTATTTTGTGCTTAGAGTCCACAAGCAAAGGTCTAATGATGAGCAAATAATCCATTTTAGGTCTGCGAGTCTCTCTCTGTCAAGTTAGGACTGCCAAGATGTTACAACAGTTAAATTAAGAATAGGGTAAAGAGGTTAATATCTTCGCTCATTTTTGTCTAAACAAAGATAATTTATTGATTTTTCAGGTTACGAATACATACTCACATCAAATACAGACTGTAATAGAAACCACTCAATCGCACTAAAATGTTATATATTTGGAATAACCTAATGAATAAAACCTGAAATTGTAATATTTAATCATTGAAGACAATATTAGTGACTCTTCAATGAAAAGTAAAACAGAAAAAGATACAATCGCATCTATAAATTGAAAACTAAACCTAGGACCTTAGCCTTGCGGGGCTCTGCTCTAAGCACTGAGCTAATTCCAACCTTTCCCCTTCGGACAAATTTAACTGAATATATAATTTCAATCTCACGTCGAGCACATCATGTCTAAGGCTTTGAAAATGCTAGGATTTATACTTAGAGTAAGTTCTGTTTTCAAAAATCCACAAACATTTAAGATTCTCTACATATCATACGTCAGAAGCCACCTAGAGTATGCTTCAACAGTATGGAACCCTCATTGTTCTACATATAAATCAAATATAGAAAGAGTACAGAAAAAGTTTTTGAAATATGTTTCGTTTCGCATGCGAAATGATGTAAATTATGTCTCTATGAACCTCAAAACCCTTGATCAACGCAGAGATATCAGAGACCTAATAATGCTTTATAAGATAATCCACAATTTTATTGATAGCCCTTACCTATTACAAAATATTAATTTCAGATGTCCAATAAGAGTTACTCGATCTCCAGACATATTTTATATTCCTAAGAGCAATGCTAATTATCTTCAAAATGTGTTTATAAGAAGAAGCTGTAGCACCTTCAATAGATTATGCACAGACATTGACGTATTTAACACGAACCTTGCTAACTTCATAAAATTCGTAAAGAGTAATATTCAATGGAAAACTTAATGTTTCATTAATTCCTTATTTTTCTTTTTTCATTTTCATTTTTTTTCATTTTCATTACATCTTCTTTTTTGATTTCAGCAGTTTGCATTAATTAACCTCTTCAAATTAAAATACATTTTTGTAGATTTAAGTGAGTAGATGCACTTTTTCAGAACTGTTTATATTACATACATATATTGTTTTGTTTGTTTTTCTTTTTATTACGGTCTCAAATTTTTATGTCGTTACTTTATTGGTCATTGATATGATTATCTCTAACACTGTTATATATGAACTTGTAATGACTGTTTATAACACTAACAAATAAAATAAAAATAAAATAACTATAAAATGATTTTTAGAAATTTAATTAAATTTAAATTTGATATGTTATTATCGAGTTCTGCAAGTATTTAAGGATGTATTTTAGTTACAGTTGTTTCGACTTGTAAGGTCATTTTCAAACTGGTGAAGCCATGTGGTGAAAATGACCTTACAAGTCGAAACAGCTGTAACTAAAATACATCCTTAAATACTTGCAGAACTCGATAAAAACATATCAAATTTAAATTTAATTAAATATCTAAAAATTAAAATGGAGTTCTACGAATTAAACACAAAAACAATTAATAATTAATTAATTAATTAACTATAAAATGGTTTCTGGCCGCTGTTTATCAATTTAGGCTCAAAATTTTGTCTGATATTTCTCAGTTGAGACAGAAGGAAGTTATTTTTCCATTTGTATTAACAGTGATACTCATTTTCATTCTCATTTATATTCCTCAGATGTTTTCTGGATAGTCTGTAAACATCCCATGCTTTCTTTTCTCTTTTGCCAATTTGTTATTAATTTTATCAAGCAGTTTGCCTGATATGGTACCAACATATAGGCTACTGTCCTAATGTCAGCAGTGAAAAGATTTTTTGCTAAAATGTACCCAGACCTAAATGCCAATTTCTGACATTTAGCAAAGGTGATTTAAAAACAATTTGGTTTAGAGAATACGGCACTTAGGAGAAGTTAGTAGAGTTTGCAACATTTTGTGATATTATTTTGAATAAAAAAAAGTTTAGAGAATACGCACAAAGGAGAAATAGAGTTTGTAACAGCCCCTTAAGGTGATTTTTCACAAAAACAGCGCTATACAAGTCAAACAAATATTATTATTATTATTAATAGTTGAGAGTTACCTGTGTCGTCACAACGTGATAGAAATGACTCGTTAGGGCTCGGGATAATCTAAGAATATTGGCATATTTCCGCTGTGTGTCTCTCAAGTGCTCAATCTGTGCTTCCAAATCTAGAAAAAATCAAAAAGTGACAATTAAAAATTATCAACTATGCAGGAACTATTCGGTAACAGGGATCATTCAAAATGGCGCTGATCGACGATTTGATGGTAATTTTTTTTTTTTTTTTTAATTGGTATTTATTTATTTATTACATAAGATACATTATTTATACAGCAAAAATAACATATAATATTTATATTTCAAAATAACCTTTTTTTAATACAAATAAACTACATAATAAATTTTCACAGATTTTTTTTTTTTTAATGATATTTCTCTTCTATAGAAGCAGACGCTTGTGATTAGAAGAGGGATGAGTATCGGGATGAGAAAATATATTTTGTATCTTATAATTTAATTGTGGTAGATACTTAAAAAAAAACAAATTTACAAGCTATATAAGTTATGATGATAAATTTTATCAATTTGTTATTTTTACTTTAAATTGCTTTTAGTAGGCATTTATCATCTTCGATTGTTCTTATTTTGTCAGGTAGGCTATTGAAGTATTTTTTTCCTAGATATGTGTAATGATGTTGTGCAAATGAGGTGTTACATTTTTGTGTTGGAAATATATGTTTTTGACGAGTACGACTCACAACTCATCACATTAAATGTGATGAGTTTGAAACAACCCAACTTTAGTCATTAAAATGTCATTCTTAAACTTAAAACTCATTTTTCAGACAGTAGTATCCATAAGTTAAAAAACCTTTCACCTTCGCCTTCACGACTTGCGACATTGTAAATAACTAATTGTGTAAAAATAGAGCAAATTCTTACAATTCTCCAATCTTTCAAAATAAATATTAACTCAACTTTGGCATTAATCTTCTTATAAATACAAATGTAAAACCAACAGTGATAAGGGTAGCAAAGGTAAAGTAATGCAATATCCACGTGCAAAGTCGTACCTTCCCCAAGCATAAACTTTCTAATAAAGTGTGTTTATCGGAGGTGACCTGCAGGTAAGTATGTTTCTGTATCTATGTATTTGTAAATAATTAAACTAGATAGAGCCTAAGAATTCATAATAAATTGTAAAGCGCCCTCGAAGTGATTTTTCACAAAAACGGCGATCTATAAATTGTCCAATTATTATTAGTATTCAAAAACCTTTCAGATAAAATAGAGAAAAATGAAGAACATGGCACTACAATGAAGAAATGAAATAAAGGATTTTTTTAAGTTGAGAAGAAACCTCATAAAAGCAAATAAAATAATAGATGTTAATTTACCAGCGTCAATAGTTCTGGATGACTTTCCGAGCTTCTCATACATGAGTTGTTTGGTGCATTTATAGGTTGAGATACTCCAATTCTTCAGAGAGTCCATTCGTGAGGCTCCACTCTTTAGTAGTCCGCCTGCCCCTCCATTTTGGGTGGGAGTTGTGCATCCTGTAAACATATTATTATTTATACAGTTTCATTCACAATGCAGATAATGAATACAAAATCGTTGCAAAAAAAAGGTATTCAGGGAGATATATTTATTTATTTTTATTCAGGTTCTACATAAAACAGTTATACACTAAAAAATTATGGAGAAGATTACAAAATTTAAAAAAAAAGTGGATGGGGGCAGTCTATGCTGTGACGTATGTGAAGAGATAGTTGCTGAATTCTCTGTAGGTGACATTGAAGATGTCGATGCTCAATGCAGAGTCGTTAAGCAGTTGAGTCGCCCTGCATAATGGTGCATTCTGATAGAAGTTCTCGCTTTCGGAGTATAAAAAAGTGCGTGGGATCTCCCACGAGTATACACATTAGGGACATATAAGTTGATCTCTTTCAATATTGGCGGATTTATATTAACTTAAATATTACTTACGTATTGGATATTAACTTAAAAAAATCTTTGCCTAAAAATATTTTTCGGTGGGTTTCTAGGGTATTAAACCAAAACCTCCTAGACTCCACAAGGCCAGGACACTGGATCAAGATGGCCGCCGCTGAAGGCTGATGAGTATGGATTAAAAAATCTAATAAGGTGCCAATTATGGCAAAATAGTTATCTGAAGAGAGAAAATATTATACTAATTACACACTGAAGTGCAAAAAACATAGGTTCATGGCACATTGGGGAAAAAGTATTGACGGGTAAAATAAGGCAACAAAATTTCTTGGTAAAAAATCAACAATATCCTTTATTGTTTAAAGTTGAAAAATGGTTCTGAGATTCAAAGACTGCATTAGAAACTATGCTCTTTTCTACTGCTATTTGTAAATTAATAAGTTCTTTCCTGCTCTTCCTTGCGTCCACACTTTCTCGGGATAATGTCGGAGTCGCTGACAGGTAGGCTGGACAATTTGGCAGAATTGATGGGATGGCTCCCGGAGCAAGTTTCACCCTCTTGTACTTCATTATGCATTGCTCTCCAGTTTGAATGTTGGTGTGAACACTGGTTGTAATGATGTCCTCCTTTCTAAAATGCAGCTCGCAAACCTGAAAAGTTATTACTTTAGTGTTAATTTATGTTCAATAAACATTAAATATCTAGGCACTCATTCATTACAGCAAAAAGCTGTCACAACCGAAACAATATATTAAATTATACAACAACGTTAACATAAACACATTTTCAAATCAAAATAATATGAATAAACATGTGTAAACATCACATCAAAAGTGCACGTTTTTATAAATTGAGGTTATGTACAAACATAACAATCAATATGCATTCAATTGTGCTTGTTAATATAATGTAGGTACATTTTCACAATGCACGACAATAATAGATTTCATTTGTACAGTACACCCCTAAAAATAGTGTTATTTAGCCGTTTAAAATATTAAATATCTAGGCACTTTGAAAACTTATATTTTTTCATGGTGTTGTCTTTCATTACACCAAAAATCTGCCAAAACCGATACAATATTAAATTAGACAACAACGATATGAGCTAACAACATTAAATTAGACAACAAACACATTTTAAAATCAAAATAATACGAATAAACATGTGTAAACACCACATTACAGTAGATTTTTATGACGTTTTTCATATAGGTATATTGAGGTTATGTACAAAGTTGAATCCTGTATTTGCAGTAAAAAATAAGCACATTTCACTTACCGTTGAATATTTTGTTGGAATGAAATCCCGACGAATAGACTTAACCCATTTATTACGTAATATAACATCATTTGGGAACTTGAATGTATGACGTTTTGGTTCGTTGTCATAATTTCCTTTACAACGAGGTACAACGCACTTATTAACCATTTTCAAACTTAAAACACTTCTGTAGAGAATTAATACGTAACGTCGCTCAAACTTTTGTATGTATTGTGCATGTAATACTTCTAATTTATAGTTTTTTGCCTAAATCAAAACGCACGCGCTGCACCGCGATAATAATATCCATAGAAGTGAGGTTCGTAACGTATGAATCTGACGTTTCCAGCCGCCTAGCTTCAGCCTCCTAGAAGGATTATTACCGCTAGAGGCGTAAACTGGGTCTTGGCCTTTATACCGTGGGTGACGATTAAACTCGAGCATTCCTGTGATGGATACAGGAATGGGTAGTATGTATATTTTCTCATACGCAGGTAACGTATAAAACCTTTTTTGAACTTTTTCTATTTCTAGGATATGGTTTTGTTCAGAAGGGGCCCAAATAATGGAGCTGTATTCCAGGATGCTGCGGACAAGTGCTTCACATATTCTCCTATATATAAAGTATAAAGATCAATATGAACAGAATACGAAAATAATATCAAAGTTTACAGTATAAGAAACAAGATTAACGGGTATTACGAGGATTACGGAATCGAAATTAAAATCATTGTGGACAGATTTTATATTATTAGACTTTAGTTTAAATCGGGTGGTTATTAGTTTTTATTTCATTCTTTCTCTACAGTCAGTTGTAATATGTTCTGACTCTGACTTCTAATTCTGTCTTGCTGTTGGCTGGTAATATAAATATTACACCAAGTACAGTGCACCCGCTGTAATCCGGACCCTGTCTAATCCGGCGTCCCCTGTAAACCGACACTTACTAAATTCCACACACATTATATACATAATTATGTAGTATAATCCGTAGTTCAAATAGATTCTTTGATTTGTAATTTGTCAGATTACAAGGTACTCTTACTCAAAAAATTCCGGACTATAGAGGGTCTTAGGCAGTACTCGATAATCCGACATCACCCTGCAAAACTTTGTCAGATTACCGCGGGTCCACTGTACATCTTCCGTTTATTAGAAAAAATAACATTTGTTGTACTGACCGCTGGGCGCTGGAAATGGCATGCTCTGGGAGTGTGTCAGATATTTGGCTTCAGTCCCAGAAGTAACCGATCCACTAGATTCATTTAGGGCTGGTGTATCCTTTAACATCTCGTGTATACTTCTCTCTGAAGTGCTAGTGACGATCGTCTGCGCCATTGCTACGTCTGACGATATCTAAAACTATCAAAAGAGACGTGTGTTTAGAGAACCATAACAAATACCTACGACATTGTCTGGCGGCGCGACGTTCAACTAATCATGAATTATGAGACATTGAAACTATGCGGGGAGTATACCACGGTCGAGCCTCGTATACTGTGTGAAGTGTTTCATCGAGATTTATGTCGTTAATTAAGAAAATTAAAAACTACGAAAACTGACGTCATTTTAACACAAAAATTATTTTGACAGATGTACTTGACATTTAGACACTTCACTCAAATCTATATAAGTCAGACATTTACCTGCAAATAAAGTTACTCCAATCTGTATTTCAGTAAACTACAGCTATACATACACTTTAGAAATGATTAATAAATAAGAAAATGAGTTTTCAGTTTTCACGTGAGAATTTTCCGATACAAAGCAGCATAAACAACAGAACGCGCTGTAACAGAAGTCTATACAGTCTATATTATCATCTCTACAATTAGTCTCTGGTTTTCTCATATTATTATATAAAATAAAATTTCTCATATAAAAAAAATATTATTCTGTTTTGTCAAATATGAAGGATTTTACATGTGTATAATATTTACGAAATTAACATTATTTCTCTTTACATTAACTCCACACAGGAGAAACTAATTTTCCTCAGGGCGTATGTCATATTTGAAGATGCTGTGGGGAGCGGTGGGGAGGGTCTTTTGAGGAGAGGAAGAGTTAACATGGGTCTTGAAGTGATCCATGTTGTAGGAGAGAGAAAACCCAGAGACCTATTAGATAATAATAGTGCTACCTCCCTAGATATATCCCTAATCGTATACCTACTCAAATAATCGTTTATTGTCAAATGTAAAAGGTTTGTAAAATGCGTAAAATGAGTTGTGGGTAAAAGCCACAGACAGACAGCAAATTAAATTAATTATCAGTGTCAAGCTGTGGAACCATATAGGTATTCAAGTTTTCCAGGGTATTGGTTTATTTTTTTATGTTTTCCATTCACCACCTCGTTGGCATCCCTGAGAACCGCGCGAACTTCATCATATAAACACATCGAAATCGTATGTGAAATGTGAAGCGATGGCTTTTCGCGATTCTTCTGCAAGAGAAAGATTCTTTTTCTATAATAATTTAACATGTCTCGTCAAGTGCCTAGAAGGAAAACACACTACAATAGATCTACGGAATGATTCTTTCGTTAACGGACTCGTGTCTAGCGTGGACGGGTAAAATAGCAATTTATTTCGAAAGTTTCGGAAGAATTAAACAAAAACTATATTTATTTACTGTTTTAAACTCTATTGCAGGTACATGAATGTAACTATGGACGATGCTCTATTCACCGATCCTAGAGGGAATGAATATTATTTTGAATCACTTTTTGTTCAGGCCCGGAAAATAAGATATGTTCATATCCCGGAAACGGTAAGCTACTTTTGAAAATCACACATATACCGCCAAATCTCCAACATTCTCAGCTGTTTTGACATTTTGTTGACGGGTAGGATTAGGTATTATAAAATTCATTGTTTGTTCATCTGACAGTATAACAGTGTAATCTTGCTTACTTTTGTTATCTTGTGCTACGAACTCGAAAATGAGTCTTACAGGAGCTTAAATAATTTTTTAAAATGCACGCCTTCGGTAAAGTAGTTTTTCGATTTAGTTTTTGTGATTTCAATTTATTTTCTCAAAAAATTTTGCCCCTCAATACACAGTTATTTCCTAAAATAACTCACCAGCAGAAGAAAATGTACTCTCGCTTCTCAGCATCCACACTCCAAACTGGGAGCGATATATTCAATTTCAACAGTTATGACTGCATTGGTTTTGATTTGGACAACACCATATGCAACTACAAGCTCTTGAACATGGTGACGATGGAATACGACATCTTGAGTAAATTTCTAGTTGAGAGGAAGGGCTATGACCCCGAATACGTCCTGCGACCTTTTCACGATAATATTGACTTTTTGCAAAGAGGTTTGATAATGGACTTTGGAAGAGGGAATATTCTCAGAGTTGGATCAGACGGCTACATAGAAAAAGCGGCTCATGGAACCAAGCTCTTATCCGAAAAGGAGATATCGCAATGCTACGGATTCCTAAGAGAATGGAATTTGTCAACACAGTACGTAAATGACTTACTAATTGCTTGGAATGGTCCCCTGGAAAAAGAACTGCGAACCTGTTTAGATTACTTTGATATGCCGTCAGCTCTGTGTTTCGCGAATTGTGTAGATGCACTCGATAAAAATGGGAAATCTCCAGATCAGTACAATATTTGGCCTGACATCTTGGAAGGATTAACGGAAATGTTTGGACGTGAGAATTTCTCAACCGAAAAAGGAGGGTTTTTCCCTAACCTCAAGGCCAATCCCGAGAAGTTCATAAATAAATGCAGCGACTCGGTATTGTCTTGGTTGAAAGAAGCCAAAAAACACAAAAAAACATTTCTTATAACTGGTTCTCACGTGGACTTTGCAACCTTTACGGCTAGGAACTGCATGGGAGAGGACTGGAAAGATTATTTCGATGTTGTAGTGTTTTATGCCAGGAAACCTGGTTTCTTCACAGCCAATAGGCCGTTTTTATCCATCGTTGGAGACAATGAGGGTCCTGAAATCCAGATTGTTCATGATTCGGGAAGTCACGTGTACAGCCAGGGAAGCTGGAGGGAACTTTCCGGCTTGTTAGGTCACTTGAGTGGCAAGGAGGTTCCTAAGATTGTTTACGTCGGAGACAATCTAGTGCAAGATATTTACACTCCTTCCAAGTTCATGCATTGTGACACGGTGGCTTTGGTGGAGGAGATGTATGGAGAAGGGATCAAGGGAACGAACGAGAGACATCCCGACTACTACGTCCTCAGTTCCAAGATGTGGGGTTCTTACTTCAGCACCAAGGATTACTACGGGCAGCCGATGCCTTCGCTGTGGAGTGACATTATTCACCGCCACTCTAAGATCTGCATTCCGTCCCTGAAGGCCATAGCTTCCAATCCCCTCAATCATGAATACACAACGTTCTCTGAAAATGACTTTTCCACAACTGGTTTTTATCCCGGGGAACCACAGGGCGCAGCCCATTAAGGTATTAATTACAGCACGTTTTAACAATATTGTCCAAATTTCAACAGTATTTTCTTAGTGACTAAATGAAAAATATGCTCTTTTAAAGATTTTATTTTATTTTATTTTTATGGAAATGATGTTGTATTGCCCTAGACTAGTGTTTCTTAACCCTATTGAAAGAATCGCCCCCTTTACCACAGTAAAATTAAGCCCCCCCCCCCTGAAACGAAAATTAAAAGGTACACATTTTAGTATGAAGTCCATTTACACAATGGATTTCGTACTATAAATAAATAATGATTAGAAGTATATGTATATAAAACACATTATTATTATATTGACATTGAGTATTACACCTCGGTTAGAATTTTTGTGGAATGAGCTTATTTTCTATATTGACACAATGCCCACTCGAACTTTTGCAGCGCCCCCTAAATGCTAAAAATTTAAAAACGCCCCCCAGACCTCCAAAACGCCTCCAGGCGCCCCTGTTAAGAATCACTGCCCTAGACATTCCAAACAGGGAGGGTTTTTGCCGCTTCAGATAGAAATATGTAAATATGCTTACGGAGTGTTCTTACTGATTGTAAAAAACAAAATTTAAAAAAGTAAACATTGATTTTTATAAAATATTTTTAGACCTGCAAGGGTGACAAACATGCTGATATAATATAGATTTTTTTTTCAGATGCCGATCGTAAGCACAATCAAGAACCAATTTGCTCCACGCGAACGTAAACCCAAAGCAGACAGCAAGAGCAAGACCTTTAAGGTGAAAAGGGCCCTGCAGAAACATTTGGAGACTGTCGCATCCTTGGGAGAGGGCAGTAGTCAGCAGGAAGATGTTCATGATGAATAACCTTCAGTTTTCTCTACATAATGGAGAAAAAGCTGGAATTTAATTAGAGAAAATAAATTTAAACATGAAAGAGCATTCAAAAACCTTTTATATGTTTAAAGGCACGAATCAAATATGTTCCTCAAGTAGACAATATATCAATGTTTATAATGTTTTCGCATTGTTAACAGATATTTCTGTAAAGAAAGCTTTCTTAATCTTTACAATGCAATTGCGTTTTAGTAAAACATCATGGATCACGTATGCGTCAACTGCTTATGGCCTTTACAATGTAATGTATGTGTTTTAGTAAAACTTCATGGATCACATATGCGTCAACTGCTTACGGGAATAACCGCCAATGGCTCATATGTGCAACAGCCGCGTAGATAAGGTTAAATACACATTCTTAAGAGTGTCTTACCAGCTAATCATTATTCTGATTCCTGCGCCAGCGCTCTCATATCAGAGCTTGTTAGCGGAAGTTTTTGGAATTAGATTACGTTCCGCTGTAAACTGGATTTTGTGCATCGCGCGGAGCTAGGGCGGCTACATTGTTACGGTATGCTTATATTCTCGCGTCCAGAATTTTAATTAGTAGTAGTTATTTGTAATTTGTATATCGAAGTGCATAAACATAAATAGATACAAGTAAAATGCGTAAACACAGTAGGTATTAAATAGATACCTACATGAATAAACAATGTGTTAAATTCTTTTTAATATTTTGGGTTTTTTGTTTTTTAATTTTATTTTACGGCCATTAGAGCGAAAGATATCTCAGTATCGCCCTGGTGTAAGACCACCATTAAGATTTGAAACGTTGCTTGAAATGTCTTTAGCCGTGTTTGGTGACCAGATCTGAATAGCCAGGTACTTCCCCACCTTCCTCTTCCCTATATTTTTACCCTCCCCACTACCTTCAGTCTTACAACATACCCCAATTGGGGATGCCATAGTCCCACTGGCTCCAGACAGAAGCAGTTGGGACTCTTGTGCGATATACTTATGAAAAAAGTGTAATATTCAGTTGGATTGTAAAAAATGTCTCATTTTGAAATATTTATTCGTATGCACAATTTTTTATTTTATATTTATCTGAATACCGCACAAGAGACCCAAATGCTCCTACTGGAGCCAGTGAGACTATGACGTGACTATGGGGTATATTGCGAGGCTGAAGGTGGTGGGGGAAGAGGAAGGCGAGGAATTACCTGGCTATTCAGATCTGGTCACTAAACAACGTTTCAATTCTGAATGGTGGTCTTACACCAGGGCGATACTGAAAGTATCTTTTACTCTAAAACGTGACGCAAATATATTATTTTTAAATTAAATAATTGTGAAATAACCCAAATTAGTTTGCAAGTAAAATTTATTTGCCTATGCCGGGGTTCGATCCCACGACCTTCAGATTGCTAGTCAAGAGCCTTACCCCTTGACCACGCCGGCCGTCAATAGGTAGTATCAGTAATTTGGAAGGTACATCCACCAACTACATGGAAGGCCGGATCGGGAGAGACCGTTTTTTTTACACTCGCTCGACACACTGCTTATCTCTTCTTTGGGAATGCTGTGTGGAGGGTCGTTTTAGGGAAAGGAAGAAGAGGAAATTCGGAGAAAGAAAGGGATATTAGGGGTGAGTAGAAATCTGGGGGTCAGCGTGTCCAGGAGTGCGGATGTATGAATCCATCCCTCCCACTGCGGTGCAAGGCGATGTTCCGAGAGAGTAAGGCTGGAGAAGTCAAAGGGACTCCCTTAACTTTTCCAGATCCGACCTGCCATGCAGCTGGTGGGCAGACGCATCCGCCGCCAAGACCTAAACAAACCTCACCCCCTTGAACCTAGGCACCCCTGCTAGTCACCAAATGTTATGAACCACTTGGAATGACCTATGGCAGACGTGTTTATTATCTAATAATTGGTTCCCGGGGCGGTGGTACCCATACCCGATTCTCGTGTTTATTATTTTTCCATTAAAATTATTTATGATTTGTCAATAATGTCTTAGTAAAATAAGTATGTAATAAAATCTGAAATATATTAGTTTGTAAGTGTGCAAATAAATAAACAAACGGACCAATTTTCGTCAAGAAACACATGTACGTATATATTTTTAAATAATTTAATTTATCTATTTATTTACGCAAAAATAGTCTATTAACAATAAAACAATAACACGAATAACAAGCGTGCGTAAAGGCACGACCCACCTAGCAATCGATCACCGTTCGCATCGATTGCCGTTCGAAGGAAATTTTTCGTAACAATCACCACTTTTCGTAACACATTTACCAGCTTACCCCCCAAGTGTCGAGCGTGCGTAAAGAAGTTTTACTTGAAAATAAATATTTTGGAGCAGTTGGGACTCTTGTGCGGTATTCACATAAGAATAATTTACAATAAAAAAAATTTCAAAATTATAAAAATTTTATCATAAAAATATTCAATGAACATGAAATTTTGCGTTGGGGCAACCCTATAAATTTTACAAACATGAAATCCTATTTATTTTGCTTCGTTATTCGTTTGAAAATGTTGCGATGTAGAGCGCCGCGAAGACAACCGCCAGTGGCCGCAGTTGCGGTCTGAATGAGCGCTCTCGATTCGTTTTGTCGGTGATAAGAAAAATTGTGAAACGCGAAGCTGTAAATTAATTAATATTAAATACACCCTTAAATTATTTTTCCATTAAAATTATTTATGATTTGTCAATAATGTCTTAGCAAAATAAGTATGTAAAAAAATCTGAAATATATTGGTTAGTAAGTGCGCAAATAAATAAACAAACGGACCAATTTTCGTCAAGAAAAACATGTACGCATATATTTTTTAATAATTTTATTTAAACTTAAATTAAAATTCTGACAAATAATTTTACCAGATAATGTATTGATTTATTTTACTGCATGATTATATGATTTGAAATTGGTGTTGTATAATACATGTACTTTTTTGAAAATATAACAAATCTGCCAACGACCTATGGTATAACCTTATTATACTTAAAATAAACATTTTTTCTCAAAATTTTATCCATACCTTTACTAGATAAAAGAACAATCTTTCAAAATCAATTTATAATTTTTTGTGGAAACGAGTCAATAAGTCTAAACACTGATTTAAAAATGACATATTTCTGGTTTCTCTGGTAATGTCCTCTTAAGGATAGAATATTTAGTGGATGCAGTTATCATTCAATCTTCATTTTAGGTATTTAGCTTTCTAAGTGGTTGAGCAAATAACTTTTAGTTTGAGGATATAAATATCAATGGCTGTTGCTAAAATGTTTGTCATAGATAAAATATATTTTAACTGCTAGGGGCCGGAGCCCTGCAATTGCAGTGTTGACGAATCATGCCTACCTACGGTCTGAAGCACTTCAAAGTGATAACCTTAAATATTCATTTTGTCTTAATCTCGTCTACTAAGTTTTAAAGATAAAAATAATGTCACTTTATATGTATGTAAATAATTAATAAATGTCACTTTATGAAGTATAGTATTGTCTAAGTGTTGGCTTTAACAAAAAATATTTTTATTAGATTAAAATGCCATAAGTAAATAGTCATTAGTGTTCGTAGGCACAAGAATTTCATTAAAAGACTTTCCACACTAGCGATCAATTTCTTGTTATTTTGACAAATTAAGATCTAAGCCGTGAATCGCAAAAAAAAAAAATATTTGCTGTGCTTTTGAGTTGTAATTTATATTCTCCAAATTCCTTATAATTAATACTTTGAACTTGGAGTTGGAACACATGCTGTGTGGATAGGAAGGATGTTGGAGTTTAATCGACCGGCATACTTCCGAGGTAACTAAAAACACAGTATGCATGGCAGCCTGATAAGCCAATATTGGAATATAGGATGAGTGGGTATAAAGGAATTGATCGAGCTTTGGTTTTTGTTTGTTTCCACTTCTTGCTTTCGTAATTTTCTTGTAATTTTCTTTCCTTTTCTGGTCTCTTCCATATTCTTGGCTTGAGTTCTTCTTCTCTTTCAATTCATTCTTCTTCTTTGATATAGATATTTATCGACTATTTTTTGCCTTTTGCACCTTGCTTCTTCCTCTATCTTTTTGGTTCTTCCTGCTTCTTTTCAGCTCATGGATATTACCTCGTCATGGCCTTTCTTGCGTCTTCATGGCTGAACTAGTCTCGTCTAGCCTTTTATTGGCTCTTCTTGCCTATCCTAGACTCCTTACTTTTATTGCACCTCTTTTTGCCTCTTGGCTGTACTAGCCTTTCCTTGCTTCTTCTTGGTTCGTCATGGATGTTTTGCCTCTGGCCTTTTCGTGGCTCTTATTGCTCATTTATTGCTCTTCATGCGTCTTATTATCTCTTCTTGCCTGGTATTGGCTTTTTTGCCTCTTCTCGTTTCTTCTTAAATATTCAAATCACATATGACTATGTGCAAACAAAAGACACTTCTCTGAAAAATGAAGAAGACTGATTCCAATACTAGAAAATAGAACGAAAAATGGGATAAAAATTGACTTAAATAAATGAAAAGACTTAAAAAATTGTTTTATGATATTTTCCATGTGTATGTTCCTTGCTTATGTCGGGCACAAACTTTCCAATGCTTTTGATAGGTATGAGTATGTTTACAGTGAAAACGATCGTATGTAAAACGTTAATCTCTCCTGCTTTTTTGTTGTTAATTTGTAACCCAAAACTATTAATTATTTTAAGTGTACTACCAACCAGGTATTTAAAAAAATACAAAGTAATATTGTAGATGTCTATAAGGGTTGAGCTTGTTCCTACTCGTAAATAAACAATATCCAAGAAATCTGAAAGCAATAAAAATTCATTTGTTTGGCAAAAACTTTTTTAATCTTATCTTTGGTTTTGAGTGCTGTCTCGGGATATGCTGGTTCATTTTTCTTAAGTACGTCACAATGAATCACATCACACTAGGAACTGTTATAAATGGTCATTGTCCCCTCGGTTCATCACAAGCACCCCAAGCTTAACGCGATTTTGTCAACCTATATTTTGAATTTCATTCTGCAACATTTTTTTAATTGAGGAAGTTTACAAAATGGAATTAACTGTTAATTTGCTGCTTTCATTAATTGGACAATTGCCCGGTTTTTGGAGTGGCAGATTAGTGATAGAGTACTGTGTAATAATTTTATAAGAATATTAGTGTGGAGGGCCGTTTAATTATAAAGTAAACTGTAGTCAATAAAATATGTAAAATGTTGTTTAAAAAAAAAAATTTATAATTAACATTTTTGTGGATCAAATTACCTCAATTTTATTCTTATTGGGTTTTACTGATTCACAAACCGTTGTGTTTGTGAACTTATTCAAGAAGTAAGTTGCAATTTTATTTGCTTGTGTCAACCTCTACATTAAAAAAAATTGCAACTGTTGTGGTTTTTTTGTTAATTTTTATATGATACTACTTGTGATGTTAGGTTTTATGAAGTGTTAAATATTATCATTTTTAATAATAAATATTTCAGCATTTATCGTCAATAAGTTTTTTATCTCATCCAACTTGCAATTATTGAAACTTCACAGCATATTTATGGATATTCACTACATATATGTTGTTTTACAATTGACGTCATGCAGAAGGTTCTGAGGAAAATAATTACATTTTTCAAGGCCTTTTTCATCTTTCAGGATGGGTTGGGTGTGTGGGTGGGTTTTTTTGAGGAAAGGAAGGAGTGAACCTGGGTCTTGAAGACATCCATGTTTTAGGAAGAGGAAACAGAGACATCGGTTTCCAATTTGGGAGGTGGATATGGGTACTGCCGCACCGGGAACCATTTATTGGATAACCAACTATTGATTGGAACCATTTATTGGTTTGTCCGTGTCTAGTTGGTGGATGTGTCTGCCAACCAACTGCGTGGCAGGTCGGATTGGTAGAGACTGGTTGAGGGAGACCTTTGGACCTCTCCAGCAGGATTTTTGACCCAGCACTTTGCATCCCAGTTCACTCCAAAGGGAGGGGACACACTGAACCCCAGATTCCTACCCACCCCTCATATTTTTTCCGTCCCAGAACCTTCCCCTTTTTCCCCTCAGAACTTTCTCTTCTTTCATTCCTAAAAAGACCCTCCACACAGTAGTAGCCCCAAAGATGACATAGGCCATGAGGGGAATTATTTTCCTCGGGGCCTCATAGAAACGACCCGTTCTCATGTGAACATATGTCAACTGTGTACAAATGTTGAGTTTTGGACATTACATGTTTCCCAACTGTGCACCGGTGCTGAAGGGATCAACAAAGCTAGTTCCTCGTAGAATCTTCCTTTGATATACCGGTAGATCAAGGACAGCATTCTCAACTGACGCCTGTGCTCTGAAGATTGAAAATCTTTTCTGAATCGAAAAAATACATGGGGGGGGGTGCTGAAGAAATAAAAATTTGATTCACAAAGCGCATGGCATCCAGCACACGTTATTCTATCGATTATTCATTTGATTTTAAAACGTTGGTTTTTGAACACATCCTAAGTTTTTTAAATTTTATTTTTGGGGTGTTACGCTGTGTTGCGCTACGTCCTTTAGCCAACGTTTCAGACAGTGTTACAGTGTCCATCATCAGGGCATCCAATGGAACATGGTATCGCTACCACGTACATAAGCACACACTTCGACACTATCAATTACACATCTGCTCTGATGAAACACGGCATAACATCCCAGAAATAAATAACAAAAATTCTTTTGGCGTTAAAAAAATAAAATCATATCTGACATCCTTAGTTGATTTATGAACATATCCTAAGTCGATTTTGAACGCGTGCATAGTGTACGTCACAGGTTTTCAACGTGAGCGATAACGCCACCTTGTGGGCGTTTGAGACTTTTAGGGGGGCAGTAGAAGACCCAGAGAAAATTAGGAGGCGTTAAGATGGCTCAGTGAGGGCGGGGCAGGTAAAAAAGGTTATCACTTACTAATCAAACAAAGTAAACATTAATATTGGTTAATTTTTGTTATTGTATCTATTGTAATCATTTTTATTACGTGTGCAAAAATTCACATTTTTCGGTAGTTCGCGAAGTGGATGAAAATTGAACTAAAAGATTCCATTGCAATTAGATCTAGGTACATTAAATTGGATGATATGAAAATTTTTATTTTTTCTTATTATCTCCCCCCACCCCCCTTTCAAACGCTGGCGAGAGGAGGCGCCACTACCAAGTTTCTGCCCCGTTTTGAAAACGTCGTAGATCCGAGGCTGTCTATATAGAGATAGTATGATTTTATTATTTACAAACAGATAGGGGTCGTCCATCAATCATCAATCACGTGAGGCTCGAAAGGGGGGGGGGGGGGGGGGGGGGGGAATCACGAGGGGGGGGAAAAAATCACGAGGGGGGGGGGGGGGGGTGGTAAAATGAGATATCACGTGTACTCATTTTTCATTGAACGCACGATTTCTAAAGGTGAACGTCCTATACTTTGTACTAAAAAAAAAAATACACGTGATTTTGGGGGGGGGGGGGGGGGGGAGTTAGCCTAAAACCTCACCACATATCACCAGGGGGGGGGGGAGGGGGTCAAAAAGTTGCTAAAAAACATCACGTGATTAATGGACGACCCCATACGGAAAAGCATAAGTATATTTTATAATCAGGGTTCACATAATTTTTGTTGACGCGAAGTGGGTTCATTGCATAAATATACTGTTCAATGTTCATTGTATCATTGGTTCCATACCATAAATAAACCAATCATATCCATACGCTCCATAGAGAAATGTCGAAGTTTCGTTCCCAGTGGAACCGATTCCTCGGCAAAATATCGGGCGATCCAATGACCGCAAAGTCACCGAGACAAGGTAGCCGGGACACTTTTTTACAAAACCAATACTATTTCGGCCGCGGTGGCGCCCGCCAAACAGTTCGGTTAACCCTGCTTTCTTTTCACTTCCATAAATCGTCTTATACATAACGGAAATAGACTTGTATGTATGAGTGTGATTGAAGCAAGCAGTGTGATCGAGTTATTTGGCGGTCCATCCTCTCTGCTTACCTCTGCGGAGAAGCTGCATGATGGTATTAGAGTTCGTTTGCTGAAATAGTAGGTAGGAGGTATAGGCATATTTGTATGAATAAGATTTTAGAGTTCGTTGCTATGACTGAAAAGTAGGTATAGACTTGTTTGTATAAGACGATAATGTGTTTGAAGCATGCACGGTGACCTAGTTGTTTGGCGGTCTATCCTCCTGCAAATAGTATGGGCTTTGTAGACGAAAGAAAATTTCGAAGTAAATGCACACACAAAGCTACTCTATTACAAGTACTGTCGTCACCGTGACTGAAACGGCTGGATGATAAATTAAAAAAATTCGCTCAACAAACCTATTTTAGTCACCGCCGTGACTGAAACGGAATAGGTTTTGTAAATACAGCCGGCACAGGAACATCGACAGGGTTTCCAACTTAGGGGTTTTCCCCCACAGATTTAGGGGGAAAATAAATGGGATGTGATTTTCTTAGGGGTTAAATATGTTCGCTCCTAACTAATTATCATTAATTATTTTTACAAAATATTTTTTTAGGGGTATTTTCAAGTAATTTGCCTGTTTCTAGGGGTTTTTGAGTTTAGTTTAGGGATAAATATTTTTGAATGTTGGCAACACTAAACATCGACCATCTTTGGTAGCTGTCAAAATCTGACATGTTTATGTTTTGTACGTCGGACGATGTTTGATGATGGATAATAGTGATTTACTTTGGTGTTTTTTGTTTATTATGTTATTGAATTGGGATATCTTATTTTATAGTGCCTCGGGGGTCAAAAATAGCATTTTCGGCACCTTTTTCTAGTCAATGGTAGTAAATCGCCGGATGCATCTCCTGTGCAATAATTACATTGCACTAAAATACTTTAATTATAAACGGAGCAACATCTGACAAAATGAATGATAATTTTTTAAAGATTGAACTTCAAGAAAGTCTGCAGGTCTCAGATTTTCCGAATGTTTGTAGGGTATGTCTATCACCATCCCATCTGCATTCCATATTCAAGTTCAAAGATGAGTTACGCCGGACTCCGCAAGACCTTTCTAGCAAAATACGCAAGTGTTCCAAAATCAAAGCCAAATGTGGAGATGGCCTGCCCGACAAAATATGTGAGGGCTGTATTAGCATTCTTAAGTTGGCGCTTCACTTCAGAACATTGAGTGAGAACACAAACAAAAGGTTAAGAGAAGCTCTCAAACGCGAGAAAAACCTATCAAAAAATGAGGAAAGCACATTCGAAATAGATTTACCTCGTGTCGAGAAAAAACGGAGAAAATTTGAATTTAGGGAAATTCCGCCTGATGAGAAAAGCGATTATACCTCAGATATAGATAACATAAAAAGCGAAATTAAGACAGAATGTGAGACAGATCCCTGCAGTGTGAAATGTGAGGAACGACAACTTCTTTCCAATGAAGTAGTTGAGGAGCATAAATTAGGTACAGATGAATGTGGAGGGGACACTTTAGACTCGGAAGATGGTGAACCAGAAGTGGATTTGACCTACTACAGCTGTCTGGTGTGTGGCGGGGAAAAACGCTTCCCTTCAAAAGATAGTCTGGTGCAACACATGGCGCTAGAACATGGCAAACATGTGGATTATCGCTGCCACGGGTGTGACCAGGTCCTTAAAATAATATCTAATTAAATTAAATTGAGCTGTAGTGAAGCATCACTCAATTAATTTGTCTTATCTTTACGGTGCTCCAGATTTTATATCCGGGTTAAATCTTTCCCAAATGAAAGACTAAACCCTTCCACACACTTTTCCACAAATGATTATCTAGTAAATTCACGCAATGTAAGTGCACTTTATAAGTATAATAAATACAAAACAATACAAGAACAATACGTCAATCCACCAGAAACATAATGGGAAAATATTTCACCGACTCCAGATATTTTCATATCAGAGGGTTCGGCTCTGATGAAATCCTAACTGGTCCGATAAATCCTACTGATCCCTCAATATAAATATTTAAAAAATCTTTCGTAATCCTACATGTATTTAAAATGACCGACTTTTGCATTTTTATATACAAATTCTTTGACAAATCTAATACGCCTAAATTTTGAATGAAAGAGCTAGGTATAATGCCAGTAGCCGAAATAACAAATGGTAATATTTTTATAGTCTGAGAATGCCAAATTCTTTTAATCTCATTTCCTTAATCTGTATATTTTCTTGTTTTTTCAGATACAGTTTTCTGAATATTACAAGAATTTGGAATAGCGACATCAATGATATAAGTTATTTTTTAAATTTTGTCATGTAAAACTATATCGGGTCTATTATGACTAATTGTTCTGTCTGTTAGAATAGTTTTATCATAATTAATTTTATAAAATTCATTTTCTAAAAATGAATTTGGTTCATATTCATAATATGGTACATTACGGCAGTCAATCAAGTTATTTTTAATTACCAAACTTTGTTGAATTATTTTTAAAACTTGATTGTGCCTAAATGTATACTCGGACGGCGCTAATACAGTACATCCCGATATAATATGTTCTATAGTTTTCGGAAAAGCCAAACATTTTCTACATAAATCATCAATTTGATTTGCATCTTTGATGATATGCTTCCTATAATTTTTAGTATTAATGACTCTATCTTGAATGGCAAGCATAAAGCCTTCTATTTCTGCGCTCAACTTTCCAATACTCAACCATTTGTTTGACGAAAATTTGTCAACATATGTTTGGTTGAGATAGTTGAAGTGTTTTGCGTGAAGAATTTTATTTGACCAGGAATCTAATAATTCCTGGTTGGTATTTATAAGAATGTTGGCATTCTCGTCGTATAAATTTAATGGCGAAATATTTCTATCTGCCTTGCAAATTATTTTGTATATATATTTTGATTGCCACTAATAATAATATAATTTTCAAAAGGTCTTTGACACCAGGAGATTACGGCTACAACATGAGAGGAAAGATTGCCCCAAGATGAAACCAGGTTCCTATTACGTGTGCAGGTAAATCCATCCTATGTAAAACCTTATAATAGTGTTCAATGTGTACAAAAAATTGACCTCTTCTAATTTGGACAAAATTTATGGAAGCCTCAAAATAAATTAAATAATACAGAGGTCTCTTCTTTCAGTTGTATAACATGTAGAATTATAATAGTGACCACTCTTCAAAAATTGACATTTACCACCACACTGGGGCAGCTGCTAATGTTGTGTTTTATTAATTTAAAATGTATGATACATTGGAAATGTTTTAACCCCTCAGGCTAATTTTTTCGCTTTTCGGAACAACTAATATAGGTCTCATAGAAATCGTTGTCTCCCTTAAATAGTGAGAAATATGATCTAAACGGTATTGGAAAGAGAAAATACAACACTATAATATATTCAAATCTAAAAGTTAACCGCAAAAGATTGAAAATGGACATCTTTATGAAACCAAAGTTTCTGACAGCAATTTGAAAAAAAAAATTTAAAACTTTGTGAATTTTTAAAAATTATTTTTCACGAAACAACAAAAAAGTGAGGTAATGATAACGTTTGTAATACATTTCTCTTATAAAATATGGGTTTTAAAAAAAAAAAAATTTCATTACCTTTAATTTTAGATAGAAAAAACGTAGGGTGAGCCACTTTAAAAACATTTAAAAGTTTTCATTCAATGTTTTTATATTTTTAAAAATTACATAGTTGTTTCTAATAATAAAATTTGAAAGCGTATGTCATCACTTTTCAAAAACAGTTTTTAGTTTTCCGATACATTCACAAATATTCCATTTATTCAGATTTTATTGCAAAGCGGAAATATTTTCACCTGTCGAAATATCGTCCAATTTTTGAAGGGTTAAAAGACTCTAGTTTGGCTGATTCTCAGAAGTAAAAAGATTTCTGTGGTTTTACGAGATGTGTATGAACAGAATAGGGAGCGTGTTGTTATTATTATTTTTTGTTCAGGAAGTGCCCGGCCGAGCTGAGAACGCGCCCGGCCCTGGAGGTGCACCTAGCACAGCACGAGAGCGGAGCGCCCAGCACCGTGGAATTGGGGGCGCTGCACGCATGTCCCATCTGCCGCAAGACACTCAGCAATAAGGGCTCTCTGTGCACGCACGTGCGCCTCGTTCACATGGAGACGCCTGCCATTCCTTGCCCGGTAATAAAATAAAATTATTATTATTATTTTTATTTCAAGCAATTAAAGTTGTAGTTTTTCGCCTGTGACCCTAGGGGTGTCTCAGTGTTATAAATCGTCTTTCACAGGAATACGCAAATATCCGATACTGATTTGTGTATCACGTCGCAAACAACTTGTTGCACACATCCGTACTGAAAGCTTGAGACCCGCATCGCCACCACCTCTCAAAACGTCATGACTAGCTTTCATAACTTCACTCACAATTGCTGTCTGTCATTTTTTGTCATTGAGTCGTTGAGTCAAAATATTTCTGCTTTGCAATAAAATCCAAAGAAATGGAATATTTCTGAATGTATCCGAAAACTAAAAATTGTTTTTGTAGGATGATGAAGGATGCTTTCAAATTTTATAATTAGAAATAAACATATAATTTTTTAAATATAAAAATTTTGAATGCAAACATGAAAAAGTTTTAAAAATGGCTCACCTTACATTTTTTCTAACTAAAATCATTGATAATGAAAAAAAAAACACTAATATTTTATAAGATGAATTCATTATGAACTTATCTTCACTTACTTTTTTGTTATTTTGTTGTGTTGTGTCATTCGAGCAGGTTGTGTGTACATGGCTCGTGCCTTGTTTTTCAAATAACTCGTGTGTTTTTCTAACTACATTCATAAAATTTGTTCAGCATACGCGCAAAAATCAGTGATATCTATTAGAGTTCGTAAAATAATTTTATCTCTTTTGGGAAAGAAATAACGCTAGATTTAAACAATATATTTTCGAAAGTTATCAATGTTCTTTGTGTAAATTCATAAACAGACAGTCACCGACAATTTGAAGAGATGAAGCTAAGTGTTGGGTGTGAAAAGACAAAGAACTGGATCACATTAACAAGATAAGTCATATATTAATTTGTTTATGTTTATGTTAGTATGTCGCACTTGATTCCCTAGGTCTGCTGTCCAACCGGTGTGCAACCATTGGACAGCGAGACCAAATATTGGTGTATTTTTTCAATTTCTCAAAGATTTCTTTCAGTATGCAAGACTACGTATGCGCGTAAGGCAAGAAAAGGTTTCGGAGCACTGAACTTGAATAAATTTCAACGCTGCGTTAATTGACATGGGTCACATTATTAGAATTTCCAGTCTGATTTGGGGTCCATAAAAGTTTCACATTTGTACCTCGCATCTCAGATTGTCATTTGCTGGTAAACATTAAGGACTGTTCTATAAATAACTGAGTTCACGGAGAACACGATCATACTTGCTAAATAAAATAAATTTCCACACGCCGACTCGATACAGCAGACAAAATACCCTTTTCTACATTGATAGATGCAACACTAATTCCAACCAAAATGAATTTATACAAAGGGCATGTAAATACTATAATAATAAACTTGCACATATAGACACACTTGCTGACATATTCACTGCTAGTTACTGTCGTTACAGAATTTCTTTACATATTACATTCTATGTAGGTGCGAATAACACATATTCATGACTAAATTCATTGTACCTAATATTATTATATTACTTGCGTGGCAACTTTCCCTTATCCCTCTCCTCCCCTTACCCGTCCTAACCCAAATACCTATTTCGCAGTCTATTTAAGTATTGTTTTAATTATTTTATTATTGTTTATAACATGTTTATCACTTGTTGACTTAACATCTGTATTATTATTTTTTTTAAATTGCTGCTTAGTTCTGTTTTTATTTTTTCTGTTTTTCTTAAATTTTCTAGTTTACATTCAGTTACTTTTATGTTTCTAAATACCTATCTGTGAACATTAATAATTGGTCTGTTTTTTTGCCATCCTCTTATGTATATTTTATTTCTATGACTGTTTATGTTCCTTAAATAAATAAATAAATAAATAAATACTTGAGTATTTATTTACTGATGAATACGCTTTACTAGACAAACTTAGCGATGTGAAGTTAACAATTTATTTATGTTCATTTGATTTATGTAATTGCTCATGTTTATTTTCCCCGGTTTTTTTTTTTCTATTCAGTTTTTGGTTTCGGTCATAACTTTTGCCTTATGGCACCTAACTGACTGAAATTTTGGAATCTTACTAAGAATCATGGTATGTACCCGAATCAATAAAAAAATCAGCGAAAAGTAATAATTGTTGAAAACTTTTGGATAGATCATAACAGATAAAAAAATCAAAGGGCAAAATCTATTTTGTAATGTTTTTGAAAAGATAAATTGAATTGAATACCATTTTTGACTGGAAGAGACAAGAATGGACAAGAAGGGTGGGTAAGCAGTTGGAAGATTCAAGAATAGACAAGAGGAGACAAGTAGAGTCAAGAAGGTGCGAAAAGATGAAAGATACAATAAATGGCAAGAAGATGCAAGAAGAGGCAAGGGGATCCAGGAAGAGGCAAGAAGTGACAAGAAAAGCCGCGAAGGGCCACGAATAACCATGAAGAGAAGATCCACGACGAGCCAAGTGAAGACGAGAAAAAGCAAGAAGAGAGGAGAAGAGACAAGATTAAATAAGAGACGAGAAGATTCAAGAAGAGACAAGACCAGCTAAGGAGAGGCAAGAGGATCCAAGAATATACACGAAGTGCCAAGAAGAGACGATAATGTTCCAGAAGAGACAAGAAGAGCCGAGAAGAGACGAGAAGATCCAATTAGAGTCAAGAAGATGCAAGTAGAGCCAAGAACGAGAGGATCCAAGAAGATGCAAGGAGAGCCAAGAAGAGACAATGAGAGACAGGAAGTAGCAAGAAGAGCCAAACAGAGCCCAGAAGAAATGAGAAGATTCAAGAAGAGGCCAGAAGAGCCGAGTCGATTCGTCGGTTCAATAAGAACCCAGAAGAGAAGAAGGAAGAACAGCCAAGAAGAGACAACAAAAACCCTGCATGGCAAGCGTATGGCGGAAAACATAAATAACGGGAAGCCGGAAACGAGAAGCTAGAAGCAGCAGGAGGCAAAAACCAAAAAATACATATATACGCGGGAAGCGGGAAGTGGGAAGATGAAAACGGAAAGCAATAAGCTGAAAGCGAGAAGAAACCGGAAGCAAAATAAGCGAAAGGCGAGAAACGATATCTATATATGTAAATATATAGTTCAATCATTTCCTTTATTCCTGCCCATCCTATATTCCAATATTGGCTCCAGGTTGCCATGTATACCGGTCGATTAAACTCCAACCTCCTTCCTATCCTCAGAGCACGTGTTCCAGTCCTAACAAACAGTGCCCCATGGTGTACCGGTCTCACCGGGACAGGAGTGCTCCTGGCTGGGGTGGTACAATCGTATCGTATCGTATCGTATCATGTGAAAATAATTAATAAAAAATTTCCAAAGTTTGATAATATTTTTAAACGACTTCGAAAAGGAGGTGGTTCTCAATTCGACGGTTTTTATTTTATTTTTATGGATGTTACCTCAGAACTTTTGATTGGGTGAACCGATATTGATGATTCTTTTTTTATTTGAAAGCTGGTGCTTCCCGTTTGGTCCCATTTTAATTTGGTCCAGATCTGACCATGAGAAAACCATATATGTCTTAAATTTGCAATAAGTATGTGCGCGACAAATGGACGAATAACTCAATATTACGCCAACCGATTTCGATGATTCTTTTTTTGAAGTAAGACAAATTAGTTAGCGTACTTCAGATTCACTAAAAATCTAAAAATATATTTTTTTTTAACAAAACAAAAAACGACTTTAAAAAATGCACTAAAAAGTAAAAAAATAATTTCGTATTCTTCTACAACTTGATAATCAACTTACTTTTTCTACTCATCAATGTGTAGGTACGATTGTTATTTTTGGAGTCGGTGTCAGCCAAGGTACGTTTGTAACTGCATACATAGTTATAGGTGAGGTGTGCTTGTGTCGCACGCACGACAAACCTACCATGGCTGACACCGACACCAAAAATAACAATCATACGCACATATTGATGAGTAGAAAAAGTAAGTTGATTATTAAGTTGTAGAAGAATACGAAATTATTTTTTTACTTTTTAGTGCATTTTTTGTTTTGTTAAATTTTTTGTTTATTACAAACTGTGGTTGGACTCTTTGGTTTTATGAAGACATACATTTTAATTATTTTGTGGTTTACTTTTAGATTTGAATATGAAGCGTGGTGTTTAGATTATATTGTTAGCCCGAGAGTTAATGTTTCCATAATCTGTAACTTGAGTGGAAAAATCTCATCACCACTTGTACTTTACTGGTAATGTAGTTTTATAGAAAAACATATACATATTTCAACTTCGCACAGGACGCCCACAGGGAAATGATTTCCCTCAGGGCCTATGTCATCATTGGCGGTGCTGTGTGGATGGTCTCTTTGAGGAAAGGAAGTAGTGAACCTGGATCTTAAAGAGACCCAAGTTGTAGGAGGTAGAAAATGCAGAGGCCCCCAAATCATTCCAAAGCCGAGCCGTTGAACACAAGGATGGGTTGTTTCTACCCATTCTTACGTAATGTCATGTACCGAAATTTACAAGTATAAAATAATAAATGTCATCAAACACTTGGAGCCTTAAGAATCTAACATGTGATTAACACGCCTTTTGACGACTTGTGCAATCCATTTTCAACAGATATGCAACAAGACAATGAAGAGCGAGTACTCGCTGCACTCTCACATGCGTACGCATGCAGAGCCCCTGCACGCTTGCGATCAGTGCTCCTACCGCACCAACCTGCGCCAGTCGCTGGTCCTGCACATGCGGCGACACAGCGGTGAGCGGCCGTACGCATGCGAGTGGTGCGCGCATCGCTCTGTGAACATCAGCAATCTAAACAAGCACCATCTTATACATACAGGGGTCAGAAAACACGAGGTAATGATCTGTTTATTTAGCCTTTACAATGCTGACCTTTTCAAAGCAATCTATCCCGCCACACGGCAAGCTTTGACACAATGTATGTGTTTTAGTGAAACTTCAACTTGGATCATACATAGGGATAGCTACTGATGGATCATATGCAACAGCCGCATAGTTAAGGTTAATGACTCAGTCAATCTGTGATTATTTGTATTATACTCTTTAATTAAATACTTTTGTTTTTTGTTTTTATATGAATACCGCACAAGAGTCCCATCTGCTCCCGTCTGAAGCCAGTGAGACTATGTCATCCCCAATTGGGGTATCTTGTGAGGCTGAAGGTAGTGCGAAGGGGAAGGAGATGGGGAAGAGGAAGGTGGGGAGTACCTGGCTATTCAGATCTGTTCACTAAACACTGCTGATGCCATTTCAAGCAACGTTTCAATTCTGAATGGTGGTCTTACACCAGAGCGATACTGAGAGTATATTCCACTCTGGAACGTGCCGCAAATATACTATATATTATTTGAAATGAATAAATTGTGAAATAACAAAAATTAATCAAATAAAATTTATTTTCCATGACGGCATTCGATCTCGCGACCTTCAGTGTGCTAGTCACTGGACTACGCCGGCCTACTTTTGTTGTTAACATTATCTGACTTTGCGCATACATTCAACTATGTATGTTTATGACGACCCTGCTTACAATTTTTTTCTGTAGTTATGTACATATTCCTACATCCAATGTCGAAGTTGAGTTAGGTTTAACAGTTCTTTTCAAACTAAATTAATGTTATTACAAAAAAGATATCGATAAATCTATTCACAGGAGGAACATAAGTAGGCCCCGATGACATAGTCTGATTTATTTGTTTATTTCCCCTTTATCAAATGCAAAACATATCATATGATAGTTAACAGTCTCAAAATGAACCTTTTAATTATGTTTTAAATTTATTAACGAGGAGCACACATAGTGTTCAATTTGTACTCAAATATTCACTCTTCAAATACCCCAATTTTGTGATATGCATATGTTCACCCCCTGCATAGAAAATATGCTAGAGAAAAATGTCTATTTAACTTTTTTTTTGCTTGTGACAATTTATTGGCATGGATTTATGAAATGATTTTAAAGGGGCGAGATGACCCTGTATGTAGATTTATGAATATTCACATAATATTAACCGTGTATTTATTCTATTTCAGTGCGCAGAGTGTGGAAAAAAGTACAAGGCAAAGAAGACCTTGGTCTCTCATATCAGCAGCTTCCACCGCGGCTTGCGTCCTTTCTGCTGTGATAAGTGCGGTAATAAGTATGCACGCCACAAGACCATGCGTGCGCATCAAAAGAAGGCCCATCCTGATTGACAGTGACAACATTTATCTTGAGACTTATAAACGTACAAATACAGGGTGTAACAGGGCGTACCCGAGGGATTTTAACCGGCGATTCATGAGCATATTTGGAGTAAAAAATGTTTATGTCATTTGGCTGTCCGATGACATTTTTTTCTATTAAAAAAATTAAAAATATTTTTCCACCACACGCCGCAACTGACTAGTTAAAATAGTAAGCGCATTTATAACATAGCAGACACTTGATAAGCTTTGCGTCTCGTTCCAACAGCATTATTACCACACGAAACCGCGCGTATCGCTCAAACACCTCAAGACAGGACATATCCCGCATAGCAATGGAAACAGTAGCGCGGTGTAATTGAAAAACATATTTTTGTTTTTAATAGAATAAAATTTTTTACTTTTGAATGTAGCTATAACTTTGTGGTTATCCATTATAGATAAATGAAACAATGTTACTTTGTTTGAAGGAAATGGAAACGGAAGGAACGGCTGTTCCTTCCTCAGGGCAAACGTATACGTTTCGAAACGTTTCGAACGGTCGTTCCGAAACCGGTCGGCTTTAAACAAATATACAAGTGGTTCAAACAAAGTAACATTGTTTCATTTATAATAAAATTTTTATTGAACACCAAAATGACAACTACATTTTTTACATGTGCCAAATGTGCCCAGGAATCGCTGGTTAAAATCCCTCGGATACGTTCTATTACACCATGTATGTAATCATAGAGTTGAATATTTTTATGTAAATATAATATTGAATAATATGTATAGTGTTTTTATAGTTACTGTTCTTGTACAAACATTACGCTAACCTGATCTACGCAGCTGTTGCAAATGTGATCCGTTGGCGGCTATCACCGTACGCGGGTGTGACATTTGTGATACATGAAGTTTCACTAATACACATACACTATATCAAAAAGTGTTGCATGATGGGATATTATTATAGAGCCGTGAGTACTTTGGCCATAGGTCCATTGTGCTATCTCCCATTTAACTCATTCCTTTTATAATAACCCCTTTTATGAAGTTCACCAGGATTGTCATTGGATATGTACTCCTTGTTCCACAATGTGTCTTCCTAGGCATCTGAGGCAACGGGGACATTGGCACCATAGGTGAATTGGAGCCTCTTCACATTTCCTGCATCTATTGGTGTCTTCCACTCCCAACAACTCTACTTGTCTCCTGATATGGCAGTGTCTCGTTAGTAGTCCTACCAGTCGTAATGGGATAAATTGCATTAAAATGGATAGTTTTGTGAAGGTTAAAAAATAGACTCTCATTTATCCAGGACTGCAATAACCAAGTTGTGGGTTAATTGGGGCAGTCGAAAAGAGGTTTTAAAATCATAATCAAATATCAATCCCGTCAGCATACTACAATAAGTAGGGTTAATTAGAAAAAACTAGATAACTCCGAAATCCAGAGCCGGCCGTGTGCTGGTGAGAATATAAATGTATGGTTTTGTGTAACTCGAAAAGGCTGATTTGGAGTTACCTGAGTTGTTGTGATTAATCCTCGATACATACATAAATATCTACAAAACAACTGGAAAAAGAGAATTAAAAAAATGTTAAAGGAATAATTTATATTTTTTCAAAGTTTGAGGTTTTTTAGATAATCTGTGATTTTTTGGTAATCAATGGTCTACTTCATTTTTTCATTGTGTTATTTTTTTATGTTGAAACCAGTGCTTTAAGTTGCAGTTCAGTGTGGCAATTATTTTTTCAAGATACGCCGAAATCAATGATTTCTATGAATGTAAGCCATTGACACTTGCAAAAAAAAATGTTGAAAAAAGCGACTGTGTTGTAATGTCACCACATCTCCGAGCCATGTGAAGGTGCAGCTTTCTGAATTGTGCCTTTGTCATTCAACCTATTCACTGTATGAAATAATAACTTTAATGTGTTAAAACACTGTTATATATATATATACCTACGTAAATAAAAAAAATGCATTTCTTTGGTCGAGGAAGGAATGAAAACAAAAATATATCTTACAATAATTTTATATATTACAACAATAATTAGATATTATAGGTGATACTTGATTATGGAATGATATTTACATTGGGGTCATGATTAATAATCAAATATCAACAGCAGAATGTTAAGGTTACAAATCAAATTACTCTTAGCTACCAAACAATACACTCAATAATTGTATATGTAATAATATGCGCAAAACAAAATTAAGGTTGGTTGGTATCTCTCAGTGACATTGATTGCTCTATGGCCAAAAGCATAAGGTTTTTCAAATTGCATTGAATATTTAAAAATGACCATTAAATAATTATCTTCCGCTGATTGTTGTGGCAAATTAATAACCGAGTATATAATTCCTTTTGTAGATAAGTAATATGATTGTTTATATTATATTATTTTTGTGGTTCGTTTTTCTTAAGACACAGCTTTATGAACTGCATGCTAGTGGTTTCTCTGTATTCAATCTTTGCTTGAGAAATTCCTTGAAAAGCCCAAAAAGAAGCATAGCACGCCTCCTCACACTCGAGTGTTTCTGCCGAACTATCAAACTAAATACATTGACCAAATTTTGAATCAAGAAGAATAAAGTATTGCATATTGTGTGAGTTAAGCTTATTTAAGTGTTCTTCAATAGCTGATCTTCTGATTGCAGTTTAATGAAAATTAATTCAAAACATAATACAATTTGTTTCCTCAATATCCTGCTAACTTCAATGCTCCGAATTATGTCAAATACTTCTTTCCGAACATCTGTGACTTCTTATCGAAAGTAGCTGACTTAATCAGCGAATTCTCTTTGTAGAAGGGGTTCAGTGAATACTTGATGTAGGCTTCGTACATGTCGTTGAAGAAGTTCTTGATGCCATCCTCGTTCTTCATATCGTGCACCATGATGAAGCGCATGTGGCTGGCGGTCACAAAGGCCGACACAAACCATTGGTTAAACTTATCCACGGACTTGAGGTACATAGTGTTGACCTTCCACATGTGTTCGTCAACTAGATCTAGGGCTGCGTGCGCTACAAATTGGTTTAGATGTCTGTGATCCTCTTTCTGAAAATTTACAGAGTAAAAGGTGAATAAATATAATGAATAGGATGTTAGTTTTTTTTTTAAATTCTAGGGTAAACTTTGGGGATGACTGGACACGCTTGATACAAATATTGGTAAATTTTCTACTAACCGCCACACTTTTATTAGGCAGATTTGGGAAATTACACTACATCTCAACTTTATTACTACAAGAAACAATTAATTACGTTTAGATAGACGGTGAAAGATGCATTAAAATTACATATTTATCCAATAAAAGCTCAAAATTTTTCATATAAACGATCGCTTTGCCACCATTTTGCATTTTTTTTGTGTCGATTGACATTTGCAGAGTTTCATTTCAATCTAAAAGCGGATGAAGTACTTAGTTTACCCAAACTAAAACCCAATAACCTATTTTGTGCAAGTAAATAGTTGTTTCTTGTAGTAATTGTTGAAATGAAGTGAGATTTCGAAAGTGCCACTGAAGGGGGAATAATCATTGAAATAATTTTTAGAAAAAACCTTTTGATTCACCTTTATTTCTCTAAAATACAATGAATGATAGGGCGATGGAAAACTTTGCATTCAAAATTTCAACACAAAATGTCAAAGAATATGGACATATCACGAAAGCAAATTTTCATTTTATGTAAATGAAATTTTAAATGTAGTATTTTCCATCACCCCGAATGCATATAGTTGTCTTTTATAGTAATAAAGGTGAATCAAAAGGTTTTTAATAAAAAAATCCTATTAAGTGTGTCAGTGGTCCTGAAAATTTACCAATTCTAGATCAAAGAAAGGTCGCAAATGAGGTAGCTTAAAGTAAGACTGCCAGAAGACCCGACTTCCACGTCAAATACTGTTAGCACTAGCATTGGGAAGAAGTCCAGTGAGCCAAACCAGGCAATATTGGGAAAGTAATTCCAGAGACGGGGCTTGCAATGAACAGAGGTCGATGTAGTAGTCCAAGATAGGGATGCCTGGAGGCGCCTTATGGAAGTGATGGGTGCCCGATCCGAACAGGATAAGGCAAACAAGATGACTACTAAAGATTTGGTTACGCAGAAGTTTGTTCCACTCGTTTCTTAAGCAATCAATTGCCATTTTTTGTTGATGCGATGTTAAAAATTGAAGGCTGAAAGATAGTGAACATATAAGTGAAATATTACCGATATTACATAAATATTGTACCTTAACTTCTTTATTGGCCGGGGGAAACTCCATTTCGAAGATGGGATTGTCGAGGTGGCCGACAATCACAAAATAATATGTACCAGCCATATTTCGAGTTTTTAAGACAACATTAAAATATTTCAATGGCGGTGTCCTTTATTCGTGTAGGCTTCTATGATTCTATTTCCATCACATCTATCTCTTCACACTTCATCTACAAAAAATCAGACAATTCAATCAAAGTTGACAACTGCTTTTGACATTATTTTGACAGCGAAGAATTTTTTGTGTTATATTCATTTTGTCTATGGCGTTGCGCGGGACAAATTCACTGAATATTAGTCAACACTGTTAGATCATTATTTTTTAGTAATGGTATTACTGAGCTTATCTTACGTCAATGTTGCCAGGGCTTACCAGAGGGCACCACGGACTTAAATATCTCTAAAGCCGAGCTTAAATGCAACTGATAAACCGGCCATCGGCGAAAAAATCGAGGTTAAGATAAGAAAATTAAATCGGGAATTTTTGTTATTGTTATTCTTATTACAAAAATTGTTCAGTTCAATTTTCGCAAAACCCGATGACTAAATAAAATATCTTAAGATGAAGCCATTCTAAATAATGCAAAATCATATAAAATCATACGTTTTTGTTTTGAAAATTTGATCGCTTAGAAGTATTATAGATGCTTCAATTAAATACTACGTGTAGAACATATCTTGGCCCTAAATATGGCCTAGAAAATATCGGTCATTTTTTTATAAGTCTTTTAATAAGCCTAGAAAAAACAATAATAAGGTCTATAAAAAACACTTTGAAGTCCAAACTCTCCTATTTATAAACCTCATTTTGGATATGGTTTTATTGTTTAATGTGGCAAATTAAGTTTCTTTTATGATAATCGCAAAAAAAAATGAAATTTACGCCCGAACCTCACAAAATAAAATATAATATGCATTTTCGCGTTGTTATTTTTGACATCACGGCGACAATACGGCAGTCGACGAATTTGTAACATCAAAGTGAACCTTATACCGTCCACCAAAGAACGACTGGCAGCGGCCCCTATTTTCTGTCACTACTCCTCCGGACGGAGCGGAGAATACACGTGTTAGGCTCCGCGCCGCTTGTTTTCGTGAAATCAATTTAAAAATTCCATTTTATTACAATAAACAAAGCATAAAAAAGGAATTAATGTTTTTTACAGGCCTTTACGAAATCAACATGTAAAAAAAAACTCAAGCCAACCTTTTTCCAACCTTTCCAAAAGCTTTTTCTCAAGTATTTTTAAACTCCTCCCATAAAAGGGTGTGAATTCCGATTTCGATTTTTTCCTGTACTAGTGGATCGCCTTAAGAGGCCGGTATTCGAATTTCTACCGATTTCTTGCAAACCTCCCTTAAACATTTGATGTTTTTAAGCTCTTAAAAAAATATATGTTATTCCTGAAGATAATATTTAAACATTAGTCGCGCCCAAAAGCAAATTATATAAAATTCCCTCGATAGAAAAAAATTGCGAAGTATGCTCAAAAAATTATTATAAACACGTTTGTTTCAGTTATTTTACATTTTATATGTATAAAAAAATTCACAGCGTTTCTTTAAATGCTGTTAGACAATTATTGCGAGATTTTTGCTCTATTTTAAACGAGTAGTGTTTTATTAAAGATTTTCATGATTTTTGCATCGATTTTATCGTTGTAAATGTTAGCGCGCTCTTTTAACATTCGTAATTTCATATCTCTCCGTCTTCTTCTTTTTGGGGCCGGGAACGGAGCCTTAATTAAACATTCTGTTCAAACATTCGTACAAATATGGCGGCCGAGATGGTCGCAACGCCGAACCGTTTCCATGGTTGTTATTCAGTGGCTTGACATTTGATTGAGATTTTGGGGCAATAGGGGCAATAACAATTTTTTATTACTTATTACATACTTAAATAAAACACATTTTAGTTTGTACAGCCCTGCATTTAATCATAATATTTTTTCTGACAAGTCTAGTAAACTGTAGTAATAATATCAAAGAAATAATAATAAAATTTCAAACAGAAGATACACACCTAATTTTTCATGATATGTATTTTATATTTATTTTTTAACTCCATGACATAACGAAGATAATAATTATATCTACATAAAAAATAATGTCGTGTGCACTGCTTAGTTCGTCGAGTTATATTCAATGTTCTGTTGACGAAACATTCTTCAAAATGTTTTGAACATTGAAGAGTTTTTGATTGGCTTCCAACCCTCAGGTCGCATCTTTGAAACACCTTTCTTGAGCTACTACGGAAACCTAAAAAGTGTCAATGTTCAATCACAAACCTATGAAATTGGAAGGTACTAAATAAATTAAGTTGTAACGCAACTTGGGTAGGACCTTTCAGCACCGGTTGTTGGAATAGCGATTTCCAAATATTCTATTTTTAAAGTGCAATAAAGAAAAGAAAATGATTTTTGAAGTGAAACTTCTTTAGCGCCGTTAGTGACTTGGAATTCGGGTGAAACGGAAATGCGTCACTAATTCTACACAAATACTCGGTTCTAATATAATGCGGTAAATTCGCGCCTCGCCTTCCATAGCGTAGTGGGCAAGGTGCCTGACTATTATAGTATCAGTGGCCAGAAAGACAGTCATCAAGAGAACGGGGGTTCGAATCCTACGAAATCAAAAAAACCCATTTTTATTTTGTGAAATCAATATCCGATCTTCAAACCACTTTAAAAAAACAAGTAAAAGAAAATAAAAGTGATATCTAGCAACTTTCTAGTTTCACTTCTATCGCCTGTGAATTAAACACTCTGATTTTTTATTTGTAAAACGTAACCCTTTTCACAACGGTCTTAAATATTAATTGCTGGCATATGATAAATAATTGAATGGTGCGTTAAATAATATTTCTATGAATGTAATTATCAAGGTGATTTAATAATCATCAGATTGCCAAGAATTTTTGGTTATTTGTAGTTATTTGTTGGTTATTTGTACCCCGCGAAGGTTTCTACATATGTGGAGGGGGGGAGGTTCATGAAGTGGGGTAAGGTGGAAGAGAACGCGAGAGGGGAACGGGACGCAGGAGGGGAACGGGGGCGGGAACGGGGACGTATGTGAATGGATCCATAGAGGAGGGGCGATAGAGGGGTGGGGGGTTTTGGAAGGGAAAAGGGAGGGATTGCAAAGCAGACATAGTAGCGGTGGGGCAAGGCAGGGGGTACATTTGCAAAATCCATGCATCTCACACGGACAAATATGAGAAGAGTGTGTATGGAGAAGGCAGGGAAGATGGAAGGGGTGCGCCGGAGGGGAAGGGGATGCGGGAAGGGAACGGGGACACGAGGGGTGACGAATGGGTGGGAGACGAGGGAGGGGAAGAGATAAGCATTGAAAAGGAGACATAGTAGCGTGAGGGGATAGTAGGGAATACATTTAGAAAATCCATGCTTCTCACACAGACTGGGCTGTTCACGCGTCGAAAAATCTTCGGATTTATTCGTGTACGCACCAGACCCAAATACAAAAATATTGTGTATTCAAAAGCACTTTATTAAACAGAATTAAGATGAAGCCATGCGAATTAATGCAAAAAAATACAAAATCATGCGTTATTGGTTAAATTTGATCGCTTGGAAATATTAAAGATGCTTCAATTAAATACTGCAAGTAGAACACTTCTTGGCCTTAGAAATAATCGAGTCAGTAAAGTATTTTTGTAAGTTTGAATAAAATAAAGTATCAGGCCAATAAAAAATACTTTTATGTGCAAAATCTCCTTCTAATGAATTCATTTTCAGATAAAGTTTTGTTATTCGTGGCAAATTAAGTCCTTTAGAAAATAATCGGAAAACATTTTAATATTTGTGCCTGAATTTTACAAAATAAAAACCAAAAAATGTAATTTCGTGCTGTTTTTTTCGGCATGAATCAAAATAGGCGGCGGTCAACGAATTTGAAATTGAGAATTAAACAAATCGTCCGCATAAAGATTATGTGCATTTTGTTTCGGTTAACGCCTCGCTGGCGGTGGCTCGCTGCCTGCGGTGGCCATTGGACGTCTCTAGGCTCTGCGTCGCTTGGTTCTGTGAAATCGACTTTCAATTTCCTTGATATTATAATAAACAATGCGCAAGAAAGGAGTTATTGTTTTTTATAGGCCTTTACGAAATTAATCTGTAAAAAACAACTCACAAAAAGTCTTCGGAAGTCCTTTCATGTATTTTTGTTATTTGTTTTTGGGGTGTTATGCCGTGTTGCGCTACCTTCTTCTTTAAACGTATCTGCTTTCACGTATTTTTAAATTTCTCCCAAAAAGGGGCGGCGCCCTTCCGATTTCGAAATTTTCAAGGAATAGTGGGATCACCTTATAACAGACACTTTTTTTGTTTGTTCGAGTGGTTATGCAACGTATGCTGGGTACTGGCTAGTACTTGATAAAAATAAATAACACGGGAAGTGCTTTTTTTACAATTATTAGAAAACATTATAATGTTATGAGGGCTTCAGAAAACTTAATTTAAATTTTAAACAATAAGCATTGACTATGACAATAAGATGAAATTGGAACATTGTAAACCGTTAATTACAACATAAATCTTCTATTTTCGCCTATAACAGCCCAGTGCCTATAACATTATTTCTGTATAATTTGACACAAAAGTATCAATAAATTAAAATGGCGAGGAAAAGCGACAATGACGTTAAGTACCTACCCGCTCTTTATGTCACCCGATAATTAGAAAACCAGTACAAACAGAAATTTAATTCCAATTCCAGGAATTTCATCACTCTGATGAATGAATAAGGAAATTACTTTTGTCAAAACGAAAATTAATTTCACCAGTTTGACACCACCTGTCTCAACAGATAAAGGTGTTTCTTTTCAACGTAAATCGTTGTTTATTTGTGAAGAGGGATATTGTTTTACTGAAATGATAATAATTCCCGCTCGTTTACCAAATTTACCGCTCAAAATATAATATCAGTCGGACAGGTTTTACATAAATACAGGTTGTTTCAGTCGCCATTGCCAGGGATTATTGGTACAGGGCGATACGGAAGATTATATTAATCTTTAACAAGAATTATTGTTTTATGGAGTACGCTTGCTAATAACGTTTCCTCTAAGGCCCTTCGTACAAGGAGATACTTAGGTACAAACTACGTGTTTGTGACGCAACAAAAGTAGCCTACATAAATATATACTACTCTTTAATGTTGGTTCCCGTACACGGCGCTACCTGGCGCACCTCAAATATTCTGAGCTTGATCATCTTTTCACGTGCAGCCGTGGGAAGACAATTTTCTCGTTTATCTTTATACTAAGAAGAAAAAACGATATAATAGGAGATTTTGGGTTTACCTATATATCCAAAGAAGTGTTAACTGTTGGACATTCGTTGCCGTTGCGTACAGGGAACTGAATGAAAATGATGAAAACAAGTTTCATTCTTACTAAAGAATGTCAAAGAATTCTTACTTAAATTTGGGGTACTTGTTAACTCCCGGTATTCATAAGAAAAATACCCCCTTTTTCAACATCAATCCATGCCTTCTCCACCAAATTCTTTCTTACGTAACGTATAGTCATATAAACACGATTTTTTTTTCATTTCCAGAGCAAATTTAACATACCATGCTAGTTCGGAAACGGATAGTAGTAGATATGAATGCAACTAGCGTAGCGCGCTACTAGCACTGATGGTAGCGCGCAACTGACGTCAAACCCGTAGTTGGTGCGTAGCACCGTGTACGAACACTAGCAAAATAGTATGGCGGGTACTCACGAGCGGTGCGTGAGCTACGCGCATGAAGCTCGAGTCGCTTGTAAGTATCTCCGTGTACGAAGGGACTAGGGTGGAGTATTCGTTGAAGCTGACTAAAGCGTTATTTTAATTTAATTTGCGTGAAGGCAATTTCCTAGCACATAATCATTCTAGAACGAATTAAAACCGCAAGCCAAACAAATAATAATAGCGGAATATTTAATTATGGCTCTATTATTGGCGTTGGCCATTGTTAATTATTTACAGGCTGGCGCCGTTTAAGCTTAGCATTGTAAATATGTTTGTTTGAAATAAACGAACCGCTGATTTATGATAAGTATTC
The DNA here is from genome assembly GCA_917563855.2 of Limnephilus lunatus. Taxonomy (NCBI): domain Eukaryota; kingdom Metazoa; phylum Arthropoda; class Insecta; order Trichoptera; family Limnephilidae; genus Limnephilus; species Limnephilus lunatus. Next base: position 99,483,693 of record OU830596.1, read on the forward strand.
CTACATAAATAAAGGTTAACTGATTTGCACCACCATATTCAATAATATACTGCTGTTTGGTAATATCCGTAAAACCACAAAAAGAAAACTTTAAAGAAGACTATAAAAACGTATATTTACGAAAGAAAAAAATACAAGTGTACAGTTCACACACAGTAGAACTGAAACCTTCAGAAAAATAAAGTAGACAAGAGTGGTGAGGCTACGAAGTACCGCAAAAAGAGGAGAACGATTATTCTATCTCATTCTCTCGCAGGCTAAATCCTATAGAGGTATGTGTTTGTTTCTTTTAGTGTCGTTATTTCGTTTCATCGAATTTCAAATAATATAAAAAAGTTCTCACTTCAAAATCGTAAAACCAATTAAAAATATAAAAGTTTGCATGAAAGTAGTTTATTTTAATTTTTTTTTAATTTCATGAAATTTTATTGGTTACGGATATTTTATTTTTTTTTGCTACCACACTAGATTAATGCACGTGTTGTGGTAGTCATACATTTAATATTTCAAATAGGAATTAAATACTATTTTATTGAAACAGATAATTACCATAGGAACTAAATAAGAAATACATAAAAGTAAGTGAAAAGCAAAGAAAAAAAATCATATTTTAAAGAAAAATAGAAATAAAAATTAAATTCAAAATTTGAAATATATAAACTTGTAATAAATATTAGTCACTTATGTGTTCTATACAAATTTATAAATTAAAACATATATATATATAGAAAATGAAGATAATGTTTGTAGTTAGTCAAAGTATGAGACAGTTAAATATGACTGAATCGGATAGGGACACATTAGCTCAGTTGGTAGAGTTGCGCCCCTCAAGGCGTAAGATGATAATATTAAATAATAAAAAATAACATTTTTCATATCATCCAAGATCATGTAGATCTGAATGTAATGGAATCTTTCAGTTCAATTTTCGTCCACTTCCCGAACTACCGAAGTATGTGAATTTTCACACACGTGATAAAAATGATTACAATACATTCAATAACAAAAAATAAGCAATATTAAAGTTTTAGAATATATTTTTTTACTGTGCCATCTCAACTCCACCTGATTTATAATATCTTATAATAATAAATAATATTCGGATGACTTGTATAGCGCCGCTTTTGTGAAAAATCACCTCAACTAACTAACTAACCATCACGCTGTTTCCCCGCAGGGGTAGGCAGAGAGGACGGACCACCAAACAACTCGGTCTTGGCACACACTCTTTGCCTCACTCACATTCATACATCGTCTCATACATTCTCTTCTATTATTCTGACTTTTGACATGGCCCGACTCAAGTATCTGATACACTTGATCGTGCCATGTCTTCCTCGGACGTCCACGACTTCTTCTACCATTCACATTTGCGTCGTATATTCTTCTTACACTGCTTTCTTCGTTCATTCGCTCTACATGCCCAAACCATCTGAGGGTCCCTTTCTTAATCTTACTCATTATGCATACATCTGCCTTACATTCTTTGCGGATATCCACATTTCTCACACGATCATACATTGTTTTACCACACACCACCATGCCTCAGGGATCTCATTTCAACAGCATTCAGTTTACTTTCATCTTTCCTCTGCCAGTTCCATGCCTCACTGCCATACATCAGGGTAGGTACCAGGACTCCATTGTGGACTGCTAGCTTCGCTTCTTTTGACAGTTTTTTTTATCAGCGCCAACGGCATTCAGTCCTCCATTAATGGAGTTACCAGCGTTCACCCTTCTTTCAATATCCCTATCAGCCTTCCCATCTCTCGTAAACATACTACCCAGATACACAAACTCATCCACCTGCTCCAAGTATTCATCATTCACAACTATATTACATACTGTTTTCGTACTCTCTCTTTCAAACACCATGACTTTAGACTTAATATAGTTGTGCTTACTTTTACTCTTAACCTGACGAAGAAAACATTGTTTTTGAAACATGTCGATAATGTTAATAATATAGTGGTGGTTACAAAGTTATTTGTTTTCATTAAATCAATAATGCCAAAAAGTATGTTTGCGAAGTTACGATTTTGGCGCCCCCTAAAACTGCCGCCTAGGAAATTCTCCTTGGTTTCCCCCCCCCCTAGACGCGGGGCTGGATATTATAATGACGACGACCGTTGTGTAGTGGGTAAGACTCTTGACTCACAATCCGGAGGTCGCGGGTTCGAACCCGGCGTGCGCAAATAAATTTTATTTGATTAATTTTGTTATTTCACAATTAATTAATTTAAAAATAATATATAGTATATTTGCGGCACGTTCCAGAGTGGAAGATACTATCAGTATCGCCCTGGTGTAAGACCACCATTCAGAATTGAAACGTTGCTTGAAAATGACTTTAGCCGTGTTTGGTGACTAGATCTGAATAGCCAGGTACTTCCCAACCATCCTATTCCTCACCTCCTTTCCCTCCCCACTACCTTCAGCCTCACAACATACCCCAATTGGGAATGCCATAGTCTCACTGGCTCCAGACGGGAGCAGTTGAGATTCTTGTGCGGTATTCACTGTAAAAAAAAAAAAAAAATAACAACAAAAAACTTAATGTAGGGCAGGTAGCGCAGGTAGGTTCCAACTCATCAACGTTTCAAGTTAGTTAACCTATAAAAAATAAATCAGAACCCACGCAAGAAAAAAGTTGAATAATAAGGCGAGTCAACGATACTCTTGCCAACCAGCTGCTAACATTACTCTTCTTATTAAAAAAAATATGACGGGGTCGGTAGTTACTTATTATAAAAAGTGGTGATGTTTGGCTCGGCGGAAAAATGTTCGGATCCGGCAGTGCGTTTGCCATGTAAATTTCACCAGATATTGGGTAACCTAGCCCCGAGCTGTCTGGAATTATGCTGATTGAAACATTTGCATATTCCACCGAGGGAAGTTTAGGCGGGAGCAGTTAGCAGGGAAGGATGTAGTGTACACGGGAGGGAGTGTAGGGGAGAAGTGGGCGAATTTCTGCGAAGATACGTCAAACTCTCACGGAGCAGAACCAGACATTTCGTGTTTGATTAACTACTGCCGAATTCAAACGTTTTCTAGCATTTAATTCCCTGGCATTTGGGGGTAAATAAAGCGCCGCCAAAACACTGAAGGGTGAACACCTACACGGTACCGCCTAACTAAAAGCATTAATGGCAGTTATGTTTATAGTAGAGAGGTAAATTTACATAAATGAGGCTTTGCATAAATGAAAAATGTTCAGACCGCGTTTGTGCATTTTTATTATTTTTAAACGAGATGAATTCCCGCAAAAAATTAAATTGATATGGATTTATCAGCGTAATAAAAAATGTGTATGGGTTTATTTATTATTTTGTGCAATACCGATTACGTAGAAATCTATTCATTAAAACTGTCACAATGGAAGCACTGAACTTTTAGTAGAAATATGTTAAATTAACAATGTTATCATTAAAAACTTTTATAATGAGTTTGTGTTCCAGAGCTAGAGTACGCAGCGACGTGATTAATTAAAAATAATAATTTCGGTGATGATTCCCTTTCTATGTGTAATTCGGGTTCAATGAAATCTAAAACTGGGATTTTCTTGATTTTAAAAACCGGAATTGATTTTCAGGTTGTCAGATTCAGACAAGTGATTAAGTAGGCAATTATTTTAATTAATTTATTTAATAATTCTATAAATGAAATACACGTTTATTACATTAGCTCTTCAGGGCCCACGTCATCTTAGGCTGTGTGGGACTGGGATTTTAATTTGGGGTTATTTTTAAAAGTTATTATTTTCAAAAAGGTCTTTCGAAGGAAAGGGAGGAAAGGAAGTAGGGAAAGAAAAAGGGTAGGAATGTAGGGGTCAGTGTGTCCAGGATTGACGGGGGTATGAATCCACCCCTCCAACTGCGGTGCAAGGGGATGGGTCGAGAGAGTCCGGCTGGAGAGGTCTAAAGGCCTCCCTCAACCAGTCTCTCTCAATCCGCCCGCAGAAGATGGGCAGATGCATGTGACCTATGGCAGTGGTGCTGATTATGCAATAGATGGTTCCTAGGGCGGCGATAAACATATCCGCCTCCCAAATTGAAAACATATATGTACATTTCTTTGTTTAAATTGTTGACGGATAATGTCGTAATTCATCACGTGTTCATTCGAAAGGTAAATTTCTGATTGAATTTCGAAAGGCAGCGATCCTGAGACAAATACATTTTTTCATAAATACTTTCAGCTTTATAAAAACTACAATTACAATTATAACATCCCATGATTTTTTACGAGATTGTGTTATACTAAAGATTAATTTTAAATATATTGGTTTTATCGTGCAATCTAAGCACAAGACAATGTCTAAATAAAAAAATCTCATTAGCTATTTTTTTAATGAAGTACAATTTTTTTACGTGACATGTTACGAGAGAGCCCATGTCTGTACCTACGGTTTATAGACATGGGAACATTGTGAGTCCGGTAAAATACCTCAGTTCTGATATTAAAGTTGAAATTAAAATAAAGTACCTAGGGACACTACGGCAATGGTTGAATAAAATGTAAAACTACAGCAAATTTATTAAAAAGGGCAAACTTTTTTGAAATCAGCTTTTTCGGCTGTTAACAGAAGAAATTTGAATAGTTGGTATTTTAACAAACTTTTGCTGTCACTGTCGCGAATACTGTGCAAAAGGGACAAAAGCACCTCAGGCTGATAATACCTAAATAAAATCGTCAAAATCGAGGTTTTGCATTCGCCATTATTCTTTTCCAAAACTGGACCGATTCTTAAGATTTTTTTACCACTGTAGCCCTCCGTACCCTCTTGCCCTCTCCCCATCCGACGTCCCCTCCCCTCCAAAATTCCCCTCCCCGCTCTGCCGCTTATTTCTTGGATGAGTGGTAGGTATATAAACGCATGTGGGACGAACAAAGAAACATTCATTTTTATATATAAAAAGTATCTTACCCAGTAACGCGTTGCTTTGGCTAACGAAACACAACGTCATCTATTGGATGGTTACCCAACCTGGATAGCCAAGTGTTGTATCGATAAATTAACTCACACCGCCATCTATTAGAAACTTATAGAATTACAAATAATTACAAAGCATTGTCCTTTAAGAAACATTTCATAATAATAATAATAATTTATTTATTTCAACGCCCAACGGGCTTTTACATGAAAAGTGTATGATACAGAAACACAGTTTTTATAAAAAAGATGAATTTGAAGAAAATAATAATAATTAAATAATTTGTAGCGCGCCGTTTTTGTGAAAAAATCACCCCAGAGGCGCTAATGATATTTAATTCGCAATAATAAATGCTGAGGTCAATAATCGAGATAAAAACTATCCTTTCTTTTAATTTGGACCAAATTAAACACAGTAAGCCAAATGTCATCAAAATCGGTTAAACAGTTTCGGAGTTTATCTCGAACAAACATCGTGACGCGAGATTTTTTATATATAAAGATAATATGACAATTGCAAATTTGACAAGCGCCCTGTCCTATTTGTGATCTCAAATAATAAGAGTATGTCTTCAAGAAATTCAGTTTGCCAAACGATCTCCCACATGAAGCGAATCTATGTAAAAGTCAGCGTCAGCTTCAGACGAAGACCTATTATTTTCTGTTGGTTGGGGGAAGTCGGAGTATAATCCATATTCTTGGATGAAGTTTAACCTAGTCAGCAAATCAGCTTCTTTATATTTGATATCAGAACCAACCTGAAGCCTTAAATATTCGCTTCCCAAACAAAATTATTTGGCATCACATGCTTTAAGTCAAAGCTGCAGATTTTTTTTTAATTTCTATATTTTCAGAAAGATAAAGACATGGATACGAATATTTGTAAAGACTAGACATACCGATAAAACCAGAGCCAAACAAACAGACATACTAAATATACAAAAGTGTAATTTTACCTTTGGACAAAGAAGCTTTGAATTTTTAGCAGTAAAGGTATACAACGTAATATGTAGGTTATATACCTTATATTATATATAACGTGTATAAGATGCAAAATGTCCTACATCGGTTCAATAATAACTAAATGGTTGATTGGCTTGGGTAGGGTGGGTTTTTTTTTTTTACATTAGCTCCGTACCGGAGGCCCCGAGGAAAACAATTCCCCTCAGGGCCCGTGTCATCTTTGGGGATGCAATGATCAAAGGAAAAAGAGGAAGTTCTGGGAAGGAAAAGGGTATGAGGGGTGGGTAGGAATCTGGGGGTTAGTGCGTCCAGGAGTGACGGACGTATGAATCCATCCCTCCTACTGCGGTGCAAGGCGATATTCCGAGAGAGTACGGCTGGAGAAGTCAAAGGGACTCCCTCAATCATTCTCAGACGCATCCACCGCCAAGACCCGGACAAACCTCACCCCACGAAGCTAAGATCCCCACATCTCACCTATAACTACCTATGTAAGTAGTTACCTTGGCTGACACCGATTCCAAAAATAACAATCGTACGAAATTATTTTTTTACTTTTTAGTGCATTTTTTGAAGTCGTTTTTTGTTTTGTTAAAATTTTTGTTCATTAACTATAAATACCACTTCCCGATGTAAGAACTACGTCATCACTTTGGTTGAACAAGGTTCTAAATTCATATTATCTTGTTCTGAGATATGAGGTGTCAAAGTTTGCAAAGACGATTTCTTATTATCTATTTACTGATTAGTGATTTTAAGATTGAATCTCGTGTTAAGTATTTTAGTTTAGCATAGTTTAAATGAAAATATTTAAATATGATATATACTTAACATTTTAGAAAGTACCTAAACGTGCATATCGAACCATAATATGCAACCAACAAGGGCATAAAAAATCATTGCATAAGGTTCTAACTTCTTCTTCTTCTTCTTCTTCAATGGCGCTACAGCCCATTTCGAGCCTTGGCCTCCTTCAAAATAAGCCTCCACCGCCCTCTGTCCTCGGCCGTCGTCTTCCAATCTGCAACATGGAGTAATCCTCTTGCATCCTTCCTGACATCATCCTCCCATCTCAGTCTAGGTCTGCCCGCCTTTCGTTTACCTCCCGGGTGTCCTGTCAGAACCTTCTTCGGTACTCGTGTGCTTGGCATTCGGTGCACATGTCCGGCCCATCTTAAGCTAACTAAATTTCCTTAATGTAATTCCAAGATAGGGCCACATTCTAATTAAATATTTTCCTTTAAAATATGTTAAACTAAAATTCTTGACACAAAATCAGAAATAGTTAAATACATTATGATAAAACGTATTTGCAAACTTTGACACCTCAGAATATGGTAAGTCGAAGTGAGAACCCTACCCAACAAAAGTGACGTACTACGTAATATCAACTGATAAAAATAATATCAACTGTCAGATACAAACAAAATGGCAATTGCAAAAGGTTCAAAGTGATGTTAGAACCTTGTAAAATAAAAAAAGGCTTTAAAAACTTCATGTTAGAACTTCGTCATACAAGTATCCATGGAAATACAACACATATGGGTCTAAAAATAGTTTTTGTTATGGAAATGAGCAAAAGAAATGATTTTGCAGTCAATTGCCATTTTTGAAAAAAAATGTTAGTTAGAACCTTGTCTGGCTGAGGTGACGATGCTTACATGGATATTTCTCTCTCGCAAATAAGTTTTTTTTAGCAATTTCATATAAGTGTGCGCGCGGGAGGACAGAAATCCCCGATGCATACTGTCGTCAGATTGCATTCAAAATCTGGATTGCAAAAATGACATCGTTCTAAAAAAAAAACTTTGCTGTGATCGGAGCTTTTTACTTGTCGCTTCATCTGAATGCGGCTCCAGAAATAATTTCTGGTACATAAAATTTTTAAATTCGGGAGGCGGAATTGGATACAACCGCCCCGGGAACCATTTATTGTATAACCAACTCCTCTGCCATAGGTCACTTAAATGGTTCGCTACGTTTGGTGTGGTGACTTAGCAGGGGTGCCCGGGTTCATGGGGTGAGGTTTGTCTAGGTCTTGGCGGAGGATGCGTCAGCCCACCTTCTGTGTGGTGGGCCTGATCGATGTAATAATCGCACTAAATTAACATTGTTAAATTTACATATAAACCCAAAGAGCCTTTAAAATTATCCTGACGATTCACGGTTATGGTACCGTGACGGAATTAAAAAGTCAATAAACATACGTTCCTCATCAGTGCTTATCACAATAATGCTGCAGCTCTTTCAAAAGATGAGATACACAAGGTACGTAGGTCTGTTTCCTCCAAAGGAAAAAAAGTAATCATTTTCTTGCATCTCTCTTATACACGGCACCATAAGGTGCTACAATACCACTAACCATGACGAGAATTTTGAAAGTACAGAATATATTGGGTCCTTAGGTCCTTACATATGAAATTGGCGTTTTGCCGTACTGGCAACTTTGATCTCAAATATCTTCTCTTTGGTTAGGAATTCCAAATTCAAATTTATACACCTATTTACTCATGTATTTGTGTTTCAAAAATTAGAATTCATTTGTTTTTATACTTAGTTGTTTTTTTTTCTTTACGTCACTTAGTTTACTAAATGGAAAACTTGAAATATCGCGTTATTTACGAGCACGAGTTCCACCGTGGCACCAGTGTTGCAGAAACGGCTCGAAGGATTAATGATGTATATGGCGACGGTGCCGCAAAAAAAAACACATTGAGTTTTTGGTTCCAACGTTTTCGTTCTGCAAATTTCGACCTGCAGAACAAGCCCCGTAGACCAATGACGTTAATACTATATAACATCATTGCCGTAGACGGCCGGAAAGTTGAAAATGAAGAATTGAAGGCTATTGTGGAAGCGGATCCATCGCAAACCACGTCCGAGTTAGCTGCAGGCTGCGGTGTTAGTGATAAAACTATTTTAATCCACTTGAAGCAAATTGGGAAGGTGAAAAAGCTCCCATAAGCTCCCATACAAAGTTTCTCAATTTCATATGTAAGGACCTAATAGTTAGAAGGATAATATTGAAGTGTGAGTGAATTCAAAAAATTCAAAAACGTTAAATGTCAATGCGCTGATGGTTTTGCTTTTGTTCTTAAACATTTAATGCTGCAGCTTTTTCATACACATTAAATAGCAATAGTCGAAAATGAGACAAACCGTGAATTTATGTCTGCACCCCCTCAAAGGAAACAAACAATCATTATCGTATATCTCCCCCAAACGTCCAAAGAAAATGAAACGAAAAATTTCCCGTCACCGTGGCTGAGCCGTAATTAGATATATCTGTTTCTTCCAAAGGAAAAAAATAGTACTTCGGAGGAAACAGTCACACGCATTTTGTTTTTCTCATATTTCATTGTGTAAGAAAGTGCTTAAAATTTTCGTTTTAGAGTTGCTAATATTGTCTTCAGTGATATTTTCGGGTTTTATTCATTAAGTTATTCCAAAAAAGTCTAGTTGCTTTCTTACTTGCATGCCTTTGCACAGATGGAAATGCTTGTTATTAATTATTGGCAACTTGAAGTTATGTTAGCAAATTTACGAATCTATATTTAACGACTTTTCAACAAAGCAGATTGATTAATTATTAATCGGTTTATTCGAAACCTTATTTAACCTCCTTGTTACAAACTTATGGAAAACGATCGGTACCTGCCCAGATTTCAGTGTTCATTTTGTTTAAACTGTGTTTTGATTACAAAGGGAAATATCTGGTATAACCACATACTTGGGATTGTGTGTATTGGCGCTTATACAGGTATGCACTTCCTACAGTGATAATTTTTTTCATATTATTTTATATCTCCTCGTCCTTGCCAAACGTCACTGAGAAACATAATTTTGTCTTGCTTACGGTCTACCTATTGATATTTGCAAAAACAGGAAAAAGAAGTGTTCACGATTATCGATTTTTAATATATTCAACAAATGTTTACAGTGAGTAAAAAAACATTATTATTATTTAACAATAAAGTATATTCATTAATTTGTTGTAAAGGGATATGAAACTTTAAATTGATAAATCGCAAAAACTTGAATTCTATTGTCATTTTTTAATGTGAGGTGACCAAATAATGGAATTATATTCTAATTGGCTACGAACTAATGAGACAAATAATAAAATTTTCACTACGGAAAATGAATTAAAGTTTGTAATGATTCTCAGGAAAAGTCCTAAGGTTTTCGTACTAATGTTTGTAATGTGATGTTAAAAAAGTTTTTGAACACATTGGGATCAGCTGAAGAGAAGAACTATAATTATTAAAATTTGATAGAAAACTGAAGCGCACCTGGAATAAGCTTTTTTAATTATCACTTATTTTTTTTCGTCTGTGTGAGCACGGCGTTTGACTCAACTTAAAAGCAATTCAAATATTTTTTTCCATCACACGTCGTAACTGTAGTCGGGTATAGTCAAGCGCAGTGGTTCCCAAAGTGGTCCGTACGAACCCCCAGGGGACCCCAGGATCATTCCCACCTCACCCTACCCCGTTCCTTCCACCCCATATCCCATTTCACCCCCTCCGTTGTGGTAAATTTGCCGTCCCATTGTATCCCATTCCGCCCCCTCCATTGTGCTATCCGCCCCGGGGTCCGTGGGCCTAAACAGTTTGGGAAAGGGCTCCCAAAAGAGTTTTGGAACCACTGCTCTAGCGGGTCATGTGATAAGCAATACGTTTCGTTCCAGCAGCACGGTAACACACGTAACAGCGCGCGTATCACGTGATCGTGTGTAGGGGTGTGAACAGTGGCGACGTGCAAAAAATATCATCAAACAGCAAAATGAGGTCTACTTTTTGTACTTCAAATATGCTCAAAAATAGCTGGTTAAAATCCTTCATGTACACCCGATATACTAATAAACGGCTTGAAATAATAATATATTTTTCTTATTTTTTATTTCTCTATTCATTTTTATTTATTACAGGTTAGTTTTACATGGTTTTTCGACTACCAAGCTAGGCAAATGCCCGTATTATGGTAGTCGAGATTCATACGATGTTATATTAAGTATAAAATATGTATTTAGTATAATCATCCCCGTGGAAAGTAAAAAAAGGTGAAAATAAAAGTAAAAAAACATATAGCATACATATTAAGAAAAATATTCATACTAGTATTTGGTATATGTTCACATACAGGAAAGGAGTTAAAGTAGGTGAATCTTATATCAATAAAAGTAAAATATAATAACAAATTAAAGTAAAAATAAAAGTAACAAATAATAATATTTTAAAGACAATAGACATAAAAATAAAAATAAATATAAATCATCTATTCAGATGAACAATGATAATCTGCAGGTATTATATACGTCTAATCTAAGTAGGTTAGTTAGTAAGTTTAAATTCAGCTAAAACTTTTGAACAGTGAGCTCTGACATTTCCTTCACAGGGAATGACAGAGGAAATATTTTTTCTTATGGCCTCATGTGTGGAGCTAACGTAAAATAGTATCTATGAATATGATAAATGTAATGGACGTACTTGAATTATTTTAACCAGTGATTACTGACATTATTTAGAGTAAAAAATTTGAAAGAAATTTTGGTCTCCGGTTACCTTTTCAATTACTTTTTTATTGTCGAAATTTTTTTCCTCAAAATCAAACAACAAAAAAATTCTTCCGCATGTCGTCACTGGTCTAACCTAACCTAACCTAACCCAACCTCCTACCCCGTCCCCAACTGTCCAACAACTAATATTGTTTTTTGTTTTTGTAGAAAAAAAAACATAAAAAATGTCACCGGAGAACGAAATTTCATTTAGATACATACGATCAAATAAGATCAGTAATCACGTAAGTAAAGTACGTCCCTTAACACCCTGTGTATACAGGCACCTAGGATATTATTTGATGTGAATTGTAAATTATTTGATGTAATTAAAAGGAAAAACAAAGAAAATAAATTTTAAATAATGTATGACCTGCCCCACACACGAAAAGTTTACATGTATTCAATAAAATATAAAAACCAAGTTATCTTTCGCTTTTATTTATCAATATTTTTATGCGACGAAGTTATTTATTTAATCTCTGTCTCTGTTTATTCGCTTTAAGATTCGGTCAAATAATAATAATAATTTATTAGTCCCCTCTAAACGCTCTCCGCAAGGCTCTTTCCGAATTCGGTCAACCGTCGCGCGTCGCGTCGCGCTCAGGGTGTGCAAAGTTACCGAGAAATGGCTTTGCCGGTAATTCGGTAAAAAAAACATTGTTTTATTTTGGAAGGCATTACGTTGTACTTACTAAATGATGGAAAGGGACAAAAGGAAATTAAACGAAAAATTCAGTAAAAATAACACTGTTTTGTTTTTGAAAACATTATTAAATTGTACTAAATGACCAAAAGGGACAATGTGCGCTTTTATAATTACCGCGATGATTCACGGTTACGGTACCGTGACGGCAAAAAGGCAATAAACATAAGTTCCTTATCGCTGTAATTTTGCAGCTCTTTCTTACACATTAAATCTCTTACACATGAACTTACCAAATATATGAGGTTCATGAAAGAGTATTTCTTTGATGTTTCGTGAATAATATTATGTTTCTATTGTTTATATTTCTGTTATGATTCGATTTGTATGTACAAACTCTCTCCACGGCTACCAATGTATTGATATTTTTTTTGTTTTTGTTTTGTAATTTTTCGTTTTATATAATTTTTGACTTTATATTCCTCTCTTACACATTTAATTTACTTATTATGTGGTCTCAGTAGAGGTTAAAATCACAAGGAGGAAATCCATAATTGGTTTTATTTTGACTATATAACACTTAATGTACAATCTGAAAAAATGTAAACTGTCGATTTCTAGAAAATTAATAAATAAAAAAAAATAAAAAAATAATGGTGAGATACACAAAATACGTCTGACTGTTTCCTCCATAGTACTACTTTTTCGCGACGGGAATTGCGTTTCATTTTCTTTATTCGTGCGAGGGGGATGTATAATAAAGATTGTGTTTCCTTTGAGGGGGTGCATACATACTACGTTCACCCCTTGTCTCATTTTCGACTGTTGTTATTTAGTGTGTAAGAAAGAGCTGCAGAATTATTTGTTTAAGAACAAAAGCAAAACCATTTTTGAAATTCACTCAAACTTAAATGTAATCCTTGTAACTATATTCCATACTTTCAAAATTATCATCACGGCTACTAGTATTGGTAGGGGCCTACGGAGACGTCACGGTGCGGTGTCTGAGAGAGATGCAAGAAAATTATGACTATTTTCCTTTCGAGGAAACATTGTCGCATAACATTACAGCGACACAATAAACCTTGATATTCGAAAGGGTCGATATGTTTTCAAATTAAAAAAAAAGGTTTGTTTAAAATTTCTCTGATAGTCGATTATCAGGAACAATTTTACCGGAAGTGGAATTTAGCCGTGTCTACCGGTAAACCGGTTTACAGAAAACCGATATTGCAAGCCCTGATTCTGCTTCAGTCGTCCTTAACCCACTTTCCGCTCCTGCCCTATCTCCGCATTTCCACTGCATCAAATCTGGCTCTGGCTCCGTCTTCCCCGCCATTGAAGATAAATGCTTTTTAAGATTTATTTTAAAAGTCACGGTCGGAAGAATAATAAATAATTCTATGTTACTTACTTAAGCTGGTTTTAAACTGTACAAACATTGCGGTCAACTGGGCCGCAGGAGAAAACGTAATTTACTTTAAAAATAACAGTCCGAAGATTGTCACATGGGTTCCATGACAGTTGATCCGCCGATAGTTGCCCCCCGGCATTCTTATATTTATTTATATACATATATATTAAATACATTACAAAATGATACTTTGTCTGTCCAACTAGGAAGGATACCCGTTTTAGGACAGCCAAATTGTATATTTAGTTCATAATATTTTTAACAAGGGAATGGTTTCTTTCAAGATATCACAGGAATGAGCCTCTGTCGAGACAACTTTTGAGAACATTAAAATTTGTTTTCTGAACGAAGCGATGGTTTCTGTATGTCTTTGAAAGAATCGCAAAGATGTGTTTTTTTTTCAAGGTCATTTTGAAGAACATTAATACCAACTTGCATTCAGAGTGGATGAGTGGTTTCTTTAGTGATATCACAAGTAGGAGATTCTTTCCAAGTCATTATAGAGAACATTTACAATTGTATAATTAGGATTTACATATATGATATAAATTCCCAGTGTATTTATGGCTTTAATAAAGTACTACAAATTTTATAATTTCTTAAGTAGTAAAATTTACACATTTATAAACCCAATATATGACAAATGAAATTTTCAGGCTCGTTTTAAGAACAGCCTCAATATCAAAGTTGGTGATAACTGCCTCGAAAAGAAAATGAGCACAAAATATTTGGGCCTGATCGTAGATTCCCAACTTTCGTGGGATCTCCACATAAATCATGTAAAGGAGAAAATTACCCCCATAACTGGTGTACTATATAGACTCCAACGATTATTACCCATTCCTTTACTAACATCAGTGTACTACGCCATGGTACATTCACACCTTTCTTATCTCTGCTGTATCTGGGGATTTGCCTCAAAGAAATTGATAGCTGATCTGCAGGTGGTTCAAAACCGAGCTCTCAGAAATGTTTTTGGACTTCCATGGGACACCCATGTCAAAGACATCTATTCAGTTTCCGGTATTCTTCCAATCACAGTCCTTCCTAAACATGAAATCACAAGCACCATCCTACAAATTACTCAACAATCAACTCACACTAACATCAAGCCACTTTACAATCAAGACATTCACACTCACAATACTCGAAATAGCAATAAAATCCGCATACCTCAAACACACACTACAAAATATGGGATAAATTCTCTGAACTATGTTGCCTATACACTATATAACTCGCTTCCAGATATGTACAAGGGAAATCAGCAAAATAAAAAAGTTCAGAATAATGCTTTAAAAGAATATTTTTTAAATACGTTTAAGGATGAAACTATGTAAATTTTCTTATCATGTCTCATTTGTCTTGTTTCCTTTTCTCTTCTTTTCTTTTCCATTTATTTGTAATCATAATCATCCACATTTGTATAACCTTGTTCTTTGTTTCTTTAATTATTTTCTATTGTTGTTTGCTCACTCAACCTGTTTTTTTTTTAAATTTATTTTTTGTCTATGTTGTATGTGAAACTTATATTTTTAATATCCATTTTCCAAGTAAAACTGTAACTATTTCCTCACACCCATTAATTTTCCTCCTGTCCTAAAATGAGTTCTGTAACTCATCGGGATTGCTCCAGCAAGTAATAAATACAATAATTAATTTATTTGGTTGTTTATTTATTTATTTTATTTTTATTTTAAGCTCAGAGGGCTTTTATATAAATAATAATAAAGGCAGTTCATCTTTACCATGAGAAAAAAAAATAGAACAAATAAAGTTAGGATGGAAATAAAAGCATTTAAATGAAATAAAAATATGAGTAATAAAATTTTTAAGTACAGTGAAAAAAGTACAAAAAAATTTAAGTACAGTGAAAGTTAAAAAGTTTAAATACATATATACAATAAGCAGTCGATTTAGAGAAAATACTGTATACCTAATTAAACAAAATATAACCAAGTGACACCGAAGGAATATGCAGTGAGGAAGTGCCGCCGATTAAGAGCCCACGAGGGATTTTTCAATATTTAATGTTTTTTTCGTATTTGTGCGGATTTTAGAAGTCATCTGTGTCGATAACAGCATCTCAAAAAAAAGTTTGTTATTATATTTTTTTAGATACATGTATTTTCTATGCCACAAGCTAAAATTAAATATTAAAAAATATATCTTTCCTTACTTTGTGACTGTTTATAAAAGATCAGTTTTCAAAAAATTGTCTGAATGTTTTCCATCTGTCGTCATATACGAAAAGAAAAAAAATATTGAAAAATATAATGTTATAGGACACATATCAACCTATACCACCACATTCATATTTTTTTATAAAATGCGTAAATAGTGATGTAAAACTATTTTTAAAAACTACGTATATCAATGTACTTTGAAATCGATTTTATGTATTAAAAAACAAGTATTTGAAAAAAAAAATTGTGTATTAAAACAATATTTAAACAATCCAAACTAATAAAAAAATAAAAATAATTTTATGATTTATTTGGTAATATTCAATTTTTAACTGTACACAAAACAGATAAAAACGATCGCATTTTAAGGCTCAGTTCCCGGCCCCAAAAAGAAGAAGATGTAGAGATATGAAATTACGAATGTTAGAAGAGCGCGCTAACATTTACAGAGATAAAATTGATGCAAAAATCATGAAAATCTTTAATAAAACACGACTCGTTAAAAATAGAGCAAAAATCTCGCGATAATTGTCTTTAATTTTATTTAAAGAAACGCTGTGAATTTTTTCATACATATAACTTGTAAAATAACCGAAACAAACGTGTATATAATCATTTTTGGAGCATAATTTGCGATTTTTTTTTATATCGAGGGAATTTTATATAATTTGCGTTTCGGCGCGATAAATGTCTAGATATTATCTTCAAGAATAACATATATTTTTTTAAGAGCTTAAAAACTTCAAATATTTAAGGGAGGTTTGCAAGAAATCGGTTGAAATTCGGAGAACCGCCTCTTAAACTGCTCTTAATTCCGCGATTGTCAGTCGCTACAAGAAGTCGTTTCGCGACGCTCTGTTCTGTAAACTAGTATTGAGAATATATGCATGTGTTGGTTCTTGTATAGAATACGTATGCTCTGGAAGGAAGAAATTCCACCGCCAAATTAGAACGGGTAAAGTAAATGAAGCGTGTCAAAAAGATATTCTAAAACGATAGTGGCAAGGACACGGACTGTCATACACTTGTACCTTCCTACATGTTGCCTTGTTTGTGTGCAAAAAATAATATCGGTATGAATACAGTGATCACTCGGTTTTACGTATCAATCTTTAACTGCTTTTATGTTTATTTTTATATGTGGGTTTTCGAAAAAAAAATTTAATCTTATCATTGAAATCAATTGCTGTTAATTAAGTTCTGCTAGATATTTTTAATGATTTTAATTATATGGGTACCGGCAACAATTGTTGATTTGGCGATGACTTTGGTAGGCAAAACTGCCATTACTTGTAAACAATAATATATGAAACTTTAATTAGCTTTTATTATTCCGAAGTTTTATTCCTTTTGACCATTTTTACTTAGTTTCTTTAATTATGAATGCATTATAGAGCAGATGAATGAAGAAAAATATGTGTGATGAGAAGGAACGAGGTGAACGTGTTTAGTAGAAGAAGTCGGGAGGAGAATTTTATTTTTACAAGAATACCGCACAAGAGTCCCAACTGCTCCCGTCTGAAGCCAGTGAGACTATGGCATCCCCAATTGGGGTGTGTTGTGAGTTGTGATGCTGAGGGTAGTGGGGAGGGGAAGGAGATAGGGAAGTGGAAGGTGGGGAAGTACCTGGCTATTCAGATCTGGTCACCAAATACGGCTAATGCCAGTAATGCCATTTCAAGCAACATTTCCATTCTGAATGGTGTCTTACACCAGGGCGATATAGCGAGTATCTTCCACTCTGGAACGTGCCGGAAATAAACTATATATTATTTTTAAATGAATAAATTGTGAAATAACACAAATTAATCAAATAAAATTTATTTGCCACGCCGGGATTCGATCCCGCGACCTTCGGTGTGCGAGTTAACCGTCTTAAATGGCACGATCAAGTGAATCAGCGCCCTAGGGGTGATTTTTCACTAATACGGCATTATACAAATAATCCAATTATTATTTTTAAATACCTAGTTGAGATTCAGAACTGTACCTAACTGTATAATATTTAACAATTTCTCATATAAACCATATAAATATTATACACCTTGTAAAACCCCATCAGTGCGTTTATAATAAATAAATTTCCGTCACGTCTTACTTTTTCGAAGTAGGTATGTATTTCATACTTCATTTAAATTATTATATTATTTAAAAGCGAGTGTCAAGTTTCACACGAAATAGGGCTGTGCAAATAAATGGATAATTATTATTATTCATAATTTAACTAACTTTACTAACTAACCATCATGCCGTTTGCCGCAGGGGTAGGCAGAGAGGATGGACCTCCAATCAACTCGGTCTTGGTACACACTCCTTGCCACGTTCACATTCATACGTCGTCTCATTCATGTTTTTCTATTATTCTGACTCTTGACATGGTCCGACTCAAGTATCTTATCCACTTGGTCGTGCCATGTCTTCCATACTGTGAATCTCTCGACCCATCGCCTTGCACCGCGGTCGAAGGGATGGATTCATACGTTCGTTACGCCTGAATACACTGACCCCCAGATTCCTACCCACCCCTAATACCTTTTTCCTTCCCAGAAGTTCCTCTCCTTCTTTTCCTTAAAAAATCCCCGACACAGCATTCCTTAAGATGATATAGTGATGATGATAGTGTGATATAATAAGTAATTATTACACAGCTTACACAGCAGAATACCTTTATTTCATAGGAAATAATAACAATGTTGATAATAAAATATATATAACGACTACTTAATGTGAACAAATTTAACTTTTAAATAAACAATTATATTTTTTAATCGTTTTATATTTCCATGTTGTGACGTCCTGGGGACTATTCAACTGGCCTCCGCAGAATTCATCGCGAGGCGTGTTGAGTGTTCAACATGCAGGTGTTGTTCTGGGTTGACAGTTGGCCGAAAAAATTCCCGTATTTATGGAAAATTAGTTTATTTGTAAAATGTGGGAATATCGATTCACATGTAAAATAAATCAATATGTCTCTAATATTTTTCATATTGAGAACATACCATTTTTTATAGAACTTGGTTAACTTTAGTCGTTGATATTTTTTAAATTAAAAAAAAAAAAAAAAAAAAAAAATATATATATATATATATATATATATATATGTAGAACAATTTTCTCGGTTTACCCGCGTAACGTAGTCCTTAAAAGGACTTTTTAACTCCTGACGTTTCCGATGAAAATCCCCCAAAAATGGCATTTCCAAAATTACCAGTAGTATCTCCAATTAGCTTAACCAATCAGGTATCTACTGCCGGCCCCGCCCCCAACCCCCTCCACCATCAATCACCTTCAACCCGGGTACTTCGTTCTAGACATAAGAAGTGACTTGCACTCACTTAAGTCTTAGCTTCTGGACCGAACAGATATGCGAAAGCTATCAGTTTGAGACAAAAACTCAAGACATAAGGCCTCTGAAGATGGACAGTGTGATCTGTCCGAAACGTCAGGAGTTAAAAAGTCCTTTTAAGGACTACGTTACGCGGGTAAACCGAGAAAATTGTTCTACATCTTACACCCGTGAAAACCTTAACCATAACATATATATATATATATTGTAGCGTTAAACCCCATAAACAACTAACGATTTACTTCTAAAATTATACTTCTTGAATCGTGAATATCCGTAAGTCTTTAAAAAGGTGTTCAAATAATATTTTTTAAAATAATTCTTCGAAATAGGGAATCTCGAGGGAAATTTCCCCACGTTATGGGGAAAAATAGAAATCCAGCGACAAACGAAAACGACCAAGTTGTCGGCCAAGATGTTTGCCTATATTTAATTTGTGGTCGGGAATGATCGTGTAACTTCGGATTTTTACGAGCGGATACTACCTAGTATCAAATCCATTTTTAGTAACCATTTACAATAAATTTTGGCAGAATTGACTTAAAGTGCGATGAGGGCGACACAAGCGACCAAAAATTAAACTATTATAGCAAATTTCGACAAAATCGATTGTCCTGCTACGCTCTTAACCAAGTAGGTATAAATCATATTTTCATTCAATTGTGTATACCGGCGCATAAGTACAAAAATCGATACTGTATATAAATTCGTTTGATTTTCTTACCTACTAATTTTTTAAGTCGATTTTACGTTTGACAATGGTAAATAATGGATAAAAAATTATAATTTTTATCGTAAATATCGTTTTGGGGGGTCGATTATCGGCGGATCAACTGTAGTGTCACATGTTTGACCGGTCAGTGACTGAGTTGGCATCGCGTTTAGGTCCCACCCAGGCGACTCATGCTCGATTCCTCGGCTGACTAAGTCCTCCATCACGACTCTAGCAATATTTTCGGCTTACTGTGGCGGTAGTAGGAATTTTTCAAATATTGTCGGGTTATTCGTAACCCGGGAATATTTGTCTTACTTAAAAAAAACAGTGTTTATTTACAAATTATTATTATTTTTCTGTCAAATTATTTTAAGACTAAACTTCTGACCTAATCTATATTTTCGACCATCATAACACGGGCATGTGCCTAGCATGCGGTCGAAAAGTCCACAAATTATGTAACCATCAAATTAATGAATATAGAAATTTTTTAAAAACCTATATATTAATGTATCTATTATGGAGGAGCCAGGCATCCAAAATAGTCTATCAACTCGTTGCTTATCTACAATGTGAAGTATCCTATGATACTTCCGATATTTGCTCACCAAACTGAGAACTCGAATCTGGAAAACTCCTGGTCACTGACAAACTGGAAGACAGGAGAATCATGATTACCAATGCGTTGGACTGATAAAATATTACAGGCATCAATGTTACTTTCCCGCCGCTCAAAAATTCACATCCCCTAGGACATAATGACGCATTTTTATGATTATTCAATACAGTGTGGGTATTTCTTGTGTTATGTAACATGAAAAGAAACCACGTTATCGAAGTTAAACATTTTGACCATCCGTGCCAACGACATTATAATATAGTCTAAGTTCATTCTATTATCCCACGAACGGAGGTATCCACCGTTTTGGCTTTTCCGGGTCACGAAAGAAGAAACGTACTTTTAATATCCTTTTATTTGGTTCTATGAAAGAGGTTGCAAATTCTAATCGAATTCTCAATGTGATAGTATTTCGTAAAAATAATTTTATTTCTTTCTTGAAAATAGTCGAAAGAAAAAAGGAGTATTTACCCACGGACACGAAAATAACATGAATGCGAAGAAAGGGATATTCCTCTCTTGGAAAATAGAGAATGTACAGAAAATAACATAATAATTTGTATGCAATTTTTTTATTGTACAAGAGAACGTATAAGTCCCCCACGCTAGGAACTCATCTGTGTAGTGGAGGACATTTTACAAGCGTCGGCCGAGGGGTAAGGCTCTCTTTTCGCAATCCGATCATCGCGAGATCAAATCCGGGCGTGAGTAATTAAATTAAATTTTATTAATTTGTGTTATTTCACAATTAATTATTAAAAACAATTTATGATAATATATACTCCCAGTATCGCCCTGGTGTAAGACCACCTTTCAAAATTGAAACGTTGCTTGAAATGGCTTTAGTCGTATTTGGTGACCAAATATGAATAGCCAGGTACTTCCCACCTTCCTCTTCCCCATCTCCTTCCACTACCTTCAGCCTCACAACATACCCCAATTGGAGATGCTATAGTTCCACTGGCTTCAAAAGGAGCAGTTGAGACTATTGTGCAGTATACACATAAAGGTAAGTTTATTAATCTTATGGGAAGACTTACATTATTGATATTTTAGGTACCTACCTGTAAACAAATTGAAATTAAAATATAATAGCATTTAAACAAATTACAAGACAAATAAAGTTAACGCTTTTACTTTTTCTTCATTTTAAGCATCCGCTAAACTCCGAAAGCCATTTGTCAGTAGGTCAATTTCACAATATTATTATAATACTAAAGCACAGTAGATACAGAAGAATAACATTTTGTATTACCAAGAAGAAAAAAAAATAGGAGGATTCCACGGACGTACAAAATATATGGACATGCCCTCACGTGTTAAAAAACGTGTTATTTACCCCTCCCATTGGAACCATTTTTCGGAACCAGCTGGGCGTGTCCGGACCAGTGTCGTGCTCTCATCGTACATTTTACGCACGGACGCTGTATGTCTATGAAACACATACTTAGACATCGAGATACATAGCGACGCGAAACACAAAGCCGCTGTTTACTGGGTCAAGTAAATCATGAAACATTTGTAAAAGTGTCTACGGAAACAAAATATTCCACTATGAAAATACTCTGAACCTTACTTTGCGAATTTGGATTTTACACATCTGTTCATACCGTGGAATGCAATTCGCGCTCTCATATAAAAAGGTCTATTCATTCAAAAGCAGATTTTACTATCAAGAACTAAATAGTGATATTATAGTGCGAGGTGCCTATATACTGTTAGATTGATTTATTGGCGAATCACAAGTCTCTTTCCTCTCTTCGCCCCGCCATAGTTGGTTTTTACCCCTCATCTGTAAGTTCTCGTCTAGTTATTTGTATGTCTATGGAGGATTCCAATCAGTTCGATGGAGATATGTCAATGCACGTGTAGATGTTTTAAATTGCGCAGAAAGTTAATAAGTATTGATATTAGCTTTCATAAGACCCGGGTTACACACACCACACACCACATATAATATTCTTTTACCCTACTTTGAGCATAAAAATTTAAATTGTCTTGATTAATGTACTTTCCATGAAAAGAGTTTATCTCTAGGTCAAGCGATAGGGAAGGCCGATGACTGCTTCATTCACTCCGCCAAGTTATCTAGTAAAATATAACAGCATAACAAACATAAAACAAACGAGAAAAAAGCCTCAGTTGCATCTAGACGAGCCAGCTTTGCAGATAAAACACATCGTTGTCATAATGTTACGGACTTTGTTAAAACCCAGCGAATTACTACGTAGTAATTGATAACTGTTAGTGATTCCCCGAATGGTATAAATAAAAACACTCAGTGGTTTTACCAGTCCTTAAAGCTATAAAATAACAATGTGTTTGGTGGGTTTATCAGTAGAGTTCAGGGCGCGCCGAGTGCAGGTTGCAGAATAAGCCGAAGTGAGCGTCAGTCCAAGTGGTTCTTCAAGTTCGTAGCTTAAGCGTTAAAACCTTCAAGTGTGAAAAATGAAGATTACGTTCCTTCTTTTGTTCTTTTCGTTTCTGCTGGTTCAGTTCACGAGTCTGGCGTCTCCCGTTCACAAGCATCACATGGCGCTGAACGAAATGCAGAACGATGAACCGTCTGATTTAGGTGAGTACTTCACTATATTTTATTTTAAATCTCTTTAAATAATATAACGGCGCTTATTTGGAGGGGTAGAAATATTAAGGGTCTATAGTGCTAAAGAAAGAAATTATTTGAATTAAAACAATGGATTTTTTTTAAGTATTGATATTTAGAGAGAAGTATCGTTTATTTATAGTAATTTGTGGGCTAGTAGGTACATATATATTAATTTCTAAAATTTTCGTGGTAATAAAGTTTTTCTGAATGTTCACTTTTCTAATTTTTTCACGTTTGTATTATAAAAACGATTCTAAAACTCCATGTTTCTAAACATTGAGGTCGAGGGTTTAAATGGCATAGTGTTAGATTAAAAATATATAAATTGTATGGTTTTATTTAGTATAACATTAAAAAATACTACCAACATTTCATTCAACCTTACAACTGACAAAATCTTCATTAACCTTACAACTGACAACTTTCCTTCAGCCTTACAACATTTCCTTTAGCCTTACAACTTAGGTACAACATTTACTCCAGCTTTAAAATATTTCATTCAGCCTTACAACTGATAAAATTTCTTTCAGCCTTATAACATTTCCTTCAGCCTTACAACATTTCCTTTAGTTTTACAACATTCCCTTTAGCCTTACAACTTACACCATTTACACCAGCTTTACAATATTTCATTCAGTCTTCCTTCAGCCTTACAACATTTCTTTCAGCCTTACAAAATTTCCTTCAGCCTTATAACATTTCCTTCAGCCTTACAACATTTCCTTCTGCCTTTGAACATTTCTTTCAGTCTTAAATTCACAATATTCCCTTCAGCATTACAACTTCCAACATTTTTTTAAAAATCTTCATTTTTTCCCATTGTATCTACATACCTTCAAAAGTTATTTTACATATTTTTTTTCTAAATACAGAAAGATGTAGATATAAGGTACGAGTAATGTAAAAGTTAGCAATAAGTAAATATATAATAGACAAAAGTAGGTAATGGGAACCCACTAAGGCACTGCCTGTGTGTAAGTAATATAAACAAGAATGCTATATATTATACATCAATCCTATAATCAATCCTATCTAATATTTCCTTCAGCCTCACAACTTAACATTCCCTCCAGCCTTACAACTTACAACATTCCCTCCAGCCTTATAACTTACAACTTTTCATTTAGCCTTACAACTTACAACATTCCCTCCAGCCTTATAACTTACAACATTCCCTCCAGCATTACAACTTACAACCTTTCCTTCAGCCTCACAACTTAACATTCCCTCCAGCCTTACAACTTACAACATTCCCTCCAGCCTTGTAACTTACAACTTTTCATTTAGCCTTACAACTTACAACATTCCCTCCAGCCTCACAACATAACATTCCCTCCAGCCTTACAACTTACAACATTCCCTCCAGCCTTATAACTTACAACATTCCCTCCAGCCTTACAACTTACAACTTTTCCTTCAGCCTCACAACTTAACATTCCCTCCAGCCTTACAACTTACAACATTCCCTCCAGCCTTGTAACTTACAACTTTTCATTTAGCCTTACAACTTACAACATTCCCTCCAGCCTTATAACTTACAACTCTTTTCATTAAGCCTTACAACTTACAACATTCCCTCCAGCCTTATAACCTACAACTTTTCATTTAGCCTTATAACTTACAACATTCCCTCCAGCCTTACAACTTACAACTTTTCCTTCAGCCTTTAAATTTACAACATTCCCTTCAGCCTTAATACTTACAACATGTCTTTCAGCCTTATAACATTTCCTTCAGCCTGACATCCATCTGCTCCGGGCAGTAAACGATAAATATAATACATGATTTAATTCTTTGAACCATTTATCATTATTTTTATCAATGAACTGGTACAAATAATTCATTTTACCCTATTGCATGAATGAAAAAAAGTGTATTTTACACTAATTATCAAATATAGCGATGATATTTGATAAGTATTATTTTGCAAACGCTCTCTTAAGTAGGTCGATCCAACTCAAATGAATGCGTCATTAATTTCCTAAAGCGAAAATTGGGATCTGAATAACTTTATCTACCGCAGAAGTGTTGACCGCAATTATTGTATGAGGCCACCTGCCCAGAGCCCAGGGTGTCCAGTTGCGGTTGGCTTTATCAGTTTGCTGGTGACATTGGCGGTAAAAAGGAAGTTAAAATCACGCACTAAATAAATAATTAAATGTATATTAATAGTTTAACAGCTATTTAGAGATGTGATATTAACGTTTGCCATTATAATGTAATCAAATATACAAGCAGTTAAGGTACGTGAAATCCTATTAAGATTAATCAGGACACAGACACAGGTATACCCTAGTGAGACAGGCGTACAAATAAAACCAAAGTATATATATGTTATTATAGATAAATAAAAAATTTAAAAAAATCTTTACGACGAATTGGCTTGCAGTATGAACATTAAAAAATATAGCATGGATAAATTGAAGCTTTTACTAGCTTTTCTATGTATCGAAATAACAATAAAATTATAATTTAAGTAACAAAAAATATAAGCGTAAACCACTAAAAAATATGTTTTTTCAAGACTTTACTGTGAAGTATACTATCTTTCCTGTATTAATTGGTTAGTATTATTTTTTTTTTTTTTTAAATTCTTTCTCTTCTCTTTTTTTTCTTATTTTATACAACCCATCTGTGTAGGACTATGATATGCAATGTTTACACGTTTGTTTTATATCTATATGTTTTAATCCTCTGTAATTAAGTACCTACCAAAGTAATTAATATTATTTTTTAAAAAACTTTGCTAAACAAAGAACAGTCACTTTGTTTTAATCTTTTATTTTTGTTTTGTTTTTTATATTATTTACAGTCACCATGTTCCGTATGTTAATACTCATCCTAATTTGACTGTCCTAAAACGGGAATCCTCCTAGTTGGGCAGTCAAAAAATTTCTTAAATAATGTATATAAA
The DNA here is from genome assembly GCA_917563855.2 of Limnephilus lunatus. Lineage (NCBI taxonomy): Eukaryota > Metazoa > Arthropoda > Insecta > Trichoptera > Limnephilidae > Limnephilus > Limnephilus lunatus. Next base: position 99,509,594 of record OU830596.1, read on the forward strand.
TGTATAATCTTTTACTAAATAAAATAAATAAAATAAATAAATAAAGTAATACAAGAAACAATTAAAAAAAATACCTCTTTATGGCTAAGACTATTTTTGAGGTTTTCTATGTTCTAACTTTTTTTAATTTTTATAAAATTATGCGAAGAATAAATAAAAACCACTTTTTCGCTTATTTGCCTCGCGCAAATAAGACGCTCGATTTTTAATTTTGTAGGCACGAGAATCGAAATATTTCTAGCGTTTTTATTCTGCTTAAATACCCGCTCCGCAGGTTTTCGCTGCTAGGACCTGCGGGCGAATTTGTTTCGGCTTCGCCAAGTTTGAGTGTTGATGACCATTTTATAAATCCGGTAGGAACTGGTTCCAAAACTAGTCGGCTCCTCGGATCTAGTGACAGCTGGTCACCGGGACAAAGTCTATAGACGCGTGGTGGAAATCACAACGTGGTGTTATTATTCACAACTGCCACCTACAATAATAATCATACCATCCACCTCTCCATACCCGGAGAGATCGACGAAAGTACAAATCCAATAGTACTTACGCCTGCCAGCCACGCTAGCTGTTAACGTAAATGGCGCCATCTTTTGGCATTGCTTTAATTCGGTTCTATTACAAAACTAGATTTGTAACAAACTCCACGTACAAAAACGGTTGTGTGTAAGGCGCTCTAAAATAAAAAGAGTGCTTTGTGCCGATAAAGCTTTATAATTTTGGGGAGAATCTATAAGGGACAGGACAAATCAAATATTGAAGTCATTCATGTCATGTGGGAGAGACAGGTTAAGGGAGAGCATTTGGCCTCTCCAGCAGGATTTTGAAGGAATCTATCCTTCCCATCGCCTTGGGAAGGATAGATTCATACATTCGTCCCTCCTGGGCCCACTGACCCCCAGATTCCTACCCACCTCTCATACCGTTTTACTTCGCAGAACTTCCTCTCCTTCCCATCTTTTAAAAGTCCCACCACACAGCATCCCCAACGATGACTTAGGCCTTGACGGATTTTTTTTCCTCTGGGACTCCTGTGTGCAACTACTTTAAGGAATTTTATAATAGTTTGAAAAAAAAATGCAAGTAAAACTCTGTAATTTTTGGATAATTAGTTTGTACTAAAGATTTGAGAGGTCAAAAAATCATTTGTTCTTTAAATTAAAAACAAAATTAAAGTTTTTAAATGGTTTGAAGACTATCAGAAACCAGGTGGTACCCGGCATGCGTTGCTATTTGTTAAATACATTGTTTCTTCCTGCGTGTCTTTTCCTATTCTTCCTATTACCCTTCCGCCTCCCCTTCCTTTCCCACGTCCCCTTCCCCTCTCGCGTTCCTAGTCCGCCTCCTCCACCTTCCCTCTCCCCACTCCACTCTCCCCTCCCCCCGTCCCGCGAACCTCCCACCCAAGATCCCCTCCACGTCCCCATTCAATCCCGGTACATTCAGTTTTCAAACAGCTCGCGTGCCACCTATTGCAATGTTTATACAAATTTCATAATGCCAGAGCTCACCAGTAGTTTTATACAAACCTTAATTAACAAATCTACAATTTTTTTGATATTCAACTAAATAAGACTCAAGCGAAACTCAATCGAAAATTTGAAAACAGAATAATCAGAAAAAGAAACGGTCATATCTGGGACTCGAACCAAGGACCTTCCCTTTCCGAGGCGCAACTCTACCAACTGAGCTAATCTGTCCCTATCCGATTCAGTCATATTTAAATGTATTATACTTCGACTAAGAACTGCCAAAATTATCTTTATGTATGATTGCAAGATTCAACCCGAACTAAATGCTATCTATATAGTGTCTTGGATAAATTTTTATTTTAAATATGCGACATCGTTGACATTTCTGCAAGTCTAGGATGAATGAATATATTCGACTAGCTGTTTCCCGGCAGGCGTTGCAATGCCATATTCAAATAAATAAAATTTTACTCCTTGAATGTCCTTTCCCGTGCGTTCCCCTCCAGCGTTCCACTTCCACCTTCCCCGCCACCGATCTCCCGCTCCCCCGTCCCGCCAACCCCCTGGCACTTCATTTCTTGACTCCTCTCCCGCCCGGCCCGTAGCCGAAACTTTTTTCTAACATTTTTAAACTCGTGATATCTTTCTAATTAAATATCCGAATTGAAAAATTCAATATATTCGATTATTATCATTTTGAGTTTCGCTAATATTGTCTTCATTTAATTAAATATGACATTTGAGGATTTACTTATGTAAGTAAAAATTAAAAAAAAAAATGTTTGACATACATTGGTAATGCATTCATGCAGCGATCACCACATTAATACATTATTGCACTTCATCATTGCTATATGTGTAATGTAATCTCCGAATAACAACTAAACACACAACCTAAACAGGATGTCAAATCTGCCTGTGGTATACCTTCTTGACCCATATAACATAGCATAGTGGGATTAATTCCACAACTCTGGCTAGCAGTAAGTCGTCCAATAATTCCTCCGTGGTCGAGGGGTAAAGCTCCCGACTAGCAATCCGAATGTCGTGGGTTTAAATCCCGGCAAATTTTATTTGATTGATTTGTGTTATTTCACCAAATATATTTGATTGGAAGATACTCCCAATAACGCCCTGGTATAAAATTAACATTCAAAATTGAATAATTGTACTTGAAATGGATTTAGCCATGCTTGTTGACCAGATATGAATAGATAGGTATTTCCTCACCTTCCTATTTCCTGTCCCCACTATCTTCAGTCTTACAACGTCATCTCCTAATATTTTAATTTTATTTTGATGCAAATATATTATACTAGCAGACCCGGACACACGTTGCTGTGGCTAACGAAACACAACGCCATGATATTACCCAACCTTTATAACCAACGCCATTTAAATAAATAAATCAAATCCACACTACCCGCTTGCCAGCCCTACTTCAACCATTTTACACAAAACCTTGACAATTTATGTAATTAAAAACCAAAATCATGAATCTATCTATCTATTGGTGAAAACCGCATGAAAATTCGTTGCGTAGTTTCAAAGATCTAAGCGACAGCGACTTCATTTTATAATATTTAAATATTTAAACAGTTATTGACGACAGTCAAATTGGTTTTTCGATATCTCAAAAAATGAGGAGGTTGTGAGTTTTCAAAGTCAACTTGAGGAAAATTGGGGAAAACCTGTGAGTTGCATGGGTAAAACGTATGCAATCGTGTCTCATGACGTGATACGAGACATGAATCAATGTTTTTTAAGTAATTCATTAATCGAATGCAGTTTCATTTCACAGGATTTTCTCTCCTTAATTTCCTAAAAATACTCCACACAGCATCCCCAAAGATGACTTAGGCCCTAAGGGAATTATTTTCTTCAGGGCCTCCTGTGTGGAGCTAATGTAAAAAAAATACCGCCGCACACGCGCCATTTTGAAGGTTTATATCTTGTTGATACATTTGTAAAATACAAGAAATTTCGTTGTAGAAGAAACTTATCAGCGAGGAAAAACACCTTGAATAAGTTAAGCAATTATAATAAGTCTTCTTTTTCATAATCTGACAGTGTTTTCTTATTATTTTTCAGGAGATGGAGAGGTGTCTGTACGCTGTACAAGAACAACATGTCCGTGGAGACTCGAGGAATGTGTGAGGCACTGCATGACCCTAGGATTCTTCACAGGCTCGTCCAGCGACAGAGATTGCACGTGCTACAGATATTAGTCTGCAGTCACTCCACACCTAAACAAGTGTACCTGCCCAGTAACACCTCAACGGGGATACAAGATGTGTTCCGAAATCGAATGACTGAGAGACCATGCCTGACAACGTTATTAACAAAAATCAAATTAAACAAACAAAAAACACTCATGTGGAACAGCGAATTTCACAACAATAAAAACGACTGTATATTTAGTGAAAACCATAAATAATGACGAGTTACATACATGCTTACCGGCTATTCTTAAAATTAAATAGGTAATATTATATTTCCTCCCACTTGTGCGGTAACCAAATTTGGGTAGGTGATTTTTTTTTTAAATCCTAAAAATATATGGGATAAGCAAGCATTAAGCGGTGAAATCTAGGTGGATTCATTTGCTACCGCAGTAAGCAATTCATATTTTTACGTTTTCGTATTGTTTGGAGGTATAATTTTTGCAATGAGCGTGGCCGAATCGAAAACCGAACACACTGATATCTCTATGGCTCGATTGGTTATACAATATTTATAAAATATGAAGCCATCAATGTGATGTTGTTTGATATTTAAAGAAAAGTGCCAAAGCTGAATATTAAAACGCTTCAAAGATCATAAAGAAAATGACGTTGAAAACGTAAGACAGTAACTAAATTAATAGCATAAATTTTCAATTTCCGATAAAAGCATTTGAAATACTAGATCGAATCAATAAACACAAGTATAATAAAGATTAATTCGGAAAATAAAGAAATTTACTCATACTTAAAGATGATATAAACTACATATTAACGACCTTAACAAACATGGTCTTACAATTGGATCGCCTTAAAACATAGTGAACTGTATCATTGAAGAAGAACATAACAATAATAATCTAAAGGAAAATATGCAAGAGAACAAGACACAGAAAAATAGAAAAAGATAATGGTCGCAATTGGGACTCGAACCCAGAACCTTTAACCGGGACAAGCGCGTTTACCATTGCCACCTTCTGTCAAACCGTCATATTAGTCCATCTAATATTTAAAATTTTAGAATTAACAATACTATCTTCAACTAATTTGTTTCCATATATCTTGACTAATCATAGACAGTTTTTCTCTGATTGGTTCTCTCTGGCAGAGCTAGATTATGATTTGTAGCCTTCATTTCAAGCTCTAACTCAGAAATTGCAAAAAGTGAGCTATGGTTTGTGCACTATAGTTTAAAACAATCCAATTGAACTCAATATTTAGGTATCTTTCCATATTTACTACGACAATTCAATTACCCTTTATCATAAGTAGGTATTTCAAAGAAGTTCTGATTTATAATTTTAAAAACTTATGCTTCTGTATTACCGACCTCAATACAATCTTACAGCTCATTATTATCGACGTCAATAATCTTACAAGTCATTATTATCATCGTTCTGCGGCTTTGTTATCAGACAATCCAGACGTCATTTCCACATCCCCGATAAGTGCTGCGCTACGAAACCTCGCCGTGATCCCAACCGCACGTCTGTACGGTTCGACAACCGTAGCAAGACGTCTACTTGTGGTACCACAACATGTCCGTGCCACAACCGACCGATGACGATGAACACGGCTTGACATGTAGCATATTACTCGTATTAGTATTGTGAAGCTCGGTTTAACCACTAACTGAGTTAATTTAAGGGAAAATAATGATATCGAATATTTATTTATTTACTTACATATTGCATTCTGCATACCATTAACGAAATTGTTAATGGTATACATAATGCAGATAGCCCTGATTTACCTTCCATATACCAACAAGAACTACTCGATCTAAAATTCTTTTTAAAAGCAACAACAATATCAAGACATTAAGATACGCGCTTGTACCTAGATTGCACGCAGTTGGCAATACTTTTTCAGAAATAGTAGGATTATAGTTATAAGAAGGCTCTAATAACATACCTCAATAAAAATAACCAATGTTAGCAGAATGGATTATGTATGGATTCTATATAATTTGAATTGCATATTTTATTTCATGATTAGGTACTGTTTCATAAAATTATTATGTGTTGTAAAAGCCAGTTTAAGCTTATAATAATATAAATAAATAAACCTTGTGATATAAAAACACGTATATAGGAACTAATAATACAAAAGAAAGAAAACATATTTTATTTATTTATTTAACGCCCAAAGGGCTTTTACACTAAATTAACACTAAAGTTGCTTACTTATTTAGCACATGACTTCAATACACTGGTTTTTATTTGACCCAAAGATATAATATTATTATTTATTTTATTAAATAATTTACTTTTATTTAAAAAAATATACATAATATTATAATGATGACTAAATATAAATATATTTGATGTTCTTCCCATTTTTTTCTGAAATCAAGAGCTGCATATATTTAAAATAAACGTTCTCTAACTTAGTTTGGTACTTACGCACTATTCAAAATCACTTTGATGCGTGGGCGTGGGTTTAATCGATTTTTCAACGTGAAATCGAAAAATGATTCTTAGAAATTTAATTTTGACTACCTTAAAAACCCAACTTTTCAAAATGATTTCAGTTGAATGAGAAAGTAGGTTCCGCTATTCAACTTATTTATTTGGAACCAGACCGGTTTCACCTTGTCACGGGAGTCTTCAGTTTTTATACCAGAGTTATCAAAACTATATCAAATTTTAAATGGTCCAATCGACCTTTCAACTGTCAAATAAACCAAAATGACGCTGAATGGCCACTGGACGACAACTTTACGTTTGAGTTTCTGTGAAACAACAGGCCCTTAGTTTTTCTTTAAAATTATTTATTTAGTTTGTTTATATTACATTTGTCTGTAAATTAATGTGCACGAGGGAACATTTTATTTTATAAAATTGTAATTTACAGTTAGCATAGGAATCTTTTTTGAAACACATTCACTCTTCTTTCATTCTTGGGACTTTCAGGCTTTTCATCGTTCATTTTTAGTCCTATATTCTGATGTTCTCGAATACGACAATCAAATTCTATTTAAATTTCTGGTTGAATAACTATACATATTTTTATTAACAACTTCATCCTTAAATTTTGGCATTTGGTTTTTCATAATTGTATGTATAAAAAAACATTTTTTTTATTAGAGCCCAATTTAGCTCATCTCCCCTTTGATTAATTTTTGCCTTTTTTTAAGTAGGCATACATCTCTGTTTTGTATAATTAAATGTATAATAGTAAAATAATAATTTATTTTAATTTTAATTAAATACTTTATTAGTTGAGTGTGTTTTGTTAAACAATAATGTCGCGGCAGTATTAAGTAAAGAATGTATTTATTGTAAGAATATTAAATATATTTAATAATTATTAATTTCAAGGTTTGAAGTAATAAGATTTTCTTGTAAAATATAAAAATATATTTCTATAAATAAATCTTTATGTATGAAAAATTTATGTTTCTTTGTTTGTCCCGTATGTATTCCTGTACCATTTATCCGATTGGGATGAAATTTTGGTGAGTTGTTGTGGTTTATAAATATATTGGTGAGTTCTGTTGAAATTTGTACAAAAAAATTACAATAAGTGGCGTGCGGGCTGTTCGAAAAATGTGTGTATTTGATATAGTTTAGCAGCAGGGAGGGAGGGAGGGGAAGGGGATAGGTCCTAGAACTGTGGGATGTGATAGGGGGGAAGGTGGAAGGAGAACGCGGAGGGAAAGAGGCGGGGGAGGGGAATGGCGCGGGAACGCGAAGAATGGGAAAGGAGGGTACACGGAGGGAGGGGGGGATGAGGGAGGAGTAGAAGGAAAGCACAGGAGACACAGTAGTGGTAGGGGATAGCCGGGGGTAAATTTTGGAAATTCCACTCTTCACACACACGGACAGCTGTTTGTGGCCTGCTCTTGCCTGGGTAAACAAGTAGGTGAACATTCTAATTTATTCATGTATGCACCAGATGGAAAAAACAACACTTTATATTGGTGAGCTCTGGGGTTTTGAAATTTGAATACAAATTTGGAAATAGTTGGCGCGCGTATTGTTTGAAAAATGAGTGCATTTCATATAGTTTAGCGGCAGGGAGGGAAGGAGGAGGGGGAAAAGAAGAGGAGAGGGGAAAGGGAAACGGGGACGAATGGGAAAGGACATGTAGGGTACGGAGAAACAATTTCTTTATTTAATTGGAATTGCAACGCACGCCGGGAACTCGCTAGTAATATATAATAAAGTACACAATTCGTTTTCTAGGAAAAACGTTAAAACCCCCAGAGTAGAATGTGAACTTTGAAACTTTTGAAAATACATCAGTATGCAGCTTAACTTTCTTGGAAGTTTTAAGAATTTCTGAAGAGAAAAAGTCTGGCAAATACCAGCTAAAATCCTCGTCTTTCACTGTGCCATGTTGTATTCACAAATATATTACGAAAGTATTAATGTTTTGTAGTTTCGGTGGTAAAGTGTTAACTTTTAAAGTTGTTTTTAATTTCATTAGCTTCACGCAGAAGACCGCTAGGAAAATAATTCCCCTCAGGGCCTATATCACCTTTGAAGATGCTGTCTTGAGGGTATTTTGAGGAAAGGAAGAAGATAAAGTTTAGGGAAGGAAAAGGTAGAAATCTGGAGGCCAGTGTCTCCAAGAGTGAATGAATATGAATGCATCCCTCCTACTGTGGTGCAAGGCGATGTTCCCAAAGAGGCCTGCTGGAGACGTCAAAAGGTCTCGCTCAACCGATCCGGCCTTCCACGTGTGATGAATCGCAGTGGATACGAAAAATATAGTAGCTTCCACCTTACGAATGAATAAATAATAATTCAGAATTATAACGAAATCAACACACTAGCGACACCTAGCTGATTAAGTTTGATTGGGCCATGGAGACTGCAGAGATCTATAATTATTAAATTAATGTCAAGTTTTGATAAATAGAACACAGAGGGATCCAATTATAAACACTTAAGATTGATCTACCAATCAGAGAAGGGGGAGGTTACCTTTTTTCAAGACAAAGAGATGGACTTTGGACTAGACCATTAGTCTGAGATTTATGGGGTAAAAATCATCATCAACCCGAGAGATCAATACGCTTTAAGATAAACACAATCCCACGTTCGGTGCATTTGGTACAATGACCCTAATTTTAAAGGTAAATATTGAGTGCAACAGAGGAATCGACAACCGCAGTTAACGAACAAATAAATCCATATTATGTTGAAAAAATGATGCAATAAAATAGCAAGGAAATATAATGAACGGAAGATTAAAGAAAAGACCTGGAAAACGTGGGAAAAGCTACTGTAGGGATACTCAATTGCATAACGAGAACGTGAAGAACAAAAGGAGGCCAGATTCAGAGGAAAACGTACGTTTGATATTTAAAAGAAAGAAAAACGATGGAAATTAGGAATGTCACTTTTAAATGAAGCAATACGGTCAGGGAAAACGATTTGAAAAGAAAATCTAATAAAAAAAACGGACATTTAAACGGAAGTATTTATTGAACAATATAAGATTTCGACTTAATTTTGCGTTTTCAGACGAGTTTAAATAGATATCGTTATATATTTGAAATAGGATGGTTATTCTAGTTATATTACGTTAGATTAATTCAAAGGAAGGGATCGTTTTTACGTCATTTGCTATGAGAAAATACTATAGACGATAGAACAAATTGCTGAGGCAATTGATGTAAAAAAAGGTTGTCGAGCTCACACACGATTTTGTTGTTTAAACAATAAGATTTCCGACATGGTTTTGGGTGATTATGATAGTCTTTATTGCTTTTGGGGCAATAAAAGTTAACATGGAACTTATGCAATATTTGGATAAGATAAAAGAGATTAAATTTAACGAGTTAATATTAATTTATTATTTACGACCAAGTACGTAGAAATCGAAAACATCAACATATGTCAGCGATGATACTTTATGGGGTTTTGGGATGAAACGAGACACAATTTTATACGTTTTTATACGAAGCAATTAACCTGACACATATCCCAGAGTCAAATTGGAATTTTCTTCTATGAAAATTATGAAAAAATAGCAGATTGAATATTTATGACTAGAAGGTGAAGTTTTCTAAGAGAAGATAAGCATTGTAAATTATGCAAATGATGGTAAAGAATGAAGTAAAGACAGTTTAAAGACGATTCCGTAAGGAAAACTCATGAAAATTCAGAAGTATTGATGAAAACAGTAAATTTGGCTTGGAATATAACTAATCATATAGTTATGGACAATGACATAAGAATGAAGCAGAGAAATCATAAAAATAACGTCGTATATAAAATATAATTGAAGAAAATAAGAAAATTCAAGTCTACGACATAAGTAGAGACGATACAGCTTAAAATTGAATTGATTCATATAGGAAACATGAAAATGTGGGGAAATTTAGGGAAATGAAAATTGGAAAATGCGTAATGAAGATTTCGACATGAGTTTGTTCGTGTTCTGGTAGCGATAAACCAAATTGAGAATTACATACAGTTTATTGAAGACGTACCTATTATATATTGAGAGAAAAAAGGACACGAAAATCATGATATTTTAGTTAAATTTGTAAGACCTGAAGACAAAGGAACGACGGGGCAAAATTTGACATAATGGTAGGTTCGACACTGGAACAATTTACGTAAGAGACGGAAGATTTCTAAAATCAAGGGGGCCGGACTTAACACGTTGATACGAAAATAACAGAATTGATATATGAAATCTCGAGTTGTTAGAGTTTGAATGAGAAAATCAATGAACGCGTAATTAAGATGTTCTAATCCTGGAGGTACATATAAAACTTAGGACTTAGAAGAATCGAGATCAGTTTTCGGTGTTAGTTGTCGGGAAGGAGTCGTCGGGGACCAATCGTCGGGTTAAAACGTGGAAGTTACGTGACGTAGCGTCTAAAACGGTTATTAGTTGAAAATTTCTTAAGTGTTGTAAAATTTTGAGACTTAGAAAAATTCGGAGTGGGAATTCTGGGACTTATAAAAATTACGGTCGTGATTAAATCTGTGGAGTGTTGAAAATTAAATAAAGTGTTTTATATAGTTTTACAATAAATTCAACTTGTCATTAAAATAAAAGGTTTATATAGTGTAGCGAATTTAAAAAGAAACAACAGTGTTTAAAGAATTTTATAACAGCAGTGAATAATAATATATTTAATTATAAATTCAACTTGTCATTAAAATAAAAGGTTTATATAGTGTAGCGAATTTAAAGAAAATCAACAGTGTTTAGAGAATTTTATAACAGCAGTGAATAATAATATATTTATTTATAAATTCAACTTGTCATTAAAATAAAAAGTTTATATAGTGTAGCGAATTTAAAGAAAATCAACAGTGTTTAAAGAATTTTTAACAGCATTGAATAATAATATATCTATTTATAAATTCAACTTATCATTAAAATAAAAAAGGGGTCCTTCGACAACTGGCAAGGTTGATTAAAACGTCGCGCATGTTGTGAGAATTACCCTGGTAATTAATTAATAGAATCTAGAATCAGTTTTTATACTTAAAAAAATTCAGTGGTAAAATAGAGTCTACAATCAGTTTTATACTTTGATAAAACAGGGAGTGAAGTGCCCGGATAGGGTTAATCGTGCAATTTAACGGAGTGTATGATCTTATAATAAATCTAAAATCAGTGTTTGCAATAATTTCCGATTCAATAAAATCTAATAATTAATTAATTAATTACAAATTCAATGCGGGAGGAGTTTAATATAGTGTGTTTGAATTGCTTTAAATTTGTACTATGAAGGTTAAAATAGAGTTATTTAGTCCGAGGTTATATAAAGAAAATTACAGTCTAATAAGTTTCATTAAATAAAAAATTTACGTTTAGGTCGAAAGTTGGAAATTTTATTACGAGATATTAATTATCGTTAGGTGACAACGCAATAATAATAATTGATCCGAAATCTGGAAAATACTTAACACATAATTAGATAGGATCGTTCTTCTCCAATAATAACGGCAGATATTAAAGGAAAACGTGAGGATTTTTTACATCAGAGATCTATTCAAAGGAGAAAGGAAGGAGATGAGTTCCGGATCTTGTAGGATTAAATCGTTAAAAGTGGGAAGTCGAAATAAAAGTGCGATAAGTTACACAGGTAGTCTGGATGCTCTAATAAGTTTTTCGCCGATGATAGTAACCCGGTGGAGCTGAAATTAAGACATTAGAGCTTGGTGAGTCCTTACAATATTTAAGCTTTTACAGGTTCCTGTGGATATCCTGACACTGATGGACGTAACGCCAAGTAAGGGTAAATAAATAACTAACCAATTTATTAGCATTCGCATGTCACACCTCCCATACGGAATGAAATGTTGCTAAACAAATACTTAACACATAATTAGATAGAAACGCATCACTAAATCAATTTTGGTATCTTAGCGTATTTGTAAGATAAATACCTATCGTTTCTTTTCACTAGCACGATTAGGGTATGGTTATATGACCTTCGATAGTGTACCAAAATTTCGATTTGAGTTCAAGGCCATCCATTGACCCAGTCACCTAAATTCATTAACGAATAAACAAAACAAAACTTAACGTCAGGGACAAGTTTATCAATTATAGCTTGAGATGAAATCTGCGGTCAATATGTGAAGGCGACATTGACGTTTAAATTCACTCAATTCTAAACGACTTGATTTTACTAGAGCGACCGCCAATAGTTAGCATTGATTCAGCATGCAAAAATTTCGCAAAGTAAAGTACTGCGACTAGCTTCAAACTCTAAGAGAGCACATCACAATTATTCAGGAGGTCATTGATTCAATGTCGACTTGATTTATCTCATTTTTTAAATCTTCCTTATAGGAAGTAGGTATCCAAGAACCCATTTTTTTTATTTTTTTTTTTTTTATTTATTTATATATTTATTTTTTTTTTTTTTTTATCACAAACAAGTCCTGCTAAGCCAATTCAATTGGCTTGTCAGCAGGTGCTTATAATTAAGTTACATATACATTTTAAATGTTATAATTTTACATCTTATATCTACAAATTCAACATTATTCATACAAATCAATCTAAGTATAAATATTTTTTTTCCGATAGCCAATTTTTCAGCATATTGTCATGCTACTGGTCCCCACGTTGAAAGCCAGTGTCATACTTCCTGGGGCCAGGGTGACACTGAAGCCACGTAGGGTCCAGTGTTATACTTCTGGTCTCCAGAAATATGTCCCTCCCGGGGGGGGAACAAGTGTTAAGCAGGCCCCCCGGGGGCAATATGCCTCGGCTTGGAAGGCTCAGCTCAGGGTCGCAGGGCTCCTCCGAGGCTGTCGATGGTTGACTCCAATGAAACAAGGTTTAGGCACAATTCAAATGTATTCAATAATGCAAGGGTGAACATTACAGGCAACCAGGTAAGCTGTTTAAGGCCTAGCATAAGAGAGAGAGAGAGGCACTAGAAATACTACTGAATTTAGGCTCGGAAATACTATAAGAGGGTTTAAAATCTCACGTGGCGTCGTACGGATGCAGGCAGCTTCCTACGAAGTGGAGAGATCTAGAGCAAAGCTCATAGATCGTGTGCAGGAACGAGGCGGCTCGGGGTGCGTGGGCGGCTTCTCGGCGTCATGGTGGGCGGATTCGGTCAGCTTACCGAACCGGTGGGTGATAACGGTGAATTAAACGGCTATCGGCAATGTAGGCGGATTAAAAGCCGTGCGCGTCTGGGCGGCCATGGTATAAAGTAGGCGGCAGTAGGATTATACAGGCGTCTGTCGTGATAGCGCCATACTTGTTTCGTAAGTGAAGACTTAATTAGCCGCGTCAAAGGGTGGCATACTGCCCGACAGTACGTAGTAGTGCGTACGACCGCTCGCGCCGTTGTCTGAAATATGTCTCTTGCTTTGGTGAACGGTGGCCGGAGTTCTCTGTCCGTGATGAGCGAGACGGAAGACTCGAACGTGTGCCCTATAAGGTAATGTCTTCTGCCATTGGCTGGATTTCGCGCCGTGTAGCCATATATGGTAATGTCTTCTGCCAGCCTGAGAGGGACAGCAATAATCACGCGAGAATGTACATGTACTGAGCACGTGACACACAGCTGCCTGCCGCTTGTATAGTTCGTTCGTAGCATTTATGGGCAACCTGCCGCTTGTATAGTATGTTCGTATGAATTATGGGCAACCATAACACTACCCTCCTCCCCTGAAAAATGAAGGGAAAAGGCAGCGAGGCTGATGCAGGGGACCACGACCTTCCATACAGCATGTGATGCGATGATTGCCACAATGTGAGGTACAGAGCTACCTCTTCACCAGGATTTAAACACTCCCTACCTAAGAGCCAACAAAATTTTAACTACCTGTGAGCCAAGCTAAAAAAACTAGCAATAAACTGAACAAAGGTTGCCAACTCTCTCAAGAAATTAAAAAAAAATGTGACGTACCTAGTGCGATACAAGACACGCTAACGAAGGTGCATGAAGAAATAAAGAAAACATGACCCTTCCGAGAAGGATTACTACCATGTAAAAATCTTAAAATTAGACAAAAAATTTCCAACACTATTCCTGTTATGGAATATTGTACGCTGACCAATGTCATGAAATGATCGAAATCACTCATATTCGCGTCTTACAATAGAATTCTTAAAATTATACAACTTTGTTTTTATACACTTTATGCTTTTTTCACAATTCAATTCTAACCCAAATGTTAGTTTCCCGCACTCTCAGCTTGTCATGGTTTGTCTGGTTTGCATTTAATTATCAGGCATAAACGACCATCCTCTCATGTTCGCATATAATTGTAAGGTAATGCTACAAAACCTATCATGAATATTAATTTTCAGGCATAATATGAATCCTCTCATGTTTTCTCGACTCACCCTCGGTGACCCGTACAGCGCTGTACTTGGTATACTAGAAATATACCCTTGCCGCAACGACATAGACAACCGGATAGATCCCTTGGAATCCTCACGGTGAACTTGCGTTCGACGAAACCACATAGGACACCCTCTAGGTGTTCCCACCAAAATAACCAGACGAACCGTAATGACCATAAGTGCAATTACATTATTCTCTAATAAGAACAATACGACCCGAATGACATAACTTTATGACATTACCGAGCTAATTTACTCAACTGGGTGCATACTCTTAAATCTTCTTACTACGAGAAGTACTACTCCTTATTTGAATACAGTGATATAGCAAGTTACAAACACCGTACAATTGCGTCCTGATATGGCAAGGACTTTACACGCTGGCTTACCATATTGATACCGAAGTAATCAATTACGTGTTTACAAAATATTTATATAGTAATTTAATTAATTACATTTATCATAATTAAAACACTTGAATATACATTTGTTTACCCACCAAAAACTCTATGTGTGTGAGTACAATTTTGTTAAATAACTTTCAATTCGAGTTTGTCTCAACTCAACTTAAACTCTCAGGGTTTGACTACGTAAGGAGAGAAGAAAAAAAAAATTAAAATAAATAACAACAACGCCACGTATTTTTACACAAAAAATACGAAAATTTAATACTACCGACAATGTTATTAGAAGAGGAAAAATTTTTTTTTTTAATTGAGTAACGAATTTCTTCCTAACACCGGAATCATATATACTTCCATTGTTCGGAAATTCGCGTTTCCAACAATCCTTCTGCTCTAATTCTAAGGAGTTTAGCCATCCTATCACGCTTTGGATTATAGTTTACCTGCCGAATGACACGTTAGGTCGATACCCAAGTTCCATCCTATCGGACTTGTAACAGCTCTATAATACCACACAACGAGTAACCGTTGTTATATGATCGCGGAAGAAGGTTAAAATTCGATACCACCACAACCTATGTGAACCGAATAGTGTTGTCTATTGGGCCTATTCTGATAACAAAAATGTGGTAATATAATTATTACATTGCCTTTTCATCGTGAATTCACTCCAACATACGCTAGAATTGAGACATACCCCGTTAAGGAGTGGGTAACTACCCGATTGTGAACGTTTTACCGCCCCAATTTCTCCTATATCGCAACGTGTGAGATGTCCAATACTATAACGATTTAACCTACATGTGAGAATAATTCGACAATGAAAGAGATTGAAAAACCCGAAAAAAAAAGGACAAAAAATAAAAAAAATTAAAATTGAAATGATATTTCCATTTATACATGACCTTATATTAATATATACACAAGGTTATTTACAACCATAAGGTTCCTAAGTTTCTTACTACTCAATGACCTACCCCAGTATGAGAACTAGGTGCCTTTATACCTACCACTTGTACAAGAATTTTCATATGCCGTCTCTTGCCAACGAAAAGAAAAGAATATGCTTGCATATTCTTTCATTGCATCTAAAATTAAGTACTTTTTAGAATGCAAATTGTTCCACGAAAATAGAAATTAGGTCTCTACTTCGGTCCCGGGCAGGATACTGAATACCTAACGCAGTTTTTTCTAATGAAAAACCTAGCCTAATTTAGGGTTCCTTGAACTACGCCCTCAATCAGTGTATCGTGTCGTGTTTCTTAGACGAATTTATATACTTATGTAACCATATTCATATATAAATTTTAAAAAAAAAATTTTTTTAAAAAAAACAACCTAAGTGGCTACGCACTAGGATGGAAAAGTAATAAATTATTACTACCAATAATAGTCATTACAATAAATGAACTAAATATCGCATCAGTAATTTCACTAGTGTAAGGTGAGTTACCTCTTTTTTTTATAATAATAATAATGACAACACAAGTCTTCACGTGCAGACATACCGGCGTCCCGGATTGTCAATACTTGTGATGACGATCCATTAAGAAAGGAATTGTATACTTCTCTAATAACAAAGGTTAAGCTATATGCGTTATAACCTCGTACTAACCACTAGGGTTCATGACGTCCTTGGGTTATATATACAGGACAATACAATACATGTACCTCGTGAATAAATTTACAATTTTTTATTAAGGTCATCCAATGATGGACAATAATGCTGACTAAGTCATGTAATCAATGAAAATGATACATATTCGCATTTTAAACCCTTATGTAGAGGACAATACAATACATGCACCTCGTGATTAAATTTGCTGTGTTATTATAATTTGTAACCAATTTCTTTTCTTACTGATGGACTAATTTCCATACTATGTTCTGTTTTTCTGTTTTCCTCTCCGTGTAATTCTCAGGATACGCCTCCTATAGCGTCGGTCATATTATAAGGATACCTCCTATAGCGTTTGGCATATTATAAGGATCTCTCCTATAGCGTCGTATAATTATCAGGCTATACTATAATCCTCTCGTGTTTTCAAGAGATACGTTTGCAAACGTCTATCTCCGTGTGGCCACACCGTTACGTTCAGAGAACAGTAACCTTGCCTTAGTTCACCAACACAAATGAGAAATCACCTTCCTCAAATGCCTGTGCTTCGGCAAAATAAACACATAAAAATAACACAATATCCAAAAAAACAGAACTTCATTAATTATTTTAAAATTTATGATACTACAATTTCTATAAAATCTTTCTTTAAAGGTTACTCTATATTTAACAGGAATCGTTACCAAATTCTAACAACACAGATTTTATAACACCGCAATACGATGCGCAATACACACTGACTAAGTCGCTCAAATACCTAAGTATTCAATTCGTGTGTTTATATTTTAACATTACATGTTATAAGCTAACAATTTTATATACATAAAAAAAAATGAATCATAACTGAATTGCTAACGACGTTGCTTCTTCTACAACTTCAAAATTTTAAAACTTTACCTGTTTGACTGAATATTTGAAAATTCCTTTTTTAAAAAAATTCCATGTCTATTATTTATTTACTCTTAATTTAACAATATTATCCGGTGATAACTTTTTTTACTAATAAATTTTCACTATAAGTCTCAGTTTAAACTCAACTTTCCTGTTCATAACTTTTTTATCTATTGTTTACTTTACTATCATGTTGTTTTTTAAAAAAAATTCCATTGTATTTAACTATAAAGGGCGCCATGACATTTTCTAAAATAGCTATGTCAAAACTATACGAATTTACAATTACCTAAAGCTTACTTGAGGGGTTAATTCTCTATTTCCAATTCTTTCCTATATCACAAATTTCTTTTTTTTTTTTTGTTCAAGACTTCACATCTTAACAATCCCACTTTTCTTGCTCTAATTCTGAGGAAGGCATTCCTATAACGGTTCGAAACCAGAATTGTATACGCGGGTACTTATGTATCCGTAGTACATTTCTTGAGTCTATTAACTCAATATCTAATATGATATAATTTCCTAACAACGATCACGTTGTCATAATATGTAATACAAGAAAAAAAGAAGAAGACAATTTCTTATAATTTTATAACCCTTTCCTTCATTACAAGTAAGACATTATTAATTGGATTCTATTCACTATTTATTTTGTTACTAAATGACAATACCGATTTAACTGTAGTGGTTTACTTTTTAATTCTATATTTTAATAACTTTCCACAGATGTTTCCAAAAAAAACTTATTTTATCTTTTCTATCCTGAATTCTATTATACTGTTATTACATTCATGTAAATTTGTTGCCGAAATCATTCCTACATTCTTATGAAAAAAAACTTAATTGAAGCTAAACATTTAAATGTTCTTTGTTCGAGAGATTATTCTGTTAAATTTGACAAGGATTTTCACTTTAAAAATTCTTCGTTATTTTTTATTTAAACGATAATTTGAACATATGATGCTATTCACTTGTTTTTTTTTTTTTGAAGTGTCTTTCCCAACGATAGTTTATTTTATTATCCGCATACTACTATTTAGAGTGGGATAGTCCCGATTAAAAAACAAAACATGTTCCAATACTGTCTCTATGGTAAATACCTATAGCATATACAAAATTTTATTATTAAACTTTCCTTAGATAACCATTCGAAAAAAAACAAGTACCTAGTAACGTATACCTTGAAGTTTGGAATTTATTCTTTTAATGATGTTCTACTGTTTTTCACTAATTTATTTAATTTTCTACCACTTTAGTACGAAAGCAATTCAGATAGATTTCAAGAGACTTAAACTAACAAAAAAAAACACTTATCCAATTATATACATTGATATACACGTTGCCTTGTTTATATACATTTTATATACACGTTGCCTTGTTTATATACATTTTTATATACAAGTTTGTTCCCTTCCCGAACGTTTATTACTTTAACAACACTGTGTTTTCTAATTTGTGTAATATGGAATATTAATTCAATGATGTACGATCTCTAACCGTGGGTTCATGACACTCATGATTTTCAAACGAAACAACATTAAACTTCTAAGAACTTTACTATTTTTCACCGATCTGTACCTAAACTTTTGTTTCTTAAAAAAAAACTTTTGACTGAATTTGTTTATTCCTTTTTTCTTCTAAAATTTATGTTATTAATCTACATTTGTCCTGAACTGTTCATTAATCTAATACGCAGTTAGCTACTCTGCCCTAGACAATCAACAATCAAAATTACAATTCCAATTTATTATAATGCATTAACAATAAATTAAAACTTCTATGAAGAAAAATAACAATTGTGGCTTTAACTAATATTACAGGGGAAAACTTTCCATATTAACTTATTCTGTTTTGAAAATTTATAATTTGTTGCTTTAAAATTTCTCTTTTATAACATTATGTAACGTCGTTTTCCATTTTGCGTTTTAAAACTACCTATTGAGAGAAACGAAAACTAACTTTATAACTTGTACTCATTATTTATTGAACTTTTCGTTTAACGTTTATTTTATAATTCAACTTCCGGGATTCGTTAAACTCAACACATTGTTTTCGTAAAGTTAAAAAAACTCTTTTGGGAACTACGCCTCCATCCAACATTTTTCTTATTACCGACGCGTTTGCTTTCTCGAAATTTAATATTCTATCCATTATTGGTATGGTGGCCTCCATGATTTTGCGTTATTATAATGAACAAAGCAAAAAAAATTTCGGACGAATAATATAAGACGAGAGCAGTTGCTGGCAGTCGCATTTACAACTTCCTATTACAGGGGAACGGATGTGAACGAGCACAATCCGACAGTAGTTACAACCTTTTATTGGAAACAACCACTGCTCTTCAAGGAAGAAATAACGCAACTTACACAGCAGCCACTCGGAGAATTTAAAATAACGAGATTCATTACTCAATTAAAAAAAATTCCGCGCGAATGACGAACAACTCTGACTGCCGCGATAGAACGTAATAGCGTAAGACGTTACGGTAATAAGCGATGTTTCAAATACCTAACACTCGAATAGCACTAGCCGACGGACTCGCGACGTTTAGAATAATTCACACAGAACTACCGTTGTTGATGGGAGCACAAATATAAAATATTTATAGCTAAGATTACATAATTATGTTTCTAGGGAGACAACAATCGACAAGACTTCGGCCCAGTTGGCGCGCCAGTGTCATGCTACTGGTCCCCACGTTGAAAGCCAGTGTCATACTTCCTGGGGCCAGGGTGACACTGAAGCCACGTAGGGTCCAGTGTTATACTTCTGGTCTCCAGAAATATGTCCCTCCCGGGGGGGGAACAAGTGTTAAGCAGGCCCCCCGGGGGCAATATGCCTCGGCTTGGAAGGCTCAGCTCAGGGTCGCAGGGCTCCTCCGAGGCTGTCGATGGTTGACTCCAATGAAACAAGGTTTAGGCACAATTCAAATGTATTCAATAATGCAAGGGTGAACATTACAGGCAACCAGGTAAGCTGTTTAAGGCCTAGCATAAGAGAGAGAGAGAGGCACTAGAAATACTACTGAATTTAGGCTCGGAAATACTATAAGAGGGTTTAAAATCTCACGTGGCGTCGTACGGATGCAGGCAGCTTCCTACGAAGTGGAGAGATCTAGAGCAAAGCTCATAGATCGTGTGCAGGAACGAGGCGGCTCGGGGTGCGTGGGCGGCTTCTCGGCGTCATGGTGGGCGGATTCGGTCAGCTTACCGAACCGGTGGGTGATAACGGTGAATTAAACGGCTATCGGCAATGTAGGCGGATTAAAAGCCGTGCGCGTCTGGGCGGCCATGGTATAAAGTAGGCGGCAGTAGGATTATACAGGCGTCTGTCGTGATAGCGCCATACTTGTTTCGTAAGTGAAGACTTAATTAGCCGCGTCAAAGGGTGGCATACTGCCCGACAGTACGTAGTAGTGCGTACGACCGCTCGCGCCGTTGTCTGAAATATGTCTCTTGCTTTGGTGAACGGTGGCCGGAGTTCTCTGTCCGTGATGAGCGAGACGGAAGACTCGAACGTGTGCCCTATAAGGTAATGTCTTCTGCCATTGGCTGGATTTCGCGCCGTGTAGCCATATATGGTAATGTCTTCTGCCAGCCTGAGAGGGACAGCAATAATCACGCGAGAATGTACATGTACTGAGCACGTGACACACAGCTGCCTGCCGCTTGTATAGTTCGTTCGTAGCATTTATGGGCAACCTGCCGCTTGTATAGTATGTTCGTATGAATTATGGGCAACCATAACAATATATTTAACCTTATTCATAGAATTACATTGCTTTATAGTATCAGGTAATAAATTAAATATTTTCGGTATGTTGTATTCAAACGTTCTCTGTCCGTACTTATTATTAAATTTCGGAACTATTAACCCGTCGTTGCGCGTGAATCTAGTGCTGTATTTATGTTCTAATTTCTCTTTATGCTGCTGGGTAAATATATACTGAATTATAATTTTGTGCCATAGTATTGCCTTAACAGGTAAAATTTTAGCACTCTGAAACAGTAATGGTGTATCATGTCTCTGTTTGAAAATATTCGGAACAACTAATAATTTTACAATTGCGTTTTGTACAACTTGGACTTGTTTCAGATTTGTTACAGAAGTATTTCCCCATATTGTTAATCCATATCTTATAATGGATTCTGCCAGTGACATATAAATTATTTTTAGTGTTTCATTGGGTAAGAAAAATTTCAATGTGTACATTCTGCCAGCAATTGATCTGAGTCTTTTACAGGTTTTTTTAATATGTTTATCCCATTTAAAAAAACAATCTACGGTAACACCAAGATACACATATTCCGTAACTAATTCTAAACTTTCACATTTAAAATTAGTTGGAATATTTTTATGGATGCAATTAAAATTATGAGAAATAATATTAGGATTAAATTGGAATTTGGCATTAGGTGATCTTATATGCATTACTTTGGTTTTTTTGGCATTAATTAATAATCCTGCATCATGGGACCATTTACAAAGTTGATTAAAGTCAATTTGCATGAGTTCAATTGCAGTTTTTAGATCTTTATGTGATATGACCAATGCTGTATCATCTGCAAATACAAAATGTTTAACAAAAGAGAAAAGTTTTTTCATTATAGTTACATAGATTATATACAGTGTAGGTCCCAATATAGAACCTTGTGGAACTCCTGCAGATACATTTTTTGTTTTACTAAAAGTATTATTTATTTTGGTACATATTTTTCTATTTCTAAGATAATCTTTAAATAAATTTAACACATTTCCTCTTATTCCAATTTTTTCTAGAGTTTTTAGCAGTTTTTTTGAGTTAATTGTGTCAAAAGCTTTAGAGTTATCGATAAATAAAACAATGACATGTAATTTATTATTTAATTGATTATTTATGTAATTGGAAAACTCTTGCAGTAGTTTTTCAGTATTTTTTTTTCTTTGGAAGCCATATTGATTTGGGTCTATGATAGCGAATTTTTCAATGTAATTATTTAATTTATTTGATAAATATTTTTCGAGAATTTTTTCTAATGCTGGTAGTATACTAATAGGCCTATAATTTCCTAGTTCAATGTGTTTTCCACCTTTAAATATTGGTCTAGTAATACTACATTTAAACTCTTGTGGAATTTTTGCTTGCTTTATTATCATATTGATTAAATAAGTAATTATTGGCCCAAGGGTTTTTATATTTCTTTTTAAATCAAACATTCTTATATTGTCAATACCTGTGCTTTTAGAGTTTTTCATTTTTTTAACAATGTTTTCAATATCAGTTATAGTAGCTCTAGGTATATATAAACTGTGAGGTAGTTCTTCCAGAACTATATTAGTAGCTTTGTGATTGCATTTATGTAACATGTTGCTACATAAATACCCATTATCCTAAATACCTAACACACGAGGAGCTAGTGACCTCATTTAAACAACACTGGTGTTCAAATACTCATACAGTCCTGAATCCTAACTTGTCTTCGAACGTAAACTTCAAGGCTTCTGTATGTAGGTATGAGCCATCTGGAAATGTAAGTGTCAACCTTTCTCGAACGGACGGCTTTGATCTTGTGGCGGTATTGTCGAGGTGGGCATGCGGGGAAGAGGAAGGACGTATGCGGACAGTACGCTGACGCGGCATTAAAGCCACAGGTTATTTGCATACCGTGAGTCTTGTCGAACCTGAAAGCAAACATAAGGTTCACGAGGTGAGTTTTATGTCAGCTAGTCAGAGGTGGAATGTAACGCTGGGTCGGTTACGTGGGAGGAAGGATCTGCCCGTCACAAGCTTACGCCACATTTAACGGATAGAGGCATGATAAGGGAAGACATGAAATACCCCTTCTAGACTCAGTAGAGTTAAATTCAATCCGGCGGAGATGGAAGTCGGAGTGAGGCAGAAAAACGGCATGAAGACTTGGTATTCCCCCATCTGGCGTGAAGAGCCCCTTTCGTAACAAGAGACGCTCGTCGAAGAGAGTAAAACTCGGACTTAAGGATAAGCTTAGCAAACGTACTTGGGAGAATCCGGTTTGAAATTGTTGTTCATCGGTTTTCACTTGGTTAGCGGAGGTGCCGACTTTTTAAGCAAACATATTATCCCCTCCCCATATCCCTCCATTCCTGCTCTTTCAACAATTTTGCGAATACTAACCAATAGCACTAACTATGACTACAAACACATTATGTTAGGAGAAGTTGCAGACAAGGACTTCAATTGAGAAAACTGGACCTTCGAGTTCGATCATCCTAAGGTAAGGTTTGCTTTCTTGAAATGTTTAATTTATTAACTGTTGTTTATGTTATCGATGTATCAGCGGTGATAGGAAGAATTAAATAAACACACTAAATTCCTATGGAAATCAAATAGACACAAGGTTTAGGGCGGGGGTAGTTTATCAAACTCGGTTAAATATTCTAAAATAATAATAAATAAATTGATCGGAAAATTCTCACCCTTTCTCTAAAAGAATCTATGGGTTACCACACGTAATACATTATCTTCTCTACATATGTGTGCATATTAAGTATGCAACCAGATGTAAAATCTAAAACAAAAAATTTACACAACGCAGATTATAGAAATAATGTGAACAAAAATCTTAAATCTTGATTACTGTGAAAAAATCGCAGGGATTTAAGAAGATAGGGTAGGTTTAGCTAGATTATAAGGTATAGGGGTTTAGAAATCACGAGCCTGAGGTAGAAATAAACCGAAAGGAGGGTTGAGTCAGGCCATCATACCTAGTGGTGTGATCAGTAGGACATAAGGGTAGAATTATGAGCGTGGCTACGAGACAGGAGCTACGAGATTTAAACTACGAGGTAGAAGCTTAGAAAAGTAAATCAGCTAGGTAGGGTTCATCACAATTGGAGTCAAAAGACAAGAGTGGTGGACCATTACACACGCAGCTGATGTGAGAGTCACTGTATTCAGGAGTAACGGACGTATGAATTCAACCACAAAAACACAAGTTAAAAAAATGGAAATATTTTAGAACAGAGACATGAGGTCTATATTGTGCTGTAGCAGATATACTAGGATAAAAACCAGCAACGCCAACTCAATGTCTTAAGTGTCAACGATTAGTCTACAATACCCCAGTATTTATTTCTAAGTTAAAAAATAAAATTTTGACAGATTAATTATTGATTAATATTAGAATTAATAGTGCAGTTCATTGCTATCCTACGAGAAACTGCCACGATTTTAGGCTTCGTAAAATAAATTTATCGGGAACGCGTTTTAAACTAGTTAGCGGCAGCTGTCATCGACCCCGACACCCATTGAAAAAGCAACTGAAAGTCATAGAAAATCACACAAATTTGACCTTTCCCGTGTCCACAAAAGATACAGAATCGCTCCTCTGATAGTCTGGGGGTAAAGTGCACTAAATTTTTTTACTAAATGATGGTACAAGTAAAATAGATAAATAACTTTTTAGGAACAATAATATTTTTCCCGTACAAAATTATTCTTCCACAAAAGAATATTTATTTTTCCACACAAACAATTTATCTTTTTTAGCTGAAATCTATGTACCTTAAAACGTTGGAATTTCGCAAAAAGTTAATCATCTTTTTAACTTGATTTATAGTGTTTAGAGTATTTATATGAATAAGATTGTCTGGTGAGGACGTTTGTCATATGAGAACTAGTTTTTTCTGCAACTCGTTCTTGAGTTCAACAGCTCGGCCGTGCTCTCTTCAAGACCCACATTCACTCCCTCTTCTCATCAAAAAGACCCTTCATACAGCATAAGGAAATTGTTTTACTCAGGGCCTCCTATGTGCAATTAATGTAAAAAAATAAAACAATGTTCGTTATATATGCTGGTTTTGCTCTTTGCTACTTTTGATAATAGTGTCAACTTTAGAGAGATAAATCAATATACCTAACATTCAATTTATTTCACGTACGAAGTGCTTTTATTGTAATAATCATGTTTATTAGTTTATAATCACGAAAACGAGTACTGAAATTATATTTTCGTGGAAAGCGATCGCTTTGCGGTTTGCCATTATATTTGAAATAGGTACCTGATACAATAACTTTGTATGAACCACTAAGTTATTAACGCTATAAATTTATGGTTTGCACAAAGTAATTGTTTTCATTCTAAAGTATTGAAATTTCTTGAATGCGGTTTGATCGTAATATAAGGTATAGATCTGACGGAAATTTTGTAAACTACAACTACCTGCGTGTATTAAAATACCTTCAATTAGATTTACTTTGATATTTATATCTATAGCGGAAATTTGAAAACTAAAAAATCTAAAAATGAGTTAAAAACATCATTTTCTCTACTTTTTTCCGTTACGAACTACGTCGTCGAAATATTTCTAGGTAATTTTTTAAAAAATTTATAAAAGCTCCACTCAGGAGGCTCCGGGAAAACAATTTGCCTCGGGGCCTATT